>OX941082.1:86860547-89260547 GCA_954870635.1 Arctium minus | reverse complement strand
AGAAGTAAAGATCTGACTTGCTTATTAGCTTTATACCGACTCTTCTGTTCATCAGTGTACTGGAATCCTTAGGAACAGTCTTTGTTTTTCTCACCCTGTCCTCATCTCCGTCTTCACTATCGGAGGATTCATCATCAGGTATCTCCATAGTGGGTGGAATCATGGGACCTTTAGTAATAGACAGCAAAATGTTTTCCCCGTTTGTATGTCGGTCAACAAAATCCAGGAACCTATCCTTCCATTGCTCGTATTCCCCTTTAAACAGAACCGGGGGTTTTACGTCAGTACCGATCGAGAGAGCATCCTTAGAAGTCATCCTGTTATGAAAATATTCAATAAGAACTTGACACACGATCGTTAGTCCAATAGAAATCACAAAAATACAGAAAACATGAAAGAAAAATTAGAAATGGAATTTCCAAAATTCTACAAGTCTAGAATTCGCACGATAGAGTGAAGAACACAGGGAATTCTCATGTAAGTACAAGTTAAACAGAACTCGCACACTAGACACAAAACAATAGAATTCGCAAACAACTCACACTACAGAATTCGCATGAAAGATGAAATCAGAATTCGCACACACAAAATTCGCATATAACACTATGCGAGTTCTAAACTTAGAAAATATTTTGAAAAACTAAACTTTTCGCATGAAAAACGTTTCGCACACTTGACTCATACGAATTCTATACTTGAAAATTTTTGAAACTTAGCAATTTGCATGCACACTTATGCGAATTCAGGGAATTCGTATGACTCTCATATGCGATTTCTCTATTTTTCGCAAGACACACAGATGCGAAATCTGTCCTTTGAAAAATTTATCAAAAACTTTTCGTAAACAGAACTTCTGCGAATTCTTTCCTTGAAGATTTTCTAAAAACACTTTTCACACACACTTATGTGAATTCTATCAATTCGCACAACTCGGTTATGTGAAATCTATGCAATTCGCACCACAGCCATCTGCGAATTCAATACTTGTAATATTCAGAATCAAAAACTATGCGAAAACTAATGAAATTTGCGAATCCCAATGGTTGTGCGAGTTCAGGATGCGAGTTCTTGAAGGGTCAGGGAGTTCTTGAGATCTACGATGAAAATCCCTCTAAATCACTCAAAAACCCATCTAAACTTCGATTTACAAAATGAAATTTTGACAATATGCACTCTAACACATCTAGAATCGAATTCTACCACTGAATTTCGATAAAGAATCCTAACAAATACAAATTCGATTCAATATAGTGCGACAGACTCGTGAAACATCGACTTACCAAAACTCTAAAATTCTTGAAAATTACAGTGCAATACCCTATGAAACTTATACAAGATTCATCTAATACACTTTTTGAACAGAGTTCAATCAATTACAACTCAAATTTCAAACAAAAATTCAAAAATTGATCCAAACTCTACGAAACAGTGTGGAACTCCATATTTTCTTGATTTCAATCGGATTTGCTCTGATACCAATTGATAATGTCCCAATTATATAGTTCTTACAACATTAACAATCACAAAACAAGATTACTAACAAGTTTAATACTCAACCTGTTATTTTGATTCAAATGATGAATTCGTACAGAAGACTTTCTCTCTCTAACTTTCTCTCTCTAAAGCTCTACGTATCAAGACTTCTAATTACATGTATGTTACAACACCTAACCACAAGTCTATTAAAAAGAAAACAAAACAACACGCGCTAAAACAACAAAGTAAACTAACACAAGACTTTGACTTTGACTTATTACAACATTGACTTTGACATTCACAATGAGAGTTGACTTTAAGCTTTGACTTTCTTGAACTTTGACCTTCAGTCTTCTATGATCTTGCATCCAACATATTTATGCTCTAACATTAACAATTTTGGACAGGGTCCAAGTGGTTAGTACAAAATCAGAAAATTTAACATTGAAAACCATCTTTTGAAAAATGCTAAGTGTAGAATTCGCATGACAGGAATATGCGAATTCCTCACTTAGGAATTAAAATCAAGTGAAAGCTTGACAAAATTCGTATGAAATCTAGATACGAATTCCTCACTTGGAAGAATATAAACTTGACAACCTCAGAATTCGTATGAACCAATTATACGAATTTTAGACTTCAAAAAATATGAAGACCAAGAATTCGTATGTACTGATTTCACCAAGAATTCGTATAACTTTGAACAAAAAATTTAACTTTGAAAATATTCTAAGTGTTAAGAACTTCAAGAACACTATACAAACCCAGAATCTGGAAATCAATATTTTTTTTTATTTTTTAACCCAAAACTTTGTTTATTAAGCTCGATTTATGTATATTAACAACTATAACAACATTAATCTGAGATTATGAACCATTACGAACATCAAAATTCAAGATTTGTTCAAGAACAGTTTGAAGATGTCGAAGAGTCAATCATCAAATTAAGTCCCAAAAAGTTGAAATTAGGGTAAAAAAATATCACGATTAGGGTTTGATTTATACCAATTAAAGTATCTTTCAGTCCCAATCAACACAAAAAATAGAATCAATAGTTCAAATTTACAAAAGTTCAAAGTCATTCGAATAGAAGATGAACAGTCCAATATCGAATCTTAAATCTAATCCAGTTTAGGGTACACCTGCAAAGAAAACAAAGATACAAAGAACACAATAAACAAATACAAACAAATAAGAACAACATTAAACCTTGAATCAAAGAAAACAAGGAGATCAAAGATGAAGATGAAGTCGCAGATGAGGGTTTAGGGTTTATGTGCTCTCAAGAACTCGTACAAAATTAGAATTTACGAAAAGTGAGGGTAACTTAGAAAACAAACATTTTTATACCCTGGAATGAATTTGACACGTGGCATGATATTATTGGACCACACACTTTTCGTATGAGAGACGGATGCAAATTGTCTAGAAGAATAGACAATGGTGTGTGAGAATTCGCATGAAGCAATATGCGAATTCTGAGTAAAAACAACAATTCATATGACACTATGATACGAATTCCTCACTTTTCGCATATAGAAGCATGCGAAAAGTTAGAACTCGTATAACACTACATGCGAATTCCAACAACTCGCATGAAACAGTGTGTGAATTGTTTAGAATTCGTATGACACTGTATGCGAATTCTGGACTTGGCAAAATTTCCTAAATTTTAAAAAACATTCTAAACATGGAAACTTGCTATTTTAAGAAACCTTTCCAAAACTTTCCAAAAATAGAAACTTTCCATAAATGGAAACCTTCCAAAAATGACATTTTGAGTTCATTTTAAGTTTCAAAAAGTTTTATACACACCGACACACTTACAACCCTTTTGAAAATAATTTTGTATTAAGCTCCCCATTGACTTAATATTAATCTCCCCTTTTATATTTGACATGACTTTGCTTTCTTGCTCTTTGTTCATCATTTGTGTGTTATCTTGCTGGCTCCCCCTTGACATGATATGGATCTTTTGAAACTGTATGGATATGCTCCCCCTTCATATCTGCATACATAGAAAAATATAACAAGTAAGATCTGTTTCTCCCTCATAAAGATATTCTTTAAAGTACAATCTTTCCAAAATCAAAATGATCATAGGTAAGAAAAACTACCTGAAATGATTTGACATTCAAATATTCTTTTAGAAGTCATCACTTGAAGTCATTATTCTTTATCATTTATGAATGAGTTCTAAGCTGCTTTACTCAGAAGTCATTGCCCTTTTAACTCCTTCTTGAGTACAGGCTCCTGCATCACAGGTTTACCTGGTTTTGGTACCCAGATGAATTTGGGTTCATTCTGGTTAGTATGTGAAAACTTCCTTGAGTGGTTTTCACCTCTGTGAAATGCAGTATCATGATAGTTCTTGTAAGAATAATACTTTTTGTTGATGTGTGCTTTATGTACAAAATCATCATTGCAACAGTAAGAACAACAAAGTTTTCTTTTTGCTAACATGATCAGATGTTTTGTAGACTTGACAGCATCAGGAGTAAAAGATTTACCTTTTGCAGCTCTGTTCTTGTTTCTCTGTGCAGCTTATGCAGATGATTTATGGTATTTCACTGATTCAGGAGATCCCTTCACAACCCAGATCATCTTCTCTTTCTTAGAAGCTTTAAAACTAGAATTTAAAGAATAAGCAGCAGATTTGACATAAAATGAACTAGAAGCCTTAGTCTAATCTGGCTTCAAGATTTCTGATTTGACAATCTTTTTCTTGAAAACCATCTTTTGAAATAGGCTAGATACTGATTGAAATGAACACACTAATTCAACTGAATCATCATCATAAAAAGATAAGTCAGGTGTTTTAGATGTTATCTTGTCAGATAAATCAACATTAGCTTTCTCAAGTTGTTTGATCTTGTCATTCAACTTGGATTTTTCATTGCAAAGTTTATCAAGTTTTCTTTTGTCCTTTGCAGATCAGATCTATTCTTCTGTCCTTTCTGAATATCTGAAGATAAAGAAGCCAACTTGCTTGTGAGTTTAGAAATCTCATTTTCAAAAAAATTTCTTTCAGATTCAAACTCTTTTTCCAAGTTCTGATTTTTCTCAGAGATTTCTTTGAAAAGCACAGTATTTTTCTTTTCAGTATTTTTCTTTTCCTTTTCAAAAGTATCTCTTTCAATAATAACAATTTTCTCAAATTCAGAAACTTGTTTGGAAAGTTTGGCACCTCTGATTTCTAACTCTTTCTTCTCCTTTTCAGCTTTCTTAGAAAAGTCAGATAATCTTTGGTTGAAAGTTTTCTCAAATTCAGCTTTCTCTTTCTTGCTTTTCTCATCAACTCTCTTGATCCATTCATTTCCCTTAGCCTTATATGTGGAAACTTGAATTTCAGCTTTTGTCAGTTTGACATTCAAGGTATCAATCTCAGCTTTCAGCTTTGAGTTCTAGAGTTTGAGTTGTTCAAGTTCAGCTTCCATCTTAGGAATTTCAGGCATTTATGCCAATGCACAATCTCTCTTTGTGAGAATAGTGTGTCCTTTCTCATCTACGTAAGGCATGCTTAGTATTTATTTGAAAAATAATGCTTGAAAAGATCGTTAGTCAGATAATCAGAAAAATCAACTGTCAGAAATCACAGAAAAATCAATCAAAATAAAATCAAGTATAGAATTCGTATGCCACTCACATGCAACAATTCGTATGAACTAACACAATTCGCATAGACACAATTTGCATAAGAAAATATAAGAAATCTTCACTTTTCGCATGAGCTTGTATGCGAGTTCTGAGCTTTTCGCATAAGGCTATGTGCGAATTCTGCACATTTCGCATATAGAAGGGTGCGAATTCTGAACTTCTCGTATAAAAATGCTATCTCAGATATGCAAATTCCTCCCTTAGAAAATTTCTAGGCTTGAACAATTCGTATCGATACGAATTCCTTCCTTAGAAAATTTCCACAGACTCAGATGCGAATTCCAAGCTTTTCGTACATGTCTTTATGCGAAATCTTCACTTTTTGTATAAACCTCTGTGCGAATGCTGTCCTTAGAGCAATTAAATCACTGAATTATACGAATTCTTCAACGTGCGAGTTCTACATGCGAGTTCTTCATGATTCGTGCGAATTATGTGGATCTCAAGTATTTTTCCGAAAATTCCAACTTAAAACTACTCAAATCTTGCAATTAGCCTCTGAAACTTGGTAGAATCAATCACTGTAGCAACGAGAGCAATCCTTTGGCATGAATTTCATCAAGAACAACCATGATTGAAGAAATCTGATCTTTGACAGTCCGTAAATGGAAAGTTTCAAGAAATGATAAAATCAATCAAATTCTCCTAATTTGTTGTTCAATTGAATTATCTTTCTGAATGAAAGATGTTCAGTATTACTTGGCGATCATAGTGTGATAAAATTCACAATCAATTCATCACTCAATTCGAATCTTGATCAATGCAACAGTGTCGATGAACAGTAACCTTTCTAATTCTTGAAAATCAATCTTTATGCTTAAAAACTTGTGTTGTTGATTTTCCCAATTGATACTAATTTGCTCTAATACCAATTGTTGGTATCAAATTTTTGATTTATCTGATTAATCTGAGCAGACTCTGATACCAATTGTGATCCCAGATTTCAAGCAATTGACAATTAAAGAACAAATTGAGAAAAGATTTAGAGAGAGAAATGTGTCAAATGTGTCGTAGTCATATATCTCTTGAAAGCAATTACAATGACACAACATTACTAAAACAAGACAAAAGAAGATGCTTTATATAGGGTCAAACAAGCCTTGACCTCTACAAAAGCTTACAAGAAAAGTCAACACTTAAAACAAGATTATTTGATCTAAACTATGATTTAACAATTCAAGTTTCAGGTTCTTATTCTTCCCTCATTTATATAACGAAGACACATATAAATGAGGTGCATGGTTGATTGCCACTCTTGAGAATTAAACAGATTTAGAATAGAGAAAGAATACACAAAAATGTTAGATCTATTCATTCTTGTAAATCTCAACTCTGTATTCAATTTTTTGCATTTATTATACCATAAAAGGCAAATTTTGGTGCATCCACATGACCATATATATTGTTCTTTTTTCATATAAAAACAGGAACAATTGTTGGAGCAAAGAGAGGTACCTTACTACGCATAGTAGAGGACAACAACTTCAACCGATCTACCCGAGCACAGATCGAGTATCAATGATGTAGAGTCGATGTTTCCTGTAAAATTAAAGAGAACAATAGAAACAGAGGTGGTGAACTACAAAATTAAAATCAAAATGAAAGTAAAACTCAACCTGTTACCTGGAGAATTTTGGAGCTTGGGAGCTTACAAATGATGTTGGGTTTTAGAAAATAGAGAAAACCAAACCTTCTACAACGTGTTATATGCTAAAGATGATTTGAAACCATTCAATACAGTTGTCCTGGTACATCAAACTGGTAGGAAAAAGAGCCTCTTCTTCAAAACTAACCCATATAAGTTACCTCTTCAAAAAAGCTTTTTCCTTAAAAAACAGCATCTTTAAACAAAGGCAACCTGAACTTCCAAAAGGACCTTTGAACCTACCATAATTGAACAACATTGGGAGCATACAAAATTTGGAGATCCTCTCTTTTGCAAATTAAAGCTTGAAGAGAGTAGAAGACTTTTCTCAACAAATGAAAGAATTATGTAAACCTTCTAATTTGGTGGTGGATGAGCTAAAAGTAGTATGTACTTATGTGTATGCCTTAAGAACTTGTACATTATGGTTAAACACTTGTAATTCATAGTTTTTTGAAAATCATGCTTAAAATGATTGTACCTCATGCTTGAAGAGTTGTCTTTAAGAGATTGATATGAATGCATTATAAAGTAATATAGATAAATATGCCTCAAAATCATACAACTTCAAAAGCCCATCATAGAGCAAAATAAATCGGACTAATGTCCCCAAGACTCCTTGAAGTCAAGACCGAGCCAAAAACTCAAAAACTCAAATGAAGGTCCTCAAACAATGAAACGCATTTAACCGACGTTTATGCAAACACATATCTCAAAGATATAATTAACTCGAAAACTCACCATTGGTTGAGACAAACCATTTTCCAAATGAAATCATATCCTTATATTTCCAAAATGCCTCATAACACGATAACATGCTTTTTCCAAATGACTTATAAAATCAAATACACCAAAAATGCATAAATCATCAAATAGACTCCATTTGTATAATAAATCACCAAAAGAAAACATTCTTGGTATTTTACTCATCAAAATATTTATAAACCAAATATAGGCATTTTACAAGGTTTATCAACCCAAATTTACCGACTATGAAAATACCGTCAAATACTCAACATATTTGATATTTATCAAGTAAACACCTTATTACATCAAAATACACATTTTAACATGTACATAGTTTTCACAAAGCAACTTGAACTCACATTGCTAGATTTTGGCTAAATCTAGGTTTTTACCCCAAACTTGAGTTTTCTTGGTGAAGACTTGAAAATCTACAAGCAACACCTCCTAACTCTTAGATCCAACACTTGGAAAGTGTTTCATTCACCTCCAAATATCGAAAACCTAAGGCAAAATTGAAAGGAGAGAATAGAAAATGAAGAACACGTCAAACCCTAACTTAAAATTAAGAGAGATGAGGAGCTTACCACCAAAAAATACTCTTGGATCTTCCAATAAATTTCAACACCCACAATCTATCCTTAAATAGCTCTCAAAGACGAAACCATAACAACTTGAATCAGCAAAAACGGAGTAGAAATGAGAGAGATATGAAGGAATGAAGATGAATGGCTGAAAATCGTGACCTTAAGCAGACTAGTACCCCCATGCGACTTTGCCATGGAATTTTCGCATGACATAGTCGCACAAGGTATACCAAAGATGCATTACCCTGTGCGACTTTGCCAAGGCGATTGTGACACTGTCATAGTCGTCGGACATTGTCGTTGGGCCTGTACCGAACACCGAAACTCAACTTTTCTCACACGAAACACCATACTCTTAGGAACTAAAAGCAATAAATTCCTAACCCAAAACCGCAACTTAGAAACCACAAAGACACACAAGGTGACTTTCTTTACTTACCAAAAATTACGGGTGTTACATGTTATGCATTTCGCTGTTATTGTGAATTAACCGAAACTCATGTGAAACTCCAGTTTTTGCTCTCTTGTTTTTTTCCTAAAGTCATTGCTTTCTATAAAGATGAGAGAAATTAATGGTTACTAGTGCTTCACCGTTAGGGCTTTAATCCATAAAAGAGAGAGAGAGAGAGAGAGAGAGAGAGAGAGAGAGAGAGAGAGAGAGTATAGTATAGTATCAATTTACATGTTTAACCTTGTATGTTTAATTATGGAATATATTATTTATTGAACTATCTAATGAAATAAATGGTTTTGATTGGATCTCACGTTTCATATAATTTGTAAAATGATTTCTAGATTTATCAAATGTTTAGATCATACTTTCAGAATTTTCATTAAACCAACCAAAATTAAACTTCACTCTAAAAAAAGTTATATTAAAAAAAAAAAAAGTAAAGTGCAACATAATATAACAAAAGTTGCATTTATCCATATTATCAAACTTTCTACAATTTCTATTTCGAGATAACCACATATTAAAGTTTGCTATATTAATTAAGGATTTTGTAAATTAAACAATTAAATTGGTTCAGAAATAAGAATTATAAAAAATTTGTTACACTGATTATATTTAAAGAAATCTGTCGTATTATATTTACTATTTTGATTCTCCGGTAAACATAACATAGAATAGTGATGGCCAAAAATCGGGCTCGGACCGGGCCGGGCTGGGCCAAAACGGGCTTCGGGCCCAAAAAATGATTTTAAAAACCGGGCCAATCAGGCTTCGGGCCGGGCCGGGCTTCACCCAAAAATGTTCGGCCCGTTTAAGGTGGGAATAAACCGGTTATAAAAACGGGTCGGGCCGGGCCCAACCCGGGCCGTGATCGGGCCGATGATTTTCTCGTATTTTTTTAAAATAATTTCTTAATATAATGGATCACTAAAATACACTTTAAAAATACGTTTTATTTATAATAAATCACTTAAATACACTTTAAAAATACGTTTTATTTATAATAAATCACTAAAATACACTTTAAAAATACGTTTTATATATAACTTTAAGTTACAAACTTACAATACAAGTATTTATAGGGGTTTGGGGGGTAAAAAATACAAAAAAACGTATATAAAGGGTAACATAGTGTCTCTTTTTTTTTTTAAAGTACGAATCGGGCCGGGCCGGGCCAAAAACCGGGCCGTGAACCGGGCTCAGGCCGAGCCGAGCCGGGCCGGGCCGCCAAAAACTCTAAAAACATGAACCGGTCCATGATTTCGGGCTTCAAACCGGTTTGGCATCGGGTCGGGCCGGGTTTTGAGGCGGTTCGGGCTCGGTTAACTGGTCGGGCCGGGCCGAGATGGCCATCACTAACATAGAAAAAGACAATGATTGCTACTTTTAGGTGCATTTTTCCATTAAAAAGTATGTTGTTATAGAAATTCATGAAAAAATAATGTTAAATGATTTAATAACTAAAATTTGAAAGAAAAACATGTTTTCCCACAAATATATTGTAACATGAGTCCCACACTTTTGTTTGATTTAAGATATATTATTGTTCTTATGCTAATAAAAAAACGTAAAAAGAAATACTGATAACTCATCATTAATATTTGAGTAAATTACATTTTTGTCCTTGTGGTTGTTACTAACTATCAAGTTTGATCCATTTTTAAAATTAATTACAGTTTTAATCATTGTGTTTGTCATTTTGTTTCACTTTTAGTTCCTCTGACTGACTTTAGTTAAAAAAAATTAGTTAACTTAAGGGTATTTTGGTTCTTTTACCATTTGTTGTCTTTTTTTAATCCATAGGGACGAAATCATAATTTACTCTATAATCTAATAAAACAAAAAAATTATAAAATGATCAAAATACCCTTAAGTCAACTAATTTTTTTAACTATAATTAGTCAGACGGACCAAAAGTGAAAAAAATAGCAACCACAATTACCAAACTGTAATTAGTTTCAAAAATAGACCATAGAACAATATAATTTACTATTGTTACTTTTAACTTTTAAAACCATAAAAATAATAAAGATGTGTTTATACAAATACATTAAATAAATTCTTTTAATAAAGTTGAATAATTAGATAAAAGGTTTTATTAAAATTTAAATATAATATGATACAAAAAAAATGAATGATCTTATTAATTTTTTATGATACATTTTTTGTAAAAAAATAGTTTATAAAAAAATTAAAATTAAAATTTAACAAAATGACATACTTAAACAAAAAAGTTATAATTTACATAATTATAATATTAAACTTAATTTAATAACTCTAAGTTTTTATATGCTCAATACATTTGTCACACATAAATACTGTTGAGAATTATGTAAACCTATAGGGTCGCACACAAAGAATACGAGTGCATCCATTTATAGAAACCCGACTTAAAATCATGATGATTGTTAAATAATTATTCTTGTAAAATAATTATAAAATATGTGTTAAATTGTAACTATGATAATTACATGATGTAAATGTAATTATGATAATTACAAGATTATGTAAATGTATATAATTATTAAAGCTTATGATAATTATATATAAATATTACATATAATTACATAACCTTATTTGAGTTATAGTCTATCTATAATTCAGCTAATATAAATAAGGCGATGGACTAACATTAAAAAGGTTAATCAATCTTTTAGTTGTTAAGCTATCAGAGAAAATACATAAAAAAAACATATTCTTTTATGTAAAACACATTTTAGATCTTAGGATTTTGGGCTAGCACCCAGTGGAGGCGCCAAGCGTGTTCGTGTGTGAACTACCGATAGAGGAAACGTGTTTGGTTTCTAAGTGCTCCATCAAAACCGACTATAGATCTAAAAGATACAATTCTAAACACCCTATGGTGTGTTGTTTTATAAAATGTATCATTGGATTCAATAAGGTGTTATCAAGAAAAAATTTCTGATTTATTTGTAACCAAAACTTTTATTATCCCTTGCGTAAACAATTACAAAATTTAAAATAAATCCCAATAGTGGTATCAGAGTCACTTTAAGTGTATTTAATTTTCGGTCAATATTAATAAAAGTAAGAAACGGAATCAGATTTTTCTTAAAACAACAATGGATGATAAGGTTTTTGACTTATATCCCATGCTCCTATCGGTTGTGTCTCCACCATGGTAATTACGAATCAATATACAATATAAACAATAAAAGAATTAAGCGGGGCTTAAATCAGACTTACTTGTGGTATTGTCGTCTTGGACATATAAACAAGAAATGCATAGCCAAACTCCAAGCGGAAAAAGTGTTAGAATCATGTGATGATTCATATGATACATATGAGTCTTGTTTATTAGACAAGATGACAGTGCCTTTTAAAGGAAAATCCGAAAGGGATATAGAACTGCCAGGAGTTATGCATATTGATGTATGTGGGCCTTTCAATTTAATCACAAGAAATGTTCATCACTACTTAATAGCCTTTAGTAGCGACTTCAGTAGATACGGGTATGTTTGCCTAATAAGAAACAAGTCTGAAAGCTTTGAAATATTCAACGAGTTTCAGAATGAAGTAGATAATCAACTTGGAAAAAAGATAAAAAGCGCTTCAAACCAAGAGTTTATTGGCCATCTTAGAGATTGTGGGATAGTATCTCAACTAACTCCTCCAGGAACACCACAATCCGAAAGGAGAAATATAATCCTCTTAGACATGGTTTGCTCTATGATGAGTTGTATCATTCTGCCCAAGAGATTATATGGATATGCCCTAAAAACAGTTGTCCGAATACTAAATAATGCACCAACCAAAAAGACCGATAAAACCATTTTCGAATAATGGACTGACAAGATCCAAAAACTGTCTTATATGAGAATATGGGGTTGTTACGTTTATGTTAAGCGAGAAGTTTCTAGGAAGCTTGATTCAAGGTTTTAAAAGTGCATCTCTGTGGGATATCCAAAAGAGACAACTGGATATTATTTCTACAAACCCATCAAGAACAAAGTATTTGTTGTGCGTCATGGTGAGTTCTTTGAAAACGATTTTCTAACAAATAACCACAACGGGGCCATTGTAGATTTTGAAGAAATTCAAGAACCACAAGACGAGACTATGGTTGACACTAACCATTAACAAGTTGCTGAGTTAAGTAACGAGATACAAACAATCTGAAAAACAGGTAGGAGTCGTTAAGAGCCTGAGAGATATGGTTATCTCATTGGGAGTGATGACACAGTTCATAATGAACCTGTAACATACAAGAAAACCATATCAAGTTTATAATATGATAAATGACATGATGTCAAAAAGGCTGAAATACAATATATGTCAGACAACCAAGTTTGGAACATGGTAGATGCACCTGCCGACTGCAAAGTAGTCGGGTGTAAGTGGGTATTCAGAAGAAAACTGACATGGATAGAATTGTGCATACATATAAAGCTAAATCGGTAGCAAAAGGTTTCACTAAGACTCAATGAGTAGATTATGATGAGACTTTCTCTCTAGTACCTATGATTAGATCCAACAGGACCCTTCTGGCCATAGTTGCATATCATGATTACGAGATATGACAAATGGATGTTAAAACCGTTTTCCTTAACGGAACTTTGAGCGAGGATGTATACATGGTCTTAAGCATCCAAAGTATCCTGAAATGATATGCAAGTTGTAGAAGTCCATTTATGGACTAAATCAAGCATCTCGTAGTTGGAATCTTCGTTTTGACGAGAAGATGAAGGAACTTGATTTTATAAAGAACAAAGATGAACCTTGTGTAAACGAGAAGATCAGTGGGAGCATAATAATATTCTTAATCCTCTATATTGATGACATAGTGATCTTCGGAAACAACATCCCAAGGCTTGAGGGTGTAAAATCATGGCTAGGGAATTGTTTCGCTATGAAGGATCTAGGTTAGGCAACATATATCCTTGGCATAAAGATCTATCAAGGTAGATCTAGGTGCTTAATTGGATTAAGCCAAAGTACGTACATTGACAAGATCTTGAAACACTTCTAGATGGAGGTTCCAAGAGAGGAAACTTGCCAATGGTACATGGCATACAACTGAGCAAGACTTAGTGTCCTAATTCTAAAGAGTACATAAACCGGATGAAGGGTGTTTCTTACGTTTCAGTCATTGGTTCAATGATGTACGCCATGTTATGTACTAGACCGAACGTCTCGCATGCCCTAAGCATAACAAGCAGATATCAATCAAACCTAGGTGATGCTCACTAGGTAGCAGTGAAAGAATATCATGAAGTATTTTAAAAGAACTAAAGGTATGTTCTTACTGTATGACGGTTAAAAAAGAGGTATGTGTATCCGAGGACTTACAGATGCTTGTTTTCCAAACAACTCGTGATGACTTTAAATCGTAGTCGGGACACGTGTTTATGTTAAACGGAGGTGTTGTAGGCTGGAAGAGCTACAAGCAGATTCTCTCGTTAAAGCCTATGAGTCAAAAACAAGCATGATGCTTATACTAGTTCTACAGGCTTGAGGTTTTGATCAGTAATTTTAGTAAACTTTAAATTTATTTGGAACATTAAAAAGTTATGTTTTTACCTGTTATGGCATATTGGATATGAGTATAGACATTAAATATTTATGCGTTCTTTATTTACATGTTTTAAGTATCCTTAAATAAATATGATGATCATATTATTTAAAACCGTCCTTGCTCAGTTATTACTAGGGGTCTAGTAATAAATAAATATCATTATGATGTCTGGTCATAGTCCAAGTTGGAAGTGCACTCGGTGCAACCAAAGTCACATGCGTTTGTCGGGGACAAGTGTTGGACAAGACCCACTGTCAGTATCACATCATGGATCAGCGTCATAAGGTCGGTCCTGAAATGGTGGACACTTTTATTCTCAGACGGTGAGATGTGTACTAGAACCTAATGCATAAGGAGTGTTATACTTCGATATAGTTTAATGTTACCTTTAACCAGGTTATTATAAGGGCTATATTAGGTATAACATGAATTATGTATAAATGATGTACATGCAATATGATATTTACTCCTCTTAAGTTGAGATAAATATTTTTAGGCCCCTCGATGACATAGTTTGATTCACATAACCATAGACAGATGGATTAGTTGAACTAATAACACTTGTCTAAATCAAATATGTTGGGATCGAGAAACATAATCTTTGAACTATAAAGGATGAAAATAGATATATACCTTAAGTTTAGAACAAAATGTCGTGAAGCAAAAAGATAAGGAATGATACTACCATATGATTGATTAGATCAATCAGATTACTCAAGGAAAAGAACATTCACATAGCATTGGGGGCAGTGACATGTTGCTATACGCTTACCACAATATGTTATTGTGTATCGTGTGCAAGTGAGAGAATGTAAGTTTTTATATGCTCACGACACGTGTTACACAAGAATACTGCTGAGTATGTGAACCTATAGGGCCGCACACAAAGAATACGTTTGCTTCTATTAGTAGATCCCGATTAAAAATCATGATGACTGTCAAATAATTATTCTAGTAGAATAATTATAAAATATGTGTTAAATTGTAATTATGATAATTATAGTGTGTAAATGTAATTATGATAATTACGGGTGTTATCTGTAAATGTATATAATTATATTAAAGATTAAAATAATTATATATAAATATAATAGATAATTACATAATCTTATTTGAGTTATAATCTATCTATAATTCAATTTATATAAATAAGGTGATGGGCTAACATTAAAAGGTTAATCAATCTGTTAGTTGTTAAGCCATCAGAGAAAATAAAGAAAAGAAACCTATTGTTTTCTGTAAAAAAAACATATTAGATCTTAGGATTTTGGGTTAGCACCAAGTGGTGGCGCCAAGTGTGTTTGTGTGTAGACTACCGATCGAGTAAGTCTGTTTGGTTTCTAAGTGCTCCGTCAAAACCGACTATAGATCTGAAAGATACAATTCTAAACATCTATAGTGTATTGTGTTATTACATGTATCATTGAATCCAATTGAGTTTTATGAAGAAAAGTTTTTTGATTTGTTTGTAACCAAAATTTTATTATCCACTGCATATTACAAAATTTAAAATAAATCCCAACAACATTACTTTCATTTAGGTTTAATCAGATTAACCAACCAAAATGATCGGTTTGGAACAAGATTAAGATTTCAATTAATAGCTAGAAACTGGAACAAGAATTGGTATCAGAGCTAAATCCGACAATTTGAGAGAAAAAGAGTTCTTAAACTGTTTCGTGAAGTTCTTGATCGATTTTTGTGTTAAAAAGTGTTTTTGGTAAAATCTTTGATTGGAAAATGCTCGAATTATGTTTTAGAATGATTCTATGTGATTGAATTTCATTGTTAAATCGATTTGGATCACTAAATTTTGATTTTTTGAAAGTATTTGTTCGACGAGTCGTACATACTGTCGGATCACAGATTATGGATTTGAATGTAGTTTTTGTGAAATTAATTGATTTGGATTGTTTCTTATACTAATCTGAATGTATCTATGAGTTTACAGCTTACTATTCGAAGATTTGGTTGGATTTTTGGACTAGATTGTGATTTTTAGGACCGATACTCGAAGAACTCACAAGATCTTAATTTTTCGTATGAAGAACTCGCAGGACTAGAATTCGCATATATTCTCTTTGAAAATTTGTTTAAATGCAGAATTCGCATACTCTTATGTACGAAAAGTTAGAATTCGCATATGTCCATGATACGAAATGTTTGATTCAAAAATTCTGAGGACAAAATTCGTACGAACCTTCATGCGAATTGTGAAGAACTCGCATATAGAAGGATACGAATTATGAGGAATTCGCATATGTGCCTTGTACGAATTCTTGAGGATTTCGCATAAGTTTTTGAATTTTTTTTAAGTCCAAATTTCGTATCGATCGAAAAGTTTTTTATATTTGAAATTTTTCTAAGTAAAGAATTCGCATCATCCTGTGATACGAAATCCTTGAGCGAAAAGCTTATTTCTCAAAGTTTTCTAAGGAAAGAATTCGCATAAGAGAATTATACGAATTGTAAAGGATTCGCATCTAGCCATATACGAATTATTAGAATTCGCATACTAGTTCATGCGAATTGTGTCATTTTTAATTGTCTCTTGTGTGCGAATTGTGGACTTTGTGCGAAATCTGATTTCCTTTGTACGAATTCTTCATGTTATACGAATTCTGATATTAACTTTCATGCGAATTGTTCTTTAATTTTCACTCTATACGAATTCTATACTTAGAAGTTTTTAGAAAATTCATTTTCTGAAAATTTTTAAGTTCTACATCTGTTGATTCATCTGTCGGACTAACGATCATTTCTAGCTAATTTTTTTAGATATCAAGATGCCATATACTGATGAAAAAGGACATATTGTTTTGACCAAGAGAGACTGTGCTATCGCTTATATGCCAGAGATTCCAGCACTTGAAGCAGAAAATTAGAATCTGAAAATTCAGAATTCATCTATTCTTGATCAAATTAATAAACTGAAAGATAATTCTAAAATTTTAAAGAAATATTTTATTTGCTCAGATTGTGTAGCTAACTCCAAAATAAATTTTGCAGTGATCATTGAATCTAAAGAGAAAGAGATTTCAAATCTGCAAACAAAGTTGAAGAAGTTTGAAGGACTAAATGCAAATTTTACATGGTCAAAGAAGGAGTTGATGCAAAAAGAGCTTGATGATCTTAGAAGACGTGCAAACATTGCTGGAGAAACGTGTGACGGGTTGAGAAAGACAAATTCACAAATCTTCTCTGAAAGAGACAAATTAAGAGACAGTGTGTTCAGTCTTGAAGTTGAAATAAACATGCTCAAAGAAAAAGCCACAAAAGAGATGAACAACTCAAGAGCTCATGAGGAGATAAAGAAGATTGAAAAAAAGAGAAGGGATTTGGAAAGAGATAATGCTGAGCTTCTGAAGAAAATCACTGATCTGAAAGAACATATATCTGAAGATGGAAAGAAGTTTAAGAAAGAAATAGAAGAGTTTGAAAGAGAAAGAAAAGCTTATGCTCAAAAGTTTTCTGACTTCTCAAGAAACTCTTTTGAAGAAAAGAAATCAATTGAACTCAAATGTTCCAAACTTTCTCAACAAGTGTCAGACTTTGAGAAATTTATCATCACGGAGAGAGACAAGTTTGAGAAGGAAAAGAAGAGTGTTGAAAAGAAGAATGTTGGTGTGTTTAAAGAAATATCTGAACAGAGAAAGGCTGTAGAAAAAGACTTTGAGGAAGAAAGAAGAGTGTTTAAGGCTGAGATAAACAAGCTGACAGGAAAACTATCTGAACTATCATCAACTGTTCTGAAAGAGAAGAAGACGAAGTCTGAATTGCACAAGAAGTTTGATCTACTTTCAAAGGAAAGAAACAGTTTATCTTCAAAGATCAAAGAACTTGAAGAGATCATGTTCAAGTTGAAACTGACTGAGCAAAAGACGTCAGAATCAATTGTTCAATCACCAAGAAATGATCCAGCTACATCAGAATGTTCATTTAAATCAGCTGCAAGTTCAATTTTTACAAATGTTTCTAATAATCCTTTGTTTGTTATTACAGGTGATAATCATACTTATAAATATAAAAAACAAATTCGTCCTACTAACCTTTTCTATGACAAATCTATTGATGGTTCAGGTAACATCAAGAAGAACAAGTCTCAGCAGAAAATGTTTTAGAGAAGGAAAGATGAGAAAGAAAAAGAAAAATGGATCTGGAGAGTAAAAGGATCTTCAGATGAGAAGAAGGAACATAAATCATTTGTGCATGTATCCAATGCAAACAAGAAAATGCTCTTAAAGGTAAAACTTTTGGCAAACCTGATCTTGTATATATTGTCAATCAATTGATCAGGTTAGCACAAAAGAAAATTAATTGTTCTTACTGTGGTACAAATGATTTTGTTAGAAAAAATTATGTGAATAACTTGTATGGTTCTTACTACATTTCTCCTAATAGAACTGCAACTAACAAATCAGGACCCAAATACCAGTGGGTACCAAAAGCTAAATTTGTGTTGCAGGTACCTAAAGACTAAGGGGAGAAAGAACAATGGCTTCTAAACATTACAGTTTAGGACCCGATCCTCAATGCTAAAGAGCAATGACTTCTAAGTACAATAACTTAGGACTCAATCTTCAATGTCAAGATGAATGATGACTTCTAAGTAAAGCAGCTCAGGACTCAGACTTCAATGACAAATTATTGTATTCCGACATTTAAAAGATGACCAATCTTCAAGGGCGAGTACATATTATTTCTTCTGATAAATTTGTGAATGAAAATTTTCATGGGGATTTTGACTTCTGAATTTACTTCAATCCTAGTAATTCAGAACTCGGTTTAATGATTAAGGATTATGCAACTGTTAAGGGGGAACTTATATGTTTTATATTTTTACTGATACATTTTCTTATTTTTCATAAGGAGATTAAATGATAAATTCATTACTACTTTTAGGTGGAGTTACTATTCTCAACGGAGAATATGTGACGATGGCTTCTAGATATTTCTGTTCAGAACCCGTTCTCAAAAGCTTTTCTTCTTCAGGATGCTTAATAGATTACATCTTTCTAAGAAGTTTTTACTGTTGATTTGAGGGGGAGCTTATAAGATTTTTACTATTCTATTTTTAAGGGGGTGAAGAGAAAAGAAAATTACACTTTCACTGTTATATTTTTAAGGGGGAGATGAGAAAAGTTAGTCATACTTTCATTGTCATATTTTTCTAATGAATTGACTTTTTACAGATACCTAGGGGGAGTATCTTAAGTTTTTTTCAAGGATGCTGAAATAATAATATTCATTTTAGGGGGAGTTGAGAATTTCTATGCTAAAGGTATATATTTCTACATTCTTAAACTCTATCACTTGTTGAAAGAAGAATAACTTTCGCTTGTGAAAATAGTTTTCTTAAATGTTCAAATCACTTCCTATTCTTAAAATGTTTTATGAATTTCGAAGTGTGATTTTAAATGATTTTCACTTGGATACTTTGATGACTATCTGACCGTGTGTTTCCAAAAGATTAATACTTGTGTATTATATTGTCTATATACTGTCAAGTATTCTTACACACATCAGTTCAGTACATTTTTATTGACTTTGTTATTACCATGTCTCAAAAAGATAAATCTTTCGATGATAATACTCCCGTTTGAAATTCAATGTTGTTTGAGATCAGACGTCATTTCTACTTTAAATGCGCTTTCATTGTTACATTGTTTATATCTTGTTCATATAAACAAATGTCCGTTCTTTGATACCCCATTTCATTTTTCTTCATGATATTTGATCTCATTTTATCATTGTCAGATTCTCAAAACCATGAAATTGAATGATCATAAATGTTCACAGTTTTGAGAGATCTTTAATATTCAATTGCTCAAATTTCATTCATATTATTCATGAGCATACATATTCTGATAATGATATCTTGTGCTTAACTGTCAACATAAACTGTTGAGCAACATATTCTTTTTAGGACAACATACATGGGACTCAGTGTGAGTGCTTAAAAGACTTCCATGGATTCACGTTAACCAGTGTTTCCTACCCCGGAAGTAATCCTTGAGTGATTGAGGGGAGAGGGGTCAAAAGATTGAGAGTGGGTGTGTGCTGAGGTAAAATGGAAAAGAGAGATTGGTTAGAAGCGAGCTCAAATGATTAAAAGAAACAGGGTGAGAGATCAGAGTAAAAGAATATCAAACTCTGCACCAAACTTTTTCTGAGTCGGACAACCACATAATCTGTTGGTTCACATTCTTTGGTGACCTTCATTGAAAAAGGCAACTAGCTCAAGCCAACTCTTGCAAACAACCCCACCTGCTACTCCTTCTTTTCTCAACAAAAGAATGTTTCATATTTTTCTGGGGAAGCAGCACATCATCTATTAGATCTTCATTTGGAAGATGCTAATATTGAAAAAGAAGGAAAATTGTCCCACCTTCGACCCTTTCTCATGCACATTGAGTCTATGTATAATTGTTGTTGTCTCAATAGTTTACATTATTTTGAGCCTTATAAAAGCAATTATTGTGCTAAATTCTTTCATACACAAGCACGTACACACATAAAATTTGTTTTTCTGTCAGAACGTTCATAGATTAATCTTGTGTTTTTCGATGATTGAATGGAAGTCCTGGGGAGTAAACATCACCCAATCTCCTTATATAGTACATTCGTTGTACACAGTAACTTTGTGTTACTGACAGACATTATAACTGTTTCATTCGTTGATTCAGGGTTACCATTCCAAATTTGTCTGAATTTGAAAAGATTCGGATGAATACATTAATGAATGGACGGCAGTATCATTTTATCAAATCAGATTTTGGGAGATTGAATATTTTTCTACTTGGGGAGATTGTTCATGAAGACTGCGCTTAAATTGCTATTTGGGGGATATGACTTCAAAGACAGAGCTAGCATTGAAATGTTTTGATGATTATGATTCTCATAACTCATCAAAAGGGGGAGAATTTCAAGATTTCAAAGTCAGATTAAAGTTGATCTTATCAGAAAGGGGGAGATATTTCAAGATTTCAATGTCAGATCAGTTTCAACGCGAAAGCTATGACAAGCAAGTTATGTTTAAAAAGGGGGAGATACTAAAGTCAGATTGTTATCAAGAGAATACAAGAATGAGAAAGCAAAGTCGAGTTGATGATGCTTCTGAAGAACTTATTGCATTGTTGTAATCAAAGGTGAAGACTGTCAAGAGTAATCAAGGAATCCAAAGAGAGAGATTAATCTGAAAGTGCTATCAAAGTTTGAACAAAATGTCAAAGATTTGAAGATGTCAAAGTCGTGAAAGATTAATTGATGAAGATTTTTCTGAGAAAAGAAGACCTGAAGATTCGTGTCATTTTTTTAAAATTTGAATCCAAAGGGGGAGATTGTTAGAGCTAAATTGTATTCAAGATTAAAAGGAATGTCTGAAATATAAATTGTGTAAAGTGTGTAGGTGTTTATTGTAATTGTTGTAAAGTGTTGACCTAATTGCTAAGGTCATGTTGACCATATAAATAGCAAGGTCTTAGTGAGTTTTGTCACAACAACACACGTACATGCAGAGTAAGAACACACTGTCAAACACACACATAGAGCTTTAAGTGTCGAATGCAACAAATAGGGATATGGATCATTGTAGATTGTGTGATTAATAAAAAGTGTTTTTCTTGATAATCTGTATTTCAATTAATAGCTAGAAACTAGAACAAGAATGGATATTTAATTAAGGAATTTGTTGCTTATCTTAATAATTGATGAACATTTATTTTAGGCAATTTGATTATGTGGAGAACAAACTTATATATTAAAAGGTGTTGTGATGTGTACACTTATATACATTAAAATCAATTTAAATTATACATTAAAAATATAAAAATAGCATTTTGATATTAATGTGTGTAAGCATGATGTTAACAAATAATTGTGCATTTAGTAAAGTATAGGTGTAAATTTAGTCCACCTATAATTAAAACCATCAAACCTTTAAAAAATGGTTATAAAAATGGAAATTAACGGAAATAAATAGGGGTGTTCACGGTTCAATTTGGTTAGTAAGAAGAATGTGAACCGAACTGTATAAAGTGGATACCTGATTATCCTAATTGAACCCGAACTGTAGGTTGAACCTAACCGTACCAAAACGAACCGAAATAAGGCGTGAACCATTCTAACTTTGGGTAACCATATTGAAAATGGTACTGAAATATAACATTCAAAACAATTACACAAAAAATAAATAAAAATAATCAAAGTGCGACAAATTAAAATAAGTCTAATTGTTTAAAAACATCAATTATTCGGTTAATATCGACTCGTTCATGACTTCATACTTCCAAATTTAATCATCTATCGTAATGATTGACAACAAAACGTAAAAAACTTAAACTCATATTACTTTAGGTTTATATATATATATATAGAGAGAGAGAGAGAGGTGTTTAAATGCAACTCATTTACATGGTGTAACCCCTTACAACTCCTCTATCCACAACATATTTTATGTAATTAAGAAAAAAGAAAAAAGGTAAAAGTAAAATGTGTGGTGGATAAAGGGGTTGCAAGGATTGCATCATGTAAAATGTTGCATAATAACTCACCCTTATATATATATATATATATATATATATATATATATATATATATATATATATATATATATATATATATATATATATATATATAATTAAGTATTACATATACATCATATCCGGTTCGGTTCGGGTACCCGTGGGTACCTAAAATTTAAAACCGAAACCAACCTGTCAATAACCGGTTTTTTCGGTTCTCGATTTTTGAATTTTTCAGTTTTGGATCAAATGGTTCGGCTCAGTTTCTTGGGTTTCCGGCTTTTTTAGACACCCTTTGAAATAAACAATCTTTCCAACCAACCATTTTCACTCTTGAAACCTAATTCCCATTTTAGCTAGAGTTATGAAAATGCCTTACGTATCTAAGCAATTGTTAAGGAGAAGTAACAACCGTAAGTGATTTGAAATGAAATAATAATATGTTTACTGTAAGTGATTGTTAAAACAAGAACTTTAGGGGACAAAAACAGCAAAATAATAATTGTATAGGTACTATAAGTGTAATTAAAGTAGATAGCATAGCACCACCTAAAACCCACTTGAGCAAATTGCCGTTGGCCAAGTACCCATCAATAAACACATGTCATAAATGCTATTAATATTTAGAAGAATTAAGAAAAAAGACAAAATCCACGTATTATTTCCATTTTATATTGTCTCCATGCAGATGAATCTGTGCATATGTGGGCCCACGTGCGCCTCCACGTGCCTTCCTCCGTCTTTATCTTTACAATTCAAAAACCACGTGCTTCTCACGCCCCACTTATATATCTCCCTTACTCTTACCTCTAACTTGCATTCCTAAACCATCATGGCACTTGTTCGTGAACGCCGCCAGTCAAAACTCGGCCTCCGATTACCGGAAATCTCCGAACGCCGCCCTCGTTTCCCTCTACCGCTCCCTCCCACCACACAGCAACCAACAACCAACGCCTCCGCCGTTGACCTGGAGAGAATTCAAGTCCTCGGTCACGGCAACGGCGGCACCGTTTACAAAGTGGTACAGAAGAAAACCTCGAATGTTTACGCACTCAAAGTTGTTCATGCCGACAGTGATCCGATGATGCGCCGGCAGATATTCCGGGAGATGGAGATTCTCCGGCGAACGGATTCGCCTTATGTCGTTCACTGTCATGAGATATTCGAGAAGCCGGATGGAGATATTGCTATACTGATGGAATACATGGACGCCGGAACCCTAGACTCGTTATTGAAAAACGGTGGCCGGTTCACCGAACAGACACTCGCCGACGTCGCCAGACAGGTTCTTAACGGACTTAACTACCTCCATGCGCACAAGATCATCCATAGAGATATTAAACCTGCTAATCTTCTGGTGAACAAGAACATGGAAGTGAAGATTGCGGATTTTGGAGTGAGCAAGATCATGTGCCGGACGCTGGACGCTTGCAATTCTTACGTCGGTACGTGTGCGTATATGAGCCCAGAACGGTTTGATCCTGATACTCATGGAGTGAATTATAATGGGTATTCCGGTGATATATGGAGCTTAGGGTTGACGATGTTGGAGCTTTACATGGGTCATTTTCCGTTCTTGCCGGCGGGTCAGAAACCGGATTGGGCGACCCTTATGTGTGCGATATGTTTTGGGGAACCGCCGAGTTTGCCGGAAGGGGTTTCCGATGAGTTTCGGAGCTTTATTGAGTGTTGTTTGCAGAAGGATTCTAATAAGAGATGGACAGCTTCACAGCTGCTTTTGCATCCTTTTTGTAGACAACCTGAAACCTAAGATCGACCGGAAAAGTTCGTCGTTGTGGTCTTTTTTTTCTTCCAACCATTTCAAATGTATATTCTTTCTTAGCGAATTCAATTTCAAATTCGAATTATAACCCTTCAAGTTATCATATGATTATTTATTAAACGACAAATTAAAGTTTAACTTAATGGAAATATTGTATGATCAAGCTCATATCGATCATGATTATTGAGTTTAGGGGTGTGTATAAAGTCTTCTTATACAACTAAAACAAACAGATTTAATTAAAAATAATCAACCATGATTAAACACAAATTATGATTGTATTGGTTCAGATTAAAAATGGGACCATATTATTTACATCCTCTTTAGGTTAAAATGAGATGAAATCATGTATTCGAAATGTAAAAAGAGGGGTTTGATGTTGATGGGTGAGATTGGGAAATTAGTAGAGTATAGTGCATTTAACAAGTAGAGGGGTGCATTTATCCTAACCTGAGTGTAAATTACCTTAGAAATGACAAATAAAAAGAGTCAACTACTTATGGTTATATTATTTATCTTGGAAATGACAAAAAAAATTCTTATTATTTAGGGAAAAGTTCAAAAAACCCCAATAATCTATCCCATTTTGAATGATTCATGAAGTCCCTAAAGTAATTTTTTGAATGAAAAAACTATTAAACTTTCTCATTTTGAATGATTAAGTCCCTCAACTAATTTTTCGAATGAAAAAACCATTAAACTTTCTAATTTTGAATGATTAAGTTCCTAAACTTTTTTTTTTGAATAAATGAACCATCAAACTTCTAAAAATTGGTTACCTTTTTCTAAAAGGTATCTGAATTTGACTATGAATGTTTTAAATTAAAAACAAATCTAAATCAGTTTTATCGTTCTCAAATTATATGTCATTAAAACCCCTCACAAACAATCGTATCGCTCCGTCTCACCATTCTCCGTTGTCAGAACGTTGTTCGTTATCCATATCGTCTAACACGTTGTTGCACTGTCATCGATCTCCCTCTTTTTAATCTATTTTTTATCTATCAAAAAAGAAAGAATCAAAAGATAACTGGTTACAGCTAGTTTTTTTGGGTTAAAATGATGTAAGTAACCAATTTTTAAAAATTTCGACGATTTAATTTATTGAAAAAAAATGTTCAAGGACTTGATCATTCAAAATAGAAAAAATTAATGGTTTTTTCATTCAAAAAGAGAAAGTTTAATGTTTTTTTCATTCAAAAAAATAGTTCAGGGACTTAATCATTCAAAATAAAAAAGTTTAATGGTTTTTTCATTCAAAAAATTAGTTCAAGGACTTAATCATTCAATTGAATGAAATAGTTTGTTGGGTTTTTATGAACTTTTTCCTATTATTTACCCTAACCCTCTACTCAATCATTGTTTAATTATAAATAAATTCTTACTTTTATTTTTTAATAACTATATAATTATAAAAAAATATAAATATTGAGATTTAACGTATAATTTTATAATTATTAGAAGTGTAATCGTGCAATGCAACGAGATACATTACGATTTTAATGTTTCTTTTTTTTTGTCGATTACAATACAATTTTGGATGATTTTGAGTCAGTGATAATGATTTTTTTTATAATTTTTTTTAATTTAGACTTAATAATATAATGTTTTTTATATAAATTTTTTTATGTATTTTGTTAGAATTTAATGATTATCTTATATATTTTAATTTTTTTATATTTAAGTTGAGATGTTTATCATGTTTTAATTATGTTTATCAGTTAATTATGAAATCAAACATATAGTTTTAGAAATTTGTACTTATGCATAATGACTTATAATGTTGACTATTAAATATGTATCAATAAACAATACTTAATACATAAAAACTTGTTTTTAAGAGTTTTTTTCGATAGTTTAATAATAATGTAATTTATTTTAAGTTTAATAATATAATGTTTTTTATAAAATAAACATTAAATATTCTGTTAAATTTCTTAATTATATTTTAGATTTTTTTTTTAATTTTGATTTTTATCTTGTATTTAATTATGCAGAGAGTGATTTTAGGGGAGTTAAAGTGGTTATAAATTAGGATTAAAAGTTAATAAATAACATTAAATGTAGTACATAAAGTTTTAATAGTTGTTTTTAAGAGCATCTGCAGTCATGAACCTCTAAAGAGGTTCATAACTTTGCCAAATCAGTTTTCTCTCTCTGCCACATCAGTTTTCTCTTTCTTACTCATTTTATAAACCTTTCTTTCCCAATCATGGACCGGTTCATGATTTATATAATAAAAAACTACAATATTAAATTATAACAATTAAAAATAACTTTTTACAATTAAAAAACAATAATTATAAATTAAAATTGTAAAAAACATAATAATTAAAAAGCTATGTAAAATGAAGGATACATGAATGAAAACAATAAAAAAAAAAGATAATAAATAAAAATTATGACGAAATATAAAAAGTTATTGAAATAGAATAATTATAATATATGTTATTAAATAAATTACTTTTATATTGCAATATGTATGAGAAGATATAAAAATATAAAATGAAAATAAGCTAATTAATAATTGTTTATTTATTGTTTAATAAAATTTATTATGTTGGGGGACCAAATTTTAACAAATGAACCGGTTCCTAACCATGAACCTGGTTCATGCCATGTAGGCATGGACCTCTTCCTCTCAATGGTATGTTAGAAAACAAAGTGGTTCTTCATGCGATGACTTGGCATCATGAACCTCACATTGGGGATGCTCTAAAATATTTTAAGTAATTAGTATTAAATAGTGGTAAATTAAGTTTTAACAATTATTTTTAGGAGTTTTTTTTTATAAATGTTTTATAATATAGTGGTTTAGAATGGATCTCACAGATCGTAGAGTTCTTCAAATGATTAAGTTTCGTTCTATTTATATAATATATAAATAAAACATAAACCCCTTAGTTGTATGAGTCTCGTTCTGTTTATATAATATATAAATAAAACATAATCCCCTTGGTTGTAGGTCATTTCAAATGCAAATGTAATCGTTCTCCGGATTTTATTTCGCTTGATTGAGTTGTAATATTTTTAGATTTTTTGTATTTTTTTTGTTAATTTATCAATTAAGTTATTTTGATGATTTTTTATATTAAATTAGTTTATCTTTGTAATTTTAAAAATATATAATATATAATCACATAACTATTATTAAAAATAAAATACTCATAAAATAAAACATAACTATATTAAACTAAAATATAATTGTTGTTAAGAATAATGATTATTAATAATTATTGTTAAAAGATGTTAAAATTAAAAAATAAATAAGTAATAATTATAGATGATGGGGTGGGGATGGGATAGAGTGTATTTAAGAATTTTAGGATACCAAAAAAAAAACACTTAAAAATTTGACATTCAAACTAAAGCGTTCCAATAACCATCTATTTACCATCAAGTTACAAATGCAAACAAGACCTAACACTTTCAAATCTTGCAAGAACTCAACTCAATTACAATCCTAATTAATCATTATAGTATTGTAGTTTTTTTAAGGATGTGTTTGGTATCCAGACAAAATATTACCGTACAACTGATCAGCATTTGCTAAGACGAAACTGAACATGACATAACAGATAAAATGATCAATTTACTTCTATTGAGTTATTTATATATTTTGATTAGTTTATGTAATTTATTAAATTATAATAAAATAATATTTTTACAACAAAATATAGAAAGTTTTCGTCAAAAATATTAAAATGGCATCAAAATAAAAAATTTATGTAGTTTTCAATTATTTTATACATTTTTGTATTTTTGTATTAATATTTAATAAATTACATAAATTAACCAAATTATAAAAACCATATAAAAATAATATTTTGACTTTTTGAAAACAATAAGGGATTGTTTGACAGAGGCTGAATGGTTTGGTTCAGAATGATTAAGAGGCTCTTATGATATAGTGTAAAATAAAATATGATTGTTTGGTAATTGTTCATAATGAAATCAGGGCACTGCATGGTTAAGGGAGACCCAAGATACAAAATCTTTCAGAGGGTTTTTGAACCATTAAGAGACAAATTTTTTTTTGTCAAACAAGATTCACCTCTTAACGATTCAGAGATTGACTCTTAATATAACTATTAAGAGGTAAACAAACAACTTCTATGTTAAAGTTTAAAGAACATAAAATACAATATATAAAATTTAAAGAATGAATAAAATGTAATAAGGAAGGCATATTTGATGTTTTAGAAAAGAATTTATGTTTTATTGTGAGGTTATATTTGTAAAATGTAGGCCTCTTCCACCTTGTTCCATATGGTGGGGGTGGAACACATCTGTTCCACCACATAAAAAAGTCCTGCCTAACATGAAACAATGATCCCTGTTCTGTTCATTTATGTACAATATACCAAACGCTCCCTAATTTATGGTCGTCTGAAAAATTAATTGGTACATATAAGGTCACTAAAATATCTATCGTTATTAACGTCCTCCGTGGTATAACCCTCCCTCTTAGGGGTGTGCAGAAATTCAACCGATCCAATAGGAACCGATCGATCCAATTAGAACCGACTGACCATAATTGGATATCCAATTGTGATTGGATCGGATCGGATTGAAAATCTCAACATCCAATTTGGATCGGTCGGTTCTTGGATGGCAGTCCAGAACCGACCGAACCGAACCGACCAACATCCAATTACCCATCCAATTAACCATCCGATTATCATCCAGTTTTCCATCCAACTATCATCCAATTATTTTTTTTGCAATTTGCTTAAATCTAAATTTGTTTTGTGTTGGTTTTTGAATTTTTAGTCTCACTTATGTTGGTTTTAACACAAACTAAAAGTAATTAATTAGAATATTGCATTAAATTAACATGTTTGGATGGATCCGATTTGATCATCCATTGGATGTCGGATGGATCCAATCCGATCCAATGGATATCCAATAAGAATACCCAATGGATATCCAATAAGAACATCCAATGGATGGAACCGAACCGATCCAATCATCCATTGAATTGAAAAAATCCAACATCCAATGGATGATTGGATCGGTTCGGTTCCCCTCACATCCATTGGATGTCAACCGATGAACAACCTTACTCCCTCTATCACTTTTTTGAAAGTGACGGTGCATGAACAACAATGTAAAAAGTTATAAAACATAGTAATTGATACGTTTTGAAAAAAAAATGCATTAACAGAAAAGTAGAAAAAAAAATTTAATTGGATAAGTTTATTTTGAGTATTTTTTTAACTTTTAACACAATATTTTATAGGGAATTTAATTAAAATACCTGTATTTCAATTGTATCTTACCAAAATGTCCAAAATCTATCCATTTTTGTCGAAATACCCATTAAGTCCGGGATTGCGAGCCGGGATTTGAGATATCCTGGAGTTGTCAAATTTTTTGAGAAATAGCGGGGTTACCCCGGGATTTAGGGCGATATCCAATTTCCCGGATAGAGGCCGGGATGGGCCAAGTGGATAGCAAATTCATAAGATTTTATATGATTGTAATATATATATTTACATTTTATACCCCTAAAATTATTTAGTTAGTTTACTTTATACTTTTTACTTTTCTATTTTTTATTTTACACTTTTATCATATTAACACATATAATCGTATATTAACTAAAATACGTTAAAAAAATACGTTTTAATTTTAACAAGTTACACCATTATAACCGTCTCTTCGATACCTTCGAAATGAGCCCAATATTAAATATTTTTGGATTTAATTATTTAATTATTTTATTATATATCATATATACTACATAAGTAATATTTTTAAATATCATTAAACCACTACCAATACCATTATTATTGTAAAAACTTTTAAGATTTATTGATTATACAGAGACGACAATTTCAATACATTTATTTTTAAAATGAGGATATTTGAATTTTATTTTTATGTTTAATGGGTCAATGGTAAAAAAAAATCAGGTAAAAACATAAGGTGAAATGATTGACCAAATTTAAGACATGTTTGTTAGCATCTTAATATGTTATGGGAGTCCCACCTTATTTGTTAGTTTTACATATTTTTGGTAGTGGTTTAATGATATTTAAAAATATTACTTATGTAGTATATATGATATATAATAAAATAATTAAATCCAAAAATATTCAATATTGGGCTCATTTCGAAGGTATCGAAGAGACGGTTATAATGGTATAACTTGTTAAAATTAAAACGTATTTTTTAACGTATTTTAGTTAATATACGATTATATGTGTTAATATGATAAAAGTGTAAAATAAAAAATAGAAAAGTAAAAGGTATAAAGTAAACTAACTAAATAATTTTAGGGGTATAAAATGTAAATATATATATTAAAATCATATAAAATCTTATGAATTTGCTATCCACTTGGCCCATCCTGACCTCTATCCGGGAAATTGTAAATTCAATTAAATTTTTTTCTCCAACCCCGGGATATCACCCTAAATCCTGGGGTAACCCCGTTACTTCTCAAAAAATTTGACAAGTCCGGGATATCTCAAATCCCGGTCCACAATCCCGGACTTAATGGGTATTTCGGTAAAAATGGAGAGATTTTAGGTATTTTAGTAAAATATAATTAAAATACGAGTATTTTAATTAAATTCCCTATTTTATAAATATGTAATTTTTGGTGTAAATGATAATATGTTCAATCATTAAGTCATAACATTATTTATTTATATTGTTTTAAATAATAGATTTTGTATAAAAAATATTTTGTATTTTACTAATTATAATATCAAAATGATGTATAATATAATATTTTTGTTGAAAGGGAATAAGGTAGCAAATAAAATTAATATAAAATAAATATGTTTGTTGAAAATGATATTAGAAAAATCCCTACCATTTATAATGGACAATGTTAATGGCATCATTATTAATGTCAAAATCAGGTCAATTCACGCATTGAGAATGTAAAAAACAGGTTTTGATATTGATGTGTGTGAGGAGAAAATCATTTAAAAGACCATCTCCAACAACATTGCTAAAATTTCTCTAAAATAGAGAATAAAAAGTCAAAATCTCTAAAAACATTTTTTTTCAACTCCAACAGCTTTTCTATTTTAGGGAATCAATCATTACTTATATTATTAAAATATTCAATATATTTAATATTTCAACAAATTTTTGATGGGAAATCATCAAAATAATATTTATACTCTCCTATTAAGAGGGTTATTCTCTCTAATTTTGATGAAAAATCATTAAAATAATATTTTCTCTCTCCTATTTAGAGATTATAGAGAATTCTCTATATTTAAAGATTTTTTAATAATTCTCTATTTTAGCAAACCATATAGCAAAGCTGTTGGAGAAGAATAAGCAAAGAAAAAACCAATTTTTTCTATTTTAGCAATGTTGTTAGAGATACTCTAAGGATGTCATTAGCAAAGTAAAAGATATTTTGACTACCCCTTTATAATATGTCTTCTCCAACTGTTGGTGGATAAAGAAAGACTTTCTACGTAGAAGCGACAGAGGGATAAAACCATTCAATAATTATCTTCTTGCTTTGCAGATTCGAAGAAATGCGTCCGTCATGAAAGTTCGTCCGTTCTTCTACATATTCGTCATTACCTACGTCACCCCAACACACACACACACACACACATATATATATATATATATATATATATATATATATATATATATATATATATATACTCTCTGTCCCAAAATAAGTGTCAGCATTTCTATTTATGTTTGTCCCAAAATAAGTGTCTATTTTTAAAAGTAGAATTCTAAATTCTCAAATTTACCATCAATTAATGCACAAATATTGAAGTGTTGTGAAGAGAGAGAGAGACATTAAATAAGGGTAAATATGTCTTTTGGTTAACAAAAAAATGTAATTAGTATGAATGTCTAAAACTGTGTCTTTTCAAAACTGAACTCTTATTTTAGGACGGAGGGAGTATGTATATATATATATATAAGGTTAGGTTCAGGGAAAAATCTCAAAAAAAGAAAAATTGAGGAACATTCTGGTAACCTTTCATCTGGATGGTATACACTTATGTATACAATTAATTAAGTTGTTTTTTGGTTTTTATGCACATGTGCATATTATGTATTTGTGCATATGCACGTGTGCATGTTATAAATTACTTGTATGCACAAGTGCATATCGTCTAGATTAAAGGCTATCAGGGTGTTCTTTAGTTTTCCATTTTTTTTAGGTTTTTCCTTGAACCTCCCTCTTTATAATGAGAACCACAAAAATGTTGAGAACCTTAAGAACCAATCTCAACAATTTAATCACTCTAATCTAACAACCTTAATTAATGTTTTATTTATAATTAAGGAAGGACGTGATGATAATTTTTCTTTTTCTTAGTTATTTTTCACTTCCCTTTTTTGTAGATATCAAAATTTAGAATCAATTATTATTTTATTTTAATTCAATCTTATGTGATGTAATTTATATGTAATAATAAGATATTTTAATTTTCATTTATTGATAATAATCTTTTATATTTCATTAGTTGATTTTATTATTAATTTAATTTTTACTCGTTACTTTCTCATATATACATTATTTAATGGTAACATATAGAAAAAATACATTTTTATAAAATATATTTGACTATTTTAAATAATAAAAATATCAGATGTAAAAAGAAAATATAGTAAATATAAAAAGATTGTAATTAAAATATCACCTAAAATTCTGGAAACATCAATGTTTTATTTCACACAATAAATAATACAACGTCGCTAAAGTTAAACAAATTTATTGTTGTTTGAGATTGTGAAAACAAAACATAGTTGATGTAAAATATGATGTGAAAGTAAAACACTAAAATGTTATTTCATATTGTGAAACAATATAATGTCGCTAAAGTGAAACAATGTAGTGTTGTTTCACAATTTTAAAAACAAAAGTTGACGTGAAATATGACGTGAAACACTAAAGTGTTGTTTATTGCGAAACAAGACAATGTTGTTAATGTGAAACAATGTAGTGATGTTTCACATGGTAAAACAATGTACTGTTAGTGTTTTTTCATATTGTGAAATAATATAATGCAGTTAAAGTGAAACAATAAATTGTTGTTTCACAAGGTGAACAATGTAGTGTTGTTTCACAAGGTGAAACAATGTAGTGTTGTTTCACAATTTGAAAACAAAACAAAACAAAAGTTGACGTGAAATGTGATGTGAAACACTAAAGTGTTGTTTCATATTGCAAAACAACACAATGTTGTTAATGTGTAACAATGTAGTGCAGTTTCACAATGTGAAAATAAACCAAAATGACGTGAAATGTGATGTGGAATACTAAAATGTTAACAACATACGAATTAAATCACTTTTATTATTTCATGAAAAAACTGCAATTATTAAAGAAAATCTAAAAAAATATAACGATACTCGTGTCAAATTAAATAAACTAAAATGTTCGCTTTTTATAAAAAAATTTATTTAAAATTTTATTGTAATTAATATAATTTTGATTTAAAAAGGAGGTGATGTTTAATTTAAATTATATAATTTTCAATAAGAGATAAAAAATGAAGAGATTTACTTTTATACCCTTTTAAGAGTTATGTTTATATGTAAATGATACCATATATGCAAAATGTTACCTCTCAACTCTCACCATTGATTAATCTTGATTGTGGTTGAGATTGGTTCTTATAGTTCAACATTTGGTTATATATATATATAGGAAGAAGGAAGAATAATGCGAGAAGTTAAACATTGTGTAATAATACGAGAAATATGATATCATATATGATTACACGACCTTGGGTGTGTTTAACATGGACGGACCTGTATGGGTGGGTACGGTGGCACGTACCACCGTATTATTTCTCCGACGAAGTGATATCATAACCACTTATTCTTTGAATGCTCGTACTCGCTGGACGTTTGGAATGTTATCAAAGTGGATGCGGACATGACTATGTTTGCAAACTCTTGGGACTCTCTCGTGCATGGTATTACTAGTGACTCTTGTTTTCCTCGTAGGTCCATGCAAAAGTTATCTATTGCTGCCACTGTCTACTACATTTGGCAGGAGAGGAACTATCGACTTTTTCAAGACAAGAAGAGAAATGCAATGCAAGTTGTGAAGGACATTTGGGACGTGGTGCTTAATAGATTGGCTTAGAGGAATCGGACGACCACTATCTCTACTGGCTAGATGTTTTTGCTTTCTGTTTGGTGTATTTGTTGGGTTTTATGGTGTCCGTTGGGGATCCCTTTCTGTATGGCGTTCTCCTTGTATGTTTTGTTTTTGGTTTTTATTCTTATAGCGGCTTGTGCTATAAATTTTGGCTTGTTTTGGTAAGGCTTTTGTCTTGACCTTGTTTGTATTCGTTTTTTCTCTTCTTTATAATATTGCCGGCTTGTTTTAAAAAAAAAGGTGCAAGCGTATCGTTCTAGAAGGTACTACCGTATTATTTTGGAAACTTCAAGAAGGTGCAATCGTACCTCATAATCAACAAAAAAACTAAAAAGAACTATTGAAATCAACCAAAAAACCGGAAAAACTCTTAAAATCAACAAAAAAATTGCTCGAAATCGATAAAAAAAAACTTTAAAATCACTCAAAATCAATCAAAAAGCTTTAAAAATTGCTCGAAATGGTGGAATTATGATAAAAACACATCAGACAATATTGAACGTCGGAAAAAGATGAAGACACGTCGATAAAGGCCGTGCTTATTTTTTCTCTGTATCATATGGTGCCACCGTATGAAAAAAAAAATTAGGTTCGTCCCTGGTGTTTAATTATATATGATTAAACGTCTATATATTGCCAATGTAACATGTGTTTAATCATATATGATTAAGCTTGTGTATCATATATGATATCACACTTCTCCCTTTCTTGCAAAATGTTTAACTTCTCATTTGAACCTGCCCCTATATATATAAAAAGTCATTCTTTTATTAACCACGGTTTTAATGTTAACCTTGTTAACCCATATGGACCAATGAGAATTCAGCGTTTTACATGGTTTAGTAGACGATTTGTTATAATATTATGGCTATTTTCGGAATTTTAACCTTATTTGCATCGTGGGAATTTATTCACTTTCCCTAGATAATCTATACTATATTATAAAGTAGGGATAAAAAACTCTTAAAAACAATTGTTAAAGCTTAATGTACCGTTATTTAATGTTAATTACTTAAAATCATTTAAAAACAATAATTAAAGCTTTATGTACTACATTTAATGTTATTTATTAACTTTCAATCCTTATCTATAACCAATTTAACTCCCTAAAATCACTCCCCACTTCAATCCCTAAAATCACTCCACTACATAATTAAATAATGATAAAAATCAAATTTTAAATATAAAAAATGTAAAATATAATTAAGAAAATCTAACAGAATATTTAATGTTTAATCTAAAATAAATTACATTATTATTAAACTATCGACGAAACTCTTAAAAACAAGTTTTTATGCATTAAGTACTGTTTATTGATACACATACTTAAAATTCAAGATTACAAGTAATGATGCATGAGTACAATTTTCTAAAGCTATATGTTTGAATTCATAACTAACTAATTAATAAACATAATCAAAACAGAATAAACATCTCAATTTAAATATAAAGAATTTAAAATATATAAGATAATCATTGAATTCTAACAAAATACTTAATTTGTTATATAAAAAACATTATATTATTAAGCCTAAATTAAACAAATTTATAAAAAAAAACCATCATCACTCTCTCAAAACCATCCAAAATCGTACCATAAATCGACAAAAAATAAAATGAAACATTAAAATCATGATATATCTCGCTGCATTGCGCGAGTACGCTTCTAGTATTAGATAATAAATGAATCATTATCAAATACTAACAAACATATTATTTTTATATTTTCATTTTTTTGATATTCATCTTTCTCAAGTTATCGTCTTCATCTATGCACGTAGTTTGGTGATGAACATGGAATCCAATATCATTTCACAGAATTGTTCGATGATTCAGTTAACCGTCGATGATTATTCCACGGCTACTCAGGACGGTTATATTTTGAAGGATAATACCCAGATGCGTGGCGTTTTTGTTCGTTCCCATGATCATGAAGATCTAAATTTAGAAGATGATGATGATTGTGAACATCTAACTTGTGATTCTGTTTTTTAAGAATCCAACATTGATTTTATTCATTCTCATGGGAAGGATTTTTTTAATTTTAATTAACTAGAATATGTGCTTTTTGTGTTTATACAGTTTCAATGAGGCGGTATGCCAAATGTAGGGTTTGGTGGGTTGATGTTGTTGTTAGAGACACAGGAAAGTTGTAGGATACACCTTCATATATGAACTTGTATTTTACTTTGCATAAGTGTTGTCCGTTTAATAAGTATAATCATTCTTGTTTTTATTTTGTACATTATGATATTGTTTTCAAACGAAGTTTACCTGTTTTGATGTATTGTTGATTACATGTATTGCGAAATTACATTGGTTAATGTATGAACATTATGTGTAATTATCATATGTTCCATTGCATAATTGTATGACAACAAGTTTCAAAGTAGCATGGATTGATGTGCATGCATAATTTCTAGTATTGGTTTACATAATTTCATATATGAAACATCTTCATTCATATATGAAACATCATTCTTTGTGCATCCCATGAATCTAAATATTGTATCCAATACTGATACTGTAAATGTCTCTTTCTACGGTTAATTCATATGTCCACTTTACACTTCTTAACAAATGTTTCATACATGAACATTTCATTCACCCAGCTCATTAACTTACACATGATAATTTCATATATCAAAATTAGTCATTAAGAACAGTGAACAAATAAATTTGGGTGGGTTACAATAAACTCATATTTCCTTTAAAAGTGTATAAATCAAAAAGGCAAAATGATCACCAATTTCCTTTTACAAACAAAATATGTTCATATCATGACATTTATAAACGTTCATAAGTACCCCAAACTTATGGATCACAAACCTTTTTATGTTATATTTCTTGCACCCTCCTTTTAGAACACTTCGTATATGAATATTTACTTTCATATATGATCAACATGAAGTTCAAATAGGAAGCATAACTTTTGTTTGTCACTAAGGTTGCTTGACAAGATTTGCTTACCATTATACATTTGAACTCATCAAGAACAATCATTTATAACATGACAATTGCATTTTGGAAAATAATAAAGTTCATAAGTGAATATAAATTTTGAATCACATACCTTTTCTTCAAAGGATATTTTTGTATTGGTTTACATAATTTCATATATGAACAATTTCTTTCATACATGAACAACATTTTTGTACATGCCAATGAAGCTAAATATTGTATCCCAATACTGTTAATTCACCAAGAACATTAACTTACACATGATAATTTCATACATGAAAACAAGGTCAATATTTTTAGTGCATATGCCTAATTTGCAGTCTTACAGAGTGTTTCATAACTGAACATTTCATTAACCAAACACATTAACTTACACATGATAATTCCATATATGAAAACAAGGTCAATAAGAACAGTGCACAGTGAACCCCGATTTAAATTTACAAGTGTATAAACTGTTAGGTCATAATATTGTATCCAAGATTTAATATGTTAAGTCAAAGATGTAAAGTCAACATAGTCTTAGTCAATGTTAGTCAAAGTCTGTATTAGTTCCTTATTTGGTTTTAGTCTTTGTGTAAAGCTTGTGGTATAAATAGGGGTGTGCCTTGTAAGATTTGTAAGAAAGTAAGTAGAGTTCATTGTACGTTCTGATTGTGAGATCAATGACTAAGATGCTTTCTCTCTCTACTTTCTCTCTCTAGTTCTTGATTGTTAGATCTTAATTGAGATTGCTTGATTTGAATAGGGATTTTGCATTCACAATTGGTACCAGAGCGAGACCAAACAAATTCAGAAATGATTTCACAACAGATTTAGATCAATTTCTGGAATTTTGGATCAAAAAGTTCAATTTTCTTGAAAAATCAAGAACATGCAGATTGTTTCATTTTTTCTTGATTGAATCGAATTTCATCTGAATAATTGGTGTTTGTGTGATAGATTTGATTGTTTTCATGGATTAATCAACTGAATTGCAGGATTGAAATGAAGGATTGAATCAATTTGGATTGTTCTATGGAACAAAGTTGAAAAACACGATAACTTCATGATCTGCGAATTCATAATATGCAAGTTCTTGGTTAATTGATTTGTAAATTTCAAATTGTTTTGATTAGCAAGTTTCAAGATTATGTGCAGGTTGCGAGTTTGAATTCAAGTTCTAATTTTCATAGCTTGCAAGATTCAATCTGCAGGTTAATCGACTTGCGCCAATTTAATCAAGATTGCGCCATCATCAACAAATATGCGCCAGTTTCAATTCAAACAAGCAACCTTGTCTTGCGAATTTCAAGTTAATGGAATTTGCAAGTTTCATTAATGTGATCTGATTCTTTCATTTCAATTGGTTTGCAGGTTGCAAGTTTAAATTTGATTGGATTGTTCAATTTGATTAATGAATTAGTGGGGCGGTGGTGGAATCATTTGTGTGGTCGACAAATTGTTTAAATGTCTGCGATTCCAAGTCATTCAAAATTGTACTACTTTCTTCATTTCATCTGCACCATCTTCATTATCAAACTTGCGCCAACTTCATAAACCTTGCATCATCTTCATCAAAGTTTGCGCCAACACCATTAAGTTTGCGCTAGCTTCATCCAGTTTGCGCCAGCTTCTTTTAAAACAATTCTAAGATTTGCGCTATTCATCCTGCAAGTTCTAGTTTGAGTAAATCATTTGGCTTGCGAGTTTCTGTCTGCAGGTTATTATATTTGCATCACATTCAACAAGCTTTGCGTCACATTCATCAAGCTTTGCGCCAATATTATAACATTTGCGCCAAGCTGCAGATTGTATTTGAGTTTTGCGAATTTTGTGATTGGAGGTTACAAGATTAGTGGGGCGGTGGTGAATTCATATATACAGAACATACAAATTTCTCAACTTTGCGCCACCTTCAGTAGCACACAACTCAACATTGCGCCATACATGTCAATTAAATTTTGTGCCAAGTGATTTGTGCTATTCGAGTGATTTGTTTTGCTTGCGCTTTCAAGATTTGCTCTTTCAATTTCATGATTTTCAAGTTTTGCGCTATTCGAGTAATCTGTGATTTTCAGTTCGAGTTTATGTTATCTACAATTTTGGATCAATTGATCTGCGAATTTTAAGTCAAAGTATTCTGCGCATTTAACATTCATTTGTTTTGCAGATTTTCAGTTCATATGATTTGAGAGTTTCAATTCCAAGTGATATGATTCATGTAACTTGAGAGTTTTCTGAGATATTCAAATCATTTCTTGAGAATTTCTGCGGATTTCAGTGCTTTGAAAGTTCCAGAGATAGAATTTTTCTGAGATTATTTTGTGGTGATCTGAGTTTGACTTTCAGTCAAATTTTTCTGAATTGTTTGGGAACGATCATTCATATCAAGCTTATTTCTCATTCAAGATGGGTTTTGGATATTTTGCTGAGCTTGAAGAGAAGAATAAAAAGCTCGAATTAGAGAACATAAATCTTGTTTTAACTGTTGATTTCTACACTAAGAAGACAAAAGAATATTATGATGAAAGCAACATACTGGAAGAAGAAGTTAGTGCATTAAAGACAATTAATGAAGATCTTCTGAAACAGACTTCTGGGCTGAATGATGAGAAAATACTGAGTTTAGAAGCTGAAAACACAAAGCTTCAAAACAAGATTAAGGCTTTCGAAGAGAAGATATCTGCTCTGGAGAAGAAGAATGATGATCTGAAAACAAGCCTGCAAGCAGATAAAGTTAAATCAGATCTGGAAAAATCTTTTACTCAAAAGATATCTGAACTTTCTAAGAAAGCTGACCAAGAGAAAAAGAATCTTGAGCTTAGATGTATTAAACTTTCAAAGCAAGTGTCTTATTTTGAAAAAGTTTTGATTACTGAAAGAGACACATTTGCTAAGGAAAGAAAAGTTCTTGAAGACAAATCAACTGAACTTCCCAAATAGATCTCTATTCTACAAGACTTACTTGATAAAGAAAGAAAAACTTTTCAAAAATGAAATAAGTGATATTGTATTCCCAATCAATCAAGCAATCAAACAAAACAATCTCAATTCAAGAATATGACGATATGAAGATCTAGAGAGAGAAATCGTATGAATGTCATTGATCTAACAATTATGAACCACACTGCTTAACCACCTAACTATTACAAGACAATAAGGTATTTATACCACAAGCTTTACACACAAACCTATTTGATAAGGAACTAATACAAACTTAATCAACATTGACTAATCTTGACTTAGGCTTAGTTGACTTTACAGACTTGACTTTTCCTATTAAATCTTGGATACAATAAAATACACTAACAATCTCCCCCTTTGTATTCAAGATTTAATAAAAATTTGACACTAGTCTTCAGCTTTTGATTCTTCGATCTTTAACTCTGACGACTTTGAACTTTGAAGCTCTTTCTGAAGTTGTTGAAGAATCTTGAAAAATCTTTAACACTTTGTATCTTTGGAAAGTCAACAAGTCTTGAATAAAGCTTTGAAACTCTTTAAACTTCTTTGAAACTTTTGAAACTTTTGAAACTTCGAGGGATCTTTCAAAACTATATTTTCATCTCTGATCTTTTGACCGTCTTCGGAAAAACAAACTTTCTCGAATCATCAGTCTGAATTTGATTTGAACTTTCAAATTTATCTTCACTTTGACATCTTCTTGAGCTTTGAAATTTATCTTTCAGAATTATCTTCAGGAAATTGAAATCTTCATAAATTTCTCCCCAATTTTGACAACTCAACTTTGAAATTGAACTTTGTAAATTTCTCCCCCTTTTTGATGATTGTGAACATCATGATCATCAAAACTCTTCAATTTCAACACATTCTTTGATCTCCTCCTTTGTAATGAACTAACAATCTCCCCTTTATGATAATTTGACATTCTCCGCCCTTTGATCTGAGTATCCGTCAATTCATGAGATGTATATATTCAAATCTTTTCAAATTCAGATATAATGAACGTGGTAACCCTGAATCAACAAATGATACAGTTAGTATGCCTGTAAGTAGCACGGAGCCACTTTGTACAACGGATGTACATTGGAAAGGAGATTTTGTGATGTTCACTCCCCCAGGGCTTCCATTCAATCATTGAAAAACCACAAAGGAATTTTCTATGAATGTTATGACAAGAAAACATATTCCTTGTGTGTACGTGCAAGTGTATGAATGATTGAAGCTACTTAAGCTTTTTCAGGCTCAAATTGTGTAAACTGTTGAGACAACAACAAATATTACACGGACTCAATGTGCATGAAAGAGGTGCGAAGGTGGGGCAACTTTCCTTCTTTTTCAATATCTAAATCTTCCGAGTGAAGAATAGATAGCAGATATGTTGCGTCCCCAAAGAAAATGAAACATTTCTTTGTTAAGAAAGAAACGAGTGGCTGGTGGGGTAATTGCAAGAGTTGGCATGGGCTCACTGCCTTTTTCAATGATGGTCACCAAAGACTGTGAACCAATCAGAAGATGTGGTTGCCCTACTCAGAAAGTGGTTGGTGCAGAGTTTTCATATTCTTTTAACTCTGATCTCACACCCTCTTTCTTTTTAAACATTAAAGCTCACTTCTAACAAACTCTCATTTCCATTTTACCGCTCTACACAATGAGAAAAACTCAACCGGATGAGTTATCTCCCCCACTCTTTGATTTATGACCCCTCACCCCTCAATCACTCTAGGATTACTTTCGGGGTAGGAAACACTAGTTAACGTGAATCCATGGAAGTTTTGTTTAAGCTCACACATTAATCCCATGTAAGTCCTAAAAAGAATGGTTGCTCAATAGTTTATCTCGAACATATAAGCTCAAAATATATGATAATATTGTCAAAATGTATGCTCATGAGATTTAAGCAATTGAACTTTGAAGATTTCTCAAAACAAAGATATTGAATGAATGAAATGAAATCAAGAGAATTGTTTTGAGAATCTGACAATGTATCAATCAGATCAAATAAAATGGTTAGGGTATCAAAGAATTGAATATTTGTTTATATGAACAAATATAAACAATTTAGCAATGAAAGCACAAAGATTGAAATGATGAATGATACTCAACAACATTTGAAAGCAAACGGGAGTATTACCATCGAAAAATTGGTTCATTATGAGACATGGTAATAACAAATTCAAATGAAGTACTGAACCGTTGTGTGTGAATATTTTACAGTATATAGACAAGATAATACGCAAGTACGGATCTTTGGAAACACACGGCCAGTTAAACATTTAAGCTCAATTATGAAAAACATTTAAAATCACACTTCTAAATTCATGAAATCTTTTTGCGAACAAGAAGTGGTTTGAACATTTTAGAAACTGTTTTTCATGCTTGAAAGTTGTTCTTCTTTCAAACAATCAGAGATCAAGATCAGAAGATATTTACCTTTAAGCTCCCCCTCAAATCATGATAAAATGATTTAGGTCTAATAAGCTCCCCCTGGATATTTACAAAATATCCTTTTCCTTAAACATTAAAGAACGAGTCCTAAGCTGTAGTACTTAGAAGTCATTGGTCTTTAACATTGAAGTGCGGGTCTTGAACTGAATTATTCAAGAGCCACCGTTCTTTGAGGTACGAGTCCTAGACTGATTTGTCTATAAGTCAAACATCATGCTCCCCCTTAAACTTTGGGTGCCTGCAACACAGTTTTAGCTTTTGGTACCAACTGGTATTTGGGTCCTGATGTGTTAGTTGCAGTTCTTGTGGGGGTTACATAATATGATCCATACCAGTAATTAACAAAATTTTTACTTACAAAGTCATGTGCTCCACAGTAAGAACAACCGATTTTCTTTTGAGCAATCCTGATCAAATGATTAGTAGAGTAAAACATATCATAATTACCAAAAGATTTACCTTTATGTACACTGTTCTTTTTGGCTTTGGTTGTGGACGCAGATGCTTTGTCCTTCTTCTCTTCATCTGAAGAACTCTTCACTCTCTAGACCATCTGATTTTTCTTAGATTACTTTCCAAGAGATTTAACATAAAAGCTTGCTGAACCATCAACATATTTGTCATAAAATAGATTAGATGGTCTGATCTGACTTGATTTGACAATGTTTGATTTGACATTTTTCTTTTTGAGAACATTTTTATCATGAATAGAACTTGAAGCTGTTTTGAAAGAACAGACTGATTCTGTTGAATTATCAACAGGTGATTGATCAATCACATCAGCTGTAATCTTTTCTGACAAATCAACGTTTGCAGCTTCTAAGTCTTTTATCTTTTCAGATAAAATGTTTCTTTCAGAAGTAAGTGTGTCAAACTTTATTTTCAAATCAGATATGGCCTTCTGTTCTTTTTGGACATCTGATGATAGAACAATTATTTTGGATGTGAGCTTAGATATTTCAGATTCAAAATGTGAACGTTCTTGCTCAAAATCTTTCTCTAAGTTCTTGTTCTTTTCAGAAATATCTTTGAAAATCCCAGTATTTCTTTTTTCAGCATTTTTCTTTTCTAGCTCAAAAGACTTTTTCTTTTCTTTGAAAATTTGTCTTTCTTTTTCGAGCAAGTCTTGTAAAATAGAAATCTGTTTGGGAAGTTTAGTTATTTTGTTTTCAAAAACTTGTCTTTCTTTCGCAAAAGTGTCTCTTTCAGTGATTACTATCTTTTCGAATTCTGACACTTGCTTAGAAAGTTTTGAACATCTCAGCTCCAAATCCTTTTTCTCTTGGAGAGTTTTCTTCGAAAGTTCAGATATCTGTTGAGTTGAAGATGTCTTTAAATTTGATTTTTCTCTATCTGCTTGGATGCTTTTCTTCAGTTCAGCATTTTGTATCTCCAACGCAGATATTTTGTCTTCAAAAGCCTTAAACTTGAGTTAAAGCTTAACTGATTCATCTTTCAGTTCTAATGATTTCTGTTCAGTTTTTCTTCAGTTGGCTTTAAAGATTTGTAATTATAGACTCTTTGACCTTGATTACTTTCTCAAGAGCCTGAATGGCATATTCTTTTATTTCAATCATTTTCTCTCCATCTTTAATTTCTGTCTCTTTTTCTCTAATTTCCTTCTCTCTTGCGCTGATGATACCTGCAAAATCAGATTTAGCATTATCAGTACATTTTGCACAAACAAAAGTTTTATCAGAATTTGACAAATTTAACTTCAACTCCTGAATCTGTTTGAAAAGGGTTGCATTCTGAATTCTCAGTTTGTCTCGTTCAGCCTCTATTTTCGGTATCTCAGGCATGTACAATACAACCATATCTCTAGCTGAAAGTACAGTATTTCCCCTCTCATCTGTAGTTGGCATTTTGAATGATTAGCTTGAATGAATGATCGTTCCCAAACAATTCAGAAAAGTTGACTGGATGTCAAACTTAGATTACCACAAAAATAATCTCAGAAAAATTATTTCAACTTTGAAACTCTCAAAGCACTGGAACTTTCAAACTATGATTTGAGTGTTTCAATAAACTCTCAGATAAAAGCTTGAGTGTTTCTGAAAAACTCTCAAATAATGGACTTTAAACTCTCAAATCAAATGAACTTAAATTCTCAAATCAAACGAGTTAAACTCTCAAATAACTTGCAGGCTGTTGAGAGATTTCAGAACTCGCAAACCATATGAATTTTGAATTAAAATTCGCAAGCTGTGGTTTGAGTGTTTTTCAGAACTTGCAGATCATATAACGTTGAACTCTCAAGTAACTTGAATTAGAACTCTCAAACTCGCAGATTATTTGAACAAATTCAATCCAGTGGTTTGCGTGTTCTGTATATAACTCGCAGATCACTTCAACTCATGGATTAAAACTCGCAGGTAGTGGCTTGCGGGTTTGCAGAACTCGCAGATGCTTGAAATTAATACTCGCAGATTACTTGAGTTAAAAACGCGCAGATCAAACAACTCATGAACTTGTAGACTGAATTACTTAGAACGCGCAGATCGAATAACCTAGAACTCGCAAATCACATAACCATGAACTCGCAGACTGCTTGAAATTTCTGCATGGATTTTGATCATTAAAACTCGCAGATCGAAGTGACTAACTGGAACTCGTAGATGCTTAGATTTTAAACTCTCAAGTCAAGTTTGCGTGTTCTTCAACTTGAAGTTAGCGAGTTCTTCAACTTGAAGTTGGCGTGTTTTTCCAATCTAGCGCATTCTTTCCTCTGAGTTCATGGATTCGATCCAAATCAATTCAAACATGAAAATTTGTTTTACAAACACGTCCATAAGATTCGAAAATACAACTAGAACATAATTCGAACAAACAACTATGAACAAAATTGAAAATTACAGTGCGATTTGACAGAAATACAAACCCTGTGTTCGTGAAATCTAAAAATTCAAGAAAATAAAAAATACATCAAGTCAATTGACTAATTCGTGATTGTGTGTGAATACAAAGTATTTTCTAATACAAATCGATCACAACTAAACCAAAATTACACACAAATTTCAACAAATCACTGAAAAATCGATCAAACAGTGATTTTTCAAGAATACAACTGTTCTTGAAAATTTTCCAGAAAATCGATCAAATTTGGTAATCTAATTCCTCTTAATTTGTTTGGTCTCCAATTGAAATTGTATTCCCAATCAATCAAGAAATCAAACAAAACAATCTCAATTCAAGAATATGACAATATGAAGATCTAGAGAGAGAAATCGTATGAATGTCATTGATCTAACAATTATGAACCACACTGCTTAACCACCTAACTATTACAAGACAACAAGGTATTTATACCACAAGATTTACACATAAACCTATTTGATAAGGAACTAATACAAACTTAATCAACATTGACTAATCTTGACTTAGGCTTAGTTGACTTTACAGACTTGACTTTTCCTATTAAATCTTGGATACAATAAAATACACTAACAATAAGAACACCAATGTCCTTTTACAGCTTGAAATTTGTTCATAGTGAACCTAACATAACTGACTATGCCGAAGAAAAGAGCAAGTCTTTTGAATCATACCTTCATTATGGTCAATCGAAACACCCTTTCTGGTTTGATTTTAGGAGATGCCAACACTTTCAGATACATTTTATACAACCCTTTGTAGACGTCTTTCTTCATCAGCATTAACATCAACCGAACTTCCATAGTGTTCTTGAAGATTGAAAACATTGTTTTCAAAGCAATCCTCTCACTTTTTTTTCGAACTGTTACAAAAACCGGTTATGAAGATATGAACACAGATCGCAATATTTAACCCCTAACATTTGAGATTTTACCCCTATTCAAAATGTTCCCGCTTCCATTGTGTGCCATCTATGTTTGCGATTGCACATTCACATATGAAGATATTGAATCAATTGAGAAGTGGAGAAGATATAGTATCAAACCGAATCGGAGGCTTGAGAGTCGGAATCGGAAACTTTCGATTTAGTCTTGCCGTGAAATATGGGGGTCAAGTGGTTTCCTTATACCAATTTTTAACATTTGACTACTTTACCCCTTTCATATATGAAAATCCCCAACTGATCTGTGTTCACCCATTTAATATAAACAATATGTTTTAATCTAAACCCTTAATTTATAAGATGAACAGTCCGGATTAATTAACAAGGTTAACACTAAAACCTTGGTTAACAAAAGAAGGCAACCATATATATATATATATGGGGGTTAAATCATGTGAGAACCAAAAACGGTTGAGAACCGATTTAAGCCATAATTTGGTTTTGATCCTATGGTTTTAATTAAAAGTTGTTCCACCATATGAAAATGGTATAATCGTCATTTTGTAACAGAGATTCACCGGATGAAACATATACTATTTCACCTCATGAAATAAAAACATAATTTTCATAAATATGATGTTTTACGTCGTGAAATCCAAATATAATGTTCATATATATGTTATTTCACCACATTAAATCAAACACAATTTCCGTCTAGATGTCATTTCACCTTATGAAATCAAAGAAAACTTTTGTCTATATGTTATCTCACCCCATGAATCAAACACAGTTTTATGAAATAAAAAACCCCACCATCGCAGATCCCTCTACGTTTCCTTTAACACTTTGCAGATTCAGACGGTGGCTTCAAATCCACATCTTTAACACTGTTGTAGATGGTTGAATTGATGGTGAACCATCACTGAGAGCATTGGCGTTAAAGTTACTTGCGCCACCGTCTTGTGTGCCATCTTCTTAATCATTGCTATTAACATCGAAGCCAAACAACCGTAAGTTGTAGTTCTGCTCTGATGGTTCACCATCCTCACCATCACCATATCACATTCTCTTCCAATCTGGTTCCCCTTCGCCACCATCTTCACCCGCCACCAACCCACTGCTATCACCACTGTTAGCCCCAATTCTAAATTGTAAAAGTATTGAAAATATTCTAAGTCCTATTTCAGAGGACTTCCAGAGATAGACTTCAGAGATCAAACCTGCCTCTGAAGTACATTCCATAGAGAAATTCAACAGAAGACATCAGAGATGGCTTCATCAGAGGCACCTGCATCAGAGTTCTGAAGACCTCCTATCTAAAGAAAGCGCTGATAATTTCTACAAGTATTGGCATAAGAGCAGATCACACGTCATTAGTGATAAGATTTACTTTTTAGAGTAGGCCACTTTTCAAGCATGTATTGAGCTTACCTTTTTAGGTAAGACACTGTTCAAGCATGCTTCTTATGTCAGGATAGTATACTGTTCACTTTATGGTCCTATAAATAGGACCATCACTCCATTGACAAAAGTGTGCTTTTCATATATCTTGTATCTGATTTATCTTTAATATATTGGAAAGTATTCTTAAGAAGATCTTGTATGATTTATCCACCTTCTTGGTGTTCTTATTAATCTACCTGATTTATCCAGTAAACATTAAGCTTGTTCTTATTTTTACACCATTGGATATCTTCTTGTTTGAACTGTGATATTGAATCTGCTTTGATATTTAAACTGTATTGCTTCCGTTCTTCTTATTATTATTTGTTTATTTTATTGTTATAAGATTAAATCTGGGTTCCAACAATTGGTATCAGAGCTTCTTTTGTTTTCTAAAACAAAACAAGATCATATCTGCATACTCGGATAGATTTACATCTTACTGATTCAAGCTTTCAAAAATCTGTGCATGTTCATATAAACCTTGGTTTATTTAAAGAACTCTATATGCTCTAGATTTGAAAGTAACTCACAGTTTCACTTGTTGATAAAAGATCTTCTTTGAAAAGAATCAGTTCTTCAAATCTTCAGCTTTTCTTCAAAATGGCAAACTCTAGTATAAGTGCCATTTATACAGCTGGATCATTAACTAAACCTCCTACACTTCTAAGGGATGAATATCCCCAATGGAAAATAAGGATGGTAAATTTTTTGGAAGGTATGGACAAGGATATTTTAAGATCAGTAACTGATGGACTTCACCAACCAATGGTGTTGGTACCAAGAGTTCCTGTAACACCAGACACTGCCGAAATACCTGCATATTATGAAAAGAAAACTTCGAAATTCACTGATGAAGAAACCAAAATAATGGAAATTGACTCCAAAGCTGTTAGATTATTGATAATGACCATTCCCAATAATATCTTCCAAGAACTTGATTCTTGTGTAACTGCTAAAGAGATATGGGATCAGTTGTTAAACCAACTTGAAGGTGGCCTACAAACTCAGAAAAACAAGAGAACTCAATGCATTAATGAGTACCATGACTTTCATGCACTACCTGAAGAAACCCTGCACCAAACTTATTCCAGACTCAACATTCTCATTAATAAATGCAAAAATTTTGGAGTAATGAGGACAAAAGAGGAATATAATGTTCTTTTCCTTAAAAGCTTAAATGAAGAATGGTCACAACTGTCCATGTCTATTCAAGCCAATCAAAATCTTGATTCTTGGTCATTAACTGACATTTATGGCACCCTAGTTGCCCAGGAAAAAGAAGTTGTTAAACAAAAGTAAAAAACCTCTTTAGATGGACCACTTGCCCTCATTTCAAAACAAAAAGGTGGTTCAAAAGAAAGTCATGATGAAGAATCAATAAACTCAAAAGAAAATTCCTTGAGAAGAGAGTCAAAAAGAAAATATAAAAAGGTCTTAATAGCTGAAGAAGGTGATCATTCAGATTCAGACTCAGATAAAGACATTAATGATTTTGCCAAATCTCTTGCCTTGATTACTCATCAATTCAACAAGAAATTTGGAAAGAATGTTTTTGAAGGGAGGAGAGATGATGAAAAAAGAAGAGGAAATCCAGAAAGAAGATTTCAGAAAGCTGATTATCAACAAGAGCCCAGATCCACTCTGCATAGTGATCAAAAGGGTGTTCATTTCATCAATCATGAAGCTGCTCAACAATCAAGAACTCATCAACCATTTCAACCAAAGTATCCTAAACCTCAGAGGTACTTCTAGCCCCAACCACAAATTCAAAAGACAGAAACAGTTGCTGCTCTTCCACCAAACCAGAATGATGGAAGATGTTTCAGATGTGAAAAACCAGGCCATTTTTCTACAAACTGCAGAAGTAAACTTGTCAAAGATCAAGACTACTACAAAAAAAGTACAAATACAATGTCAGAGAAAGGGTACTTGTTGTAGAAATGGAAGACTGGTTCTTAGAATTTACAAGTGATGGAGAAGAAAAACCTACCAACCTCTGTGGAATGGCTATTGCAGATGGTGATCAGATTGATGAATCATCAGAGGACTACTCTGAAAAGATAAATTCTTCATCCACCTCTGAAAGTGAACTTGAAATGGATTTTCTTAAATTAACAGATGAGTTTCAGAGTTTAAAGCAAAAACTCATTGAAGAAAAAGAAAAGAGAAAGCAAATGACAAAGGACCTAAACTTTTATAAAAGAGAAAAAGACCTTCTTGAATCAGAAAAGAAAGAAATTTTTGTTGAAAAATCTGAAGTTGAAAAATCTTAGAGACAAAAGGAAAAATCTTTTTTTCTGAGAAATTTAAAGAACTTGAAAAGGTTTTAAAGGCAAAAGAAGAAGAAGTGAGAAAATCTGAGTATGAAAGGCTCAATTCTGTTGCCTTAACTAATTTCTTTCAAAAAGAAAGAGAAATATTACATCAACCTCTGGAAAGAAATAAAAATCAGATAAAGAGTTATCAAGATGCACAAGATGTGCACATTAAAATCAATTATCAAATGGATACTTAAGGGCTGGGATTCGATGAATTGGATCCATTCACTAGATTGAAGAAAACTTCACTTTCTTCCACTTTCTGTATAGGAAAGGTCTAGAGACCTGACTTTCCATCTCTGGATAATTCTAACATTTTTAAAAGAACAAGAACCTCAGAGGGATCAAAAGTCAGAACTCTAAATTTCAAAAATATCTCATACTCTGAAGTAAAAACTGTTTCAGAACTTGTCTTGAAGATAGAAAAATAAACTTCAGAGGTTTATTTTTCAAAACCTCAGAGTAATGATCCCAAAGAGATTTTCAAATTTTATTCATTCATCACTGAAGAACCAAAGGTTTCTGAAGCTTGTACCTCTGAAATAAAACCTCAGAGCCTACTGAATCCAGAAACACCTCTGTATTATCCTGGAACAGATGAATGCATCAGAACCTCTTTTGAAGATGACATTAGAAGAAATTATAAAAAATGTCATATCTGATTTTATCAAAGAATCATGCAAGAAAAAGATAATCAAAGTCTCTAGACCTAAAAATACAGTGAAAACTTCAGAGGTAGTCATCTCTGACAAGGTTAAAAGAGACTTTCTTGATTCTGAATCTGACACAGAGATAGATGAACAAATTTTCTATACACCAGAAAAGGTAATTCATAAAACAAAACAGACTGTTTGTTCTAGAATTTTAAACACCCCTGTTTCTGTTTCAAAAGATAAATCCAGAATTCCAATATGTCCTGATTTTGCTGACATGTGCCTACAAGCAAAAACCTCTCTTGAGTTGGAGAAATAGTTAAAGGAAAAGGCTAAGAATAAAACTAACACTTCTCAGTTCTACACCTATAAACCTATCAAATTCACTCCTGAACAAAAAGGCAAATGGCAAGAAATTAACCATTCTGATCCTGTTTGTGCAGTGAGAAAGAAAGAGAAGAAGATGTTTTGGGCCAAGAAAAAGCAAATTGAAAAGAAGGCCAATCTCCAAGCAAAAAAGTCAGAAGTTATTAGGAATACTTGTAATATTCCTAGTGCTAGTTTTAAGAAGTTTCAAAAGAAACATATACCAAATGTTTTAAATGAAATGAAAAACTTTGCTCATTCTTCATCTTGCTCTGTTAATTGCAATTGCCTTCAACTCATGATTAAGCTGAAAAATCATTTCAGAGGTTCTCATTGCTTTCTGAATCAACCTCTGACCAAGACTTCAGAGACAAAGTCTCAGAAGCAAAAGAAAAACCATTCTGGCAAAGCATCAAAGGATGGAATGCCAAATGTTGATAAAAATCCTTCAAAGCCTAACGAGAAAGGACCCATAATGAGATGGATACCTAAAAATCTCTAATCTGTCTTGCAGAAACAGTATATGCCCATATGGTATCTAGATTCTGGATGCTCAAGGCATATGACTGGAGATAAAAAGTTGCTATCCTCTTTCAAAGCAAAATCTGGAGGAGCAGTAACTTTTGGGGATAATATGCAAGGTCAAATTAAAGGTTATGGTGAGTTAACAAGAGGTAATGTATATGTTTCAAAAGTTGCTTATGTTGATGGACTAAAGCACAACTTAATAAGCATAAGTCAACTGTGTGACCATGGTTTTGATGTGAAATTTCAAGAAAAACATTGTTCACTTCTTCACTCAAAAACAGGTCAAGAAATGCTGAGAGCAGACAGAAAAGGTAACTTATATAGAATGAATTTTACCAAGCATATAGACACTGGCTCAAAGAAAATCTGTCTAGTATCTCTGAACAATGAAGATGTTTGGCTCTGGCATAAAAAGTTCTCTCATTTGAACTTTTCATCACTTGATAAGTTAGTCAAACTTAATCTGGTTAAGGGATTACCATCTCTAAAGTTCAACAAAGATCATCTTTGTTCTGCTTGTGAAATGGGAAAAATGAAAAGATCTTCCCACAAAACCAAAAGTGATAATAAATGCCCCAAACCTCTGTATATGCTTCATGTGGACCTTTGTGGTCCTATCTCTGTGCAGAGTCTGTCAGGTAAAAAGTATATTCTTGTCCTAATTGATGAATACTCAAGATATACTTGGATAGAATTCATCAGAGCTAAGTCTAATGTACCTGACATTTTAATAAAGTTGTTAAAAAGATTACAGGTTCTATTCAACAACAAAGTTCAGAAGATGAAAAGTGACAATGGGACAGAGTTCAGAAATGCTAAAATCAATACTTATCTATCAGAGGAAGGCATAACTCCCAACTTCTCTGCAGCAAGAACATCTCAAAAAAATGGCGTTGTTGAAAGGAAAAACAGAACTCTAGTTGAAGCTGCATGAACAATGCTTGCAGGATCTGATCTTCCAACCAACTTTTGGGCAGAAGCAGTGGCAACAACCTGTTTTACACAAAACAGAGCCACTATTGTCAAAAGATTCAAGAAAACATCATATGAACTCATTAACAACAGAAAACCAAATGTAAAGTATTTTCATGTTTTCGGGTGCAGGTGTTACATCTTGAATGACATAGAATCTCTTAGAAAGTTTCTCAAAAAGGCAAATGAAGGCAATCATTGGTTATTCTTTAGCTTCAAAAGCATTCAGAGTGTTCAATCTGAGAACAAGAACCATCCAAGAAAGTATCAATGTCTCCTTTGATGATACCAGAAGCTCTGACAAACAAACTGTCAAAACCACAACAAAAAATGTCTCTGAATCATCAAAATTAAGTGAATCTAAGCTAAACAGAATATTTGAAGATTTCTTTGATGATGATGATGATAACTCTGAATTTATCTTCAGAGATGCCCATAGAACCACTTCAGAGGAACCATAAACTACAGGTACAACACTTTCTGGTCCCTCTGATACTGCTCCTTCTACTTCCTTCAATACAAGTCTAAGTAATGAATCAAGACAAGTTGAAGAACAAGAATGTTCAGAAGCAGAAGGTGAACAAGAGACATCTGAAGAAGCTCCAGAGACATCTATTGAAGAGACTCCGGAACCTACTTCACCATCTCTGGAACCCACTTCAGAGGCTCTGAATAGCACAACAAAGATGTCACCACCTGTCATCTCTAAAGCTCAAACTCCACCCCAAATTCATGCTCCCATGACAAGATGGACAAGAGACCACCCCTATGATCAAATCATAGGATCTCCTTCAGAAGGAATCAAGACAAGATCAGCTACTGTCAATGAATGCCTTTTTGTAAATTTCTTAAGCAAAATTGAACCCAAAAAGGTAAATGAAGCTCTTGACGATCCTGATTGGATGAATGCCATGCAAGATGAGCTTCAAGAATTTAAGAGAAATAAAGTCTGGAACCCTAGTTCCCCTTCCTAAAGGAAAATTTGCTATTAGAACTAAATGGGTTTTCAGAAACAAAAAGGATGAAAATGGCATTATAATCAGAAACAAAGCTAGACTGGTTGCTAAGGGATATTGCCAAGAAGAAGGCATTGATTATGATGAAACCTTTGCACCCGTGGCAAGGCGAGAAGCAATCAAAATCTTCTTAGCCTATGCTGCACACAAAGGATTCAAAGTATATGAAATGGATGTTAAATCTGCATTTCTTAATGGAAAATTTAATGAAGAAGTATATGTCCAGCAACCACCTGGATTTGAAAGTACAGAGTTTCCAAACCATGTTTATCATCTTGATAAAGCTCTGTATGGACTTAAACAAGCTCCCAGAGCATGGTATGCAACCTTGTCCTCCTTTCTGATTGATAATGGATTTGACAAAGGAACAATTGATACCACAATGTTCATCAAGAAATATAAAAATGAAATGCTTCTAGTACAAATTTATGTTGATGACATTATCTTTGGCTCTACAAATCAAAAGTATTGTGATAAGTTTTCAGAGTTGATGAAGAGTGAATTTGAGATGAGTCTTATGAGAGAATTAACATTCTTTCTAGGACTACAAGTAAAACAAACACCAGAAGGCACTTTTATAAATCAATCCAAGTATGTCTCTAATATTTTAAAAAAGTACAAACTTAATGATTCAACTTCCATGAAAACACCTATTGCCATAGGAAGTCAAGCTTGACTCTGATCCTTTAGGAAAATCTGTGGATGTTAAAACCTACAGAGGCATGATAGGCTCACTTTTGTACTTAACTGCCAGTAGACCTGACATAATGTTTGCAACATATCTCTGTGCTAGATATCAAGGAAATCCAAAGGAATCTCACTTATCTGCAGTAAAGAGAGTGTTTAGATACCTTAGAGGCACACCTTCACTAGGTCTCTGATATCCAAAACTCTCTGGTTTTGAGCTAACAACATACACTGATGCAGATCATGCAGGATACAAATTAGACAGAAAGAGCACCTCTGGATGTTGTCAACTCTTGGGAAACAAGCTAGTGAGTTGGTCATCAAAGAAGCAAAATTGTGTATCAACTTCTACTGCAGAAGCATAATATGTTGCTGCTGCTAGTTGTTGTTCATAAGTCATTTGGATGAGAACTCAACTCAGAGACTATGGCCTGCAATTCAATAGAATTCCCATTCTCTGTGACTCCAGAAGTGCCATTGCCATCTCTGCAAATCCAGTGCAACATTCCAAGATAAAGCATATTGTTGTCAGGTATTATTTCCTTAAAGACCATATTGAAAAAGGTACAATTGAAATGTATTTTGTACCAACTGATCTCCAACTTGCTGATATTTTCACAAAAGCCTTAGATGAACAAAGGTTCAATTTCGTAATTAGCAAGTTGGGAATGCTAAATATGTCTACTTAACTCAAAAGAACTTCAGAGTCTCTGATCCCTACACCAGAGCCTCTGACACTGGAGTAACATATTAGAACTCAGAGACTCTAAGACCTATTTCAGAGACTCTAAACTTCTAACCAAGCATGGTCAACATCATCTCAATTTTTACATCTAAGCATCAATCAAGGGGGAGAAAAGAAAAGTATCCATCATTTGTCAAGGGGGAGCTAGAAATATTGGAAGTTTCAGAGTCTCTACTCTTCATATAAGAGCCTCTGATCTTATCTCTGATACTCATATCAGAGTCTCTGCTCATTTCATGAAATGATCATTTCAAAAAGAAAGGTATGCTTCTCATTCTCAAATTCTACATTATCTTTTTCTGAAAATCAAACTTGATTCTTTTCAAAACTCAAATATCCAAGAGATTATCATTTAGTCTCTGATATTGTTTTCAAAACCTTTGATATACTATACTCTGAAGCAATATCTGAACACTTAATCTCAATACTCTTGGATATCCTTTTAATCAAGTTTAAATTCGTTTGTAAATAAAATTCTTTTGCTAAATTGAAATTTATTTAGAAAAGATTTAAAAAAAAGGGAAATATTCTTAAGAAATGGTGTGTGTGTGGGTTATTTTTTTTGGATAACTATCAAATTTTAAATTAAAATCCAACTGACGGTTATCTGACATCAAGCGTCCTTTCATCCTTCCTCTACACGTGTTCATTATTGATTAGAAGGTTGATGGAACGTTTTCTGACATGGGAACTCACAATCGCCGTTTCCATAGCCTCAATCCCACTACCGACGCCCATAAAAACCCACTTCATCAGCATTTCATTCTTTACGCTCACAAAACTTCCCTCAGTACTATTCTCTCTCTAAGCTCTCAAGCAAGAAACCTGCAACAATGGCAAACCAAGAACACAACTCAGAAGACTCCAATCGAATCATTCCAAGTTTAAACCTGGTACAATTCGATGTTGCAGTCAAAGGAAACAACTACCATTTAGACATCACCCCTGCCAAGTTCGACGAACAGTTTTGTCTAGTACTTGAATTTTTCAGCAAATGTGAACTGAACGTTGCCCTAACTACATATGCTCAAGACGTTCCTCTCAGGTATGTACAACAATGGTGGTATTCCAGTGAATACAATGAAGAACAAGGAGGATTGGTTGGCTATATTGACCTAGGGAATCAAGGAATCAACATTCAGATCACTCCTGACACCTTGACTCGACGATTACGCCTACTGACTACAAGAGAACTTCAAATCCAACAATTTGAAAAACCCCCATCTCCTGAAATTCTTCTACAGTTTCTTCAACATCTGGGTTACAACAAGGAGATTACCCGATTAAGTCAGTTCAGACATCAACATCTTCCTCCAACATGGAACTTCATGTTCAGTGTGTTAAATCGCACACTGACATGCAAAATCGATAGTCAAGACCAAACACACCCAACTATCTTAGCCATCATGTACGCCCTTTTTTCAATCGAAGTATCAGCATGGCTAATATTATTTTCTGTGAACTATTGACTGCTGTGGACAGAAAGAATAAGGATCTCTCAAAGGGAAAACAACCAATCTCAGTATTGTTTCCTAGATTCATTTCTTTGGTAATTAGACGAGCAATGGAGAGGAAATCTTTTACTGAGGAGGGCCAAAGAACGACACTTTTTGTAATGAATTCCTTCAAACCCACTATTGTTCCTCCTTACCCAAATGAAAGACGATTCCTAAAAACCATGCTTGAATACCTCCCTGCTGACTTTGAATCCCGCCTCTTCCTTAGTCGTGTTGCCCAACCATCAGAGTCGATGGTTGGATCCCCAACACATTTAGGCTCTGAGCATGAGTTAGAATCAGAGAGTGAAACCTCTACGGCTACTTAACATGATCATAGAGAGCAACCAAAGGGTGGCTCTGTGGAAGTAAGTGAGAGAAGAACAGAGAACCCTCCCTTTGACGAAGAGAATAAATCTGTCAGAGTTGAGGAAGGTGAGGATGAGAGTACTCCAGAGGGTGAGTTTCATAGCCTAGAAGCCGAAAGAAGTAAGGTAGAAAAAGATGCCCTAGAAGGCACAAATGAGAGACTCCAAAGCCCAACTCCTCGTGCTACCAATTCTACTATTCAGGGTGGTCCAAAACCCATGTATATTGAAATAGAGGTGCACACCTCGAACCCTACCCAAGCCATTTGCTCAGAGGCACCTTCTTCTACCTTTGAAGCAAACACCAAAGGGAACCATCTGAAGTAGCTAAGTCCTCCCAAAAGGACTTGGTTAAAGACAAAAGTATTCAACTGCCCCAGAGTATGATACCTACACACACACATGATGCCTCTGTGCCTCATAATATAGGTGCCCGTCCCTTAGTCCAAGAGAGACTCAATATCTCTCCTAGGGATTGTCTATCAGAGAGACAATGGCATGCCCTAGTTGCACAAGGACTCCTTAGCCTGGATAGCAAGGTGTCCACTCACGTTAGGTTCTCCTCTTCTTCTGACTCTGATTCAGATGATGAGAAACCTATTAGAACCATTATAGAGAAATCCTTGAAAAAGGATTCTCAAGGATTAATGGGAAGTCCTTCCGGAGCCACCATCAAACAAGCTACAAAAGAAGGCCCCTCTATTCTCGAGGGTAAATTAGAATCATGTGTTGATTCTAAGTTTCCCAACTCTGACTATGTCATCAAGGAAGAGTTCAAAATCTTTGGTGATGAAGTCAGATGATCTTTGAAGGATCTGAAACTTCACCTTGAGAAGACCTCAGAGGCCTCTGCCTCAAACTCTGAAGTTGCAAAACTCACTTAAGAGGTCTCTGAGCTGCGCACAACACTGAACTCTCAAAGTTCAAGGATGGAAGCTCTGGAAAAGCTAGTTATTGGCAATTCCTCAGTTTTATCAAAGGAGATTGCAGAAGCAAAGGAGGAGCTCCTAAAAATAATACCAACCCCCTCTGCTCCTTCCACTACCTCTACAGACTTCTCTCATTTCAAAGAGGAACTCTTGAAGATCTTAGCTAGTCCATTGCCAAAATTCCAGTACCTGTTGCTGCTCCAACTACTCCCATGCCTTCAGAGCCAATAACCAAAGCTGACTTGTATGACTTCTCCAAATCTGTCACTAATCGCATGATGAGAATTTCGAGCAAGTTTGTTGCCAAAGCAAGCTACCAGACCAAGACAGTCGAAGACCTTCTGAAAAATGCACTATCTTTCGAAGAAGGAAAACTGAAGAGAAACACTCCAGAAACTGCCTGTTCAGAGGAAGCCAAGAAGAAGCGCAAGTTTGATGATTTAGAGGACCCTGGAGAGGATAGGGCCTCTGATCATCAAAAGGGGAAGAAACAAGAGAATATCAGCTCTGAAACCACAAAAGCTAGTGGCTCTGCCCCCTCTCCATCTACAAGAAAAGGAAAAAGGAGTACAAGATGAGAATAAACCAAAGAGGCACTCCACCTCTGCTGAAGACAACCAAATGATCTTGAAGTCTCCAATACCTATTGTATTCCTAGCACCATCATCCTCAGAAGCACCAATTGTTCAAGTAATAAATGCTATGCCAGAGACCATTGGTGCTCTGGACGAAGAAGAAGAAGATGAGCAACTGGTGGATTTTTCAACCTCTGAAGATGCATTCTCATCACCAGAAAGACCAAACATTGTGATGAGAGATGCATTTGCTAAGAATCTGAAGAAGCAGAATCTATCAATGAAGAAGTTGCTGGAGAAGAAGAAGAAATTGTAGTGATTGATGTGGAAGAGTATGAATACAAAAATGCTCAAACTCATCATCCCTCTACTTTAGACGCAGAGTTCAAAATTCCAGACACTGCAGAGCTTGAAGTCATCTTCTCATCCACTATCAAGGACACCCCTCCACCATCTCCAAGAGCTCAAACAAAGGAAACAAAGACAACTCCATTGTCTGCTTAAGAATATACCATGGTTGTTGATGAACAGGCCCCTCCAAAGGAACTTGTTCAGAAGACAAGCATTGGTATTCCTGCCCTATCAAGGTTCACCCAACCTCCAATCTTCCTTGCTACAGATCTAGAGACATCTATTGAAGATCATTTCAGATACCTCTACTCTGAATTCAATCTTGAAAACACTCAAGTTCTTCCTCTGAACCTAAGGATCAAGCAGAATATGGAAGATTATGAGAAGAGGTTCATAAAGTCAAAGACAAAGCCCGTAGATCAAGTTTATTCAGAGTCACCCATCATTGAAATAAATGATATCTCTAAAAAGAAGTTTGCCTACAACAAAATCATATACATGCATTTCGTGGTGATCCAAGTTGACAGAAAGGTTTATGAGTTTAATGACAACGATCTTGTAAATCTAAATCCTTATGATCTGCCTCAACTTCATGCATACTGTGTAACAAGATATGATGAAGGGAGAAAGTACAGAATGGGCAAGTATGATCTCTATAGTGCTATGAATGCACACATCAATCTAAGAGCAAAATTGGACTTTCAGATAGCTCTAAACTTAGGAGAAGAAAAGCTTGGAGTTACTGAACCAATAGAAAAGATTCCTGATCTAGACAAATACAAGACTGGCTCAATAATTCCAGAACCTCTAGGATTCGTCTACAAAGTAAATCAAGTCAAGAAGATTTTCCTGGCTTCAGAGGTCTCTAAATATTCAGATGAGACTTTAATGGGTGTGATGAAGATGATTCATACAAAGGAAGAATGACATAGAGCTGACCTATTGGCAAAGCTAGACTTGGAAATTCGCTCAATGATTAACTTCAGAGAGCTGATAATGAAGTTCCATAGGATCTGCTCTGGTGAAGGTAAATAGTTCTTTTATTTGTAACTTTTTTGTTGCTATTGTTATCTTCTCTATTTATAATTCATATCATTTGAGAAGTAACATTTAAGAGGATGATTTTCTCCTCTATGCTTTCTAGATTAAATTTTCTTTCTCTGCTATTTTTGCAAATTTTTATTTTCAATACTTAGGGCGAGATTGTTAGCCTCAATTCTAAATTGTAAAAGTATTGAAAATATTCTAAGTCCTATTTCAGAGGACTTCCAGAGATAGACTTTATAGAGCAAACCTGCCTCTTAAGTACATTCCATAGAGAAATTCAACAGAAGGCATCAGAGATGGCTTCATTAGAGGCACCTGCATCAGAGCTCTAAATACCTCCTCTCTAAAGAAAGCGTTGATAATTTCTACAAGTATTGGCATAAGAGCAAATGGCACGTCATTAGTGATAAGATTTACCTTTTAGAGTAGGTCACTGTTCAAGCATGTCTTGAGCTTACCTTTTTAGGTAAGACACTGTTCAAGCATGCTTCTTATGTCAGGATAGTACACTGTTCACTTTATGGTCCTATAAATAGGACCATCACTCCATTGACAAAAGTGTACTTTTCATATATCTTGTATCTGATTTATCTTTAATATATTGGAAAGTATTCTTAAGAAGATCTTGTACGATTTATCCACCTTCTTGGTGTTCTTATTAATCTACCTGATTTATCCAGTAAACAATAAGCTTGTTCTTATTTTTACACCATTGGATATCTTCTTGTTTGAGTTGTGATATTGAATCTTCTTTGATATTTAAACTGTATTGCTTCCGCTGTTCTTATTATTATATGTTTAGATCATTGTTATAAGATTAAATCTGGGATCCAACAACCACCACCGTCGATAACTTCCGTTGCAACCTCTTATATTTCTTGATTAAGTACTTCAATTTCATCATCTGACGACAAACTCTTAATCTCAGAATTAAGATCAAAGGATAAAGCAACAACACCATGGCCATCACCGTCAACCACACCGCCGTCCAGTTAAACTCCACCATCTCCAACACCTACACCTTCGTCAACAACAATCAATGAAGTTTCTTGGATATCTCCATGACCATCGACTAGACTTCCATCTCCATCTCCATCTCCACCACCAACACCTTCTTCAACAACAATTGGTGCAGTTTGTTTCGAATCAACACCAGAATCCGATGGACTTCCACCACCGTTAATTCCACCATTGGTAACTACAATCTGGTTCGGTTTTGCCAGAATGAACTTCATTTAGATATTTGATAGGTTTGCTTCATCAACATACATCCACCATCAAGAAGGAAATAATTGATTAAACAAAAAACCCTCATCAATCGTCGATCACTATCAATTGAAATCACATAAAAACACACACACAAACACACACACACACACACACACACACACACACACACACACACACACACACACACACACACACACCTGACTGACAGATCTAGATTGTGGAGATCGATTGTCCAAAGGGAGATTTGAGTCTAGGGGCGGTGGATCCATGGGGATGATAAAGAAGAGGGTGTGGTAGATCTGGAAACACTAACGAAGAGGATAGGGAAAATGACGTGAAAGCCCCTTCCAATTTGCCATTTATTCAATAAATGGTTTCAGATTTCAAAAAAATTCAAAAATGACATTGCCTTTAATGTCCATAGATTAAAACCAATAAACGGCTTAGATCGGTTTTCACAGTTCACATCCTTTTTTGGTTCTCATTTGATTACCCTCCTATATATATATATATATATATATATATAGAGAGAGAGAGAGAGAGAGAGAGGTTTAAACGAGAACAATAACAAAATAAGAGAATAAGAAAATGAACAAATTAAATCACATGCAAAATCACATGTGATTTTATACTAACAGTCAATTCAAGGGTGTGCAGGTGATGTGGCCGGTAACCTCCGCTTGCGACCTAAGTAGCGTGAATCACATTTGATTTAACATGTGATTTTAGTGTATAATCACATGTGTTCGATGTTTTCTTATTCTCTTATTTAGTTATTGTTTGCGTATTAACCTGACTCCATGTATATACACACTACAAAACTTGATACTTTTTTCGACGAACAAATCCGTCGGAAACCAGGGTTACCGACGGATTGGTTGGCCGGAAAAAGTTTCTCCGAAAAATAAAATTTTGGCAGAATTTCCAGTCGACTGCCTTTTTTCTTATGGATATGGTCATCAGAAATCTTACACAAACTTTTTTTAAATTTTCTGGATATCTTTGACTGAATTAATTAAATTAATTGTGGGATTAAATTACCGACAGATTTCTGACGAATACTCTGCTAGTAATTTAATTAAAATTGTTTTTAATTTTTAAAACTGAAAAATTTTATAAAAAAATTAATAAGGTTACCGACAGATTATCCGTTGATATCCACCGGTAATATAATTATTAAAATACTGTTTTCAACGATTATTAAAAAAAGATAGAAATTCTGCCACTAATCCTCCAGTAATTGCTAGGTTCCAAAAAAAAAAAACAAAAAATTGTTTTTATTGATTAAAATTTGTAAATCCTGTAATCATTAAAAAATGCTAAAAACTAGAAACCAAAATATCATACATTAATTAAACGCCTAATATGATTATTCGGGCGGAATAAATACATATTGTTCATAACGAAAATTAAATTGTTCCAATAAAAATTAAATAGTTCGGTTCATTAACATACAATCCAATAAATCAGAACTCTAGCGGCGTTTGCGGCGGGAACCCGGGTGATTGAGATTGACTAAGCCTCCTGACCAACTCCCGCATCTCCTCATGCTCCTTCTGGCGGATCTCTTCTCGAAGGAGCAAGTCTTCATGCTCCTTCTTCTGTATCTCTTTTCGAATGAGCAAGGATCATTCACCTGGGTTTGTAATTCGTGAATCTACAAATACAAGAAACATTAGAATCTTTAATAAGAATTATAAATGAAATAGATAAACATCAAAGCAAAAAAAGGTACACACCCGACCATCATAGATGATGAACCCCTTGGATTTTCCTGTACGGATGTCTTGTTCAAGACGCAATTGGGATCATTGTTATACCTAAAGCCAAATGCTGCCACATATTTGTATTAACTAGGGGATAAGAGGAGGCATCCTCGCAGTAATTTTGGGTGAGATTGGTTGAATATGCGCCCTATGGTTTAAAAAAAAATACTACAAGTCAATTTTGATTGCATAACAACTATAAATGAGACGTTTTAAAATAAAATTATCCTAATGTTTGCCCAACAAATGACAACTTAAACTAGATAGAGATATATACACATATTCTAACTTAAACAAGCCTAACGTCTACCCAACAAATGGCAACCCAAACAAAGATAGAGATATACATATACTAACATTTTGACTTAAACAATCCTAATATTTCCCTAACAAATGGCAACCCAAACTAGATAGAGATACATATACGGACATTTTAACCTAAACATTACGTTTGCCCAACAAATGGCAACCTAAATTAGAAAATGATTTGGAATTAAAGTTAAACAATTACGAAGTTTAAAGTTATATAGGTATTCTAAACTTACCACAACCCAGCTATACCTGGAAGTCACATAATCCCCTATTAACCCGCTATCTGAAGAGGATGACTCTGCACTCGACCTCTTTCTATGGGTATGATTGAACAGGTCCACAACGGTCGGTGGCACGTCTTTTCTTGATCTCATCTACAAAGGTCAAATAATACAAACTTGTGTTAATTGTAATATATTAACAATCAAGCTACTAAAGTAATCGGTTATAATAACCTACCAGGTGAGCAACATGCTCTAGAACGAGATCGATCCACCAGTGTGTTTGGGTATTTCTCCATCCACCTCGGTTTATCGGTTTTCACGAGCCTGTGGCCCAAGATTTACTAGCATAAACACATACAAATTATCACAAAACACTTTGTTTATTAATCACAAGAATTACATCAAGTCATAGATCTATTAGTGATTAACCTTTGAAGATAGAATGTGTTTGTGTGTACTCAATGTGTGCAACTATGTGTTTCTCTCAACTACCACCAAGATTACACCTTCACTTTCACACACTTACTCTCTTGTTTACATAGAAAACACAAAGACTTGCTTATATATAGGTCAACATGACCAAGCAAGGTCGAACCTGCAATTGTAGTCGAACATGGATTTTCTTGATAAACTCAATGATCAGCTCTGCTGCATCTGATTTGTTCCTTAAAAATTCCAGCCAAGTGTATCTGGAGTACTCATCTATCATGACCAAAATATATTTCTTACCATTGATAGACTGAGTTCTCATCGGGCCGCAAATGTCCATATGTATCAATTCAAGAGGTGTTGAAGATGAAAATTCTGTCTTTGCTTTATGAGATGTTCGCTTCATCTTTCCCATTTCACAAGCGGGACTGTCAGGATCGAATTCTCAACAAGAATTAATTCTCAGAAACAATATCAAAGAAGTTTGCGGAATAACACTTTGATATTCAATGAAACAGTAAATCAACACAGTAAATATGAATAACAAACTGTAAGCTTTTATTTGATGCTTTGAAGTTACAAGATTACTCACTCAACCTCAATATTGATGAACAGGCTCACCAATACGAATTCTACTTCTCTAGAATTAGGATCTATGCCTTGAGGTTGATTTTCTCTAAAGGAATGAAAACTGAAAGTTAAAAGTTATATTCCTATTCTAAACAATACTATATATATATACTGAATACAAAGATAATTACAATGAATAAAATATCTTCAGTATATCTTCTATGTATATCTCTAAGCTTCCATGTATATCCTTTCATACGAATCTTCATCATATAAGCAGTATTAATCTTCAGCAGCATTAACTTCCTTCTAGCAGCATTAACTACTAAGCAGTACTAACCACTAGCAGTACTAACTAGCTAAGCAGTACTAACTTTGTTCAAGCAGTACTAACTTTGACTAGCAGTATTAATTAACACTAGCAGTAGTAACACTCAGCAGTACTAACCTTTATGTCTTCTAGCAGCATTAATATTGAACCAGCAGCATTAACCACACTTGATGAATTCTTCAGTTCCCAACAATCTCCCCCTAACTTGACTTTTAGGAAAAGAAGTCAAGTTCTTCAGATCTCTTTCAAGATGATTTCAACACCTCTGATTCAATTTCCCAAATTTGGATCTAGGCCCAAACTTTGATTTACAGTTCTTCTCACCACAATCTTGGCCATTTCTGAATCCTTTGTACAAACCAGTGTAGCTTTAAGCATCCCTTCTAACTTCTCCTTGCTATGCTCATATATTTTGTCCACTAAGTAGTATTCATGATAACAATTGTCAATAGTAATCATGTATACTCCACAGTTTTCAAACAGTATCCATTTGTCAATCTTCTTGAATATGAACTCATGCATATGATCTTTAATCCTATGGTGCACTCTTGCAGGATCAAACATCATGCACAAGTATTCCAATGTCACTTTGAGAAGATTCTCTTCAGTACCTTTCAACACAGGTTCATAAAGTTTCATCCCAACTTTATATAGTTCTTCCATATCAGCTCTTGAGCAACTTCTGATGACTTTCCCCCATGTTGAATAAGCTTCAAATGAACCATCAGCTCTCTTGATTCTGAAGAAATTCTTTCCATTGTCTCTCAGAATATCCCAGAAGATGATCTCTGGAGCTTGCATAGAGATTGGAACAGCTTTCAAAGGTTCCACTATTGTCATGTACGGATCCATACTTTCATCAGTTTGCTTAGTGACCTGCTCTGGACTCTGTACTGGCTCTGTTGGGGATGTGACTGAAGGTTCTGCTTCCTTTTCAGGTTCTTCCACCCTAGGCCTTTTCAACTGCCTTTTTGGAGCAATTGTTTTTACTCTTTTTCCAGACTTGGCTTCTCTACCAACATTTCCAGGTTCTTCCTTCTTCTCTTCTGCTTCTTCTTTGGAAGGTGTGGTTTTCTCAGGGAATGGTTGTTGGATGTTGAGATCATGTCTCTCTTTCATCCTTCTTTCTGCTTCTTCCCTTTGAGAGGAATCCCCTTGGAGCTTTGTCATTTCCTTCCTGTATAGCTCTTCAACCTGAGAGTATGCCATATGAGTAAACATCTCCCCCTTAACACCAATTGCACCTTTCAGGAAGTTTATCATCTTTCTTCTTTCCTGATTGGCCAAAAAGGTCTTGGAGGGTTGTCTTTTCTGCTTTTTGAATGGCATTCTTTTTACTTGTACTTGCTTGGCCTGAGCTGCTGTTTTCATGCCCTTCTGATACTCTTCATTTAGTTTTCTGGCCATATTCAGTGCAAGCTCTCTATCCTTCTCAGATTGAAGTTGTTCCTCCCTTTCCATTTCTGCCTGAAGCTGCTTTGCCACTTCTTCATCCAGTTCTATCTGAATTTTCTTCTTTGCAGGTTGTTCAGGTTCAATCATCTTAGCCTTACCCTTTGTATCCTTCAACCCTGCCTCACTTCTTTCTTGTGTCTTCTTTTCAAGGTCTCCTTCATTGATGACCACTCCCTTAGCCTTTTGAGTAGCCTTAGGAGTGTCATTCTTTGCTTTTACTAAGGTTTCAGCTATTTCCAATTCTTCAACAGATAGCCCTGTTGCTGCTTGAACAATATCTGTTTCTACTTCTTGTGCTTCTGTTTCTGCAGCTTTCTCCCCCTTAACATCAAATCCCATCTCAGAAATACTTTCTTTTTCTGCTTCAGCCTCTGAATTCTCCCCCTTGTTGAAATCATCTTCAACACTTGTCCTCCTCTTTAGCACAAACTGCTTCCTTCTCCTTTTCTGTAACAATCTTGTCACCATTTTCTTCAGTTTGGTGATCTGAACTTGTTGAGATAGAATAATCAGCTTCATCTCCTCTAATTCTTTTCCTTGCTTGATGACATCCTGGTTGATGTTTCCCATGGTCTCCATCAATTCATCATAGTTATATCTGTCCTCACCTTCTCCAGGAGTGTTACCCCCTATTGAAGGATCATTGGATCTTTTATTAGTAGATGTCTTCTGCCTAGCAGAAACACTATCCACCCCTGTGGTTTCTTGGCACCAGGGTCCTTCAAATGATTGCTCATTCAAAGTTGCCATGGGGGAGGTCTTATTGATGTTACCACTTTCCTCCTCTGTGCTAGCAGGAGTAGTGGCAGCCTCATCACCCATATGCTCTACCTCCTCCTCAGAGAGCACCTCCTTTGGGTTGGGAGACACCCTTGTGGTTTCCCTTTGGATATTCTCTAGGGGAGAATTCTCCCTTAGAGGGCTTAAAGGCTGAGTGGGTGATGGTACAAGAAGGGAAGGAGCCTTCTTTACCTGTTTTCTTTGATAAGTTTGGGTAATTGGAGAAGTGGGCTTATTTAGTAGGGACTGTGGGATAGATATAGAGTGGGAAGGTTGGGCTTGGCTCGCAGTGGATTGATCTAATGGGGGCCTTGACCCTGCTGCCATACCTTCATTGGGTTGGGACACCACCATCATTGTAGAGAACAATGGGGTGTCAACTCCTTCAGAGTCCCCAGCAGATCTTCTCATATTTGAGAAAACCTTGCCTTTGGGGGGTTTTGGTACATAAATTCCATCAGAATGAGGAATATCCGTCAATTCATGGTTGATAACTGCTTGAACAAACCTGGGATACATATAAAAGCTCTTTTTGTTTCCCATGTTTGAGACAAGATCATTGAAAATCATTTGTGAAAAATTGTACCTTCTGGAAGTGGCCAAACAGACCAAAGCATAAGCAATGGTACTGCTGAACTCACTCCATCCAGTAGTCTTTTTAGAAATGCAGTGCATCAAGGTATGAACAAGAAAACGCCATTGGGGTGAAAATTTAGCTTTTGAGAACTTAAAAATACCCAGTGGGCCTCCATACCCCATTCTTGTCAGAGTAGAAAACAGTTCATCATTAGGGATAGAAGTTATACCAGAGGCATCGTCTAGACGTAGACTGATGCGAACTATCTCTTCAGTAACTGTCAATGGATTGCCACATACTGTCGTCTTGATCATTCGCACACCATCCTCATTAACAATGGTGGCATGTGCCCAGAATTGCCTCTGATGCTCTATAAAGATAGTTGGAGACATAGTGAGAGCATGGGCAATGTGACTAGTCTTCAGAAAGTCGACTATCTGATGAAAGCCATCTGCTTGTTTTGGCTTTTGGAGCATTGCGATTTCATTGTGCTCGTCAATAAACGCCATTGATGCCATTTATCTTAGTGAAAACTTGCCTGAAGACTTCGAACTTGAGAGAGAAAGGGTTTAGAGCGCAAGTGAATAGTATGCAAAGAGTCGTTATAAGCTTTTAGGCGGGCAAAGAGTATTTATAGTATTCGGAATAGAAGCAGTATTAACCTATAGCAGTATTAACTACTAGCAGTATTAACTGCGAGCAGTAGTAACTAACTAGCAGTATTAACTACTAGCAGTATTAACTGCGAGCAGTAGTAACTAACTAGCAGTATTAACTACTAGCAGTATTAACTGCGAGCAGTAGTAATTAACTAGCAGTATTAACTACTCTTGTTCCTTTTAAGCTTGCTAATCACTGAGAACTGCTATGCATGTCCTGAAAAAGAAGATTAGTAACACCAAGAATAACAAAATACAGGTATAAAACCACTTTTTGAGAAGAAGATTATTCAGAGTTTATCATTCCCACACTTGTTACCAAGAAAGTGAATCTACCCACATCAAAAGCTTTAGTGAATAAATCAGCAAACTGATTATCAGTGTGAACTTTGACAACTTGAATAAGTTTCTTTTCATTACAATCTCTTATAAAGTGATACCTGATTTCAATGTGCTTTGTCTTTGAGTGCTTGACTGGATTATTTACAATGCTGATAGCACTGCTGTTGTCAATAAAGATTGGAGTGTGTAGAAAGGTTACCCCATAATCCAACATTTGATTCTGAATCCATAAGACTTGAGAACAGCAACTTGCAGCTGCTATGTACTCTGCCTCTGTTGTAGATGTGGATACTGTGGTTTGTTTCTTGCACTGCCATGAGACTAGTCTTGCACCCAAAAACTGACATCCTCCAGAAGTAGATTTTCTGTCCAAGTTTGCCCCACCTAGATCACTATCTGAGTATGCTATTAGGTCAAAAGGTGAGTTATGAGGATACCAAAGTCCCAATCTGGGTTGCCCTTTGAGATATCTGAATATCCTCTTAACAGCTTGAAAGTGAGATTGCTTTGGCCTAACTTGAAATCTTGCACATACACAGACTGGAAACATAATATCTGGCCTTGATGCTGTGAGATACATGAGAGAGCCAATCATGGATCTATAATGATGCACATCCATATCCTCCCCCTCAAGATCTGCTGTGATCTGCTTGTGTGTTTCCATAGGTGTGCTGGCAGGTTTTGAGTCTGAGAAACCAAACTTGGTTAGAATATCCTGCACATACTTGGATTGACATATGAAAATGCCATCTGACTTCTGTAGAACTTGAAGTCCAAGGAAGAAAGTAAGTTCCCCCATGGAACTCATTTTGAACCTTTGATGCATTAAATCCTCAAACTCCTTGCACATGTTGTTTCTTGTAGAACCAAAAATAATGTCATCAACATATATTTGGACCAGCAAGATATCCTTCTTCTTTCTTTTGATAAATAGAGTCTTATCAATGACTCCTCTTTCAAAGTCATTTTCCAAGAGATAGGATGACAGGGTGTCATACCATGCTCTTGGGGCTTGATGTAGTCCATAAAGTGCTTTCTTTAATTTGTATACTCTGTCTGGATAGCTTGGGTTTTCAAACCCTGGTGGTTGACAGACATATACTTCTTCTTCAATTGACCCATAGAGAAAAGCACTTTTTACATCCATTTGGTAGACTTTGAAGTTCATGTAAGAAACATAGGCTAGGAATAGTCTGATTGCTTCTATCCTAGCTACAGGTGCAAAAACTTCTTCATAATCTATGCCCTCTTCTTGAGTATAGCCTTGAGCCACCAGCCTTGCTTTGTTTCTTATAACAATACCTCTTTCATCTCTCTTGTTTCTGAAGATCCATTTTGTGCCAATTGCTCTGTGACCTTTAGGAAGGTCTACTAGATCCCACACATCTTGTAGCTTGAACTATAACAATTCTTCTTGCATTGCTTCTATCCAGCTAGATTCTTTCATAGCATCATGTGCCTTTTTAGGCTCAAGCTGGGATAGGAAACAAGAAAGCACCGTATGCTGTTGATCTTGCATTTCCTGAAGTCTGCTTTGATGTCTAGTCATCATAGGAGAAGAGATATCTCCTATTATCAACTGTGGAGGATGATTCTTCTGAACTCTGGTGTTGTGACTAGGTTCTTCATTTAATCCAACCTCAAGATTAGATTCATGCAACTCATCTGAAGTATTTTCAGGTGCTACTTCATTGTTTTCTTGAGTCTCCTCATCTCTAGTGTCTTTTTCAATCTGACTTGATTCAGAAAATGATTCCTTTTCACAGTCTTCAACTGAATTTACTGTGGGTATGGGAAAAATCACAGATTTAGATATACTTTCTTGAACTTGTGTGATCTCTGATTCTCCACCACCTGTTCCTGTATACTCATTACTGAAACCAAAAGAGTTAGTTAGTGAATCAATGTCAAATAGCCACTGAGGTCCAGACCCAACAGGATTTGGTGTGTTCTCATTGCATTTGACATTGTCACTTTCTTCAATTATTCTAGAAGAAGAGTTAAAAACTCTGTAGGCCTTACTCTGAGATGAATATCCAACAAGAAATCCATCATCTGCTTTGCTATCAAATTTACCTAAGTGAGATTTGGTATTTAGAATTGTACAAGGACACCCAAAAGGTTTAAAGAAACCAATAAAAGGTTTTCTTTTATTTAAAAGCTCATATGGGGTCTTGTTCTTTTGCTTGACTATTAGAACTCTGTTTTGGACATAACAAGCAGTATTAACTGCTTCAGCCCAGAAGGTAATTGGCAATTTTGAATCAGCCAACAGAGATCTAGCAGCCTCTATTAGTGTCCTATTTCTCCTTTCAGCAACACCATTCTGTTGAGGAGTCCTAGGAGCACTATATTGTCTCTCAATACCTTTCTCTTCACAAAAGGTGTTTAGATCATGATTTTTAAACTCAGTTCCATTATCTGATCTAATGACTTTTACTCTTTGATTAGTTTGGTTTTCAATTCTTAGAATAAAGGATTTGATAAGACCACTTGTTTCATCCTTAGTCCTTAGAAAATATACCCAAGTAAATCTGGAGTAATCATCAACAATAACCAAGCAGTAAGATTTCTTGCCTATACTCATAACATTTGTAGGACCAAACAGATCCATATGCAATAACTGGAGATAAGAAGAAACAGAATTTAACTCTTTGGTCTTATGAGAAGTTTTGTGTTGTTTGCCTTTAAGACAAGCAACACAATGATCATCACATGAAAAGACTTTTGAAGGTAAACCTCTTACAAGGTTATTTTTAACAAGATTGTTCATAGTCTTGAAATTCATGTGACACATCCTTCTGTGCCAAAGGGAGGATTCATCTATAGAAGCTTTTGAAACAAGACAATTTAAAGATGAATCACTATCAACATTGTCCAAATCAAGACAGTAAACATTGTCCTTCCTTGGAGTTCTAAGTAGTATCATGCTTTCATCAACTACCTTGAACCCTGGAGCAAGAATCATACACTCAGTATTAGTAAATAATATACTATGTTGTTTGTCACAAACCTGTGATACACTTAACAGGTTGTACTTTAATTGATCAACATAGTAGACATCCTCAAATGTCATCTTACCTTTGGTGACATTACCTTTTCCACTTATCTTACCACCAGTAAGATTGTCTCCAAATGCAACATGTCCTCCATTAATTTGCTTGAAATCCTGAAGGCATGACATGTTGCCAGTCATGTGCCTAGAGCAACCACTATCAACATGCCATATGCTCTTTCCCTTGAGCTGTTGGTTGCCCTGCACATTAAATAAATCAATTAGTGTGATTGGGGACCCAAGCCAAAGTGATCTTGGGTCTTCCTGTCTCATCAAAGTATTTACATTCCTTTTTAATGAGGTTTTTAAACTCAGAGCACTCTTTATTAGAGTACTTTGTCAATATGATTGGCTTAGCAGAATCAACACTAGAAGCAGTACTAACCTTAGAAGTACTAACAGAGTTAGCAGTACTAACAGGTTTAGCAGTACTAACCTTGTTAGCAGCATTAACATTGTTAGCAGCATTAACATTGTTAGCAGTAGTATTACTTCTAGCAGCACTATCATTGTCAGCAGCACTATTTGTGGTAGCAGTACTAACAGTTTTAGTGCTTTTAGGAATCCACATATTGACACTTTCTTTAACAGAATACTTTTTCTTCATGTGGCTTTTAGTTTTAACAGTTTTCTTAGCCACATGGTTCTTTTCAATTTTCTTATAACCAAAGGGTTTTTGCATGGATCTTTGGAAATTCATTCTTTGGTTCATAGGATTGAAATAACAGGATTTTGCAAGATGATTCAATTTGCCACAGATAAAACAAGGTTTTGGTCTATTGATTTTACTCAGATCAACCCCTTGTTTATGTGTCCATTGATTATTCCAGTTTCTTTGATTTCCCCTCTTTTTGTCCTGTTTTTGGGGCTCATTTTTCTTACAAGCACACTGTTTGCAAGGACCTGGATTCACAACTGTGGTCTGTTTATAATGGACCTTACCAGACTTTTCCTCTGTCTTCTCTATGTTCTTGGATTTGATCCAAGTCCTTCCACAATCCTCATTGGTGATAATGTTGTTTTCTATAGAAATCTCACCACTCACCTTGTTCTCCTTACTCTTGCCAACCTCTTTCTCAGTCTTATCCTCAACAATTACCTCATCTAAGGGATCTATTTCAGTGGCTCCCTCAGGCAAGTCCTTCCTATCTTTGGTGTCTAACAGGTCTGAAGTAGGAGAAATGTAATTGTTGTTATATGGTGGAGGTGTAGCATTATACCCAATTCCTCTTCTCAACTTATCATGAATCTGATTTTGCAGTAAGGAGTCCATTGCTTTAGAAGCATTGGAAAACTTTTCTACATCAAGCTTAACCTTGGTTAACTCCTCTTTCAGTTTTTCACTCTCCTCTTTAGATTTGGTCAGTTTAAGTTCTAAATCCTTTTTCTCCCACTGCCAGTAATTGGTGTCATATGAGTGTTGAAGTTCATTGGCTTGAAAACCTTTGATCTGATCTTCAAATCTCTCTACAATCCTTATATAGTCTTTGATATCTTTTTCTAATCTCTTAAGGTCATCACTCATCTTCTGATTGTGATCCCTGTACCTTTTAACAGTGTCTATGCAAGTTTTAGAGCAGAGATTAGAACTTACCTCAGATGGGAGATCAGATACTTTAGCCATAAGAGCTTGATTCTGAATAGCTTCTTCTGCTTGATCACTCCAATCAAACCCCATTCCTTGTTGAGAAACAAGGGCTTGAGCAGAGTTTCTGTTGTTATTGAAGCTTCCAGATTGAGTTTGTTGGTGATTGTTGTGAGACACTTCACTTCTGCATTCTCTAGCAAAATGTCCCTTCAGATGGCATTTGTAGCATTCCACCTTTGATTTATCAAACCCTGCTCCATCTTCTTTTCTTTGGGAGAAGTTGTTTCTCCCAGTCCTCTTTATAAACTTCTTAACCCTCATGGAGAGCATGGCCATCTGCCATTTAATATCCATCTCTTCCAGATCATCTGGATGAAGTTGTTCTAAGTCATCATTAATCAAAGAGGAATTTCCATGATTGGAAAGAAAAGCTTCAAACACAGAATCAGTGCCTTTATCTTGATTTGTTCCAGTAGCAGCATTAACTGATTCAGGGTTAGCAGTAGAATCAATTGATGCTGATAAGAGTGCAGCATTATGAATATATCCAGAAGGCTTCTTCTTTGCCTCCACCTCAGCTTCAAATACTCTAAGATCATTGTACAGATCATCAAGTTCTTTTTCTTCCAACTGATCATTCTGTCTGAATGACACAGTGTACATGGTCCATTCATCTCCAAGGGACCTTAAGAACTTTCTGTTCACATCATCTTGATCAATCTGTACTCCCATAGTAGCTAGTTCACCAATTAGTTTATTAAACCTGTCAAAAGTTTGAGTCATTGACTCATTCTTAGTAGAGATGAACTTTTCATACTGTTGTTTTAAGATTGCCTTTTGATTTCTCTTGGTACTTTTAGTACCTGAGAATCTCTTCTCTAGAGCATTCCAGAGCATCTGTGCATCAGTACAATTGCAGAATTGGTGTTGATACTCATTTGGAATGGCCAAGAGCAGTGTGCTCAAGGCTTTCATCTCTATCTGCCTTGTCTTCCTGTCTGCATCTGTCTTTGGAGGGGTTCTTTTGCCATCTTCACCAATCTTTCCTGCATCAGATGGGCCATTCTCAATGATGTCCCACATAGAGTAATCTGTGAGGAGAATATATTGCTTGATTCTGATTTTCCACATGTCAAATTCATTGGATCTGAGCATTGGAACTTTTGATACCAAAGTACTGCTTGATTCTGTAAGATTTTCCATGATGAATAGTTTGTTTCCGAGAAATCAGGCTCTGATACCACTTGTCAGGATCGAATTCTCAACAAGAATTAATTCTCAGAAACAATATCAAAGAAGTTTGCGGAATAACACTTTGATATTCAATGAAACAGTAAATCAACACAGTAAATATGAATAACAAACTGTAAGCTTTTATTTGATGCTTTGAAGTTACAAGATTACTCACTCAACCTCAATATTGATGAACAGGCTCACCAATACGAATTCTACTTCTCTAGAATTAGGATCTATGCCTTGAGGTTGATTTTCTCTAAAGGAATGAAAACTGAAAGTTAAAAGTTATATTCCTATTCTAAACAATACTATATATATATACTGAATACAAAGATAATTACAATGAATAAAATATCTTCAGTATATCTTCTATGTATATCTCTAAGCTTCCATGTATATCCTTTCATACGAATCTTCATCATATAAGCAGTATTAATCTTCAGCAGCATTAACTTCCTTCTAGCAGCATTAACTACTAAGCAGTACTAACCACTAGCAGTACTAACTAGCTAAGCAGTACTAACTTTGTTCAAGCAGTACTAACTTTGACTAGCAGTATTAATTAACACTAGCAGTAGTAACACTCAGCAGTACTAACCTTTATGTCTTCTAGCAGCATTAATATTGAACCAGCAGCATTAACCACACTTGATGAATTCTTCAGTTCCCAACAGGGACAAAGAGAATTCTTCTCAACCCTTAGTTCTGGTAGACCTTTGACAATACCTTGTCTCGCCAACTGATTAATCGCATCAAAGTTTTGATGATACAGACGCCGATGCCATATCCAACTTTCAGCTCGTGAAGCTTTTGCAATCAGACAAACAAGTCTTGATGCAGAAAGTGTTGGAAAATTCACAGAGTAAAGATTTGCATTCCGCTTAGCCTTAAAAACTGCACGACCATCTTTATCTTCAATATAACAACATTTATCAGTAAACCGAACTTGAAATTGACTATCGCAGAATTGACTTGTACTGAAAATATTATGATCAAGTCCTTCTACGTATAGTACTCTTTTGATTGTCACGATGCCATTTGTTAATGGTCCGTGTCCTCTAATGTATCCAGTAACCTCAGAATTTGCATAACTTACAGTACCGGCAGGTTCCTCAACATAATTGTGAAGTAGATGCTTAAAACCTGTCATATGTTGCGAGCATCCTGAATCTATGTACCATGTATTTGAGGCCTGCAAAAAGAACAACTTATTTCTGTTTAGGTACCCATATCCAGATGGGTCCTTCCTTGTTAGCTTTTTGCAACGCATCAACATCATCTACCTTAGCCTTAATTCGCCACTCATAGCGAGACTTAGGTACCCATTTCCATACCATTTTAACATTAAGCTCATGAAATGTTTTCTTTTTCGAAAAATGATCAATCTTAGCATGAAAATTTTTACCCTGATGAGTTAAGGATTTTGAAACTGATTTGACATGAGATGTTTTTCTGGCAACTTTAGATTTAGGATGAATAGAAGAAATGATAAATGCATTATCATGACATTGTTTGCAAATAAAATTCTTACGTGCAAATGTCAAAAGCTTAGATTTATCCAATGAAGTACAATCATTCATACAACTTTGACATTTGGAAACGTTTGAATTTTTACACATCAAACTACCACTATCACTGATATTACATTTATTTTTAGCAACTTTATTTTCCTTCACATTCTTCATCCTTTCTCCTTTACCATTTTGCCTTTTTACATCTGAAACAGGAAACAAAATCTTGTTAGTTTTCTTTGAAGAAGATGATTTTGGCTTTGAATTACAAGAAGCTTCTCCTTTCTCAAAAATACTCGGAGGATATTCAGGAGTAGAAGTATAAACAACTGAAGTTATAGAATTAACAGTATCAAACTCTGGATTATAATGAACATTCCAGTTTGTAGAGTCAAACATCTTTTTCTCCTTTAGATTTTGTTGAAACAAATCATCTTTTAAAATATTTAACTCTCTAGAGAGTTCTCTGTTTTCTTCAGAAGACTTGTCAAGTTTGAATTTGAGATCAACATTCTCATCTTCTAACTCTTCAATCGTCTTTTGAAGATCTGTGATTTGTTTCTCAAAATTAGATGCTTGATTTACCTCAGAGTTTGATTCCATCTTTTCAATAATAGGAACAGGATCTGAAGCATTCATCATTTCTGTAAAGATCTCCTCAGTCATAATTTTTGAAAAATCAGAATGAAGGTTTTGATTCATGATATTTTCACTTTTTGATCCATTTGAAGAATTAGACGTGAATAAATCAGATAATAACACTTGATTCTCAACATCAGTTTCTAAATCAGATTCATCAAACTGACACTGAGATTCAGTATTATTTTCTTCATCCTTGGATGATTCTGTTGGTAAACAAGGAGAAAATAGAGATGTAAATTCACTAAATTCTATCTTTCTTGTTTTGTAACTTTCATTTAAATCTTTATAAGCAAAACCAACAGATTTTAAACTTGAAATGGAATCCGCACAAGATGAAGTTTCATCATCATTCACACTTTTACCTTTTACAAAAGTATCATGAATATCAGGTTTTGTAGAAATAGAGCCTATTTTATCAAAATTATACAAATTTTCTGGTGCTCTTTTCAAAACAGTATTTGGTTCAAAACCTAAACCTTTTTTAACATTATAAAATCTGACATCTTGGAGTTTGTTTGTTAAAAGATTTAATGTTTGCTCAGTCTGTCCTCTTTTCAGATTTAAATCCTCCAGTTGCTTGATTTTACAATATGCCTCGTTTCTTTCTTGAAAACACGCTTCAAATTTTAGTTGAAAATCACCCTTTTCAACATTTAAGTTTACAAGATCTCTTTCAAGCTCAGATATTTTTGAATGTAAAACATCTTTGTCCTTTTTCAAACAATCTTTCTCAGATTCTTTTTCCTTAACAACATCTTTCAACATTGAATTTTCATCACGAAAATTCAACATTGTTTGTCTTTCATGACTAAGTTTGCCTTTTAAAGTTTTAAACTCTTCTTTCATGAGTTTAACTTGTGCCTTTAAGGATTGAATACGTACCTCGGAACCACAGTCGGAATGATCAGAAGATGATCCAATGTCCTCATCTACTTTGGCCATCATACACACCTGAGTAAAGTGTGCAGATTCATCATCAGAACTCTTGTACAACCAATTTTCTTCTTCCGCCATTAAGTTCTGACCATCTTCCATCTTCTTTGCTAAAAGAGTTTTCCGAGCATAATATTCCGAATTCTTTGTACGCTTGAACTTGCAATCCTTGGAAAAATGACCTGGTTTTCCACAGTTATAACATCTTCCATATTTCGGCGCAGTCTCTTCTTTCTTTCCTTCTCTCTTCTCTTCTCGTTTCTCTTCTCTTTTCTCATACTTCTTTTCAGATCTCGGTTTGTACTTGTCTTTCTTGTAACTCTCATATTTCGGCTTGTACTTGTTCTTTCCAAAGCTTTTAAACTGCTTTGTGAGAAGAGCCAGATTTTCAGCAAATCGTTGCATATCCTCATCTGAATGTTCTTCACTTTCAGTAGAAGACTTATCAATGCTTGAATCAGTGACTTCAGTTAGAAGAGCTCTGGATTTCCTTGACTTTGATCTGTAAGAAGAACTGGACTTGAAACTTGACCCTTTCTTACATTCAGACATTAAGGCTAGAGAATCTTTGACCATCTTCTTTTCAGCACCAAGCTGCTTTACTTCATCCTCATGCTGAGATAAAGTTGTGAAGATATCATTGACGTCTTCTTGTGCCATATCCTTAGTTATCTAAATGTTGATAGCATAGCTTTTCCATTCTGGGTTCAAGTTCTTGATGAACTTATAATTGATCTCTGATTCTGACTTGTTCATTCCATTTCTCCTTAGATCATTCAAAATCACATTAAAGCGATTGTATGTTTCCAACAAAGTCTCTCCTTCTTTCGCATGAAAACCTTCATATGCATTTATACTCTGATTCAGCTTTGTCTGAATTGACTTCTTTGATCCTTGGAACTGTTTCTCCAATTCATCCCATAAATCTTTTGCAGATTCCCTACTATCTACGCGATTGTAGATATCATTAGGGATTGCCATAGTGAGATAGATAAGTGCCTCTTCATCTAGCTTGTGTCTTGCCTTTTCCACATCAGTAAAGAATTGATATGGTTTTGACACATATTGTAGATCCCAGTTTCAGTGCAATCAACAGATATAAGAACAATGATGAACAATATATTGCCCGAGCACGCTTAACTTGTTAGGATCAAGCGCTTACCACTACACCAAAAGCAATTGCTGGTGGTGAAGGCGCAACTTTATTTCCTTAAACCATGGTAGCGCAAAGCCCCGTACTAAGCGACAGGCGGACATGAGGGGCTGCACCACTTTCGTGGAGCCAGCGGGTCGGGCTGTTAGTCCCGGCCAGTTACGTACTCCCGAGTCGAAGGTGAGGGCGCTGGATGCTTGTGGCATTCCCAGCAAATGTTGGGATTTCTCCTCAACAATCCCCCCCAGCATTTGCACACTGGGAGACTCGAACCCGCGACCTCGCTCTGATACCAATTGTAGATCCCAGTTTCAGTGCAATCAACAGATATAAGAACAATGATGAACAATATATTGGCCACAACAACTAGTTATATGATTAATATAAACTTCAAAGGGCTAAGGTTTACAGAGAGAATTTCTGATAATAGTATGTAAACCTAACAACTAGTAAACTGAATAATGAATCTCTAAACTGATAAATGAAACAGAAATAACTTTAAATACTCGGGCTCGCAAGCCTAATGGGCTTATGGGCTTTAAGGCCCAACAAGCTTACAACAATAGCAACTTGTCACAAACTACCCTGAACTTCTATTTAACATAGAAAATGGCCCTAACACATATCGATCTGGTATTTCTGGTGATGTAGCTGTTGTTGCTTGTCCAGGTACAAACGATTGTGGATTTCCCGGACCATCTATGATAGATGTCATATAATCTCTGCTCTTTAGATTTAAGAACTGAATCATTCTTTTCTTCCATTGTGAATAATCTCCGACAGACAAGACCGGAGGCTTCAGATGAGATCCCATAGAGAGAAATTCATTTGCCATGATTGAAAAATGTATGTACCATCACAAGATGAAAAATATTAGCTAGTAAAGATCTTTAAATCCTATCAAATCAAGAAACTTTCTTTCAGAATTTTTTTTTAAGTACAACTCAGAATAAAACGCAAAACGTGTGAATAGTGTGAAATACAAACCACACTTTGCGTTTGAAGTATGGTATGCAAACCTTGACTTTGCGTTTGAAGTGTGAAACGCAAACCTTAGCTTTGCGATTGCAGTGTGAAACGCAAACGCTACTTTGCGTTTGTGATGAGGAACGCTAACTTTGTAGTGTGAAGCGCAAATGCCACTTTGCGTTTGTGCTAAGGAGCGCAAACTGATACTTTGCGTTTGTATTTGCTTGATCAATATGGCATACAACACTTTGCGTATGTGCTGAGGAACGCAAACTAAGGTTTGCGTTTTGTTCCGTGAAACGCAAATAACACTTTGCGTTTGTGTGGTGATACACAAAGCTACACATATACACACTTTGCGATTCAAGTAGAATACACAAAGTTCAGATCAAATACTAAGAAACTCTCGATGAATGACACGCAAACCAGGATGAACACCCGCAAACCTAGATGAACACCCGCAAACCAGGATGAATCAAGCGCAAAGTATGACAAACACACGCAAACTACTAAAATCAATCAAAATCACACCAAAACTCATCTAGACTTCGAATTTCGATCTGAAAATTTGACAATTTACTCAACAACACATTTCGAACACAATTCTAACAAGTAATTTCAATTAAAAACACACAAATCATCACATTGATTCAAGAACAGTACGTGAAACTTGTGAACTCGAACTCAACAAAAATCAAAAATTCATACTCGATCGATTATACAATATGAACATAACCTGATCAGATTCAACTAAAAAATTCCACTAAAAATCAAATATGATTTTGACTTCGTGAACAGTAACGTGAACAGTGTTGACTCAAAACATTTTCTTGATTTTCAAACGGATTTGGCTCTGATACCAACTGTGGCCCAAGATTTACTAGCATAAACACATACAAATTATCACAAAACACTTTGTTTATTAATCACAAGATTACATCAAGTCATAGAATTATTAGTGATTAACCTTTCAAGATAGAATGTGTTTGTGTGTGTACTCAATGTGTGCAACTATGTGTTTCTCTCAACTACCACCAAGATTACACCTTCACTTTCACACACTTACTATCTTGCTTACATAGAAAACACAAAGACTTGCTTATATATAGATCAACATGACTAAGCAAGGTCAAACCTTCTAAGCTCATTACAACTCACACACAAACACTAATTACAACAATGACCCTCATTTAATCTTGAATACAATTACAGTCTAACAGAGCCCCCATGGAAATACCCTTCCAATGGGGCGTGTTCCAACGATCAATAATCTTTCCCCAATAGGGGGATAGACCAAATTGGGAGGGGGGGGGGAGTTCTTCAACACATTCATATTCCTATTAGGGTCGTCTTCTACATAGGGAATCAATTGCTTTCTGGCCTTTTCGCTTTCTTTTTTCCTCGTGACACTCAAACCGTCATTGTAGTTCTTGACAGACCGGGTCTCCCATATATCCAACATCTTATTGTCCAACGCTGAATCCCAATAGTAGTACCCTTGCATGTAAAAGGTTAGTTGATTTCTAAGTTCAAAAATATAACAAATTTAAATATATACTACGAACCCGAAAGCCCTCCCACATCCCGACTCTAACATCCCTAGGGATTTCCTTCTAAGAGCAGCATGGCCCCTTAAGAATGGACCGATTTATCTGGCTCATTCGGATGATGTGGGGGTTTCTAAAACTCTATATTGAATTAAATTAATATCGATACCCCAAATTTGATCAATTACTTAATATAACACTTACTCTCGTCCGTTAACGCCAATATTCGTCCTCTCTGCTGGAAGCTGTTATGGAGCATTAATGCCACAGACATTTCCAAATTCAAAATCCTCCGGTTGTGCCGCAGCACTAATAGAGGCTCCAAGTACGCGAAATTGTAATAAGTCTACAAAACAACGTTAGAAAACATACAACAATAATGCAAGTATACAACACAATGTTAAATTCCACCTAAGTCCATAAGCCAAACACAAATATTTTGTAGAGAAATTCATAAAGGTAAAAAATAAAACTAAACATGCAAATAATAAAGATTTTAAACACCTAGACAAAATTTACTAAGACTAAAATTAACCTAGTATTTAATTGTTAGATTAAATTAGACCCCAATTTAATTGAATGTTTTATAAAGAGTTGTATTTTGGGCTTTTTAAATAGTTGTGTGGGCTTGAGCCTTTTATTTGTAAATGGGCCCTATTTATTGGTGCCCATAGCTCACTTTGCTCATTAGGTTTTGGAGAGAACACAATTTTCACACACTGACTAATTCTTATGAGAGTCGTCTTCAAGTTTACTGTGGTGTTCTTCCCAATTTCTCCTCCATTGTTAATCAATCTAAGCATATGAGATGTGATTTTGATGAATATTATTCTTCATTTCTATCTTATATCTTCTTTTATATGGAGTTCTGTTAGGTCAAAATATTGTATCCAAGATTTAATTAGAAAGTCAAAGTGGTAAAGTCAACATTGTCTAAGTCAAAGTTGTATTGTCAAAGTCAAAGATGTTGTTTAATTCCTTAGTGGTTAAGTTTTGTTGCTGGAAATGGGATCTAACAATTAGTATCAGAGCCAACTGAAGAAACTCTTCTTCAGTTCGGTCATCTATGGCAACAATTGAAGATTAGATAATTATTTTGTTGTTTTGGTGCTTAGATTGACTCAATCACATGAGCCAAAACACAAATATCATTTATATGGCTCATTTTCTGTTTTGTGCTTATTGGAAATCCATTTTTTTTTATTTAGATGAGATTTGGATGATCTTTGATAGAATATTTGATTGATTTCTCACAAAATCTGTTTCTGCACACCACATGTTTGATGAAATGCCTATGAGAAGATTTAATTTCTGAAAATGAATTTCCCAATCACAGATCAAGCACAATCAAATAATCTCAATCAAGATTCAGATTTGACAGTGTATAAAATCTAGAGAGAGAGTAGAGAGAGAAAGTAACAATCATATATCTCACAAATCACAAGTATTACAATGTGTTCATCTACCTATTACAAAGGACTAAAGGTATTTATACCACAAGTTAATACAAGACAAACACCATATTGACTTTAACTAGATTGACTAATCTAGACTTTGACTTAGAAACATTGACCTTGTTGACTTTTCTTACTAAATCTTGGATACAATAAAATACATTAACAATCTCCCCCTTTGTATTCAAGATTTAAAAAAAAATTGACACTAGTCTTCAGCGCTTGATTCTTCAACTTTTGTCTCTGACAGTCTTTGACAATGAAGCTTTGACAATCTTCAGTCTTTTAGTCTTTGAAGAATCTTGAAAAGTCATTCACACTTTGCATCTCGGAAAGTCAACAAGTCTTGAACAAATCTTTGAAAACTTAATCTTTGAAACTTCTTTAAACTTCTTTGGAACTTTGAGCAATCTTTGAACTTTGTATCTTCATCTCTTGTAGTCTCTGATCAGTCTTCAAGCAAACAAACTCTCACGAATTATCTGAATTTATCTTTGAATCATCTTTGCTTCTTTAGCTGTGTTAAAGGAAATCTTTTTGACTTTGACATCTTCTTTGATGACTTTGAAATTGATCTTTGTAGATGTCTCCCCCTTTTTGATGATTGTGAGCACCATAATCATCAAAACATCTTCAATTTCAACATTCTCTTTGATAATCTCCCTTTGTATTCAACGTAACAATCTCCTCCTTTATGATAATTTGACATTTTCCATCCTTTGATCTGAGTATCTGAATCATGAATTGTATATACCCGAATATTTTCAAATTCAGATATAATGAACTTGGTAACCCTGATTCAACAAATGAAACAGTTAGGAGTGCCTGTCAGTAACACAGAGTTACTGTGTACAACAAATGTACAATTTAAGGAGATGGTTTGATGATGACTCCCCAGGACTTCCATTCAATCATTGAAAAACACAAGGTTTATCTATGAATGTTCTGACAGAAAAACAAATTTTCCGTGTGCTCGTGCTTGTGTTATGAAAGAATTTAGCACAATGATTGTGTTTCATAAGGCTTAAATTGTGTAAACTGTTGAGACAGCAACAAGTATTACACAAACTCAATGTGCATGAAAGAGGTGTGAAGGTGGGGCAACTTTCCTTCTTTTTCAATATCTAAATCTTCCGAGTGAAGACTAGATAGCAGATATGCTGCGTCCCCAAAGAAAATGAAACCTTTCTTTGTCAAGAAAGAAACGAGTGGCTGGTGGGGTTAATGCAAGAGTTGGCATGGGCTCACTGCCTTTTTCAATTATGGTCACCAAAGAATGTGAACAAATCAGATTTTGTGGCTGCCCGACTCAGAAAGTAGTTGGTGCTGAGTTTTGATATTCTTTTAACTCTGTTCTCACACGCTCTTTCTTTTTAACATTTAGCTCACTTCTAACCAAACTCTCATTTCCATTTTTCCGCTCCACACACTGAGAAAAACTCAACCGGATGAGTTATCTCCCCCACTCTTTGATTTTGACCCCTCACCCCTCAATCACTCAAGGATAACTTCCTAGATAGGAAACACAAGTTTACGTGAATCCATGGAAGTTCTGTTTAAGCTCTCACACGAATCCCATGTAAGTCCTATAAAGAATGATTGCTCAACAATTTAACTTAAACAATTAAGCACAAATAAGATAATAGTGTCAGAATGTATGCTCATTTAAAAATATGAATGAAATTTGAGCATTTGAACTTTGAAGATCTCTCAAAACAAGGATATTGAATGAATGAAATGAAATCAAGAGAATTGTTTTGAGAATCTGACAATGTATCAATCAGATCAAATAAAATTGTTAGGGTATCAATGAATTGAATATTTTGTTTATGTGAACGAATATAAACAATTTTGCAATGAAAGCACAAGATTAGAAATGATGATTGATGCTCAACAACATTTGAAAGCAAACGGGGGTATTACCATCGAAAAATTTGTTCGTTATGAGACATGGTAATAACAATTTCAAATGAAGTACTGAACCGATGTGTATGAATACTTTTCAGTATAAAGACAAGATAATACACAAGTATTGATATTTGGAAACACACGTCAGTTAAACATTAAAGATCAAAACTGAAAAACATTTAAAATCACACTTCTAAATTCATGAAACCTTTTAAGAATCAGAAGTGGTTTGAACATTTAAGAAACTGTTTTTCATGCTTGAAAGTTGTTCTTCTTTCAAACAATCAGAGATCTAGATCAGAAGATACTTACATTTAAGCTCCCCTTAAATCATGATAGAATGATTTAGGTCTATTAAGCTCCCCCTGGATATTAGCAAAATATCCATGTTTGAACTTTGAAGAACGGGTCCTGATCTGTCATATGATCAGAAGCCACAATCTTGACACTTAAGTCCGGGTTTTGAACTGTTTTGTTCAAAAGCCATAATTCTTTGACTTTAAGGTCCGGGTTTTGAACTGTTGTGTTCAAAATCCTAAGTTCTATGCTCCCCCTTAAACCTTGGGTGCCTGCAACACAAATTTAGATTTTGGTACCCACTGGTATCTGGGTCCTGATGTGTTAGTTGCAGTTCTTATGGGGGTTACATAATATGAACCATACCAGTAATTAACAAAATTTTTACTTACAAAGTCATGTGCTCCACAGTAAGAACAACATATTTTCTTCTGAGCAACCCTGATCAAGTGATTAGTTGAGTAAAACATATCAGAATTACCAAAAGAGTTACCTTTATGCAAACTGTTCTTGTTAACATTGGTTGTGGATGCAGATGCTTTGTCTTTCTTCTTCTCTTCTAAAGAATCCTTCACTCGCCAGATCATCTGATTTTTCTTCGATTGCTTTCCAAGAGATTTAACGTAGAAGCTCGCTGGTCCATCAACAGATTTGTCATAAAATAGATTTGATGGTCGAATCTGACTTGATTTGACAATTTTAGGTTTGACACTGTACTTTTTGAAAACATTTTTCTCATGAATAGAACTTGAAGCTGTTTTGAAATAACAGACTGATTCTGCTGAATTATCAACAGGTGATTGATCAATCACATCAACTGTTACTTTATCTGACAATTCAATGTTTGCAGCTTCCAAGTCATTTATCTTTTTAGTCAAAATGTTTCTTTCATCTGAAAGTGTGTCAAACTTTTGTTTCAAATCAGATCTGGCCTTCTGTTCTTTTTGGACATCTGATGATAGAGCAGTGATTTTGGATATGAGCTTAGATATTTCAGATTCAAAATGTGAACGTTCAAGCTCAAAATCTTTTTCCAAGTTCTTGTTCTTTTCAGAAATATCTTTGAAAATCCCAGTATTTCTCTTTTCAGCATTTCTCTTTTCAAGCTCATAAGACTGCTTCTTTTCTTTGAAAATTTGTCTTTCTTTTTCAAGCAAGTCTTGTAAAGTAGAAATCTGATTGGGAAGTTCAGTAATTTTATTTTCAAGAACTTTTCTTTCCTTAGAAAATGTGTCTCTTTCAGTAATTAGAATCTTTTCAAAATCAGACACTTGCTTGGAAAGTTTAATGCATCTCAGCTCCAAATCCTTTTTCTCTTGTAAAGTTTTCTTTGAAAATTCCGATGACTGTTGAGTAGAAGATGTCTTCGCATTTGATTTTTCTTTTTCTGCTTGGAGGCTTGTTTTCAGTTCTACATTCTTCTTCTCCAGAGCAGATATCTGTTCTTCAAAAGCCTTAACTTGAATTGAAGCTTGACTGATTCATCTTGCAATTCTGATGATTTCTGTTCAGTCATCTTCAGTTGCCTTTGAAGATTCACTTTAGCTTTATCTTCTTTGATGTTTTTCATCAAATCAGCATTTTTCACTTTCAATTCATATACATTTTCTTCAGAAGCCATATACTTTTATTGAAGCTTAACTGATTCATCTTGTAGATCTAAAGATCTTTGTTCAGTTTTCTTCAGTTGGCTTTGAAGATTTTTAACATAAGACTCTTTGAGCTTGATTACTTCTTCAAGAGACTGAATGGTATTATCTTTTATTTCCATAATTTTCTCTCTATCTTTAATCTCTTTCTCTTGTTCTTTAATTTCCTTCTCTCTTGCGCTGATGATACCTGCAAAATCAGATTTAGTAATTTCAGTACATTTTGCACAAACAGGAGTTTTATCAGAATTTGACAAATTTAATTTCAACTCCTGAATCTGCTTTTGAAGCTTTGAATTCTGATTTTTCAATTTGTCTCTTTCTGCTTCTAGAACAGGTATCTTAGGCATGTACAATACTGCCATATCTCTAGCTGATAATACAATATTTCCTCTCTCGTCTGTAGTAGGCATCTTGAAAGATATATGAGCTTGTTATGAAATGATCGTTCCCAAACAATTCAGAAATGTTGACTAAAAAGTCAAACTTGGATCACAAAAAAAAAATTTAATTTCAAAAAAAATCTATCTCTGAAACTCGTACGCCTCACTTAGCGCGTTCAGGCCAAAAATCAAATCCTTTGACTTGATGAACTCGCAGAAGACACTTGCGTGTTCTTCACTTGAACCTTGCGCGTTCTACGGATCTTGTGCGTTTTTGTCACTTGTTCACGAAATTGATCGAAATATCATTTTCACCGGCAATTGACTCTCAAGATTTGTATCACAATGATCAAATATAATATCAAATACTTTTCTAAACACTAAACATGATTACAAACATCAAAGTACAGTGCATTTGATCAAAATACAGATTCTGAGTTCGTGAAACAGAAAAATCAAGAAAATCGAAAATTACTTCAATCCAATGTGTTATTACATGTGTGTGTTATTTATCCTTTCTCATTCATTGGTCTAATATTTGATAGCACTAAGTAGATGGTTGATCTATGATCCTATCCTTGTGTGTGCTTTAGTCCATACCTTTTATGGCATCTTGGATTCAAGGCTGTTGATCTTTGATCTGGCTTTATCTTAATCTGAGATTGGACTTTCATTTTATTCAGATTTTAGTTTGAGAAATTTTTGGGTTTGTTTGTGGATTGGCAGATTAATGACCTTTGGTTTGATGTTGTTAAATCTGGTGGATTAGAATTGGTCTATGTGTATGTTTAAAGACCAACAACAACATATCATTGACAAATTAGTTGGTCTCTGGAATACTTTTTGCATACAACCTAGTGAACTGGATCATATCAGTTTTGGACCCTTGCCTTTCATTTTGTTGGTTGCTGTTGACATTATTGAAGATGTTTACAGTTATGTTGATCAATCAAACCGCTATCCAAACAGAATGACAATGTCAAAACATAAACTTTTTGTTAAATATGCTCATCCAGATTTCAAACAGATTAGAATTCAGAATTTAATCAGAATTCGATGAGCAGCATGACAGTTTCGAAATACTTATGCAGGTTCTGTGATTCCAGATCTGTCATAGTTGGTTTAAAACAGAGAAAAGGACTGTCATGTTCTTGTCGTTTGTGCTCATGAATATATAGATTTTGAAAGATGCAGGGTAGAATGTTCATATTTTGAAGAGTGCCTACTATTATGATCAATGAGTTCGAAGATGACCAGATGTTTATATGCTGCTAAACTTATGTACGAAATGATTCGAGAATGGCCTCAAGATTTGGATGTTCCTTTCTCATTGCCCACACCAAGGATCTGCAATCTGGATGCCACAGTTTGATACTTAAGGTGAAAGGATCATCATAAATGTACACAACAAGCTGCAAATATGAGACACACAATATGGACAAGTGTAATTTGAGAAAAATGCAGATCAGAACCGTAGCTTGAATGTTGTCCATGGTTGTTCATGTGTTCGAAAATGTGCATAATTTGTATATATTAAAACTGGAACCAGAGAGAGTTTTGCTCAGAAGCTGCTGCAGAAGCAAAATAGAAAGCTTCTGCTGCTTTGTACCAAAACAGAATGGTCGGACAGTCAACTGTTATTAGACTTGCGGGACTTGGATCCAAACGATTCAACCTGATTGGGATCTGAAAGATTCCTACAGGTTCATCCACTTTTGCTTAACGCAGTCTTGGTGAGACTGTTGCATCGGCAAAAAAGGCTTCTCAAGTGAACAATGTTGCCATTGCGCTTGCTTCCTCAGAATACTTAACTCCTAAAATGAAGCCCGCACTGCTTCAGCGATAACAAAAGGCACATTGCTGGTACTTATGAGGATAACATATTTAAATCCGAGTCTAAGAAGCCAACTCTCAAGTGTGTTGACCTTTTCGGTCTTGGAGACCCAAACTAGAAAAAAACTTAAGTATACAAAAAGTGTTTGTTATTTCAGATATAGATTTCACAATTCAATGTGCAGCAGTTCACATTTAATGTTTCGTTCATAATGCTGCTGTCCAGATTTGTGCAGATCAACCTGTGTACTTTCTAAGTTCAAATTTCAGATTTCGAAGTGCAACTGCATATTTGATTTACAAGTCTGTATCATTAGAGCTTCATCCATTGCAATCAGAATTTTTCTTGACAATTCAGATTTGTGCAGAATGACAAGTTCAACCAGATTGTAGTTGTGTTCAAAATGCATATAGAGTTCGATCAAGGCATGCATAATTATATTCAATGAATTCATCCTTGATTTCAGAAGTTATGTGCCTAGTTTGAATCTGTCCATAGATATACAGAGATAAAGAAATGCTTCCAGATTTAAGTCTTATCATTTTCAGAGCTGTTACAGAGCAATCAGAGTTTGGTTCAGAGATTGTTCCAAGTGTTTCTAGAGTTTTGGGACAAAATGTTCAGAATTTTGGTTTAGCAGTTGTGTGCAACTGTTGTCCAGATTTAGAATAGTGCAGCAACTGGAACTCAAAATTCGAGATGAGGGTGGTACCCATCATTACATCCTTTCTTGCACAACGATCACCACAAAGTTGTTAACAGATGTTTGCAGATTTTACGACACAAGCTGTTGTTCCAGATTCAGCAGAATGCGGGAGCTATTTTCTAAAAATCTCAAATTGGAACAACACAAAATTTCATCAGAATTGTCTTGTGCATGTGCAGTGTTCGAATCAACTGTGTTCGAGTTTATGCAGAAGTTAAGGGCCGAATATACAAAATTTGTGGAGCAGATTATACAGAGGCAGATCGCAGAACATCTTGATGAGCCTAGAGAAAGCAAAACAACAGGTTGCTTGCTCTATTCGTGTGCATCAGAATTCGATTTTTAAGCCATCAGAAGGTAAATTCAATCTACAGCAGCCCAGATTTGCAATTATGTTCGAAAAAAAATGCAAAGCAGTTCTTGTTATTGCTGAATTTGAAAAGTGCGACATACAGAAGGTTAATGACAAAAATGATTAGTGCATGGATTTTAATCGAGTTTCATAATCTGAGACCAATTAGAGGCTGGAGTTTGATCAGAGCCTCTGTGGCAGTTCATAGAGCCTCTGTGACAAATCACCAAAGCTTTGTAATGTAGTGAAAATGGTGGTGGAGTCTCTGGATGTTGAAGATGAAACCTTTAAGAAAGAAGTTAGTGAAGTAGTTAGTCAAGTGGGATATGATGCAAGGAAACCATACTGCATTTGGTTAATTGATCTATGCATCTGCCTTCAAAAGCCGAAGAAAGCAAGGAAATGAGCTGAATGAGACTGATATATTGAGAAATGCCCAGTCTTTGATTTTGGCTGCAGTTCATGTGACAGAGAAATATTTACGCCATGATACAGAGATTGATGAGGCACAAACAGAGGCTATACCACAGTCGAGTCATCTTTAGGCATATTGCTCAGTCACAAAATTAATTGACTGTGAAGAAGGTACAAACTCACCCGTTGAGGTCAAAAATTATGATTTAACTGATCAGTTTGCAGATATTAGTGAGTCAGCTGAACCGGTATCTGAAAGAGCTTTAGTCGTATTTCAAGAAGGAGTCAATGAATTGTGCACATTCGACGACGCAAAATGTATGCAACAAGGAGACTATGATTGCTTATTTGAGCATATGCGACTAGAGTTTCAATCTATTGAGGCACTTTCAGACTTCGTCCCTCTACAATCAGTTCCTTCCGTTCCACCAGATCTCCTCGATCAAACTATGTCAGAAACTCCAGTTCATGAAGCTGTAAATGCACGGCCTAGTCCACCATTGAAATGGAAAGAGTAAGGATCAATGTTCCCTTTCTTGAAGAATATTACAAAAGGATCTTTGCTCATTGGATCCGAACATATGATAAGGCATTTATCTATGGTATTGGGTCATTCGACAAACGGAAAAAATTCGCATATTGTTCCCTGAGAGAGTGAAATTGTAATCCCAGATCTAAATCAAGCAATTCTATGTGTCCCGATTTAATCGTTGAACCAGTTCTAATCAAGTAATAACAAACACAACAATGGATTTACCAACCTGTTTGATTAATAATCAATGGATTACAAGGATTGATATTTTCGGTTTAAAGCTCTCTATGTTCTCTCTGATTTTCACCTTTAGTGTGTGTGTTGTGTGTTATCTAATTTCTCAAGTTAGCTTTCTTGACACACTACCATGAACTTGATAACAAAAACTAATATCTAAATAATATCTAATATCTAAACTAATATCTAGATATTTAGGAATATTAATAAAATACTAAAAACTAAACTTTGACATTTTATTACAAACGGCATTAGACTAATATTAAGAGTTGACTTTCCGACTTTAGCTTCAGATTGCGATCTTCAGATTGGATGATCTTGAATCCAATAGATTTGTGCGCTAACAATCTCCCCCTTTGGATCAAGATCATTACTAAAAAGATTTTAGCAATTCAGTCTTCTCTTTCAGCTCAGAAGATGCAATCTCCTTCTCTGTCTTCCATATGTAATAATCTCCAGGTTTTAGCTCAGAATGCTTTAGCAAAGTATCTTCAAAGAAAATTTCTCTAAAATCAGCATGTCTTCAGAATACTTTGATCTTTCGCATTTCTTTGTTAGCTCTTCTCTTTTTCAATCTTGTAATGTAATGAACATTTCTTCAAGCTTTAGGTTCTCCCCCTTTTTGATGAATAGAGAAACGATTTCATCAAAACTCTGAATAAGAAATGTCCTTCATTTGGAGCCTCTGATCCGTCAATTCAAAAGATATTCATCCAGATCTTTGCAAATCCAGACAAAATAATCGTGTAACACCTGAATCAACAAATGAATCAGTTAATATGCCTGTCAGTAACACTAAGTCACTATGTGTAACGAATACACATTGTAAAGGAGCTTTATGATGTTCACTCCCCCAGGGCTTCCATTCAATCATCGAAACACCACAAAGGTAATTTCTATAAACATTATGACAAAGAAACAAATTCCTTGTATGTTCGTGCATGTGATAGAAAGAATTAAGCACAGATGATTGCTTATAGGCTCAAAATTTGTGTAAACCACTGAGACAACAGTAAGTTAAACACAGACTCAATGTGCATGATTGAAGTGCGAAGGTGGGACAGACTTCCTTCTTTTCAATATCCAGATTTTCCAAATGAAAATCAAATAGCAAATGTGTTGCGTCCCCTTTGAAAATGTGAAACACTTTCTTGGTAAGAAGAAAATGAGTAGCTAGTGGGGTTAATCAAGAGTTGGCATGGGCTAGTTGCCTGTTTCAATAATGATCACCAAAGAATTGTGAAACATTAGAATTGTGGCTGCCCGGCTCAGAAAGTAGTTGGTGCAGAGTTCTGATATTCTTTTAACTCTGTTCTCACACCCTCTTTCTTTTAAACACTTAGTTTACTCTCTTTTTCTGTATAACTCATCACACAATCCACACTGTCAGGATCGAATTCTCAACAAGAATTAATTCTCAGAAACAATATCAAAGAAGTTTGCGGAATAACACTTTGATATTCAATGGAACAGTAAATCAACACAGTAAATATGAATAACAAACTGTAAGCTTTTATTTGATGCTTTGAAGTTACAAGATTACTCACTCAACCTCAATATTGATGAACAGGCTCACCAATACGAATTCTACTTCTCTAGAATTAGGATCTATGCCTTGAGGTTATTTTTCTCTTAAAAAATAATGAAAACTTAAAGTTAAAAGTTATCGTCCTATTCTAAACAATACTATATATATATACTGAATACAAAGATAATTACAATGAATAAAATATCTTCAGTATATCTTCTATGTATATCTCTAAGCTTCCATGTATATCCTTTCATACGAATCTTCATCATATAAGCAGTATTAATCTTCAGCAGCATTAACTTCCTTCTAGCAGCATTAACTACTAAGCAGTACTAACCACTAGCAGTATTAATTGTACTAGCAGTAGTAACACTCAGCAGTACTAACCTTTAAGTCTTCTAGCAGTATTAACTCTGAACTAGCAGCATTAACCATACTTGATGAATTCTTCAGTTCCCAACAATCTCCCCCTAACTTGACTTTTAGGAAAAGAAGTCAAGTTCTTCAGATCTTCTTCAAGATGCTTTCAACACCTCTGATTCAATTTCCCAAATTTGGATCTAGACCCAAACTTTGATTTACAGTTCTTCTCACCACAATCTTGGCCATATCTGAATCCTTTGTACAAACCAGTGTAGCTTTAAGCATCCCTTCTAACTTCTCCTTGCTATGCTCATATATTTTGTCCACCAGGTAGTATTCATGATAACAATTGTCAATAGTAATCATGTATACTCCACAGTTTTCAAACAGTATCCATTTGTCAATCTTCTTGAATATGAACTCATGCATATGATCTTTAATCCTATGATGCACTCTTGCAGGCTCAAACATCATGCACAAGTATTCCAATGTCACTTTGAGAAGATTCTCTTCAGTACCTTTCAACACAGGTTCATAAAGTTTCATCCCAACTTTATATAGTTCTTCTATATCAGCTCTTGAACAACTTCTGATGACTTTCCCCCATGTTGAATAAGCTTCAAATGAACCATCAGCTCTCTTGATTCTGAAGAAATTCTTTCCATTGTCTCTCAGAATATCCCAGAAGATGATCTCTGGAGCTTGCATAGAGATTGGAACAGCTTTCAAAGGTTCCACTATTGTCATGTACGGATCCATACTTTCATCAGTTTTCTTAGTGACCTGCTCTGGTCTCTGTACTGGCTCTGTTGGGGATGTGACTGAGGGTTCTGCTTCCTTTTCAGTTTCTTCCACCCTAGGCCTTTTCAACTGCCTTTTTGGAGCAATTGTTTTCACTCTTTTTCCAGACTTGGCTTCTCTACCAACATTTCCAGGTTCTTCCTTCTTCTCTTCTGCTTCTTCTTTGGAAGGTGTGGTTTTCTCAGGGAATGGTTGTTGGATGTTGAGATCATGTCTCTCTTTCATCCTTCTTTCTGCTTCTTCCCTTTGAGAGGAATCCCCTTGGAGCTTTGTCATTTCCTTCCTGTATAGCTCTTCAACCTGAGAGTATGCCATATGAGTAAACATCTCCCCCTTAACACCAATTGCCCCTTTCAGGAAGTTTATCATCTTTCTTCTTTCCTGATTGGCCAAAAAGGTCTTGGAGGGTTGTCTTTTCTGCTTTTTGAATGGCATTCTTTTTACTTGTACTTGCTTGGCCTGAGCTGCTGTTTTCATGCTCTTCTGATACTCTTCATTTAGTTTTCTGGCCATATTCAGTGCAAGCTCTCTATCCTTCTCAGATTGAAGTTGTTCCTCCCTTTCCATTTCTGCCTGAAGCTGCTTTGCCACTTCTTCATCCAGTTCTATCTGAATTTTCTTCTTTGCAGGTTGTTCAGGTTCAATCATCTTAGCTTTACCCTTTGTATCCTTCAACCCTGCCTCACTTCTTTCTTGTGTCTTCTTTTCAAGGTCTCCTTCATTGATGACCACTCCCTTAGCCTTTTGAGTAGCCTTAGGAGTGTCATTCTTTGCTTTTACTAAGGTTTCAGCTATTTCCAATTCTTCAACAGATAGCCCTGTTACTGTTTGAACATTATCTGTTTCTACTTCTTGTGCTTCTTTTTCTGCAGCTTTCTCCCCCTTAACATCAAATCCCATCTCAGAAATACTTTCTTTTTCTGCTTCAGCCTCTGAATTCTCCCCCTTGTTGAAATCATCTTGAACATTTGTCCTCCTCTTGAGCACAAACTGCTTCCTTTTCCTTTTCTGTAACAATCTTGTCACCATTTTCTTCAGTTTGGTGATCTGAACTTGTTGAGATAGAATAATCAGCTTCATCTCCTCTATTTCTTTTCCTTGCTTGATGACATCCTGGTTGATGTTTCCCATGGTCTCCATCAATTCATCATAGTTATATCTGTCCTCACCTTCTCCAGGAGTGTTACCCCCTATTGAAGGATCATTGGATCTTTTATTAGTAGATGTCTTCTGCCTAGCAGAAGCACTATCCACCCCTGTGGTTTCTTGGCACCAGGGTCCTTCAAATGATTGCTCATTCAAAGTTGCCATGGGGGAGGTCTTATTGATGTTACCACTGTCCTCCTCTGTGCTAGCAGGAGTAGTGGCAGCCTCATCACCCATATGCTCTACCTCCTCCTCAGAGAGCACCTCCTTTGGGTTGGGAGACACCCTAGTGGATTCCCTTTGGATATTCTCTATTGGAGAATGCTCCAATAGAGGGCTTTGAGGCTCTTGGTTAATAGTAGGTACAACAAGGGAAGGAGCCTTGTGTACCTTTCTCTTGACATAGGTCTTGGATATTATGGGAGTGGGTTTAGCAGCAAAGGACTGAGGGAAAATTTGAGAGATGGAAGGTTGGGATTGGCTAGCAGTGGGTTGGTCTAATGAGGGCCTTGACCCTGCTACCATACCTTCATTGGTTTGGGACACCACCATCATTGTAGAGAACAATGGGGTGTCAACTCCTTCAGAGTCCCCAGCAGATCTTCTCATATTTGAGAAAACCTTGCCTTTGGGGGGTTTAGGTACATATACCCCAACAGGTTGAGGTATATCCGTCAATTGATGAGTAATAACTTCTTGAACAAACCTGGGATACATAAAGAAGCTCTTTTTGTTTCCCATGTTTGAGACAAGATCATTGAAAATCATTTGTGAAAAATTGTACCTTCTGGTAGTGGCCAAGCACACCAAAGCATAAGCAATAGTGCTGCTGAACTCACTCCATCCAGTCGTCTTTTTGGATATACAATGCATTAGAGTATGGACAAAGAAACGCCATTGGGGAGAGAATTTTGCTTTAGAAAACTTGAAAACACCCAATGGGCCTCCATACCCCATTCTTGTAAGATTTGAAAACAGTTCATCATTTGGGATAGAAGTTATACCAGAGGCATCGTCTAGACGTAGACTGATGCGTATAACCTCTTCAGTAACTGTTAGTGGTTGATCACAGATTCTTGTCTTGATCATTTGCACACCATTTTCCACAACAATGGTTGCATTGGCCCAGAACTGCCTTTGATGCTCAATGTAGATTGTAGGGGATACAATAAGAGCATGAGCAATGTGGCTTGACTTGAGGAAATCCACAATCTGATGAAAGCCTTCTGCTTGTTTTGGCTTTTGGAGCATTGCGATTTCATTGTGCTCGTCAATGAACGCCATTGATGCCATTGACCTTGAAGATTCTTGCCTGAAAACTTTGAACTTTGAGAGAGAAAGGGTTTAGAGCGCAAGGGAACAGTATGCAAAGAGTCGTTATGAACTTTTAAGCGGGCAAAGAGTATTTATAGTATTCGGAATATAAGCAGTATTAACCTAGAGCAGTATTAACTACTAGCAGTAGTAACGGCTAGCAGTATTAACTAACTAGCAGTATTAACTAACTAGCAGTATTAACTGAAAGCAGTATTAACTACTAGCAGTATTAACTGAAAGCAGTATTAACTTCTAGCAGTGTTAACTGAAAGCAGTATTAACCACTAGCAGTATTAACTGAAAGCAGCATTAACTACTAGCAGTATTAACTGAAAGCAGTATTAACTACTAGCAGTATTAACTGAAAGCAGTATTAACTTCTAGCAGTGTTAACTGAAAGCAGTATTAACCACTAGCAGTATTAACTGAAAGCAGCATTAACTACTAGCAGTATTAACTGAAAGCAGTATTAACCACTAGCAGTATTAACTGAAGGCAGTATTAACCACTAGCAGTATTAACTATACTTACTCCTTTTAAACTTGCTAAACACTGAGTACTGCTATGCATATCCTTTGGTGACATTACCTTTTCCACTTATCTTACCACCAGTAAGATTGTCTCCAAATGCAACATGTCCTCCATTGATATGTTTGAAATCCTGAAGACATGACATGTTGCCTGTCATGTGCCTAGAGCAACCACTATCAACATGCCAAATGCTCTTTCCATTGAGCTGTTGGTTGCCCTGCACATTAGATAAATCAATTAGTATGATCGGGGACCCAAGCAACAGTTGTCTTGGGTCTTCCTTTCTCATCAAAGTATTTACATTCCTTTTTAATGAGATTTTTAAACTCAGAGCACTCTTTATTAGAGTACTTTGTCAATGTTATTGGCTTAGCAGAACCAACACTAGAAGCAGTACTAACCTTAGAAGTACTAACAGAGTTAGCAGTACTAACAGATTTAGCAGTACTAACCTTGTTAGCAGCATTAACATTGTTAGCAGTAGTATTACTTCTAGCAGCACTATCATTGTCAGCAACACTATTTGTGGTAGCAGTACTAACAGTTTTAGTGCTTTTAGGAATCCACATATTGACACTTTCTTTAACAGACTTTTTCTTCATGTGGCTTTTAGTTTTAACAGTTTTCTTAGCCACATGGTTCTTTTCAATTTTCTTATAACCAAAGGGTTTTTGCATGGATCTTTGGAAATTCATCCTTTGTTTCATAGGATTGAAATAACAGAATTTTGCAAGATGATTCAATTTGCCACAGATAAAGCAAGGTTTTGGTCTATTGATTTTACTCAGATCAACCCCTTGTTTTTGTGCCCACTGATTATTCCAGTTTCTTTGATTTCCCCTCTTTTTGTCCTGTTTTTGGGGCTCAGATTTGCCTTGAGGTTATTTTTCTCTTAAAAAATAATGAAAACTTAAAGTTAAAAGTTATCGTCCTATTCTAAACAATACTATATATATATACTGAATACAAAGATAATTACAATGAATAAAATATCTTCAGTATATCTTCTATGTATATCTCTAAGCTTCCATGTATATCCTTTCATACGAATCTTCATCATATAAGCAGTATTAATCTTCAGCAGCATTAACTTCCTTCTAGCAGCATTAACTACTAAGCAGTACTAACCACTAGCAGTATTAATTGTACTAGCAGTAGTAACACTCAGCAGTACTAACCTTTAAGTCTTCTAGCAGTATTAACTCTGAACTAGCAGCATTAACCATACTTGATGAATTCTTCAGTTCCCAACAATCTCCCCCTAACTTGACTTTTAGGAAAAGAAGTCAAGTTCTTCAGATCTTCTTCAAGATGCTTTCAACACCTCTGATTCAATTTGCCACAGATAAAGCAAGGTTTTGGTCTATTGATTTTACTCAGATCAACCCCTTGTTTTTGTGCCCACTGATTATTCCAGTTTCTTTGATTTCCCCTCTTTTTGTCCTGTTTTTGGGGCTCATTCTTCTTACATGCACACTGTTTGCAAGGACCTGGATTCACAACTGTGGTCTGTTTGTAATGGACCTTACCAGACTTTCCTTCTGTCTTCTCTATGTCCTTGGATTTGATCCAAGCCCTTCCACAATCATCATTGGTGATAATGTTATTCTCTAGAGGAATCTCACCACTCACCTTGTTCTCCTTACTCTTGCTAACCTCTTTCTCAGTCTTATCTTCAACAACTACCTCATCTAAGGGATCTATTTCAGTGGCTCCCTCAGGCAAGTCCTTCCTATCTTTGGTGTCTAACAGGTCTGAAGTGGGAGGAATGTAATTGTTGTTATATGGTGGAGGTGTGGCATTATACCCAATTCCTCTTCTTAATTTATCATGAATCTGATTTTGCAGTAAGGAGTCCATTGCTTTAGAAGCATTGGAAAACTTTTCTACATCAAGCTTAACCTTGGTTAACTCCTCTTTCAGTTTTTCACTCTCCTCTTTAGATTTGGTCAGTTTAAGTTCTAAATCCTTTTTCTCCCACTGCCAGTAATTGGTGTCATATGAGTGTTGTAGTTCATTGACTTGAAAACCTTTGATTTGATCTTCAAATCTCTCTACTATCCTCACATAGTCTTTTATATCCTTTTCTAGTCTCTTCAGGTCATCACTCATCTTCTGATTGTGATCCCAGTACCTTTTAACAGTGTCTATGCAAGTTTTAGAGCAGAGATTAGAACTTACCTCAGATGGGAGATCAGATACTTTAGCCATAAGAGCTTGATTCTGAATAGCTTCTTCTGCTTGATCACTCCAATCAAACCCCATTCCTTGTTGAGAAACAAGGGCTTGAGCAGAGTTTCTATTGTTATTGAAGCTTCCAGATTGAGCTTGTTGATGGTTGTTGTTGTGAGACATTCCACTTCTGCATTCTCTAGCAAAATGTCCCTTCAGATGACATTTGTAGCATTCTACCTTTGATTTATCAAACCCTGCTCCATCTTCTCTTCTTTGTGAGAAGTTGTTTCTTCCAGTCCTCTTTATAAACTTCTTAACCCTCATGGAGAGCATGGCCATCTGCCATTTAATATCCATCTCTTCCAGATCATCAGGATGAAGTTGTTCTAAGTCATCATTGATCAAAGAAGAATTTCCATGATTAGAAAGAAGAGCTTCAAATGCATAATCAGTGCCTTTATCTAGATTTGATCCATTAGTAGCATTAACTGATTCAGAGTTAGCAGTAGAATCAATTGATGCTGATAGGAGTGCAGCATTATGAACATATCCAGAAGGCTTCTTCTTTGCCTCCACCTCAGCTTCAAAAACTCTAAGATCATTGTACAGATCATCAAGTTCTTTGTCTTCCAACTGATCATTCTGTCTGAATGACACAGTGTACATGGTCCATTCATCTCCAAGGGACCTTAAGAACTTTCTGTTCACATCATCTTGATCAATCTGTACTCCCATAGTAGCTAGTTCACCAATTAGTTTATTAAACCTGTCAAAAGTTTGAGTCATGGACTCATTCTTAGTTGAGATGAAGTTTTCATACTGTTGTTTTAAGATTGCCTTTTGATTTCTCTTGGTACTTTTAGTACCTGAGAATCTCTTCTCTAGAGCATTCCAGAGCATCTGTGCATCAGTACAATTGCAGAATTGGTGTTGATACTCATTTGGAATGGCCAAGAGCAGTGTGCTCAAGGCTTTCATCTCTGTCTGTCTTGATTTCCTATCTGTATCTGTCTTTGGAGGAGTTCTTTTGCCATCTTCACCAATCTTTCCTCCATCAGATGGGCCATTCTCAATGATGTCCCACATAGAGTAATCTGTGAGGAGAATATATTGCTTGATTCTGATTTTCCACATGTCAAATTCATTGGATCTGAGCATTGGAACTTTTGAGACCAAAGTACTGCTTGATTCTGTAAGATTTTCCATGATGAATAACTGTTTCTGAGAGAATTTGGCTCTGATACCACTTGTCAGGATCGAATTCTCAACAAGAATTAATTCTCAGAAACAATATCAAAGAAGTTTGCGGAATAACACTTTGATATTCAATGGAACAGTAAATCAACACAGTAAATATGAATAACAAACTGTAAGCTTTTATTTGATGCTTTGAAGTTACAAGATTACTCACTCAACCTCAATATTGATGAACAGGCTCACCAATACGAATTCTACTTCTCTAGAATTAGGATCTATGCCTTGAGGTTATTTTTCTCTTAAAAAATAATGAAAACTTAAAGTTAAAAGTTATCGTCCTATTCTAAACAATACTATATATATATACTGAATACAAAGATAATTACAATGAATAAAATATCTTCAGTATATCTTCTATGTATATCTCTAAGCTTCCATGTATATCCTTTCATACGAATCTTCATCATATAAGCAGTATTAATCTTCAGCAGCATTAACTTCCTTCTAGCAGCATTAACTACTAAGCAGTACTAACCACTAGCAGTATTAATTGTACTAGCAGTAGTAACACTCAGCAGTACTAACCTTTAAGTCTTCTAGCAGTATTAACTCTGAACTAGCAGCATTAACCATACTTGATGAATTCTTCAGTTCCCAACACACACTCATTCCTTTTCGACTTCTCACACTCAATCACTATGGATTAACTTCGTGGGTAGAAATCACTGGTTAAGGTGATTCCATTGAAGTTGTGTTAAGTCCTAGCACAATGAAATTATGTTTTCCTAGAAAGCATATGATGCTCAGATTGGTTTAACTATTTCAGTTAAAGCACAATGTAGATCTTGAAAACATTTAAAGTCACACTTCCAATTCATGTAATTGGTTTGAGATTCAGGAAGTGGTTTGAACTTTTAAGAACAATGTTTTCTATGATTGAAAGTTGTCCTTCATTCAACCATATATGAGATTAAGATAAAAGATTATACCTTTACGAGCGATCTTACATCTCATGAAGTTAAGCTTAAAGTCATAAAGATATGAACATGTAAGCATCTCTCAAAAACTGCAAAAGTCTTATGTCATAGTCAAAGCTAATTTATTAACTTAAATTAAAATGACAAAAAGCAGTAAAACAATTAAAGTACGAGTTCTGATCAGAAATAATCAGAAGTCATCACCTTTACTCCCCCTTAAATTATGCATTATAAAAATTATCAGTGTAAAAAGTATGCATAAAATTTCAGAAAAGTATGTACTCCCCCTTGATGGTTGATTTCCTCATTCGAGTATCGGAGTACAATCTCATATCAGCTCGGAAGTAAGGTCTTTCGATCATTGAAGTGCGGGTCTTGAACTGTTGTATTCAAGAGCCATTTTGACATTGATGTCTGGGTCTTGAGTTGATTTACTCAAGAACCATTAGTTCTTCTACTCCCTCTTGACAGTAGGTACCTGCAACACAGAATCATCCTTCTTCTTTGGTATCCATTTCCATTTGGATCCAACTGTGTTAGTTGCAGTTCTTATGGGTGTAATTGAGTAAGAACCATACCAGTAATGGTCACTCGTTTTATGAACAGGATCATGTGTACGACAATAAGAACAATAGAGTTTCTTACCTGACAAACTGATTAATTGATCTCTCGTGTAGACAAAATCAGGTTTACCTTTACGCGCATTGTTCTTTTTGACATTCTGCGTATGTACACATGACTTCTTACTTTTCTGCTCATTTTTAACTGGTTGCCTTTTCCAGACCAGTTCTTCTTCTTTGTAGCTTCTTCTCCTTCGATGTGTACCTGAACCATCTATATTTCTATCATAGAAAAGGTTAGAACTATGAATTTGATTAGAAGATTTAACTGACCTTTTGGAAGAAGCAGTTCTAGATATTGAACTTGCAGCTGACTTGAATGAACATTCCGAATCAGATGAATCATCTCTAGGTGAGTGGACAATTGACTCTGGAGTCTTGCGCTCAGTCACCACCACCATTGAAATAATCTTTTCAAGCTCGTTAACCTTTGAAGAATAATTGTTTCTTTCTTTGACAAGAAGGTCAATCTCCGTCTCAAGCTCACACTTCTTTTTCTTCTCTTTCTGTGCACACTTAGAAAATCCAGATAGCTTTGCATTAAGCTTTCTAATTGCAGCTTCAAAGGTGCTTCTTTCTTTTTCAAATTCCTTCTTTGCACCTTTTCTTCCATCTGATATCTCTTTTAAGAATCCTACATTCTTTTGATCAAATGCCTTCTTCTCTTTTGGCAAACTGATCTCTTTCCAAAATGATTACTTTCTCAAAGTTACTAACTTGTTGAGAAAGCTTTATACTTTTAAGCTCAATCACCTTCTTCTCATCAAAACTCTTCTTTGAATTATCTGAGAACTTCTTCTCAAACTCAGATATTTTCTTTTCTAGCTCAGTGTTTGTATCCTCCAAATCCTTAGATTTCTTCTCATTGCTCTCAACAAGATCTAGCTTCTGTTTTTGAGCATCAAGACCAGAAATCTTTCTTTTTAGCTCAGAGTTCTCAGCTACCAAATCTTTTGCTTTTAAGAAAACCTTTCGGTCTGAGATAATCCATTCAGAGTATAATGCAAGATAGTCCATATCTCTTTCCCTGAAGCTTCGGGAATCTCCATTAAATCATATATTTCTTTAGAAATACTTTTTTTCAGATAAACTCTAGCTCTATTATCAGCTCTCTCTCTTTGCACCTGCGCTCCTTCAGACAATGATAATCTCATGTAGTGACCCATATCATAATTATCTACAAAGCTTAAAAAAATTATTTTTCCACTTTTCGTATTCTCTTTTATTCAACATTGGAAAATAGGAAGTCATTCTGTTTGATAAGAAAAACTTGAATATGATCGTTAGCCTAAAAAAATCAGATAATAACTGAAAATTTTGACCAAATCTGGAACTGGCGCAAAAAGCTGAATTTGCGCTACTTGAAGGTGGCGCAAAAGTAAACTTTGCGTAATAAGATGCTGGCGCAAAAGAGTTTTGTGCGAGAAGCGGGTCGCGCGAACTGGAAGGTTTGCGCGAGACGTGTATGGCTCAAAGCAAAGTTTGAGTGAGAATTTAGTGGCGCAAAATATAGATTTTCGTTAGAAGTAGGTCGCGCGAAAGAAGATTTGCGCGAGTCGAAGGTCGCGCAAACTGAAGTTTGCGTGAGATGTGTATGGCGCAAAGGTGAACTTGAGATAACTTTGCGTTATGAACTTTGCGTGAGATATAGGTGACGCAATCTGAGTTTTGCATGAGTCAAAGGTTACGCGAAATAAGTTTTGCGCGAGATGTTGATGGCGCAAAAGCAAACTTTGCGCTAAAAGTTGTTGGCGCAAAGTGGAGATGCTCGTCCGGTGTGTGAATGGCGCAATGAAGGTTTGCGCGAGTCGAAGCTGGCGCAAATGAAGTTTTGCGCGAACAGTTGATCGCGCGAAAGGACGTTTTGCGCGACGTGTTGATGGCGCAAATCTGACTATGAACTGGCGTGAATTTGAACTTTGCGCTAGTTCGTCCCTGTTCTTCGAAAATCGATCTGATTTGCTCAAATAACCTTGATTTTCAACAATTAGCAGTCCCAAATTCTAACAAATTGACCTCTAACACTTCTAGAACAGATTGTAACCACTTGATCTCGATAAAAATCACTTTTTGAAAATCCAATCGATGGAACAGTAAGTTAAAGACGTGAATTGTTTTGCAACAAAATCCCAAAATTTGAATCGATTGAAGCTCTATACTGAAATTAAACAATACCACAACAATCTAATACACTTATTGATCACAACCTGATCGATTTCAACACCTAAAACACACTAAAACTCGAAAAAGATTTTGAGATGAAGAACACAGAGTCGAGTTTTAAAAACTTGATTTGAATCTGTTTTTCAGGCTCTGATACCAATTGTGTGTCCGATTTAATCGTTGAACCAGTTCTAATCAAGTAATAACAAACACAACAATGGATTTACCAAACTTTTTGATTAATAATCAATGGATTACAAGGATTGATGTTTTCGGTTTAAAGCTCTCGATGTTCTCTCTGATTTTCACCTTTAGTGTGTGTGTTGTGTGTTATCTGATTTCTCAATTTAGCTTTCTTGACACACTACCATCAACTTGATAACAAAAACTAATATCTAAATAATATCTAATATCTAAACTAATATCTAGATATTTAGGAATATTAATAAAATACTAAAAACTAAACTTTGACATTTTATTACAAACGACATTAGACTAATATTAAGAGTTGACTTTCTGGCTTTAGCTTCAGATTGCGATCTTCAGATTGGATGATCTTGAATCCAATAGATCTGTGCGTTAACAAAATCATTCTCTAATCAAGATGTAACAATGTTAATTCTAGAGAGAGAGTAGAGAGAGTAGAGAGAGAAAGGTTCTTGTCATATATCTAACAGATATTACAATGAATGTATTAGTTTTATGATTTACAAGGCAACATGGTATTTATACCAAGGACTAAACCACAAGATTACGCACAAAGCTCTAAGATAATCTCACATTGACTTAGACTTAGTTGACTTTACTTGACTTGACTTTTCCTATTAAATCTTGGATACAATAAAATACACTAACATTCTCCTCCTTTGTATTCAAGATTTAAAAAAAATTTGACACTAGTCTTCAGCGCTTGATTCTTCAACTTTTGTGTCTAACATTCTTTAAAACTTTGAAGCTCTAACAATCTTCAGTCTTTCAGTCTTTGAAGAATCTTGAAAAGTCTTTTATACTTTGCATCTTCGGAATGTCAACAAGTCTTGAAAACGAATCATATGAAGTCTTGAAACAATACTTTGAAAACTTCTTTGAAAAACTTCATCTTTGAAACTTCTAAAACTTTGAGGGATCTTTGATATTTGTATCTTCATTTCTTTGATCTCTTGATTGTCTTCGGACAAACAAACTTTCTCAAATCATCTTAATTTGGACTTGACTTCAGAATCTTTTGAGAATGATTTCGTTTCATCAGATTTGAACTTTCAGAAATTCTCCACAAGTCTTGACTTTGAACTTTCTTCAGGACTTATTTGAAATTGATCTCTGTAGATTTCTCCCCCTTTTTGATGACTGTGAACACCATAATCATCAAAACATCTTCAATTTCAACATTCTCTTTGATCATCCCTGTAACATCCCCCGTCCCCGTGATCTGGAACGGGTGATGTCACATACGTGACTTAACATAATTACACAACTAAATCAGAGCTACTAATAAACTCCAAACATATATTACAATCCAAAATCTTACACTTCAAAAAGTGTTTATAAACTTAGAACGTTTATATAATAATGCGATTCTAAGAACTCCAAAATTTCACGCTCGATCTCAAGTCCCGTCCCCGTAAACGTCACTTCGTACCTGCCGTGTCAGAAAACAAAAACACGGCTGAGCACAGGGCTCAGTGAATGGATTATAATATAAATTCGTAAATAATAATGAAAACATCGATAACGAAGCGGAAGACTTAAAAATTCATTTCGATGAAAGTTCTTGAAACTCAAGTTCATAACAAAAGAGATGTTCAGTAATTTTCAAAGACAATAATTTCAAGAACAATTCACACTTTAATTTCAAAACGTAATATAAATAAAGTCCGTCAATTCCTGTCGTTGTGTTCGTGGGTGGCCAAACCACACGAACTGGGTCGGCATGCGGGCACACACAACGGATCCCCCGTGAATTTAACCACGGTCACATATTCTGTGGGTAAAATCTAGAATCGATTCATCCGCCCTGGAGCCAACAAAGTCAGCCAAGTCCTCCCAGAGTGGGTTCACGTAAGACACATAGGCTTAACTCTGGTGGACCGTCATCTGCAGGACGCTATGACAACAAAGCCGCCATAGAAGGCATCCCAATTAATGTGCCCATTTATTGGGTTCTTCTAAAATCAACGAAAACTAAACAAATGACACTTACCCAAATGGCGATCACAGAAATTATAATCTATATAATTCACATTTTTCATAAACAATCTCATACGAGACACATTTTAATAAAACATCAAAATGTTCAAACAATTGATTCAATAAACCAAAATCAATGTGTATGTGTGTGTACAATTTCGTATTTGTTGATCACGTTCGGTTGAACAATCACAAGGTGGTGAACCACCTTTCGGAAGGGTCAACTACAACAAATAGTTGCCCACGATTCAAAAGAATTGAAATCCATACCTCGATTGGATTGAGATGCAACACGTGGTTAATCGAGACCGACTACGAACTTTAACCCGTTCGATTGCCTATTTAAACCATCAATTATTAATAATTGCATAACCTAAAACTCAATGGTTATATTATAAGCTTAAGCACGGATTTAGTTCACTTAGACATTAAACCGATCACTTGGTGTGCGGTTAAACATCTAGATACAAATATTATCGTTTTAATTCTAAACTTTACCCGTTTGTAATTTTGACAAAAACAAACATTCTTATACATGTTTATGATTATAACTTTACAATATATAATCATAATCTACCAACCAACTTCAATTACCCTAACTTACCAACTTAAATAACTTAAGAAGAAATTTATACCTCTAAGAAGGGTTCGTCGCGTAGATTACGAATATGTAATTGTTTCTTCGATTTGCTTCACGAAATTGACATAAATTTAGAGAGAAGATCGAATGATTTTTGAGAGAGAGAGAGAGAGTAAAAAAAATGAAATGAAGTTGATGGTAATGGCGGTTACACAGGGACGATAAGATTGTAATTTACTCTTAATACATATTTATATTTATTAAATGGTTTTTTAATTTATTAAGAGTTTGGTTTAATTGACGCTTTTAACCCCTCAACTATCTTTGGTTGCTATTTTTAATTACGGTTCAATTCGGGTAAGAATAATTATACGTTTTATTTTAAAACCGGGTCTTACAATTATTCCCCCTCTTAAAAAGAGATTTCGTCCCCGAAATCGAATTTAGATAGGAACTTACATCGATTAAAGAATTCGTGTTACTCCCGTCGCATGTGCTCCTCAATTTCCCACGTCGTCTCACGTTCCAAGTGCTTTTTCCAAAGAACTTTTACAAAAGGAATCACTCTCTTCTGTGTACCTCTCTCATCAGGATCAATAATCACTTCAGGTTTCTCGTGATAAGATATATCATATTCTATGTGCTCCATGGGATATTCAATGACATGTAAGGGATGATAGTTGTACCCTCGAACTGAAAAGACATGGAACACATTATGTATTTGGAATAATTGCGGCGATAGGGCTAACCGGTAAGCCACAACGCCAACCCTTTCCAAAATTTCGAAGGGACCAATGTATCTCGGGCTCAACTTTCCTTTGAGACCGAAACGTTTGATGCCACGAGTTGGGGAAACTTTCAAGAAAACTTTATCTCCCATTTGAAACTCGATAGGTCGTCGTCTCTTGTCGGCGTAGCTCTTTTGACAAGCCTGAGCCTCTTTCATCATTTGACGCGCAATTTCGACCTTCTCAGTAGTAACTTGTACCAGTTCTGGGCCTTCAAGAATACGTTCTCCAACTTCATTCCAACAAGTCGGTGTTCGGCATTTTCGGCCATAAAGTGCTTCATACGGGGCCATGCCGATACTTGATTGCCAACTATTATTATAGGAGAACTCTATTAGGTACAAATAACTATCCCAACTTCCATGCCATTCTATCGCACATGCTCGGAGCATATCCTCCAGTGTTTGAATCGTACGTTCAGATTGCCCATCAGTTTGCGGATGAAAGGTTGTACTAAAATTCAAACGTGTGCCCCAAGCTTTATGTAAACCTTCCCAAAATCGAGATGTAAAACATGGTTCTCGATCCGAGGTAATTGATACTGGAGTGCCATGAAGACGTATAATCTCACGTTGGAATACTTCTGTCAATTTATCAATTGACCAAGTTTGTCGGATAGGAAGAAAATGAGCCAATTTCCTCAATCGGTCAACCACTACCCAAATTGCATCGTATTTCCAGGTCATGCGGGGTAGTCCGACTACAAAATCCATAGTTACATATTCCCATTTCCATATTGGGATGTTCAGCGATTGGAGAAGACCACCCGGACGTTGATGTTCACTTTTAACTTGTTGACAAGTGAGACAACGAGCTACAAAATCGGCGATATCTCGCTTCATTCCAACCCACCAGTAATGGGTCTTTAAGTTGTGATACAATTTTGTTGTACCCGGGTGAACGGAAAACATAGATTTATGAGCTTCGGTCAGAATCTGATCTTTAAGCTCCGAGTTATTTGGAACACAAAGACGATCCCGAAACCACAACACGTGATCATCATCGATCCTGAATTCCGAACTAACATTCTCTTTTGCTTGTTGGAAGTTCGCCCACAATTCACCGTCGTCTTGTTGGGCTTCTTTTATCCGAGAAATTAGAGTCGGTTCTACCATCAGCTTCGATAGAATTTCCGTTTGTGAACTCGGATAGAATTCCAGTCCGAACCGTTTGATCTCCAAAGCTAACTCTGTAGGAACAAGTAACGAGAAAACCTGTCCCACAACTTTATGGCTTAAAGCGTCGACGACTACATTAGCCTTACCCAGATGATACTGTATATGAACATCGTAATCCTTTAGAAGTTCGAGCCACCTCCATTGACGCATATTTAACTCTTTTTGAAGTAAATATATATTTAAGGCTCTTGTGGTCGGTGAAAACTTAACTTGTCTCACCGAACAAATAATGACGCCAAATTTTAAGTGCGAAGATAACCGCAGCCAATTCGAGATCGTGAGTCGGATAATTGACTTCATAAGGCTTTAACTGACGAGACGCATATGCGATGACTCGTCCGTTTTGCGTAAGAACACACCCGAGACCTTTCTTTGAAGCATCACTGTAAACTTGAAAACCTCTGGTGCCAGACGGTAATACAAGAATAGGTGCGGTAACCAATCGATGCTTCAATTCCTCGAAACTAGATTCTTGTTCGGAACCCCAATTGAATTTGACTCCTTTTCGAAGTAATCGGGTTAACGGTAGAGATATTTTAGAAAATCCTTCCACGAATCGTCTATAATAACCGGCCAAACCCAGAAAACCACGAACTTCAGATACGTTCGTAGGTCGAGGCCATTTAGTGACGGTTTCAATTATTGTTGGATCGACTTTGACACCTTCCGCAGAGATTGTGTCCGATAAAAGATACTTGATCAAGCCAGAATTCACATTTGGAACGTTTTGCGTATAACTTTTTCGTTCGAAGAATTTCCAAAACGATGTGAAGATGTTGATCATGTTGCTCTCTTGACTTTGAGTATATCAATATGTCATCAATAAACACGATAACAAAGTTGTCGAGATAATATTTGAAAAAACGATTCATAAGATCCATAAAGACCGTTGGAGCATTAGTTATCCCGAAAGGCATTACTAAAAATTCGTAGTGCCCATAGCGAGTTCTGAATGCGGTTTTCGAAATATCACAATCTCGGATACGAAGTTGATTGTACCCGGACCGAAGATCAATTTTGGAAAAGTATCGTGCCCCTTGTAATTGATCGAACAAATCGTCGATTCTCGGCAACGGATACTTGTTACGGATCGTTACTTTATTAAGCTCCCGATAACAATACAAAGACGCATCGTACCGTCTTTCTTTTTGACAAAGAGAACCGGAGCTCCCCAGGGTGAAACGCTGGGTCGAATGAAACCTTTCTTTAATAAATCATCGAGTTGAGTTTTGAGTTCCTTCATTTCAGTTGGAGCCATTCGGTAGGGAGCCTTAGAAATAGGAGAAGCTCCCGGAACTAGATCGATGGTAAATTAGACTTCCCGGACTGGTGGTATACCAGGTAGATCGTCGGGAAACACATCAAGATATTCAGAAACAACAGGTACGGGTGCAAAAGTAGGGATTATCTGTTCAGGATCTTGTAACGAGGCAAAAAAAACCTTCGTTACTTTGCGAAGTATACTGCTTCACAGTAATAGAAGTTAAAGTGCTAACATCTTCTTTTAGAGTACCTCCTTGGAAGATTGCCTCTGGTTTGTCAACATCCCCAAACAATATTTGTTTGGCGTTATAGTCTATAGTTGCATGACGATGGTGTGACAACCAGTCCATCCCTAATATTAATTGAAAGTGGGACATATGCATTGGAAGTAGAGTGACCTCTTGTATGCGATCTCCAATAATTAACGGACAATTTGAGAATCGAGTTAACACACAGATTGAACCACCCATTGGGGTAGATATTACGACTGGACATTCGGTGGTTTGTTCATAAGGTTTAAACCGGGATTCTAATTGTTCAGAAACAACAGAGTGTGTTGCCACGATATCAAACAAAGCATAACCAGACATCATACTAAAAATGGTCAGACGAACCACATCAGCAATATTAGGCTCACTTGTACCCCTCACTGGATTGGGATTTGGGTTACCCTCAGGTTAACATCTGGATTTGCGTGGGCGACCACGTCTCGACATTCTAACACAGAACAATATCAAGATCAGAATTCAAAACAGTTACGGATTGAAAATCGTTAAATAGAATTAAATTCTAGTCTACCCATTCTAATGTCTACCCAATTCTCACAGGTCAAACCTATTTAATCTACAAGTCATAACCTATGCTCTGATACCATATTTATAACATCCCCCGTCCCCGTGATCTGGAACAGGTGATGTCACATACTGTGACAACCGTCAAGATTAGTGCTCAGGTTAATTTCTAAGTTAATGAAAATTAAGATTTAAGTATTTGCCACTCCTTAAATTGTATAAAATTTTTTTAAGATAAAAGTTTCCTAAAAATTTAGGAGGTTGCGTAGAATGCCCGGAACAGTCCAGTAACTGACCGTCACAATTCAGAAATGCCAAAAATATTGATTAAGGTCCAAAATATATAAAATTATAAAGTTATATTATTTTAGTTGAAATACTTTCATTTTTTTTATAAAAGTTGTTTTAAGCAAAAATTGAGAATCGGGTATTTCGGTTCTCGAATATATCTGATATTTTAATAAAATAGACTAAGTATTTTAATTAATTTTTTTTATAATCACTTTGATTAGTCATGGACACTTGTCATGACAATAAAAATTAGTCATTATATATTTATTTTTTTTAAAACCATTTTATTTAAAAACAAGAAAGGAGCTTATTATCTCATTTTAATCAAAAACACCCTTCATCTCCCTCTCCCTCTCCTCCCTTTCGGCCGAACCACCACCACCCCCATCTCCATATCATTTTCAAAATTTAAGCTAAATCAAGAGTGAAATCAAGAAATTGGACATCAATTTGAAGATTAGAACAAAGTTTGCACATCAATTTCACAAGGTATCATCCAAAAACCTACCTTTTTGTCTACACTTAGGTATTTTTGGTTTTAACTTGAAATATTGAAATTATGCATAATGTGGTTATGAAAATTTGGTTTTTGTTCATGAAATGGATTACTTTTGGTAGATACAATGTTATGTTGCAAGTTTTGATTACAATTTCAAAGAAAGAAATTGGTTTTTCATCAAGAATCTTGGTTTGATGTTCATGCATAAGGAATTTTGATACATTAGTGGCTTATTCTTTCACTTAAAGAATGCATGCATATAAAGCTTGAAATATTGATGATAATGGTATAGTGATTATGTTTGCATGAAGAATAGTTTAGCTTACATATGTTCTTAAGATGGAAATTCTCAAATCCAAATGATTAAGAACATAAAAGTGATGTTTATATCACTTTAGTTAGTAGATTGTTCATATGGGTGTTGGATGAGCATCTAAAGATTTCTATGAGTCCATAAATCAAAAGGTTATCATCTCAAGACTATGTTATGATTGATTATGGTGTGATAACATATGGTTATTTCATTAAACCAATTGTAAAATGATCACCATTTCAAAATTTCATAATCTTAACTTACTGCAGATTTGTTGTCCAGAAAATGGACCTACTTCCAACATGCATAAATCATGTTCTACATGTCAAAATTTGGGCTTTTTGCTGATAGAATTTAATTTAGGGTGTTAGCTTTCTAAAAAGTCCGAAAACACTAATTTTGGAGATGATTTGAGCACTTAAATGGATTTTACAAGAAAATGGTGCAATCTGTCCAGTGAAGACAGATTCATACACCTATCTTGTGGAGGCCATAACTTCCTCATTTCTTATCCCAAATTAAGTGAATCTTTTTCCAAATGATAGGATTTTGAGTTAGGTTTACACCCATATAAGGATTATTGGCTAATTCAAAGAATTGATACCCCAAAAGCATGCTACAAGTGAGGTATGTCACTGATCCGGAAATCAGTGACACACTGCTTTGTGGAAATTATTTCAGGTATCAAAACTCATCCAAAAATTATGAAAAAGTTCAGATTTACTCTTTACACACTATAGTATTACCACAAAAATTTTGGTAAATTCATTCCTTTGGGAAGATATGTTTCTATAGTGGTTTTGTTGACTAAAATTCTGGACAGCTACTGCTGAATTTTCAGAAAAGTGATCATAATGAGATCTAGACTAGTGTTAAGGCATAATAAGACTATAATTGATCTAAATATGGTTTTGGATATTGACACCTACTTAATGGCATTTCATAAGTTATTGGGACGGGTCATTTGGACATAGGAACGGGTATTAATGTATTTCCTCTATGGCAACCTTCACTATAGGAAACCAAGGAAGCGACACCTATTTTGAGCACTATCGTTAAGTTTCTAAGTTCACTCTCAAGGTGAGTATTCACAGCCCCTCTTTTATCGTTTTACGTATTTTGGGGTGAAAAGCATGCTTAAGTACGATTTTAATGATTCATGAGTTAATTGAAATGTTTTGCGCTGTTAAGTCGCCAAGGCTTGTTTTCAAGCATTTTAAAAAGTAAGATGTATGACGTTAAATAGTTGGTATGTTGAGTATTTAAGAGTTAGTCCCCAGACGACACTACTATTAACCCAGAAAATTGGGCCTATAGTATTAGTGGATAGCGCTATTTGGGCTTGACCAACCCCACTTCTTACAGCTGACGAGCTAGGAGTGCACTATACTAGAGAAGTGATTGAACATGTGGCGCTTGAGACCACCTCTGAGTCAAGGCACACGGGGCAAAAACAAGGGTCCGGGACGGTTTAGTAGTGGCTCAACCAAGTTTAAGTTATACCGACTCAAGTCATACGTAAAGCAATACTCATGAAATTTTCAAGTTAAGCTAATGAGCACGGATATGCTCCAAGTATTTGAGCACGTATATGCTCCAAGTATTCAAGTTAAGCTTTTGAGCACGAACATGCTCCAACTATCAAATCTTGCATATAAAATGTTTTGTGCATATTTAAAACCTGTGAACTCACCAACTCTCGTAGTTGACCATATTTTTGTACATGCTTTTCAGGTAATCAAGAAGGTAAATTTTAAGGGTCGTTCTGCGTATAACATGAATATGCTTGGGGGATGTACAAACTTTTGGACAATGCTATCTTGAATTATCTCGGGATTGTAATTTCACGATAAACTTTCTACTATTAAATTTTGTAATGTATTTTTATTAAATGTATGGTGGTTGAACTTTATGCTTGTGTACCCCGTGTTTCCGCTTTAGCGGGGTGTGACACATACGTGACTTAACATAATTACACAACTAAATCAAAGCTACTAATAAACTCCAAACATATATTACAATCCAAAATCTTACACTTCAAAAAGTGTTTATAAACTTAGAACGTTTATATAATAATGCGATTCTAAGAACTCCAAAATTTCACGCTCGATCTCAAGTCCCGTCCCCGTAAACGTCACTTCGTACCTGCCATGTCAGAAAACAAAAACACGGCTGAGCACAGGGCTCAGTGAATGGATTATAATATAAATTCGTAAATAATAATGAAAACATCGATAACGAAGCGGAAGACTTAAAAATTCATTTCGATGAAAGTTCTTGAAACTCAAGTTCATAACAAAAGAGATGTTCAGTAATTTTCAAAGACAATAATTTCAAGAACAATTCACACTTTAATTTCAAAACGTAATATAAATAAAGTCCGTCAATTCCTGTCGTTGTGTTCGTGGGTGGCCAAACCACACGAACTGGGTCGGCATGCGGGCACACACAACGGATCCCCCGTGAATTTAACCACGGTCACATATTCTGTGGGTAAAATCTAGAATCGATTCATCCGCCCTGGAGCCAACAAAGTCAGCCAAGTCCTCCCATAGTGGGTTCACGTAAGCCACATAGGCTTAACTCTGGTGGACCGTCATCTGCAGGACGCTATGACAACAAAGCCGCCATAGAAGGCATCCCAATTAATGTGCCCATTTATTGGGTTCTTCTAAAATCAACGAAAATTAAACAAATGCCACTTACCCAAATGGCGATCACATAAATTATAATCTATATAATTCACATTTTTCATAAACAATCTCATACGAGACACATTTTAATAAAACATCAAAATATTCAAACAATTGATTCAATAAACCAAAATCAATGTGTATGTGTGTGTACAATTTCGTATTTGTTGATCACGTTCTGTTGAACAATCACAAGGTGGTGAACCACCTTTCGGAAGGGTCAACTACAACAAATAGTTGCCCACGATTCAAAAGAATTGAAATCCATACCTTGATTGGATTGAGATGCAACACGTGATTAATCGAGACCGACTACGAACTTTAACCCGTTCGATTGCCTATTTAAACCATCAATTATTAATAATTGCTTAACCTAAAACTCAATGGTTATATTATAAGCTTAAGCACGGATTTAGTTCACTTAGACATTAAACCGATCACTTGGTGTGCGGTTAAACATCTAGATACAAATATTACCGTTTTAATTATAAACTTTACCCGTTTGTAATTTTGACAAAAACAAACATTCCTATACATATTTATGATTATAACTTTACAATATATAATTATAATCTACCAACCAACTTCAACTACCCTAACTTACCAACTTAAATAACTTAAGAAGAAATTTATACCTCTAAGAAGGGTTCGTCGCGTAGATTACGAATATGTAATTGTTTCTTCAATTTGCTTCACGAAATTGACATAAATTTAGAGAGAAGATCGAATGATTTTTGAGAGAGAGAGAGAGTAAAAAAAAATGAAATGAAGTTGATGGCAATGGCGGTTACACAGGGACGATAAGATTGTAATTTACTCTTAATACATATTTATATTTATTAAATGTTTTTTTTAATTTATTAAGAGTTTGGTTTAATTGACGCTTTTAACCCCTCAACTATCTTTGGTTTCTATTTTTAATTACGGTTCAATTCGGGTAAGAATAATTATACGTTTTATTTTAAAACCGCGTCTTACAATCCCCCTTTGTATTCAACGTAACAATCTCCTCCTTTTTGATAATTTGACATTTTTCATCCTTTGATCTGAGTATCTGAATCATGAATGGTATATACCCGAATCTTTTCAAATTCAGATATAATGAACTTTGTAACCCTGATTCAACAAATAAAACAGTTAGGAGTGCCTGTCAGTAACACGGAGTTACTGTGTACAACGAATGTACAATTTAAGGAGCTGGTTTGATGATGACTCCCCAGGACTTCCATTCAATCATTGAAACACACAAGGTTTATCTATGAATGCTCTGACAGAAAAACAAATTTTCTGTGTGCTCGTGCTAGTATATGAAAGAATTTAGCACAATGATTGTGTTTCATAAGTCTCAAATTGTGTAAACTGTTGAGACAACAACAGGTATTACACGGACTCAATGTGCATGAAAGAGGTGCGAAGGTGGGGCAACTTTCCTTCTTTTTCAATATCTAAATCTTCTGAGTGAAGATCAGATAGCATATGTGTTGCGTCCCTAAGAAAAATTGAAACATTTCTTTGTCGGGAAAGAAATGAGTGACTGGTGGGGTAATTGCAAGAGTTGGCATGGGCTCACTGCCTGTTTCAATGATGGTCACCAAAGAATGTGAACCAATCAGTAGATGTGGCTGCCCGGCTCAGAAAGTGGTTGGTGCAGAGTTTTGATATTCTTTTGACTCTGTTCTCACACCCTCTTTCTTTTTAACATTTTGCTCACTTCTAACCAAACTCTCATTTACATTTTACCGCTCCACACAATGAGAAAAACGCAACCGGATGAGTTATCTCCCCCACTCTTTTGATTTTGACCCCTCACCCCTCAATCACTCAAGGATAACTTACGGGGTAGGAAACACTGGTTTACGTGAATCCATGGAAGTTCTGTTTAAGTTCTCACACGAATCCCATGTAAGTCCTAAAAGAATAGTTTCTCAACAGTTTAACTTGAACAGTTAAGCACATATAAGATAACACTGTCAAAATGTATGCTCATGAGATTTGAGCAATTGAACTTTGAAGATTTCTCAAAACAAAGATATTGAATGAATGAAATGAAATCAAGAGAATTGTTTTGAGAATCTGACAATGTATCAATCAAATAAAATAAAATGGTTAGGTTATCAAAGAATTGGATATTTTGTTTATATGAACAAATATAAACAATTTAGCAATGAAAGCACAAATTTTGAAATGATGAATGATGCTCAACAACATTTGAAAGCAAACGGGGGTATTACCATCGAAAATTGGTTCATTATGAGACATGGTAATAACAAATTAAAATGAAGTACTGAACCGATGTGTGTGAATACTTTACAGTATATAGACAAGATAATACGCCAGTATTGATCTTTGGAAACACACGGTCAGTTTAAACATTGAAGCTCAATTATGAAAAACATTTAAAATCACACTTCTAAATTCATGAAATCTTTTTGAGAACAAGAAGTGGTTTGAACATTTTAGAAATCGTTTTTCATGCTTGAAAGTTGTTCTTCTTTCAAACAATCAGAGATTTAGATCAGAAGATACTTACCTTTTAAGCTCCCCCTCAAATCAGTATATAATGATTTAGGTCAGATAAGCTCCCCATGGATATTTGCAAAATATCCTTATCTGAACTTTGAAGAACGGGTCCTGATCTGTCATGTGATCAGAAGCCACAGTCTTGACATTAAAGTTCGGCTTTTGAACTGTTTTGTTCAAAAGCCAATGTTCTTTAAACATTGAAGAACGAGTCCTAGACTGATTTGTCTAGAAGTCAGACATCATGACTTTGAAGTCCGAGTCCTGAGTTGATTTACTCAGAAGTCAAACATCTTGTTCCCCCTATACCTGTGGTACCTGCGAAACATATTTAACATGTTTTGATACCCACTGTTATTTGGGTCCTGGTATGTTAGATTTAGGAATCCACTTCTCATTAGACTTATATCTTTTAAATCCAGAATTCTGAGAAGTAATTCTGTAAGAATCGTACCAGTTATGAGCAGTTTCTTTCTAAACGAAGTCATTCTCTCCACAATAAGAACAACAGATTTTCTTTTGAGCAATCCTGATCAAATGATTAGTCGAGTAAAACATATCAGAATTACCAAAAGATTTACCTTTATGTGTTCTGTTCTTTTTGGCTTTGGATGTGGAATTGAATGCTTTGTCCAAATCTTCTCATCATCTGAAGAACTCTTAACTCTCCAGGCCATCTGATTTTTCTTCGAATTCTTTCCAAGAGATTTAACATAAAAATTTGCTGAACCATCAACAGATTTGTCATAGAATAGATTAGATGGTCTGATCTGATTTGATTTGACAGTTTGTGATTTGACACTTTTGTTTTTCAAAACATTTTTATCATGAATAGAACATGAAGCTGTTTTGAAAGAACAGACTGATTCTGTTGAATTATCAACAAGTGATTGACTAATCACATCAGCTGTAATCTTTTCTGACAAATTTACATTTGCAGCTTCTAAGTCTTTTATCTTTTTAGATAAAATGTTTCTTTCAGAAGTTAATGTATCAAACTTTATTTTCAAATTAGATCTGGCCTTCTGTTCTTTTTGATAATGTGATGACAGAGCAGTTATTTTGGATTGGAGCTTTGATATCTCAGATTCAAAATATGAATGTTCAAGCTCAAAATATTTTTGTAAGTTCTTGGTTTTATCAGAAATTTCATTGAAGATCCCAACATTTCTCTTTTCATATTTCTTTTTTTCAATCTCCAAAGACTTTTTGTTTTCTTGAAAAGCTTTTGTTTCTTTCTCGAGTAAGTCTTGTAGAATAGAGATCTGTTTGGGAAATTCAGAATTTTTATCTTCAATAACTTTTCTTTCTTTGGCAAAAGTGTCTCTTTCGGCGATTATTATCTTTTCGAATTCAGGCACTTGCTTAGAAAGTTTTAAACATCTCAGCTCCAAATCCTTTTTCTCTTGCAAAGTTTTCTTTGAAAATTCAGATGACTGTTGGGTAGAAGATGTCTTAACATTTGATTTTTCTTTTTCTGCTTGGAGGTTTGTTTTAAGTTCAACATTCTTCTTCTCCAGAGCAGATATCTGATCTTGAAAAGCCTTAAACTTCTGTTGAAGCTTAACTGACTCATCTTTCAGCTCGGATGATTTATGTTCAGTCGTCTTCAGTTGGTTTTGAAGATTTGTAATTACAGTCTCTTTGACTTTGATTGCTCTCTCAAGAGACTGAATGGCATATTCTTTTATTTTAATCATTTTCTCTCCATCTTTAATTTATGTCTCTTTTTCTCTAATTTCCTTCTCTCTTGCGCTGATGATACTTGCATAATCAGATTTAGCATGATTAGCACAATTTACACAATCAGAAGATTTATCAGAATTTGACAATTTTGATTTAAACTCCTGAATTTGTTTGATAAAGGTTGCATTATGAATTCTCAGTTTATCTCGTTCAGCCTCTATAACAGGTATCTCAGGCATGTACAAGATTGCCATATCTCTTGTTGATAGTACAGTATTCCCTTTATCATCAGTCTTTGGCATCTTGAATGATTAGCTTGATTATGAAAGATCGTTCCCAAACAGTTCAGAAGATTTGACTGAAAGTCAAACTTAGATCAGCACAAAACAAATAATCTCAAAAAAAAATCAGAAATTTTTCTATCTTTGAAACCCGCAAGTCACTGAACACGCAAAGCACTATTCACTGAGAAACTCGCTAGTAGTTGTTAGCGCGAAACTAGAAACTCGCTAGACGCTGGTAGCGCGAAACTAGAAACTCGCTAGACGTTGGTAGCGTGAAACTCAAACTCGCTAGACGTTGGTAGCGCGAAAGTAGAAACTCGTAGGACGTTGGTAGCGCGAAACTCAAACTCGCTAGACGTTGTTAGCGTGTTTCAACACTTAGAATATTTTTCTAATATTTCAAACTCGCAAGCCTCTTCTAGAGCGTTTTTAAAACTCGCAAGTCACTTCTTGCGCGTTTCTGAGAAACTCGCAGACCTCTGTTAGCGCATTTCTGGCCAAAAATAAAATCCTTTGGCTTGCGCGTTCTTCAGCACGACTCTTGCGCGTTCTACGGATCTTGCGCGTTCTTGACACTTGTTCACGAAATCGATCCAAATCGATTCAAACCTGCAATTTGATTTTCTAATTCATCCACAGTGATCGAAATACAAGCTAGAATATATTTCTATTAATACAAACTTTCTAAAAACATCAAATTACAGTGCATTTTGATCGAGATATAGACTCTGTGTTCGTGTTTTCAAGAAAATCGCAAAAACTCAAAATTCAAACGATACAGTGATTAAATTTTGAAATTGTGTGAATATAAAGTGAGTACAATTACAAATCGACTACCACTAATCCATTCTTACACACAAATTTCAACAACTCAATGTAAATTGTGATCAAACAGTGAATTTCAAGAAACGAGTTCGTAAAAACCAAAAATCCAAAAATTGAATTCAGTTTTGTGATCTGATCTTTCTGAATCTTTTTGGTTTGCTCTGATACCAATTGAAATTGTAATCCCAGATCTAAATCAAGCAATTCATTCTCTAATCAAGATGTAACAATGTTAATTCTAGAGAGAGAGTAGAGAGAGAAAGGTTCTTGTCATATATCTAACAGATATTACAAGGAGTAACTCATAGAACAAGAAAGCAAACAACTTTGTCAAGATTTGGGTTCCAAAAGTCAAGAAATCTATTAGTACTGCTACCTCAAATAGTACTGCTAACAGAAATAGTGTTGCTGATAGCAATACTACTGCTGACCAAGTTAGTACTGCTAACCAAATTAGTACTGCTGACCAAGTTAGTACTGTTAACCAAATTAGTACTGCTAACCAAGTTATTACTACTAACAAGGATAGTGTTGCTACCAGTATTAATGCTGCCAAGCCTATAATTTTGACAAAGTATTCCAGCCATGAGATTCCAAATTCTGATAATATCATCAAGACCAATCTTACCGATTATGAATATGTTGATGAGAAAGGGCAACCCAAGACCACTTTGGCTTGGGTTCGCTCCAGAAACTAACTGTTTTATCTAAGTGTGCAGGGCAACCAATAGCTCAAGAGGAAGAGCATTTGGCATGTAGATAGTGGTTGCTCTAGGGACATGACAGGTAACATAGACTGCCTTCAATACTTCAAAAGATTTGATGGAGGACATGTTGCTGTTGATCCAGCAAGAGGTAAGATAAGTGACAAAGGTATGGTTTCAAAAGGTAAGTTGACTTTTGAAAATTTCATAGTGCATGATGCTGCTAACTGTGTGTTTAAGTGCTTCAGATTGTTTTGATTGGATACTTGGTACTCCTGGGTAAGTTAATATTGCTCTCTATATTACTCATGTTGACAGTTCAAATATGGTTAAGTATGGTTACTACTGCTAGGTGGTTTATACTGCCAGTGCAAAGTTACTACTGCTTACCTTATTTCTACTGCTAATCAGGGTTACTACTGCTGGTCTGTGTTAATACTGCTAGTCTGTGTTAATACTGTTAGTCCTTGTTAGTACTGCCAGTATGTGTTACTACTGCTAATATGAGTTAATACTTCGAGTTAGTTAATACTGCTAGGGTACTTAGTACTGCTTCTAAGTGAAACCCGCCACCTATAAATACCCTTTGTGACCGCCAAAATACAAACGACTCTTTGAACTTCCATTATTTCTTCTTCTCTCTCTCGATTTCTTTCTTACAAGTGTCAACCCTAGGAACGATTCGAACGCTAGATTTAACCAGAACGATGGTAGGACGAGCATTCTTTGATGAACACAATGAGCTCGCCATGTTGCAGAAACCAAAGCAAGCTGAAGGTTTCCATGCCATAGTGGATTTCCTCAAATCCTCATACATCGCCCACGCTCTTACTGTCAATCCCACAATCTATGTGGAACATCAAAGACAGTTCTGGGCCAATGCTACCATTCACACTGAAGAAGGGACTCAGGTCATTCAAACCAGGGTGTGTGATAAACCCCTGACCATCTCAGAGGAATGTATTCGTATCCATCTATGCTTAAATGATGCCTCAGGTATAACCTCCTTACCTAAGGAAGATCTCTTCCACACTCTTAGTAATATGGGGTATGAAGGTCCCACTGATGTATTCAAGATTTTCAAGAACAGATTTTCACCACAGTGGAGATTTTTTGTTCATACCCTACAACATTGCATTTCACGAAAAACAACTGGATGGAGTGAGTTTAGCAGTACCTTAGCTTTTGCTTTGGTCTGCTTAGCTACCTCTAGAAAGTTCAATTTCTCACAAATGATTTTCAATGATTTTATGTCAAACCTGGATACCAAATCCAAAAGCTTTTATATGTATCCCAGGTTTGTACAAGAGATTATACTGAAGGAATTGACGGATCTACCCTCTTTTCAAGAGGTGTATGTACCAAAAACTCCCAAAGGGAAGGTATTCTCAAACATGAAAAGGCCCTCCAAGGACTTTTCTGGCCAAGACACCCCATTGTTCTCTACAATGATGGGTGTGTCACATTCCCATGGTGAGGCATCAGTGTCAAAGCCCTCATCTGACAACCAAACTGATGACCTACCCAAACCACTCATTTCTAGTAATCCTCCTCAGTTTCCTATTGACAAGCCCACATCCCCCATCACCAAAATATATATAAGGAAAAAGGTAAAGAAGGTTCCTTCCCTTCTTGTACCTTTACCCCCACAGCCTTCAAGCCCTCTAATGGAGCATTCTTCATTAGAGAATATCGATAGGGAAACCACAGGGGTGTCTCCCAACCCCAAGAAGGTGCTCACTAAGGAGCAGGTTGAGCATGTGGGCAGTGAGGCTCACACTACTGACTTTGCACAAAGTGCAAAGCAGGACAGTGTGAACATTCCTAGGACCTTCCCCACGGCAACTTTGGGTGAGAAATTATCCAGAGGTCCCCGGTGCCAAGAAACCAAGGGGGTAGAAGGTGCCTCTGCTAGGCAGAGGACCCCTACTAAACGTTCCAGTGATCCTCCAAGGGTGGTAAACACACCTAAAGGTGGTGAGGATAGATATACCTATGATGAATTGATGGAAACGTTGGCAAATATAAATGAGGATGTCCTATCTCAGGGCAAACTCATAGAGGAGATGCAACAGATAATCCTCTACCAACAGGTACAGATCAGCAACCTCAAGAAATTGGTTCTAAAGCAAGTGAAAAAGAAGAAAAGAACCAAGTTCAAACTGAAAAAGAGGAGCATCCTTCATGATGCTTCCAAAAAGGGGGAGAATAAGGGGAAGTCAAGAGCTGGATCTGACAAGCAAAGTCCTGATGGGATGAAGTCTACAGTTGAGGGGGAGCAGGGTAATGAAACAGGTCCAACAGCAAAAACTTTCAAGCGAGTAGCACAAATTGGGCTAGCAGCAGTAACAGAGCCAGCAGCAGTAACAGAGCCAGCAACAGTAATAGGGCTATCTGTTGAAGAGATAGAAACACCAGAAACTCTTCTAAAGGCCAAAACAGACACTCCCAAAGCCACTCAAAAGGCCAAGGGAGTGGAAATTAAAGAAGGAGGTCTTGAGCAGAAAAGAAAAGAAATCAGTGAGGCAGAAATGAAAAGAAAAGGCAAGGCAAAAGTGGATGAATCTGTACAACCTCCCAAGAAGCTAAAACATATAGAGATTGATGAGGAATTGGCAAAGAAGCTGCAGGCTGAGCTAGAACAAGAAGAAGAGACTCAAAAGGCCAAAGATAGGCAGATTGCTCTAGATCTGTCTACTAAGCTGAATGAGGAATATCAAAAGAGCTTGAAAGCTGCAGCTGAGGCCAAGAAAAGTACAGTGAAAGCATCCAAGCACAGACTGCCAGCAAAGACTCAGAAAAGACAACATTCTAAGACCTATTTGGCCAATCAAGAAAGGAGAAAAATGATAAACTTTCTGAAAGGCTCAATTGGTGTAAAAGAAGAGATGTTTGCTAGCATGTCATACAGCAGAGTTGAAGAGCTATATAAAAAGGAAATGGCAAAGCTTCAAGGGGACTTCACTCAAAGGGTTGAGTTTGAAAGACAAATAAAAGAGAGACATGATCTCAATATCCAACAACCCTTCCCTGAGAGTGAGGAAACCACCCCTTCAAAAGAAAAGGCTGAAGAAAAGAAGGAAGAACCTGTTGCTGTGGAAGTCAAATCTGCTAAGAGAGTGAAAACTATAGCTTCCAAGAAACAGTCCAAAAAGTTAAGGGTTGAAGGAGCAGAAAAAGAGGCAGAACCATCTGTTACAGGTCATACAGAGCAATCAAGTCAAAGTGCACAACAACCAAGTCAATCTGATGTGCATTTTGGTCTTTACATGACTGTAACAGATGATGAACCAGTAAAAGCAAATCCCATTTCAGTTCAATCCCCTGAAATCATCCACTGGGATATTCTAGAAGATCAAGGAAAAGAGTATTTCAGAATCAAGAGGATGGGTGATCACTTTGAAGTTTATTCTACTTGGGGCAAGATAGTCAGAAGTTGTTCAAGGTTCTGAAATGGCAAGGATTGTGATTAGCAGGATCATTAATCAAAGTCTGGGTCTGGATCCTAATTTGGGGAACTAAGCTGAAGTGTTGAAAGCATCATGAAGACTCTAAGTTGAAGAACTTAACTTCTTATCTTGAAAAGTTAAGTTAGGGGGAGATTGTTGGGTCAGAATATGCTAAGGATGGATACTACTGCTAGTTGAAAGGTATTACTATTGCTTGTAATTTTAATACTGCTAGTAGAATTAATACTGCTTGAAAAGTTAGTACTGCTACTTAAATAGTTAGTACTGCTTGGAGAGTTAGTACTGCTAGTAGTTAGTACTGTTGAAGATTACTACTGCAAGCATGGTTAATACTGCTCAAGGATTAATACTGCTGAGGATGTTTATGCTGCTCAATGATTAATACTGCTAAAAGAAGGTTAGTGCTGCTTCTAAAGATAAAGAAGACTTGAAGATAAAGATGAGTTGGAGATATGGTTGAAGATAATTATGGTATTGATGCTGAAGATCAATTTTGTTATGATAATTATCTTGTACTCAGTCTTGTATATATAGTATAGAAGTCTTTGATAGAATAACAATTATTCATACGTTTTGTTTAGAGAGAATTAACCTCAAGAATAGTTTAGATCCTTTCTATAGAGAAGTATAGAACGTCTGTTTAGCCTGTTAAACAGATTGAGGTTTTGTGTATAATCATCAAGTTGAATTAATATAACTTGTGATTTGAATTCTATATACTGTTCTATTGATTTTCTGTTAAAGTGTTTTTCCGCAACTTCTTTAACATTGTTTCTGAGTTTGTGTTAAATTCTTGTTGAGTTTCGATCCTGACAGTTCTTGACAAACGCGCTAACAGAGGTCTGCGAGTTTCTTAGAAACGCGCAAGAAGTGACTTGCGAGTTTTAGAAACGCGCTAGAAGAGGCTTGCGAGTTTGAAATATTAGAAAAATATTCTAAGTGTTGAAACGCGCTAACAACGTCTAGCGGGTTTGAGTTTCGCGCTACCAACATCCTGCGAGTTTTTACTTTCGCGCTAACAACGTCTAGCGAGTTTGAGTTTCGCGTTACCAACGTCCTGCGAGTTTCTACTTTCGCGCTAACAACGTCTAGCGAGTTTGAGTTTCGCGCTACCAACGTCTAGCGAGTTTCTAGTTTCGCGCTACCAGCGTCTAGCGAGTTTCTAGTTTAACGCTAACAACTACTAGCGAGTTTCTCAGTGAATAGTGCTTTGCGTGTTCAGTGCTTAGCGAGTTTCAGTGACTTGCGAGTTTCTAAGATAGAAAAATTTCTGATTTTTTTTTGAGATTATTTTTTTTTGCTGATCTAAGTTTGACTTTAAGTCAAATATTCTGAACTGTTTGGGAACGATCATATCAATCAAGCTCATTTTTCATTCAAGATGCCAAAGACAGATGAGAGGGGAAATACAGTATTGTCAGCAAGAGATATGGCAGTATTGTACATGCCTGAGATACCTGTTATAGAGGCTGAACGAGATAAACTTAGAATTCAGAATGCAGCCTTTATCAAACAAATTCAGGAGTTTAAATCAAAATTGTCAAATTCTGATAAATCTTCTGTTTGTGCAAAATGTACTGATATTGCTAAATCTGATTTTGCAGGTATTATCAGAGAGAAAGAGAAAGAGATTAGAGAGAAAGAGAAAGAGATTAAAGAGAAAGAGAAAATGATTTCTTTAAAAGAAAACACTGTTCAAACATGTGAAAAAGAAATCAAACTCAAAGAGAAAAATATTGTGAATCTTCAAAGCCAACTGAAGACGACTGAACAAAAATCATCTGAGCTGAAAGATGAATCAGTTAAGCTTCAACTCAAGTTTAAGGCTTTTGAAGACAAAATATCTGCATTGGAAATACAGAATGCTGAACTGAAAATAAGTCTCCAAGTAGAAAAAGAAAAAAATCAAATGTGAAGACATCTTCAACTCAACAGTCATCTGAACTTTCCAAGAAAACTCTCCAAGAGAAAAAGGATTTGGAGCTGAGATGTTTAAAACTTTCTAAGCAAGTGTCTGAATTCGAAAAGATAATAATCACTGAAAGAGACACTTTTGCCAAAGAAAGAAAAGTTCTTGAAGATAAAAATTCTGAATTTCCCAAACAGATCTCTATTCTACAAGACTTACTCGAGAAAGAAAGAAAAGCTTTTCAAGAAAACAAAAAGTCTTTGGAGATTAAAAAGAAGAAATATGAAAAGATAAATGTTGGGATCTTCAATGAAATTTCTGAGAAAGCCAAGAACTTACAAAAAGATTTTGAGCTTGAGCGTTTACATTTTGAATCTGAGATATCAAAGCTCCAATCCAAAATAACTGCTCTGTCATCAGATTATCAAAAAGAACAGAAGGCCAGACCTGATTTGAAAATAAAATTTGATACATTAACTTCTCAAAGAAAAATTTTATCTGAAAAGATAAAGAACTTAGAAGCTGCAAATGTCAATTTATCAGAAAAGATTACAGCTGATGTGATTTGTCAATCACCTGTTGATATTTCAACAGAATCAGTCTGTTCTTTCAAAACAGCTTCAAGTTCTATTCATGATAAAAATGTTTTGAAAAACAAAAGTGCCAAACCAATCAACGTCAAATCAAATCAGATCAGACCATCTAATCTATTCTATGACAAATCTGTTGATGGTTCAGCAAACTTCTATGTTAAAACTCTTGGGAAGCAATCAAAGAAAAATAAGATGTTCTGGAGGGTAAAAGATTCTGATGAAGAGAAGAAGAATGACAGATTATTCAAATCCACAACAAATGCCAAAAAGAACAGTGTGCATAAAGGTAAATCTTTTGGTAATTCTGATATATATTACTTGACTAATCATCTAATCAGGATTGCTCAACGGAATATTTGTTGTTCTTACTGTGGAGAAAATGACTTCGTTCAGAAAGAAACTGCTCATAACTGGTACGGTTCTTACAGAATTACTTCTTAGAATTCTGGATTTGAAAGATATAAGTCTAATGAGAAGTGGATTCCTAAATCTAACATACCAGGACCCAAATACCAGTGGGTACCAAAACCTGTTAAATCTGTTTCGCAGGTACCACAGGTATAGGGGGAGTGTTAAGACACAGTCTCATTGGATTCAAGATCATCCAATCTGAAGATCGCAATCTGAAGCTAAAGTCGAAACGTCGACTCTCGATATTAAAATCTATGTCGTTTGTAATAAATGTCAAAGTAATTGTTTGTTATTGTATTGTTTAAGTAATTAATCTAGTTAGTTAGTTATTAGTTTAGTTAGTTTATAATAGTTAGTTATCTAATATCTTTGTAATAGATATTATCTAGGATAATATCTAGATATTAAAGTATCTAGATATTTTAGTAATTAGGTAGATTAGATATTGTGTATCTCTAACTCTCTATCACCAGATATTATCAAACACACACAAAACACACACTTAAAGGTGTAAATCAGAGAGAACACATCCAAGATTAAATCGATCAACCTTGTAACCTTTGTTATATATCAATACAGGTTGGTAATCGTTATTGTTGTTTAATCTAAGAACTTGATATTGTTGGATCCCAGATTTAATCTTATAACAATAATGATATAAACAACAAGAGTATAAACAGCGGAAGCAATATAGTTTAATATCAAAAGCAGATTCAAATATCACAGTTCATATATAAAGCAAGTAGAAAGAACAAGATCTTCGTGAGATATATTCAGTTGATTCTTCTTATACAAGATATCAAAAAAGCACACTTTTGTCAAAGGAGTGATGGTCCTATTTATAGGACCATAAAGTAAACAGTGTACTATTCTGACAAATAGAAGCATGCTTGAACAGTGTCTTACCTAATAGGTAAGCTCAATACATGCTTGAACAGTAACCTATTCTATAAAGTAAATCTCTGATGTCTTCAGCGCCATCTTCAGAGAGAATGTCTTCAGCGCCATCTTCAGAGAGAATATCTTCAGAGCTCTGACGTTGTCTTCAGAGCCTCTGATGAAGCCATATCTGATGTCTTCTGCTGAAAGTTGCAATCTCTGATTTCTTCGTCCTCTGAAGTCTATGCCCTCTGAGGTCTATCTTTGGAAGTCCTCTGAAATAGGACTTGGGTATTTTCAACACTTTAACAAACATAAGATTTGGAGCTAACAGATATAAACATTATTGTGGACCGACAATTGGTATCAGAGCCTGATTAAGATCAAAATCAAGTTTTTAAGAAAAACGACTCTGTGTTCTGTATTGAAAATCGATTTCGAGTTTTTGATTGTTATAGGTGTTAAAATCGATCAGGTTATGATCGATTAGCATGCTAGATCGAGTTGTTGTTGTTTGATTTAACTATAGAGCTTTTATCGAGTTCCATTTTGGTGATTTAGTGGTCTAACAGTCGAGTTTAGAAAGTTACTGTGCCATCAAATTGTTTTTCAAAAAGTGTGTTTTATCGAGATCGAGTGTTAGCATTCAGTTCTAGAAGTGTTTTTAGACTTTTTGGTAAAGTTTGGTACTGCTAATCGTCGAAGAATACAGTTTTTAGTTGATTTTCGAAGTACAGGACGAACTTGCGCAAACCAGAAGACGAACATACGCAAAGTCCAACTTTGCGCATCTAACGTGATACGCAAACTTCACTTTGCGCATCATGCCTGATACACAAACCCTACTTTGCGCATCTCAAGCAATCCGCAAACCTCACTTCTCGGATCCAACAGCATACTTCTCGGATCCTAAAGCATACGCAAACCTCGACTTCACTTCTCGCATCAAGAAGGATACGCAAAACTCAGTTTGCGCAACCCTCCTAATACGCAAAGCTCAGTTTACGCAACCCTCTCAATACGCAAACCTCAGTTCAAGTGATAGTCTCTTCACGAAAAGATCAAGTCTACTTTGCGCATCCCGTTAGATACACAAACCTCACTTTGCGCATCCTGCTTGATACGCAAACCTCACTTTGCGCATCCCGCTTGATACGCAAACCTCACTTTGCGCATCCCGTTTGATACGCAAACCTCACTTTGCGCACTGTGTTTGATACGCAAACCTTAATTTGCGCAATCAATCTCATACGCAAACCTTCTCAATACGCAAAGTTATTCCATACTTAGAATATTTTTCCTGAGGATTTTTCAAAACTGTAATAGGGTCTTTAATTTTCCATAATAGGGACCCCCGTGCTAAGTCTGCCTAGGGGGACAAAATTTCTTGTGTGATCAAATTTTATTTGGATTAACAATCATATATGTCAAGTTTTCTCTTATTCAATACACGATGTCATCCAGAGAAGCCCTCGCCATTGGAACCGACTCCCAGCCACCAATACTCTTCAGGGGAGACTTTGATCAGTGGAAAAGTCGGTTCATAGATTTCATTGAAAGACATGAAATGAAGGATTTAAATAGAAAATCTCTGAGGGAAGGAATAATGACAATTCCAACGAAACCTTATACTCATGTGAAGGAGAATGGAGAAATTGTATCAGCTCAACATCAATTAAGTCTTGTTCAATACACTGATGAGCAGAAAAAGAGACATGAAGCTGACCAATTAGCCCGATCTTTCCTACTGAATGGAATGACTTAAGAGATTTCAAATGAGATTTTTCTCAAATTAGATCGCGAAAGGGCTACAGGAAAGCTGATATGGGAACATAATGAGAAGTGTATGACAGGATCAGTAATGTCATCAAAAGTTAAGGCTATGGAAACTGAGAACTTTGAACTTAAAAGAAAGATTTCTAATTTAGAAGCTCAAATACAGAAGCAAGAGTCTGTAAAGATGAACGGGGAGAAGTTCATGAGCTTGGAGAGTGCAAATACTAATCTTCAACAGAAACTATCAGACTTAAATCAAGAGTTTGTCAAGAACAAATCTGAGTTTGAACAGGAAAGTTCAAAGTTTGCACTGAAGTTCTCAGTATTTTCCAAGAAAAGTGGTGAAGAGAAGAAGACTCTCGAGCTTAAATGTTTAATGCTTTCTCAAAAAGTTGAAGACTTTGAGAAAGTAATCATATTGGAAAGATATCAGTTTGCTAAAGAGAGGAAGGCAAATGATCAGAAGGGTGCTAAGAAGGGATTCGAAGAAGAAAGAAGCATCTTTGAAACTGCAATAAAGAAGCTTACAGAGAAGCTATCTGAATTATCTAAAAGTGTTCTGACAGAGAAGAAAAAGAAGTCTGCATTTGAGAAGAAGATTCATCTCCTTATCAAAGAACGAGACAGTTATTCTTCAAAGGTAAAAGAGCTTCAAGATATTATTTCAAAAATCCACTCACCTAAAAATAATTCAGTTGGTTCTAACAAACCAACCGCAAGCTCACATCAGAAAACTGCTTTTTTCAAAAGGTCAGTTAAATATTCTGATCACATTCGTAATGCTAACCTTTTCTCTGACAGGAATATAGATTGTTCAGGTATACATCAAAGAAGTAGAAGAAGCTTACAGGAAGAAGAAGCACTCGTCTGGAACAAGACACCAGTTAAAGAAGAGATGAAATGTAAAAAGTCATGTGTACATACGCCTAATGCCAAGAAGAACATTGCGCGTAAAGGTAAACCTGATTTCGTCTACACGAGAGATCAATTAATCAGGTTGTCAGGTAAGAAATTTTATTGTTCCTATTGTCGTACACATGATCCTGTTCACAAGACAAGTGACCATTACTGGTATGGTTCTTACTCAGTAACCCCCATACGAACTGCAACTAACTTTCATGGACCCAAATACCAGTGGGTACCAAAGAAAACTAAACCTGTGTTGCAGGCACCTACTGTCAAGGGGGAGTAGGAAGAATAATGGCTTTTGAACACAACAGTTCAAGACCCGGACTTCAATGTCAAAAGAGGCTTCTAAGTAAATCAGCTTAGAACTCGTACTTCAACGAAGTAATGACTTCTAAACACAACAGTTTAGGACTCGCACTTCAAAGATCAAAAGACCTTACTCCGTGCTGAACATGAAAATTGTACTCCGATACTCCAATGAGGAAATCAACCATCAAGGGGGAGTACATACTTTTTCTGAAATTTTAAATGCATATCTTTTTCAAATGATAAAGTTTCAAATGCATAATTTTAGGGGCAGTTAAAAAGGAAATGACTTCTGATTATTTCTGATCAGAACTCGTATTTTAAAAGTTTTACTGCTTTTTGTCTTTTCAATTTAAGTGAATAAATTTTACTTTGACTTGACATAAGACTTTTGCATAATTTTTGAGAGAAGCTTACAAGTTCATATGTTTATGACTTAAAGCTTAGCTTCATGAGATGGAAGATCGTACGTAGAGGTATTATTCAAAATCTTAATCTCATATATGGTTGAAAGAAGGACAACTTTCAATCATTGGAAAACATTGTTTTTAATGTTCAAACCACTTCCTGATTTTTCATCAGATTTTATATTTTGGGAGTGTATTTTAAATATTTTCATGATCTATATTGTGCTTTAACTGAAATAGTTAAACCAATCTGAGCTTCACGTGCATCATAGGAAAACAAAGAATCATTGTGCTAGGAATTAACACAACTTCTATGGAATCACCTTAACCAGTGATTTCTACCTACCAAGTTAATACTTAGTGATTGAGTGTGCAAAGCGAAAAGAAATGAGTGTGATTAGAGTTAGCAAAAAGTTTAAAAGAAAGAGCGTGTGAGAACAGAGTTAAAAGAATATCACAACTCTACACCAACTTTTTCTGAGCTGGGCAGCCACCATTCTAGTGATTCACAATTCTTTGGTGATCATTATTGAAACAGGCAACTAGCCCATGCCAACTCTTGATCAAACCTCACCAACTACTAATTTTCTTCTCAACAAGAAAATGTTTCATTTTCAAAGGGGATGCAACACATTTGCTATCTGATTTTCATTTGGAAAATCTGGATATTGAAAAGAAGGAAGTCTGCCCCACCTTCGCACTTCAATCATGCACATTGAGTCTGTGTTTAACTTACTGTTGTCTCAGTGGTTTACACAATATTGAGCCAAATAAGCAATCATCAAGTGTTTAATTCTTTCAACACAAGCACGAACACACAAGGAATTAGTTTCTTTGTCATAACGTTTATAGAAATAACCTTTGTGGTGTTTCGATGATTAAATGGAAGGCCTGGGGGAGTCAACATCAAACAGCTCCTTTCCAATGTGTATTCGTTACACACAGTGACTTAGTGTTACTGACAGGCATAATAACTGATTCATTAGTTGATTCAGGTGTTACACGACTATTTTGTCTGGATTTGCAAAGATCTGGGTGAATATCTTATGAATTGACGGATCAGGGGCTCTAACCAAAAGATAGACATTTCTTACAAATAGTTTTGATGAAGTCGTTGCACTTAACATCAAAAAGGGGGAGAATGACTACACAAGAAATGGAAAAGATCACATGTTTCAAGAATCACGTCAAAGATTGAACTCTTCAAAAGCAAGTATTCTGAAGACATGCTGATTTAAGAGCTAGAGAAAGAGATTGCATCTTCTGAGCTGAACAAGAAGACTGAATTGCTAAAATCATTTTCGTAATGATCTTGATCCAAAGGGGGAGATTGTTAAGACACAGTCTCATTGGATTCAAGATCATCCAATCTGAAGATCGCAATCTGAAGCTAAAGCCGAAATGTCGACTCTCGATATTAAAATCTATGTCGTTTGTAATAAATGTCAAAGTAATTGTTTGTTATTGTATTGTTTAAGTAATTAATCTAGTTAGTTAGTTATTAGTTTAGTTAGTTTATAATAGTTAGTTATCTAATATCTTTGTAATAGATATTATCTAGGATAATATCTAGATATTAAAGTATCTAGATATTTTAGTTATTAGGTAGATTAGATATTGTGTATCTCTAACTCTCTATCATCAGATATTATCAGACACACACAAAACACACACTTAAAGGTGTAAATCAGAAAGAAAACATCTAAGCTTAAATCGATCAACCTTGTAACCTTTGTTATATATCAATACAGGTTGGTAATCGTTATTGTTGTTTAATCTAAGAACTTGATATAAACATTATTGTGGACCGACAGGGAGCAAGATGTTTGACTTCTGAGTAAATCAACTCAGGACTCGGACTTCAAGGTCATGATGTTTGAATTCTAGACAAATCAGTCTAGGACTCGTTCTTCAAAGTTTAAAGAACAATGGCTCTTGAATAATTCAGTTAAAGACCCGAACTTTAATGTAAAGACGGTGGCTTCTGATCACATGACAGATCAGGACCAGTTCTTTAATGTTTAAAGATATGAATATTTTGCAAATATCCAGGGGGAGCTTAAAAGAAAACAAATCATGATATACTGATTTGAGGGGGAGCCTAAAGGTAAATATCTTCTAATCTAGATCTCTGATTGTTTGAAAGAAGAACAATTTTCAAGCATGAAAAACGATTTCTAAAATGTTCAAACCACTTCTTGTTCTCAAAAAGATTTCATGAATTTAGAAGTGTGATTTTAAATGTTTTTCATAATTGAGCTTTAATGATTAACTGACCGTGTGTTTTCAAAGATCAATACTTTCGTATTATCTTGTCAATATACTGTCAAGTATTCATACACACCGGTTCAGTACTTCATTTGAATTTGTTATTACCATGTCTCATAACGAAACAATTTTTCGATGGTAATACCCTCGTTTGTTTTCAATGTTGTTGAGCATCATTCATCATTTCAATCTTTGTGCTTTCATTGTATAATTGTTTATATTCGTTCATATAAACAAAATATCCAATTCTTTGATACCCTAACCATTTTATTTGATCTGATTGATACATTATCAGATTCTCAAAACAATTCTCTTGATTTCATTTCATTCATTTAATATCCTTGTTTTGAGAGATTTTCATTGTTCAAATGCTCAAATCTCATTCATATTTTTAATGAGCATACATTTTGACAATGTTATCACATTTTTGTGCTTAACTGTTCAAGTTAAACTGTTGAGCAACTATTCTTTTATGACTTACATGGGATTCGTGTGTGAGCTTAAATAGAACTTCCATGGATTCACGTTAACCTGTGTTTCCTACCCAGGAAGTTATCCTAGAGTGATTGAGGGGTGAGGGGTAAAAATCAAAAGAGTGGGGGAGATAACTCATCCGGTTTAGTTTTTCTCATTGTGTGGAGCGGTAAAATGTAAATGAGAGTTTGGTTAGAAGTGAGCAAAATGTTAAAAAGAAAGAGGGTGTGAGAACAGAGTGAAAAGAATATCAAAACTCTGCACCAACCACTTTCTGAGTCGGGCAGCTACATCTACTGATTGGTTCACATTCTTTGGTGACCATCATTGAAACAGGCAGTGAGCCCATGCCAACTCTTGCAATTACCCCACCAGCCACTCATTTCTTTCCCGACAAAGAAATGTTTCAATTTTTCTTGGGGACGCAACACATATGCTATCTGATCTTCACTCAGAAGATTTAGATATTGAAAAAGAAGGAAAGTTGCCCCACCTTCGCACCTCTTTCATGCACATTGAGTCCGTGTAATACCTATTGTTGTCTCAACAGTTTACACAATTTGAGACTTATGAAACACAATCATTGTGCTAAATTCTTTCATACACAAGCACGAGCACACAGAAAATTTGTTTTTCTGTCAAAACATTCATAGATAAACCTTGTGTTTTTCAATGATTGAATGGAAGTCCTGGGGAGTCATCATCAAACCAGCTCCTTAAATTGTACATTCGTTGTACACAGTAACTCCGTGTTACTGACAAGCATTCCTAACTGTTTCATTTGTTGAATCAGGGTTACAACGTTCATTATATCTGGATTTGAAAAGATTCGGGTATAAACAGTTCATGATTCAGCTATTCAGATCAAAGGGCAGAGAATGTCAAATGTATCTCAAAGGGGGAGAATATTTGTAAAAGGGGGAAATTCAAAGAAGTGCTGAAATTGAGAAAGTTTTGATGATTATGATGTTCACAATCATCAAAAAGGGGAGACATCTACAAAGATCAATTTCAAAGTCATCAAAGAAGATGTCAAAGTCAAAAAGACTTGCGGAGAGATTATGAAGAAACAAAGATGATTCAAAGACAAATTCAGATAATTTGTGAAAGTTTGTTTGCTTGAAGACAATCAAGAGATCAAAGAAATGAAGATACAAAGATCAAAGATCCTTCAGAGTTTCAAAAGTTTCAAAAGCAGGGGCAGAACAAAACTTAGAATCAAATCTGTCGATGAAATTGGTACTGACCGCTCCGAAGAAGAAATATGGTATCCGACTTTTCTTGTCACTAGAGAAGATGGGACACAATGGAAATTCACAGAATTTGATTTTGAGGATCTTGAGCTACGAGATTTTCTGTTTTTGCTACGTGACTTGAAGACTCGAACCATATGTCCTGGTGTAATTCAAGATGCTCTGACTGCCGTAAAGCGTTTCATGATGACCACGATGAAGTTAGCGTGTCTTGAAGATTTACAGATTGCTATTGGAAGTCATCAAGCCAAGATCAATCTGTTCAAACCTGATCTGAGACTACCAAGTAACTTTAAGGATGATCCGGCCTACAAAGTGATTGAAACTGCGGAACTTGGCATGACGTATCCCAATAGGTAAGGTAAAATGTTCTACTTCAGATTTAGCCAAATTGCCAGATTCTGTGATGGTACTCTGTACATCCTTAGAAACAAACTTCGTGCTATATTGTCTCAACACGACAACTTCGTGTTATATCGTGCTATATCATCAACTACTGATTCTACTGCTAATACAGAATGAGTTAGTACTTCTTATGGCTCAAAACAGGATGGGTCCAACGATTCTATTTTGGAGGCATTCCTGGCTAGTCATGCTAAATCTGCTCTTATCAATGATGATCTGGAGCAGATCAATGCTGATGATCTTGAAGAGATGGATATCAAGTGGCAGATGGCAATGCTCACCATGAGAGTAAAAAGATTCATCAAAAGAACAGGCAGAAACAATTTTGCCATGAAAAGAGAAGATGGTGTTGGATTTGATAAATCTAAGGTGGAATGCTACAAATGCCATAATCTGGGACACTTTGCCAGAGAGTGCAGAGGAGGAACTCCCCAACAGCATGGAAGTAATAATCATCAATCAAAGTCTACCAACTATAGCAGGAATTCATCTCAAGCTCTTTTCTCACAAGAAGGAATGGGCTTTGATTGGAGTGATCAAACTGAGGAGGCCATTCAGAACCAAGCATTGATGGCAGAAGTTTCAGAGTCATCAAGCACTGCACTTCCCACAGAGGTAAAATCTAACCTTTGCTCTAAAGCTTGTATTGAAACTGTTAAAAAGTACAGGGATCACAATCAGAGCATGTGTGATGACCTTAAAAGGTTAGAGAAAGATAGAAGAGAGTATGTTGTGATTGTTGAGAAGTTTGAAGAACAAATAAAGTCATATCAAGCTAGTGAACTTCAACATTCATATGATCTCAACTACTGGAAGTGGGAGAAGAATCAGTTAGAGATTGAGCTAGAAAAGTCTAGAGAGGAGTGTGAAAAGGTTAAGAGTGAATTTGAGAAGGCCAAACTAGGTATTGAGAAATATTCCAATGCTTCTAAAGAAATGGACTCTTTACTTAAATCTCAAATTCATGACAAACTAAAGAGAGGTATAGGCTATAACACCACCCCTCCACCATACAACAATAATTACATTCCACCCACCTCAGACCTCTTAGAAAGACAGGATAAGGATGACTTACCTGCAGGAGCCACAGAAGTAGATCCTTTAGACAAAGTAGTGGTTGAGGCAGATTCTGAAGAAGAAGACTCTGAGAGTAAGAATGAGGTAGACCATAAAGATATTCCCTTAGAAAAGCACATTCTTACAAATGAGAGGGGAGGTAAACCATTTATCAAAAGTGATAAAGTGGAGATGTCCAAGACAGAGAAAGAGACTGTTAAGAGTGAGAAAGCTGAGACCTCCAGGAAAGGAAAGGAAAAGGTACAAGGAATTCACTACACGCAAACCTCTGTTATAAATCCCTGTACTTGTCAACAGAACAAGCCCCATAAACATGATAAAATACGGGGAAATCAGAGAAACAGAAATAATCAGTAGGCTCAAAAACAGGGAATTGATCTTAGCAAAATCAATAGACCAAAACCCTGTTTTATCTGTGGCAAATTGAATCATCTTGCCAAATACTGTTATTTCAATCCTATTAACCAAAGAGTTACTTTTCAAAGACAAACACAAAATTCTTTTGGTTATAGGAAGCAATCAAGAAATCACATGGCTGCTAATATGAGAACAGTACCAATGAAAACTGGGACTGCAAAATCTCATATTCAGAATAAGTTTGCTAAATCAAAAGAAAATACTCCAAGCAAGTCAATGAGTAACTCACAGAACAAGAAAGCAAACAACTTTGTCAAGGTTTGGGTTCCAAAAGTCAAGAAATCTGTTAGTACTGCTACCTCAAATAGTACTGCTGATAACAATAGTACTGCTAACCAAGTTAGTGCTGCTAACAAGGTTAGTGCTGCTACCAGTGTTAATGCTGCCAAGCCCATAATTTTGACAAAGTATTCCATCCATAAGATTCCTAAATCTGATCATCTCTTCCAGACTAAGATTACTGATTATAAATATGTTGATGAGAAAGGCCAACCCAAGACCACTTTGGCTTGGGTTCCCTCAAGAAACTAACTGTTTTATCATATGTGCAGGGCAACCAACAGCTCAAGAAGAAGAGCATCTGGCATGTAGATAGTGGTTGCTCTAGACACATGACAGGTAACATGGCCTGCCTTCAAAACTTTAAAAAGTTTAATGGAGGACATGTTGCTTTTGGTGACAATCCAGCAGGTGGTAAAATCAGTGGAAAAGGTAAGGTATCAAAAGGTAAGATGTCCTTTGATGATGTGTACTATGTTGAGCAATTGAGATACAACATGTTAAGTGTATCACAGGTCTGTGACAAGCAACATAGCATATTATTTACTGAGTCTGAATGTATTATCCTTGCTCCAGGATTCAAGGTAGTTGATGAAAATATGATACTACTTAGAACTCCTAGAAAGGATAATGTTTATTGCTTAGATTTAGAGAATGAATCATCTGATTCATCATTAAATTGTTTATTTTCAAAAGCTTCCTTAGATGAATCATCTCTTTGGCACAGAAGGATGTGTCACATGAATTTTAAAACAATGAACATTCTTGTGAAAAACAACCTTGTAAGAGGTTTACCTCAAAAAGTTTTCTCATGTGATGATCATTGTGTTTCCTGTCTTAAAGGCAAGCAGCACAAAACTTTTCATAAGTCCAAATAAATAAATACAATCTCTTCTCCTCTTCAATTATTGCATATGGATGTCTTTGGTCCTACAAATGTGATGAGTATTGGAAAGAAATCCTATTGCTTAGTCATTATAGATGATTTCTCTAGATTTACTTGGGTATATTTTCTGATGACTAAGGATAAGACAAGTGGACTGATCAAATCCTTTGTTCTTAGGATTGAAAACCAAACTAATCTAAGGGTTAAAGTCATCAGATCTGATAATGAAACTGAATTTAAAAACAATGACTTAAACAACTTTTGTGAGGCTAAATGTATTGAGAAACAATACAGTGCTCCTAGAACTCCTCAACAAAATGGTGTAGCTGAGAGGAGAAATAGGACACTAATTGAGGCTGCTAGATCTCTGTTGGCAAATTCAAAGTTACCAATCACTTTCTGGGCAGAAGTAGTTAATACTGCCTGTTATGTCCAAAACAGGGTTTTAGTAGTCAAATCTCAAGGCAAGACACCTTATGAACTTTTTAACAAGAAGAAACCTTTTATTGGCTTTTTCAAACCTTTTGGGTGTCCTTGCACAATTCTCAACACCAAATCTCACTTAGGTAAGTTTGAAAGCAAAGCTGAAGATGGATTTCTTGTTGGATACTCCTCTCAAAGTAAGGCCTATAGAGTATTTAATAGTTATTCACGGATTATAGAGGAAAGTGATAATGTCAAATGCAATGAGAACACACCAAATCAAATTGGTACAGGTCTTGATTGGTTGTTTGACATTGATTCACCAACTAATGCTTTGGGTTTTAGTAATGTGCAAACTGCAGGAATAAATTCAGAACAGGTACAAGCACAGAAACAAGAGTTTGTGCTATTCCCCATACCTACTGTTGATCCTGCTGAATTTTGCCAGCTAGAAAAGAAAGATGATTCAGAATTAGAAGAGTCTGATCCAGGCCAGGATGAAGATTCTAAAGCAGATGAAGAGGACAAAGATGATGAAGAGAATAAGAGTGAGAAAGAGGATGATCATAATCCAGGAAAAACAGGACCAGAGATGCCCATACTGTCAGAAGATGACACTGATGAGGACAATTCTTCAGTGTATGGTGGAAGCACTCCAGAAAAGAATGACACCAACCTTGAAGCAAATCTTAATGAGGAGGTTGTCAATGCTACAAGAACACAGAAGAATTATCCTCCTCAATTGGTGATTGGTGACATCAATTCCCCAATGATCACACGGCAACAAAGCAAGTTAGGGGGATTGAAAGACCTACAAACAGACTTGTTATCTTGCTTTCTATCCCAGATTGAACCTAAGAAAGCCTATGATGCAATGAAAGACCCAAGCTGGATAGAAGCAATGCAAGAGGAGCTACTGCAGTTTGTGCTGCAAGATGTATGGGATCTGTTTGATCTTCCAAAAGGACAAAGGGCAATTGGAACAAAATGGGTTTTCAGAAATAAGAAAGATGAGAGAGGAATTGTGATTAAGAATAAGGCCAGGCTAGTGGCACAAGGGTACACACAAGAAGAGGGAATAGACTATGAAGAAATATTTGCTCCAGTAGCCAGAATTGAGGCAATTAGGCTGTTTCTAGCCTATGCTTCTTTCATAAAGTTCAGAGTTTATCAGATGAATGTCAAGAGTGCATTTTTATATGGGACAATTGATGAAGAAGTATATGTTTGTCAGCCTCCAGGGTTTGAAAATCCTAACTTTCCTGACAGAGTATACAAATTAAAGAAAGCACTCTATGGGTTACATCAAGTACCAAGAGCATGGTATGACACTCTGTCTACCTATCTCTTGGAAAATGGTTTTGAAAGGGGCATAATAGACAAGACTCTGTTCATCAAAAGGAAGAAGAAGGACATCCTGCTTGTGCAAATCTATGTGGATGACATCATCTTTGGATCCACAAAAGATTATATGTGCAAGGAGTTTGAGGACCTAATGCACAAAAGATTCAAGATGAGCTCTATGGGTGAACTTACATTCTTTCTTGGGCTACAGGTTAAACAAAAGACAGATGGTATCTTCATCAGCCAATCCAAGTATGTGCAGGATATACTCACCAAATTTGGATTTTCAGATTCAAAGCCTGCAAGCACACCCATGGAAACACACAAACAGATCACTGCAGATCTTGAGGGGGAGGATGTAGATGTTCATCACTATGGATCTATGATTGGCTCCCTCATGTATCTAACAGCCTCAAGGCCAGATATTATGTTTGCTGTCTGTGTGTGTGCCAGATTTCAAGTAAGACCTAAGCAATCACATTTTCAAGCAGTCAAGAGGATCTTCAGATATCTCAAAGGACAACCTAGGTTGGGTCTTTGGTATCCTCATGACTCACCATTTGATCTACTTGCTTATTCTAATACTGATTTGGGTGGTGCAAACTTGGATAGAAAGTCTACATCAGAAGGATGTCAGTTTTTAGGTACAAGACTAGTGTCATGGCAGTGTAAAAAGCAAACCACAGTGTCCACCTCTACAACAGAAGCAGAGTACATAGCAGCTGCAAGCTGCTGCTCCCAAGTGTTATGGATTCAAAATCAGATGCTGGACTATGGTGTTACTTTTCTGCACACTCAAATCTTCACTGACAACAACAGTGCCATAAGCATTGTTAATAATTCAGTGAAGCACTCAAAAACCAAGCATATAGAAATAAGGTACCATTTTATTAGAGATTGCAATGAAAAGAATCTAATTCAGGTTTTGAAAGTACACACAAGTAACCAATTTGCTGATCTATTCACCCAAGCTTTTGATGTGGGTAGATTTACATTCTTGGTCACAAGTGTGGGCATGATAAACACTGAATAAGCATCTTTTGATCTTCTTTATGTACCATTTTTGTATAGATTCCTTCATGCTTACTTTCTCATATTATATTGTGCATGGTGCTGCTAACCTTGTGTGTTTAAGTGTTTCAGATTGCTTCAACTGAATACTTAGTACTTCTAGTTCAGTTAATACTGCTCTGTATATTACTCATGATGTCAGTTCCAATATGGTTAAGTATGGTTACTACTGCTAGGTGGTTTATACTGCCAATGCAAAGTTACTACTACTTGCCTTATTTCTACTGCTCATCAGTGTTACTACTGCTGGTATATGTTAATACTGCTAGTCTGTGTTAATACTGCCAGTATGTGTTACTACTGCTAATATGAGTTAATGTTGCAGGCTTGTTAATACTGCTAGGGTACTTAGTACTGCTTCTAACTGAAAACCCTCCACCTATAAATACCCTTTGTGACCGCCAAAATACAAACGACTCTTTGAACTTCCATTGCTTCTCTTTCTCTCTCTCTCTCGATTTCTTGCTTACCAGTGTAAACCCTAGTTGCGATTCGAACCCTAGAATCAATCAGAATGATGGCAGGACTAGAATTCTTTGATGAACACAATGAGGTTGCTATGCTGCAAAAACCCAAACAGGCTGAGGGTTTTCATCAGATTGTGGATTTCCTCAAATCGTCACACATTGCCTATGCCCTCACTGTCAATCCCACAATCTATGTGGAACATCTACGACAGTTCTAGGCAAATGCCTCAATCCAGACTGTGGAAGGAAGGCAGGTCATCCAATCAAGGGTTTGTGATAAACCCGTTACCATATCATAGGACAACATACGCATTCATCTTTAATTAGATGATGCCTCAGGTATTACCTCTCTTCCTAAGGAAGATCTCTTCCAAGTTCTTAGTCGTATGGGGTATGAAGGTCCCACTGATGTATATAAGTTTTACAAAAACAGATTTTCACCTCAGTGGAGATTCTTTGTTCATAACCTACAACACTGCATTTCACGAAAAACAACTGGATGGAGTGAGTTCAGCAGTACCTTAGCTTATGCTCTAGTCTGCTTAGCTACCTCTAGAAAGTTTAATTTTTCTCAAACGATCTTCAATGATTTAATGTCAAATCTAGATACCAAATCCAAAAGCTTTTATATGTATCCAAGATTTGTGCAAGAAGTACTAATTAATGAATTGAAGGATTTACCCTATTCTAATGAGGTGTATGTACCAAAACTTCCCAAAGGGAAGATGTTCTCAAACATGAAAAGGCCTTCCAAGGACTTTTCTGGCAAAGACACTCCATTGTTCTCTACAATGATGGGTGTGTCTCTTTCCCATGGTGAGGCATCAGGGTCACAACCCACATCTGACCACCACACTGATGACCTACCCACACCATTCAATTCAATTTATTCTCCTCAGATCCCTATTGTCAAGCCAACTTCCCCCATCACCAAAACATATCAAAGGAAAAAGGTACAGAAGGTTCCTTCCCTTCTTGTATCTTCACCTCCAAAGCCTTTAAGCCCTCTAATGGAGCAATCTCCATTAGAGAATATCCAAAGGGAAACCACAGGGGTGTCTCCCAACCCCAAGAAGGTGCTCTATAAGGAGAAGGATGAGCATATGGGCAGTGAGGCTCACACTACTATTTCTGCACAAGATGTAGGACAGGACAGTGTGAACATACCTAAGACCTCCCCCATGGCAACTTTAGATGAGCAATCATCTAAAGGTCCCAGGTGCCAAGAAACCAAGGGGGTAGAAGGTGCTTCTGCTAGGCAGAAGGCCTCTACTAAAAGATCCAAGGATCCTTCAAGGGTGGTCAACACACCCAAAGGAGGTGAGGGTAGATATAAATATGAGGAATTGATGGAAACTATTGCCAATGTTAACCTGGATGTACTCAAACAGGGTGCACAAATAAAGGAAATGCAAAAGGTGATTATCTCCCAACAGGGGCAGATTGCTAAACTCAAAAAGATGGTTCTTAAGTTGGTGCACAAAAAGAAAAGAACACAGTTTGTATTGAAGAAAAGGAGCATTCCTCATGATGATTCCAAAAAGGGGGAGAGTCAAGCTGAAGTTGAAAAGCAAAGCCCTGTTAGAATGGAATCTCATTTTGAGGGGGAGATTGGTGCAGAAGCAGAAACAGCAAAAGAAGTAGAAACTACATCAGCAGCAGTAACTACACCAAAAGTAGTAACACAGTAGTAGAAACAGAGAAAGATGCAGCTAAAACAGGTATGTCTGCAGAGGAAATAGCAATTGCAGAGACTCTAGTGAAGGCAAAGAATGACACTCCCAAGGCCACTCAAAAGGCTAAGGGAGTGGTCATTAAAGAAGGAGGATCAGAACAGATAAAGAAAAAGATCAGTGAGGAAGAGATCAAAAAGAAAAGGAAAGAGAAAGTGGTTGAGTCTGAGAAACCAATGAAGAAGCTGAAACAGATTGATTTGGATGAAGAGTTAGCAAAGAAACTGCAAGAAGAGATGGAAAAGGAAGAAGAAATCCAATTTGCAAAAGACAGAGAGATTGCTTTGGAGTTATCTACAAAGCTTAATGAGGAATTTCAAAGGAGTTTAAAGACTGTTGCTGTTGCTAAGAAAGTTACAAAGAAGGCATCAAGGCAAAGGCTGACATTAAAGACAAGACAAAGACAGCCTTCAAAGACATTCCTGGCCAATCAAGAAAGAAGAAAGATGATCAACTTTCTGAAAGGGTCTGTTGGAGTCAAAGAAGGGATGTTTACCAACATGTCTTATGGTAGAATAGAAGAACTGTATAAGAAGGAGATGGCCAAACTACAAGGGGATTTCACTCAAAGCGTAGAGGTTGAAAGAAAGATGAAAGAAAGGCATGACCTCAACATACAACAGCCCTTCCCTGACAGTGAAGAAGGCACTCCTATCAAAGACAAGGAAGAAGTAAAGAAAGAAGAGACCTTAGCTCAGAAAATTGGAGTTATAAAAAGAAGGAAATCTATTGCTACCAAAAAACAGGCAAAGAGGCCAAGAATTAAAGAAGTTGAAAAGGAGAATAAAAGTGAAAAAAACAGAAGCAGAAGCAGAACCTACTGTTGCAACTTCAGCAGAGCCAGAGCAGAATCATGAACAGTTCCATTTGTACATGACTTTGACAGATGAAGAACCATTGCAAGCTGACCCTATCTCTATGAAAGCACCAGAAATTATATTTTGGGATATTCTGAAGGACAACAGAAAAGAATATTTCAGATTCAAAAGAATGGGTGATCAGTTTGAGGTTTATGCAACTTGGGGCAAGGTAATCAGAAGCTGTTCTAGAGCTGACTTGGAGGAAATGTACAAAGTTGGAATAAAGTTGTATGAGTTTGTGTTGCAAGGGACAGAAATGAGCTTAACCAAGATAGCCATGGAGTACTTGTGCATGATGTTTGAGCCTGAAAGAGTGCAGTATAGGATCAAAGATTTACATCATGAGTATGGATTTAAAAAGATTGATCATTGGATGTTATTTGAAAATTGTGGAGTTTACATGATCACAATTGACAAAACCTATCATGAGTACTTCTTGGTGGATAAGATCTATGACCACAACAAAGCTAAGTTGGAAGGGATGTTGAAAGCTAAGCTGGTATGTGCTAAAGGTTCAGAAATGGCCAGAATAGTGATCAGAAGGACAATTAATCAAAGTCTGGGACTGGATCCAAATCTTGGGAATTAAGCTGCAGTTTTGAAAGCATCATGAAGACCTTATGCTGAAGAACTTAACTTCTCATTCTGAAAAGTTAAGTTAGGGGGAGATTGTTGGGTCTGAATGTGCTAAGGATGGATACTACTGCTTGTAACATTACTACTGCAAGATGAACAATTACTACTGCTAGTAGAATTAATACTGCTTGAAGAGTTAGTGCTGCTACTTTAATAGTTAGTACTGCTTGGAGAGTTAGTACTGCTAGTAGTTAGTACTGCTTGAAGATTACTACTGCAAGTGAAGGGTTAATACTGCAAGCATGATAATACTGCTGAGGATGTTAATGTTGCTGGATAAGGATGAAGTTAATACTGCTTATAAAGATAATGCTTGAAGAGAAAGAATAGGAGCTGGAGATAGAGATGAAGATAATTATGAATGAAGATCAATTTTGTTTTGATAATTATCTTGTAATTAATTCTGTATATATAGTCTAGAAGTCCTTGATAGAGAAATAGTTTTTAATACAGTTTTTGATATACGTTTGTTTTTAGAGAGAATTAACCTCAAGGTTCTTAGAAGTCCTTTCAATAGAGAAGTATTGAACGTCTGTTGAGCCTGTTCAACAGATTGAGGTTTTGTTTGTAATCATTAAGTTAAATCAATATAACTTGTGATTTTCATTCTGATACTGTTCCATTGATTTACTGTTAAAGTGTTTTTCCGCAACTCCTTTAACATAGTTTCTGAGTGTGTGTTAAATTCTTGTTTGAATTTCGATCCTGACAAATGATTTTGCTTATTCTCATAATTCTTCTGATTGGTTTGGATCTTATCATGTTTATTCTTCAAGATCAAATGTTTTTAAAAGTTTTCAATGAAAAGGAGGATCCATATTCAAATGGATACCAAAATCATGTGCTAATCTGTTAGGACCCGTTTTTAAATGGGTACCTAAAGTTATTGTTTCCTGATTTCTCTTGCAGACCCGGCATATGTGGTACTTGGATAGCGGCTGTTCCAAGCATATGACCGGGCATAAAGCTTTATTGTCTAATTATACAGAGAAATTCAGCGGCAATGTCAGATTTGGGAACGACCAAGTTTCACCAATCTTAGGATATGGTGATATCATTCAAGAGAACATAACGATTAGGAAGGTGAGTTATGTCGAAGGTTTAGGGCACAACTTGTTTAGCATCGGTAAATTATAAGACAAAGGGTTAGAGGTCAACTTCAAAGCTAAGAGATGTTCGGTTCGTTCTGAAGACGGCACAGAACTCTTAGTTGGCAAGCGAAAGACAAATCTCTACACCATCAATCTTTCAAAGGTTCAGAATGATAGTCATGTTTGATTATTATCAAAAGCTTCGATGCAACAAAGTTGGCTTTGGAACCGACGACTATCACATCTGAATTTTCGTTATATCAACAAGTTGGTAAAAGATAAGTTGGTAAAAGGACTTCCTGAATTGCGATATGAGAAAGAACATTTGTGTGCTGCATGTGAAAAGGGTAAGATGAAGAGAGCCGCACATAAACCGAAGCCTGAACCGAGTACCAGTTCTCCACTAGAGTTGTTACATATGGATCTCTGCGGTCCGATGAGAACACAAAGCTTAAGAGGAAAGAAATACGTGTTGGTTATTGTGGACGATTATTCAAGATACACGTGGGTCAAATATCTACGATCAAAAGATGAGACGCCCGAAGTTCTCATTACTTTCTTAAAGACGACCCAGGTGAATATGCAGAGACAAGTCAAGTTTCTTCGGACTGATAACGACACAGAGTTCAAAAACAAAACAGTCGAAGAATATCTCGAATCGGTCGGGATATCACATCAATACTCTGTTGCACGTACACCTGCACAGAATGGAGTAGTCGAAAGGCGAAATTGAACGCTACTCGAGGCCGCTCGTACTATGCTTAGCCAATCGGACTTACCTCTATTTCTGTGGGCAGAAGTTGTGTCAACTGCATGTCATACTCAAAATCGATCCATGATACACCGTCGTTTCCAAAAGACTCAATATGAGCTGATCAACAACAGAACATAAGAATTTCACAGTCTATCAGATGGATGTGAAAACAGCCTTTCTGAATGGCATTCTTAAGGAGGAAGTATACGTGTCTCAACCAGAAGGGTTCGTCAATCCAGATAAGCCAGATCATGTCTACATCTTGGACAAAGCCCTATATGGTTTGAAACAAGCCCCTCGAGCATGGTATGATGTTCTATCAAAATTCTTGGTCAAGTCTGGTTTTTCCAAAGGTAAAGTTGATACCACTTTGTTCATCAAAAAGGAAAAAGCCGATATCATCCTTATTCAAATATATGTTGATGATATAATATTTGGCTCTACTAATCCTAAATATTGCAAAAACTTTTCTAAACTCATGGTGTCACGTTTTCAAATGAGTATGATGGGAGAGATGAATTTCTTTCTCGGATTACAAGTTAAACAGTTTTCAACGGGGATTTTCATTAACCAATCTAAGTACATTTTGGATATTCTTCGGAAATTTAAAATGGAAAATTGTAAACCAATTGGAACCCCGATGGCACCTGGTACTAAGATTAACACTGATCCTTCGGGTAAAAGTGTTGATGTTAGAACTTATAGAGGTATGATAGGATCGTTAATGTATCTAACTTCAAGTAGGCCAGATATTATGTTTTCAACATGCTTATGTTCTAGATATCAGGCTGCTCCTAAAGAATCCCATTTGGCTGTTGTCAAAAGGATTTTTCGGTATCTGAAGGGGACTGCTGATCTTGGTTTGTGGTATCCTAAGGATACTAGGTTTCAACTGACTACCTATTCAGATGCAGATCATGCAGGTTGTATGTTGGACAGAAAGAGTACTTCAGGTCATATTCAATTTCTTGGAGACAAGCTCGTTAGCTGGGCATCAAAGAAACAATTAGGCGTTTCCACATCGACTGCTGAAGCAGAGTATGTAGCTGCTGCCAGTTGTTGCTCTCAAGTACCGTGGATACGAACACAGTTGCGAGACTATGGATTCAAGTTTGATAAAATTCCAATATATTGTGACTCGAAGAGTACAATCGCGATATCTGCTAATCCTATTCAGCATACGAAAACCAAACACATTGATGTCAGGTATCATTTTATCAAAGATAATGTAGAAAACGAAACAATTGAACTTTATTTTGTAAAAACAGATTATCAGCTTGCAGATTTATTTACCAAACCCTTAGATGAAAAGAGATTTAATTTTCTTGTCTCTAAGCTTGGTATGTTAAATCTTAAGACATAATCAGTTGTTACCTAATAAAGTTAAGTATTGTTATTTTTCATCATTTTCTTTATCATTATTTCTGAAAGATATCTGCACTTTAATAGTTTGCTCATGATCTTAGGGGGAGAGTGAGATGTATTTTAAGATGATCTACATTCTTTTGAGGGGGAGCTTATCTAATTTTTGCATTTTACTTAACTGACAAATTTTTGTGATGCATGATTTTAGGGGGAGCATATAAATCACATCAAAAGGAGTAAGACTATGATTTCTGATTATTTCAGATCAGAACTCGTACTTTAATCGTTTTACTGCTTTATGTCTTTTATTTTTCAAATAAATTTGTGAATAAATTTGCTTTGACTAGACTTTGAGACTTATGCAGGATGAGAGAGGATGACACGATCATATCTTATTGACTACAACTGACTTCATGAGAATTAAGATTGAGCGAAAAGGTAAATTTCTTATCTTAATCTCATATGTATCTGAATGAAGGACAACTTTCAGATATGAAAACATGATTTTCTTAAATGTTTAAACCACTTCCCGAATCTTAAACAGATTTCATGAATTAGAAGTGTGATTTTAAATGTTTTTCAAGAATTACTTGTGCTTACATGATTATAAACCGTGTGTTTCCAAAGATAAATACTTGTGTATTGTCTTTTCTATATACTTTCAAGTATTCACACACACTGGTTTGAATTCTTGTTCAAAATGATCTTACCATTTCTCATATTGTAACCAATTTTTTTCGATGGTAAGACACTCCGTTTTTACTTCACTGTATCTTGAGCGTCATTTCATTTCGAAGCGTTCATTTCAAGAAAGTCTATATTTTGTTTCGTATAGACACGTATCTTTTATTCCTGACCATAAGCTTTGATTGTTATATCATTCATTTTCTGATCATTTTCATACAATGTCAGATTTTCAAACAAGTCTCTTGCATTCATGTTCATTCATTCAATTAACTTGTTTGAAATATCTTCAATATTTTAAAATGCTCATATCTTCATGATTATATTTCTGAGCATATTTACATCTGACATTTGTATATGAGCTTTAACTGCTATAGTTAAACCATTTGAGCAACACATGCTTTCTAGGATTACATGGGTTCTTTGTGCTAGGACTTAATTGAAACTTCTATGAAATCACGTTAACCAGTGATTTCTACCCAAGAAGTTAATCCTTTAGTGATTGAGTGTGAGGAGTCGAAAAGAAATGAGTGTGGGTGTGATGAGGTAAAATGGAAAAGAGAGTTTGGTTAGTATTGAGCTTAATGATTAAAAAGAAAGAGGGTGAGAGAACAGAGTAAAAGAATATCAAACTCTTTCTGAGTCGGGCAGCCACATTACTAATGTTTCACAATTCTCGGTGAACATTATTGAAATAGGCAACTAGCCTATGCCAACTCTTGTTAAAAATCCCACCAGCTACTCATTTTCTTTTCAAAAAGAAAATGTTTCACATTTTCAAGGGGACGCAACATATGATCTATCTGATTTTCATTTGGAAAATCTGGATATTGAAAAAGAAGGAAGTTTGCCCCACCTTCACACTTCAATAATGCACATTGAGTCTGTGTTTATCTACTGTTGTCTCAGTGGTTTACACAATGTTGAGCCTTAAAAGAAATCATCAAGTGCTTAATTATTTCTACACTTGCACGAGCAAACAAGAAATATGTTTTCTTGTCATAACATTCATAGAAATTGCCTTTGTGGTGTTTCGATGATTGGATGGAAGCCCTGGGGGAGTGAACATCAAAAAGCTCCTTTATATTGTGTATTCGTTACACACAGTGACTTTGTGTTACTGACAGGCATTCTAACTGATTCATTTGTTGATTCAGGAGTTACATGTTCTTATTTTGTCTGGATTTGCAAAGATCTAGATGAATACTTGGTTATGGATCATAGAATCCGAGGCTTAGTTTGACAAATCAGAATGGTCAAAGACATTTCTTGGAAGAAATTTTTTGATGATATAGATGCTCAAATCATCAAAAATGGGGAGATGGTATCAAGAAATGATAAAGTTTTGAGAGATGATTTTAAAGAAATGTCCAAGTCAGAAGATTCAAAGTAAAGATTTGAAGTAGATCAAAGAATTTCTGAAGATATGCTGATTTTTGAGGAAATTTTCTTTGAAGATTATTTGCTAAAGCAATCCGAGCTGATTCTGAAGATAATTTCTTTCCAAAGTCTGAAAGTATCTTGTGAAAGTTTTGGGGAGATTGTTAATCGTTTGAAGATAGTTTTGGAAAGAATACCATCAAAGGAAAAGGGGAGATTGTACTGACAGAGCTTAAAAGTGAAGACTGAATTTCTAGATATTTCAACAGTGATCTTGAATCCAAAGGGGGAGATTGTTAGAGCATAAATCTGTTGGATACAAGATCAAGAAGACTGAAGGTCAAAGTTCAAGAAAGTCAAAGCTGAGAAAGTCAATTTTCATTAAAGCCAAAGTCTTTTGTAATAAAAGTCAAATTGTATTTTATTTGTATTTTGTTTTGTTTCCTTGTAACTTGTAGGGTATAAATAGTTTTGTTCTCTTTGTAATTAATGTGGAATATTGAGAAGTCTAATTGAGAGAATCAGAGAATACGATTGAGAGTATTGTAGAGAGAGAGAGAGAGAAAGAACTAGAGAGAGAAAGATTGTAATCTGGGAATTTGAAAGTGAAATCAAACAGGTAATTGATTGATAAATCTTGTTTTGATTAATTGTTTGTGATTAAGAACTATAATTTGGGAACACAAGAGTCTATGTATAATTACTGTTGTCTCAGTGGTTTACACAATGTTGAGCCTTATAAAAGCAATCATCTTGTGCTTAATTCTTTCTACACTTCCATGAGCACACAAGGAATTTATTTTCTTGTCATAACATTCATAGAAATTTCCTTTATGGTGTTTCGATGATTGGATGGAAGTCCTGGGGGAGTGAACATCAAAAGCTCCTTTCCAATGTGTATCCGTTACACACAGTAACTTTGTGTTACTGACAGGCATATTGACTGATTCATTTGTTGATTCAGGTGTTACATTCCTAATTTGTCTAGATTTGAAAAGAACTGGATGCATACCTTATTTTGGATCGTTAGTGAATCAGAGGCTCAGTTAAAAAAGATCAGTGGTCAGAATTGCCGATGACATTTCTTGTTGCAAGTTTTGATGATTTCATGCTTCTTTCATCAAAAAGGGGGAGATGGTTATCAAGAAATGTTACTAATGGGAGAGATATTCAATTAATGAAGTTTTGATAGAGAAAGTTTGGAGATTAAAGAAGAATTTATGATAATTTCAGCAAAGTTGAAGAAAGATGTGCTGAATTTTCTAAAATTTTCTTTGAAGATTATTTGCTAAAGCATCCTGAGCAAATTCTGAAGATAATTTCTTTCTGAAGACTGAAAGAGTTTTGAAATAACCTTGGAGAGATTTTTGAAGAGCATATCTACCATCATTGGGAAGATTGATATTTTGGTTAAAGAAAGTTTTTGGAGAGAATACTGAAGATTCTGAAGATTGCTAAAGTTAATCAAAAGAGAGTGATTGCACAGTTTGAAACAAAAGGGGAGATTGTATTGCAAAATCTTTTTGTGATTATCTTTAATCCAAAGGGGGAGATTGTTAGATCAGAAATATGTTGGATTCAAGATCATAGAATTCTGAAGACAGAAGGTCAAAGCTAAAGTCAATTCTCAGCATCAAAGTCAAAGTCAGTTTAATAAAAGTCAAAGTCAAAATGTCTTGTAGTTTAGTTTTCTTGTTGTTATTGTGTGCGAGTATAAATAGCCTTGTGTTTTTGTTTTTGTGAGTAGAAGTTCACACGCATTCAGATTGTTAGAGAGAGAGAGTTGTATGTAACAAGTTTCAGATTCGTAGAGAGAGTTTTAGAGAGAGAAAGAGATTTGTAGAAAGAGAAAGTGATTCAATTCATTTTGTAATTGAATCTTGTGGTTAATCAAACAGGTAGATTACTAATCTTGTTTGTTGTGTTTGATTTAGATAAGAACTTGAACAAATCAAGGACTATCACCTTTTAAGTTTTAGAGAGCGTAAAAGGCAAATCCATAAATGGCATTCCTTGTATATAAGGAGAGAGAAAGAATTTGGAGCGGGAAAAGGTGGGCATCATGATACGGACATGTCCCACGAAGTTGATTGGACAAGAAGTACAACGGACGAACGTGTCAGAAAAAGTCGTGCCATGGATTATTGGTTTGAATGACGTCATAAGAGAGAGAAACATTTCAGTTTTTGAAAAGTATCACTGACAGAAATTCAGAGATATGTTTTCTTTACAAAGGATCATTGATGAGAGATATCAGTGATAAGGTTTGTTTTTCAAAAAGCTTTTAACCACTTGAAGAAATTCAGTGATTAAAGTTTTGGTTTTAGAAAACATCTTACTGAATAGGATTCAGTGAGAGAGAATGAGATAACATACTTGTGTGTTAGAGATTATGAGAATAGGTAGAACCTTTTATAAGTAATATGATGCATGAAAGCTGTAGAATTATTCTTCAAGATTCAGCATTCCAAGCTCACTAATGAGAAAGTTGAATCTTGTCTCATCAAGAGGTTTGGTGGAAGATCAGCGAGCTGATAGTCAGTAGGGATAAAATGGAGTTCTATATCACCATTCATCACATGATCTCTGATAAAATGATATTTGATCTCTATGTGCGTTGTCTTTGAGTGTAGTACTGGATTGTTTGCTATAGTGATGGCACTTGAGCTGTCGCAATAGATTGGAATCTTGGATAGTTGAAGGTCATAGTTTAATAGTTGATTTCTCACCCATAAGACTTGATCACAACAACTTCCAGCTGCTACGTACTCAACTTCAGCTGTGGAAGTGGATACTGAATTTTGCTTTTCGGTTGTCCAACTTACTAGTTTTCCACCTAGGAGTTGACATCCGCCAGTGGTGCTTTTTCTATCAAGTTTGCAACCTGCAAAATCACTACCTGAATAGCCAGTTAGATCGAACCCTGAATCTTTGGGATACCAAAGACCGAGGTTAGGAGTTCCCTTAAGATATCTAAAAATTTGTTTGACAGCGATTAGATGGGATTCCTTGGGTTCTGATTGATAGCATGCACATAGACATGTAGAATGCATGATGTCAGGTCGGCTCGCTGTTAGATACAGCAGGGAGCCTATCATTCCTCTATAGGCAGTGATATTAAAAGGTTTTCCAGCTGGATCCTTGTTTAATGTCAAGGGAAGTGCCATAGGAGTTTTCATCGCTGAGGTTTGAATGAGATCAAACTTTTTCAGAATATCCTTAACACTTACCCTGATGAATAAATGTTCCTTTGTCAGATTGCTTGATCTGAAGTCCAAGGAAGTAAGTTAGTTCACCCATCATACTCATTTTATATTCTTTCTTCATTCTTTCAGCGAAACGAGTGCATAGAGATGGGTTAGTAGAACCAAATATAATATCATCAACATATATTTGTACAAGAATAATATGACCTTTTATGTTTCTAAAAAATAGCGTGTTGTCAATTTTTCGACGCTCAAAATTTTCAAAGATAAGAAAAGAAGAGAGGGTGTCATACCAAGCACGAGGATCTTGTTTTAACCCATAGAGAGCCTTATCCAACTTATATACATAATTTGGATGCTTAAGGTCATAGAACCCTGGGGGTTGTTCAACATAAGCTTCTTCATTTAGCTTTCCATTTAGGAATGTTGACTTGACATCCATTTGATATACTTTGAAGTCTTTGTAAACTACATAGGCTAAGAATAATCGAATTGCTTCGGGCCTAGCCACAGGGGCAAAGGTTTCTTCATAGTCTATGCCTTCCTCTTGTCTGTATCCCTGAGCATCTAGTCTAGCTTTATTGCGGGTTACAGTCCCATTTTCATCTAATTTATTTCTAAACACCTATTTGGTGCCTATAACAGATTTATCAGATGGTCGTGGAACGAAATTCCAAACTTTGTTTCTAGCAAACTCAGTCAGCTCTTCCTACATAGCACTGGCCCAGTTTGGATCTCTAAGGGCATCATCAGTCTTCTTTGGCTCAGAAAAAGAAAGAAAATTAACAAAGAGACAAATGTTACTTGAACTTCGTCGTGTCTGAATACCTGCATTAGGATCACCTAGAATTTGATCTATAGGGTGATCTCTGGTCCATTGCTGAGCTGTGGCATGATCGCTTACCTCAGGAGTTGGATCATCAATTGGAATGTTCACTGATGAAGAAACTTGAGGTTCTTCAGCTGTCAGATGTTGTGGTTCAGATAAAACATTATTCACTGAAAGGTTTTTAGAAGAGGGAAGATCTGATGGAGGAATTGTTTTTAGGGGAACAGCTGAAACCCATGAGGTGGATTCAGTGTTAGGAGGTATGATGTTTGGATCATCATCAGTATTAGGAGGATTTGTATGCTGATGTGAGTTGAAGAGAGGTTCTGTTTCTCTATAATGAGAGAACATCCAAGCATTTAGCTCATCATTGTCAGCGATAGGTTTAGAGTTCGCTGATCTGGATTCGTCAAAGGTGACATGAATTGTTTCTTCTACTGTTTGTCTTCTCTTGTTGAAGATTCTATAGGCTTGGGAAATTGAGGAATAACCAATAAAGATTCCATCATCAGCTTTCGGGTCGAACTTTCCAAGTGTATCTTTGTTGTTTAAGATGAAACACTAACAACCAAAGATGTGAAGAAAACTAATAGAAGGTTTTCTTCCATGAAAGATTTCATATGCTGTTTTGCTGAAACGTTTTACTATCAGTGACCTGTTTTGAGTAAAACAAGCAGTGTTGACAGCTTCAGCCCAAAACTGAGTTGGAAGATGAGAATCGTTGAGCATTGATCTTGCAGCTTCAATGATCGTTCGGTTTCTTCTTTTAGCGACACCGTTTTGCTGAGGAGTTCTTATGGAAGATAAATTGTGAGAGATTCCCTTACTCTCAAAGAAATTTTTCAGAGAACTATTTTTGAATTCAGTTCCATGATCACTTTTTATTGAGCGAACAATTAGATTATTCAACACTTACATCTTTCTAAGAAGAGGCTCGGCTTTGTATGCTATAAATTATTCAGTTCCTTTGGTCCTGATTTCCAATTTCTTGGTGGAGGGATCAAGAGATGAGATTGGGTCATAATTCTCTTATTGTTGTAGTATTGAGGAGGATCCAAAATCATTTTATGAGGCTATAAAGTCTCAATATGTTGTTTTATCAAAAGAAGCAATAAACAATGAGTTGGATTCTATCGTGGGTAATAATACTTGGGTATTATCGAACTTTCCACCGGGTTGTCAACCTTTGGGATGAAAATATATCTTCAAAATAAATATGAAAGGTAGTGGATTAATCGATAAGTTCAGCTCGATTGGTAATTCAAGGCTTTCGGCAATGGGAAGGCATCTATTATTTCAAAACCAATGCCCCTATTGGAAAGATATATAGGATTAGATTGCTGAGAACTTTATTTTATGAGACTAGATTCTCTTCAATACCTAGACCGAAGGACATAGTTCCAACGTCCAAGTACTAGTGGAATTAGTGAGGTTGAAGAACAAGTAATTTTTTCAACTGAGTCTACGATTCTTCGAAGGACCGAAATACGAAGGATTGAAAAATCCATTGGTCCCGATTTCTAATTATACTTGGTGGAGGAATGAAGAGATGAGATTGGATCTCAATTCTCTTACTGTTAGAGTATTAATGAGGATCCAAAATCATTTGATGAGGCTATATGAAGTCTCAAGATGTTTCTTTATGGAAAGAAGCAATAAACGATAAGATGGATTATATCATGGTTAATAATACTTGGGTATTATTAGACTTGCCACTAGGTTGTTGATTGCTTAGGAGATATTCAAAATCTAGTTATTCACCAAATGGATGTTAAAACGTCATTCTTGAATGGTGAATTAGAGGAGAAAGTTTACATGAAACAACCAGAAAGTTTTGTTATGCATGGGATGGAGCATAAGGTGTGCAAACTTATAAAATCATTGTATGGGCTGAAACAAATTCCCAAACAATGGCATCAAAAGTTTGATGAAGCTGTCTTGTCTAACTGTTTTATGTAAACTAAGCGGATAAGTGTGTATATAGCAAATTTGATACATTCGGTAACAGAGTAATCATTTTCTTAAACTGATATTTGACATCGACCGAAATCAAGTCGATAAAACCAAAGAGTTATTGTCATCAAGTTTGTCTATGAAGGATATGGAAGAGGTGGATGTGATCCTTGGAATAAGAATCAAGTGTGAGAACAAGGGGATTGCAATTATGCAATCTCATTACATTAAGAAAGTATTAAAGAAATTGAATTTCTTTGATTGTTCTTCGATTAGTACTCCATTTGATCTGAGTGTGAAGATTATATCCAATTCGGGTGAAATGGTGTCAAAACCTGAGTACTAAAAGGCTATTGGTTGCTTGGTGTATGCCATGACAAACATTAGGCTAGACATTGCTCTTGCCATAGGAAAGTTGAGTAGGTTTACTATAAATATTAGAACTCATCAATAGGAATCAATAAGACGAGTATTTCAATACTTGCAGAAAACCATAGATTATGGTTTGTCCTATGTTGGGTTCCCTTCGGTTTTAGAGGGATATTCGGTGCATATTGGATTACCAACTTAAAAGATCACTCTTCTATGAGTTGTTGGGTCTTTTTGCTTAAGGGAGGTGCCATCTTATCGGCTTACAAGAAGCAAACTTACATCACGAGTTTGACTATGGAATCGAAATTTGTGGCATTAGTTGCTGCTGATAAAGAGGTAAAGTGGCTAAGAAACTTAGTCCATGACATTCCTATATGTCCGAAACAAATATTCCACATTTCTATATGTTGTGATAGTGTAGAACACTTTGGCTAAAGCTTATAGCCAAGTATATAATGGAAAGTCTAGACACTTAGGTGTTAGACATAGCATCATTCATGAGTTAATCACGAATGGGGTGATTTCGGTTGAATTTGTTTGGTCACAACAAAATCTAGCGATCACTTGATGAAGGGGTTAGGTAGGTACTTGGTTCACAAGTCGGTAATAGGGATGAAATTAAAGTCCATCTAAATCTCAAATGGTGAGATACCTAATTCCCTTCTAATACAATATTGAAAGTTGAATTCAATGGAAGGCTCGCTCTAAGAGATTGGAGCACAAGTTGCTCATCCCAAGGTATGTGTTCAGTACTGCAAGTGAAGGAAGTTGAAGTTATATATATTAATAGTTCTTTTTTATAAAAGTGCATGTATAAGTGCATTGGAACTACCTATATGAGTGTGAAGTGTGGCTGCTTCAAGAAGCTTGGACTTGGCTTTGTATATACTCACGAATGGATGGGAACACAAGTCATGTTAGTGTCAAGTTTGAACTTTAGAGAGTCATTTAAATTCATGTGTATGCTTATTTCTGGTACTGAAATGGGTTAAAGGGTTCAATGCATAGGATATCCGGATTCCCGACTATTTGAAATGTGTAATGTACTAAGATGAAAATTAAATCTTCTAGATACTTTCATTTATGCATGAGTTTGTTTTCTAATATTAATAATAACTTATGAATCAAGGATTGCACTAAAATGGGGGATGAATGTTGGTGATTTTAGTGAAATCATCGGTTCATTTTATGTAATTGGATTCACAAAAAGAATACGGGATTGTTAGTTAAGCTATAAAATGGGCTAGGAGGCGTAGAGTGCACACTCGTGTAAGATAACTTGAACCTGAGATTGTTGGATGGTTTTGTATAGTGAGTGTCTAAGTGGCAGATGATTCACTAGCTAGCTAATGGTTCACTAGTTAGTTGATGGTTCACTACTATCTGGTTCGCTGAAGGATCCACATGTGTTCAGCTTTATCAAGCTGATGATTTGCCACCGATTTGCTACTCATTTGTTCTTGCCATATCTGTAACCTCATATTTTCAACAATCATTTCCATTTAATGGAGAGTTATTCTTGAAATTAATACAATAGTAGTTACGATTCTCTAAGTTTAAAAAGGAACGATTTCTGCCAAAATCGGTACTAACAAATTTTAGATTATCCTCGAGTGAATGTCGTGATATCCAGGAAAATTAAGGTCGAAATATCACTTATGGAAAAAGAAGCTCTCACACGTTCTAAATTTTATCCAAGTTCTACACTCTCTATTTTCTCACAATCCCCAACAAATCCCCTAATATATATACACATATATATATATAGAGAGAGAGAGAGGTGGGTTCATACGAGAACAACATCTATTTAAGAAAACACGAAAACAGTCGAGTACATATAAAATCATATCTGCTTCACGTACAAAATCATATCTGATTCACGCGGCTATGTGCCCGACCTTTAGGTCGCGCCGGACATCGCCCGTGTTCGATTTTTTCAGGTTAGTGTAAAATCACATATGATTTTGTACATGGTTTGCTTTTTTTGTTGTTTTCTTGTTTTCTTAAATAGTTAGCGTTCTCGATTGAAACTTCCTCTCTTTCTCTCTCTATATATATACATTTAGACAAAATATCTTGAATACAAATTTTAAAGCATAAAGTACTACCAATTTAAGCATGAAATTCAAAAATCTCTTAAAGACAACTTTTAAAGCCTAATGTACAAGTAGAAACCCTTTTGGTAGAAAAAAAAGCCTGAATCCTTGACCCTTACCATACCGAGAGTGCCTTACCATACCGATTGTACTTTTTCTTCAACCCCTTCACGTCTACACCATACCCACAGGCATACCCTTTCTTCTACCTCTGCACGCTTTCTTCCTGATGTACAACTTCAAAAGTTTTGTTGAACCCAGTTTTTCATCCCACTCCATGAAGATGATTACAGGTCCCAAAGCAAGTGTTCACGCTTCCTTTCTGTCTACATAAACGACGTCCCTGGATTTCTTTTATGCGAAATTGCTTGAGCGAGGTAATTGGAAACCCTATATTTCTTTATGTTTTTGCCGACTAATCTGTTTGTCTCTCTTGCTAAACCCTAATTTTCCACCCATTGATGGTTTATCATCAGTTTTTGCATAACAGGTGGAAAAGCATCTCTTTATATTTTTATATTTTTGGATGTTTGTGTTTAAGGGCATGATTTTTTAGATAGCTTTAGGATCAAGAGATGATCAGTTTGCTAATTAAGTCTAAATAAGGAATAATGTCTTATAGATAACTCTTTTCAGTTTTGATTATTCTTGCAACTCTTTCCACAACTGTCACAAATACAGAAGTTATGAAGAATGGATTTTACGTTTAAAAGAGTAAGGATGTTTAAGATTGTTCTTGAGGATTTGTTTATTGAACTTGATATAAAATACATGATTGATTAAGTTTTATAACCACTGGATCTTAATGAATTCATTTGTAGGAAAGATAAAAGTTATATAAGCTAATGCTACATACTTTCTGTTTGTTGATTGCTTTATTGGTTTATCAACATTTGTTTCTACCTCTCTTTGTTGGTCTATTGTAACTTATTTAGGATATTGGGGGTGGTTATTGGGAAGAAGTTATAAGGGGGTGTAGGGTAATGGAGTTAGGTATGTTGAATTTGTTCAGGAGTGATAAGGAGGTCGTTTTAGAGGTTTGGATGTTTGTTTGGAGGTTTATTATATTGGTGTATAGGGGTCCTATTGTTGGCTTTCAAAATAATTTTGGTGAAGGGGGTATGTTTTTTTTGGTTTATTGCTTATATCAATCATGGGTATGAACAATTTTTTTGGTTCTAATCATGATTTGATTTCTTTTCTTGGGAGAAGGGGTCTGTTTATGCAATCTGTTATATATGTGATATGTCATTGTGTAGCCTGGGAAAGCAGATATGTTGTGGCAATAGCCAAAGGCCAAATTGCTATTGTCAGTTATTCAGATATATTGTATGGGGTCTGGAGTTCTAAATCTGCCCATTACTTAGTTTGGGAAGTTCACTTGTTCCACAATATGGTACTGGTTTTTAATTTCATGAGAGATTGGGTTCATCACAACTTTCTCCTGTTAAGTATCATAATGATACTTTCAGTTCTGCTTCCCTTCTATTCATTTGGTCTCAAACTCTGGTTCTATATGGTATGTGCAATTTGGCATATTGCCATTACATATATCAGTTTTATTCTATGTTGTTCCCCTTGTGATCTGCATTATTGTTTAATAGCGCATGGCCATATTTCTTTTAAGATTGTTTCTATTGATGGGAGTTTTGAGCTAGACTGTATCTGGTTACTATTTGGATATTGGAAGAGATATTTTGCAAAATATGTGAAATGGAGGAATAAGGTTGGATTTTTATTGTACTCTGGATGGAAATGGAGGATTAAGGGATTTCTTATTGTTCTGCTATTGAGTATTTCAATTTTCACTCAATATTTGCTTTTATTTCACTTTTTTGGTCTATGTTTTATGTTGGAAACTACACTGGTTTCTCAACATTTATCCTCTATTCTTTTCATTGGTCTTATTAGTCAAACAGACCTATTCTTGGTTCCTATTGCAAAGGCCATTGGCCAATTTGCAACTACTGTTTGAAATGTATACAGGGGCTTGATTAATGAGGGAAGTAGATGGAGGAGTAGAAGAATGGTAACAAAATGCAAAGGGGTATATGCACCTTGGAAGTCTGAGCCTTGATGTGTATCCATCCAGTTTTTAAATATGATTTCTGGATCATGTTCCTGGGAGGTGATTGAGTTGTTGTTCATTTCTGATTGTTTCCATTTTTGGAAACTGGATATAGAGAAGGAAGACCATGGAGTTTATTTTTGGAATTGGGTTTATTATGAGTGCAACATAGATTTTGAAGATGGGTATATTGATATGTGGTATAGCATTATTTGGGGTTTCTTATCAAATCTGGACCACATCTTTCATGAATTTTTATATGGCAAATGGCCCACTTATTTTTTGAAGGACGTGGATGGCTATAGGCCTTTTATTTGGTGGAGCATGTTCAAGGTGCAACCAAGTGTCATTATTGGTAAGATTGGGTTTTTAATAGGCTCTGTTTTATTGAGAAGATGGGTTGTGGATTTGTTCCTCTTAATTGCAAAAATGATTCCCAAGCCTATTATTTTTTGGGCCCTTTTTAAGTGGACTTGTGGGTGATGTTGCTAGATTTTTGTTTTGGAAAGATGGGCTGCTATCACAAGGATGTTGCCGGATACACCTCTATTTCAAAGCCATCACCTATAAACAAACATCATATGTATTATCATGTGCTTATCCACTATAATTCCGTTAAAGAAAAAGAAAAAAAGAAAAAAAAATACCTGATCTTGCATCAAAGAAATAAGTGGGCTTATAACTATAACAGTCTTTTTTGCAATTAACGGAGGTACCTGATATCTTGGTTACATGAACAGAAAACAAATCAGTTGCAAAATACTGATCACAAACAGATTAACAGTTTTACCACTCTTGTATACTAGGAAACATGTAGTATCATCTTTACACATGAGCATCGTATATGCATATTTATTTTTAAGGTTCACTCTCCTGTCATTTTCTTTGGTCTGCTATTTACTCCTTATGTATTCAGATCTATCAGAGATGATTTAGTTGTGCCTCAGATTCTTACTCAAATTCTGCATCCTGTGTGCCTTCTGTTTTGGATTAGTACTTCGGAAGATATAAGGGTGAATCAAAGTTGCTGTTGGTTTTTGAATAGAAGTAGGCTGCTTATTGTAGATTTTCAAATTCTGATTTTCTGGTATTATATCTGGTGGTTACTGTTTATTTTATCTCATGGCCAAAAAAGTTAAAATTTTTGGTCTAAAATTTGGTTGAGAGTAAAATGGTTGGAGGTTCGGAGTTTTATTGTTCTATGGCTCATAAGGGGTTGGATGGAACAAATTCTCCAAATTATTTTGGATATTGGAAAGTGGGTTTATGATGATAGGAATCTTTGGATGGAAAAAGATTTAATTTGGACGATTATCTTTCTTGAAGATGCGAGGTAGATTAGATATTGTTTATATGTTGGCAATATGGATTGTTGAATATCGCCATGGTTACTTATCATGGTACTTCATATCAAAATTGGTGTAGTGTAAATGGGTTCTGGTTCAAATTGGTGATAGCTGGAACTTGCAAAATTCAGTATAGGGTATTGTAGGTGGTTTCTTTGGTTTTTTTTTTCAATTGATTTTGGTATTCCCTAAAACTTCAAAATCGTTTACAGTCACGGCTCCCGCCGCATTGCGCGGGTACACAACTAGTATATATATATATATAGGAAGATAATCAAATGAGAACTAAAAATAGGTTGAGAACCGTGAAAACCGATCTAAACCATTGATTAATTTTAATCGATGATCATTAAAAGCAATGACTTTTGAAATAAATTGGAAGTGAAACAACTTTTAATTAAAACCATAGGATCAAAAGCAAATTACGGCTTAGATCGGTTCTCACAATTCTCAATCTTTTTTTGGTTCTCACATGATTTAACCCCTATATATATATATATATATGAAAGTTTGGTTAAGAACTGTGCACAACACGACATTTGTCGCTCTTCAGGATGTACATCAGGTTATTGTGAGGGCAGCACTAGCGACACTTGTGAAGAGTTAAATGCTAGTTGGAGGCATGAGTAGGACTTAGCTACTTGTGATATGTTCCGTACATTGGAGATGGTGACTATTATTTGGTTTTAGTAATATCCGCTCCTAAGCTAGACTTTGTGTAAGGATTGATTTTGTAAGTTATTGACATTGAACCTTAAGTTGCCTTCGTAGGTAATCAAATTATGTCTTCTAGAAAGGAATTTGTACCTTTATTAATGGTTTACAAAAGTTTTATTAAATTAGTCGAGGTATGTGAATTTCGGTATCAGAAACAATAATGTGGCGGAAAAAGAAATTTGAAGGGATTGATAATAAAGGGGTGTTTGGTTGGGAGTATTGAGGGGTAAGGAATGAGAATGATAATGAAATTGTTGTTTGGTTTGATATAATATAATGGAATAATTACCTCAAACCCATTAATTTCCATTCCTGACCAAATTGGGAGGAATGAAAATTTTATTCCCGCTTAGTCATCTTTTCTCATGCCTTCATTTGTCGATGTTGAATGTAAAATATTTTTTATTTTCATGTTGGATGTCACATATTTGTATTAAAAATATTATATAAAACATTTTTTATTGATTATATTGGTTTAATCAAACAACATCAATGCAATGCCCATTCCTATTCCTATTCCCATTCCCATTCCCATTCCCATTTTCATTTCTTATAATGAACCAAACGCCCCCTAAATTTCAATAGAGAGGAAAGAATGACAATTAACCACCATTAAATAAGTACAAATAGTAGTTGGTTTAAAAAAAGTGAAAATACGATATATTGTAGCAAGCTTAATAGTTTAAGGACCAAAGTTGTAATTAAGGAAGATGACACAAAACACCCACTTGAGAAAGGCCATCTCCCCGTTTATGAACAAATGTCCCTTAATTTAATATATAAAAATAAATTATTGAAGAAAAACAAAAGTTGATGTTAAAAGATGATGACATTTTTGTAGATAATGTCAATGCCATTTTTTATAAATAAAACAAAATAAAAACATACATGACACTCTTATCCCATTTGGACAAATACTAACAGTAAGGTTACGTTTGGATCACAAAATGGAATTTGATGAAATTAATATTCATTGAAAGAATTCGATTTTTAAGGAACTTGAATGCAATTTGAGGGAATTTAACTATGTTTTTGGTTGGTATGAATTCAATTCCTTAAATTGTAAAATTCAATTAAATTCAAAGGATTGCATCATTTTTATTATGTGAAGCAAACATAAGATTTAGAATTTGGTCAAATGAACTATCCAGTCCAATTCCTTCTAAATCGATGAACCAAACAACCCTTAAGTAGGCCATCAAAGTGTGAATACAATGCATTTTTTTCGTTTTAATAATTGTCCATATTTTTATTTTAGTTTGTTCTAAAATATAGAATTTTACTTTTTCATTCTACCATTAATTATGAGATGAAGAAAGTTTATGTCTCTATTATCAATGGTAAGAGTGTAATTTAGGTGCCGTTTGTTTTTTAAGAGGTCTAAATTCTGAAGTATTATTTTAGTTATGATTAATAAGAGGTGGTGTGTAAAAATGTCTGAATGATTCAGACTTAAGAGCCGTTAAGAGGTTTTTTGAAAAGAACAAACAACCCCTTAGTTATTTAAAAAGCGTAATAATTATACAATTTTAAGATTGTATATTATTTTTATTGTGCACATTTGTTCTAAGATAGAAGAAGTATTATATTGGAGAATAAAATATGATAATTATTGAACCAAATTAGTAGTGAATGAATACTATTGGTGCATTTAACATAATATTTTATCAAAATTATCAAAGTTTTTATTTATTTATTTATTAAAAAATGTATTTATTAACTGAAATGTTTTTTAACAATTTATAAAGGAAAATTGGCTGAAATAGCCATATTACACACCCAATTGCACCTCCTAGCCATTTCTCGACCAACTTTACCAAAATAGACCTAGGTCCGCAATGGCGGAAGTGCAGGTCCGCCATTTGACCCTAAATGACAAACTAAAATGGCGGCTCTACCCAGGTCCGTAACGGGTCGGGTCGGGTAGGTCCGCCATCCGCAACCATGAGCACGTGTCACACTCTCAGGAAACCAACGAAGATCCGCCATCCGCTTGCAGGTCCGACCTGCCGATTTTTCGGTTTTTAAATTATTTAATTAATGAGACACGGTTCCCCACCCCACCCCAACTACCCTTTTTTATATAAAACCAGATTATGGTCCCCTCCTCCATACCCTACATCGAATATTTTAAAGGAATACATTGATAAGGATAAGGCTCGTTTTTTGTCGGATCTTGCTACGTGCTTCCCCAAATCAACACGTGTGAACAATGGCACCAAAGGTAAGTCTTCTAAACTACTTTTTTATACCATCGCGCCACCTTCGCCACCACACTGCACTGGCGGACCTAGAGGTAGTGCAGGCGGACTTGCGGACCTGTAGGTCCGTCATTGCGGACCTAAACTGTGTTTTTTTTCTTTTTTTGTTTTGGATTGGATCTAATGTATGTATATTTGTTACATTTGATCAAATGTATGTATATTAAACATTGTTCTGTATTGTTCTAAATGTCTTACAATTTAGGTCCCTAAACTTTAAATCCCTGGACTTATATTTATGACACTTTATTATCGTTAACTTTAAAATATGACTCCTTAGGTCCCTAAACTTTAATTATTTACACTGTTGGTCCTTTAACTTTAATTTTAGACACTTTTGGTCCCTTAACTTTAATTTTAGACACTTTAGGTTCTTAAACCTTAGTTTATGACACTTTAGGTCCCTAAACTTTAAAAAATCCCACATTAGGATCGTTAACATTAGTTTATGACACTTTAGGTCCCTTAGCTTTAATTTTTTACAATTTATGTCCCTAAACTTTAATTATTCATCCTTTTGGTCCCCAAACCTTAATTTATGACACTTTAAGTCCCTAAACTTTGATATATGACTCTTTAGGTCCCTAAGATTTAATTGTTGACACTTTAGATCCCTAAACCTTAATTTTAGACTTGCATTTATGACACGTTATTACCCTTAGCTTTAAAATATGACTCTTTAGGTCCCTAAACTTTAAATTTTTAGACTTTTGGTCCCTTAACATCAATTTTAGACACTTTAGGTCCCTTAACTTTAATTTTAGACAATATATATGCCAAACTTTAATAAATTACACTTTAGGTTCCTTAACATTAATTTATTGACACTTTAGGTCCCTAAACTTTAAAAAATCCCACATTAAGATCCTTAACATTAATTTATGACCACTTTAGGTTCCTTAACTTTAAATGTTGAGATTTTAGGTCCTTTAACTTTAATATTTGACAATTTAGGCACCCAGTTTGACGTTAAGGTCAAAGTTGACCGTTGTAGAACAAATTAAAAGTAAGTTGAGCCCACGAAGGTTGGAGATCTTCCGTCAGACGGTTTTTGGTCATTGGTTGCTGATAGAGGACTACTCCTATGACACATTACTCATGCACATCGTCTTACGGATGGAGATCTTCCCCGAGAATGATGTGGAGCGTAATATGTTCTTCGAGGTGGGAGGAAATGTGCTAAGATTTGGGCGCGAGGAGTTATGCCTCGTGACAGCACTCCGCTTTGGAGAGCTTCCGTCATTGCCAGAAAGGCAGACGCAGAGGTGCTCCGTTTTCATCCGTCGGGTTTTTGGTGATGTAGAGAGGTTGCTGATCCGCCATGTCGATAAGAGATTTTCATCACTAGGAGATGGAGATCAGCTTACGGACGATGATGTTGTCCGTGTTTGCTTGATCATGATGGTAGAGGTCTTCATTCTTGGCCGACAGGGCCATTTACCCGTTTCCGCCATCGTGCTTACTGTAGCACAGGATTGTCGGTTTTTTAACCGATTTCCTTGGGGTTCTTATGTCTGGGAACGCACCTATCGGCAGATGGTCAGTGCCATCCGGAGACGTACACCGGAGCAGCCAAAGTTGACACTTATAGGGTTTTTACATACGTTCTGGGTTAGTTGATTTACTATTACTAAACTTATACATGGTTAATGCATTCCATATTTTAACAACTTGTAACTCCCAGGTTTGGATCTTGGAGACATTTCCTGCCGCTTCCCTATTTTTCACGATGCATCCCAGGATTCCTAGGGGTGTTCGTTGGACTAGGATGATTATCCTTGACAGTAGACATATCGCGTTTATACTTTATGTAAATGCATTGTTTAGATCAACTATATTGACTTTTGTATTTTGACTTTGTCTTTTGTAAGTCTTTGAGAGTTTAGCCTTTGTGAGTGTTTTGTCTTTGTTATATAATGTAGTTGTGTGAGAGAAGTGTGAGACCATGTACTTTGAGTGTTCATTGGAAGCATTTTGACTCTGTGAGATATATGACAGCTTGACTTTCTCTCTCTAGACTCTCTCTCTGATTTTGATCATATTGTGTGAATTAATTATCATGGCTTGCTTTCTGGACTTACACTTGATGTGTCACATGTACGTATTTTTAAATACCTTAAAATACTAATTATGTTAACGTTAAAATCTAACATTATAGATTATGAATATTAGGAGGGTCGGGTACCGATCGGCCTTCTTATGGCGACACCTGAGGAGGAGGCATTTCAGTGGTATCAGATTAGCCATCGATTTTTCCAGGGGATGGAGGAGTAGGAGAATAAGAGGACGAGAGTCGGCGGTGATGGTGATGACGGCGACGATGACGATGACGATGACGACGATGGGGACGACGATGGTGGTGATGGTGGTCACGGTGTTGGTTTCCACCACGACGCTAGTGTGAGGGGACCTTTGGCCCAGAGATCCATCAGGCATCCCAGCATGAGCCCCTCCCCATATGAGTATGCCACCCAGTGTTCCTTATATTGCATATTGGGATCGTTTGACCACCTTGGAGGGAAGGACATATCATATAGAGGGGTCTGTTAATGATATAAATGTGTGGCGGGGTGATAATCAGGATATGTATACTCATATGCAGGAGATGTACCGTGAGATGCAGCAGTGGCATGTAAGTATTTAATTTTAATTATGTATTTAATTTTAAACTTATTCACAATGATTAACAATTAGTACTTGTACGTAGCTTTTCGCTCGTCCACCACAGCCATCCCAGCAAGAGCGAGCCCCGAGCATGGACACTTGGGTTTCATCACCCACGATTCCCGATCCATCCTACGCTTTTTCCCTCTCCCATACGCAGGTTGTAAGTCTCATCAATCGGTTAATGTTTAACTTATTTTTTTCTATGATATTGTACCGTTATTTATTTATTTCGTTATGCAGGGAGTGTCGGATACGGCCGGTGTGGGTGGACCAGACATGTCAGGGTCGTTCGGTATGGTTGGCCCAGACATGTCAGGGTTGTTCTTTATGGTGGGGCGGTGGTGGGAGGGGTGTACGAAAGTCCCCAATTTTGTACTCCTAGACCGCCCCCCACCGTATCTCCTCAACCGCCTTCCACCGTGGCTCCGAGACCAACTCTGCAGGAGAACCTTGGGAGGGGGCACGTGTACGACATCCTTCCTATCTCCAGGTATCTCCATACAATTCCCCTCCTGATTCTACCCCCAGCTCCCCGACAGAAGAAAGCGAAAGGTAAGGCGGCTTCCACGGCTGGGAATTCACAGAAGGCATCTATATTGGTGGAGCGCATGTATCGGTATGGCACGTTGCTTGGTCAGGTGCGACTTACAGTTCTACCACTCCGTCCTGTAGATCGTACATTTTGGGGAAAACTATTGGGGGTGGAAGATAGTGGATATTTTGAGACCGAGGTTAGTGCCTTAATTTTTTATTTTAGTAATACAATTTTATTAATAATAATTCGTAGCTCATGCTTAACATGTAATTTTTTATTAATAGCACGTCGAGATATGGATACGACTTCACCTGGAGTCACGCTCTACGCACGCAATTTAGACGATGGTGCTCCCGGACTTCATGTATTACATCTCTGTGAGTATTGATCTTTCATACGTCATGGGCCAGTGCAATGGTGAACAACGAAATAGTGGTTTTCCAGCGTGGGGCACCGTGGAACGGGTATGGAAATAAGTTTACATATATATTATTTAAAAAATTACCGATTTATATAATTGACATGAAAAACATCTTACTTTTTATGTTTTAGGTGTTCATCCCCATATGTATAGTTGACAGGCATTGGTTGCTTGGGCAGTTCGATATGGATTCCATGGTTATGACCATATACGACAGTCTGAAGAGGCCAACCTTGGAGCAGCCACTTAAAGACATGATGGGGAAATTCACCAGGAAGATGCCGCAATTGTTTATGGACCTAGGTGAAGGTGCGCGAGCGGTTGTGTTTATCTCCACCTTCAAATGGCAGTACGCGTTGGATGTACCACAGCAGGCCGGACCGATTGGAGACTGTGGTCCATGCGTATGTAAATTTATCGCTGACTTAATGGAAGGGCGACAGCCAGCTAGCACGGATACATCCATAGACTGCAGGCGGTGGCGGCAGGAGATGACATATATTATATGGTCTTTGAGGGAGGCTGGACCGGACGACATGTAGTACCTAGTTTTAAGATGTAACAGTCTGTACAAACTCTTTTTTATTGAGCACGTTACTTTTACTTGTAGTACCTATTATACATCTTTTACAAATTTAACTTACCTTAAAAACAACATTACAAAGGCAGTAATAACATTTAAACTCATCAAAACACACAAAATACTGAACGGTTTTATTCACGAACAAAGTAGAACAGCGGACAGGTACGAAACAGTTAAATAGAAATCACAGGTACAAAGCATAAACATACAAAGTCCAGATACGAAACCAACAACAGTAGCACCATCTAAGGATAAAGTGCTTTACATTGATCAATCCAATTTTGTTTCTCGGTTATCTCGGCTTGCATGACTGCGAACTCTTGGATAATCTTGTTGGCTCGTTCGTTGTCGTAACGAATACGTCCTTCCTTATCTTTTATCTCCTGCTTCAACCTTTTTATCTCTTCCATGTCTGCGTCCATCCTTCTCAAGTACCCTTCCTTCTTGGACATAATTTTTTTCCACCTTTGATTGAGTTCCTCGATCCTTGCCTCAGCTTTTTCTACAGATTGTCTCATCCGTTCCGGTATTGTTTGTGAGGAGGAGGGTTTGAAAAAGAGCCTCGGTTTCCAGCCATGTGATATAAGTTGATGGAAAATGGTATATGGATGGTGTGACTTGTAAGTTCGAAATAACGTGAGTATTTGTTAAGTCAGATTTTATAGTAATCATTGTATTTATAGTCTTGTGCTAATACTGTGTTCTAAGAGCTTTTCTATCTTGTATTGGCCAAGAGTATTTAAGTCCCTTGTGGCCTTTGTGTTGTGTAAGAACATTAGCGCATTCCTTGAATACATTCATTCTTTGCATCGTTTACTTTCTCTCTATAGATTAGATCGATCTTGGATTATCAATTGGTTTCAGAACCTAATCTTTTCTGAGAGGATTGAGAGAAACAAGATTTGTTTCTGAATTTGAGTTTAAATCAGAAAATTTAATTGATTTTCTTGAATTTTTTCAAGAAAATCTCATTTTTTTGATTTTTCATCAAATTCAGATTGAATTTTGATTGAATTTTCTTGTAAATTGGTTCGTTGGATCCGGTTTCAATAGCAGAACATATTTGATTCACATCGTTTTGCAAGAAAATCAGTTTTTGGAGGTCGATTTCAAGATTTTTGAGATATCAGTTTGTTCTACATCAGACTTCTGTGTGTTCATTGAATTCTTCATTTTTACGATTTTTGCTTGTAATTGATTGTAAATTTTGATTAGCAAAGTATAATCGATCATATCTGAGTAGTTAAAAATTATTAGATTTGAGTTTGTGTTCAGATTTGGAAAGTTTCACAAGATTTTCGCCAGATCTCAATTTTGCGCCAGTTCTTCATGATTTGTGCCAATCTTAAAAGATCATAGTTCTCTTCAGTCTCAATGTTCTGCGCAAAGTCCTTTTTGCGCCTCAGCTACTAGTGAAAATCTTACTTTGCGCCGGGTTCTTCTTTAGTTTTTCGCCAAGTTCAGAATCCCGCCATCAGTTCTTCACGAAAAGTATTCTTTGTGCCATCTTCTCCTCACGCAAATATCTAGCTTGCGCCACCTTCTTCACGCGCAAAACAAGTTTGCGCCAGTTACTGTTAGAGCAAATCTCCAGTTTGCGCTAGACTCTCTCTGCTTCCAGACTTAGCATTTTCTGAGTTTACTGACTTTATGGATATGTCAAAATTTTCTCTTCAAGCTCAGATCTACAAGAACGACATCATGATGTCGTTGGGAACAGATACTTGTCCTCCGGTTTTGATCAACGAGAATGAGTTCACTCAATGGCAAGATCGGTTTATTAACTTCATCGAGCGTCAAGTAAACGGAGAAAACATGATGAAGTCACTCACTCAAGGACCTTTCGAAAAGCCCTTTAAAGAGATTCCCGCAACTGCAACTACACAGGCTACTAGGATTTTGATGCCTACCGACGAGTACACACCCGAAGAGCTTTTGCGGTATAAAGACGATCGGGAGATAAAGTCTAATTTGATCCTATCCTTGCCAAATTCTGTCTACAACCGGATTGACTGTTACAAGAACAATCCAATGCAGTTGTGGATACAATTAGAGAAAATTATGCTTGGATCAGCGGTTGCAACACAACTCCGGCAAACACGCTACATGAACAACTTTGAGGAGTTCAAATCCAAGGACGGTGAGTCTATGAAGAGTGTCTCCGACAGGTTCTGGGTAGTGCTGAACGATTTGCAAAAGATCAAAGTGACCAAGACTGAGTTAGAGACTAATCTGAAGTTCCTCAACGCTCTTCAACCGGAATGGAACAAATCATGCCACCAATTGAGAAATGATGTCCGGGTTTCTACCATGCAATTCCAAGAGCTTTATGATATTTTGATGACAGATGAGAGCATTGTCAAGGAGAAGAAAGTCAAGCTTGATAAGAAGAACAAGCCAAAGACTATGGACCTGATTGCTCTCCTCACGAGCCAATTGGTTGAACAAGCATTGTCTGAGAATGCTTATGACGGGGCCACTGATGACGATGGCGAGGCACTAGAAAAAGCAATGATTCTTCTCTCCCAGCACTACAACAAGAAGTTCCAGCATCGGTCGGGTTCCAATATCCTTCGCTTCACTTCGAGGTCTAAAAAGAACGAGACTGCCAAAGAGCCCGAGCCTAAGAAAGCTACTGCGTGCTTCAACTGTGGAAAGTCGGGTCACGTCGCAAAGGAGTGTCGAGTATAGGTGGTTCGGGATTCGGCATATTACCGGAAGAAGATGGAACTAGCCGAAAAGAGAGAGAATGGAATTGTTCTGCTAGCTGAAGACGAATACTGGCTAGATCACTCCGATAACGAAGCAGAAAATGATGAAATTGCAGCCATGTGATTTATCGGAGATGATGACAGTGACGATAATGATGAAGATTCTTCAACTGATGAATCTGAGGTACCTTCTGAATTTGATTACAAATTTATTTCATCTCAAATGAACGTTGATAGTCCAAAATCTATGAATCCTAGAGAGAGAAAGTAGAGAGAGACAAGATGTGCAAAGTAGTAATTGATTAAAGTGTGCGTGAAAGTCTTACAACAACACAAAGACCAAAGGGACTTAAATACCCTTGGTCAGATACAACACAGATAAGCAATCTAAACACTGTATAAGACAAATACCTATAAATACAATGATTACTATAAAATCAGACCTAACAATCTCCCCCTTAGTAATCATTGGCGCTTTGGTCTTCAAAAATTGTCTTTTATAACAGCACGGACCAACAAAGCGACTTTATGAAGCTTTCTGACTTTTAAGAAAAAATTTCTTCTCAGCATCTTTCAGATTGAGATTGTCTTTGTTGCTTGAACTCTAGACGATACACCTCTTTTGAATAATCTTGAATAAACTGTAGTGTTCGGAGTAGAAACAACAAAAGAATTGATATGACTGAGAGAATATAATCTTTGAGCAAATCTTGATCAGCAGATAAACTTTTGAGCTCTTTGTCTCTTAAACTTCTCCTAGACTTCTCCCCCTCATGACCTAGATGATCTTGATCAACTTGGTCATGTAAATGTTGGAGACAACGTAAGATCTGCAAAATCAAATAAACAGAGAAAAGAGGGAGGTTTGCGCTTCATGTCGGATGCGCAAACCAAGGTTTGCGTTTCATGAAGGATGTGCAAACCAAGGTTTGCGTTTCATGAAGGGTGCGCAAAGCAAAGTTTGCGTGTCATGCAGGATACGCAAAACGAGGTTTGCGTTTCACGAAGGATACGCAAAACAAGGTTTGCGTGACCAACGAAATGCGCAATGTTGACTTAAACTCAGAAAAAATGTTACCTTTTTTAAGCTTTTTTGACTCCCCCTACATAAATGCACTAGATGTGACAATTCAAGTTAGCATTCATATAAAGAAAATCAGATACTCCCCCTCAAAAACAGATATAATATTTGAAAAATATTCTCTTTGTTCACTCCCCCTTGAAAAATGCATAAACCCATTAAAATATATTTATGAGAACACAATGATCAGATATTAATGTAGAAAGAAAAATATACTAAATGTAAATTTTGAAACAACTAAACATATAAAATTTTAAACACTAAACAAATAAAGTTCTACTCAGTAAAATATCACAAATTTATCAATCAGTTGAAATCAAGCATGTGTTGTTGGATACAAGAACAAGTTTTAGTGCATATCAAGTTGAAACATGTTCAGTTTCAAAAACTTCCAGCAATCTATTCAGTGTGCTCGCATGATAATCTTCGATTAACTTCAAGAAAATGAAATTCTAAAAATATTATAGAGAACTTTGCATGTACTAACACTAATCCATCAAAAATTAAGATTTTCACAAATTTATAGGTTTATCGCAACTCAAACATATCACCAAGTATCATGAGATGTGTGCTCATTGGCATCTTGACATGAGTGTGCTCTTTGGCATCTTTTAAGCGCGTGCACTTTGGCATCTTTTGAATCAAAAAATTTATTAAGTAAAGAACATGCCGTAAACGTAACTTTCTATCTGACCCTATTGCAGGATTTGGGTCAGCCGCTCCCAGACCAGTTGGCCTTAGGGGACTAGGTGTCAAGCACCCCTTGGAACTTACTTTCCCAGATCAGAAAGGCTACATCGACATATCCTAAACCCATTCATACCAGTAGAACATGACTTTCGATCTGATTCTATAGAAGGATTTCTGTTCGATAACTCCCAGACCAAATGACCTTAGGGGACCAGATGTCGAGCATCCCACAGAACTTACTTTCCCAAATCAGAAAGGTCACAGGTACAAACTTTTAAACTTAAATATTTCTGTATTTTATGAAATTATAATTCATCTCAATCACTCAGGTCAACATCTAAGTGCTTAGCCCATATTTTCATTCCGATCTATAATTCTGATTATTTTGGTAGTCTAAGCAAAGTAAACTATAAAAATTCCGAATCACACAACTTTAAAACAGTAATAAAAGTTTCAAACATGTTGCTGACTTTTCGACTTTTGTAAGACTTGAAATTTGACCATATAAAAACTTTAATATAAACAAAAGAACTTGAAAATTTATCCTAAACACACATTTATTCAAAAGAAAGAAAAAATGTAAAACTTTACTTTATAGAATAAAATTTGTAAAGATTTAAACTTTTAAACTAAATATGCCGATGTTAAAAATTTTCCTTAAAGACAAAATGTAAAGAATTCGGCAAATTGATATTTAGTTGGAACAAAATAAAATTCAGTTATTTCATTTTTCACATTATAAAAAAAAAATTGTGTCTCAAATTAAAAATTGAGTTATACAAAATTAAGAAATAGTTGAACGAGCTCAGATTCTTGAAAAAAATAATTAGAAAAACTAGAACACATCATAATCAGAGATAAAATGCAGCGGAAATAAAATTGATGTACTCACAGTATCTCATTTAGTCAGAAGCTTAAATCATTGAAGAACGAGTTCTAAACTGATTTGTTTAGAAGTCATAGTCTATGAAGTACGGGTCCTGAGCTGAAGTACTCAGAAGCCATCTTTCTCTTACTCCCCCTTAACATGTGATGCCTGCAACTTTAAATCAGATTGAGATTTGGGTACCCACTTAAATTTGGGCTCGTATTTGTTAGTTGCAGTTCTTGTGGGGAAATAATGAGCAGATTTGAAACGAGAAACATGAAAAATATCATCAGAATAATAAGCACAATTATCAGAAGATAAAGCATAATCATCTGAACTAGAATCAGAAGACGAATATGAGACATTTTTGGAAATTTGAAATATTTGCTTTATAGAGTATTTTGAAATTTTATTACAATAAGCAAATGAATCACTTTTGTAACTATTGTCTACATATCTATCTTCCTCAGTCATAGGAACATTTGATGTCGGCCTCGCTCTCCAGATTTGCTTCTTTGACCGGTTCAAAGTCCTATCTGAAAGAATGGAATCTGAAGAATTAGAATTGTCAGAAAGAACTGTATCAAGTTTCTTCGACTTCTTTGACCGTCTTCTTTTAAGCTTAGGTTTATAATATTGATCATTGAGCGTAAAAGAATCATCAAGAATTTTAGACTTAATATTTAAATCAGAAGAAATAAATTTATCCAAGCAACCAATCTGATCAACTAATAAATTTGAATTTGCCTCAGAGTCTGAATAATTTTGAGAAAAGATTTTAAAATTAGAAATTTCCTTTTTGTTTTCCTTATAATCAGAAGAAAGGTTAGAAATAGAATCTGATTTTTGAGAATTTAAATTTTCTTCAAGACTTGAATTTATAAAAGAAAGAAAAATATCAGATTCAATTTCTTTTAAAATATTTTGATCTTCTATCTTATCTTCAAGATCGATGATTTTGCCTTCTAAAACTAACGGAGGAGTATATTTCTTCGAATCATAAATGATTGGAGAAATATTTTCCTTATCAGAATCAGGGGCATAAGAAGGAACAAAATCATCAGACACTGAAGATTTGACGGGAGATATATCATTTAAAACTCTTCTTCCTCTTCTTGATTTTTCAGGAAAATATTTTGCATTTTCACTAGTATAAACAAAAGGAATTTCATTTTTCTTGTTATTTATCCTTTTCTCATTTTCAAGATCTAACACTTCCTTTTCACTAGTCCAATGAAATTTGAACTGAGGAGCATAATGTGCAAGTGTCAGATAATCGTATTTATATAAAGTAGGAACTTCTTTTATCACTTTGTTTAAACAATGAGGATTATCAAAACCAAGTCCCCATTTTTCTTTTAAAGTTTCTTCACTCCTTGGCTTGTTCATAAAAATTGTTTGTTCAGATTGGTTTCTTCGATAAAACTTTTCTTCTAACTTATTTATTTTATCTGAAAATTCATCCTTTAAAGTAGTCATTTTAGTCAAAGACTCAAGATATGTCTTATTTGAATTTTCCAAATCATCCAATTTCTTTTGAAAGATGTCTTTTGTATTTTCTAAAATAGATTTTTCATCTTTCAAAGAAAATTTCAATTTGTCAATCAAATCTGACTTTTCAGAATTTAAATTCTTTTCAGATAAGAGTTTTGAACGTAGTAGATCAGATAAAGCAGTAATTATAATATTCATCTGAGAAGAAATGAAATTAAAATCAAATTCAGAGTATACCTCATCAGCATCAGTATCAGAATCATCTGACTGATCATCTCCGATCAAGCACATCTGAGCGATCTCGACGTTTGATGCTTCATCATCGGAATAATCCAGCCAGAATTCTTCCTCGTCTAGCAGAGCAGTTCCGTTCTCTCTCTTTTCAGCCAGTTCCATTTTCTTGCGGTAGTAAGCTGAGTCCCTAACTTTCTTTGCTTGACACTCTTTTGAGTAGTGGCCCGACTTTCCACAGTTATAACAAGATACAGTCTTAGGCTCGGGAACTTTGACTATAGAAGCAAAAGTGAAGCGTGAAGAGTTGGAACCGATCTAGGTTGGAACTTCTTATGGTAATGCTGAGAGAGAAGGATCATAGCTTTTTGTAATGCTTCGCCATCATCTTCAGTTGACCCGGTGTAAGCATTTTCAGACAATGCTTGTTCAGATAATTGCTTCGTGAGAAGAGCAACCGGATCTACTATTTTCTTCTTTTTATCCTTCTTGGCCTTTTTCTCTAACACCAAGCTCTCATCAGTCATCAGAATCACGTAAAGTTCCTGAATTTGAATTGTGGAAATTCGAACATCGTTCCTCAGTCTATGACAAGATTTATTCCACTCATGCTGAAGAGCATTAAGAAATTTCAGATTTGTCTCAAGAGCAGTATTTTCCACTTTAATCTTTCTTAGATCATTAATCACAGTGCAAAACCGGTCAAAAGTCACCTTCAGAGATTCATTGTCCTTTGCCTTAAATTCCTCAAAGTTATTCATGAAGCGTGTTTGGCGTATTTGAGTAGCAACTGATGATCCAAGCATGATCTTTTCTAACTGAGTCACATCATATTTGGATCATGTTTGAAACAATCAATTCGATTGTAGATTGTGTTGGGCAAAGCTAGCATCAAATTGGACTTTGCTTCTCTATCGGCTTTTTCACGTTTGATTTCTTCAGTAGTCAAAGGAATGTCATTTTTCGGTCTGACAAATGGTCCTTCAGATAAAGATTTCATCATATTCTCTCCATTAGTATGCCGCTCAATAAAATTTATGAACCTATCTTGCCACTGTGTAAACTCATCTTCGTTGATTAAGACTGGAGGACGAGTATCTGTTCCCAATTGCATCATCAGATCATTAGAGTAGAACCTAGCTTGGAAAGCAAACTTGGCGGAATCCATTGCTGATATTTCAGAAAAAAAAAATTCTAAGTGTTAAGCTTGCGCAAAGTAGATCTTTGCGTGTCAGGAAGAGGACGCAAACAAGAGCTTTGCGTTGACAACTAGAAACGCAAACTAAGACTTTGCGTTTTGAACGTGAAGCGCGAAGAAGATCTTTGCGTGTTAAGACACGGCTTTGCGTGTGAATACTGAAACGCAAACTGTGTTTTGCGTGTGAATACTGAAGCGCAAAGAATGCTTTGCGTGTGTAAGCAGAAGCGCAAACTAGAACTTTGCGTTGCAAGTATGATACGCAAATTAAAACTTTGCGGGTTGAACTTTGCGTTTGTGAGAGAAGCGAAAACTTGATGCACGAAGAAGATCTTTTCGCTTGAAGAGAGAATCGCGAAGTATACTTTGCGTATACAGAGTGATTCGCAAACTGATGGTTTGCGTATTAAACTAGAGCCGAGAAACTAGAAGTTTTGCGTTTCCAACGTGAACCGCAAACATGAAAATTCACTAACACACGACTTAGACCACACAAAAAAAACTTTAAGCAAAATATATGAATGAAACGCAAACTATTATGAATGAGGCGCAAACTTGTATGAATGAAGCAAAAACTTTAAAAACTCACAAATTTTCGCAAGATCAATTCAAACCAAGAAATTTATGCATGAAAAACACACACTGAATATCGAAAACACCTTTTTAACACAATTCAAACAACAATTTCGATTAAAAAACACTAAAACTCAAAATCTTCGATGAAACAGTACTTGAACTCGTTTTTCCAGAAAATTTCAATTTCACAAAATCGATGATCTAAATCAGTTTTTCTTGAAAAACAACCTGAAACAAATGTGATCGATTATCAAAAACGAAACTAATGAAATCAAAAACAACACAATTCGATCACAAACAGATCCAAATTTTATGAGAAATCAAGAAAACGAGATTTTCTTGAAAAAATTCAAGAAAATCGATCAAATTTTCGATTTCAATCACAAATTCAGATATAGAAAAACAATCTCTCAATCTTCTCAAGATTCAGTTGGCTCTGATACCAATTGATAGTCCAAAATCTATGAATCCTAGAGAGAGAAAGTAGAGAGATAGAGACAAGATGTGCAAAGTAGTAATTGATTAAAGTGTGCGTGAAAGTCTTACAACAACACAAAGACCAAAGGGACTTAAATACCCTTGGTCAGATACAACACAGATAAGCAATCTAAACACTGTATAAGACCAATACCTATAAATACAATGATTACTATAAAATCAGACCTAACAAACGTCATTATCACTGCCTTACATGATTTACGTTCAAAGTTTTTATCTGAAAAGCAAATTAATCAAGAGAAGTTTATCTTTATTGAAAAATTGCAAATTTCTTTGAAAGATGAAAAATTTATTTTGTCAGATACAAAAGAAAATTTTCAGAAGAAATTGGGTGACTTAGAAATTTCAAATCAGACTTATCTTGATTCTTTGACGGAAATGACCAAATTAAACCAAAGTTTTTCGGATAAAATAAATAAGTTGGAAGAAAAATTATATCTGCGAGAACAAACTGAGCAAACCATTTATATGAATAAACCGAGGAGTTATATTTCTATAAAAGAAAGATGGGGACTTGGTTTTGAAAATCCACATTGTTTAAACAATGTTAAAACAAAAACCCCCACTTTATATGATTTTGATTATCTAAATCTTGCAAGATATGCTCCTCAATTCAAAATTGAGTGGATGAATGAAAAGCAAGAATTAGAAATCGAAAATGAGAAAAGAATGAACAACATGAGAATGGAGATTCCGTTTGTGTATACTCGCGAAAATGCAAAATATTTTCCTGAATAATCAAAGAAGTCCAGAAGATCTAAAAATGTTTTAAATGTCCAATCTTCCATTAAAACTTCATTACCAAACGATTATTTCGATATATATGCTATTAATGCTAATAAGGAAAATATATCTCCAGTTTCTTATGATTTTAAGAGATATATTCCCCCATTAGTGTTAGAGGGCAAAATCGTTGATCTTGAAGTTAAAATGGAAGATCAAAGTCTTCAAAATAAACTTGAAAACGATTTACTTCTTTTCATTATGAAATCAAGTTTTGAAGAAAATTTAATTTCTCAAAAACAAGATTTTTGATGACAAAATTAATTCTGGATTTTCTACTGATTCTAAGGAAAATACGCAAGAAGTTCCAATCAGTGATAGTTTGCGCCAACTACTGGTAGAGCAAACTGACAGTTTGCGCCAGCAGCTAGTAGCGCAAAATCCAGTTTGCGCCACCAATAGGTCGCGCAAAATTTGTTCAGCCTTATGTTTTTCTGAAAATTATGACTCCGAAGCTAGTTCAAAAACGATGAATGATCAGTTTGGTTTCTTCGATAAAATTTCTTCTTCACATTCAAATCTTAAATCGGAATTTATTGATGAATCTTTTACGCTAAATGATGAGTATTATAAACCAAAGCGTAAAAGAAGATGGTCAAGGAAGTCAAAGAAGCAAGCTAATGTCATTTCTGAAAATTCTAATTCTTTCGATTCTAATGTTTCAGATAGGACTTTGAGGCCTTCTACAAGGCAGATATGGAGGGTCAAGCAGAAATCTAATGAATCTGCGACTGTTGAGGATCGATGTGTAGATAATCTTTGTAATAAGGATACATTTGCATATTATAATAAAATCACAAAATATTCAATAAAGCAAATGATTCAAATTGCAAAAGGTGTATCATATTCCTCCTCTGGTTCTAGTTCAAATGATTATGCTTCGTCCTCTACTGATGAATATGTTCATTTCTCTGATAATTTTACTCATGTTTTGTTTGTCAAATCTAACAAATTTTCTCGTTTTAGAAATGCAACTAACAAACCTGGATCCAAATTTCAGTGGATTCCAAAATCTAAATTTGTGTTGCAGGCATCCAAAACTTAAAGGGAAATCAGAACTTCGACTTCTAAACATATCTGTTTAGGAGTCGTTCTTCAAATATTAATGACTTCTGAGTAAAGCAGCTCAGGACTCGCCCTTCAATGTGTTTAGCTTCTGGACATATGAGAAACTGTGAGCACATCTACTTCAAATTCCGCTGCACCTATCTCTGACAGTGATGCTGTTCCAGTTACATCAAGATATTCAAGAATCTGAGCTAGTTCGATCAGAACCTGAATAAGTGCAAACCAAACACATAGATATGTGGTACCTTTTCATTAAACATCATGTGGAAGAAGGTATTATTGAATTATATTTTATTCCAACTGAATATCAATTTGCCGATATTTTTACAAAAGCCTTAAATGAAAAACGATTTAATTTTCTGCTTTCAAAACTCGGCATGTTGAATTTTAAAGTTTAAACCTACACAAATTTTACTCTATAAAGTAAAATTTTTACAATTTCTCTTTCTTTTGAATAAAATGTGTGTCTATGATAAATTTTTCAAGTTGCTTTGTTTATATCTAAGTTTTATATGTTCATATTTCAAGACTTACAAAAATCGAAAGGTCAACAAAACATGTTTGAAAGTTTTGAGAATGCTTTAAAGTTGTGTCATTCGGAATATTTATAGTTTACAATGCTTAGAAAACCTAAAAAGTCAGAATTATGGATCGTAATGAAAATATAGGCTAAGCACTTAGATGTAAAACCAAATGATTGAGATGAAAGTTAAATATATAAAATACAGAAATCACTAAGTTTAAAAGTTTGTACCTGTGACCTTTCTGGTTTGGGAAAGTAAGTTCCGTGGGACGCTTGTCATCTGGTCCCCTAAGGTCAATTGGTCTAGGAGTGATCGAACCCAAATCCTTCTATAAAACTAGATCGAAAGTCATGTTCTACTGGTATAAATGGGTTTAATATGTGTCGATGTAGCCTTTCTGATATGGGAGAGTAAGTTCCAAGGGGTGCTTGACACCTAGTCCCCTAAGGCCAACTGGTCTGGGAGCGGCTGACCCAAATCCTGCAATAGGATCAGATAGAAAGTTACGTTTACGACATTTTTTTTACTTACAAAACTTATTGATTAAAAGATGCCAATGTGCACAAGTTTAAAAGATGCCAATGTGCACATATTATAAAAGATGCCAATGAGCACACATCTCATGATACTTGGTGATATTTTTAAGTTGTGATAAACCTAAAAATTTGTGAAAGTCTTTATTCTTGACAGCTTAGTGTGAGTAAAGGCAAAGTTCTCTATTATATTTTGAGAATTACATTTACTTGAAGCTAATCAAAGTTCTCATGCTAGCACACTGAATAGATTGATGAAAGTTTTTGAAACTGAACATGTATTAACTTGATATGCAATGAAACTTGTATCTGTATCCAAAAACACACACTTGATTTCAATTGATTGATAAATCTGTGATATTTTACTGAATAGAATTTAATTTGTTTGGTGTTTAAAATTTTATATATTTAGTTGTTTCAAAATACATATTCAGTATATTTTTCTTTCTACGATTGATGTTTCGATACTGGTGTTCTCATATCTGTGTAAGTGGGTATGTGCATTTTCGAGGGGGAGTACATAAAGTAAATACAGTGGAAAGTGCATTTGTGTAGGGGGAGTAAAAGAGATCATCAGATATGAAGTTGTCTCTTCTCAAGCGTTGACAAGACCAAAATGATTCACATCATCAAGGTCATGAGGGGGAGAAGTTAAAGAGACAAAGAGTTCAAAGTTTATCTGCTCAAGATTCTATTTCTTCAGCTATACTAGTCCTTTTGCTGTTCCAGCTCCGACCACCACAGCTACTTCGAGTACATTTGAAAGAGGTGCGTCGTTTAGAGCACAAGTTGATGTTCCTGTTTCTGAACCGATTGTTCCTCCAAGCTTATTACAAAATGGTCCAGTCTTCTCAAGGCAGCAAAGACAACATAGATTGAAAGATGCTGAGAAGAAATTTTTTTTAGTCAAGAAGCTACGCTAAGTCGCTTAAAAGGTTTGTTTTGTGTTCGAAGATGGTTGTAACAACCTACATTGAAGACCAGAGCGCCAATGATTACTAATGGGGAGATTGTTAAGTCAGATTTTATAGTAATTATTGTATTTATAGTCTTGTGCTAATACTGTGTTCTAAGAGCTTTTCTATCTTGTATTGGCCAAGGGTATTTAAGTCCCTTGTGGCCTTTGTATTGTGTAAGAACATTAGCGCATTCCTTGAATACATTCATTCTTTGCATCGTTTACTTTCTCTCTCTACTTTCTCTCTATAGATTAGATCGATCTTGGATTATCAGTATTTATAGCCCAAAAACTAGTGCCCTCCGCAATTGCGGACCTAGATTTGGTCAAGATAACCTGCACCTTTTCAGGCGAATCTTGCAGATCCGCAATTGCGTACCTAGTGCACCTACGCAATGGAAGACCTGAACGACTATAAGTACCCCATGGTTGAGTGGTTGTAAACCATAGAAAAACAAACAGAGTGTGAATCATCAAAGTAATTGAATAATTTCTTCTTACATGGCATCTCCGAATCTTCATGTTTGGAACTTCAGATGTTTAACTCAATCTCTTCCAGACATTACCACTGAGTTATATGGTTAGTGTTCATATTATTTTGGTTTTGCTTGTGTTAAATGTTGTCGAAGGCTAATGTTGTTCATGTTTATCATCAGTGGCTTATCCACAAATTTTTACCATGAAAGTCCACCATCAAGGGTACTTCACAGATCCACCTAGAAGACACTACTTCCGTGGTCTAGAAATCTATGTTGACATGTTTGATGTCGGCGATCTTTCCATGCAACTGTTTCACCAGATCATGAAAGTGTTAGGCTGCACACATCTCGCATCGTATCGGGATTTTGAAGATCTTTTGAACTCTAAACTGGAAACCCTCTTCAAGGGTCTTCCTCCCGACAGCGAGGGTCATTTCTTCTTTCATTTGAAAAACATCCCCTAGATTCACTCTTCTACTACGGTTATAATGTACGGGTGCTCCGTTTGGTGTGATGACGGGCTCTCGGTCTTCTGGAAGGGAGGGGGCATAACAAAGAAATCATTTATCCCACCATATGATTTAACAGGACTGGGTTCAGGCGTTTCTTCTTCTTCTTCTTCATCCATATGAACATCAGAAAGACCCAGGTCATAAACATGAGATCCATCGGGGTCTTGATGAAATTCTTCTTCGGCTTCATCTTCCTCATCTTCTCGTTCATCTACCGGTTCTTCACGTTCGTCTACCGGTTCTTCTGTCTCGGGAACAACATCGGGGTTATAGTCATTCATACCATAACCATGTTCAGGAAGAAAAGCGGAATCAAACTAAGACACGTAAGGAGTTTGACTCTGCTCAGGGAACCGAGGCATGTAAGGAGTTTGATTCTGCTCGGGGGCATACACATTAGGAGCGCCTCTGGTGTTCGAACCACCACCAACGTTGCTTTCGCCCGCCATCATGTAATCGTCGTAAACGTAAAGTGTTGGCGGATTTGTTAAAGCCATAGCATTTTGCAGGAAACACGAAGCATCGACATTGTCTCTTAACTCAACGATTTGGCCAGAATATTTGTAAATAATTTTGGTGGTACCAACAATCGAGTCCATACCACATCTCTCGAACATAATTAACCAACCTTTGATGCGTGATAGTTGCCAGAACCATGACGCAAACCATCGGTCGACCAGTAAAATAATCCCACTCTTGATCATTTTGTTGAAAATAACCTCCACCCAAAATACGTAACTTTACTTTTTGAGAAACAGAACTCATCTTCAAGAAAAAACACAGATTAAGCGGATGAAAGAAAATCAAGTTGTTGCCAATTTTTCTCAGATAGCAAAACTGCTTACCTTCCCTTTTCAGGCTTCCTATTCTTATAGAAATACTTCACGGTTTCAAAATTGTTCAAAAGCATTCAATAGGTTCACCCACTCAACTGTACAACTGACAATTATCGAGGAAAAAAATAATGCAAATCCGCAACGAAAACGTACGTCAAAAACAAGAAAAACACACAGAATGGGGCAGAATTGCGGACCTAGCCTAGGTCCGCAATGGCGGGGCTAGGTCCGCAATGGCGGATCTGGATAAGACATTTAAGGTTTCCTGAGAGTGTGACACGTGTCCATGGTTGTGGATGGTGGACCTACCCGACCCGACCCGTTGCAGACCTTGGTAGAGCCGCCATTTTAGTTTGTCGTTTAGGGTTGGAGGTCCGCCATTTCGGACCTAGGTCTATTTTGGTAAAGTGGGTCGAGAAATGGCTAGGAGGTGCAATTGGGTGTGTAATATGGCTATTTCAGCCAATTTCCCTTTTAGAAACAATGGAGAAACTATTTGTATCACTTGATATTGTATTGTTTCCTGTATGAACTACACATGTAACAACTTTGTCACTGACTCAAGATTTTTTTTTTCTTAAAATTATTGCATTGCTATTTTCGTAAGTCAACACCCCTATTGATCTTAAAAATTTATAATGCATTGGACACAATAACAACTGATTAAGTGAGACAAACTTGACCAACCAAACTAAAGAAACATGAGATTGTTTTTTGGTAGCTTAGAATTAAAAATGCCCTAAAATATACATAGAATGGTAGTTAAACACCAAAATTTCTTGACCATAAGAGTTTAAGAGTGATAGATTTTTGATGAAATCCTTAAGTATCGTAAAACCTAGAAAGGAACGAATATATTTCATTAGTCGTTTCCTATATGGATGGACTCAGGTGCCAGTGGTGGCAAGTGCCATCGTTTCTTTCTTCCGTCGTAGTGTAAATTTGTTGTGTGTCATCGTATTAATTTGTTGTGTGTCATCATATATATTTTGAAACTACAATAAGGACATAAGTTTCCTTGGTAGAATTGGTTTGCAAGCCTTTTCTTCCTCCCTAGACCTAAGTTCGAACCCCGTTAGTGTCATGTTCTTAGTTTTTATCTTTTAATTTCAAATTTATCATTTTTCTGAATTTTTTTTTTTTGCAATGAAAGACTTGAACACAGAACATCACATATGAAAAACAATGAACTAACTAACAGACAAATGATGATTTTGTGAAAAAAATATCCCTATATTTGTTTTTTATAGTCAAATGGTGCCACCACTTGAAACTTTTTTTAGGTTTGTCTCTAGTTTCCTACATGGATAAGAGAAACACCGGAAATGCATGGATAAACATACCACAATAAAATGACATAACTTTCAATTCAGGAGGAGTTAAAGACACCACAACAAAAGGGACATGTAGCTACGACTTTACACAAAATTGGAATTGACACGAAACGGAGATCTTGAAAATAAATTACAAAAAAAATAAGAATTGAAACAATTTACGTTCCATACGTATGTTGGTGATTTTAATGTCATCAATCATTTGGTGTAATTGTGATTATTTGAGAGCGATCAAAGCGATAAGACAAACATACATAAGTTGGGAGGTGTGGAGTGCACATTTACAAATATTGTCTCTATCACCTTAGATCGCAATAAAGCAGGTGTATTCAGGTGTCACTGAAGACTCTTCATCTGTCGTTGAAATGTTTGAAGGTTGTCGCTGAAAGGTTGTCACTGAAGGTTGTCGCTGGAAGGTTGTCACTGAAGGCTGCCGCTGAAAGGGTCTTCAACTATCGCTGAAGATGAAGTTTTTCCATAAGTTAATTTTGGTTGTAACTACCTTTTGATCTTATCCATTCTTATAACCGCTTAACCGCCTGTAATTGTCGATCTCTCTTATAAATACATATTTCATGATCTGGAGTATATATATATATATATATATAGGGTCAGGTTCAGGTTCAGGGGAAAACCTAAAAAAACGGAAAACTAAAGAACACTCTGGTAGCCCTTTATCTGGACGATATGCACTTGTGCATACAGGTAGTTTGTAACATGCACACGTGCATATGCATAAGTGCATAATGGACTTGTGCATATGCATAAGTGCATAATGCACTTGTGCATAAAAACCAAAAAAACAACATAACTTACCTGTATGCAGAAGTGCATACCGTCTAGATAAAGGGTTACTAGAGTGTTCTTCAGTTTTCCGTTTTTTGAGGTTTTGTGATACACAAGGCGTTATGGGTCGAAATATAGTATTTGGAAAGTGATATTTCATTCACGGTCCAAATTTTTATCAAATAATTTCTCACCCAAAACCCAAATTTTCTAACAATCAAATACTATATTTTCATGTGATTAACATGGGTTCGGGAGAGGAATCTGTTCGAGACATGACATCCAAATTTGGAAAGTTGGAGAAATTCCAAGGAATAAATTTCCGTAGATGGCAGAAAAAGATGCATTTCTTGCTTATGAATCTGAAGGTGGTTTACATTCTAAGCACTCCAATGCCCTAATACGTGGAGGATGAAACTTGGAGATGACGAGACGAAGGATCAAGTGGGAAAATGATGACTACATCTGTAGAGGCCATATTCTCAAGGGTATGTCTGATGCGCTTTTTGATGGCTATCAAAATGTTGAATCCTCAAAAGAAATATGGGATTCCCTCGAATCAAAAATACATGGCCGAGGACACTTCTAGTAAGAAGTTCCTGGTCAATAATTTTAACAATTACAAGATGATCGATTCGAGGACGGTAATGGAATAGTACAATGAACTGCTGCAGATACTTGTACAATTTACTCAACACGATATGTAGATGGACGAATCCATATTGGTGTCTAGTATAATTGACAAGTTACCTCCCTCATGGAAAGATTTTAAACACATGTTAAAACACAAAAAGGATGAACTGCCCTTGGTTCAATTAGGAAGCTACTTGCACATAGAGGAGTCTTTAAGGGTATAAGAAAATGGCAAATCCAAGGAGAAGGATGTTACTGTACCATCGAGTGTTAACATGGTGGAAGAGGGAAAGAACAACAACAAAAAGTTTAAGGGAATGAGATGGAAATTTGATGATTTCAAGAAAGGTGCCAATAAAAAGTCGAAAATGTAACCACAAGGGTTGTGGTGTACTGGTTAAGGCCTTGGGGATGTGGTGGAATATCCCATCTGCCCAGGGTTCGAATCCAGGCGTACACAACAATTGTGGCCACTGAGATTTAATCAGGGCCAAGGTTCTAAATGGCGTGAGGTGTGGCGTGGCGGCGAGGTCAAGCCTCAAGCCTTAGGAGCCACGGCGAGGCCATGGCGTTTTCAAGGCGTGACTTATGGCGTCATTTTTCTAATTCATATATTTCATTATATAGAAAAACATATGTTTTGTAGTGTTACTCAATTAGTCAATAGTAATAAGCAAGTTAAATTATGGTATATATCAAAAAAACTTGCAAATAAGACATTAAAAACGTAAAGAAAAATCAAATATTGCATTACGAAATTGTACATTAGGCCATGGCGTGCCACAGGCTTAACGTGGCGTGAGATACAAGCCTTGGTGCCAAGGAGCGCCATGGCGGTTGTGAGGCGAGTTTTTTAGAACATTGATCAGGGCTGATTTCTTACAGTCATAATTTGCCAAGGGATTAGTATAGGCATAGCCTAGGACACCCTTCCAAAAAAAAATTTGAAAATGACTTGCTGGATTTGTGGCAAATCTGGTCACTTCAAACGAGATTGTCGAGTTGGTAAAGGGAATAATGGAGCAAACATGAGTGGGTCGGGACAAGGGTCGAAAGACCAAGCCCCCAGCTAAGTCGAACTTTGGTAATAATTCTATTTTGAATTATGTTCCACTAATAGCAGAAGCATTTTACGTGCAGGATGACGATGTGTGTTGGTGAATAGACTAGGGTGCCATGAGTCATATATGAAAGGATTGAAGATGGTTCAGTTTGTGGGAACAGGTGGAAGATGGATTTGTGATACATATGGGCAACGAGTCTAGCACTCCAATACTTGGACGTGGTTGCGTTAATTTAACTTTTAGTTCTGGGAATGTACTCCGTTTAAACAATGTGTTATTTGTTCCGACTATCCGTAAAAATTTGGTCTCCGATTATATGTTAAATCGATGTGGATATAAACAAGTGTTTGAGTCGGATAAGTATGTCTTATCTCGACGTGGTTCGTTTGTTGGATTTAGTTACTTGTATGGTGGCATGTTTATGCTTAATATGAATAATGATAATAAAGTTGTTGCTACTAATTCCACATTTATTACTACTGTAAATTTTGTTGATTATTCACTTTAGCATGCATGTTCGGGTCACGTTCACTATAAAACGTATGCATGAAATTTCTAAAGATGGATTAATTCCATCTTTTGATTAACTAGGAGAAATGCAAAGTCTGCATGTTAAACAAAATCACTAGGCAACCTTTTCCTCAAGTAAAGAGGACTTCAAAGGTGCTTGAATTAGTACACAAGCGATCTGTGTGATTTCCATGCAACTCCAACTTTGGGAAATAAAAAATATTTTGTGACTTTTATTGACGATGCAACTCATTTTTGTTACGTGTTTTCACTACATACGAAAAATGAAGCTTTAGAAAAATTTCGAATATATAAACCCGAGGTTGAGTTGCAATTAAGTGATTTAATTAAACATTTAAGCACCGACAGAGGTGGCAAGTACTTTGATCCTACTTACTTTCAATCTGTCAGGATTATCCATGAGACCACGACTTTGTATACACCGTAACAAAACAGTGTGGTGGAACATAAAAATAGAGTTTAAAGGAAACGATAAACTCTATGCTATCCTATTCCGGACTAAGTGACGGATTCTGGGGATTTTTAATGGTTTGTTATTTATTGAATTGCGTTATGAGAAAAGTAACAAACTCACCCCATATCAACTTTGGTGTAAAAAACTCTAAACATGAGTTATCTATGAGTTTGGGGATGTCGGGCAGGAATGAGACTACCCGAACCCAATAAAAGGACCTTGGGTGAACGAGGAATCGATTGCATCTTTATCTGTTACGCCGAACACTCTAAGGCATGTAGATTCTATGTAATAGAACGTAAAGATCCTGTTCCAGTAAACACCGTTATAGAATATCGAGATGCAATTTTTGATGAAATCGATTTACTTGGTTACCTAGACCAAAGGATTTAGTTCCAAGTACAAGTGGAACTAAACTTGGGGATGACGAAATCGAGGTTCCCAAAGTAACACCCTAGCTTCGAAGAAGCAAATGGGGTAGGATAGAAAAGTCTTTTGGTCCAGATTTTCAACTTTAGTTAGTTGAAAGATCAAGAGACGTGTAGTATCTCAACTTTCTTATTGTTATAACATTGAAGAGGATCCTAGGACCTATAATGATGCCATGAGTTCACAAGATGTTGCTTTCTGGAAGAAAGCAACTAATAAAGAGATGAACCCGATTATGGGTAACAATACATGGGTCTTGAATGACTTGCCACTGGGATGCAAACCTTTGGTTTGTAAATGGATATTCTAGAAAAAGATGAAAGTTGATGGTACAATCGACAAATTCAAGGCTCGATTGGTAAATCAGGGGTTTCGACAAAAAGGAGGGTATCAATTACTTCGATACTTATGATCTAGTTGCTAGAATATCTATTATAAGATTTTTTATTGCCTTAGCAACAATTTACAATCTGGTTATTCACCAAATGGACATAAATAATGTGTTTTTAAATAGTGATTAGAAGAGGAGATTTATATGAAACAACCGAAATTGGCGGTAATGAAAACAAGGTGCGTAAGTTAATTAAATCTTTATGCGGTCTCAAGCAAGCATCAAAAACTCGATAAGGTTGTCTTGTCAAATGGTTTTAGATTAAACCAAGCCGACAAGTGCATTTATAGTAAGTTTGATAATTCCGGTAACGGAGTTGTAATTTGTTTATATATAGACGATATGTTAATATTTGGCACTGACCAAAGTCAGGTCGATATGACAAAAGAATTTTTGTCGTCTAAGTTTTCTATGAAGAACATGGGGGAGGCGGATGTTATCCTAGGAATTAGGATTAAGAGAGAACAAGGGACTTACAATAACACATTCTCATTATATTGAGAAAGTGTTGAAGAAATTTAATTTCTTGAATTGTTCTCCGGTTAGCACTATCATGGATCCTAGTGTGAAACTTATGCCCAACTTGGGTGAAGCCATATCACAACTTGAATACTCAAAGGCAATATGGTGTTTGATGTGTGTAATGACAAGCACCCCACCAGATATTGCCTATGCCATTAATAAGTTAAGTCGATATACTAGTAATCCTAGTAGTCACCATTGACATGCAATTAAACAAGTTTTGAAGTATTTACAGGGAACCATGAATTATGGTTTGACGTATGTTGGGTTTCCTTCAGTGTTAGAAGGTTACTCGGGTGAGAGTTGGATCACCAACATAGAAGATGATTCTTCTACAAGAGGTTGGGTATTCTTGCTTGGCGGAGGCGCCATCTCGCGGGCTTCCAAGAAGCAAACTTGCATTACGAATTCTATGATGGAATCTGAGTATGTTGCCTTAGCCGCTGCCGGTAAGGAAGCATAGTGGCTATGGAATTTGATTTATAAGATTCCATTATGACCTAAGCCGATATCATCGATATGTATACATTGTGATAATGCCGCCACCTTGGTTAAGGCATATAGCCAAGTTTATAATGGTAAATCGAGACACCTAGGTGTGAGACATAGCATGGTTTTAGAATTAATCATGAATGGTGTGATATCCGTGGAATTCGTAAGAAGTCGTAATAATTTAGCCGACCACTTAACTAAGGGGCTAGCTAGGGACATAGTGCACAAGTTCGCTATTGGGATGCGATTAAAGTCCCTATAAATTTCTAGTAACAAGATACCCAATTCCCCTTTAATACAACGTTAAAGATTGAGTTTAATATGGAAGGCTTATTGGTGGAAATTGAAGCAGCTGTTGAAATTATCCCAAGGTATGTGCTTAGACCTGTAAGTGTTGATAGAGTGAAGTTTGACTTCTTAATGATTCTTTTGAAAAATTGCACATGCAGGTGGAAGATTAAAAGGATCACTTATATGAATGTGAAGTGTAGCCGCTTCAAGAAAGATTTAAACTTGGATTTCCATACATTCAAGAATGGATAAGGACACAAGGCCTTTTGTAATAGTGTCAAGTTATATTCTAGACTAGACAAGCATATGTGTATATTATTTTCATGTATTCAAATGAGTTCACGGGTTCAATTCTTAGAATATCCCAATTCTCGAATATTTGAAATGTGTAATATACTAATATGAAAATTCAATCTTCGTGATATTTTCATTTGTACATTTGTTTGGTATATTATGTGTTTACTTGTAAATTAAAAGATTACACTAAAATGGGGAAGGAATGTTGGTGATTTTAATGTTATAAATCATTTTGGTGTGAATATGGTTTAATTGAGATCGATCAAAGTGATAAGACAAACATACGTAAGTTAGACGGTGCAGAGTGCACACTTACAAATGTTGTCTCTATCACCTTAGATCGTCATAAAGCGAGTGTATTCAGCTGTCACTGATGAGCCTTTAGTTACACTGAAGGTTGTCGCAGAAAGATTGTCAGTGAAAGTTGTTGCTAAAAGGTTGTTCCTGAAAGGTTGTCAGTTGTTGCTGAAGAGCCTTCAGCTGTCACTGAAAGAGCTTTCAGCTAATGATCAGCTTGTCGCTGAAAGGGTCTTCAACTATCACTGAAGATGCAGTTTTTCTAGAACTTAATTTCGTTTGTAATACCTTTCGATCTTATTCATTAGCGGTTATAACCGCTTAACCGTCCGTAACTGTCTATATTTCTTATAAATACATATTTCGTGATCTGAAGTATATATAACGAGATTGATGCCGTATTTCGAGTATGAAAAATCTAGATTATCCCAATACTGATTTCGTGAAACTCAAGGCATTATGGGTCGAAATATAGTATCTGGAAAGTGATCTTTCATTTACGATCCATAATTTTATCCAAGAATTTCTCACTCAAAACCCAGATTTTCTAACAAAGTAGAGATAGTAGTTTGTTCAAAAAAGTTTGAATACAGTGTATAAAGTGGCAAACGTAATAGTTCGAGAACCATAGTCGTAATTACAAAGATAACACCAAAAAGACCCACTTGTACAATGGCCAACTGCCCATTTATGAACCAATGTCCCTTTTAACATAATAATATATACACATAAAGTATTAAAGAAAACAAAGTTGATATATAAGATAATGACATTTTTGTAGATAATGCCAACGTCATTTTCATAAATAAAATTAAGTACCAATCGAAATGACAATTTTATCCCGATAGAAATAGTCGGTTGAGTATAAATTGTGAATTATTATATATATATATATAGAGAGAGAGAGAGGGGTGTTCAAATGCAATCCATTTACATGGTGCAACATTTGTAACCCCTCTATCCACCACACATTTTATGTAATTAAAAAAAAGGAAAAAAACTAAAAGTAAAATGTGTGGTGGATAAAGGGGTTGCATAGGTTGCACCATGTAGAGGGGTTGCATAATAACCTATCTCTCTCTCTATATATAAAACAATTATAAAAACAAACCACAGATCAGTTAATATATAATATCAGTCTATTTAACTCTTATATATTTTGTAAAATACCAAAATTTTTTCCTTTTTCAAATAAATAATTCATTAATTGAGATGTTCGGATTTGTATTACTGTAAATTTGACGAATAATTAATAATGCATCAATATATATGACTTGATATTGGTTTCCCATATTTGCAGGCAGTGGCGGATCCAGGACGATCCAGGAGTTTTACCTGCTAGGGGTACCTTCGAGGTATATTATAGGCCCACAAAGTCGAACAATGTATTTTTAGCTTAATTCCACATTTTCGATGGGTTTTTAAAGTTTTTTGGTTGATTTCGAAGAGTTTTTAAGTATTTTGTCGATTTCGAGATACTTTTTCGAGGTTTTTTAGTCTATTTCGAGAGGCTTTTTTGGTTTTTTTTTTGTTGATTTCCATGTAATTTTTTTGGTTCGTGGGGGCACCGACAAAAAATTACTGGGGGACGAAGGGTAGAAAGTAAAAATACAATTATTTTTATCCTATAAAAATGAAAAAATATTATTTTTAATGGGGCCCTTCCCCCCACCCTTTACCCTATAGATCCGCCCATGTTTGCAGGTTGCTACGTGTTTAAGAAAATCGTTAATCTTTTTGCTGCATTTCTTTTTTCTACGGAAAAGCTCGTGCTAATCTTGAGGCTTGACAAACTAAACTTAGGTGTCGTTTGTTTTTTAAGAGGTCTAAAGTCTGAAGTCTTATTTTAGTTATGATTAATAAGAGGTAGTGTGTAAAAAAGTCTGAATGATTCAGACTTAAGAGCCATTAAGATGTTTAAAAAAAAAAAAACAACCCCTTAAGTAGTAAGAAATCATTTTCGCAATTTGATAAAAAAAGCCTTCAAAATACAATGTTGGTTAAACATCAAAAATTCTTAACGAAGAAGATTGATATATGATGACATCCTACAAATACACTTTCTTGCAACTTATTATGGTTGTAGAGGATTCTTAGAGCATCTCCAACAGTTTCTCTAAAATGGAGAAAATAGAGATTTTAGGCATTTTTATGCTCCAACAGATTCTCCAAATCTTTCTCCAAAATGGAGGAAGTAGGATAGAGAGTGTAATTTTCTCCAAATATGGAGAACTCTCCAAAATCTCTAAAAATGATTACCATGAGAGAGAAAATGTTTTTTTTATTATATTCTACCAATAAGATTTTTTTCAAATGAGATGGGTATGAGAGAGAAATAATATTTTAATAGATTTATATAATATTTTAATATTATAAGTAATGATTTCATCTCCAAAATAGAGAATCTGTTGGAGATGGATGTAAATAGAGAATCTTGGTATTTTTTTTTTGTTAAACGGTGAGTAAAATATTATTTTATTAGTTTTTAATTCATTTAAAAAGACATAATAAAAATTAATTGTGAAAAAGGTACATATGTTCTAGAAAAATAAAAAAGATTCTTATAAGTCACACCTGGGGTTAATTTTATAGAGGTTCTTAACTTGATAAGTTGACAATGATGTACAAAGAATACAAAATGTGAGTTATTATAAAAAACTTTATTAGAGCACTAGGGTCAACACTGTGTATTACACGGGGTAACTTAAAAAGTTAAATCATGCCAGAAAACTTATCTTACAGATATGAATAATAATCGAAAGTACGATTCTACTTTTCCAAGCTTTTTTCTCTTCAGAGCCGTTTTTTTACAGTTGGTTACAAAATGCCTTGTTTTAGACATTTTTCACAAATGATGTTTTGCAAAGAATTAATAAAAAATATGAATAAATATTAAGAATTTATAAAACAAAATTTATAATAGAACGTAAATGAAATTATGGAAAAATACATAGTTAAAATTGATATGAAATTGTAAAAAGAAAATCACGACAATTTAGTGATTATTTGTATCAAAATTCATACTATTTTTAACAAATCTCATACTAATCACGACACATTAATTCGTATATATTTATGATATTTAATAATATAATTAAATCCAAAATTATTCAATATTGGACACATTTCGAATGTATTGACGAAACGATTACAATGGTATAATTTGTAAAAAATAAAAAATGTTTTTTAATGCATTTTAGTTCATATACATTATTTATGTTTATATGATAAAAGTCTAAAATGAAAAATAAAAGTAAGGTATAAAAGTAAACTACATACCTAATTATAAGGATAGTAAATGTAAGGTATAAATTAAAAAAATTGAATTAAAGAAAGATTTAAGAAGGAATGGATGTGGATGTACTAAATGAAATTATAATGTAAAATGCGTTCAGATACATGTTTAGACGGGAAAATGAAAAAATGAGCTCACCAGAAGGCGACACGTGTCATTCTAGTTACTTATTTATTATATGTATAGATTTTCAACAAAAATAAAGAACTAAAAGTAAAAATCTCTAAATAAAATCATATTTCACTCCAACATATTCTTTAATTTAGAGGTTTTAACATTAATTATATTATTAAAATATTATATATACTTTTCTCATCACAATGTTTTTTTGATTTTTTTTTTGTGTAAAATAATAATAGTTTAATCTTATTGGCAGAAATGAGTTAAAAAATAATATCTCTTACCTCCCATCAAGTTTTAGAGCATTTTCTACACTTGAGAAATTTTCTTGGTTTTTCTATTTTAGGTAGCGTTTGGTACGCAGACTGGATGGGATGGGACAGGACGGGACAGGACAGGACGGGATGGGACGGGACTAACTGTTTGTCCCACGTTTAGTTTAGGTTTAAAATCATATGTTTGAAAGAGGGTAATATTGTAATCTTACATTTAGTCCCATGTTGTTCCACCTATTTTGGTGGAACTAAAAAACTTAAGTTTTGTCTCATGAAATCTAATTTTTGTCCCATGGCATACCAAACATGAGACTATTTTTTTTGTTCCGTCCTGTCCCACCCAGTCTGCGTACCAAACGCACCCTCAAAGAACACTTTAGCAAATATGTTAAATTCTCATTTTTTTTCTATTTTTGGAATATGTTGGAGATGCTCTTAGAGATGTTCTAAAGTACCAAAAACCAGACGGAAGAAATAATTCAGTTGGTTGATGCGTGCATAAATTTGGGGAACGAATAAAAATCACTTGTCCCAAATCTTATGTCCTTTTTCTGTTATCAATGAAGACAAAAATTATTATTTTTTATTTAATATAAATTTATTTAATTTATCTTTGTAAGAAACGAAGTAACTTCAAAAACCACAACTTTAATCTTAAAAGGAATTAGAGATAGGCATGAAAATGAGACCCGCTCTATTGGGAAACTTGATGTACACATCCCAATGGGGCTAGAGATTTCTAGCAAAACCAGGAACCAAGGATGGGGATGAGGATCCCCAAAAGTTAAAAATCGGGGATGGGGACGGGAAATGTGACCCCCAATCCATCCCGTCCTGTCCCTGTATAGTAAATATATTATATATTTATTATTAAATATAGACCATTAATCGATCGAGTGTGGTGTTTGATAATTTCGATTTAAAATATCTCACATAAATAGAAAAAAGAAAATATATGATTCCCCATTAAGGAACCCGTTATTATTGGTAGGGGTGTATACGGATTGGGTTGGACAATTTGAAACATTTTTACAACTCAACCCAATTATGGAGGTTTGGAAAAATCCAACCCAACCTAACTCATTCAAAAATATTACCCAACCCAACCCTTGCTGGTTGTGGCGGGTTGGACGATTTGGTAGTATATATAAAATTAAGAAATGAAATACGATAAATACTACTAAAAATATACAAAACGGAATTATTAATAATTATAATAATCTAAATATATATTTAAATCCTTAAGTCTTAAAATCAAGTACTTCAAATCATCAATCAAATACTTCAAAAGTTTGAATAATAGATTTTCCAAACCGCCCAAATCATCAATCAAGTACGACTTTTAGGGTTGTAGACGAACCGAACGAACATGGACGGAGACTTGTTTATGTTCGTTCGTTTAACTTAACCGAACAAACGAACGGTAAATGAACATAAAATTTTATGTTCATGTTCGTTCATTAAAAAACTTGTTTGTTCGTGTTTATTTGTGCTTGTTCGTTAAGATGTTAAACGAACATAAACAAACGAACATAAATGAACATAAACAAATGAACACAAATGAACAAAAACAACCACTATTAATCATTGTTTGGTTTCTAAAAAATAACATAACGAAATGAAAAAAAAAAAACGGGTATTAGGAGGGATAAAAAAGGAATCCTAAAAATTTAATTCAGTTAACTATTTTACATAATAATGTAAAAATATATAGATATATCGAATATATAAACAAACATAGATGAACGGACGTAATTAAACGAACGAGACCATTATTCAGCTCATTTAACTAAATGAACAAAATTTTGCAAAAACTAAGTAGGCTAGTATTTTTTACTCTTATATATATAAGATTAGGTTCATTTGAGAAATGCTAAAAATATGAGAAATAAAGAAATGATCTTAGCCCTTTATCTGGTCAACATTTGCGACTTTGATCGCGAAGCACCGAATGATTCCTTGTGTGGTCTGTAGAAGATAGGGGTAATTTCCTAAAATACGCGAGACGAGTTCATATATGAATCTATATGATTCATATATGAATTATATGTTCATATATGAACCAGTGTAATTCACATATGAACTCTTTTAACTGATTCATATATGAATTGTACGTTCATATATGAATAAATTAATTAGTTCATATGTGAATCACGAAGTTTCATATATGAATCTGTTAATTAGTTCAACTGATTCACATATGAACCTGCAGTTAATTAGTTCATATGTAAATCAGTTAATTGGTTCATATATGAATCAGTTAAAAGAGTTCATACGTGAATTATACTGGTTCACATATTAACATATAGTTCATATGTGAATTAATATATTAACTCGTCCCATGTATTTGTAAAAATTAGAAAACTGTCATTCTATTTTTGGAATAGCCGTAACTTTTGACCAGTCAAAGCCGTAATTGTTGAACATTCAAAGACGCAATATTTTACCAGTCAAAGCCGATCTTGACCGAATGAGAGGATAGAATTACTTCTCTATTTCTCATATATTTAGCATTTCTCAAATGAACCTCTCCCTATATATATATATATATATATATATATATATATATATATAGGGAGAATCATGCGAGAAGTTAAACATTTTGCGAGAAGGCGAGAAGTGTTTAATCATATATGATTACACGGCTTGTAAGTGTGTTTAATCATATATGATTAAGCTTGTGTATCATATATGATTAAACACTTCTCGTCTTCTCGCAAAATGTTTAGCTTCTCGTTTGAACCTGCCCCTATATATATATATATATATATATATATATATATATAATTTTATAAAAATTATATATTAGCGGCGGGTTGGTGGGGTTGGGCGGGTTGAACTAGGCCTAACTCAATTTCAACCCTCTTAAATGGCGGTTTGCCGATCGACGGTTTAACGGTTTGACGAATTGAGTTTAATTGGGTTGTTAGCGGGTTGAGTTGGATGGATTTCACGGATTGACGGTTTTCTATGTATCCCTACCTATTGGTGATGAGGAGAGGGCGGGAATGAGGAGAGCCTACTAATAGCCAATGAGAAAAATCTCCACATGCCAAATGCTATTGAAAACCACCATCGGTGTTTTGGCCTAACTATTAGGCCCAAAACATTCAGCTAGCTAGGTTTACAATTGCATAAAAATGTATTCCTATTTAGGTAACGTACTTTTAAAACTTCTATTTTGATACTTGAGATATAAAATCTCAAACTTTTAAGTACCTAGTTTACCTAATGTCATACAAATGCTTACTAGGATTAGGTTTTTTTTGATATATCATTATTTATTTATTTTTTTAACGCCAACTAAGAATATAAATTCCATGTCATCATTTTTTAAAATGTAAAATTTATATTTTTTTAATTAAGAAGAAAATTTCATGTATATATATATATATATATTTTGTTTTTTAATTCTAAAAACTTATCAAAATTTTCTTAGAAACTAAGAAAATCAAATTAACGTAATTTTTTTTAAATCAATAAAATTTGTAATTCTTTTGCTTTATTAAAAAAATTACCATAAAATTTATAAAATATTTAGATGATTGTAATTCTTATAATATTTTTGTTTTATGGTATTTTTTTAATAAACAATTACAAGAATTACAATCTTCTAAATAGTTTTACAAATTTTATGGTTGTTTTTTTAATAAAAAAATTACAAATTTTATTGTTTTAAAAAAATTAAATTAATTTAATTTTCTTGGGTTTTAAGAAAATTGTGATAAGTTTAAGAATTAAAAAAATATATATGAGATTTCCTTCTTAATTAAAAAATATAAATTTTACATTTTAAAAAATGATGAAATGGAATTTATATTCTTAGTTGGCGTTAAAAAAATAAATAAATAATGTCATGTCAAATAAAACCTAATCTTAGTCTATATTATATTATAAAAGAGACATAAAAAACTCTTAATTACAAAATTTTAAACACAAAATACAACTAATTAAAGCCAATTACTTAATTTACAATTTCATAATACATTGGTACAACTTATCCAAACACAATATCTCACATTATCATCTATTTGTGGAATGGATACTCATTTATTAATATAAATATTTGTTTTTTTATATTTAATGGACGATTTGATCAACATTATCTACTATTATCAATATTTATTTTTTATATTTATTGGACGATTTGATCAATATTACTATTATCAATATTTATTTTTTATTTTATGATTTGCTCTTAATATATCTATATCTATATTAGTTATAATCTCATAACTAATATATCTATACTATATTATAAAAACATGTATTGATCTAATAAATATATTTAAAAAAAATAAAATCTATACTATATTATAAAAGAGACATAAAAAAACTCTTAATTACAACATTTTAAACACAAAATACAACTAATTAAAGTTAAAGTCAATTACTTAATTTACACTTTCATAATACATTGATACAACTTATCCAAGCACAATATCTCACATCATCATATATTTGTGGAATGGATACTCATTTATTAATATAAATATTTGTTTTTTATATTTAATGAACGATTTGATCAATATCATCTACTATTATCAATATTTATTTTTTATATTTATTGGACGATTTGATCAATATTACAATTATCAATATTTATTTTTTATTTTATGATTTGCTCTTAATATATCTATACTATATTATAAAAACATGCATTGATCTAATAAATATATTTAAAAAAAAATAAAACAGGTAGTTTATCTCATAGTGTTTATCATGTATTTAATATGTTTATTTGCAGTTAGTTATACAAATAAAAACATGGGACTTTAATAAGTTATAATTATGTTTCATTAACTTGTAACTTTGAATTTTAACTAATATATCTATACTATATTATAAAGCATTTAAGCTAAAATCTTAAAAACTAATTTTTATGCATCAGGTACCACTTATTAATGCATATTACTTAAAATCCAAAAGTACAAATTGATTAAACATAAGTACAACTTATAAAAGCTCAATGTTTGAATTCGTGTAAGTAACTGCAAATAAACACTTATTTTTATTTTCTAAAATATCTAAATTTTTTAAATATTGATATAACTTGTTAGATCACAGATTTATTGGATTCAAGATCATCCAATCTGAAGACTGGAATCTGAAGCTAAAGCTGAAAAGTCACTCTCAATATTAGTCTAATGTTAAGTTTGTAATAATTGTCAAAGTTAATTATTGTGTTAATTAATAGTATTTAATATTATTCCTAAATATCTAATAAATAGATATTTAGGATATATTAGTTTAGATATTATGTTTAGATATTATGTTTGTAAAAGTTAGGTAGATATGTGAGATATCATATCTCACAACATAAGACACAATCTCAGAGATCTACAGAGCCAATATTCATCAGAGAGCAAAGTGAGAGCTTCAAACAGAAGAACATCAACCTTGTAATCGATTGTTTGTAATCTAAACAGGTTAGTTAATCTATATATTTGTGTTTGTTATCATCTGGTAAAGATCGTGTTCAAATCATAAGGACCGACAATTGGTATCAAAGCATGAATCCAGATTCAAATCAAATTTATAAAAACTCTCTGTGTTCTTCATCTTCAAGAACACTGTACCATCGATCAAAATTTTCAAACAGTGTTTGTTTTTGAAATCAAAAGGTTGTAAGTTGTTGTAGTTGATAAGTCGATCATCTTGTCAAATTTTAGAGCTGTAAAACAACTTCTAGATTGGTGTATTTGAGTGTTTACAGAGCAGGTTATCGAAGAAGAAACACACACCGGTTGACACCGGTCCGAGCACACCGGTCGCAACACCTGTCGCTCCACCCCGGTCGAAGGTTCCACCTCGGTCGTACCAACCCCGGTCGAAGACATAACCTCGATCGCTACATAACTCCGGTCGATCAAAATACCGGTCACAGTTCCAATCCGGTCACAGACTCCGGTCGATGCAAAGCCCCGGTCGGTCAACACTCTGGTCCACAACTCTCCGGTCGAAAACTCCAATCCGGTCGAAGGTAATACCAGTCAAGCAACGGTCCGGTCGAACATCTATCCGGTCAACTCTACTTTGCGCCATCAACTATTCGCGCAAAACTCAAATTCGCTCGACCAATTACTCGCGCAAAATTTAAAAAGCGCGACCTTCTTCTCGCGCAAAGTCTGTTTTGCGCCAACCACTACTCGCGCAAACTTCAATTCTCGCGACCTTCCCCTCGCGCAAAACTCCCTTTTGCTCCAGTTTCTTCTAACGCAAAGTTGACTTTTGCGCCACCTTCATGTAGCGCAAATTAAGCTTTTTGCGACAGTTCCAGACTCGGTCTTATTATTCAGTGTTTATCTAATTTTATCTGGACTAACATTCAGTACAAGTTCTTATTGCGCATTATTCGAACAGGATGACTTCAAGAGAAACTTTAGCTATCGGAACTGACACAAAGCCACCAGTACTCTTCAGGGGAGAGTATGAACAGTGGAAAGATCGGTTCATGGACTTCATAGAAAGACATGATTTGGGTGTTTTAATCAGGAAATCCTTAGAGGAAGGAGTTATGACACCTGTTTGGAGGACTCGTACAGAGGGAACTGATGAGCAACCATATCAACTTAAGTTTGATGATCTAGAAGGGGATGAACTAAAGAGAGCAAGAGTTGATAGATTAACAAAGTCTTTCATTCTTCAAGGCATTACTAATGAAATATACGTGAAGATTGACAGCTACAAATCTACAGGCAAACAAATGTGGGATCAACTGGAGAAAATGATGCTTGGTTCAAAAGTTGGAAACCAACTCAAGATATCCAACTGCCTCAACAACTATGAAGAATTCAAAGGCAGAGTTGGAGAATCTCTAGCAGAAACATACGACAGATTTGTGACCTTGCTGAATGAGTTAAGCAAGAACAAGGTCAATAAATCACAGATAGAGCTGAATGTCAAATTTCTCAGCATCCTCCAGCCTGAATGGAAAAGATTTACAAGGCAAATGAAGAAAATCAAGGATCTGAACGATATTCCACTTCACGAGGTCTATGAAACCCTCAAGCAGAATGAGGAAGAGGTGGATGAGATCATGGATGAAAAGAGACAGACTGAGAAGACTGTTGATGATTCAATTGCTCTTGTTGTGAAGAAGAAGAAGAAAAAAATGATTATGTCTGAATCAGAAGAGGTTGAAACTGAAGCGAACTCTGACTCTGACGACTGTGAACAACTAAAGCAGGCTATGCTTATGTTGACTAAAGCTTTTCAAAAGAAGTTCTATAAAAAGCCTAGCTCGAACAGTCAGAGGTATTCATCTGGTCCAAGCAACTATGTTCATAAGGAGAGGTTTGAAGGAAAGAGATTCGAAGGAAAGAGGTTAGAGGAAAGGAAGCCAGAAGAGCAAAGGTTTAAAGCAGTAGAGATCAATCAACCAGAACCTCCAAAGTGCTACAACTATGGTAGACTTGGACATTTTGCCAAAGACTGCCGAAGACCCAAAGTCCGGAACTCCGACTACTACAAGAACAAAATGATGCTTGCCAAACAATAGGAAGCTGGAAAGGCATTGATGGCAGAAGACGAGTTCTGGCTTGATCAATCAGACCAAGAAGATGAGAATGAAGAGAAGGACGAGACAACACACCTATGCTTTATGGGAAAGCTGGAAATAGGAGCTGAAGCTGATTCCGATGAAGAGAATACTGAAGAGGTATGTGATTTAACTCAATCAGATTTCTTAAATCAAATGCATGCCATGATGACAAAACTCCAAGAATTAGAGTCGAAACTTAAGCGTGAAAAGGGTGTTATTCATGAACAAAACCAATCAATACAGAAACTTAGCGAGAATATTGCTAAAAAGAAAGTATTGGTTGAGACCTTACATAAAAACATTGACACCAGTGCAAAAGAACATACCATAATTCTTAAAGAGGTAGCTGAAACAAAGACTAAATTAAGAAAGAGTGAGTTTGATTTCAAAGAGCTTACGAAAATGTATTCTTCATGTTCCAAAGAAAACATTTCTTTACTTGCAAAATTAAAAGCATTGGAAGAGAAGTTATACACATTGGGTCAAACTGAACAAACCATTCATCTAAACAAACCCAAAGAGAATAGAGAGAATTGGGGACTGGGTTATGAGAATCCTCATTACCTTAAAAACGGTATATCTGAAGTGCCTGCACTTTATGATTTTACATTTATGAAACTTTCTCAACGATACCCTGACCTTAAAGTTTTCTGGACTGGACTGTCTAAAGAGGATGAAGCTAAGGAAACTGAAAAACGAAAGAACTCATCTAAAGTTCACCTTCCATTTTATTATGCGAAGCTGAATAATAGTTATGATTCTGTTCAATCAAAATCTCTTTCAAATGACTTCTTTCAGAGTTATTTTGTCAAAGAAATGGAGGCGAAACCTATTAAAGGTAAACTTTACGTCCCTCCTCTCATTTTGGAAAGTAAAATTTCTGAACTTGAGAAATCTTTAGCGAATGAAAGAATTTTGATAGATGTTGAACAAAATGTGTTTTCAACTGTGCTAAAGTATTCTGTTCTTTCTAAATCAACCAAGGCTTCAAAATCTAAAGATATGTTTGGTCTACTAGATGAAGGGTTAGATTTTCTAAACTCTGATGGTGTTTTAGATGATTGTTTTGATCAATTTGATTTTAATGCCAAACTTCCTAATCATTCGCCATTTGTTGTGAATTCCTATGGATTATCCAGTATGTTTGTGAAAAGCAAATCATCAACGAAAGTTAATGAAACAGTTTCTGTGAAAACTAAGAATGCGAAAGGTAAGAAGAAATCTCAGCATTCACAGAAACCGATCACTACTGGTAAGCCAAAGAATAAGCATTCGTTTGAAACTCACAATTCTAACTCAAAAGTTTCAAATGTTTCAGATCTGAGCAAGAAAATGCTAGGAGTTAAATCTCAATGGAAACCAAAACAGGAGATTGACGAGACTGTTCTTTCTAGTGTTGATTGTAATAAGACTACGACTAGTAAAGATGTGTTGATTGCTGCTGTTGCTATTTTGAAACCAAAACTTGTCGTTTGTCGCAAGAAATACTCTATGAAGCAATTATTCCAGTTATCTTTATATGCTAGAAAGTCTTCATATTATGATAAACATGTTTCTACTTCTTGTCAAGATTCTGATGTTTGGTTTGGCACATATCATGTTCACTCTTATCATTCTAATTCTTCATTTGATTCTCAAAAGCAAAGAGGACCCAAATTTCAATGGGTACCAAAATCATGTACTAACACCTTAGGTCCCATTTATAAGTGGGTACCTAAATCTCTTGTTTCGTAATTTATCTTGTGTAGACCCATCATATGTGGTACTTGGATAGCGGGTGTTCCAAGCATATGACCGGGCAGAAAGGTATGTTGACCAACTTTACAGAGAAATACTGTGGAACAGTTCGATTCGGTAACGATCAGTTTTCACCAATTCTGGGGTATGGTGATATGGTACACGACAAAGTCACGATCAAGAAGGTGAGCTATGTAGAAGGCTTAGGACACAACCTATTAAGTATAGGACAGTTCTGTGACAAAGGCTTAGAGGTAAATTTCAAGGCCAAGAGGTGTTCTGTTCGCACTGAAGAAAGCAAGGAACTCTTGGTCGGCACTCGAAAGTCCGACCTCTACACAATTAATTTGTCAAACGTCCAGACTGACAAGAAGGTGTGTCTACTCTCAAAAGCCTCGATGCAACAAAGCTGGTTATGGCATCAACGACTCTCTCACCTCAATTTTTGGTACATTAACAAACTGGTCAGTGGAAAGTTAGTGAAAGGACTTCCTGAGCTCAAGTATGTCAAAGAACATCTGTGTGCAGCATGTGAAAAAGGTAAGATGAAAAGAGCTCTACACAAACCAAAGCCTGAACCGAGTACCAGCTCTCCATTAGAGTTGTTACATATGTATCTCTGTGGTCCGATGCGAACACAAAGCTTAGGCGGAAAGAAGTACATATTAGTTATCGTGGACGATTATTCGCGATACACGTGGGTCAAATTTCTACGTTCAAAAGATGAGACGCCCGAAGTAATCATCACATTTCTGAAGACGACCCAGGTGAATCTGCAGAAACCAGCCAAGCTTCTTAGAACTGACAACGGCACAGAGTTCAAGAACAAAACAGTCAAAGAATATCTCGAATCTGTCGGGATTTCACATCAATACTCTGATGCACGTACGCCTCAAAAGAATGAAGTGGTCGAAAGGCGAAATCGTATGCTAGTCGAGGCCACTCGAACTATGCTAAGCCAATCTGACTTACCTCTATTTCTATGGGCCAAAGCTGTATCGACTGCGTGCTACACTCAGAATCGTTCCATAATACACTGCAGATTTAAGAAGACTTCGTATTCGTTAATCAACAACCAAACACCGACAATCAAATATTTTCATATATTTGGGTGTAAGTGTTATGTTCTAAACGACAGAGAGAGTCTGAACAAGTTCAGCGCTAAAGCGGATGAAGGCATCTTTATTGGCTATTCCTCTACATCAACTGCATACCGTGTATACTTGAAGAAGTCAAAGAATGTTGTTGAAAGCGTCAACGTTACGTTTGATGAAGATATGGCTTCTGAACACATCTGTTCAGAACCCGTGATAACAGAAGTACTAGCTTCTAGGCATATCAGTCCAGAACCTGTGTCTCAAGCGAACAAGTCAGATGGGGCATCAACGTCTACTACTCATTATATTATTTAGATTTATTATTTGAACTATTTTATGATGAATTTCTTGGCTCTAAAGTAACTAAATCTGTTGTGGTTGACAGGATGGAAGACTCAATGACTACTCATCCAACCATGTTAGATATGTTTCAACAAGAAGTTCAAGTTCAAATACCTACTCCTACAGTTGAAGCTGTGACCAATAATGAAGAGACAGAAGTTGCTGAATCAGTAGGATGATCTATAAGGACTGATCTACAGACTGACCAAGTTGTACCTACTAAGACTTCTGCACCTACTACTTCAACTGAAACCCCCATTCCTACTGAACAACCTGTAGAAGATAACAGTGGATACATATATGATGATATGGATCTATCTACATATAATCCACTCCCTCATGAACACAAATGGACCAAAGCGCACCCGATAAGCCAAATCATTGGAGATCCAACAAAACCGGTGAAAACTAGGTCTGCTTCTATGAATATGTGTGTGCATGAATCCTTTCTGAGCAAGATCGAGCCTACTCGCGTATCTGAGGCCCTTGATGATTCCGATTGGGTGACTACAATGCATGAAGAGCTGAATCAGTTTGAAGTACTTAAAGTCTGGAGACTCGTACCCAAACCTCAAGGTAAAACCATAATTGGTACGAAATGGGTTTTCAAAATCAAGAAAGATGAAGATGGTACTGTTATCAGAAATAAAGCAAGACTTGTTGCCAAGGGATATAGGCAAGAGGAAGGAATAGATTACAACGAGACTTATGCTCCAGTGGCGCGTTTAGAGGCAATTCGAATGTTTCTAGCCTACGTAGCCTACAAGAACTTCACGGTCTTTCAAATGGACGTGAAGACAACATTTCTGAATGGCATTCTCAAGGAGGAAGTCTACTTCTCGCAGCCAGAAGGCTTTGTTAATCAAGAGAAACCGAATCATGTATACGTTCTCGACAAAGCTCTTTATGGACTAAAAGAAGCTCCTCGCGCCTGGTATGATGTCTTATCTAAGTTTTTGGTCAAGTCAGGTTTTACAAAAGGTACGATCGATACCACTTTATTCCTGAAAAAGGACAAAGCCGATATCATTCTAATTCAAATATATGTGGATGATATTATGTCAGGATCTGAATTCTTAACAAGAATAAACACTCAGAAACAATATTAAAGGAGTTTGCGGAATAACACTTTAATATTCAAATATCAATGAAACAGTGAATCATAATAACAACTTGTAAACTTTATTGAATGGTTATAAAGATACAAGATTTCACACACAACCTCAATATTGATGAACAGGCTCACCAATACGAATTCTACTTCTCTAGAACTAGGATTATAGACCTTGAGGTTGATTCTCTCTTAGAAAACTAAAAACTCAGAATTAATTCTCTATCCTAAAGATACAAACTATTCTATAGATATACTGAAGATAAAAGATAATTACAAAGAATAAAAGATCTTCAGTATAATCTTCCATATTTATCTCCAAGCCTTCCATGATCTTCAATCAATACAGCTGTCATTTTTGCCATATGAAGTCTTCATCTCATAAGCAGTATTAAGTCTTCAGCAGCATTAATACTTTGAGCAGTATTAAGTTCAGCAGTACTAACTACGAGCAGTACTAAAATTGCTTAGCAGTAGTAACATCATTAAGCAGTATTAATCTTGACTAGCAACATTAATCTTTCTCAGCAGTAGTAACTTCAGAAGTAGTAACTATGTTGTGCTAGCAGTATTAACTGTACTTGAGCAATTCTTTCAGTTCCCAACAATCTCCCCCTAACTTGACTTTTAGGAAGAGAAGTCAAGTTCTTCAGATGCTCCCAAAACACCATTATTCATATCCCTGTATTAGCATCCAACCCCAAACTTTGATTAATTGTCCTTTGGATCAAATACTTTGCCATTTCTGAATCTGGAACACATCCAAGCTTCTTTTTCAACATTGCATGCAGCTTCAATCTACTGTTGTTGTACACTCTATCCACTAGGAAGTATTCTATGTGATTTGAATCTATAGTTAAAGCATATACTCCATTAGTTTCATATAGAGTCCAGTTGTTAACTGTTTGAAACACATTTCTGATAACTTCCTCCACTTCTTCTGGTTTGAACATCATACACAGATACTCCATCACAAGTTTTGTGATTGAAATCTCTAAAGCTTTTAATTGATCAGCATACAACTTCATTCCTATTTTAAACATCTCCTCTAGATCAGACCTGGAACATGTTCTGACAATCTTGGCCCAAGTATTATATACTTCATACTTCTCATCTTTCCTCTTGAGCCTGATATATTCTTTTCCATCAACTTCCAGTATATCCCAGTGAATGATCTCTGGAGGCTTAACACCAACAGGTTCAGCTGTAATAGGTTCAGGCACTTTGTCCATCACTACCATGTACAGATTCACATCATCAGTACTTGATGGTTCTTTCTGTTCAACTGACTTAGGTGCCCCTTCTTCTTCAGCAACCTTCTCAGCTTCTTCTTTATCCACTCTAGGCTTCTTGGCTGATTTTCTTCTTGCCATCATTTTAGTTCTTTTTAAAGTCCTCAGACTTTCACCTAGAGTTGCTTCTTTCTTTGGTGTTTCTTGCTCATCAGGGAAAGGTTTTTCTATCAGAAAATCATTACTTTCTTTCATCCTCTTTTCCATTTCAACTCTGGCTTTTTCATTCCCTTGAAGCTTAATCATCTCTGAGTCATACAGCCCTTAGATCTGTTCAAATGACATCTTTGAGAACATCTCCTTTCTGACTCCCACAACACCTTTGAGAAAAGTAATCATCTTCTTTCTCTCTTGAGTACCAAGGTAGGTCTTTGAAGGTTGTCTCTTCTTTGCATCCATTTTGACCAACACAGACTTCTTTAGGGTTGCAGCTTTCTTCTGTGCTATTTCAGTTGCCAAACTTTGTTGATAAGCTTCATTTAGCTCTGCAGCTAGAGCCTTAGCCATCTCTCTATCTTTGTCCACTTGAGCCTTTTCTTCTTGCTCAAGTTTAGCCTGAATCTTTTTGGCCAAAGCTTCATCTGACTCAACCAACTTTTGCTTTTTAATTGGTTGATCAGATTCCACTAACTTTGCTTTGCCTTTGTCTTTGCTTACTACCTTCTCAATACTTGCTTTCTTGATCACTTCACCTTTTTCTTTGATGATAACTCCTTTGGCCTTTGAAGTGACCTTGGGAGTATCATGCTTAGCCTTGATTAAAGTTTCTGCTATCTCAAGGTCTGTTAATACTTCTTGCACCATTTCTGCTGCTTCATTCAATTCAGCAGTATTAACAGTTTCTGCTGCTTGTTCAAACACACTTTCTGTTTCTACTGCTTGTTCAAACACACTTTCTGTTTCTACTGCTTTCTCTTTTACTGTTGCTATGCTTTCTGTTTCTGCTGCTTGTACCTTATCTCCACTAACCCCATCAAACTCCCCCTCAACTTTAGCATCTTCCATGTTGGCATCAACTTCTGACTCCCCCTTTTTGGGAGCATTAGTCACTGGTTTCCTTCTTCTGAGCACAAACTGTTTCTTCTTCTTTTTCTAGACCAATATCTTCACCATTTTCTTCAGGTTGGTAATCTGTACTTGTTGAGACAGAATTATCAGTTTCAGCTCTTCTATGTCTTTTCCCTGCTTGATTACATCCATATTGATGTTGCCCATTGTTTCCATCAATTCAAGATAGTCATATCTGTCCTCACCTTCTCCAGGAGTGTGACCCCCTTTTGAAGGATCATGGGATCTTTTTGTAGTAGAGGTCTTCTGCTTAGCACAAGCACCTGCTACCCCCATGGTTTCTTGGCACCTGGGACCTTTGGATGATTGCTCACCCAAAGTTGCCATGGGGAAGGTCTTATTGATGTTACCACTGACCTCCTCTGTGCTAGCAGGAGTAGTGGCAGCCTTTGCACCCATATGCTCATTCATCTCATCAGTGAGCACCTCCTTGGGGTTGGGAGACACCCCTGTGGTTTCCCTATAGATATTCTCTAATGGTGAATTCTCCATTAGAGGGCTTAAAGGCTCTGTGGGTGAAGGTACAAGAAGGGAAGAAGCCTTCTTTACCATTTTCCTTATGTAGGTATTGGTGATTGGAGAAGTGGGTTTTTGAATAAGGGACTGTGGGATTGATATGGTGATTGAAGGTTGGGATTGGCTTTCAGTGGGATGGTCTAATGAGGGCCTTGACCCTGAATCCATATCTTCTTCATTGTGGGACACCACCATCATTGTAGAGAACAATGGGGTGTCAACTCTTTCCGAGTCCAATGGAGATCTCTTCATATTTGAAAAGACCTTACCTTTGGGGATTTTTGGTACATATACCTCATCAAAGTGAGGCATATCCGTCAATTCATTGGTTATAACTACCTGGACAAATCTTGGGTACATATAAAAACTCTTTTTGTTTCCCAAGTTTGACACAAGGTCATTGAAAATCATTCTTGAAAACTTGTACTTTCTGGCAGTGGCCAAGCAGACCAAAGCATAAGCAATGGTACTGCTGAACTCACTCCATCCAGTAGTCTTTTTAGAAATGCAATGCATAAGGGTATGAACAAGAAAACGCCATTGGGTATAAAATTTAGCTTTTGAGAATTTGAAACCACCCAATTGGCCTCCATACCCCATTCTTGAAAGATTTGAGAACAAGTCCTCATTAGGAATAGAAGTAATACCTGCAGCATAGTCTAGACGTAGACAGATGCGAATCACCTCTTCAGAAACTGACAAGGGTTTGTCACACACCCTTGTCTTGATTATCTGCACACCATTTTCTGTGACTACAGTGGCATTTGCCCAAAATTGTCTTTGATGCTCTATGTAGATTGTTGGCGACACTGTAAGAGCATGGGCAATATGGCTGGACTTGAGAAAATCCACAATTTGATGGAATCCAGCAGCTTGTTTAGGCTTCTGTAGCATTGCAATCTCATTATGTTCATCAATGAACGCCATAGCTGCCATCGAGCTTGAGTATTCTGGACTGAAACACTTGGTGCTTGAGAGAAAAGGGTTAGAGAGCAGATGAATAGAAATCAAAGAGTCGTTATGAACTTTTAGGCGGGCAAAAAGGATATTTATACGATTCGGGACATAAGCAGTATTAACTAACTAGCAGTATTAACTGAGAGCAGTATTAACCACTAGCAGTATTAACTAACTAGCAGTATTAACTGAGAGCAGTATTAACCACTAGCAGTATTAACTAACTAGCTGTATTAACTGAGAGCAGTATTAACCACTTAGCAGTATTAACTAACTAGCAGTATTAACCGAGAGCAGTATTAACCACTAGCAGTATTAACTAACTAGCAGTATTAACTTTGCACTGGCAGTATTAAAACTGCACTGGCAGCATTAACTATACTTACACTTTTTGAAGCTTGAGGTACTCTGAGCAAGGTAATAACTTCCTGAGAAAGAAGTTAGTAGCACCAAAGAATAAACCAATACCAGGTATGTAAACACTTTTTAAAAATATGAGCTCATTCAGAGTTGATCATGCCCACATTTGTGACCAAGAAAGTGAATCTACCCACATCAAAAGCTTTAGTGAATAGATCAGCAAATTGGTTGTCAGTATGAACTTTAGCAACTTGAATTAGCTTCTTTTCATTACAATCTCTAATAAAGTGATACCTGATCTCAATGTGCTTTGTTTTGGAGTGCTTGACTGGATTGTTAACAATGCTTATAGCACTGCTATTGTCAATGAAGATTGGAGTGTGAAGAAAGGTTACCCCATAGTCCAGCATTTGATTCTGAATCCATAGAACCTGAGAGCAGCAACTTGCAGCAGCAATATACTCAGCTTCTGTTGTTGATAAGGACACTGTGGTTTGTTTCTTACACTGCCAAGATACTAGTCTTGCACCCAAAAGTTGACATCCACCTGAAGTAGACTTTCTATCCATATTAGCACCACCCAAGTCACTGTCTGAGTATGCAATCAAGTCAAAGTTGGATTCATAAGGATACCAAAGACCTAATCTAGGTTGCCCTCTTAAGTATCTGAAAATCCTCTTAACAGCTTGAAGATGTGATTGCTTTGGCTTGACTTGGAATCTGGCACACAAACACACTAGAAACATGATGTCTGGTCTTGAGGTTGTGAGATACATGAGAGATCCAATCATTGATCTATATAGATGGACATCAACATCCTCCCCCTCAAGATCAACAGTGATCTGTTTATGAGTCTCCATAGGTGTGCTTGCTGGCTTTGAGTCTGTTAAACCACACTTATCCAGGATGTCTTTCATATATTTTGATTGACTTATGAAGATCCCATCTTTATTCTGTTTCACTTGAAGCCCAAGGAAGAAGGTAAGTTCACCCATTGAACTCATTTTAAAGCTCTTGTGCATCAACTTTTCAAAGTCTCTACACATCTGATCTTTTGTGGATCCAAAGATGATATCATCCACATAAATCTGAACAAGTAGGATGTCCTTCTTACTTCTTTTAATGAAGAGGGTCTTGTCAATTATTCCTCTTTCAAACCCATTCTCCAAGAGATAGGTAGACAGTGTATCATACCATGCTCTTGGGGCTTGATGAAGACCAAAAAGTGCTTTCTTTAGTTTGTATACTCTGTCTGGATATGATGGATTTTCAAATCCAGGGGGCTGACAAACATATACTTCTTCATCAATTGTACCATAAAGAAAGGCACTCTTCACATCCATTTGGTATACCTTGAACTTCATGTATGAGGCATAGGCTAGAAATAGCCTAATTGCCTCTACCCTTGCCACTGGAGCAAAAACTTCTTCATAGTCTATGCCTTCTTCTTGAGTGTACCCTTGTGCCACAAGCCTTGCTTTGTTCCTGATCACAATTCCTCTCTCATCCTTTTTATTCCTGAAAATCCACTTGGTGCCAATAGCTCTATGACCTTTTGGAAGGTCCACCAAGTCCCAAACTTCTTGCAATTTGAACTGCAGTAACTCTTCTTGCATAGCTTCTATCCAACTGGAATCTTTCATTGCATAATAAAGCTTCTTAGGCTCAATCTGAGATAGAAAGCAAGAGAGTACTGTGTGTTGCTGATCCTGCAGCTCTTGAAGTCTGCTTTGATTCCTTGTTATCATAGGAGAAGAGATGTCTCCTATGACCAGCTCTGGAGGATGGTTCTTTTGAGTTCTAGTCTGATGACTAGGTTCTTCATTGATTCCCACATCTAGATTGGAATCATTTAAGTTAGCTGAGGGGATCTCATCAGCTGCTTCTGGCTCTTCATGCACTTGATTCTCCTCATCTCTTCCTTCTTCTTCACTCTGAATTGGTTCAGTCATAGTTTCCTTTTCACAGAACTCAACAGGCTCTATTGTAGGTATGGGAAAGATCACAGACTGAGGAATAATGTCTTGTACTTGTACTTGTTAATCCCCTGATCCTCCACTTCCTGAACCTGCATGATAATCACTACTGAAACCCAAAGAGTTAGTTAGTGAATCAATGTCAAATAACCACTGAGGACCAGACCCAATAGGATTTGGTGTGTTCTCATTGCACTTGACATTATCACTTTCCTCAATTATTCTAGAAGAAGAATTAAAAACTTTGTAAGCCTTACTCTGAGATGAGTAACCAACAAGAAAACCATCATCTGCCTTGCTATCAAACTTTCCTAAGTGAGTTTTGGTATTGAGAATGGTACAAGGACACCCAAAAGGTTTGAAAAATCCAATAAATGGTTTTCTTTTATTTAAAAGCTCATATGGTGTCTTGTTCTTAGGCTTAACTACTAGTACTCTGTTTTGGACATAGCATGCAGTATTATCTACTTCAGCCCAGAAAATAATTAGTAGTTTGGAATCAGCTAACATAGATCTAGCAGCCTCAATCAGTGTCCTATTCCTTCTCTCAGCAACACCATTTTGTTGTGGAGTCCTAGGAGCACTGTATTGCCTCTCAATTCCTTTTTCCTCACAAAAGGTGTTTAGGTCATGATTTTTAAATTCAGTACCATTGTCTGACCTAATGACTTTTACCTTTTGATTTGTTTGGTTTTCAATTCTTAGGATAAAGGATTTGATCAGTCCACTTGTCTCATCCTTAGTCCTTAGAAAATATACCCAAGTAAATCTAGAGTAATCATCAACAATAACTAGGCAGTATGATTTCTTACCTATACTTAGAACATTTGTAGGACCAAACAGATCCATATGCAACAACTGAAGAGAACTAGAGATTGTGTTTAACTCTTTGGACTTATGAGAAGTTTTGTGTTGTTTGACTTTGAGACAGGCAACACAGTGATCATCACATGAAAAGACTTTGGAAGGTAAACCTCTTACAAGGTTGTTTTTAACAAGTTTATTCATTGTTTTAAAGTTCATGTGACACATCCTTCTGTGCCAAAGTGATGATTCATCCAAAGAAGCTTTTGAAACAAGACAGTTTAGGGATGAATCAGTTGAAACACTTTCCATATCTAAGCAATATACATTATCCTTTCTTGGAGTTCTTAGTAGTATCATCTTTTCATCAACTACCTTGAATCCAGGAGCAAGGATAATGCATTCAGAATCAGTAAATAATATACTATGCTGTTTGTCACAAACCTGTGATACACTTAACAGGTTGTACCTTAACTGCTCAACATAGAATACATCTTCAAAGGTCATTTTACCTTTGGTTACATCCCCCTTACCACTGATCTTACCTCCATCTGGAGTATTACCAAAGGCAACATGCCCACCATCAATTTTCTTGAAATTCTTGAGGCATGACATGTTCCCTGTCATGTGCCTAGAGCAACCACTATCAACATGCCAGATGCTCTTCCCCTTGAGCTGCTGGTTGCCCTGCACATAAGATTAAACAACTAGTATTGATTGGGAACCCAAGCCAAAGTGGTCTTGGGTCTCCCTTTCTCCCAAAGTACTTACATTCCTTTTTGATGAGATTTTTAAACACAGAGCACTATTTATTGGAGTACTTTGTCAATATGATTGGTCTAGAAGCACAAACACTAGGAGCAGTACTAACTTTAGAAGTACTAACAGAGTTAGCAGCACTAACAGGTTTAGCAGTACTAACCTTGTTAGAAGCACTAACAGAGTTAGCTGTATTAACATTTGAAGAAGTACTAACCATGTTAGTTTTAGCAGTACTAATACTCTTGGCAGCACTAACATTGGTAGCAGTAGTATTGCTTCTAGCAGCACTATCATTGTCAGCAGTACTATTTGGGGTAGCATTACTAACCGTTTTAGTGCATTTAGGAACCCACATATTGACACTTTCTTTAACAGTCTTTTTCTTCATGTGGCTTTTAGATTTAACAGATTTCTTAGCCACATGGTTCCTTTCCTTCTTCCTATAACCCAAGGGTTTTTGCATAGATCTTTGAAAATTCATCCTTTGGTTTATAGGATTGAAATAACAGTATTTGGCAGATGATTCAATTTGCCACAGATAAAACAAGGTTTTGGTCTATTGATTTTACTCAGATCAACCCCTTGTTTTTGTGCCCACTGATTATTCCAGTTTCTTTGATTTCCCCTCTTTTTATTATGATTTAGGGGCTCAGTCTTCTTACATGCACACTGTTTGCAAGGAACTGGATTCACAACTGTGGTCTGTTTGTAATGGACCTTACCAGACATTCCCTCTGTCTTCTCTATGTCCTTTGATTTGACCCAAATCTTTCCACACCCCTCATTGGTAATGATGTGATTCTTTAGGGGAATCTCACCACTCACATTGTTCTCCTTACTCTTACCAACCTCTTTCTCAGTCTTATCCTCAACAACTACCTCATCTAAGGGATCTATCTCAGTGGCTCCCTCAGGCAAGACCTTCCTATCTTTGGTTTCTAGCAAATCTGATGTAGGAGGAATGTAGTTGTTGTTGTATGGTGGTGGTGTGGTATTATATCCAATTCCTTTTCTCAATTTGTCATGAATCTGAGTTTGTAGTAAAGAGTCCATTGCTTTAGAAGCATTGGAAAACTTTTCCACATCAAGCTTAACCTTGGTTAGCTCCTCTCTCAACTTTTCACTCTCCTCTTTAGATTTGGTCAGTTGGAGTTCTAGATCCTTTTTCTCCCACTTCCAGTAATTGGTATCATATGAGTGTTGGAGTTCATTTGCTTGAAAACCTTTAATCTGTTCCTCAAACCTCTCAACAATTCTCACATAGTCTTTTATATCTTTTGCTAACCTCTTAAGGTCATCACTCATCTTCTGGTTGTGATCCATGTACCTTTTAACAGTGTCTATGCAAGTTTTAGAACAGAGAGTAGAACTTACCTCAGTTGTGAGATCAGATACTTCTGCCATAAGAGCTTGATTTTGGATAGCCTCTTCTGCTTGATCACTCCAGTCAAACCCCATTCCTTGTTGAGAAACAAGGGCTTGAGCAGAGTTTCTGTTGTGATTGAAGCTTCCAGACTGAGCTTGTTGGTGGTTGTTGTTTTGAGACACTCCACTTCTGCATTCCCTGGCAAAGTGTCCCTTCAGATGACATTTATAGCACTCCACCTTTGATTTATCAAAGCCTGCTCCATCTTCTCTTCTTTGGGAGAAGTTGTTCCTGCCAGTCCTCTTGATGAACTTCTTCACCCTCATGGAAAGCATGGCCATCTGCCATTTAATATCCATCTCTTCAAGATCATCAGGATGAAGTTGTTCCAAATCATCATTGATTAAAGAGGAGTTTCCATGGCTGGAAAGAAAGGCTTCAAACACAGATTCAGTGCCTTTTTCTTGATTTGCTCCATTAGCAACATTAACTGATTCAGGGTTAGTAGTAGAATCAATTGATGCTGATAGAAGTGTAGCATTATGAATATATCCAGAAGGTTTCTTCTTTGCCTCCACCTCAGCTTCAAATACTCTAAGGTCATTGTACAGATCATCAAGTTCTTTTTCTTCCAATTGTTCATTCTGTCTGAATGAAACAGTGTACATGGTCCATTCATGTCCAAGGGACCTTAAGAACTTTCTGTTTACATCGTCTTGATCAATCTGTACTCCCATAGTAGCTAGTTCACCAACCAGCTTGTTAAAACTGTCAAAAGTTTGAGTCATGGACTCATTCTTAGTTGACATAAAGTTTTCATACTGTTGTTTCAAGATTGCCTTTTGATTTCTCTTGGTACTTTTGGTACCAGAGAATCTCTTCTCTAGAGCATTCCAGAGCATCTGTGCATCAGTGCAATTGCTGAATTGGTGTTGATATTCATTGGGAATAGCCAAGAGCAGTGTGCTCAAGGCTTTCATCTCTGTCTATCTTGTCTTCCTTTCTGCATATGTATTTGGTGGGGTCCTTTTTCCATCTGCACCAATCTTTCCTGCATCAGATGGGCCATTCTCAATGATGTCCCACATGGAGTAATCTGTGAGGAGAATGTATTGCTTGATTCTAATCTTCCACATGTCAAATTCATTAGATCTGAGCATTGGAACCTTTGAGACCAGAGTACTGTTTGATTCAACTGTGTTTTCCATGATGAATAAGATTTCTGAGAATACTAGCTCTGATACCACTTGTCAGGATCTGAATTCTTAACAAGAATAAACACTCAGAAACAATATTAAAGGAGTTTGCAGAATAACACTTTAATATTCAAAGATCAATGAAACAGTGAATCATAATAACAACTTGTAAACTTTATTGAATGGTTATAAAGCTACAAGATTTCACACACAACCTCAATATTGATGAACAGGCTCACCAATACGAATTCTACTTCTCTAGAACTAGGATTATAAACCTTGAGGTTGATTCTCTCTAAGAAAACTAAAAACTCAGAATTAATTCTCTATCCTAAAGATACAAACTATTCTATAGATATACTGAAGATAAAAGATAATTACAAAGAATAAAAGATCTTCAGTATAATCTTCCATATTTATCTCCAAGCCTTCCATGATCTTCAATCAATACAGCTGTCATCCTTGCCATATGAAGTCTTCATCTCATAAGCAGTATTAAGTCTTCAGCAGCATTAATACTTTGAGCAGTATTAAGTTCAGCAGTACTAACTACTAGCAGTACTAAAATTGCTTAGCAGTAGTAACATCATTAAGCAGTATTAATCTTGACTAGCAGCATTAATCTTTCTCAGAAGTAGTAACTTCAGAAGTAGTAACTATGTTGTGCTAGCAGTATTAACTGTACTTGAGCAATTCTTTCAGTTCCCAACATATTATTTTTATCTCTACTAATCCTAAATACTGTAAGAATTTTTCAAACCTTATGGTGTCACGTTTTCAGATGAATATGATGGGAGAGATGAATTTCTTTCTCGGATTACAACTCAAACAATTTTCATCGGGGATTTTCATCAATCAATCTAAGTACATTCTTGATATTCTTCGGAAGTTCAAAATGGAAAATTGTAAACCGATTGGTACCCCAATGGCACTTGGTACTAAGATTGGCACCGATCCTTCGGGAAAGGCTGTTGATGTTACGAATTATAGAGGGATGATAGGTTCTTTGATGTATCTCACTTCAAGTAGGCCGAATATAATGTTTTCTACATGTTTATGTGCTAGATATCAAGCTAATCCTAAAGAATCCCATGTGTCTGCAGTTAAGCGCTTTTTTTAAGTATCTGAAGGGCACTGCAGACCTTGGTCTGTGGTATCCTAAAGATACTAGATTTGAACTAACAGCATATACAGACGCAGATCATGCTGGTTGCATGCTAGACAAGAAGAGCACGTCAGGTCATATACAGTTCCTCGGTGATAAACTCGTCAGTTGGGTATCGAAGAAGCAATTATGTGTCTCAACTTCAACAGCTGAAGCAGAATATTTGGCTTCTGCTAGCTGCTGTTCTCAGGTCTTGTGGATGAGAACGCAACTACGAGACTACGGTTTTCACTTCAACAAAATCCCGATCTATTGTGACTCGAAGAGCGCTATCGCGATAACAGCTAATCCTGTTCAGCATACAAAGACCAAACACATCGATGTCAGGTATCATTTTATCAAAGATAATGTTGAAAAAGGAACAATTGAACTTTACTTTGTAAAAACTGATTATCAGCTTGCAGATTTGTTTACCAAACCCTTGGACGAAAAGAGATTCAATTTTCTTGTCTCTAAGCTTGGTATGCTAAATCTTAAGACATAATCAATGGTTACCTATTAAAGTTTCTTATTGTAAACTTTTCATCATTTCTTTATCTTCATATCCGCAAGATATCTGCACTTTCACAGTCTGTTCATGATCTTAGGGGGAGTGTGAGAAGAAATTGATAGATGATCATTGTTATTTTGAGGGGGAGCTTATTAATTTATGTATTTACCTTTTATGTCAAATTTTTGTAATGCATGATTTTAGGTAGAGCTCTTCAAGTCAAAGGAGTATGGATATGACTTCTGATTATTTCTGATCAGAACTCGTACTTTCATTGTTTTACTGCCTTTTGTCTTTTTAATTTCAGTGAATAAATTTGCTTTGACTATGACATAATACTTTTGCAGTTTGAGAGATGCTTACAAGATCATATCTTTATGACTTTAAGCTTGACTTCATGAGATGTAAGATTGCACTCGAAAGGTATAATTCCTTATCTTCATCTCATATATGGTTGAAAGCAGGACAACTTTCAATCATAGAAAACATTGTTCTTAAATGTTCAAACCACTTCCCGCATCTCAAACCGATTTCATGAACTGGAAGTGTGCTTTTAAATGTTTTCTAATTCTACTTTGTGCTTTAACTGAAATAGTTAAACCATTTTGAGCATCATATGCTTTCTAGGAAAATATGATTTCTTTGTGCTAGGACTTAACACAACTTCTACGGATACACGTTAACCAGTGTTTCCTACCCAAGAGGTTAATCCATAGTGATTGAGTGTGAGAAGTCGAAAAGAAATGATTGTGGGATGTGTGATGAGGTATACAGAAAAAGAGAGTTTGGTTAGAGTGAATTAAATGTTTAAAAGAAAGAGGGTGTGAGAACAGAGTTAAAAGAATATCAGAACTCTGCACCAACTTTTTCTGAGCCGGGCAGCCACAATTCTAATGTTTCACAACTCTTTGGTGATCATTATTGAAACAGGCAACTAGCCCATGCCAACTCTTGATCAAACCTCACCAGCCACTCATTTTTTACTCAAATAGAAAGTGTTTCACATTTTCAAAGGGGAAGCAGCACATTTGCTATCTGATTTTCATTTGGAAAATCTAGATATTGAAAAGAAGGAAGTCTGCCCCACCTTCGCACTTCAATCATGCATATTGAGTCTGTGTTTAACTTACTGTTGTCTCAGTGGTTTACACAATTTTTAGCCTATAAGCAATCATCTGTGCTTAATTCTTTCTATCACATGCACGAACACACAAGGAATTTGTTTCTTTGTCATAACATTCATAGAATTTACCTTTGTGGTGTTTCGATGATTGAATGGAAGCCCTGGGGGAGTGACCATCAAAAAGCTCCTTTCCAATGTGTACTCGTTACACACAGTGACTTAGTGTTACTGACAGGCATGTTAACTGATTCATTTGTTGATTCAGGTGTTACACGATTATTTTGTCTGGATTTGCAAAGATCTAGATGAATACCTTTTGGATTGACGAATCAGGGGCTCCTTATGAAACACATTTCTTACTCAAAGTTTTGATGAAATCGTTGCTCTTTTCATCAAAAAGGGGGAGAAGAGCAAACCAAGAAATGTGAAAGATCAAAAGTTTAGAGAATTCTTCAAACTATTCTGAAGAAATGGGAGAAGAGCTAACCAAGAAATGCGAGAGATCAAAGTATTCTGAAGACATGCTGATTTGAGAGAAATTTTCTTTAAAGATACTTTGCTAAAACATTCTGAGCTAAAACTGGAGATTATTACATATTGAAGACAAAGAAGGAGATTGCATCTTCTGAGCTGAAAGAGAAAACTGAATTGCTAAATCCTTTTAGTAATGAACTTGATCCAAAGGGGGAAATTGTTAGATCACAGATTTATTGGATTCAAGATCATCCAATCTGAAGACTGGAATCTGAAGCTAAAGCTGAAAAGCCACTCTCAATATTAGTCTAATGTTAAGTTTGTAATAATTGTCAAAGTTAATTATTGTGTTAATTAATAGTATTTAATATTATTCCTAAATATCTAATAAATAGATATTTAGGATATATTAGTTTAGATATTATGTTTGTAAAAGTTTGGTAGATATGTGAGATATCATATCTCATAACATATCTCACAACATAAGACACAATCTCAGAGATCTACAGAGCCAACATTCATTAGAGAGAAAAGTGAGAGCTTCAAACAGAAGAACATCAACCTTGTAATCGATTGTTTTTAATCTAAATAGGTTGGTTAATCTATATATTTGTGTTTGTTATCATCTGGTAAAGATCGTGTTCAAATCATAAGGACCGACATAACTAACCGATAAATATAAGAAAAATAAAGCACCTTATTTTTATTTTTTTTATTGAAGTATGTTATCTTTTTAATTTTAAATATAAAATATCTTAAATATAGTTATCATTTAAATTAAACATTTTTTGACCCGTAGCAAAAAATTTTATTATTATTTTTTATAAAAAAACATAATTAAACTAAACTAAAATATATTTTTGTTTTAAATCTAAGTTTCTCAAAATCGTAAAATAAAATAAAAAAAGATTAACAAAAAGTATTAATAATGATCGAGGGTTCGAGTTCTAGATTTCAGAAACCCGTTGCATTGCGAGGGTACATTTCTAGTAAGCATTTATATGTAAACTAGGTACTTAAAAGTTTGAGATTTCACATCCCAGGTACCAAAATAAAAGTTTTAAAAGTATGTTCCCCAAAACAGAAATCAGACTAAATTACGTTACATTTTCATGCAATTTACCCAAAATATTTAGAAATTTCACCTATTTTTGGATCTTATTTAATTTTAATTTTTAATACAAATCATGTGAATTGAATGTCTACAAATCATAGTCAACCAAAAGTAGGCTCATGCTAAATACCCATATAAAAGACCCTCTTTGTAACACCAAAAGATAATTCTCAACATACCAAAAGGTTTTATAACCAATCTATGAGAAAATGATGTTCTGAGGATAAATGGATGCTTAAGTTTAAAGTTTAATTAATATGAAGTCAACCTTAGAAAGGTGAGTCTAGACCTTTCTAAGGTTGTGGTGTACTGGTTAAGGTCTTGGAGGATGTGGTGGAATATCACATCTTTCCAGAGTTCAAATCCAGACGTACACAACAAATATGGTTAATAAGGTTTAATCAGGGCTGATGTCTTACAATCATAATTTGCCAAGGGATTAGTCTAGGCATAGCCTAGGACACCTTTCCAAAAAAAAATCTCTTTTAATTTAGACAGTAGATTTTATGTACATAATTTCTATATGAAAATTTCACGATGCATAGTTTAATTAGAAATAAATATATCATTTTGATGTTTTAAATCATGCCCTTTATATAAAAAAAACGTCCCTTTATCAGAACAAATTACATTGCTTTAACTGTCTCATCACATCAAGTTCAATAATAAATTTCTCATATTTTTGTCTCAATTTGTTAATACATGAATTAATACATTTTTAGTTTAACTGGCGTATTACTTTAATTCCTCGTCCGTTAATAATATTTTTTGACTTTATAATTATCATAATTGTTTATAAAGTTTAATTATAGACCCTAAAATGTAGGTTTTATAAATTAAGAGTCAGCTCAAAATTAGTTCTATTTTATTGCTATTTGTGCAAAATGAAAGAAAAACAAGTGAATCTATCATTTAACAATAGCCAACAAATTAATGTCCTACTTTCAACATAATTTCCACAAAAGTAAATCTAACGGTTTCAATATTAATTAATTAATGTTTTTTATTGGCAAGAGAGAGTTTTCAGGCTTGTGTCTCTCCAGACCAACAAGTGCAATTCATTAACAACTAATTAATAAAACTGGAAAATATGATGATTCGTAGGGAGGATGCATAATGGAATCACCAAACGTAGTATCGAATCTGTTAGGTTTGCTGGAAGTCAGGATCAAAAGAGGTCGCAATCTTGTTGTTCGTGATATGACTGCAAGTGATCCTTATGTTGTCATCAAGATGGGAGATCAGGTATCTCATTTGCTTTACCTCTTTCTAATTATCTTCTTTTCTTAATGTTATTCACAGGTGAATGGTCATGGTAGAATTGCACAATAAAATATATTCTATTTTATTATATATATAACAATGACTACAACATAATAATATTATCAATGGATGAACCACACAAATAAGGATACCATTTTGAGTGATACAATACGTTTGGTGCTTTTGAAATGGATCAAACGGAGGCTAGAAACCCCCTCTTTAGCGGGAGACTCGATTGACTATGTTGGGTCCTTATAGATGTTCGACATCAACTTGGATACCATGTTAGAATATGTGACATCCTTAAGATATCTTATCGATAAAAAGAGCCCTTATAAAGATGGGTCAAACAGACGGAGGCGAGACACACCGTCTTTAGGGGAGGCTAGATAGAGTATGTTGGGTCCCTAGAGATGTTTGACGCTGACTTTGATATCATGTTAGATTATGTGACACCTTTAAGATATTCTCTTTAAAAAATCCCTTATAAAAATGGGAAGGTTTTAACATGTATAAAACTCACGACCATTGTTAGATTGAATGTTTATTTTCAAATTGTGTTTTGATGTATTTGCAACTAGTAAGAAATATAGACAAGAATTGACTTGCATTTAAAGGAAACCCCCAAGGTAAATGATAGAAGTCATCAAGGAACAACCAAATAGTATTTATGACACAGTTTGCTTGGCATTAGGTGATGTCCATAAATCCACATATATAATATTAAAAGGAGAGAAAGTAATTACAATAAGAGAAGGTTGAAAGGGAAGGCGTAAATGTTTGCCTAAAGGACATGAATGACAAAATTGGGTATCGTTTTCTTTATTACACAATTGCAATTTTGTAGCTCTAAGAAAGCTAAGAGTTGGCGCCAAGTCGTAAGAGATAACGCCAAGTTGAAGGTGGTTAAGGGTGGACCAAGCACTTGGACTAGGACCCAAAAGACCGGCTTGATGATGTTAGGGTTGTTGGATGGGGGCTGCCATTATGTTATACGAACATGGGGGCATAAAACCACAAGGGTTGTGGTGTAGTGGTTAAGGCCCCTAGGGATGTGGTGGAATATCCCATCTACCAAGGGTTTGAATTCAGACGTACACAACAATTGCGGCCACTGAGTTTATCAGGACTGATTTTTTGCAGTCATAATTTTCCGGGATTAGTCTAGGAAAAACCTAGGACACCCTTCAAAAAAAAAGGGGCATAGCCAAAAGGCCCAACAATAGCCATGTCGTGGTTAATGTTGCCCATGGTGGGGCTATTGTGGCTGTTGGTGGTATCCTGGAGATGGGTAGGGCATTGATACAACGTGAATGATAATGTGCCTAATTTCACGACTACGTTGATTATACCGAATTTCTGAAGATGAATTCATGTTTGATTCACATGTGTTGATTCAAAAAGAATGCATAAAAAGATGAATAAAGCAATAATTGAGAAAACTCAACTTTCATCAATAAAAAAACCGACTAAAAATCTCAACAAAACTTCTTATTTAAATACTAGAAATCCTAGATAGATGTGGAATAAAGGAAAACAAATAAAAATGCTAGGAAAAAAAGGAAAAAAAAGGCAATAAAAATAATCAAATTCTAGACTTTGAAAGAAATTTAAGAAATATCCTGAAAAACAGAAAAATGCCGATTTGACCCTCGAAATATTGAAATTTGGCTATAATCATGTCGACTTAAGGCATAGCCTTGTCTCTTTTTGAAAATGTTAAGTTGTTTCTACTTGGAAAAGTGTATGTTTTAGTTGAAATCGACATTGTTGACTTTTCGCCGGGCTGCACCTAATGCAGGCCTTCGGGTGCTCCAAAAATGCCATAAACTTGCATTCTCGTCGTTTTGTATCTTCCTCCCTTGGTAGGAGAAGATTTGTCCTTGAATCACAAGCTAGATCTTCTTAAAAAGAGTTATCACCGTAGTATGGGAGGAGGTGTTTGACATTAAAAATGTCTAAGGTGCAAATAGTACTCGAGAGTTGAAGCATTCGGCTTAACCTTCTCAATGATCTCCACAATGCTGAATTCTCAAGCTATAAGTTTGTATGGTTTAGGATGTTTCTCAACAACTAGACCCAATTTTGTGACTGCTGATTCAGGGAGCACATTCTCACGGTCATTAGAGTTGATAATGAAATGACAAACCTTACCTTAAATGGTGCAAATCGAAGAAAAAAGATCATTCCGGCATGAGGCATCATCTTTTGTCTGTGAACTCAAAACATTCTGTCGGTAAATCAATAAGGGACCAATATTGAAGCTTAACATATTAAGCTTCATAGCTGTCTGGGTCATCAGACACTTTTTCGAGCTTCATAACACTAATGTCCAACATGGCTCGTTCAAAAACTCGATCAGATTTTTTGAGTCTATCCGACCCATTCAAGCATACACTTTTTCGAGCCAAACATGCTCATACATTCATCAATCATAAAATAAAAATATAAAATTATACAACCCTCGAGATAATAAACGAGTTAGTTGATCACGAGTTTGAGCCTATAAACGAGTATCAAGCTTGAGCTCAATAATTCATAAAATATTCAAAGCTCGAGCTCAAAACCTACTTTGAAAACGTTATTTGAGCTTGAGCATGATATTATTTGTTCGATCAAAGCTCGAATAACCTACCACTCGGCGCAACTCAGCTCCTTTCCACCCATGCATGAGCTATGAGAGTATGGATGATATTGTTAGTGGTTGGTATTTTTCATTTTTTTCCGTTTGAGACGATGTGAGTGGACAAGAGTGTTATAAAGAAAGACCATTCGAAGCACAAAATTTCCAAAATGGGCATTTTCAAGTACCTTACCATTTGTTATTTTCGATTAAAATTGTGTGTGAATGAATGCTTTCAATGATAAGAAAGAAAAAGGAAATGTCCAAAAAAATAGTTCAATCATCCTATAAGATAGGATAATAATGATGTCCGGAAGCCTCTTGAGTATGGCTTTGTTGGCAAAGGGGTGGAGTAACTTTTCCCAAATATAAGACATGTCTTGGGTTCGATCTCCCCCCGACTAGCCTCAGCCGCTGAGTGAGCCAAAAAATGGCCCCCCTTGGAGGCGGGTCATGTGGTACCGGTTAGGGTTGCCGATTATCAAGTTTTTGCGCAAATAATGATGTCCTGAAGAACACAAAAACATACATATGTCCAGAGATTACAATGTATTATGTCAATAGGCATTACAGTGCGAGAATTAGAAACAACAAAAGGTAATTTAACATCTTTTCCTAGAGTGTACAAATGGTAAACACGAGAACTGCGAGAGTTATTACACACAATGAGTTTACGATGCCTGCAAAAATCAAAGATTGGGGTTCTTAAATGACCCAAATGTTCATGCCAAAGAGAAGGTGTCGAGATGGTGGTTGATGGCTGCAGTGATGGGATTGTTTTCCTTGACTATCTCATTTCATAAGGTGTATCCTTGTCTAGAACTCGTTCAATGAAAACCCAATGGGTTCAACCTAAAAAGAAATCGAATTATCATATGTAAATTTTCTAATGCATACTAAGCTTTTAATTTGGTGAGGAGCATGAAGGATGTTGTGTTAGGGACACAGGAGGATACAAGGGCGACAAATGTGTGTCCATAACCATGAATGGGAGTTATATGACCATTTTCAACAATTATACCATGATTATTGCTCAAATTAGAGTAAGACGAGAGAATATCTGGCGCTAATGCCATATGCGATGTGGCTTCAATATTATTCATAATTACTTATTCAATGAACATATGAAAACACATTGAGATTGACATACACTTTGTTTGTCAACATGTGGTATGTAAGAAAATCTACCTTCTTCACTTATCTACCACTGCTCAACCGATATACACCTTCACCAAAGCTTATTTCTTAAACCATTTTCATGATCTTGTTTCCCAAATCAAGCTTGTTCATTCTTTCCATCTTGAGTTTGAGGTGGTGTAAGAGTATGTTTATTACTTCTGTTAGACTGTTACTGCTCATAATTTTGTGGTTAGATGTCGTTTTGTATTTCTTAGTTTTAAGTATATATTTCTTGCCTCATCTTCCTTTGTATGATGATAGTAATATACATTAAAGAACTTTTGGATTCAACTTTATCTTCATATCTGTACATGCATCAATGGATAGATAACTCAATATGATTTCAAGCATAACACAAAACAATTACAACGAAATCATTAACATAATTTCACAACTCTTACTTATATTTGTGGGGGCTAAGAACAAACTACTCTACTATAATCAATAAGGTAGAAGAGTAAAGGTCTCACACTTATATGATAAGAACCCTTCTTACATTTAAACATGTCAAAACTTAGGTCCTTAATGCTTTTTATTAGATACTATACCCTCATTCACTTGTAACATGCCTCTTATATCTGATGATGATCACTAGACGCTCCCAAAAGTATTCTTCTTAAACTTCTTTCCAACATGAGTAGTTTTAATTGAACACTGGAAAATCTTGGGTTGCATGTAATAACAAAAACTAGAAAAGGCAAGACAATACTTAACTGTTAGACACCTTATGCGAATATGATTTATCTCAAAACACATATTAAAAGGTAAAAGAAATAATACATAAAAATGAGTATGCACCCAAAAACATAGAAGGGGATTCACACATAAACTAAAACTTTAAGTCACTCATATTCTAGCTAGTAACATTTTTAGAGTCTCTAAAACAATAATTTGACAAAAATGTTTATAATTTGATGCAGAAACTAAGGACTCGAGTTATCCACAACGATGTCAACCCTGTTTGGGATAATGACTTGATTGTTTCCATTAAAGATGCTACTCTCCCTATAAAACTAGTAAGTTGTTGACAGATTACATACGTATGAAGGGATGAATATATACATATACATACACACAATTGGGTTCGGTAAGAACAACCCATTTTATTGAGAACAAAGGAAAGTACGCTTATATTTTGTGAATGTTTGAACTTAGAAATATGAATATGTCCATATATTGTTAGAATGTTACAACATTCACAAAATATAACAAAACCTTCCAACATATAATTATATGTCTCGTGAATGTTACAATCTTCACATAGTATAAAGATGCATTAACTTATTTTTTATTCTCACGAAAGTGAAAAATTCTAACCATATTCTAAAATTCTCTCTCTCCCACTCTCTCTTTCTCTCTCTCTCTCTCTCTCTCTATATGTATGTATATCTATAGAGAGAGTTGGGATCATATGATACATGAGCGACCTTTGACGCTACCTAGGTCGTGGGCCAAGTCATCATCACACAACGAGACCCCTCACATGTATTATGGGTGTTCTCTCATTTTTTTTAAAATGGCGGTGTTCTCATTTGAACCCATCCTATATATAGGGTCAGGTTCAAATGAGAATGCGGCCAATTTGCGAGAAGGTGAGAAGTATATCATATATGATTACACGTGATATATGCACACTTAATCATTTATGATTAAACACGTGCTGGGTTGACCGACACATAAGACACAACCTTCCTCGTGATCTTTGGTCGCATTCACTATTCTGCTCACGTCTCTTTTGGATGTGTTTAATCATCTATGATTAAGCGTTCATATCACGTGTTATCATATATGATCTTGAAATTTTTGCCTTCTCTTAAATTGATAAACTTCTCGTTTGATCCTCTCTCTCTCTCTCTCTCTCTCTCTATATATATATATATATATATGAGTACGTGTGTGTGTGCCCACATGTGTGTGTGCGCACATATGTATGTGTGTCGATATACATCTATAACAACTTTTTGGTGAGAATGGTGATAACACTTTTTAACCTATGGATGAGTTTTATTATGTGATGGCTTTCCAAAATTGCAAAACTTCATCACCTTCATCTGCCTTTACCACCTTCGCCTTCAATTTAGGGGCGAAACTATTGTATAAGATATGGTGGCACATGCTACCACTTCGTTCCTTTATCGTAAGGTGAAAAAAAAATCAGTGTCATGAAATGTGCCGCCATATTATAATGTTGGGTGCCATCGTATATATTTTGAAACTACAATAATAAAACAAGTTTGTCTTGGCATAGTTGGTTTGGATGACTTTTCACCCAGTAGCTAGTTCGAATCTCGTTTTAATCGTTTTCTTAGATTTTAGCTGTTAATTTTAGGTTTATAATGTTTGTGAAAAAAATGCAATAAAAGACGCAGGACCTCACATACGAAAAGTAAAGAACTAACCAACAAACCAATGATGATTTTTTGAAAAACATCTAGCTTTGTTTCTTATAGTCAAATGGTGCCACCAATCAAAAAAATTCCTTAGTCCACCTTTGCTTTAATTCATCTTTACTTCCGGTACGTTCATCTACTTTCACATACCTTTAGTCATATTCACATGCATAAATTTGTTAATTTTCAGTCAAGATGATTCAAGTAGATATGCAAATCTAATTGAAGGTATGCAAATAGAGGTGGATGAAGGTCCGGTGTTCACATTGCTCTAAAAAAAATTCTCACATGAGAGAAAGAGAGAGAGAGATATTGAAATATAAACTACAAATATTTGTAGGAATCTATGAAGAATCTCAACCACCCAATATATTTAATCTTGCGAGTCTAAATCAAACACCTGTTTTCTTCAGAACCTGTCATGGAAGCTAACAAGGGAACCTACCACCACATCTTCAAACCCACATGCACACAAAGGAAACACATTACTAGTTTTCTTATACATATTTATAATTTCTATTACAAATTACACGACAACCACTTGAGAATCTAGCGAGTGTGATCAAGTGTTGGGTGGTTGGGAAATAAAAACAAGTATTGCCATCAATTTGGAGATTTTAGATATGTTTTGGTAGATGTATTTAGTCAAGTTGTTTTTGTTAATTTTGTCACATGAAACTTAATATGAAAGACAACCATGGGTTTGAGGTGCGTATAATATGTGATGCGAAGAGTATCCACCATGTGTTCGGAAAATTGTCTCAAATAAATTTTGCACCTCAATTCATCATGAATATCATATTCAACATACATGAATTTTAAATATGTTATTCATCATGAATGTACTATTCTAAATAAGCTATTCATCATGAATATGAATATGTTATTCATCGTGAATATGATATTCAACATACATAAATATATTATTTTAAATATTTAAATATGTTATTCGTCATGAATATGAATATGCATTCATCGTTAGTACGATATTTATCATAAATATGATATTCAAAATGCATGGATATATTATTTTAAATGTGTTATTCATCACAAATATACCATGTGTGCAAGTAAATGAGAAGGAGATAAAGAAAGTGAGGGAAACCATCGAGTAGGAATGATAAAAAGTAGACAATTTTGTGCTTTACGAGTTACACAAACAATAAACAATGGTAGAAGTACTTACACCGAGTCACCAAGTTGAAAAATCAAACCATCGTGTTATCTTCGATTTTAAAAGTAAGTATCAAAACTAGGGTTTCAAGCTTAACATTATGATTTTGGTGGGTTGTATTATTGCAGATAGTGTATGACTATGACGTAATTTCAAAGGATGATCGAATGGGAGACGCAGAATTCGATATCAAATCATTTGTGGAGGCATTAAAGATGCCTCGTCTAGATAGGCATCCAAACGGCACGGTCTTGAAGAGAATACAACCTTCAAGGACAAACTGTCTAGCGGAAGAAAGTTGCATAATATGGAAAGACAAACAGGTCGTTCAAGAACTTTGTCTTAGATTGCGGAATGTCGAAACTGGAGAAGTTGAAGTCGAACTACGTTGGATCAATCCGCCTGGTTGTAAAGGATTATAGAATAATACTACCATTAATTAATAAGTTTTTGAGTGTAAATTATGGATTCGGTCAATGTGGTACATTGATTTTCGTAGTTTTCGTCCCTGAACTTTGTTTATTACAAAAATTAAAAACAATCCTTGCGGTATGCATTTTGTTTTGGTCTTGGTCCCTTATACTAATGGTCGTTAACTTTGGGCTCAGTAAATGCCCTTTCAAGAGGGAAATATGATCATTTTACCCTTAAAGTGTGGCATAGCAATGGTCTAAAATTGATTTAGTTTTTTTTAATAATTTATATTTTTAATTTCTTCTTCTTTTTTGAATCCTACCAGCCACCATCACAACCAATGCAGACAAAAAAAATACAAAATCCATATACTTTAAATGACAAAATCCATATACTTTAAATGACAAACCACCACGACCAATGCAGAGGTATATAAAATGTTCAGTTCTCTTCTAAATGATCTTAAAGTTCATGATAAAATCTTTGATAATGTTGAAGTTCTTTGAAATTCATGGTTTGCCTTCTAAATTCTTGGGAAAACATAACTATGTGTTTAAAAACTTCCAAAGATCTTCATCCTATCCCTCTGACTGCCTTTTACGGAACCGTGTACATCTTTGAACAACCAAGGTTTTAAAGAAAACATTTTTTTAGAAACTAAAAGCACAAATATGGCTTTTGTGTCGTCGGATTCCAAAAGAATGGGACAGTTGTCAAAAGCCACATATGACACTGAGCCCGAATATCTTGAAGAAAATTTTGAGAACTCCACCATAGAATCTAATGAAGAATTTGATGATGGAATGGAAACTTTATCCATGCAATATCTAAGTGATACTCTCTCTACTGGCTTCAAATTTCAATAAAGTTGACAAACAAAATAACTTTCAAAGAAGGTAAAAAAAAAAGCTTCCTAAAGAAATCATCATTTATCAATCAAACCTTGTCTCCTCATGAGAAATCTAATGATAAAGGACATTTTGTCACCAATTGTAGATATAGAAGACCAATCACATCCTTCTCTAGAACTTCACAAGGATCTCAATCTTCAAGTAAAGGAATGAAAGATGAAAGACAAGATGAAAAACACAAATCCAAGGAACCTCAAAGAAAAGAAAAATGCATGATGTCTGAAGAACATGTATGGGGAGAACATTTATCCTCATCTAACAATGAACAAGAAGGAAAGGCTAACTTGTGCTTCATGGCTCAGTTATCTAAGGAAAATGATAATGACAAGTTCAAAGTGAAGGTTTCCTCTTCAAAAGGATTATGAAATTCAGTCACCTCTGACCAACCAGGTATATCCTTCTCTTATCTTGTGATCGTCTTTATGTAAAAATGGGTAATGCTCTTGAATCTAAAGAAAAAGCTGAAAACAAAGTTGAAATTTAACTGCCAAATTGTCTGAATGCCTTGAATAAATCAAAGATCTTAACAAAGTGAAAACTGAGTTAGAAGATCTAAAAGTTGTTTGCATGTTTCTGAACAAAGATAAACGTCTTTTGATAAAAGAACTTAAAAAGGAAAAATCCACCATAATGAATTGGAATCAAGCTTCTATGAATCATAGAAAATTCTTGGATTATCAAATACCCAGTTGTGGTCATAGATTAGGATTTTCTTCTTCAGACTCTGAAAAAGTGATAACAAACTTGTCTAACTTTGAAGGACATCTTTTTCAAAACATTATTCTTGTAAGTATTCATAGTCTGATAACTAAAAAAAGGAAGTCAAGGGTTTTGTTCATACTTCTCTTAAAAAATGGGCTGATTATGTGTCAGAAGAAGATAAGTGTGAATCAGTTGGTTCCACATCTTATCATTCTTGAAAGGATTCAGTTAAAAGGAACATGAATCCTGAGAAATATGCTATTCCCAAACAGACAAATGAAAAAGGGAATCCTTGGGTTTAAACCATATATCATCAATCACACTCTTTTTCTTCTTCAAAGAACTTCTAAGTTTCCTCAAAAGAATTTTCAAATGTTTCAAAGATGTTCTTCTTTTAGAAAATGCTATAACTATGGAAAACCTTTTCACTGTGCAAAATAGGGTCCCCATGACAAAATAGAAAGATTGTTTGAAGATTATGTTCCTTCAAAATAACCCATCAAAATATGTGTATGAAGGAAAGAAGTGTAACAACCCACCTTTAAACATAAGATGTGACATACAATACATATAAACATCTACATTACAAACACCTACATATTACATATAGGGTCCCGAAGTCCTGAATTACCCTAACTACATGTTATAATACCAAAATTTTGCTTTCGAAATATAAGCACATACATACATACATAATACTACATCCAACAAAAACCCTTGACATATAACATTGTTCAGCTAGAAGTAGTAACTCATAATAGCTTCCCATGTATAACACATATCTTCACATAATATCACAACTTATCTTTTCCTTTTGCCTTACCCGCCATCTATCCTAGAATACAAATTTGAAAGAAAATGAGAGTTAGACCAATTGGTCTAAGTGAGATAATCCCAAACATTTCAATAACAATATTAGGAAAAACGTTGATATGAAACCATTATCAACAAATCACATCTTAAGTCTCATGCAATGTGTACAACACACTCTGTTGGCCTATAACACCAACAACCCATAACCATATCAGAATTAGTTGGATGCTAAGAACAACTAATTAATTTACTCCAAAGTAACTCAAGTACAACCAACCCCGCTGCCCCTTTCGGTACAACCAACTCCATCCGACCTCTAAGTCCGGCCAAAATACAATAGTGAAGTGCAATGCTCAAATAGATGAGATTTCACTTCAATATTCACATTCCATATAACTCACAATAATTAATACACATATCACATATTAACCACTTCATAACATAAGTATTCCAGTTCGAAAGTGGTTAAAAGAAAACTCACCTTATTAAGAGTTTGAAGCCACACACGCGCAAACGACACTACCGAACGCCACTTGTATCAAACTTCACTGACGAGTAACCGAGCCTATAATATATAAACATTGATGAAACCCATATAATTATATGCATATAAGACTCACTAAGACAATTTATGACCTTAAACGACCCACTGAATGCCCCCGAATGGCAACCGAGCTAGAAACCGAACAACCGACATCAAACACAAGACTTGGAGTTATGATATGCATATAATAACATTTCAAAGTGCTCAAAAGCTATTTTACTCTTAAAACGAGTACCTACACCCCTATATTATGCCCAGAAACGACACGAGTACGCAATAAACAAAAATCGAAAAATGTTGAAACAGTGTCTGGGGCGACTTTTGGCGTGACCAAAACCACCCCAAAAGTCATGTGGACTTTTGTGGTTCCGTTTAAACCCTGAAACATCCCTTTTTCTAGCCTCCTTTAAACCCGTTTCAAATATAACTCCTTTTGGTTCATTTATAAAGATTATGAGGTATGAAAACTTGTATTACACATGCACAATCCTCACAATCAACTTTCCAACAAGAAGGAATCATATAGACTCAAGAATTCAACTAAAATGTTGAATTGAAATCATTCTTAAAAACCTCATCTTCCATGAAAGGAGGTTCAAAGCTCAACTTACCCCAAAAATTTTATACAAGAAGATGAAAATCTTATAATCATAAGTTTTTATTTTCAAATCCAAACTCAAAAATAATCCATAAAATAATCTATGGTAAACACCCATACCCTAAGCCCTAACATAACCAAGATGATATTACAAGCAAATAGTTCTAGATTGCAACCCGAAGAAATAAACATACCTGCAACTTTTCTTGATTTCAGAAGAACACTCAACACCTTATAGCCCTAACTCTTCTTTCTTCCTTTTCTCTCTTTCTCTCTTAAACGTCACACCCACTTCACACACTTCACTTCTATCAATTTCCAGCAAATGAGTTGTTACGACTCATAAATATATCTATGAGTCACACACACACACACACACACACACACACACACACACATATATATATATATATACACTAGTTGTGTACCCGTGAGATGCACCGGGTGAGCAGGGTCTGATTTTATTATATATAGAAATTGAAAAGTTCTTTGGTGTGCAAAATGACTTTGCTCAATTACACAACAAGTTCAAGTTCGAAACTTGTGGACCGAATTTGACCGGACACAATTGGACAAGACTGGACGTGGACGAGTAAGAATAAGGTAGGTGGATGAAATTTTTTGGAAAGTTGGTGGGTTTTCAGTGTTCACTTTTCAGCTCCAATCAAATAATAAAAAAATTCCATAATCTATATTTGAACAAAACAAAATTAGATTGTACAAATCAATACAATTTTAGACATAAATGCATGTCTAAGAAAATAAAAGATAAAAAATAAACGTATTGCATCTATAAACTCACAAATCCACGTTCGAGTGCATCTATACGCCGGAAAAACAGAAACCATAGATTTTCACCGGATAACATTCTCAAACCTCTACTCCATACGCCACTTTTCTGATTTTCAGCATGAAGTCCAAATTTTATCCACCATATTTCTTCAATTATAAAAACCCATTCGTCATATTCTTAATTAAATAAATCCGATTGGTACGCCATATGATAAAATCCCTTATTTGGACAAATGAGAATATGCAACGTATGAATTTTATTGGCCCAAAAGGGATGATAAGAAAAGTTAATAGGTTCTATAAGGCTTGAAGTTTAGAGTACCAACAACACCAATCCAATAACATTGAACAGAAGAATATCAAGAGCAAGAATATATGTGACAATTTGAAGGTTTTCATGCATGTTCATTTCTTCTGTTTTGGCTTTTAGATCATCAGAGAGCTACTTGAACCTATTTTGATGCTAAGGGGCCGTTTATTAAACACTTACCTGGTAATTGCTTACCGGAGCATTTACCTTATTGGATGAACATGGCAAGCGCAAAAAATCTTACCCGGTAAGAGCGAAGATTACCCAGTAAGTGAGATTGACAACTCTTACCGGGTAAATTGTTGTATACAATACCATTGTGATGATTACAATCTTACCTGGTAAAGTGAGTTAGTATGTCAAGTTTTATCGATAAGCGTTTACCGCGTAAGCATTTGGGTAAACGGTCCCTAAATGTCATCAAGAAACAACCGCAGGATGTTATTATTAGAAACCGGAGGAAGGTGAGAACATATCTTAGATTGCAATATTCACTTAAAATATGGGCTTTATGACTGATTTTTTTTGGAAGGAACAAAATCACCAGGAACTTGTAAATCATATGAATCTATGAAAGTGTTACAGATTACTGCAACCATCTTCTAATGTTGATCTCTTGATCATAAGGATTCTCAAACAGGTCTCAAGTAGAAAAGAACAAACATGATTATGAAAATATATTTCATCCGAAAAAGAACAAACAATTTTACCTTCTCTGCCAATGGTAGAAATAGAAGCATAAGCGATGGTGGTGAAGGGATAAATAAAAATCACGTCTAAAATCAGAATCAATCAATGAGGTTGGTCGTGATACATCAAAGCCTAGTTGAAATTAAAATCTAAATGGAAGTGGAAATCACAATCAATAACATATAAATCTCTATGGTTTTGAAAAACTTGTGAAATCAAAACCTCAGGAGGGGAGTTATACGTATCAATGACGTCGTGATACATCAAATCACGTGATACAGTTGTTCGAAAGGATGGAGACTGTAAGTATGTCTGAAGACTGAGGGAAGAAAGCAAAGTCTGAACGTACCTAAAGTGGTTTTGGCGCAGTAGTGAGATGTGAAATAAGGAATAAGAGGACTGAGAGAGAAGAAAACACGTCTGAAGTATATATGCTATAAGACATGCTTGGTGGCCTGGGTTTAAAACCCACTGCATAATAAACTTGTAAGTTTGTGAGTTTGTAAGCTTGTAAGAATTGGCTTTTGCCATTAGATGAACTTAGAAGTCTAATGGAAAAAAGGAGGTTTGAAACTACCAAACTTAAGGGATAGTGTATTTCTCACTTGTACATAGATCATAAGAACTTATAATTAAGAGATTTTCAATTGTTATTCATGAAAATGTTGTACTTCATGCATAAGTAGTTGCACTTAAGAGTTTTGGTTAGAATGCTTATTAATGTAGTATAGATATACTTATTTACACTTATGTCCAAAAGTATAACCAACTAACCACATAAACCCTTAACCTATATCTAATAATTAAAATACCAATAGAAGCATGAAATATATTATAAAGCCCTTCAATTTATCTTAATGATCACATAAAATAATAAATGTAACTTACTGGGTTATCACAATATCTCCCCCTAATAAGGAATTCCGTCCCGGAATTTTATCAATCAAACAAGTGGGGGCACTTTGATCTAATTTTGGATTCCAGTTCCCAGATAGCATCCTGCCCTTTGTGATACCACCATTGAACTTTTACCAGACAGATTTCCTTATTTCTGAGTACTTTAATTTTCTAATCCACTATGGATTCTGGCTCTTTAATGAATGAGAACTTTTCATTAATATGAATATCTGGTAAAGGTATCCCCAGATTAGAAGTAACTAAACACTTTCTTAGGTTTGACACGTGGAAAGTGTTCTAGATACTATTAAGTTTAGATGGGAGTTCTAACTGATATGCTACTTCTCCGACTTGTTCTATGATTACAAATGACCCGATGTACCGCGGACCTAGCTTACATCGTTTCCTAAACCTGACCACCCCTTTCCATGTTGAAACCTTTAACATAACCTGATCTCCAACCTAGAACTCTAACAGTTTCTGGCATCGGTCGCCGTAGCTTTTCTGTCTGTCTTGGGCCACTTTCATTCGTTCCTAGATCTATCCAATCTAATCAGCGGTCATTTGTACTATTTCTGGCATCGCTAAATGTTTCTCTCCCACTTCATTCCAACACAAAAGAGTTCAGCATTTTCGACCATACAGTACTTCAAAAGGCACCGCCTGAATACTGGAATGATAACTGTTCTTGTATGCAAATTCGATTAAAGATAAATTCTTTTCCCATGACCCACCAAAATCAATGATACACGCCCGCAACATATCTTCCAATGTCTGAATCGTCTGTTTACTTTGGCCGCCTGTCTGAGGGTGATATGTCGTACTTAACTTTTTTATGACCCCATCTCTCTCTGAAAGATTTTCCAAAACATAGAAGTGAAACGACTGTCGCGATTAGAAATGATTGTTAATGGCACGCCATGTCGAGTCATGATTTCATCAATGTATAGTTTGGCCAATATTTCCAAAGAATATGCTTCTTTCATTGGTAGGAAATGAGCAGACTTTGTCAATCTATCAACGATCACCCAAATAGCATCGAATCCCTTTAGAGTTTTCAGTTGTTTCATAATGAAATCCATTTTTATGTGATCCTATTTCCAAATAGGTATTTCCAACGATTGCAAATTGCCAGACGATTTCTGATGCTCAACTTTAACTTGCAAACATGTTAAGCAACGATCCACATACTGAGCAATGTCTTTCTTCATACCCGATGACCAATAGAATTGTCGTAAGTCCCTGTACATCTTGTTAGTGCTAGGATGAATAGAAAAACGAGACTGGTGAGCTTCCTTTAATACTCTATCAAGTAGATCATCCAAACGAGTTACCCATATTCGGTTTTCGAAACATAATAATCCACAATCATCTTTTAATAGTAAATATGACATACCTATGAGACGTTCTCGTTTCAAGTATTCTTCTTTGGAAGCTTCGATCTGACATTTCTTCAATTCTTCAAAGATGTTCGGTAAGAGTTCGGCTCATAATGCAATAGCTTTTATCGTCCCACTATTTTCTTTGCTGCTTAACACATCGTCCACCATGTTTGCTTCCCCAAGTGATGCAAAATTTCACAATCATAATCGTTGACCAATTCCAGCCACCTTCGTTGCCTCATATTCAGTTCTCGCTTATTGAAAAGTTGTTGAGGACTTTTGTGATCAGTGTATATCTCGCCCTTGGTATCGTACAAATAATGTCTCCTAATGTTAAGGCAAAGAAAATTGCAGCAAGATCCATATCGTGTGTGGGATACTTTCTTTCATGATCTTTTAATTATCGAGAAGCATAGACAATGACCTTTCCGCACTCCATCAGAACATATCCCAAACCCAACTTTGAAGCATCACTGTACACAACAAAATTTTCTAAACCTTCAGGTAGTGATAAGATCGGTGCGCTGCAAAGTCTTTCTTTCAGTATTTTAAAGGCCTCATTTTGTTCTTCTTTCGATTCGTACTTCATGTTCTTTCTTGTTAATTTGGTCAGAGGTGTAGCAATACAAGAAAAATCCTGTATAAATTTTCAATAATATCATACAAAACCCAAAAAACTTCTTACGTTTGTCGGTGTTCTAGGCGGTTCCCATTTTTTGGTTTCTTCAATCTTGTCCGGATAAACCTATATCCCCTTTTGGGAAAAAATATACCCCCAAAACTGAACTTCCCGTGACCAAAATTCACATTTTGGAAAGCTTAGCATATAACTGTTCATTTTTCAGTAACTCCAAAACCACACGAAGATGAGTAACATGTTCTTCTTCAGATCGAGAATAAATAAGAATATCATCGATAAAAACAATTATAAAAATTTATCGAGATAAGGTTTACATACCCGGTTCATCAGATCCATAAAAGTTGTCGGTGCATTCGTCATACCAAAAGGCATTTCCAAAAATTCTTAGTGACCATAACGGGTATGGAAAGCGTTTTTCAAAACATCTTCTTCCCTAAATTTCAACTGATGGTAACCTAACCATAAATCAATCTTTCAAAAGTAACTGGCCCCAACTAACTGATCAAACAATTCACCAATTCTGGGAAGTGGATATTTATTCTTTATTGTAAGCTTGTTCAGTTCTCGGTAATCTATACACATTCTCATCGACCTATCTTTCTTCTTTACAACAGAACCGGTTCACCCCTCGGAGAAGTACTCGGTCTAATAAAACCCTTATTAGAAAGTTCTTGCAACTGTGACATCATCTTTTTCATTTCAGAAGGAGGCAAACGGTATGGTGTACATGCAACAGGAGTAGCCCCGGGTGTCAAGTCAATCCTAAACTCAATTTGTCTATCGGGAGGAAGGCTAGTCAAGTCATCATGGAATACTTCTGGGAAATCACTAACTACTGGTATATTTTCAATTTTACCCTTTTCTTTCTTGGTGTCTATAACATAAGTTAGGAAACTCTGACAGCCCTTACTAACACATTTATGGGTCTTTAACATAAAAATTAGACAAGATTGACGGTTCCTACGATCACCATAAACTAAAATCGGTCATTTCCCAGGTAAGTCAATATTAATCAACTTTTGTTTACACATAATATTAGCCTGGTTCTCATCTAACCAGTCCATTCCGACAATCACATCAAATTCATTCAAAGACATTGGTAATAATTGAATTGGTACGTGATACCCTTCCACATCAATGAAGGTTCTAAATGGCGTGAGGCGTGGCATGGTAGGGAGACCAAGACTCAAGCCTTAGGAGCCATGACGTTTTTCAAGGCATGATTTATGACATCAAATTTCTAATCATATATAAAAACATATGTTTTGTATTGTTATTCAGTAAGTCAATAGTAATAAGAAAGTTAAACTAAGTTATATATATATATATATATATATTAAAAAATAGCAAATAATACATTAAAAACATAAAGAAAAATAAAATATCGCATTACGGGAACTGCACATTAGGCCATTGTGTGCCACAGGCTTAACGTGGCGTGAGAGACAAGCCTTATGCCATGACGCGCCATAGTGGTAGTGTGGTAATTTTTTTAGAACAATGACATCAATATAACAAACATTAAATACCTCTCTAACCGACACTTGATTATCATTAGTAGTTTCTAATAATAATGCATAATCTAACACTTTTGGTTTCACATGCAAACAGTTAACAAAAGAAGGACATACGAGTGAATGGTTTGCACCAGAGTCAAATAACATCTTAGCACGTATTGAGTTTATCAAGAATGTACCTGTCACCACGTCAGGGTTCTCTTTGGCCTCTACTGTTGGGAACTGAAGAAATGCTGCCAGTTGAAGTTAATGCTGCCAGAACATGATTAATGATGGTCTTCAAGATTAGTACTGCTGGAGTTACTACTGCTAAGAGATTAATACTGCTGATCTTGATTAATGCTGCTTATGAGATGGAGATCCGAATTACAAGAATGACAGCTGGATAGACTGAAGATATTCAAGGAAGATATTCTGAAGATATTTTATTTATCTTTTGTTCAGTATATATATAGAATTGATAGAATAGTTTCATAGTTAATTAGTTCTGAGTTTTCGTTTTAGAGAGAATCAACCTCAAGGTATAGTTCCTAATTCTAGAGAAGTAGAATTCGTCTTGAAAGAGCTTGTTTTTCAAGATTGAGGTTGTGTGTGTAATCTTGTAACTTCAACCATTAAATACAAGTTTACAAGTTATTCATCATATTTACTGTTTGTTTACTGTGTTATTGAATATCAAAGTGTTATTCCGCAAACTTCTTTGATATTGTTTTTGAGTATTTATAATTCTAGTTGAGAATTCGATCCTGACAAGTTGTATCAGAGCCATATCTTTCAGAAACATTCATTCATTCATCATGGAAAACTTTACAGAATCAAACAGTACTCTTGCCTCTAAGGTCCCAATGCTCAAACCCAATGAGTTTGACATGTGGAAGATCAGAATCAGGCAATACATTCTTCTCACTGACTACTCAATGTGGGACATCATTGAGAATGGTCCCTCTAAAGCAGGAAAGATTGGACCAGATGGGAAAAGACCTCCACCAAAGACAGATGGTGAGAGGAAGATCAGACAGACAGAGATGAAGGCCTTAAGCACTCTGCTCTTGGCCATCCCCAATGAATATCAACATCAATTTTGCAACTGCACTGATGCTCAGATTCTCTGGAATGCTCTAGAGAAAAGATTTGCTGGAACTAAGAGCATCAAAATAAATCAAAGGGATGTTCTGAAGCAGCAGTATGAGAACTTCACTTCTTCAAAGAATGAGTCAATGACTCAAACTTTTGACAGGTTCAACAAGCTTATTGGTGAACTGGCTACTGTTGGAGTGAAGATGGAGCAAGATGATATCAACAGGAAGTTCCTCAGATCTCTTGGGGATGAATGGACTATGTACACTGTCTCATATAGACAGAGTGACAATCTGGAGGAGAAGGAACTAGATGATTTGTATAATGATCTAAGAGTATTTGAATCTGAGGTAGAAGCCAAGAAGAAGCCCACTGGGTATATTCATAATGCAGCACTTCTATCAGCATCTGCTGATACTACTGCCAACCCTGAAGCAGTTAGTGCTGCTAGTGGCGTGAATTCAGAAAAAGGCACTGAAACAGTTTTTGAAGCCTTTTTATAAAGTCATAGCAACAACTCTTTGATTAATGATGATCTGGAACAAATTCAACCTGATGACTTGGAGGAGATGGACATTAAATGGAAGATGGCCATGTTATCTATGAGGGTGAAGAAGTTTATTAAAAGAACTGGAAGGAACAACTTCTCTCAAAGAAGAGAAGATGGTGCTGGTTTTGACAAGACAAAGGTGGAATGCTATAAGTGTCACATGAAGGGACACTTTGCTAGAGAGTGCAGAAGTGATGTGCCAAATAACAACCACCAACAAGCCCAGAATGGTGGATTTAATCAAAACAAGAACTCTGCTCAAGCCCTTATTTCTCAACAAGGAATGGGGTTTGACTGGAGTGATCAAGCTGAGGAAGCCATTCAGAATCAAGCCCTTATGGCAGAGGTGTCTGATCTCCCCTCTGAGGTAAGTTCTAATCTTTGTACTCAATCTTGCATAGACACTGTAAAAAGGTACAGGGATCACAACCAAAACATGTGTGATGACCTCAAAAGATTAGAAAAGGACAGAAGAGATTATGTGTTGATAGTGGAAAGGTTTGAAGAACAAATCAAAGGCTTTCAAGCCAATGAACTTCAACACTCTTATGACACAAATTACTGGAAGTGGGAAAAGAATGAGTTAGAGACCAAACTGTCTAAGTGAAAAGAAGAGAATGATAAGTTGAAAGAAGAATTAGCTAAGGTTAAGCTTGATATAGAAAAGTTTTCATATGCTTCAAAAGCAATGGATTCTCTTCTAAAGGCTCAGATTCATGATAAGATGAAGCCTGGTGTTGGATACAACAACACACCCCCTCCTTACAACAACAATTATATCCCTCCTACATCAGATCTGTTAGAGACTAAGAAGAAAAAGGACTTGTCTAAGAAAGCATTTAAGATAGATCCTTTGGATGAGGTGATGGTTAAGGATTTGACTGAGAAAGAAGCCAGTGAGAATAGGAATAATGTTGTGAGTAAAGAGATACCTTTAGAAAACAACATTATCACCAATGAGGGATGTGGAAAAATCTGGGTCAAGTCTAAAGAGATAGAGAAGACCAAAGGAAAGGCTAACAAGGTCCATTACAAACAGACCACTGTTGTGAATCCTGGCCCTTGTAAACAGTGTTCTTGCAATAAAACTGAGAGCCCAAATTCTGGTACAAAAAGAGGTAATCAAAGAAACTGGAATAATCAATGGGCTCAGAAACAAGGAGTTGATCTGAGTAAGATAATCAGACCAAAACCTTGTTTCATATGTGTCAAGCTAAATCATTTGGCTAAGTACTGTTTCTTTAATCCTATCAACCAAAGGATGAACTTTCAAAGATTTGTGCAAAAACCTGTTGGTTATAGGAAGGCTGGAAAGAAACATGTGGCTAAGAAATCTGTTGAAACCAAAGGCCACATGCAGAAAACGTTTTTAAAAGAAAGTATTAAAATGTGGGTGCCTAGAAGCACTAAAACTGTTAGTGCTGTTAACAGGGATAGTGCTGCTAATAGCAATACTGCTGCTAACAGTGTTAGTACTGCTGAGAATTTTAATGCTTCTAACACTGTTAGTACTTCTTCAAAGGTTACTACTGCTAATACAGTTACTGCTGCTAAAACAGTTAATACTTCTAACAAGGTTAGTACTGCTAAGCATGCAAGTGCTGCTAATGCATTTAGTTCTTCTAAAAACAGTACTGCTTCTAGCAAATATGCATCCAAACCCATTATTGTAAGAAAGTACTCCAGTAATGAGGAGTCAAAGTTTAAAAATCTTGTCAAGAAAGAATGTAAATATTTTGATGAGAAAGGGGTACCCAAGACCACTTTGGCTTGGCTTCTTAATCCATACTAACTGATTTATCTTATGTGCAGGGCAACCAACAGCTCAAGGGGAAGAGCATCTGGCATGTGGATAGTGGTTGCTCTAGGCACATGACAGGCAACATGTCATGCCTTCAGGATTTCAAGCATATCAATGGAGGACATTTTGCATTTGGAGACAATCTTGCAGGTGGAAAAATAAGTGGAAAAGGTAATGTCACAAAAGGTAAGATGACATTTGAGGATGTCTACTATGTTGATCAGTTAAAGTACAACCTGTTAAGTGTATCACAGGTTTGTGACAAACAACATAGTATATTATTTACAAGTACAGAATGTATGATCCTTGCTCCAGGGTTCAAGGTAGTTGATGAAAGCATGATACTACTTAGAACTCCAAGAGAGGACAATGTGTATTGTCTAGATATGGACAATGTTTCTAGTGATTCATCCCTGAACTGTCTTGTTTCAAAAGCTTCTGTGGATGAATCCTCTCTTTGGCACAGAAGGATGTGTCACATGAATTTCAAGACAATGAACAAACTTGTTAAAAACAACCTTGTAAGAGGTTTACCATCAAAAGTCTTTTCATGTGATGATCATTGTGTTGCTTGTCTTAAAGACAAACAGCACAAAACTTCTCATAAGACAAAAGAGTTAAATTCAATTTCTTCTTGTCTCCAGTTATTACATATGGATCTGTTTGGCCCTACAAATGTGATGAGCATAGGGAAGAAATCATATTGCCTAGTTATTGTTGATGATTACTCTAGATTTACTTGGGTATATTTTCTAAGGACTAAGGATGAGACAAGTGGACTGATCAAATCCTTTATTCTAAGAATTGAAAACCAAACTAATCAAAAAGTAAAAGTCATTAGATCAGACAATGGATCTGAATTTAAAAATCTTGATCTAAACAACTTTTGTGAAGAAAAAGGCATTGAGAGACAATATAGTGCTCCTAGGACTCCACAACAAAATGGAGTTGTTGAGAGAAGGAATAGGACACTAATAGAGGCTGCTAGATCTCTGTTGGCTGATTCTAAACTGCCAATTACTTTCTGGGCTGAAGCAGTTAATACTGCCTGTTATGTCCAAAACAGAGTACTAGTAGTCAAACCAAAGAACAAGACCCCATATGAGCTTTTAAATAAAAGAAAACCCTTTATTGGATTTTTCAAACCTTTTGGGTGTCCTTGTACAATTCTCAATACCAAATCTCACTTAGGTAAGTTTGATAGCAAGGAAGATGATGGATTTCTTGTTGGTTACTCATCTCAGAGTAAGGCCTACAGAGTTTTTAATTCTTCTTCTAGAATAATTGAAGAAAGTGACAATATCAAATGCAATGAGAACACACCAAATCTTATTGGGTCTGGTCCTCAGTGGCTGTTTGACATTGATTCACTAACTAACTCCTTTGGTTTCAGTAGTAATGAGTATGCAGGTTCAGGAAGTGGAGGATCAGGGACTACACAAGTTCAAGAAAGTATATCTCAGTCTGTGATTTTTCCCATACCTAAAGTGGATCCTGTTGAAGACTGTGAAAATGAGCCATCTACTGAACCAAATCAGAGTGAAGAAGAAAGAAAAGATGAGAAGAGTCAAACACATAAAGAACCTGAAGGAGCTGCTGAAATCACCTCAGTTGAGTTGAATGACTCCAATCTAGAGGTGGGACTCAATGAAGAACCTAGCCATCACACAAGAACACAAAAGAATCACCCTCCTCAGCTGGTAATAGGAGATATATCTTCTCCTATAATGACTAGAAATCAAAGCAGGCTGCAAGATATGCAAGACCAACAACATACCGTACTTTCTTGCTTTCTATCCCAGCTTGAGCCTAAAAAGGCTTATGATGCTATGAAAGAGTCCAGTTGGATAGAAGCCATGCAAGAAGAACTGCTACAATTCAAGCTGCAAGATGTTTGGAATCTAGTAGACCTTCCTAAAGGTCAAAGAGCTATAGGCACAAAATGGGTCTTCAGGAATAAGAGAGATGAAAGAGGGATAGTAATAAAGAACAAAGCAAGGTTGGTAGCACAAGGGTATACACAAGAAGAAGGAATAGATTATGAAGAAGTATTTGCACCAGTGGCTAGGATAGAAGCAATCAGATTGTTCCTGGCCTATGCTTCTTATATGAAGTTCAAAGTCTACCAAATGGATGTAAAAAGTGCATTTCTATATGGCTCAATTGAAGAAGAAGTATATGTCTATCAACCACCAGGGTTTGAAAATCCAAGCTATCCAGACAGAGTATACAAACTGAAGAAAGCACTTTATGGACTGCATCAAGCACCAAGAGCATGGTATGACACTCTGTCATCCTATCTATTGGAAAATGGCTTTGAAAGAGGAGTCATTGATAAGACTCTGTTCATCAAGAGAAAGAAGAAGCACATCTTGCTGGTCCAAATCTATGTGGATGATATCATCTTTGGATCCACAAGAGAAAGTATGTGTAGGGAGTTTGAGGAACTAATGCATCAAAGGTTCAGAATGAGTTCCATGGGGGAACTTACTTTCTTCCTTGGGCTCCAAGTCCAACAGAAGTCAGATGGTATTTTTATCTGTCAGTCCAAGTATGTGCAGGACATTCTAACCAAGTTTGGATTCTCAGATTGAAAGCCTGCCAGCACACCTATGGAGACACACAAGCAGATAACAGCAGATCTTGAGGGGGAGGATATGGATGTGCATCACTATAGATCCATGATTGGCTCTCTCATGTACCTTACAGCCTCTAGGACAGATATAATGTTTCCAGTCTGTGTGTGTACAAGATTTCAAGTTAGGCCAAAGCAATCACACTATCAAGCTGTTAAGAGGATATTCAGATATCTCAAAGGGCAACCTAGATTGGGACTTTGGTATCCTCATTACTCATCATTTGACCTACTTGCATACTCAGACAGTGACCTAGGTGGAGCAAACTTGGACAGAAAATCTACTTCTGGAGGATGCCAGTTTTTAGGTGCAAGACTAGTTTCATGGCAGTGCAAGAAACAAACCACAGTGTCCACATCTACAACAGAAGCAGAGTACATAGCAGCTGCAAGTTGCTGTTCTCAAGTCTTATGGATTCAGAATCAAATGCTGGACTATGGGGTAACCTTTCTACACACTCCAATCTTTATTGATAATAGCAGTGCTATTAGCATTGTTAACAATCCTGTCAAGCACTCAAAGACAAAGCACATTGAGATCAGGTATCACTTTATAAGAGACTGCAATGAAAAGAAACTTATTCAAGTTGTAAAAGTTCATACTGATAACCAGTTTGCTGATCTATTCACCAAAGCCTTTGATGTGGGTAGATTCACTTTCTTGGTAACAAGTGTGGGAATGATCAACTCTAAATAAGCCCTTCCTAAAAGTGATTCACTACCTGTATATAGTTTATTCATGGTGTTACTAACTTTCTTTCTCAGGAAATGTATAGCAGCACTCAGTTTATCACAAGCTTAAAAGTGCAAGTATGGTTAATACTGCCAGTAAAGTTTTAGTACTGCCAGTATAGTATTAATACTGCCAGTACAATTTTAGTACTGCCAGTACAGTATTAATACTGCCAGTGCACAGTTAATGCTGCTAGTAGTTAATACTGCTCTCAGTTAATACTGTTAGCGGTTAATACTGCTAGTTAGTTAATACTGCTAGTGGTTAATACTGCTCTCGGTTAATACTGCTAGTTAGTTAATACTGCTAGTGGTTAATACTGCTAGCAGTTAATACTGCTAGTAGTTAATACTACTCATTGTTAATACTGCTTTCAATATCTTTTTAAGGTTAATACTGCTTTTAATCCGAATACTATAAATACCCTTTGCCCGCCTAAAAAGTTCATAACGACTCTTTGCATACTGTTCACTTGCGCTCTAAGCCTTTTCTCTCAAATACCAAGTTTTCAGGCAAGAACACTCAAGTTCAATGGCATCCATGGCTTTCATTGACGAGCACAATGAAATCGCGATGCTCCAAAAGCCGAAACAAGCTGAAGGTTTTCACCAGATAGTCGACTTTCTGAAGTCCAGCCACATCGCTCATGCTCTCACTGTGTCTCCTACCATCTTCATAGAGCATCAGAGGCAATTCTGGGCCAATGCCACCATCGTTACTGAAGATGGTGTCCAAATGATCAAGACAAGGGTGTGTGAAAAACCCCTAACAGTTACTGAAGAGGTGATACGCATCTGTCTACGTCTAGACGATGCTGCAGGTATAACCTCTGTTCCTAATGAGGAATTATTCTCAACTCTTACAAGAATGGGGTATGAAGGCCAAATGGGAATCTTCAAGTTTTTCAAAGCTAAATTTTCATCCCAATGGAGGTTATTTGTTCATACCCTGATGCACTGTATTTCAAAGAAAACTACTGGCTGGATCCAATTTAGCAGTCCCATTGCATATGCTTTGGTTTGTTTATCTACTGCTAGAAAATATAATTTTTCTCTGATGATCTTCAATGATCTTGTCTCAAACCTGGACAACAAGAAGAGTTTCTTCATGTATCCCAGGTTTGTACAGGCAGTTATCACTAATGAATTGACGGATATACCTCATTTTGATGGGGTATATGTACCTAAACCCCCTAAAGTCAAGGTTTTCTCAAACATGAGAAGATCTGCTGGGGACTCGGAAGGAGTTGACACCCCATTGTTCTCTACAATGATGGTGGTGTCCCACACTGATGAAGGTATGGCAGCAGGGTCAAAGCCCTCCTTAGACCATCCCACTGCTAGCCAATCCCAACCTTCCCACTTTATGCCTATCCCCCAGTCTCTACTTCAAAAGCCCAATTCTCCTATTACCCAAACTTACAAAAGGAAACAGGTATAGAAGGCTCCTTCCCTTCTTGTACCTTCCCCCACTAAGCCTTTAAGCCCTCTATTGGAGCATTCTTCAATAGAGAATATCCAAAGGGAATCCAATAGGGTGTCTCCCAACCCTCAGGAGGTGCTCTCTAAGGAGATGGAAGAGCATATGGGTGAGAAGGCTGCCACTACTTCTGCTAGCACAGAGAAGGACAGTGGTAACATCTCTAAGACCTTCCCCATGGCAACTTTGGGTGAGAAATCATCCAAAGGTCCCAGGTGCCAAGAACCCAAGGGGGTGGATAGTGCTTCTGCTAGGCAGAATGCTTCCACTACTAAAAGATCCAATGATCATTCAAAAGGGGGTAACACTCCTGGAGAAGGTGAGGACAGATATAACTATGACGAATTGATGGAAACCATGGGAAACATCAATATGGATGTGATCAAACAAGGTCAAGAGATTGAAGAGCTTAAACTCATTGTTCTGTCACAACAAGAACAGATCCTCAACTTGAAGCAAATGGTAAGGAAATTGCTTCTCCAAAAGAAGAAGAAGCAATTTGTACTCAGAAGGAGGAAACCAGTGACTGATGCTCCCAAAAAGGGGGATTCAGAAGCTGATGACAATATGGAAGATGCAAAAGCTAAGGGGGAGCAAGAGAATGCAAAGTTTGAGGGGGAACAAATAACTGCAGAAAAGGTGGCACAAGAAGCAGAAACACAAGCAGCAGCAGAAACCATTAATACTGCTGGTACAAGCAGAGCAGCAGAAATGGTTAATACTGCTGAACCAATGGAAGCAGCAGAAACAATGAAAGAAGTGCTCACAGATCTTGAAATTGCAGAAACTCTAATCAAAGCAAAGCATGATACTCCCAAGGTCATCTCAAAGGCCAAAGGAGTTGTCATCAAAGAAAGAGGTGATGCTTCAAAGAGATCAAGCAAAGAGAAGGAAATGAGTAAAGAGAAAGGCAAGGAAAAGCTAGTTCAACCTGATCAACCAATGAAAAAGCAAAAATTGATTGATTCAGATGAAGCTCTAGCTAGGAAAATATAGGCTGAGCTTGAAGAAGCAGAAACCATGCAAGTGCAAAAGGATAGAGAAATAGCTAAAGCAATGGCTGCAGAGTTAAACAAAGCCTATCAACAAAGCTTAGCAACAGAACAAGCCAAGCAGAAAGCCACATCTTTGAGGAAGCCTGCTAAGATCAAAATGGCTGCAAGGAAAAGATAACCTTCAAAGACATACCTGGGTGCTCAAGAGAGAAAGAAAATGATTACTTTCCTTAAGGGTGCAGTAGGTGTCAAGGTAGAGATGTTTTCAAAGATGTCTTTTGAGAAGCTCAAGAAGATGTATGATGCTGAGATGATAAAGTTTCAAGGGGATGTTCTTGCAAGGGTTGAAATGGAGAAAAGAATGAAAGAAAGCAATGATTTCTTACAAAAACCATTCCCTGATGAGCAAGAAACTCCAGAGAAGGAAACAACAATTGGTGAAAGTCTAAGGACTTTAAAAAGAACAAAGATGATTGCCAGGAGAAAGCCTACAAAGAAGCCTAGATTAGTGGAAGAAGAGGCTGAAAAGGTTGCTGAAGAAGAAGAGGCACCTGAGTCATCTACAATGAAAGAACCTGCAAGTACTGAGAATGTCAACATGTATATGGTAGTGATGGACAAAGTGCCTGAACCAATTTCAGCAGAACCTGTAGGAGTTAAACCTCCTGAAGTCATTCACTGGGATATTTTGGAAGTAGATGGCAAGGAGTATATCATACTGAAGAGAAAAGATGAGAAATATGAAGTGTACAACACTTGGAACAAGATTGTCAGAACCTGCTCAAGGTCTGATATTGAAGAAATGTTTGAAATAGGGATGAAGTTATATGCAGATGAACTGAAAGATCCAGTGATTTTAATTACAAAGCTGATAATGGAGTATCTGTGCATGATGTTCAAACCTGATGAAGTCGAGAAGATAATAAGGAATGTCTTTCAAACAGTGAATAATTGGACTCTATATGAAACTAGTGGAGTATATGCAGTGACTTTGGATTTGAATCACACTGAGTACTTCCTAGTGAATAGAGTGTACAACCATAGCAGACTGAAGCTTCATGCCATGCTGAAGAATAAGCTAGGATCTATTCCAGATTCAGAAATGGCTAAATATTTGATCCAAAGAACAATTAATCAAAGTTTGGGATTGGATGCAAATACTGGAATTTAGGCCATGATGGAGTTTTGGGAGCATCTTGAAGAAGATCTGAAGAACTTGACTTCTTTTCCTAAAAGTCAAGTTAGGGGGAGATTGTTGGGAACTGAAGAAATGCTGCCAGTTGAAGTTAATGCTGCCAGAACATGATTAATGATGGTCTTCAAGATTAGTACTGCTGAAGTTACTACTGCTAAGAGATTAATACTGCTGATCTTGATTAATGCTGCTTATGAGATGGAGATCCGAATTACAAGAATGACAGCTGGATAGACTGAAGATATTCATGGAAGATATTCTGAAGATATTTTATTTATCTTTTGTTCAGTATATATATAGAATTGATAGAATAGTTTCATAGTTATTTAGTTCTGAGTTTTCGTTTTAGAGAGAATCAACCTCAAGGTATAGTTCCTAATTCTAGAGAAGTAGAATTCTTCTTGAAAAAGCTTGTTTTTCAAGATTGAGGTTGTGTGTGTAATCTTGTAACTTCAACCATTAAATACAAGTTTACAAGTTATTCATCATATTTACTGCTTGTTTACTGTGTTATTGAATATCAACGTGTTATTCCGCAAACTTCTTTGATATTGTTTCTGAGTATTTATAATTCTTGTTGAGAATTCGATCCTGACATCAACTGTTGTCATTTGAAAGGCACATACCTTAGCTTTAAGTGGTTCAGACTTTCGAGTATCTCCCCAATTACTTTGAGCATTTCCAGGCATGTTACTTCCCCGAGCTTTCATTTGTGGATAGTCATACTGTAGATGATTCGGAGAATTATAGTAATAACAAAATTTGGTAAGCCGACAATCTCTGGCGATGTGACCCGACTTCCCACACTTGTAGCAATTTCTTGGATCCACACTACATTCACCTCGATGAACTTTATTACATTTGGGGCACAATCTTTCATTGGTTTATCAAATTTAGTAAATCTTGACTTTTTTAGATCAAAAGATGGTCCCTCACACTTTCTCTTTCCAAAACTTCGCTCACTCACATCCCTTCCTCGACCTCTTTCAGTTGTTTCTGCAACATCAACTGTGGAGGTGAAAGTGTTTGGTTTCATAGTAATAACCAATCCTCTAATTTCAGAATTCAGTCCATAAATGTACCTTTCTACTTTTCGTGCTTCTGTAAAGATATAATATTCAGCAAAACAAGATTTTTCAAAAAATTTAGCAGTGTATTCCCTGATAGTCATATTTCCCTGTTTCAGATTCATGAAATCTTTTTCTAATTGTCGGATTGCGGTTTGGGGACAAAACTGCTTTTTAAAAGCATTAGAAAATACTCCCAAGAAAAAGTTTTAAAAACATCGGGTGCTTTTGAAGATATTACAGCTTCCCACCAACATAAGGCATCAAATTTGAGCATTGTAGTTTCAAATAAAACTCAGTCCTCGTCAGCACACTTATTTGTTATGAAAATAGATTCGATTTCTTTCAACCAACGCATGGATTTAATAGGATACCGTTTACTCGAATACGTTGGAGGTTTACAAGTCAAAACATTTTGTAATCACATTTCTTTTGGACAGGCATAGTAAAAGTAGGAGTATGTACCTTTGCTTCCAGAATAGGTTCAGGTTCTTCCGGTTCTTCAATTTCTATATCATGAGGCTATCCAAACATTTCTTGCAAATTAGACTAAAGTTTACCCATTTCTGTAGCGAGGTCAGCTCGAGTAACATTATCAGAGTCTTATGATCGACCCCTGCCTTTGGATGTACCCCTGCCTCTAATCCGACCACTACTTGAACTTTCCTATACAGAACATTCCTATTCAAATTGAATTCCCCAGTTCGACTCCCGTCTTTGACCCCGACTTCGTCCTTGTATATCGGGAGTCATTTCGTTGAAATTCCTTGTTCGTAAATTGGCTCTGTTTGGATTTTCCGTTTCATCTCTTTCCATTCGACGAGAACCACAGGCCATCCTGTCAATTGATAATAATAGATACACATTTAATCACATACACAATATAATAAGGTATTCTAGTTCAAACATGCACTTGTAAGTTGATAATTAGACTGGACAGATGTAATTTGAATTTACCTTAGATGTCGCCGTTTCTACCTAATTATATTTAATATTCCATGGTTATAGACATAACAGGGACATCCTAATTCACATAAAATCATGAAGTTTAAGTCTAGGTATGGATCTGAATACCTAAATCCCTTACACTTAGGCTCTGATACCAACTGTAACAACCTACCTTAAAACATAACATGTAACATACAATACATAAAAACATTCTACATTACAAACACACACATATTACATATAGGGTACCAAAGTCCATAATTACCCTAACTACATCTTATAGTACCAAATTTTTGCTTTTGAAACATAAGCGCATACATACATAATACTACATCCAACAAAAACCTTTGACATATAACATTGTCAGCTAGAAGTAGTAACTCATAATAGCTTCCCACGTACAACACATATCTTCACATAACATCACAACTTATTTTTTCTTTTGCTTACCCGCCATTTGTCCTGGAATACAGATTTGAAAAATAACGACGGTTAGACAAATTGGTCTAAGTGAGATAATCCCAAACACTTCAATAACAATATTAGGAAAACGTTGATATGAAACCATTATCAACAAATCACATCTTAAGTCTCATGCAATGTGCACAACACACTATGTTGGCCTATAACACCAACAATCCATGGCCATATCATAATTAGTTGGCCGCGAAGCACGACTAATTAATTTACTCCAAAGTACCTCAAGTACAACCAACTCTGCAGCCCCTTTCGGTACAACCAACTCCATCCAACCTCTAAGTCCGACCAAAATACAATAGTGTAGTGCAATGCTCAAATAGATGAGATTTCACTTCAATAATCACATTCCATATAACTCACAATCATTACTACACATATCACATATTAACCACTTCATAACATAAGTATTCTAGTTCGAAAATGGTTAAAAGAAGACTCACCTTATTAAGAGTTTGAAGCCACACACGTGCAAATGACACAACCGAACACCACTTATATCAAACTTCACTGACGAGTACCCGAGCCTGTAATATATAAAAATTGATGAAATCCACATAATTATATGCATATCAGTATGACAATTTACGACCTTAAATAACCCACTGGGCACCCCCGAATCGGAACCGAGCTAGAAACCGAACAACCGACGTCAAACATAAGACTTGGAGTTGTGATATGCACATAATAACATGTTCAAAGTGTTCAAAAGCTAATTTAAACTCAAAAATAGTACCCATACACCTATATTATGCCCAAAAACGACACTAGTACGCAATAAACAAAAATCGAAAAATGCTAAAACAGTGTCTGGGGCGACTTTTGGCGCGACCAAAACTTCCCCACAAGTCGGGTGGACTTCTGTTGTGCAGTTTAAACCCTGAAACAACCCCTGTTCTATCCTCCTTCGAACCCCTTTCAAATAGAACTAATTTTAGTTAATTTCAAAAGATTATTGGCATGAAAATTGTATTACACATGTACAAATGCTCACAATCAACTGTCCAACAAGAAGGAATCATCTAGACTCAAGAATTCATCTAAAATCTTGAATTTAAATCATGCTTAAAAGCCTCATCTTCCATGGAAGGAGGTTCAAAGTTCAACTTAGCCCAAAACTTTTATACAAGAAGATGAAAATCTTACAATCATAAGTTTTTATTTTCAAATCCAAACTCAAAAATACTCCATAGAATCGTCTATGTTAACACCCATACCCTAAGCCCTAACGTAACCAAGAGGATATTACAAACAACAATAGTTCTAGATTGTAACCCAAAGACATAAACATACCTGCAACTATCTTGATTTCAAAACAACATCAATACCTTATAGCCCTAACTTTTCTTTCTTCCTTTTCTCTCTTTCTCTCTTAAACGTCACGCCCACATCACATACTTCACTTCTTTCAATTTCTAGCAAATGAGTTGTTATGACTCATCAAATTATCTGTGAGTCATATATATATATATATATATATGGTTATTTACACTTAATCTGAAAGTATAACCAACTAACCACATAAACCTTCAACCTATATCTAATAATCAAAATACCAATAGAAGTATCAAATATATTAAAGCCCTTCCACTTATCTTAATGATCACATAAAATAATAAATGTAACTTACCGGGTTATCACAAGAAGTTTCATATTTTGGCAGGGACCAATTCATGCTTTAAAATCTTCATAGTTTAAAACAACTGGTTACTCCCTGTTAGTTGACTATGTGTCAGGAAACTAATGTTCTTTATTCTTTTTGTTTTGTCGTTATTGGTTTCTCATTAAAATCCGATGGCATCTCATAAGTTGAGATCCGCTGGATATTTACTTCTCATGGTCACAAATCCGACGGATTGTTTAAAACCTCAAACTTTCTCAAGTCCAATCCTGTGTCAAAAACATTATTCTCACTATCGGATTCCTCTGATAAATCTGATGAACCTTTTCCCAAAAGAAGATCAAAGGTCTGATGAATTCAAAATAAAATCTTGACAATTGTGACATTAGACGTAGGGAGGTGTATTCTACAAAATCCCTTTCTCTCTCATCGTGTAAATCTCTCATCACTACCTTTCTCTCTCCTCTCAAAATCCCTCATATAAATACCTAAAACCCTAATCCTACCCAAGATTTCTTATTCTCTCAAGAAATTTGAATTCAAGAAACCTTATTCTTCAAAATCTTTCCTTCCCAGATGGCTTCAAAATACGTTGGAACTATTCATTCCTGAAACGATGTAAAGTTCACCGTTTTAAACTACATTGATTTCCTGTAAAAACAAGATGATCATCCAGACTACCATGACATGATTGACTTCTTGGCAAATAGTCTAGTGAACTATGCTCTTGCTGTCTCTCCACCATCACTTAGATGAGCACCTTTCTTCTTGGAAACTTTTGGTGGTCTTGCGTTCACTCAAAGGAAGATGACTCTATCATCGCCTATGTACTCAGCGACAAGGATGTAATCATCACAGCAGACGATGTTACTAAAGTTCTTCACTTTCCATCATCCTCTTCTAATGAATACAAAAACCTATGTTCTGATGAAGAACTTGAAGAAGTTCTTCACATTCTTGAATACGATTAAAAGAATCAAATGCAAACGCCACATGAACAATAATTCTCAAACACATGTCCAGGATATGGAACTATTTCTTTATCAATCTTGTTCAATGTCTTAGTACAAAGATAGAGGGATACGATAAATCTCCAAGCAATGTCATCAGACTTATTGACGCTCTGATCTTTCAAAGAAATGTCAACTCTGGGGGGTACTTCTTTGATGAACTAGTGCGAAACATGATAATCAAATCCAAGAGGAAATCTCACATTCCCTACATTTGATTTATGGCTCTTCTCATTGCTAACAAGCTTGGGAACAATGTTTACATTCCCTACGAAGAAGATCAATACCAAGAAATGAACTACATCACCTGCAACATCTTTCATAAAAACACTTCCATTAACGAACCGAGGATGCCCACATGTATGATTTCATTTTCTCGATCTTCCAGACCAACTTGTGACTCTTTTGTGGACAGATATGCAACAATGCATTTTCTAATATCCAAAATTGCTTCTCTATCAGAAAAATGATCCAAGATGGCCTCTTCTTCCTCACCTTCTTCACGGCCAACCAAGAAACTTAAGAAATCCGATACCACTTCAAGAAAAGTATCGGATTCCTATATGGTTCGCTTGGTAACTAATTCTGCACCAACATCTAATGGGATTGTGAATTCGAAAGAACCTTCGAAATCTACCCATGTCCCTCACCAATCCAAACAAAAAAGGAAGTTACTATCACTAGCTAAACTGGGATCTTTAAAGAAGGTCCCTTTAACCCAAAAGACCAAAACCTCAAAACTATCCAAAGGCTCTCAACAACCTTCAGATAATGAAATTCGCCAATCACGCTCCATGGCATCTGTTCACCCAACCAACTCCTTAATACCTTCCCAACAAGGTATTATTTTACGAAAGGGACAATCTGAAACATCCATCACATCATCTTTATTGGCTAGTGATACGACTATGGATTCACCCCAAATCCGACCACCTTTGCTCACTACCTCTCTACACTTATCTACACTTGCACATGCATAGTTCGATGAACCTACATTTACCTAAGTAGGGGATGAAAACTTTTATCTAATGTCTCTTTTGCGAGAAATACATGGATAACAAGATATTGATCAAGCTGTTACTGGCACGTTGGCTCAATCAAACGTTATGACTCCCGTCATGTCTCCTATAGTTCTCTCTTCCTAATCCTCTGAAAATGAAGATCGACACTTATCAACCTCTCCATTCTCAAGTCTACCAACTGCTTCTACAAATCAAGATTTGATTGGTTCCACAACACCTACACGATTCTTCACTTCATCAGATATAGTCACTCAAATCTGATTCATTGATCAACCTCAACTATCATCTAAAACCCACTCAGGATACGATAGCCTTCACCAAATACGAACACTTTATGCTCTACCCAGTCATGTTATGGAACAACTGTGTGAATTCGATCTTTAGAGTCGCTTAAATGCATCTCCACTAGCTACTCTTTGCAAAAACCTTATGAAGCAAAAACGAATTTAGAAGAAAGATGTAAACAATCGGAGGAGGCTCTAAAGAAACAAGCTGAGGATCATCAAGAAAATCTAAGTGAGATACTCCAAAAAATGGAAGCTCTTGAAAGATCACATTAGCAAACCAACAAAGCACTTGATGATGACTTGAAACACCAAAAGCAAAACAAAAATTCCTTAAGTCATACTCTTACTTTCTTGGAGTCAAACAAAATGTATAAAGACTCACATCAATCAAGAATGGTCATTATTGCTGAAGACTTGGGAACTTCTGTTGGCATTGTCATCGAAGAACTGAAAAAACTTTTAAACAAGTCGGATTCTGATGAAGTAAAGGACTCTCTCTCAATAAACTCAACAAAAAGGTGGATAATTAAAATGAGCTACTACATACTATTCTTCAGATGGTTATTCAACCTTCTACATCCACTGGACCAAGCGACACACTCTTGGAATATGACATGGAACTGTTACATTACTGAAAGGCGCATTAAAAAAATGCATAGGGGTTGTTTGTTTACCTCTTAATGGTTCCATTAATTGGCAACCTCTGAATTGCTAAGAGGTGAATCTTGTTTGGCAAAAAAAAGGTTTACCTCTTAATGGTTCCAAAATCGTCTGAATGATTTTGTATCCTGGCCCTCCCTTAACCGTTAAGAGCCCTAATTTCATTATGAACAATTAGCAAACAACCATATTTCATTTTACACTATATCATAAAAACCTCTGAATCATTATGCACTAAATCATTCAACAACTGCCAAATAACCCTTTAATAAACTTTTCAACAATGTTGTTTTTCAGCTTTAGACCTGTTAGATCCGAATCCCAGTACTAGTGGGGGGGATAATGGTTTGGAATCAACCAAAATTGTATTATATACTTCTTAAAAACAATCAGATGAAGAACCATCAAGTGAATAATGCACCAAATTAGTACCAGAAGACCAACCAATAGATCAAGCTTAGGAAAAAGAAACTTCTGCTAAAGGAAAAGAAAGAAGAAGTTAGGAAACGACAGAGACTTGTGTTGAGGGGTATGAACCTCAGATTCAAAGGGAGGAAACTCATATTGAGGGGGAGAGATCTCAGGAAATGAAGGTTCACCAAGTTGCTCCAATTGAAGGAGAAGCAACTCCAATCATCAATGAAACCATTGAAGAAGAAGCATTCTATGATTTTGACTCAGATACTATATTTTCAAAATCCTATGAGGCAACAAACATTGATGATATCATTACAACTATCAATCAAACAAGTCCTTCCTTAACCGAATCAATTCTTCCTCGAAGCTTATATCAAGTAAAATCTGATGCTGCTAGGCTACCATGAATAGTAGATAAAAGAAAAAGGGATTATGTCTCCTAAAGAAGAGGAGAAATCAATAAAGAAGAAGAAAGTCGAAGAACTACTCCATAAAATTAATTCCTCAGATGTTCTTCGGATGCCTCCTCCTCCTCCCAAACCAAATGTGGACAATCTGAATCTTTCAGAAGAAGAGTTAGCTACAACCAAAGCTCTTCAACTTGAAAGAGATGAGAATCTAGAGGAATTCAATAGAACCTTCTTTAGAAGAATCCTCAAGCCAAAGATTGTCAATTCCACAATTATTGGATGTAAAATAAGTGGGTTCAAAAATTCTCTTATGAAAATAAGGCTGGAAAAGGAAGATTAGAGCAGAAAGTATGAAGATATACATTTGCTGTGTATTTACGGTTAAACGGAATGGCTAGAAATTCTTGGAGCCATCCAATCAAACAAAAGTATATACAAACCATTAGTTATCCAATGGATGGTCTTATTCCCAGATTATGCAAGAATATCAAGATTGATAATGGAACTCAGTCAAGATTCATATGTCATTGATCTTCAATCAAACAGTTTACAATCACTCTCTCTAGAATATGAAAGATGATTCTCCAAGATACGCACACAATTAGGTTCCCACACATTACAAAATGACAAAGGTATTTATACCTAGACACATTACAAGGAACACACAAAATAAACAAACAAGCTTGACTTTGATTGACTTTGACTTTTCACTTGATGACTTTGACTTCGCATTTGAATCCTTTGACTTGGGATTTAGACTTCTAGTCTAGATGATCTTGAAGACAACAATCTGTGATCTAACATTCTCCCCCTTTGGATTCAAGATCATCTTCACAACGATAAGCTAATCATCCCCCCCTTTGTTAAACATGTAGAGATCTTTCTTCAAATCATCTCCAAATTAAATTCTCTCCCTTTTGATTCAAAAACTAGTAATATCCTTCTCTGAATAAACTTCAACTTTTCTTCAAATGAATTTCATCTTTAAAGCACATTTCCCTCTTTTAGAACATTTTCCCCCTTTAGGACAAAAACTGATCTTCTCAGGAAATCAACATTCTCCCTTTATTGAGATGAAAATTGATAATGTTCACTTTCTCCTTCTTGTGATCTTTAATATTCTCTCCTTAAGACTTTGATAAAAATCATCATCTCTAGCAAAAAAATTATCTTCAACTATAGCTCACTTTTCTCTTTCCAAAATAATCATCAAGGAAAATTTCTTGAACATTCTTGAAATCTTGAACTTAATTCACAATATCTTTCTCATTTCTTGAATCTTTCTCCCATAACTTCTTATCCATTTCTTGACCTTCTCCCCCTTTTTGATGATGTAGAGCATAGAAATCATCAAAACTTCCTCCAAGAAATGTCATGAACCATTTTCTAACCACTGATCTTTCCAAATGAGCATCTGAACTATCCATCAATTCATAATGTATTCATCCAAATCTTTTTAAATTCAGACAAATAAGAGTGAAAACCTAAATCAACAAATGAATCAGTTAAAATGCCTGTAAGTAGCACTAAGCCACTTTGTGCAATAGATGGACATTGGAAAGGAACATTTTGATGTTCATTCCCCCAGGGCTTCCATTGAATCATCGAAAAATCACAAGAAATTTTCTATGAATGTTAAGACAATAAAACGTATTCCTTGCGTGTTCGTGCATAGTGTAGAATGATTGAAGCAACTTAGGCTTTTTCATATAGGCTCAAAATGTGTAAACCATCGAGACAACAATAGTAATACCAAAACTCAATTGTGTATGATCGAAGGTCGGAGGTGGGGAGACTTCCTTCTGTTTCAATATTCACATCTTCCAAATGAAGATGAGATAGATTATGTGTTGCGTTCCCAATCAAAGTTGAAGCATCTTCTTGTTAAGAAAAAGATGAGTAGCTGGTGGGGTATAAAACAAGAGTTGGCATGGGCTAGTGCCTGTTTCAATGATGTCCACGAAAGAATTGTGAAACATCAGTAATGTGACTGCCCGGTTCAGAAAAAGTTGGTGCAGAGTACTAATATTCTTTTAACTCTTTTCTCACACCCTCTTTCTTTTAATCTTGTAAGCTCACTTCTAACCAAACTCTCTTTTCATCTTATCTCATCACACACCCACACTCTGATATTGACCCCTCGCCTCTCGATCACTTAAGGATAACTTCTTGGGTAGGAAACATTGGTTATCGTGAATCCATAGAAGTTCACTAAAGTCCTCACACTGATCCCATGTATTTGTCCTAAAAGCACAAAGTTGCACAATCGTTTAACTTCAATAGTTAAAGCACAATACATATGAAATACATATGTCAGATAAATGTATCCTCAGAAAGATAATCATGAAGATTTGAGCATTTGAAACTTTGAAGATTTTCTCATAACAAGTATATTGAATGAATCAGATGAATACAAAAGACTTGTTTGAGAATCTGATAATGTATCGAAAGATCATATGTGAATGATTTATCAATTAGATGCTTAGATCATGAAAAAATTGGATGTTGTCTATATGAACAAGTATAGAAATTCTTGAAAGAAACGCTTTGAATGAATTAACGCTCAACAAACTTTGAATATCAAACGGGGTTTATTACCACCAAAAAGTTGATTCATTTTGAGACATGGTAATAACAAGGTCAATAAAAATACTAAACCGGTGTGTATGAATACTTGACGGTATATAGAAAAGATAATACACAAGTATTTATCTTTGGAAACACACTGTTTGTTAAACATTAAAGTTCATAAAATGAAAACATTTAAAATGACACTTCTAAACTCATAAAATCATTTTGAGAATCGTGAAGTGGTTTGAACATTTCCAAACATGTTTTCATGTCCGAAAGTTGTCCATCTTTCAAACACAATGAGATTAAAAGTAGAATACTCTTTACGCTTAGCATTAATCGCATAACGTCAGTTCCAAAGTCATGATTAATATGATCATGTAAGCTCCCCCTCAAAATCTGCATTTAATCAAAAAGTCGTCAAAGCAACAAAGTCTTAGTCAAAGAAAACATTGAAATACGAGTTCTGATCTAAATTAATCAGAATTCATTTACTCCCCCTTGAAGATTGATCTTCTCTTTTGATGCATCGGAGTACACTTTCTTTTGATCGTTGAAGTATGAGTCCTAAACTGTTTTGTTTAGAAGTCAAACTCTTTGACATTGAAGTCCGAGTCCTGAGCTGATTTACTCAGAAGTCTAACTTCTTACGGTGCCTGCAACACATATGGATCTTTTGGCTTTGGTACCCACTGGTATATGGGTCCATGTTTGTTAGTTGCAGTTCTATTAGGAGTAATATAATAAGAACCATACCAGTAATTAGCATAATTTTTACCAACAAAATCACTTGAGCCACAGAAAGAGCAGTTAATTTTCCTTTTAGATAACCTGATTAATTGATTTATCGAATAAACAAGACCAGATTTACCTTTATGCACAACATTCTTCTTGGCATTGAGTGTATGCACAAATGATTTTTGATCAGTCTTCTCATCAGAAACTACTTTCACTCTCCATACGAACTTCTCATTACCATCAACATTCCGATCATAGGAAAGGTTAGTAGTACGAATTTGATCATTTGAATTAACTGACCTCTATGTAGAAATAGTTGTATGAGGTGAACTTGATGTTGTATCATCTCTAGGTGTTTGAATAATTGACTCTGGAGTCTTCTGCTCAGTCAAAACCACCTTAGAGACAGTTTCTTCAAGTTCTATTATCTTGGAAGATAAATTGTTCCTTTCCTTGGTGAGCAGATCAATCTTTTTCTGAAATTCAGACTTCGTGTTCTGCTCTTTCATTGCCTTTGTTGACAGTTCAGATAACTTTCTTGTCAGCTTCTTAATCTCTGTCTCAAAAACCTCACTTTCTTCTTCAAAATCTTTCACGACATTCTTACTTTGATCAAATATATCTTTGAAAAATCCAACATTTTTCTGCTCAACTACCTTATTCTCCATTGCAAACTTGTCCGTTTCAATAATGATCACTTTCTAAAAATCCGACACTTGTTGAGAAAGTTTTGCACACTTGATTTCAACGGCTTTCTTCTCTTCAAATGATTTCCTTGAAAACTCAGAGAATTTATGTGCAAATGTCTTTCTTTCATTCTCAAAAACTTTCTTTTTCTGGTCAAACTCTGCTCTATCTTTAGCAATCTGTTGTTCCAAATCTAAAATATTCCTTTTCATTTCAGTATTTTCACTGTCTGAAGCCTTTGATTTCTCTTCACTTTTCTTAGTAGCACCTTCGGCTATCTCAAGTAGCTTATTCTTTTATTCAACATTCTCAGTCTCCAATGCTTTTGCTTTTTCTTCAACCATCTTAATCTTATATTGACCAGATTTCTCAACTTCCAACCACTTATCACTTTTCAAAGATGCAAGAATTTCTCTTTTAAGCTCTTTTATCTGCTTTTTGTATTCAGCAAAAAATTCTAAATAATTACCAGAACTAACTGCCTTTTTTAGATCTGCAATATGCAGGTGGAGCCACTCATTATATTTCTTGACAGAAGCAATTTGTTCATTCCTTTCCTTGTCATAGCAATTAATCTGATATACGTATCCAACAAGAGTTTTGTGATAACTTTAACGCTTTTGTACAATATTTTCTTCCAGAGAGACAATATTGGCCTTGAGTTTAGCATTCTCTTCTTTTGAAGACATTGTGAACCAACCTTGATAAAACTTGCACTAATCTTTAAACACAGAATCAGAAAATATCAAAATCTCTGAAAAACTCAGTCAGAAAAATGACCAAGTATAAAATTCTCACGCTAAAGAAGAAACTTTTCGTACAGAAGATGAAATTCGCACACCAAATGATCAAAAATTCCAACTTTTCGCACGTAAATATATGCGAGAAGTAACTTTTCGCACGCTTCATTGTGCGAATTCTAGCTTTTCGCACGATTTAAGATGCAAATTTCTAACTTGAAATACTTTTCACTCTAAACTTTTCGCACACAAAGGTGATGCGAATTCTATACTTAGCCAAATTCACAATCTCAAACTTTCCGTATCGATACGGATTCTATACTCAGAAAAATTTCGACTTTCCTATGAGAAATCCTCAGAATCCGTATGATGTGCTATGCGAAATCCTGAAATTCGTATGTTTCACGATGCACATTCTTCACTTCTCGTATCCTTTGAAATGCGAATTACTCCTTTCGCATGTAAGCAGATGCGAAATTCGTCCTTAATCTTTCTTTAACCACAATGCGATGCGAGTTCTTCACTTTTCATGAGAATTTTGTAAATCTCAGCCCAAAAACTCCAATTTCAACCCAAATTCGATCCAAAACTTTGAATTAGGCCATGAAATATTGTCAATTTGGCCTCAATTACAAGTCGAACAAATTACAATTTACCAATTACAATCAAATCAACAAAAAATACAAATTGATCTCAAAATACAGTGTGTGAACAATATTCGAACAAAAACTCACTTAAATCCAAAGTTCACACAATCTGTTGTGAATTTGGACAATCAATACAAATCAAAAATGTTCTAGACCATAAAACGAACATAGTGCAATAGAAAATACAATCATAAATGCATTAGAACAAATAAATCGATTTTGGAACTGTCCTGTGCGAGTTATTGAAATAATCAGCCAAAGATCTCAGATTTTGATCATGATTTTTGATTCAGTGCTTGCTCTGATACCAATTGTTATTCCCAGATTATGCAAGAATATCCAGATTGAAAATGGAACTCAGTCAAGATTCATATGTCGTTGATCTTCAATCAAACAGTTTACAATCACTCTTTCTCTCTCTAGAATATGAAATATGATTGTCTAAGAGACACACACAATTAGGTTCCCACACATAACAAATAAAACAATGACAAAGGTATTTATACCTAGACGCATCACAAGGAACACACAAAATAAACAAACAAGCTTGACTTTGATTGACTTTGACTTTTCACTTGTTGACTTTGACTTTGCATTTAAAGCCTTTGACTTGGGATTTAGACTTCCAATCTAGATGATCTTGAAGACAACAATCTGTGCTCTAACAGATGGAAAGCCTCAAGAAGAAGTAAATGAAGTGTCAGGATCGAAATTCAAAACAAGAATTTAAACTAAACACTCAGAAACTATATTAAAGAAGTTGTGGAAAAAACACTTTAACAGTAAATCAATGAAACAGTATATGAGATCAAATCACAAGTTATATTAAATTAACTTAATGATTACGACCACAACCTCAATCTGTTGAACAAGCTCAACAGACGTTCAATACTTCTCTAAAGAAAGGATTTCTAAGAATTCTGAGGCTAATTCTCTCTAGAACAAAAATGTATGTATCTCTGTATATATCTCCAATAATCTAAGACTTCTAGACTATATATACAAAACAAATTACAAGATAAATATTAAAGAAACAATAATCTTCAGCATCCAGTCCATAGTTATCTTCAATCTCCTTGTCTTTCGCTTTAAGCAACCAATCCATGTTTATCATCATAAGCAACATTAATCTTCAGCAACATCTTCTTATCAGTAGCAGTACTAACCATGCTTGCAGTAGTAATTTCTGACTGGCAGTATTAACTCTTCAAGCAACACTAATACTACTAGCAGTAGTAATATTCAAGTAGCAGTAATAAAGTCTTCAGCAGTAGTAATCTTCAATACTTAGCAGCACTATCTGAACTTAGCAGATTTCAGATCCAACAATCTCCCCCTAACTTAACTTTTCAATTCAAGAAGTTAAGTTCTTCAAAATAAAGGTCTTCATGATGCTTTCAAAATAACTGCTCAATTTCCCAGATTAGGATCCAAACCTAAACTTTGATTGATGGTTCTTCTGATCACAATTCTTGCCATTTCTGAACCTTTAGGGCAGACCAACTTTGCTTTCAGCATCCTCTGCAACTTTACTGTGCTGTGGTCATACACCTTATCAACCAAGTAGTATTCATGGAAGCTTTTGTCAATGGTTATGACATAGACTCCAGATCTTTCAAAAAGCATCCAGTTATCAATACTTTTAAATCCATTTTCATGATGCACATCTTTGATAAGATATTCAACCTTAACAGGGTTAAACATCATGCACAAATATTCCATAGCCATCTTTTTTACGCTCATCCCTGCTCCTTTCAACAAATCACCATACAGTTTTAGTCCAACCTTGTACATTTCTTCTAAATCAGCTCTGGTACAACTTCTGATTATCTTACCCCAAGTTGAATATACCTCATACTTGTCACCCATTCTCTTTATTCTGAAGTATTCTGTTCTTTTATCCAACAGAGTATCCCAATGAATGATTTCTGGAGCATTCACTGAGATAGGATCAACTTTCAGAGGTTCTTCATCTGTCACTGTCATATATAACTCAAACTGCTCAGGTTGTCTTGGTTGTTCTGATGATTGTTTACTTGATTGCTCTTGACTTTTCTCTTAATTTTCAACCTGCTTAGCTTGTTTCTGCTGCTCTACAGGAGGTGCAATAGTAGGTCTTGATGATTCAGCTTCCTTTCTTTCACTTTCCTGCTCTTTCTCACCTTCCTCAGTCCTTGGACTTTTTGCCTGTTTCTTTGAAGCAATTGACTTCATTCTTTTAATAGCTCCAATCTTTTGAGCTAAAGTCTCTGTCTTCTTCACTTCTTTCTTTTCTTTTGTAGGAGTGCCTTCTTCACTGTCAGGAAAAGGCTGTTGAATATTCAGATCATGTCTTTCTTTCATCTATCTTTCAAATTCAACCCTCTGACTGAAGTCTCCTTGAAGTTTGGCCATCTCCTTCTTGTATAATTCTTCTATTCTGCCAAAAGACATTTTGGTAAACATCCCTTTAGGAACTCCAACTAATCCTTTCAGGAAGATTATCATTTTTCTCCTTTCCTGTGAAGGTGGTCTTTTCTTTGAAGGCTGTCTTTTCTTTGAAGCTTTCATTGTGACCCTCTTTGCAGCCAGTTTCAAGCTCTTCTGATATTCTTCATTGAGCCTTTTTGCCATATCTAAGGGAAGCTTTCTGTCTTTGGCAGTTTGAATCTCATTCTCCTTTTCAAGCTCTTCTTGCATCTTCTTTGCCAATTCTTTTTCCAGTTCTATTTGCTTTTGCTTCTTTGATGCTTTCAAAGGTCTACCATATTTTCTTTTCCTTTCTTCTTGGCCTCTGTCATGCTTATCTCTTTCCTTTTCTTCTCCGTGCCTCCTTCTTTGATTACCACTCCCTTAGCTTTTTGAGTAGCCTTGGGAGTGTCATTCTTTGCCTTAACCAGAGTTTCTGCAATCTCTATTTCTTCTCTGGACATTTCAGTTTCTGCTGTTGGTTTCTTTGTTTCTAATGCAGGTTCAGTTTCTACTTCTGGTTCATTGGTTACTACTGCTTCCACTGTTTCTGCTTCTTTTTCTGTTTCTGCTTCAACATTAATCTCCCCCTCAAAATGAAATTCCATACCAACTGGGCTTTCCTTCTCACATTCAACTTCTTGTTTCTCCTTTTTTTTGGAAGCATCATGACCACTTCTCCATTTCTTCAAGATAAACTGGTTTCTCTTCTTTTTGTGCACTAATTTCAACACCAACTTCTTGAGTTAGTCTATCTGGCTTTGTTGAGAAATGATCACCTTTTTCAGCTCATTTATCTCTGAACCCTATTTGGGTACATCCAGGTTGACATTGCCGATTGTTTCTATCAATTCATCATAGTTATATCTGTCCTCACCTCCTTTAGGTGTGTTGACCACCCTTGAAGGATCCTTGGATCTTTTAGTATAGGCCTTCTACCTAGCAGAAGCACCTACTACCCCCTTGGTTTCTTGGCACCTGGGACCCTTAGATGATTTCTCATCCAAAGTTGCCGTAGGGAAGGTCTTAGTGATGTTCACACTGTCCTGATCCACACCTTGTGTAGAATCAGTAGTGTGAGCCTTATTGCCCACATGCTCATCCTTCTCCTTAGAGAGCACCTTCTTGGGGTTGGGAGACACCTCTGTGGATTCCCTTTGGATATTCTCTAATGGAGAATGCTCCATCAGAGGGCTTGCAGGCTTTTGGGGTGAAGATACAGGAAGGGAAGGAACATTCTGTACCTTTTTCCTTACATATGTTTGAGTGATGGGGGAAATTGGCTTCACAACAGGGATCTGAGGAGGATCATTTGAAATGAATGGTGTGGGTAAGTCATCAGTGGGTTGGTCAGATGTGGGCTGTGACCCTGATGCCTCACCATGGGAATGAGACACACTCATCATTGTAGAGAACAATGGTGTGTCTTTTGCAGAAAAGTCCTTACTAGGACTTTTCATGTTGGAGAACACCTTCCCTTTGGGAGGTTTAGGTACATACACCTCTTCAAAAGAGGGTAAATCCGTCAATTCCTGGTTTAGTACTTCTTGTACAAAGCTTGGATACATATAAAATCTTTTGGTTTTGGTTTTGGTATCCAGGTTTGACAGCAAATCATTCAGAATCATTTGAGAGAAATTAAACTTTCTGGAGGTAGCTAGGCATACAAGAGCATAAGCTATTGTACTGCTAAACTCACTCCATCCAGTTGTTTTACGAGATAGACAATGTTGAAGAGTATGAACAAAGAATCTCCACTGAGGTGAAAATTTTCTTTTGAAAAACTTATAAACCTCAGTAGGACCTTCATACCCCATTCTGCCAAGTTCTTGGAAGAGATCTTCCTTTGAAAGAGTAGTAATACCTGAGGCATCATCTAGACGTAGATGAGTGCGAATGCAGGCTTCTGTGATTGTGATAAGTTTATCACAGACCCTGGATTGGATGACCTGATTGCCATTAACAATCTGAATGGAGGCATTGGTCCAAAATTGTCGCAGATGATCCACATAGATGGTGGGATTGACAGTTAATCCATAGGCGATGTGTGAGGATTTTAGGAAATCCACAATCTCATGAAAACCCTCAGCTTGTTTGGGTTTTTGCAACATTGCAAGCTCATTGTGATCGTCAACAAAATTCAGTCCTGCCATCGTTCTTGGGTTGAATCAACACTAGGGTTTACGCACTGGGAAGGAAGAATTTGAGAGAGAGAAAGAGAGAGAGGATGAAAACTCGCTGGAGATTCAAAGAACTGTTTGGATTTTGGCGGTCAGAGATGGTATTTATAGGTGGAGGGTTTCAGTTAAAAGCAGTACTAAGTACCCTAGCAGTATTAACAAGCCCGCAATACTAAACCATATAAGCAGTAGTAACACATACTAGCAGCATTAACACAAACTAGCAGCATTAACACAAACTAGTAGTATTAACACATACCAACAGTATTAACACCGTCTGGCAGTAGAAATAAGGAAAACAGTAGTAACTTTGCAATGGCAGTATAAACTACCTAGCAGTAGTAACCATACTTAACCATATTTGAACTGTCAGCAGGATTAATAGTGAGAGCAGTATTAACTTAACTAGAAGTACCAAGTTTCCAATCCACAAGGTAATCTGAAACACTTAGACACAAATAGTTAGCAGGACCATGCACAATACAATATGTGAAAGTAAGCATGAAAGAAGCTATACAGAAATGGTACATAAAGAAAATTAAAAGAGGCTTATTCAGTGTTTATCATGCCTACACTGGTGACCAAGAATGTGAATCTACCCACATCAAAAGCTTTGGTGAATAGATCAGCAAATTGGTTACTAGTGTGTACCTTCAAAACCTGAATTAACTTCTTTTCATTGCAATCTCTAATAAAATGGTACCTGATTTCTATATGCTTGGTTCTTGAATGCTTCATCGGATTATTAACAATGCTTATAGCACTGTTATTATCAATGAAGATGGAAGTGTAAAGAAAAGTAATGCCATAGTCCAACATCTGATTCTGAATCCATAGCACCTGTGAGCAGCAGCTATATACTCTGCTTCTGTTGTAGAGGTGGACACTGTGGTTTGCTTTTTACACTGCCATGACACTATTCTTGCACCCAAAAACTGACATCCTCCTGATGTAGACTATCTATCCAAGTTTGCACCACCCAAATCACTATCTGAATATGCAAGTAGATCAAATGGCGAGTCATGAAGATACCAAAGACCCAACCTAGGTTGTCCTTTGAGATATCTGAAGATCCTTTTGACTGCTTGAAAATGAGATTTCTTAGGTCTCACTTGAAATCTGGCACACATACATACAACAAACATAATGTCTGGCCTTGAAGTTGTTAGATACATGAGGGAGCCTATCATAGATCTATAATTATGAACATCCACATCCTCCCCCTCAAGATCTGCAGTGATCTGATTGTGTGTTTCCATAGGTGTGCTTGCAGGCTTTGAATCTGAAAATCCAAATTTTGTAAGTATATCCTGCACATACTTGGATTGGCTTATGAAAATGTCATCTTTCTTCTGTTTAACCTGTAGCCCAAGGAAGAATGTGAGTTCACCCATAGAGCTCATCTTGAATCTTTTGTGTATCAGCTCCTCAAACTCCTTGCACATATAATCTTTTGTGGATCCAAAAATGATATCATCCACATAGATTTGAACAAGCAGGATGTCTTTTTTCTTCCTTTTGATGAAAAGGGTCTTGTCAATGATTCCCCTTTCAAATGCATTTTCCAAGAGATAGGTAGACAAAGTGTCATACCATGCTCTTGGTGCTTGATGTAGCCCATAGAGTGCCTTCTTTAATTTGTATACTTTGTCAGGAAAATTAGGATTCTCAAACCCTGGAGGCTGACAAACATACACTTCTTCATCGATTTTCCCATATAGAAATGCACTCTTAACATCCATCTAAAATACTCTGAACTGCATGAAAGAAGCATAGGATAGAAACAGCCTAATTGCCTCAATTCTGGCTACTAGTGCAAACACTTCTTCATAATCTATTCCCTCTTCTTGTGTATACCCTTGTGCCACAAGCCTGACCTTATTCTTTATCACTATACCTCTCTCATCTTTCTTATTCCTGAAAACCCATTTAGTTCCAATTGCCCTTTGTCCTTGTGGAAGGTCAACTAGATCCCACACATTTTGCAACTCAAACTACAGCAACTCCTCTTGCATTGCTTCTATCCAACTTGGTTCTTTCATTGCATCATAGGCCTTCTTGGGTTCAATCTGAGATAGAAAACAAGATAACAAACCTGACTACAAGTCTTTCAATCCTCCTAACTTACTTTGATGCCTTGTGATCCTGGGAGAATTCATATCACCAATCACCAACTGAGGAGGATGATTCTTCTGAGTTCTTGTTTGATGGGCAGCCTCCTCATTAATGTTTGCATCCAGATTAGAGTCATTCTTTTCAGGAGTGTGTCCACCAAATACTGAAGAATTTTCTTTATCAGTATCATCTTCTAACAATGTGGGCATTTCAGGACCTGTGTTTCCTGAACCTGAAGGATGAGCATCCTCTTTATCACCTTTATCCTCTGCATCACCTTTGTCCTCTTCATCACCTTTATCCTCTTCATTTTGTTCTGGTTCAGAATACTCTATTTCTGAATCATCTTTCTTTTCTTGTTGACAAAATTCAACAGGATCAACTGTAGGTATAGGGAACAGCACAAACTCTGGTTTCTGTGCTTTTATCTTTTTCTGAACTTGTTTCTGCAATTTGTACATTACTAAAACCCAAAGAATTAGTTAGTGAATCAATGTAAAATAGCCAATCAGGACCTGCACCAATTGGATTTGGCGTGTTCTCATTGCATTTGACATTGTCACTTTCCTCTATAATCCTGGAAGAACTATTGAATACTCTATATGCCTTACTCTGAGAGGAGTATCCAATAAGGAATCCATCCTCAACTTTGCTTTCAAACTTTCCTAAATGAGATTTGGTATTGAGGATTGTGCAAGGACACCCAAAAGGTTTGAAAAATCCAATAAAAGGTTTCTTCTTTTTGAAAAGTTCATAAGGTGTCTTACCTTGGGATTTGACTACTAGAACTCTGTTTTGGACATAACAAACAGTATTAACTGCTTCTGCCCATAAAGTAATGGGTAGCTTTGAATCTGCCAACAGAGATCTAGCAGCCTCAATCAATGTCCTATTTCTCCTCTCAGCAACACCATTCTGTTGAGGAGTCCTAGGAGCACTGAATTGTCTCTTAATACCTTTAGTCTCACAAAAGCTGTTTAAGTCACTATTTTTAAACTCATTTCCATTATCAGATCTGATGACTTTTACTCTTAGATTTGTTTGGTTTTCAATCCTAAGAACAACGAATTTGATCAGTCCACTTGTCTCATCCTTAGTCCTCAGAAAATATACCCAAGTAAATCTAGAGAAATCATCAACAATGACCAAGCAATAGGATTTCTTACCAATACTCATCACATTTGTAGGACCAAAGAGATCCATATGCAATAACTTAAGGGGTGAAGAGATTGTGTTTATTTCTTTGGACTTATGAGAAGTTTTGTGCTGCTTGCCTTTAAGACATGCAACACAATGATCATCACATGAAAACACTTTTTGAGGCAAACCTCTCACAAGGTTGTTTTTCACAAGATTGTTCATAGTTTTAAAATTCATGTGACACATCCTTCTGTGCCAAAGAGATGATTCATCTAAGGAAGCTTTTGAAAACAGACAATTAAGTGATGAATCAGATGAAACACTCTCTAAGTCCAAACAATAAACATTATCCTTTCTAGGAGTTCTAAGTAGTATCACTAAATAATATACTATGTTTCTTGTCACAAACCTGTGATACACTTAACAGGTTGTATCTCAATTGCTCAACATAGTAAACATCTTCAAAAGTCATCTTACCTTTTGAAACCATACTTTTTCCACTTATCTTACCTCCTGCTGGATTGTCACCAAAAGCAACACGTCCTCCATCAAACCTTTTGAAATTTTGAAGGCATGACATGTTACCTGTTATGTGCCTAGAGCAACCACTATCTACATGCCAAATGCTCTTCCCTTTGAGTTGTTGGTTACCCTGCACATAAGATAAAACAATTAGTTTCTTGAGGGAACCCAAGCCAAAGTGGTATTGGGTTGCCCTTTCTCATCAATATACTCATATTCATTAAGCTTAGTCTTGATGAGATGATCAGAGTCAGGAATCTCATGGCTGGAATACCTTGTCTTAATTATAGGCTTGTCCGTATTAACACTGATAGCAGTACTATCCTTGTTAGCAGTATTAACTTGGTCAGTAGCACTAACTTTGTTAGCATACTATCCTTATTAGCAGTACTAATTTGATCAGCAGTACTAACTTTATTAACAGTACTAACTTGGTCAGCAGTAGTATAGCTATCTGCAGCACTATTTCTAGTAGCAATACTATTTGAGATAGCAGTACTAACAGGTTTAGTTTCTTTTGGGACCCAAATTAAGACACATTTGTTTGCTTTCCTATTCATTGTGTTACTCCTTGATTTGCTTGGAATATCTTCTTTTATTTTAGCAAACTTATTCTGAATATGAGATTTTGCAGTACCAGTTTTCATTGGTGCTGTTCTCACATTTTCAGCCATGTGGTTCCTTGATCTTCTTGATTGCTTCCTATAACCAACATAATTTTGTATTTTTCTTTGAAAAGTAATTCTTTGGTTAATAGGATTGAAATAACAGTATTTGGCTAAATGATTCAACTTGCCACAAATAAAACAAGGCTTTGGTCTATTGATTTTGCTTAGATCAATTCCTTGTTTTTGAGCTCGCTGGTTATTTCTGTTTCTCTGATTTCCCCTTATTTTATCATGTTGATGGGGCTTGATCTGTTGACAAGTACAGGGATTTACAACAGTAGTTTGCATATAGTGATCTCCCTATACCTTTTTCTTCCCTTTCCTAGAGGTCTCAACTTTCTCACTCTTAACAGTCTCTTCCCCAATCTTAGACTTCTCCACTTTCTCACTCTTGACAAATGGTTTACCTCCCCTTTCATTTGTAAGAATATGGTTTTCTAAGGGAATTTCTTTCTGGTCTTCCTTATTCTTATCCTTATTGTTCTCTTCTTCAGATTCTGCCTCAACCACTACAGTGTCTAGTGGATCTACCTCTGTGGCTCCTGCAGGTAAGTCATTCTTATCTTGCCTTTCTAAGAGGTCTGAAGTGGGTGAAATATAATTGTTTTTTGTAAGGTGGAGGGGTGTTATTATATCCTATACCTCTCTTCAGTTTGTCATGAATTTGAGATTTGAGTAAAGTTTCCATTGCTTTAGAGGCATTGGAAAGTTTCTCAATGTCTAATTTGGCCTTCTCAAATTCACTTCTGACTTTCTCACATTCTTCTCTAGCCTTCTCTAGCTTAATCTCTAACTCCTTCTTCTCCCACTTCCTATAGTTTTGATCATATGAATGTTGAAGTTCATTGGCCTGATATGCCTTAATTTGTTCTTCAAAATTCACAATGATCAAATTAGACTCTCTCCTATGTTTCTCCAACCTTTTAAGATCATCACACATGCTTTGATTGTGATCCATGTACTTCTTAACAGTTTCAAGACATGCTTTAGAGCAAAGTTTAGATTTTACCTCTGAGGGAATTGCAGTGCTTGAAGACTCTGAAACCTCAGCCATCAATGCTTGATTCTGAATTTCCTCATCTGCTTGATCACTCCAATCAAATCCCATTCCATCTTGTGAGACAAGTGCTTGAGATGGGTTTCAGTTGTTGTGTAGTTGGTGGACTTTGATTGTTGATTCTTGCTCCCATGCTGTTGAGAGATTCCTCCTCTGCATTCTCTTGCAAAGTGCCCTAGTTTATGACACTTGTAGCATTCCAATTTGGATTTGTCAAATCCAGCACCATCTTCTCTTCTCATGGCAAAGTTGTTTCTTCCTGTTCTTTTAATGAATCTTTTGATTCTCATGGTGAGCATTGCCATTTGCCACTTGATATCCATCTCTTCAAGGTCATCAACATCGATCTACTCTAGATCATCATTAATAAGAGAAGATTTAGCATGACTAGCAAGGAAGGCTTCCAAAACAGAATCATTGAGTCTATCCTGTTTTGAGCCATAAGCAGCACTAACTGATTCTGTGTTTGCAGAAGAATCAGTAGTAGATGATAAGAGAGAAACATTGTGAGAGTATCTAGATGGATTCTTCTTAGATTCAACTTCTGCTTCAAACACTCTGAGATCATTGTAGGGATCATCAAGTTCCTTATCCTCCAGATTATCATTCTGCCTGAATGATACTGTATACATTACCCATTCTTCACCAAGAGATCTTAGAAACTTTCTGTTGACATCATCCTGGTCCATCTTGACACCAACAGTGGCCAATTCTCCAATCAACTTGTTGAACCTATCAAAGGTTTGAGTCATAGACTCATTCTTTGTAGACATAAAATTTTCATATTGTTGCTTGAGAATTGCTTTCTGATTTCTCTTAGTGCTTTTGGTGCCTGAAAATGTCTTCTCCAAAGCATTCCACAAGATTTTGGCATCAGCACAGTTGCAAAACTGATGTTGATATTCATTAGGAAATGCCAAGAGCAGAGTGCTCAAGGCTTTCATCTCAGTCTGCCTCATCTTTCTTTCTCTATCAGTCTTTGGTGGAGGTCTCTTGCCATCTGCTCCCATCTCTCCTTCATTGGAGGGACCATTCTCATTGATGTCCCACATTGAGTAGTCTGTAAGAAGTATATACTGCTTGATCCTGATTTTCCACATGTCAAACTCATTAGGTTTGAGCATGGGAACTTTTGAAACAATAACACTATAATGTGATCCATCCATGATGATTATTGATTTCTGAGTTCCTTTGGCTCTGATACCACTTGTCAGGATCGAAATTCAAAACAAGAATTTAAACTAAACACTCAGAAACTATATTAAAGAAATTGCGGAAAAAACACTTTAACAGTAAATCAATGAAACAGTATATGAGATCAAATCACAAGTTATATTAAATTAACTTAATGATTACAACCACAATCTCAATCTGTTGAACAAGCTCAACAGACGTTCAATACTTCTCTAAAGACGTATGTATCTCTGTATATCTGTAATAATCTAAGACTTCTAGACTATATATACAAAACAAATTACAAGATAAATATTAAAGAAACAATAATCTTCAGCATCCAGTCCATAATTATCTTCAATATCCTTGTCTTTCGCTTTAAGCAACCTGTTAAGTCTAAATATTGTATCCAAGATTTAATGTGGAAAGTCAAAGATGTAAAAGTCAACATAGTTTTTGTATTAGAAAAGTCAAAGCTAGTTTTGTTTACTTTGTCATTAAGTCTTGTATTAGATAGGTAGTATATATATGGTGTGTCTTGTAATCTTGTAATAACGAGCTAGAGAGCTGTGATTGTATTGTAGTTCAAAGATATATGAATACAAGATCTACTTTCTCTCTATAGACTTTCTCTCTCTAGTTCTTGATCTATAATGTTTAAATCTTGAGTAATTGCTTGATTGATTGGGATTTTATTGATTATCAATTGGTATCAGAGCTGAACCAAACTTTTCAGGAATGATTTGATCAATGATTTGGATTGAAATCTTGATTTTTAGTTCGAAAATTTGATTTTCTGGAAATTTTTTTCATGAACTCGTGTTCTTCACTGTTTTATACGAATTTTGTGTGAAAAATCGTTTTTTTGTGAAAGAAATTGAATTCATTGTGTTCGATTTGTGTTGATGATTGATTCTTGTTCTGATTACATTTCATAATTCTATCAATTTCGATGTCAATTTTCGAATTTTGAGTTTTTCTTGAAATATTCGGTTGAACACTGTTCTTGATTGAAAATATATGAATTGGTGATTTTAATCGAAATTTGATAGCAAATCTGTGTTTAGTATTGTTTGTCGTTGTTACTGATAAGTTTTTGAGTTCAAATTTGCAGGTTTGAATCGATTTGAGAAAGAATCAGTCAAGAACTTGATTTTCTCAAGTTCATCCGGTTTGCGCAAGAATCATCGAGTGCCATCAAAGTTATTACGAAAAGTCACTTTTGTGCATCCTTCAGCGTATGCAAAGCTCACTTTGCGCATCAAGTTCAACACGCAGAGCTCACTTTGCGCATCAAGTTCAACACGCAGACCTCACTTTGCGCATCAAGTTCAACACGCAAAGCTCACTTTGCGCATCAATTTCAACACGCAAAGTTCACTTTGCGCATCCAGACCAATACGCAAAGCTTACTTTGCGTATCACACAGGGTCCGAGAAATTCACTTTGCGCATCAAGACCAATACGCAAAGCTTACTTTGCGTATCACTTTGGTTCCGAAAACCTGACTTTGCGTATCTCATTACATACGCAAGACTTTACTTTGCATATCCCACTGATTCCGAGAACTATACTTTGTGCCTAAAAAAAATGTCAAGTGAATTTTTTTGTTTGTCATATATGAATTTTTTTTTGTTTGTCATATATGAATTTTTTTAACTTTGCGTCATTTCAAGTGTTTTCAAATTTTCAATTTTTACGAAATATTTCAATTCAATCTGATTTTTGATTTTCGGATATATAGTTTGGAACGGTCATGCACATCAAGCTGATTACTCTTTCAAAATGTCAATTTTGTATAAATCTGAGATATCTGTTATTGAAGCTGAACGAAATGATCTGAAAATAAAAAATTTAGAATATCTCAGAAGGATTCAGGAGTTGCAACTTAAATTGTTCAATTGTGTTAAAACTCCTGAATGTATATAGTGTACTAATAATCTTTCTAAATTTTCAGATATCATCTATGAGAAGGAAAAAGAGATAAAAGAGAAAGAAAAAGAAATTATAACTCTAGAAAGCCAACTGAACAGAAATCACCTGAGCTACAAGCAGAATTAGTTGAGCTTCAAAACAAGTTGAAGGCTTTCAAAGAGAAGATGAAGGGATTGGAATCTGAGAATGCTGAGCTTAGAAAGAATATATCTGATTTGGAGCAAAAGCTTGCTACAGACAAATCTGATTTTGAGAATGAAAAGAAAGTTTTTTCAAAGAAATTCTCAGATTTTTCAAGAAAGAGTTTTGAAGAAAAGAAGGCAGTTGAGCTTAAATGCATAAAGCTTTCTCAACAAGTTTCCGATTTTGAGAAAGTACTTATATTGGAAAGAGAGAAGTTTGTTAAAGAAAAGAAGGCCATTGAATAGAAGAATGTGGCATTCTTCAAGGAACTATCTGGCCAGAGAAACGATTCAGAGAAGGTGTTTGAAGAAGAAAGAAGCATATTTGAGACCGAGATTAGAAAGCTGACTGCCAAGCTATTTGAACTATCTGAAAATGCACTGAAAGAGCAGAAAACGAAGTCTGAGTTCACGAAGAAGATTGACCTACTTGTTAAAGAAAGATACAACTTTGCTTCAAAGATCAAAGAGCTTGAAAAGTCTGCTTCAAGTTCAAATCAGAAATCTGTCTCTTCACAAAGGTCAATTAAATCCTTTAATCAGATTCGTCGATCTAACATCTTCTTTGATGAATATATAGATGGTTCAGATACATATTCAAGGAGAAGAAGTTACAAGAAAGAGAAACTGGTCTGGATGAAGAAATCAGACAAAGATGACAAGAAAGATAAGCTGAAAAAGAAGATATCATGTGTACATGCTCACAAAGCAAAGAAGAACAAAGAGCTTAAAGGTAAACCTGACCTCATATACTCAAGAGACCAATTACTCAGGTTTTCAGGTAATAAATTTTATTGTTCTTACTGCTGTACACATGATCATATCCACAAGACCAGTGATCGTTACTGGTATGGTTCTTACTCTTTACCCCATCACGACCTGCAACTAACTTTTCTGGACCCAAATACCAGTGGGTACCAAAGAAGAAAACTGATTCTTTATTGCAGGCACCTCACGTCAAGGGGGAGTAAGAAGATTATGGCTTTTGAACACAACAGTTCAAAACCCATACTTCATAGCTGAATGGCTCTTGAATAACACAGTTCAAGACCCGCACCTCAATGTCAAGATTATGGCTTCTAAGCACATCAGCTTAGGACACGTTCTTCAAAGTAGTTTGACTTCTAAACACAACAGTTTAGGACTCGGACCTCAGCGATCAAAAAGACCTTACTTCTATGTTTCTGCATCCGATGGATATGATGGTCTACGTCCCAAGAGAATTGATCTGATCTCTATCCTATACTGCTTCACTGACAGATTTTTCTGATATGATGGTATACAATTCAAAAGGGAGTGTCTGAAATCTATCCTGTTTTAACTGACATATTTCAGATGCTTAATTTAAGGGGGAGTAAAGGTGATGACTTCTGATTATTTCATATCAGAACTCATACTATAAAACTGTTTTACTGCTTTCTGTCTTTTATTTTTGACTAAATGATGTGAATAAAGTGGCTTCTGATCACATGACAGATCAGGACCCATTTTTCAATGTTCAAAGAAGGATATTGTGCTAATATCCATGGGGAGATTAAAAGACATAAATCATTATATCATGATTTAAGGGGGAGCTGAAAAGGTAAAAATCTTCTGATCTAGATCTCTGATTGTTTGAAAGAAGGACAACTTTCGAACATCAAAAACAATTTCTGAAATGTTCAAACCACTTCTTTTTCTCAAAAGTTTTATGAATTTAGAAGTGCGCTTTTAAATGTTTTTCTAAAATTTTTGAGCTTATTGTTTAACTGACCGTGTGTTTCCAAAGATCAATACTTGTGTATTATCTTGTCCATATACTGTCAAGTATTCATACACACCGGTTCAGTATTTTATTTGAAATTGTTATTACCATGTCTCAAATTCAAACAATTTTTCGATGGTAATACCGCCGTTTGAAATTCAAAGTTGTTGAGCATCATTCATCTTTTTCATATTTGTGCTTTCATTGATAAATTGTTTATATTTGTTCATATAAACAAATATCCAATTCTTTGATACCCTAACCATTTTATTTGATCTGATTGATACGTTGTCAGATTCTCAAAACAATTCTCTTGATTTCATTTCTTTCATTCAATTTTCTTGTTTTGAGAGATCTTCAACGTTCAATTGCTCAAATCTCATGAGCATACTTTCTGATATTGTTATCTTTTTGAGCTTAACTGTTCAAGTTAAACTGTTGAGCAACCATGCTTTTTAGGACTTACATGGGATTCGTGTGTGAGCTTAAACAGAACTTCCATGGATTCATGTAAACCAGTGTTTCCTACCCAGGAAGTTATCCTTGAGTTATTGAGGGGTGAGGGGTCAAAATCAAAGAGTGGGGGAGATAACTCATCCGGTTGAGTTATTCTCATTGTGTGGAGCGGAAAAATGGAAATGAGAGTTTGGTTAGAAGTGAGCATAATGATAAAAAGAAAGAGGGTGTGAGAACAGAGTTAAAAGAATATTAGAACTCTGCACCTACCACTTTCTGAGTCGGGCAACCACATCTACTGATTGGTTCACATTCTTTGGTGACCATCATTGAAACAGGCAGTGAGCCTATGCCAACTCTTGCAATTACCCAACCAACCACTCATTTCTTTCTTAACAAAGAAATGTTTCATTTTCTTTGGGGACGCAGCATATATGCTATCTAATCTTCATTCGGAAGATTTAGATATTGAAAAAGAAGGAAAGTTGCCCACCTTCGCACCTCTTTCATGCACATTGAGTCCGTGTATTATCTGTTGCTGTCTCAACAGTTTACACAATTTGAGCCTTAATGAAACATAATCGTTGTGCTAAAATTATTTCATACACAAGCACGAGCACACATAAAATCTGTTTTTCTGTCAGAACATTCATAGAATTACCTTGTGTTTTTCAATGATTGAATGGAAGTCCTGGGGAGTCATCATCAAGCCAGCTCCTTATATTGTACATTCGTTGTACACAGTAACTTTGTGTTACTGACAGGCATTCCTAACTGTTTCATATGTTGAATCAGGGTTACACGCTCATTATATCTGAATTTGAAAAGATTCGGATATATATAGTTCATGATTCGGCTTTTCAGATTAAAGTGCGGAAACTGTAAAAGGGGATATTGTTAGTTGTTCACAAAGAGGAAATCAAAGTCTTAGCTGAAATTGATGAAGTTTTGATGATCTTGATGCTCACATCATCAAAAAGGGGGAGAATTTTATAAAGATTCAATTTCAAAGTTCAAGTCTGACGAAAGTTTGTTTGAATCAAGATCTTCAAAGTCTTCAAAGTCTGATCAAGAATTTCTGAAAGTTTAAAATGCTTCCGCTGTTACAAACACAAATGAAATCTGAAGAAGATTGTTCAAAGATAAATCAAGATGTTTTTTTTGTGAAAGTTTGTTTTTCTGAAGACGGTTCAAAGATCAAAGAGATGAAGATTCAATATCAGATATTCCTCAAAGCTGTTTCATTGTTTCAAAGATGAAGTTTCAAGTTCAAAGAAGTTTCAAGAAAGTTTGTTTCGCGTTCAAGACATGTTGACTTTCAAAGCTTCAAAGTGCAAAAGACTTTCCAAGATTCTTCAAGAGCTAAAAGAGTAAAGACTGTAAAAGCTTCAAAGTTTAAGAGACAAAAGCTGAAGAATCAAGAGCTGAAGATCAGTAACAAATTTTTATTAAATCTTGAATACAAAGGGGGAGATTGTTAAGTCTAAATATTGTATCCAAGATTTAATGTGGAAAGTGAAAGATGTAAAAGTCAACATAATCTTTGTATTAGAAAAGTCAAAGCTAGTTTTGTTTACTTTGTCATTAAGTCTTGTATTAGATAGGTAGTATATATATGGTGTGTCTTGTAATCTTGTAATAACAAGCTAGAGAGCTGTGATTGTATTGTAGTTTAGAGATATATGAATACGAGATATACTTTCTCTCTCTAGACTTTCTCTCTCTAGTTCTTGATCTATAATGTTTAAATCTTGAGTAATTGCTTGATTGATTGGGATTTTATTGATTATCACAACCAATCCATCTTTATCATCATAAGAAACATTAATCTTCAGCAACATCTTCTTATCAGTAGCAGTACTAACCATGCTTGCAGTAATAATTTCTGACTGGCAATATTAACTCTTCAAGCAGCACTAATACTACTAGCAATAGTAATACTCAAGTAGCAGTTCTAAAGTCTTCAGCAGTAGTAATCTTCAATACTTAGCAGCACTATCTGAACTTAGCACATTTCAGACCCAACATTTCAGATATCAACTTCCTCTACCCCTCCAACAACTTCAGTCAGTCCTTATGTTGCCCTCAAACTTCAAGTTGATGAAAACACTATCCACTTGCTAGTCTTGTCATGTAATATTCCTTCCACTACCAATCTTGGTCTCTCTTTACCTTTAGGATCGGCTGAAGTTTCCTTTGTTGACACAAATCATCTTCAAGCTCTCCTCAAAATTATTCTAAATTCTGAGCTTGGAAAGGCTTTCACTGACGGAGTCATGTTAGTACTCCAAAATAGGATTAGGCAGTCGAATAGCAGAATGGGAGAAGTGAAGTATGAGGATCTTATCTTTGAGAAATAAAATTATTGTTTAGAATGTAAGCTTTCACTGTAACAACACAATATATGTTCAGTTTACAATTCTCATTACCTTACTGTGTTTAAGTATTATTGGTACGTTTTATGGTACTCATTTTTGTAATCCGATGAAAAGAAATAAAAGAAAAAGAAAAAGAAAGATTAAGAATGGAAGAAACCAAAACAAAAAGCCTTAGAAAAAGAAAAAGATCAAAGAAAAGGTAAACAACTTCCAAAAATGGATCCCATAATTTATGAGTTTGGATTTGTGAATCCCAACGCAAGTGAAATGATCAAAGCAATTACGAACAATCAATTTTATTCATTAAATATGGTCATGATTAGATATAATCGATAAGTTCAATGTTACAGAGAGTATTCAATTAATCCGTATACCTTTTCTAATGACCATTAGGGTTAAACAAACAATAAGAAAACTATTTATACCATTTAAGCTATTTAGAAATTACATCCCTCTACTTCTATTCAACTCAAATTAGACCTAACAATCTCCCCCTTTAAATAGAAGTTCGTATTCCTGCGAGTATGGAACATATCTTTTCCTGAGCCCGAAACTGATCTCGAAGTGCCTTAACGAATTCTGTAATCAAGTCTTTCAACAATCAGATCCATAGCTTTAAGCACAAGTCTTCTGTAATCTGGAACCAAAGTCTTGACCCCTTCTTCATCTCGATCAATAATGACATTAAGCTTGTCTCTGAGCACATACATTGTACCATCACAATATCGGGCTATCTGACTGAATCTCATAAAGCGCAGTTCACCCTTACCTTGTAGGTCATGCCGAATTCAGGACATTCAAACAAAGTGTCGACATATACATTCTTTATTTTAGGAAGACTTTGATCTGGCTTGAGTAGATTGATCTTGGATTGATTGATTTATAGACCCATGTGAAAGTCTTCTATCCAGGCTAGCTTCATAGCACTCTTCATGTATCGTTTCACTGCTTCTAAGGCATCAATGATTTCGCATGGGCGAATGGTTCTGGACTTCATATCACGCAGCAAAAACAACAGCTCTGGTAGTTCTAGATTTTCAAAGTTGGCATTGGAGAAATTTCATTTGTTTCCATCATCTCTAGTCACTGTGAAGTCCGGATACCACACTCTCAGGAGACGAGAAGATGAAATCTGATCAACGGATTTGATTTTGTATTTTGTTCTCACATATTCTATCGGTTGACTTGTCTTCTTTCTCATGTGGATATACTCGATCTATTTCTTCTTGCTTTTTATCAACTTAATACCATATACTGCAACGTGATCGTACTTACGGATCCAATGAGCAAAGATATTTTTCTGTGTTTCTTCAAGAAAAGGAGTGTCGATCCTTACTCTTTCCCATGTGAGCGTTAGATCTAGTTGAGTGTTGGTGATTTCACAAACTGGGGTTTCAAAAGTAGCTTGGTCGGGGAGATCTAGGAGATCTTTCAAAAGTATCTAGGTGATTTCACAAACTGGATGTTACCAGAAGATATCTCAGTAGTTTGACAATCCTGTCGTAGATGCTTGAATAAGCTATCATAGTCTCTTTGTTGCATAGATTCTTCTGTTAGTGTACAAAATATGTTGGATACAAGATCATGAAGACTGAAGTTTATGTTGAAGATAAAAGTCAAGTCAAAGAGCTCAAGTCAAACCCTCTTGCTGAAAGTCAAAGTCTTGTGTAATAAAGTAACAGTCAATGTTTAGTGTTATGAGTGTTGTAGTGTTGTGAGTGTTTTAGGTATAAATAGATTTTTCGTTTATAGACTCATATGACTAAGGGTATCAAGCGTGCTTTAGAGAGAGAAATATAGAGATCATTCTGTTGTACGAATTGAGAATTGAAATGGAATTTAATTGTTGATTCAATTGTGTCAACTTGATTTACATTGATTGTGGGAAACACAATTGGTATCAGAGCATACAGATTTGCAGAAAACTTTACCTAATTCGAAGGAATTTTGGTCGACATTTCAAGAACTCACAAAGAACATTGTGGAGATTCGATTTTCGCTATTCAGAGATGTTTTTGATTTGAAATTAGTGTTGTGATACTCGTTTATTCATCTAGAACACTTTTGATTTGTAATGTTTAGTCTAATTCACATTTCTTCTGTGTGAATTTTAATTTTATTGGATTTTTTTTCAAGTTCGTATTACGCACTGCAACAATATCAAGATTGTAATTTTGGTGTATTTGATTGTAATCACTTGATTGTAATCTGTTCAGAGAGTGTTTGTGGGTGAATTGGTACGTTTTCAAAAGCTAATTCGAAGTTTTGGATCGAAATCAGGTTGAATTTAAAGTTTTTAGACTGAGATCTGAAGAACTCGCATAAAATGAAGAACTAGCATGATGAAATTCGCATGGAACTTGTTTTCTTAAAAATCTAAGTGTAGAATTCGCATGAGAGTTGTGAGCGAAATCCTCTGAATTGACATACACTTTCATACGAAAAGTCAGATTTCACATAATTCTCATATACGAAAAGTTTATTGAAAATTTTCTAAGGACAAAATTCGCATATGCTTGTATGCGAAAAGTGAGGAACTCGCATAAAGAAGGACACAAATTGCTTAGAATTTGAATCTTGCTTCATACGAATTACTGAGATTTCACATAAAAAGTTGAAATTTTTTCTAAGTGTTGATTTCGCATCGATACGAATTCTTTGAGGTTCAAATTTTTTTCTATGTATAGAATTCATATCTCTCTGTGCGAAAAGGTTCATGCGAATTCTCTTGATTGTGCGAATTCTATTGTGTACGAATTCTATTGTGCGCGAATTTCTAAGTGTTTTGTGTGAATTCTCTCTGTTATACGAATTTTGTGTGACTTGTGTGAAATTTTTCATACCTAGAAAATTTTCTGTGTTTTTCAGGATTGACCAAGCTTCACTTTTGCAGATCAAGTTTGTTTCTGAATTTTTGACGATCATTTCAAAACAGTGTAAAGTTGAAGATGACTTCCAAAGATGCACTCCCTATCGGTACATATGTGAAACCTCCGGTTCTCTTCAAAGGAGAATATGAACAGTGGAAAGACCGGTTCTTGGATTTTGTGGATATGTATTCCAATGGAGAGATCATTTTGATGTCCATCATGGAAGGTCCGATGGTACCTCTTACTATGGAAATCCCAGATGATGAATCTTTTGACAGTGAAGATGGGAATGTGGACAGAGCACAAAAGACAAAGACTATTCGAAAGGATATTTCTCAGTACACAGAAGAGCAGAAAAACAGATATAAAGTTGAAAAGCAAGCTAGATTTCTACTCCTGTAAAGCATACCAAATGAGATCTACATCAAGATAGATAGCTACAAGGAAACAACTAAGAAAATGTGGGATCAATTACAAAAGATGATGATGGGATCCAAAGTTGGTAATCAGATGAAGGTTTGTTAGAGCTATATTGTATTCAAGATTAATAGAAGGGTCAAAAGTGTAAAGTCTGTAAAGTGTGTTGTGTTTATTGTAAATTTGGTTAAGTGTTGACTTTTATTAAAGGTCATGTTGACCATATAAATAGCAAAGTCTTAGTGTTTTAGAACATTGTTAGTGTATAAATTGTATCCAAGATTTAATGTGAAAAGTCTAAGTCTGTAAAGTCAACAGAGTCAACTTTAGTGGTATGAGACTTTAGTCTTATGAAAGTTTGTGATGATTGTAAGTTTGTGAGAGAAGTGTGTCAGGTATAAATAGCTTTGTATTGTAAGGGAACCATGTAACCATGTATTGTACGTGTTTTCATTGTCAGATATCAATACATATGACTTGAGTGTTTTCTCTCAACTCTCTCTCTAAATCTTATAATGTCAAATCTTGATTGAGATTGTGCTTGTAATATGGGATCTTATACTTTCAATTGGTATCAGAGCGAGACCAAATCATATTTAGAAAGATCACATTATCAAATTGGATCGATTTCTGGAAATTTCAAGAACACGTAGAGTCGAGTTGGACTTTCACTGTCGAATCGAATTTTCTTTGATTAGTTGTTGTTTGTGTGTGAAATTGATTTCATTGTGTTCGAATACTGTTTTTGAATGTTTCTTCTTTAAATTCGATCACAACTTTATCACTAAATCGATTTCAATTTTTGAAAATTTGATTTTCTTGAAAAATGTTCGATGAACACTTTAAAATTTTCTATGGACATTGTAATTTTGTGTTTTAGTTGATTTGGTGTGTTGATAAAGTGTTAAGAATTGCTTTTCGATCATATAAGTGTATGTTTGAGAATCAATTTACAGGTTCACAATGATTTGGGTCGAATCTGTGTGTGTGCTACTACAGAGAACTGAAGAAAGAAGGTGGGTTTGGAAAGAAGATCAACGATTTCCCAGACGCCAAAGTATAGGCTCTGAAGAATTGTATTTCCAATTTTACTTTCATTATTGTAATCAAATGTAATTGTCTTCTGGCATTTCTCTTAAATGAAAGTAGACAGAGGTTGAGCTCCTTTCACCTCTTTTGTTTCTAGCTTAGCCATCACTCTAAATTTCAATTTTTTATTTTTCAACACTTAGGGGGAGATTGTTAGCTCCATATACCATGTTAAGAAGTGTTGAAAAATAGGCTAAGTATAGAAACCTCTGCTGTCTAGAAAGTCTCCGCAGAAGATACAAAGCTCAGAGACTACTCCGCAGAAGACGCGCCAGAGGACAAACCTGATGATGATTCTCAGATCACAGAGCCTCTGTGATCACTCACAGAGCCTCTGTGAAGGCTAACCTCTAGAGGTCAGTGTTGGAGTTTTGCAGGATGGCTCAAGACAAGACCACGTGTGATGATGATTCTCAGATCACAGAGCCTCTGTGATCACTCACAGAGCCTCTGTGAAGGCAAACCTCTAGAGGTCAGTGTTGGACTTTTGCAGGATGGCTTAAGACAAGACCACGTGCACAACACGTGAGACCTGTTGTACGAAGATCCGCATGATCAAGTAATGGGCGTCCCACGATGTTTTACTTTACAGGTGGCATTCCGTTTATGGAATGTCAGTCTTATTCTTGTACCAAGGGGTGTATCTTTCTTGTATATTATTGGAGCACCACCTTAGAGTTTAATAGTGAGAAAAGAATTCGAGCACACATAAAAATAGCAGTCTGTATAATCCTTGAGCATATTTGCACATACCAGTGCGTGTTCTTGGTGTTCTTCAGTAATCAATGAAACAATTCTTTGAGTAACTTTCTAATAATACTTTACTTCCTGTTCATTAATTACTTGTATGTTTACTACCTTGCATGTTCAATCTTTTCTACACATCTTAAACGCTTCCGCACTCTGTTTAATTAATTTGTGTGTAGTAAAAGGTTAATTCAAGTTAAAGAACATCACAACAGGGATCAACAATTGGTATCAGAGCAAACTTTGATTCTTAATATCAAAGGATCCTGTTCTATACTTGATTCCCACGTTCCAGGTAGTAGTTGAGAGTATGTTTCTTCATTTTGTTCTCCACTCATAAACGTGCTCTGTTCTTTGGAGTTATTTCAACTAGTTTGAAGTAGATTCAAAGGCAAGTGTGTTTAATCCCTTGAAGACAGATTCAAAGCTCAACTAATTATTTGTCACTCTCCCCATACCAGAAATTCTTTCCTACTTTACTCTTTCCTCATCTTTCTCAAAAGATCCGCTCATACTCTGTTCTCTAAACTAAAATGGCAAACGCTGTTAACTACTTCAGTGCAGGATCTCAGTCTAAGCCTCCCACTCTACTAAGAGATGAATATCCTTAGTGGAAGATCAGGATGGTGCACTTTCTTGAAGGTGTGGATCCTAGTCTGGTTGAGTTTCTTCACAATCCTCCTTTCATCCCAATGAAAACTGTTCCCCGTGTTCCTGCCACTGCCAATACCCCTGAAATCCCTGAATATCAACACCCCAAACCTGTCCTTGAATGGAGTGAAGAAGAAAAGGCACAACATGAGCTTGCAAAGAAAGCCAAAAGACTAATCATAATGGCTATCCCAAATGACATCTTCCAGTCTCTTGATTCCTGTGAAACATCGAAGGACCTATAGTTAGAGCTAGATATGTATGGTCCATATCTGATCTCTTTGGAACATTGATTAGCCAAGAGAACATAATTTCCAAGCTGACAACCTCTGTCGGAGGTCCTCTGGCTCTTGTAGGAAGTGCCTCAGAAGGAAAAGACAAGGGAAGGAAGGAAAAGGCAGCAGAGGATGCGCAGAGGAAGAAAAAGAAGAAACTGCTTGTAGCAGAGAGTGAAAGTGAAGAAGGATCTGAGGAGGAGATTGATGTGGTTGCTCTGGCCAAAACGCTAGCCCTTATGACCCGACAATTCAATCGTGGTCTTAAGAAGAAGCCAGAGTACAAAGGGAGATAAGAAAGAGATGATAGAAGCAGATGATATGGTGAGGTAAGAAAGCAAGGGAGAGAGGACTCGGAGGAGCAAAGGCATGAAGAAAGGAGTGGACAGAGGTCAGACTGCAGAGCTGGTGAAAAATTCCCAAAACAAACTGAAGGGTGCTTCAAATGCGGAAAACCAGGCCACTTCGCCGCAGAGTGCAGGTCCTCTGCCAATAAAGGGAAACCCACAAGAGACGCTGCTTTCTACAAAAAGAAAGCATAATACTATACTTAGAGATCCCTAATGGCAGAACAAGAGAACCTTGTAACCGATGAATCCTCTGATGAAGAGGACAACACACTCTGCTGTGGAATGGCATAAGTCAACTCCTCTAACAACAACAATTAGGTATCTTGTTCTAACTCCTTTAATTCTGACTCTGAGAACAAACTTCTTACAATACAAAATGAGTTTCTTGCTTACAAAAACATGTACTCCGAACTAGAGAAGAAATTGGCCTTCTTTGAGAGAGAAACTAGGCTTCTCACTCAAGAAAAGGACAAGCTCTATCTAGAAAGAAAAACCCTTGTTTATGAACATATTGTTGAAGAGAATGGGTTAAGAGAAAGGATTTCAAAACTTGATCAAGCCTTAAAAGACAAAGTAAAGGAACTAAAGAAATGTGAGAGTAATCGATTAAATGCCATTTCTTTGAAAAACTTTTTTCAAAAAGAAAGAGAAGTCCTTCATCAAGATCTGTTCGACAGAGATCTCCAAATTAAGAGGTATCAGGATGCTCAAAAGGTTCATGAAAAGGTAAACACCTAGATCACCAGAAGAGGATTAGAGTTCGAGGATATTGACCCCTACACAGGAAATAAAAGAAACAAATCTTTATCAAACATCTTCTGCCCTGGTAAATTTTTAAAACCAAGTCTTCCAAACCTATTATCCACATTCAAGAGGCGCAGAACCTCTGTGGGACCACATCCGAGGAAACCTCTGCAGATGACGAATGTATCGTATGAAAACAATGATTCAACATCTGCACTCTCGTCAAAGAGAAAAACTATTCCAAGGAAATATCTGTCTCAAAAACAGATAGGAATCTTCAGATTCGGTCACCCAGAAACTCAAACCCAAATGTCTTTCATGTGCCTGATGGTTCCTGAAAAGGAACTATCCTCTGATGCACCAGAGTTCGTTCCAGCCTCTGTGGAAGAAAAACTATTTAAAAGGTTTTTGGAAAGCGACTTGAGTAGAACTTATGAAAATCATTTTCTCAACCATCCTGATTTAACCTCTGAAATAAGAGAAATCTTTGAGCAAGATCTGTAAAACTGTCTTAATGTTCCTATGGTCATTCCTTGCATTCCAAAAATTCTAAATACTTCAGAGGACACCAATGGAAAAAGCAAAGCACTTACAGAAGGTCAGGCTCTCATTCACAGAGACTTTCTCGACTCAGACTCTGAGTCAGAATCAGAGTCATCTGTCGACAATGGGACAAATTATGTGGAACTTGAGATACTCCCCTGTGGTCCAGAGAAGAGTAAACTTACCTCTGACATTTTTAATAGAACAATTCTTCCCAAAAGGAAAACCACAGGTGTATCTATCTGTCCTGATTTCCTGGACATGTGCTTGCAAGCAAAGACCTCTCTTGAGCTTGAAAAATCTAAAAAGAACAAGAACTCTCATGTTTCAAAAGCTCCAATATCATTAAAACCACTTCAAGAAAAATTCACTTGGCAACAGAAGGGTAAATGGCCTAAAATTGATAAACATGATGCTTCTGTTGCAGTGAAAGCAAGTAAAGAAGATCAAGGGAGAGTACAATCACAGAGCCACTCAAAAGGAGTTTTTGAAAAACTCAACCTAGATTAGACAAAGCTTTATGTAAAAAGAAACCCAAATCTAAAATGGGTTGTAGTAAAATTTGCTCTGTACCCTCCTTTGACAATTTTAATGAGATTTTCAAGAAGTTTGCCTCTAATGTACCTTATTGTAAATGTCTTGATCTTATGCATTCTTTGAATAAACATTTCTCGAGGCCCTCCTGTCTTATATCTCACCCCAAACCCAAGAATGCAAAATTCAAGGGTGAGAAGAGACAATCTGGTACCTCTGCAAATGAGGATAAACCCAAAACCGAAGGTGCTAAGGCATCTTCACAGCCTCCTAACAAAAATGGACCCATTTGGAAATGGGTACCTAAATCTCTCTAGTCTGTCCACAGAAGAAACAACATGTGCCCATTTGGTACCTAGACTCCGGGTGCTCAAGATACATGACTGGTGACAGAGGGTTGCTTTCCTCTTACAAAGAAAATTTTGGTGGAGGATCTGTAACCTTTGGAGATAACAAGAAAGGTCAAATATAAGGCTATGGAGTCATTGCCAAAGGAGACATTGATGTCAACAGAGTTGCCTATGTGGATGGCCTCAAGCACAACTTACTGAGTGTAAGTCAACTCTGTGATAATGGACTCGATGTGATGTTTAAAAGACAATACTGCTCTCTGTTGAAGGTAGATACCACCATAGAGCTTTTGCGAGCCAAAAGACGAGGTGACCTATACCTCATGGACTTCAAATCACCTAACAAAGAAGAAAAGCTTTGTTTAGTCTCAAGTAAGAATGAAGAAGCTTGGCTCTGGCACAACAGGTTCTGTCATCTAAACTTTCACACACTTGAAAAACTTGTGAAACTAGACCTGGTAAGTGGACTACCAAGTATTAGATTCGACAAGGATCATCTATGCTCTGCTTGTGAGATGGGCAAACTTAAAAGGGCTGCCCACAAAACTAAGTCTGACTTATCTTGCACCAGACCTCTGCAGATGCTTCATGTTGACCTCTATGGTCCTATATCTGTGCAGAGTCCTGGTGGCAAGAAGTACATCCTTGTACTCATAGATGAATTCTCTAGATATACTTGGGTTGAATTCGTTCGAAAGAAATCAGATGTTCCTGAAGTACTAATCAATCTTATCAAGAGAATACAAGTTCTTTATGACTGCAGGGTACAAAGAATCCGAAGTGATAATGGCACAGAGTTTAAGAATTCAACCATTGAAACCTATCTTTCGATAGAAGGCATATCACAGAACTTCTCTGCTGCAAGGACTCCACAACAAAACAGTGTTGTTGAACGAAAGAACAGAACACTAGTGGAAGCCGCAAGAACTATGCTCACTACTTCAGGGCTCTCTATTTCTTTCTGGGCAGAAGCCATTTCAACCACATGCTTCACCCAAAATCGATCTCTGATACTGAAGAGGCATGCAAAAACACCATACCACTTACTACACCAGAGGAAGCCGAACATCAAGTACTTCCACGTCTTCGGCTGCAGATGTTTTATGTTGAAGGAGAGAGAACAAATAGGGAAATTCAGTCCCAAAGACGATGAAGCCAAATTTGTTGGTTATTCATCAAACTCCAAGGCATACAGAGTCTATGTACTTAAATCCAAACATATACTAGAAAGTATTAATGTTTCCTTTGATGACTCTTTTCAGGTGACTTCTGAGCAAATCAGCTCAGGACTCAATCTTTAAGATGAAGATTCTGGTGGCTCATCACGAACAAATGACCTTCATCATCTATTTGAAAAGTTGTTCAATGATGATGAACCCTCTGAAGGTGATCGCAGATGTTGGATCAAATAATTGTATTCAAGATTAAAGTTAAAGTTCAGGGTTTAAACTGCAATTGTGTCAAAGTTAAATTAGAGGGTTTAAACTGTAATAGTTTGATAGTTATAGTTAAAGGGTTTATTATGTAATAAGTAAATAGTTATTAAGCTATTGGGCCTCAAGCTCATAAGCCCATTAGGCCTTTTAGCCTAGGTATTTAAAGTTATGTTTAGTTTAGTTTTAGGTTAACTCTGATAATTTTCTAAATAGGTAGCCGTGAGTTTTCTCTGTATTCAAAGGGTATCAAGAACACACAAGGGTTTCATTGTTTATTCAAGGGATTGGTACGTTTTGTTAATCTTATTATCTCTTGATATTATTGTGTTTGTGTGTTAATCAACTAGAAATCTGGGATAACAAGTGGTATCAGAGCCAAAAGAATCTATTTTTTTGTGATATTACTGTTCATCGAAAAACACTGTTCATCGAAAATCACTGTTCATCGAAAATCACTATTCATCGACAGTTACTGTTCATCAGATTTCATGAATTAATGTGTTTATTAGTTTAAAATTGAACTGATTAGTTGAGATTCATTCTTCTGAGTGAAATAGTTTGATTTGTGCATCTGTTTTTGAGTTCGTATTTGATTTCTGGGTTGATTATTCATCCTGTTCATCATCGTTCTTGGTAGACTAAGAACGTCCCGGTCTAAGCACTTTATCGGTCTTAACCTCTATCGGTCATTAGCATTCCGGTCATAGCATCATACCGGTCTAATTAATACCGGTCGAACATAGATTTATCGGTCTTAAGACCATTCCGGTCAAACTCTTTGTCGGTCTTACATTCTACCGGTCTAATCTATCGGTCTAAGAAAAGCACCGATATTCATCAAGGTCCCGGTCTTACACTCTATCGGTCGAACTCACCTTATTACTATCGATCAAGTTCTATCGGTCTAAGCAAAGCACCGATACTCACAAGGTCCCGGTCTAACACCCATATCGGTCTAATTGTTACCGGTCGATTCAATTTTACCGGTCAAGCATAGTTCCGGTCTTACATCTTACCGGTCTTTGCACTTCCCCGGTCTTTACAATTTCCCGGTCGAACTCTCTACCGGTCTTTACAAGTCTCCGGTCAACTCAATACCGGTCGAAGCACATCTCCGGTCGATTTTTGCAAATTGTAATATGGCCTCTCAAAGTCGAAATTTTTTTCTCTAGGGGCGCTTCCCCTTGACCCCACCCGCTAACCGGGTAGCGGGACCCCCGTGCTAAGTCTTCGAAGGGGGACAAAGTTCTGTTCGAGATCAACTGTTTCTTTTTGTTCAGTATTATTTGAAGCTTTACATTGATTGAAAGGACTGCATTTAATTATTTTCGGGAATTTATTTTTCTGAAATTTTTTGAGTGTGGTTTTCATTTTGATTCTAACGATCTCATCTAGTTGGTTGTCTTGGTACAGATAAGTTTAATTACTAACAAGTGGTACAACTAAGATGTCGAACCAGCTTCTCACGATGGGCTCTCAGTCCAAACCGCCTGTCCTTATGGCTAATGAGTATCAGCAATGGAAGACCAGAATGATTCAGTTTCTGAATCACAAGAACAGAGAATTCATGACAGTAATCATTGAACGTCCTAAAACTCCAATGATCACAGTAAAGGGTTAACCTGCTACAGATTCCTCTCCTGAAATCCCTGACAGAGAGATTCCTAAACCTGTTCAGTTCTTCACTGAAAAGCAGAAAGAACAGCTCAAGTTAGAAGAAGAGGCTCTAATCTATCTGACAATGGCAATTCCAAACGACATCTACAATCGTGTCGACAGTCAGAGCACTGCTAAAGGAATCTGGGATGAACTAGCAAGGCAGTTTGAAGGAAGTGAAGCCTCTATACAAGCTAAGCAGAATCTGTGCATAAATGCTTACGAGGGATTTCATGCAAAAAAAGGAGAGCTGATATTAGACACCCACAGTAGGTACAACATTATTCTCAATGACTTGCGGAGGAACAACATCGCCAAATATGCTTCTGAGATAAACTACAAGTTCATCAAGAATCTGAATCCAGAATGGAAGAACTTTTCTATCAACCTCCAGATGTCGAAGAATATGGCTCGAGAAAATGTCACCGATATCTTCTCTACTCTATCTCAACATGAGGATGAGGTGAGATCTATGAATAATGAGTCTAATCATCTGAAGGATTCTGTGGCTCTCATAGCCGGCAAAGGTTCTGTATCCTCTGCAAGGTCGAAGAAAAAGGCGTCTAAAGCTCTAGTTACTGAAGTTACTGACTCTGACTCTGATTCGAGCGATGAAGAACTGGAAGTTGATTCAAATCCTGATATTCAAAAGTTCTCTGAAGACTTGGCTCTCATTACATGACGATTCAAGAAGAGCTTTGGCAAGAAAAGATTTTACTCAAAGCCAAAGTATGATGGATACAAGAAAGAGAAGTCTGAGATGCGATACAAGCCGATGCATGGAAAGAGAGAGGAAGGACGAGAAGATCGGAAGGAAGATAGAAGAGAAGGAAAGAGAGAGGAGAAGCGAGAAGAGCGAAAGGATGAACCAGGAAGATGCTACAACTGTGGCAAATTTGGGCACTTCTCAAGGGACTGCAAATTCAAGAAAGTGAAGAACTCAGAGTACCACTCAAGAAAGTCACTAATTGCCAAGAAAGCTGAAGAAGGAAAAGTACTAATGGCTGAAGAAGAGAACTGGCTGTTCCAAAGTTCTGATGACGAGGAGCAAGCACACTTCAACCAAGTTTCTTACATGGCAAAGCTGGAAGGTGACGATGAAGACTCTGAGACACTATCCGAAGAAGCAAACTCTGAGGTTAGTGAAAATTCTGAACTTATTGAATCTTTAATGGCCCAAATACATGGTATGAAAGATGAATTTGCTTTACTAAAAGGCAAACTTAGCTCTGCACATCAATTTGTTTTAAGCTTTCGTGATGAAAATGCTATTTTAAAAGTTGTTGTGGAAGAAAAGGAAAAGGAAAAAGATGATTTAAAAGCCGAAAAAGCGTCTTTAAAAGAAAAAATATCTGGTTTAGAAACAGATCATGTGAATCTTAATGCTGAAAAGGGTGAGTTTCAAATCAAATTTGAAGTTTGTTATAAAGAAAGAAATGAAGCTTACACCAAAATAAAGCAACTGGAGGACATTAATATGAAACGAGGTCAGACTGAACAGACATTAAATCTGTTGACCAATAAACTCCAAGACGAAAGGTTTTACAAACTTAAACCAGGTTTGGGTGTGCCAATTAACGAAATTTTGAAAAAGGCACCGGAGCATCTATATAATTTTGATAAATTCGGCTCCGCAATTAGACCCATTCCTGACATTCGCGCAACTTTTGTTGAAGCAAGTACTCCTACACCTTTATCTGAGACCAAAGGTCAAGAAGAAATGGGAAAGAACAAGTCTGGTGACACTGATTCTCAAAATCTTTTTAAATCAGTTGGTTTTCAATATGGTGATTTAAACAAAATCTATGCGACTCGAAAGATCGAATTTACTGAGTTTGAATCACTATTTACCACACCTTCCAACGAATCAGTAAGCACCAACACAGTTCTACCTGAGACTGGATGCAAATATGATGAGTATGAATCGGATGTTGATCCATCTACTATGCCATCAGTCTCAAATCCTATTGCTTCTAAACCTTTACTTGTTGAAGAGGTTGAAGAAGAACACGCTATCTCGAATGGCTCTTGTTCTCAAAATAAAAAACTGGAGTTTATTGAGTCCATGACTGAAGATACATTTTCTGAAATGATGAATGCTTCAGACTCTGATCCTGTTTCTAATTCATAGGGATCAAATTCTGTGAATGATCGTACATCTGAATTGATGAAGCAAATCGATTTGTTGCAACAGTCTCTTGATGAGGTTGAAGATGAAAACTTTGATCTCAAATATAAACTTGAAAAGTCTTTAAAAGTAAATCAAGAGCTTTGCATAGAGATCAATGATTTGAAAGTTACTATGTTTAAAAATGCTTCAAGTGATAAACAGATGTTCAATGATCCAAGCTGGAAGGTAAGAACCAATCCAGAATTGGATGCTCCTGCAAAACCTACAGTTGTTTACTCTGATTGTCCTGAATATCCTCCGAGTATTTTTGAAAAGGGTGAGACTTCAAAGAGCACTAGAAAAGAACCACCTTCTAAGTTAGAGACTAACAAGGTTCCTGTTTCTGTTTCAAATATAAGAGGAAATGGAGTTGGGAAGAGTAAGAAGAATAAAGATCTTAGTTTGAATAAAAAGAATAGTTTGAATTCTAGTAGTTGTGTGAGTCCAAAGATCTCTGATTCGTTAGAGAGAGAAAGTAGAGAGAGAATGTGTGAAACGCAAAGTAACTGTTCTATTGAATTGTGCGTGTGTAAAACTGTTACAAGACAAAGGCGCAAAGGGGACTTAAATACCCCTAGCCCTTACACACAGAAAAACACTACTGAAAGTAATAAAATCTATAACATAAATTCAATGATTACTACAAAATTAGTCTTAACAATCTCCCCCTTAGTAATCATTGGCGTCGTGGTCTTCAAAAACAATCTTCAATAACAGCATAGACCATCCAGGCGACTTTGTAGAATTACCGACGCTCTTCTCTTTGATGTAATCTATTCAACCCGAGTAACACTTCTAATCTTCGCAGAGTAGAGCGGAAATTCAACCTCTCATTGATTTTATCCAATGCATTCCGTAGAAGTTGAATCTCATCATTTGTTATCAGAGTCCTGTTTGTTCGTGTCTCCATAAATCTTCTAACAACATCTTTCAATCTTTGATCTAACTGTATCCTGATCACTTTCAAAGTTCCATCAGAGTAATGACTTATTTCTTCAAATCTGAGGAAGCACTTTTGACCAGATGCATTCCTGTATACAACTTCATGTAGATCCTGAAGAATAGTGAATAATGAGTAAGAATCAATGTTTGGCAGGCTACGGTTAGGTCTTAGCAAATTCACCACTGGCTGAAAGCTTTCGGATGCCATTTGAAAATCGAAAACCCTGAAGAACCTGATCTGACGCCTTATAAACCTTTTAATTACAAACAAGGCTTGAGAAATATCATTTGTCCTGTAGTAGTGATTCCTCAATTCATTGTACAGAAACTCAAGATCGTTAATGGATAAATCATTAAAGTCAGCCTCTGAGAAGATATAACGGTTGCAGTCTCTTCTTTCAACCTCGAAAACTGAATACCAGATATTAACCAACCTCTGAATTTCAATTTTGATAATCCGAACTATCAAATGAGGAGAGGAAACCAAATCCCTTCCACGACGTTGACATCTGATAAGCATTACATACTCATATTTGAAAGCATCTGATTCCTTTTCTACACCAAGAATAGCATGGATGTTGATCGGTCTTCTTCTTGAAATGAAAATATTTCTTTGAGAATCTTCAAGGAATGCAGATCTTTGACGTGAAGCCATATAACGCTGTTGTAAGTTTCTTCGTCTCTCCCGTCTTGACAAAGCTGGTCCTTCTTCTAAAATACTTGGAGAAATTACAGGTTCAGCAGGAGGATCAATAACTTGTGCTCTAGACGACTGACCTACTTCAAATGTTTCTGAAGGAGCAGAGGTAGCCGGAGCATTAGCAACAACAGGAGATGAAAGAACAGGAGTAGCTTCAGGAACAGTAGATTCAGGAATAGTAGTTTCAGGAAGGTCTCTGTACAGCATATCTGATATCTCTTCATCCTTAGCATCCATGAACACTGAGTCATCTTCTGTGTCTGATATGATGATGATGTCATCACAGTCTTCTTCATTTACTTGACATATATTTTCTAACCTGACATCTGCATCATCATCAGAATTAATCTCAATGAAGTTAGCGAAGAATGATCTCATGTCGTTTGCTGCTTCAGATTCTTCAACTTCATGAACACTAGAAGAAACATCTGGATCCATGTAGACAACAATTTGCATATTATCATTAATGTTGCTTTCAGAAAAGTTCAGTTCATTATGCAAAGAAGACAAATCAACATTCTCAATCATTATATTCACTAAGTCCTGAACATTGCAATCTTCAACAGATCCTCCACTTTTTCCTCTATCACCAGTCATTTCTTCCTGAATATCCTCTGTTGCTTCAGACGATCCTTCAACTCTTGGTCTCTTTGCCATCTCCCCCTCATGGCCTTGATGATCCGGATCATCTTGGTCATGTCTTCGTTTAAGAGACGGACCGGCCTCAGTTCTGCAGCTTTGTTCGTGAATATCAAGCCTGGAAGATAACTCAGAGAAAGTTTGAGAAAACTCTCAGTTTGTGTTTCCAATGTGGAACGCAAATAACCATTGTTTTTCAAAACTGTAGAATTTTCCTTAAAATCCTTTGACAATCCAGAAGAAATTTTATTTTCAAAACTTGTTTTTATTATAAAAAGAAGTAAATCATTTTCTAAACAAGTTTGAAGATTTTGTTCTTCCAATCTATCTTCTAGATCAACAATTTTACCTTCTAACACTAGCAGAGGAATATATTTCTTAGTATCATAAGATACCGAAGATACATTTTCCTTTGCAGTGTTAGTAAAAATATCAACGAAATCTGTTGATAATGAAGATTTATTGGAAGATTTGTCATTTAAAAGATTTTGAAATTTTCTGGATTTCTTAGATTGATCAGGAAAATATTTTGCATTTTCAGATGTGTAAACAAATGGCATTTCCATCCTCTTATTTTTCATCGTTTTCACATTTTCTTCTTCCAAAATTTGTTTCTCAGTTGTCCAAAAGAATTTAAACTGAGGAGCATATCTTGCAAAAGTGAAATAATCATATTCGTATAAAGTAGGAACTTCAATTTTAGCATTATTTAAAAAATGCGGATTTTCGAAACCAAGTCCCCACTTTTCTTTTATAGCTTCTTCACTCCTTGGTTTATTCATGTAAATTGTTTGCTCAGACTGTTCTCTTTTATACAATTTATTTTCTAAAACAATTATCTTTTCAGAAATGATTTTATTTGAAGAAGTCAGTTCAGTCAATGAATCATTATAAGTCTGATTTGAATTTTCAAGATCAACTAACTGCTTTTGAAATTTCTCTTTTGTATCGATTAAAATTGATTTTTCATCTTTTAAAGAAATTTGCAGTTTATCAATTAAATCAGACTTTTCTTGATTTTTAACTTTTTCAGAAATGAACTTTGAGCGCAAATCATGCAAAGCAGTGTTAAAAACATTCATTTGAGATAAGAAGAAATTATAGTTAAACTCAGAAATTACCTCAGAGCCATCAGATGATGTATCCTCTTCCTCATTATCAGAATTGTCATCACCTATGAAGCACATGGCTGCTGTTTCTTCATTCTCAGCCTCATTGTCTGAATGATCTAACCAGTATTCTTCTTCGGCCAACAGAACGGTTCCACTTTCCTTCTTTTCAGCGAGAGCCAACTTCTTTCGGTAAAAAGCAACATCTTTTATCACCTTTTTCTCATCCTTCTTCTGTTCAACCACTTTAGTTGGTTCATACTTTGGAATGTATGGCTTTGAAGGAGCACCAGGTTCTATCTTCTTAGAACCAGAAGAAAACCGCAGATTGTTAGAACCAGATTTGTGTTTGAATCTTTTCTGATAGTGCTGAGTCAAAAGTATCATAGCCTTTTTAAGTGTTTCGCCATCATCATCTGTTGATCCATCATAAGCTGATTCAGTCAAAGCTTGCTCAGCAAGTTGACTAGCTAAAAGTGCAATGGGATCTACTGACAAAGGCTTGTTCTTCTTATCCATTTTCGCCTTCTTCTCCATAACCATAGACTCATCTGTTATCAGTATTTCGAATAGCTCTTGAATAGGCATGGTTGAGATTCTAACATCATTTCTCATCCGATGGCATGACTTGTTCCACTCAGGTTGCAAAGCATTCAGAAACTTCAAGTTTGCCTCCAACTCAGTCTTGGTAACTTTGATCTTGTATAAATCGTTGATAGCAGCCCAGAATCGATCAAATACATTCTTCAAGCTTTCTCCATCCTTAGCCTTGAACTTCTCAAAATTGTTCATATATCTGGTCTGACGCAACTGAGTTGACATTGCAGTACCAAGAATGATCTTTTCAAGTTGAGTCCACATCAGCATAGGATTCTGTTTGAAGCAATCGATTCTGTTATAAATGGAGTTGGGAAGAGCAAGAATCAAATTTGATTTGGCCTGACTATCTGCTTGATGTCTTAACATCTCATCTGCATCATATTCCCTTACTTCTTTCACAACAGTGGTAGCAGGTGTAGTAGTAGTAGCTGGGATCACTTTTCTTGGAGTTTCCATAGGACCCTGAGTCAGTGATTTCATCATATTCTCCCCATTTGGTTGTCTTTCAATAAAGTTGATGAATCGATCCTGCAATTGTTCAAATTCATTCTCATTGATGAGAACTGGTGGGCGAGTATCGGACCCCAAAGACATCATGAGGTCATTCTTGTATATTTGAGCTTGCAAAGACATCTTGTGAAAAAGTCAGAAAAATTCAGAAAAAAAATTCCAAGTACGAGAGGCTCGCAAACTGATGGTTTGCGTTTGTAAAGAGGAAAGCAAAGTGAGCTTTGCGGTTGCTTCGAGAGACGCAAGGTGATCTTTGCGTTTGCTGAGTAGAACGCAAACGGAGCTTTGCGTTTGCTTTGTAAAACGCAAAGTGAATCTTTGCGTGTGAGAACCTCTTGAATGAGATTCTTTGCGGGTGAGATACTTCGCGGGTCAGAAACTCCTTTGGTTTACTTGAGAAACGCAAACAGATGGTTTGCGTGTTAGACTTGAACCGAGAAACAATCTTTGCGTTTCCAGAGAGAACCGCAAACCTGAAAACAATTTTCTAACACAAGAGTTAGATCATGTTCTAAGAATGAAAGATTGAAACGCAAAGTATAAGAATCATACACATATAAGATTGAAAGACACGCAAACTAACAAGGATAAAACGCAAACTTCCTTGAATGAAACGCAAACTTCATGATCATAACAGAATTCATGAAAACAAGATAGACACACAAACTTACATGAATGACCCGCAACCAAACAAGAATGAAACGCAAACTTCCAAAAACTCTAATTCATGCAAGATCAGCTAAAATATCGAAATTAATCCAAGAAAAGCATTCATTCAACTTCGAAAACTATATTCTAACACATTTTATCAAACAATTTTCAATTAAAAACAACAAGATCTAACAATTTGACAAGAACAGAACGATAAAGTCGTCTTTCCAGAAAAAATGCTAAATCTGCAAATTGAAGATCTAAACAAGATTTTTATGCACAACTCAAAGAAACAAATATGATCGATTTGCTGAAACGAAACAATTAAGACCAAAATCAACACAAAAAGATCAACAAACAGTCCAAATTTGATGAATAAGCAAAAAACGAGATTTTCTTGAAAAATCAAGAAAATCGATCGAGTTTTCTGCTTCAATTCACAAATCCAGAAACAAAAACACTAATCTCTCAATCTCTCAGGATTCAGATTGCTCTGATACCAATTGTGAGTCCAAAGATCTCTGATTCGTTAGAGAGAGAAAGTAGAGAGAGAATGTGTGAAACGCAAAGTAACTGTTCTATTGAATTGTGCGTGTGTAAAACTGTTACAAGACAAAGGCGCAAAGAAGACTTAAATACCCCTAGCCCTTACACATAGAAAAACACTACTGAAAGTAATAAAAGCTATAACATAAATACAATGATTACTACAAAATTAGTCTTAACAATTTGTCCTATAGACAGTGTTATTTTGAATAGTACTTCTTTTGATAAACATGAATGTAAGATTTGTTCCGATAAATCTAAGTTTATGAATTTTGCTCGAAAGAATCTTTATTGCAAACACTGTCGGGATAATTCATTCAAATACTACTCCCCTCCTAAGTTCAAAAAGAATAAAAGCAAAGCTAAGCTGAACTCTAAGTCTAATTCTGATTCTGATTCTTCTACACAACCAAAAGTGTATCGTGCTAAGGTTGCCAATCCTACTTCTAAAAAGCACTTTCAGGAATTAAATGTTAAGATGGTTTGGAAATGGGTTCCAAAACCGCGTTATGAATGGAGAGTGAAAGTCAAACCAGATGATATTCCTGAGTTGCTTGATGCTAAACGCGAAGGACCCATCCTGATATGGGTGCCTAAGCAAAACTAATTGTCTCTTTTGCAGGCCTGTCGATTATGGGTAATAGATTCCGGATGATCACGCCACATGACAAGATTCAAGCACCTCTTGCATAACTATGTGGAGGAGCCTGCCGGAGCAGTTAGATTTGCAAATTCTGAAGCCGAAGGCCACGTCAGAGGATATGGAATGCTCGATAACGGTGTTGTGAAGATTCAAAGAGTGTTATATGTTGAAGGACTTGATCACAACCTGTTTAGTACAGTCACTTCTATGACATGAAATATCAAGTCCGCTTCACAACCACTCATTGCTATCTAGAGGATCCCGATGGTTACGAAGTCTTCAAACCTGAGCGCCATGGAAATCTATACTATGTAGATTTTCCTACACTGTCTGCCACACGTCCAGTATGCCTACTAGCCAAAGCTTCTAAAGCACAATCGTGGACGTGGCATCGACGCTTGTCTCATCAGAATTTCCGATCTATAGCGAAGCTACAAAGACAAGGTATGGTCAAAGGTCTACCAGAAATGACGTTCGAAAAAGACTCACTCTGTTCCGCATGTGAGTTGGGCAAAATGAAGCGTAGCTCATTCAAATCCAAATCTGAATCATCGACCTCATCTGCACTGGAACTTCTTCATATGGACCTTTGTGGCCCAATGCGCACAACATCTATCAACGGAAAGAAATATGTGTTGGTAGTGATAGATGACTATTCAAGGTATACATGGCTCGAGTTTCTTCGCAACAAGTCAGATGCGCCAGAGTTGATTATCGCTTTCATCAAGCGCATTCAAGTACGTCTTCAACTGCCAGTCAGAACCATTCACAGTGACAATGGTACGGAGTTCAAGAATGCCACCTTACAGAGTTATCTTACTTCTGTGGGCATTTCACACAACTTCTCCGCAGCCTATACTCCGCAGCAAAATGGCATTGTTGAACGGAAGAACCGTACTCTAGTTGAAGCAGCTCTTACTATGCTTGCTTACTCGAATCTACCCATGTACCTTTGGGCCGAGGCAGTCGCTACAACATGTTTTACTCAGAATAGTACCATTGTGGTCAAGCGCTTTAATAAGACAGCATATGAGTTAATCAACAATCGTACACCTAACATCAAGTTCCTTCGTGTTTTTGGTTGCAGGTGTTACATTCTAAAAGAGCGTCAAGGATTATCAAAGTTTGATAAGAAAGCGGATGAAGGATATCTCGTTGGATACTCTCTGACATCCAAAGCTTATCGACTTTACATTATTCGAACCAAGACGGTTGTTGAGAGCATGAATGTCTCCTTTGATGAGAATTCTACAAGGACTTCTGGACACAACAGTTCAGAACTCGGTCTTAACGACAAAGCTTCTATTCAATCTAGAATAGAACCAACATCTAAAGGATTCACTTCTTCTAACTCTAACTCTACTTCATCTGAGTTAGATTTATTGTTTATTGATGCCTTTGATGATATATGTGCAGATTTTGAAAAAGGCATATCCACATCAATAACAAGTGGTACAAGCTCGGAGGTCCCTACTATTTCTGAAGACATGTCTGGACCATCCGAAGAAGTCACTAACACTTCATCTCCATCAGGTACGAGTACAAAGTTAGTTTCTGACTCTACTAATGCTGAATCTGTCTCTACAGATAGTTCTTCTGGAAACGAAGTCCCGAGCACTTCAACTGTTAGTCTAGAAGCTTTAGTATCAGAAACACCAGTACAAGATGTCCCGAGTACATCTATGGAGCAACCTGCCGTGCATGATGAAAACTATGCGTCAAATACACAACAAACAGTTGAAGCTCTACCAAGCACACATCGTTGGACTAAGGATCATCCCCTGACCAATGTGATAGGTGACGTACAATCTGGTGTCACGACAAGATCTGCAACAGCCACCTTCTGCATGTTTTCAAGCTTCCTTAGTTCCCTAGAACCAAAGAAAGCGTCTGAAGCTCTACATGATCCATTCTGGATTTCTGCTATGCAAGACGAGCTTCTACAATTCGAAAGGAACAAGGTATGGCGCTTGATCCCACTACCTAAAGGTAAATCCGTTATTGGAACAAAGTGGGTATTCAGAAATAAGAAGGACGAAGATGGAGTAGTAGTGAGAAACAAAGATCGACTGGTCGCCAAAGGGTATTGTCAACAAGAGGGCATTGACTATGATGAAACATTCGCCCCGGTTGCAAGGATCGAAGCCATCAGAATCTTTCTAGCATATGCAGCGCATAAAAACTTTACTGTCTATCAAATGGACGTAAAGTTGGCTTTTCTAAACGGCGTTTTGCATGAGGAGGTTTACGTGGCTCAACCTGAAGGTTTCGTTGATCCTCATCACCCTGATCATGTCTATGTTTTAGACAAAGCGCTTTATGGTCTTAAACAAGCACCGCGAGCCTGGTATGAAACTCTCACTAAATTTCTACTTGCTTCTGGTTTCAAGAAAGGTACTGTTGATACAACCTTATTTCTTAAAAGGCAAGGTGAGGACTTGATTCTTATTCAGATTTATGTTGACGACATAATATTTGGGTCCGAAATTTTGTAAGAACTTTTCAAAAATAATGGAAACAAAGTTTGATATGTCGATGATGGGTGAATTGAATTTCTTTCTTGGTCTACAAGTAAAGCAATTACCCGACGGCATATTTATTAATCAAGCTAAATATATAAAAGATATTTTGAAAAAGTTCAATATGTCAGATAATTCAGTCATGAAAACACCAATGGCTGTTGGTACACTCTTAGATGCAGATCCCGCTGGGAAACCTGTTGATCAAAAGGTGTATCGTAGCATGATTGGTTCTTTACTTCATCTGACTGCCAGTCGCCCGGATATAATGTTTGCCACATGTTTTTGTGCGAGATATCAGTCTAATCCTAAAGAGTCGCACTTATCTGCTGTTAAGCGAATCCTTAGATATCTCAAAGGTTCTCCTAATCTAGGCCTTTGGTATCCAAAGGATTCTCGTTTTGAACTAACTGCCTTTACAGATGCTGATCATGCAGGATGTAAGCTAGACCGGAAGAGCACCTCTGGATCATGTCAATTCATAGGTGACAAACTTGTGAGTTGGACTTCAAAGAAACAAAACTGTGTTTCAACATCCACTTCCGAGGCTGAGTATGTAGCCGCTGCTAGCTGTTGTTCTCAAGTCCTCTGGATGACGATACAGTTAAGGGACTTTGGATACAACTACAAGCGTGTTCCTATTTATTGTGATTCCAAGAGCGCAATATCTATAACTGCTAATCCGGTACAGCATTCGAAGACCAAGCATATCGACGTACGCTATCACTTCATTAAGGATCATGTAGAAAAAGGTAATATTGAAATGCACTTTGTTCAAACTGACTTCCAGTTAGCTGATCTTTTCACCAAGCCATTGGATGAAAAGCGATTTCAATTTCTTATCAGCAAACTTGGTATGTTGAACATGTCTTAGACCTTACTCATGATTCTAGGGGGAGTATTCTATGTTTTTATCTTGTGTGTTATTTTTAAACTGTTGCTAACGAGAGAGGAATCATTTTCATAAATGATTACGCTTATTTCTTTTATTTATGCAGGTTTGGTCAAGTGACAATGGCTTCTAATCACATCGGATTAGAACCCGCACTTCAGTGCCTTATTTTTCTGTTTTTTTTCTTAATCTTTAAAAAAAAAAAAAAAAAAAAAGGGTTAACGGAGAATATCTGTGATATTAACAGATTTTTGGATACTTAAAAGATTATCTGACCGTGTGTTCTTAAAGATAAATACTTGCGTTATATCTTGTCAATATACTTTGTCAAGTATTCATACACATAACGGTTCAGAACATTCTATTTTGACTTTGTTATTATCATGTATCAAAAGTTAAATCTTTCTATGGTAATACTCACGTTATTTGTATTCACTGTTGATTGAATCAAACGTCATTTCATGTGCTTTCATTGCAAATATGTTTATATATTGTTCATATAAACAACATTCGTTTTTTATTCTCCAACATATTGTTCTTCATGACAAAACTCCTATGAGCTTAATTGTCAAACTCTTTTGGTTTGAGGGGGAGAATTGCATCGTCAAACATCTTCTATTTTGACATCTCCGAATATTATATTCTTCATGTAACAAGTGGTATTTGTGCTTACATGTACAAAACGCATGTTGAACAACATGTTTTTTTTAGGATCATACATGGGATTCAGTGTGAGAATTTAACAGAACTTCCATGGATTCACGATAACCAGTGTTTCCTACCCAGGAAGAATATTTGAGGGGAGAGGGGTCAAAATAAACTCTGCACCAAACTTCTTTCTGAGTCGGGCAGTGTTTCCTTGAGGGGAGAGGGGTCAAAATATTTGAGTGTTGGTGTGTGAAAAGAGGTAAAATGGAAAAGAGAGATTGGTTAGACGTGAGCATTAAAAGAAAGAGGGTGAGAGAACAGAGTAAAAGAATATTAAACTCTGCACCAAACTTCTTTCTGAGTCGGGCAGCCACATAATCTGATTGGTTCACATTCTTTGGTGACCATCATTGAAATAGGCAACTAGCCCATGTCATCTCTTGCATACAACCCCACCAGCTACTCATTCTTTTCTCAAAAAGAGAATGTTTCACATTTTCTAGGGACGCAGCACATACGCTATTGGTTCTTCGTTTGGAAGATACTAATATTGAAAAAGAAGGAAAGTTGCCCCACCTTCGAACCCTTTCTCAGGCACATTGAGTCTTTGTACAATTTGTTGTTGTCTCAACAAGTTTACATACTTTGAGCCTATATTAAAAAGCAATCATCTATGCTTTTTTTTTTCTAACACATGCACGAGCACACAGAAATTTGTTTTCTGTCAGAACGTTCATAGATAACCATGTGTTATTCGATGATTGAATGGAAGACCTGGGGAGTCTACATCAAACCAGCTCCTTATATAGTAACTTTGTGTTACTCAGTGACTTTGTGTCATTGACAGGCATTCTAACTGAGTCATTTGTTGATTCAGGGTTACACTTATTAAACTGTTTGAATTTGAAAAGATTCGAATGGTTACTACTTTCTATTTTAATCTGAAAAGATTGAAATAATCACTCTTTCCATCTGGGAAGACTGGTCTTATTTCCATACAGGGGTCGTTACATGATGAAGACTGTGCTTACGTGATCATACACAATAGGGGAGATTGTCTTGAAAAGGGCGAGATTGTTTTGCAAAGTTTTGATGATGATGATTCTCATCATTCATCAAAAAGGGGGAGAAGATACAAAAAGGGAGAATTATCAAAGAAGGAGAATATAATCTGAAGAATGCTGAAGATTTTCAAAGATTTGAAGTTTTGATGTTTTGAAGCTATCAACGTCATATATGAAGAAAAGAGAAGACCCGAAGACAATTGCAAATTTTTTTTAATCTTGAATCCAAAGGGGGAGATTGTTGGATCAAATAATTGTATTCAAGATTAAAGTTAAAGTTCAGGGTTTAAACTGCAATTGTGTCAAAGTTAAATTAGAGGGTTTAAACTGTAATTGTTTGATAGTTATAGTTAAAGGGTTTATTATGTAATACGTAAATAGTTATTAAGCTATTGGGCCTCAAGCCCATAAGCCCATTAGGCCTTTTAGCGTAGGTATTTAAAGTTATGTTTAGTTTAGTTTTAGGTTAACTCTGATAATTTTCTAAATAGGTAGCCGTGAGTTTTCTCTGTATTCAAAGGGTATCAAGAACACACAAGGGTTTCATTGTTTATTCAAGGGATTGGTACATTTTGTTAATCTTATTATCTCTTGATATTATTGTGTTTGTGTGTTAATCAACTAGATTAATCTGGGATAACAGCAGAGCCTCTGGAGACGAACTCTCTGAGGACCAAACAGGTACTTCTCTAATTGGTCCCAGTAATGCTTCACCCTCTTCAACTACTGTTGCAGGTGCAATCATCGAGGGGGAGCACTCAGAGGACAATGCAAATCAAGAACATGATCATCTTCAAAATACCTCTGAAGGGTCAACAGCAGATCAAGGCTCCGCAGAGCTCTCTACTTTAACTCATGATGAACAACCAAGTCCTGTGGAAAGTACAAATGATCAATTTCTCTCAACATAAAATGATCTACATAAAGATGAACGTGCTCCTGAACCAACCACAGAAGTTTCCAATGATCACCTACCCCGCATGACAAAGTGGACCAAGAGTCACCCACAAAGCCAAATTATTGGTGATCCTTCTAACAAGGTCCAAACTCGATCAAGTACTGCAAAATTTTGTTACTATACAAATTTTGTGATTATCATCGAACCCAAAAAGATATCTGAAGCTCTTGAAGACCCAAACTGGGTATAAGCTATGCAAGAGGAGCTTCTGCAGTTTGAGAGAAACGAAGTATGGACCCTAGTGCCTCTGCCAAAAGGTAAAACGACTATAGGAACCAAATGGGTCTTCAGGAACAAAAAGGATGAAGATGGGGTAGTGGTCAGGAACAAAGCAAGACTGGTGGCCAAGGGATACTGTCAAGAAGAAGGCATTGACTATGAAGAAACCTTTGCCCCTGTGGCACGACTAGAAGCTATAAGAATCTTTCTTGCCTTCGCAGCCCACAGAGGTTTCAGAGTATATCAAATGGATGTCAAGTCAGCCTTTCTGAATGGGCAGATTCAAGAAGAAGTATATGTCCAACAACCACAGGGTTTGAAAGCTCTAAGTACCCAAATCATGTATACTTCTTGGACAAGGCTCTCTACGGACTCAAGCAAGCCCCAGAGCCTGGTACGACAGACTTTCAAACTTTCTCCTTGCCAACGGTTTCGAGAGAGGTACAACTGATACTACTTTATTCTACAAGAAGAGAAAAGGTGAGATTATACTTGTACAGATCTATGTTGATGACATTATTTTTGGGTTTACAAATGATTTATACTGCAAAAAGTTTGAATCATTGATGAAGAGTGAGTTTGAGATGAGCATGATGGGAGAACTTACATTTTTCTTAGGATTGCAAGGCAAACAAACCAAAGAGGGGATTTTCATAAAGCAATCAAAATATGTCTCTGACATACTTGAAAAATATAAGCTCTCTGACTCCTCACCATTGAAGACTCCTATGGCCACTAGATCCAAACTTCATGCAGATCCAGAAGGCAAGTCTGTGCAGTGCAAACTCTACAGAGGTATGATAGGGTCTCTGTTATACTTAACCGCAAGTCGACCCGATATAATGTTTGCCACATGTCTCTGGGCAAGATTTCAAGCTAACCCCAAAGAATCTCATCTTTATGCTGTCAAGAGAATCTTCAGATACCTAAAAGGGACCAAGAATCTTGGTCTCTAGTATCCGGAGAACTCTGGCTTTGATCATGTGGCTTATACAAATTCAGATTATGGAGGATGCGAACTCGACAGAAAGAGTACCTCTGGGAGTTGTCAATTCCTTGGAGGGAAACTAGTAAGTTGGACTTTCAAGAAACAGAATTATGTGTCGACCTCTACGGCAGAAGCTGAATACGTTGCCGCTGCCGGTTGTTGCTCACAAGTTCTGTGGATGAGAACCCAACTCAGAGACTATGGATGTGACATTGAGAAAATCCCCATCCTCTGTGACTCCAAAAGTCCAATTGCGATTCTGCCAATCCGGTTCGGCACTCTAAAACGAAGCATATCGATATCAGGTATCAGTTTCTGAAGCATCATGTGGAGCATGGGACAATAGAGATGTACTTTGTGCCCACAGATTACCAGCTTGCCGACCTTTTCACGAAGGCATTGGATGAGAAAAGATTCACTTTTCTAGTTGGCAAGATTGGTATGCTTAACATGAGTTGACCACAGAGCCTCTGTACCCCTACACAGAGCCTCTGTTGTAGATAGTTCCTTTCTGCAACTTATTCCGTGTTTGTAAATAGTTTCTTAAGTTTCTTTTCTTGTACAAGTCTTATCTTTATATGATCCAAGCATAGTTGAAGGGGGAGAAGATCGAACCATCAAAGGCCAATCTTGACTATTCAAGGGGGAGCAAGACAGTCTGCGCAACACAGACTACAGAGTGAGGTTAGTCCGTCTGAATCAAGGGTCAAAACTCTTTCTCGAGCACTATGTCCTCAGAAAGATCCCACTTTGTACCTAGTTTTTCTGGCAAAACTTTGAAATGATCAAAAATTTGAAAAATCTCTCCTTAAAAAAAAAAATTTGGTCTCAAAACCTCTGAGGTCGACCACAGAGCCTCTGCGATCTACCACAGAACCTCTGCACCTCAAAACTGAGGATATTTGACCGATGCACTTATCGAAAAGGAACTTGATCATTTCATCGCACTTTCCTCCCTCTTAAAATGCTCTTTTGATCACAACCTTGCCTATGACCTCAGAAGCCTCTTATCCATAGAGCTTCTGTCATTCCCATCACTTGAGAAATTCAGGTCATTTGCTGCGGGTTATTTCTTAAACATCACAGTCATGTGAAAATAGTAAATGCCACGCGCGTGAGAATAGGGTGGCGCACGTCCTAGATTGGCGTACCGTCGTTTTTCAGAAACGGCTCCTTATCCGTTTCCACTCATCACGGATTTGAAATTTTTATCTTTTACCGTTTATTTTTTACCTCTCTATGTATAAAATCCCTTTTTCTTCTCTTTATTCCTTTTTACCTTCAACCTTTACTCTCAAGAACTTCCTGCAAAAGCTTTTCTTCTTCTCCACTATTCTATCAATGGCTTCTCCCTCAGCTTCCTCCAAGAACTCTAATGGGTCCAAGAACTCAAACAACTCTCATCACTCGACATTTCAAAAGGTTGATTCAGTCTCCGTTGGCCAAGAACAAGTGCTTACAAGCAGAATGCTGTCTTTCACTAGGCATGACTATCACTTGACTCAAATGAACAATAAACCAAACAACCATTTTGTCACCCTGAATCCCTCTGGTTTCCCTACTAAAGCCAATCCACTGATTGAAATCCTCAAGAATCACTTCCTGGTTAAAGCCCTAACGATGAAGCGAAATGACATCCCTGAATCTTACATCCAACAGTTTTGGCTGAGTGCTCGCCATGCCAATATGGATAAATATGGACACTGCATCATTGGCTACGCAACCCATCCATCAACTGAAAAGATTCTGGACTTAGGGATCAATCGTAGGAAACTATCAGATGTCTTTGAACTTCCCACCAAATCAGACCTCAACTTGCGCAAATTCTCCGAGGAGCCCACAGAGGAAGAGATACTGGCATTTCTGAAATTCATTGGATACGCAGTACCAATCGCCAATAGAACGAACTTCAGACGACAGAATCTACCCCCTCTGTGGAACGTACTCTTCTCGATTCTGAACCGATGTCTGACGTCGAAGGTTGGGAGCCCAGATCAACCAAGACATACTATTTTGGCTATAATGTATGGAATTTACTATGATCTCCCTCTAAACTACGCTGGATTCATTTTCAGGGAGATCCAGAATGCCGTGATTTCAAAGCAGCAAGACCAAGATAGGGGGACAGAGCCAAAGAACATCGCGTTTGGACGCTTTCTAGGATTACTTCTAGGCGATGGCTTGATAGGGGAAGGAAAGCTACCAGCAGATGGTATGACAATCAAACTCCATGAGATGAAGTCTCACAAGCCAACCACCATCAAAAACGGATATCCAGAAGCCAGACCTCTGTCAACAAAGATGTTGACTTATTTGGGTAGTGAAGAGGGTGTTAGGGAGTACATACGAGGGAACAGGACACCAGAACCACGTCCTGTAACCCCCCCCTCGCGTAGGATTCATGATAGGAGACATTGCAGTTTACTTGAGAGACGAGGGAGAACGGATGGAAGTTGTGACCACAGAAGCCCAAGCTACGATTGAGAAAAGGAGAGAGTTAGATAGAGGAGAAGGGAGTGCGAAGAAGAAAAAGAAAAATAAGAAAAAGAGAGCCGCAGAAGAAGAGGCTCCAAAATCCTTGGCAGATGAAGAGAAAGTCACTAAAGAGGCAACCACAGAATGGTTCAGTCTCTAGAGAAAAAGAAAACAAGGCTCCGCAGGTTGGCCGAAAAAGAAATATCTAAAGAAGCCACTACCGAAGTCCAAACGGACAACACTTCACCTACAGAGGTTGCTGAAGAACCTCAGCAGAAGCCTGGACGAAGAATCGTAGTCTTCGAAGACTCTCCACCGGAAAAGTCTCTCAGTTCTCCAAAGGAAAAACCACAGAGCCCCCTGAAAATGGCAGCAGAAATTGCAAGAGAGGCCATCCTCCGATACTCCGAAGGAATAGGGGAAACGGTGGAGATGGAAATAGAAGATGTGACAGGAAGGTCATAGAGCGAAGAAGAGGAAGTAGACCCTGTTAAAAAATCGTTGGAGGAGAGGGTAACAAAAGATGCCTTTGGCACACCACCAAAACCAACTCCTAGTGCAACCCACACTTCTATCCCTGCAGTTCTAGTGCAGAGGGGTATTGAAATAGGACCGCACAGTCCGAACCAAACCCTAGCCGACCGGACAGAGGATATTCCTTCATCCTCTGTACCATCTAAAACTGGGGATCCAAACTTCACCCCATTCTCTCAAAAGGATGAAGGTGCAACCAAAAGTGTCCCTTTGCCCAATGACATGACTCTTCCACACACAGAGGTATTCGTTGCCTCTGTCACACACAAGAGTGACCCCCAAACCACTTCAGAGTTGGTGGAGAGAGAACACAATGATTCTGTGGATCTAGAACAACCACATGATCCATTCAACAAGGATCTTAAGGGAGTCTCTGAACCCTCCCCGAAAGAACTTGTTGACATAACTTCCATAGATGATTCCTCTATGGAGCATCGAGGATTGGAAGGAAATCCCACAGAGCTCAACATCCCCACAGGATCTATGGGTGCCAAAGACTCGTTGGCTAAATATGGAACATGTGTTGTTCCAAAGGTTACCTCTAACACTCTTGTCACAAAGGGCGAGTTTAAAGCGTTTGCTGATATGGTGCTCACAAAACTTGACGAGTTGAAAAGCTCTGTCTCTATGGATTCTCAGATCATTGCAGAAGCTCTTAAAGCAAACACAGACGCCGTGAACGCTCTTCGCAAATCTTGAACCCAACATTCGGAGCCGATCACTGAACTAAGAACAAACTGCACGACCAGAGATGATCTTCGAGCATGTGGGCAAACGATCATCACCCACTCAAATCAAATTCAGGTTCTAGGAGATATCTGCACAGAGGAAATGCCGAAAATTGCTCAACAAATAGTTCAGTCAAGGGTGGATGATCTGACCAAGCTCAGAGATGAAATCAATGACATGACTCGCAGTGTCATTGTCCCCTTTTCAGCCACAAACGTCCACTTCTGCAGCCTTAACTTCTGCGAATGACCTCTCTGCTTTTGCCAAGAAAACGGACTTGGAAACTATGGGCAACCAGGTTCTCAACAACATCATCCATCTTCGATCTGACTTCGCTAAACAAGGCAAGAAGGTGGCAACGGATTTGAAGAGAACGGTGGCCACATTTTGGTTCAAGTCTGATCTGGAAATCAACGAACTGTCCTTGGCCACAGGGGACGTTCTGCAGAAGATCAATAGGCATATTGACGAACACCTCTGCAAGCGGATGAAGAGAACGACCCCTACGACTTGCCAAGAGGAAGCATCCCGGAAACGCACAAGGCATGAGGACCAGGATCCAGATGCACCTGGCCCTGTCCATCATGAGGGGGAGAAGACTTCAACAACAAAAGCACTCATCATCTCTGTCAATCCTCTTCAAGCCACTCCTCTTCAAGCCGTACCTCAATAGGGAAAATCTGGCCATGGTTCTCATCAGGGGGAGAATCTGCAAACAACACAAGAAGCACCTATCCCAGAAGTTCCCCTGAACCAAGTCCCTATAAACTCAGAACCTGAACCACAGAGATCATCTAAACAACAGGTCTCTGCATCCTCCTCTCCCATCAGAATCCAAATCACAGAATCCCCACCAACTGCCAAAGATAAAGGCAAGGCCATAGCTACAGAACCTCTGAAGAAGATAAAATCTCCTCCTCCTACCTCTGAGAAACTACTAAAGAGCTCTTTCGATGCCATCAAAAGAGTAAAACCTAAAGAGGAAGACTGGGTTTTTGATCTGCAACCTCTGTCTGAACTCCCCATCCTGGAACCACTTGCCAAACCATTAAAGGATAGAGTTGCAGAGGTTATCCAAGGCTTTGAAATCCTAAGGAGACCCTTCCCTATTCCTCCAAAGAAGAACATCGAAGAAGAAATGTACAAATACCTCTATAGACGCGGAGCTCAAGATCTTCCCTCTGTCAGACTCTCAGAGGGAACTGTATCAGAGGAAAGAAGGAAATTCTATAAAGAGAAAGCCAAGCCAAAATTCAAAGTCTTCACCATGGCCAAGATCTCAGAGGTTCTGATAATCAAACTTGGACACACAAAGTACAAGAACTTCTGGTTCAGTGAATATGCTGTGAAAAGGGAAGATCAAAAAATATGGACTTTCACAGACGCAAATCTACCGAATCTTCACCCTCATGATCTTCTAGAGCTATTCAAATGGACAGAGGATAAGTTTGGCTGGAAGAAGGAATACCAAGAAGCACATCTCACCATCAAGAGGGTCATGAGAGAAAAGTTGTTGTTCTACAGTATAGCCGACTTTCAAGTGGCACTTGACTTGGGAGTCAAAAAGGTCAACTTCCCTCCCCTAGAAGACAACTTACTACCCTCTGCCAATATTCTGCCGAACTCTATCATCACTTCACCTTATTTTCTTTTTGTGTACTTAAACCCCAAAGGAGAAAAGAAATTATTCATGGGAATAGAAAGCCAAAAGTACTCAACCGAATCTCTGCTACTCATTCAAGATATACTTATCAAGCACAAAGGCACACCACTTATACCCACAGAAGCTGCAGACTCAAAAATTAACCTTTCTTCTTCAAACCCTTTTTCAGACTCATTTCGTTGGCCAGATAATTCTTTAAAGAATCCCACATTTTTCTGTTCTATGGCCTTCTTTTCTTTATCAAACTTCTCTCTTTCCAAAATCAGTACTTTCTCAAAATCTGAGATTTGTTGAGAAAGTTTTATGCATTTCAGCTCCACTGACTTCTTTTCCTCAAAACACTTCTTTGAAAATTCTGAAAACTTCTTTGAAAAATTTTTCTTTTCATTTTCAAAATCAGCTTTATTATCAGAAAGCTATCTTTCCAAAACAGATAAATTCTTTTTAAGCTCTGTGTTCTCAGATTCCAATTTCTTTATCTTCTCATCATTCGGCCTAGAAGATCTTGTTAGAAGATCTTCATTGATAATCTTTAAAGCACTAATTTCCTCTTTCAGTTTGATGCTTTCTTCATAATGCTCTTTTGACTTTTGTGAGTGAAAGTCAACAGCATAACCCATATTAATTTTCTCTAATTCCAGTTTTCTAATCTTCTCTTCAAGTTCAGCAAAATATCCCATCTTGAATGAGTACATCAGCTTGATATGAATGATCGTTCCGAAACTGTATATCAGAAAAACAACAATTAGATCAAATTGAAATCTTAAAAAAAATATTTCGTGAAAATTGAAATTTGAACAATACTTGATATTTCGCGATGTAGAAAAAAAATATTTCCAAAGATGACCAAAAAAATTTTCCAGACAGAATTTTTTTTTTTTTTTTTTGTTTTTAACTAAGTCTTGAAGACCCGCACAACTCAAGGAATTCGGGTCACAGAAGAATTCGGGTCCTTGATGATACGCACACCCAAGGAATGCATGTTCAGAGATATGCGTGTCCAAGAGAAATACGTGTCTTGAGGGGCACGCACTTTAAGAAATGCGTGTTAAAGCAGACCCGCATTTGAAGTAATGTGTGTTAAGGAAGACCCGCATTTGAAGTAATGCGTGTTAAGGCAAACACGCATTTGAAGTACTGCGTGTTAAGGCAGACCTGCATTTGAACTTGCAAACTATAAGACCTGCATTTCAAAATCTATGATAGACCCGCATTTCAGGATGAATAACCCGCATTTAAGGATGAATGACCCGCATTTCAACAAACAACTATAAATCTGCAAATTCGATTATAACAAAGAAATTAAGTCCAAACTGATTGCACAAACTTGATCGAAAACAAGTTTTTAATACAATTCAATTGACAATATCAATTAAAACACTCCAAATCAAATAATCTTGATCAAGAACAGTGACGGAACACATTTTCACGAAAATCTCAAAAATCAAAAATTGAAACCGATTTTGTTCGAATTTCGAGATGGAATCAAAACAACAATCAATCACAAACATAAAACGAACACAATAAATCCATTTTCTTGCATTAAAAATGATTTTTCACATGAAATTCGATGAAATAGTAACAAACTCGTTTTCTTGAAAAACTTTTGAAAAAAAAATCAAATTTTCGATCAAAAACACCAAATTTCAATTCAAACTCTGATCAAATCATTCTGAAAAGTTTGGTATGGCTCTGATACCAATTGTTAATCATTAAATCCCAATCTATCAAGCTAATTACACAAGATTTATCTAATATGCTCAAGAACTAGAGAGAGAATCTAGAGAGAGAAAGTAGATCTTGAATTACACCCTCTAGAATTACAATGAATGCAAAAGCTCTAGTTTGTTACCACATGATTTCTAACAAAACCTATATATACTCACTAACTAATACAAAGCCTTAATGGCTAAGGAAACTAAACATGTTTTGACTAACTATTACAAGGTCAATGTTGACTTTTACATATTTGACTTTCGTATTAAATCTTGGATACAATATTTAGACTTAACACTTTCTATATTAAATCTTGGATACAATATTTAGACTTAACAATCTCCCCCTTTGTATTCAAGATTTAATAAAAATTTGATACAGATCTTCAGCTCTTGATTCTCCAGCTTTTATCTCTTTGAAGCTTTCACAAACTTTAATCTTTCAGCTCTTGATGAAACTTGGAAAGTCTTTTTCTCTTTTAAGCTTTGAAAAATCAACATGTCTTGAACAAACTTGAAAACTTGAAACTTTTGGAAACATCTTAGACAACTTTGAAAAAAACTTGTATCTTCATCACTTTAATCTCTGAAGCATCGTTGGAAGAACAAACTTTCACAAACCATCTTGATTAAACTTTGAACTTTCTTCCTTCATCAGAATCTTTTGGCTTTGAATTTCTTTATCAGACATGAACTTTGAAATTCTGTCTTTGAAACAGGCTTTGAATCAGCGGAAGCATTTCTCACTTTTGACATCTCTTCATTGTTTTGAAATTCTGACTTGGACTTTGAACAAGAACTCTTGAAATTGAACTTTGTATAATTCTCCCCCTTTTTGATGATGTGAGCATCATTATCATCAAAACTTCATCAATTTCAGCTCAGACTTTGATTTTCCCCTTTGAGATCAACTAACAATCTCCCCTTTGACAATTTTTGCACTTTGATCTGAAGAGCCGAATCATGAACTATATATATCCGAATCTTTTCAAATTCAGACATAATGAGCGTGTAACCCTGATTCAACATATGAAACAGTTAGGAATGCCTGTCAGTAACACAAAGGTACTTGTACAACTAATGTACAATATAAGGAACTTGTTTGATGATGACTCCCCAGGACTTCCATTCAATCATTGAAAAACACAAGGTTTATCTATGAATGTTCTGACAGAAAAACAGATTTTTTGTGTGCTCGTGCTTGTGTATGAAAGAATTTTAGCACAATGATTGTGTTTCATAAAGGCTCAAAGTATGTAAATCACTGAGACAACAATGATTATACATGGACTCAATGTGCATGAGAAAGGGTAGAAGGTGGGGCAACTTTCCTTCTTTTTCAATATCAATATCTTCCAAAAGAAGATCCGATAGATTATATGTTGCTTCCCCAGAAAATGTGAAACATTCTCTTTTTAAGAAAAGAATGAGTAGCTGGTGGGTTTGTATACAAGAGATGGCATGGGCTATTTGCCTATTTCAATGATGTTCACCAAAGAAATGTGAACCAATCAGAAATGTGGCTGCCCGGCTCAGAAAGATGTTTGGTGCAGAGTTTTGATATTCTTTTAACTCTGTTCTCACACCCTCTTTCTTTTAAATATATAAGCTCACATCTAACCAATCCCTCATTTTCATTTTACCTCTGCTCACTCCCACACTCAATTCTTTTAGACCCCTCTCCCGTCAATCACTCAAAGGATTTCTTCCGGGGTAGGAAACACTGGTTATCATGAATCCATGGAAGTTATGTTTAAGCTCACACACGAATTCCATGTTATTCCTAAAAGTACATGCTTATCAATGATTTTCTTGACATGTAAAGCACAAGAAATCATATGTCAGTGTATGTATGCTCATCAAAAATCAGATATGAAATTTAAGCATTTTGAACTTTGAAGATTTCTCAAAACAAGAATATTGAATGAATGAAATGAAGTCAAGAGAATTGTTTTGAGAATCTGACAATGAATCAAACAGATCAAAATCAAATGGTTCGGGTATCAAAGAATTGGATATTTGTTTATATGAACAAATATAAACAATTTATCAATGAAAGCACAAATATGTAAAAAAAAATGAATGATGCTCAACAACTTTGAATTTCAAACGGGGGTATTACCATCGAAAAATTGTTTGAATTTGAGACATGGTAATAACAATTTCAAATAAAATACTGAACCGGTGTGTATGAATACTTGACAGTATATGGACAAGATAATACACAAGTATTGATCTTTGGAAACACACGGTCAGTTAAACATTAAGCTCAAAATTTGAAAAACATTTAAAATCACACTTCTAAATTCATAAAATCTTTTGAGAATAAGAAGTGGTTTGAAAATTTAAGAAACTGTATTTCTTGTTCGAAAGTTGTTCTTCTTTCAAACAATCCGAGATCTAGGATCAGAAGATATTTACCTTCTCAGCTCCCCCTCAAATCATAATTAAATGATTTATATCTTTTAAGCTCCCCCTGGATATTAGCACAATATCCGTCTTTGATCATTGATGAACGGGTCTTGATCTGTCATGTGATCAGAAGCCATCACCTGTACTCCCCCTATAATTTATGCATTAGTAGATATATCAATTAAAACAAGATAGAGATCCACAACTCCTTCTGGAATGCGGTCCGTCATATCAGGAAAATCTATCAATGAAAAGTCTAGGATAGAGATCCACAATTCCTTCTGGAATGTAGTCCATCATATCTCTCTATTGCAGAAAGAGTGTACTCCCCCTTGAAGGTTGATGTCCTCATTTGAGTGTTGGAATACGATCTCTTATGATATGACGGGAGTAGAAGGCTTTAATCCTTTGAAGTACGGGTCCTAAGCTGATGTACTTAGAAGCCACAATCTTTACATTGAGGTACGGGTCTTGAACTGTGTTATTCAAGAGCCATAATCTTTCTTACTCGCCCTTGACGTGAGGTGCCTGTAACAAAGAATCAGATTTCTTTTTTGGTACCCACTAGGATTTGAGTCCAAAAATGTTAGTTGCAGTTCGTGTGGGGGTTATAGATTAAGAACCATACCAGAAATGATCACTGGTCTTGTGGATGTGATCATATGAACAGCAGTAAGAACAATAATATTTAGTACCTGAAAACCTGAGTAATTGATCTTCTGAGTATTTGAGGTCAGGTTTACCTTTATGCTCTTTGTTCTTCTTTGCTTGATGAGGATGTACACATGATGTCTTTCCATTCAGCTCTTCTTTCTTGTCATCGTTGACAGATTTCTTTATCCAGACCAGTTTCTCTTTCTTATAGCTTTTTCTTCTTGAAGATGTATCTGAACCATCTAAATATTCATCAAAGAAAATGTTAGATCGACGAATTTGATTAAAATATTTAATTGACCTTTGTGAAGAGACAAATTTCTGAGTAGAACTTGAAACAGACTTTTCAAGCTCTTTCATCTTTGATGCAAAGATGTCTCTTTCTTTCTCAAGTTGGTCAATCTTCTTTGAGAACTCAGACTTCGTCTTTTGCTCTTTCAGCGCAGAAGCAGACAGTTCAGAAAACTTGGAAGTTAGCCTTTTGATTCCAGACTCAAAGATGGATCTTTTTCTTCTTCAAATCCTTTTTCTGAATCATTTCTCTGGCCGGATAATTCTTTAAAGAATCCTACATTCTTTTGTTCTATGGACTTCTTTTCTTTCTCAAACTTCTCTCTTTCCAAAATCAGTACTTTCTCAAAATCGGAAATTTGTTGAGAAAGTTTTATACATTTAAGATCAACTGACTTCTTCTCTTCAAAACACTTTTTAGAGAAATCTGAGAACTTCTTTGAAAAACCTTTTTTTTTTTCACTTTCAAAAATAGCTTTATCTTCAGTAAGCTTTTGCTCCAAATCAGATATAGTCTTTCTAAGCTCAACATTGTCAGATTCCAATTTCTTAACTTTCTGCTCATTGCTCTCAACAGAGATTGTCTGCTGAATTTTAGCTTCCAACTCAGAAATCTTTCCTTTTAGCTCAGACACAACCGTTGGCCCTAACATCGTCCATTCAAGATAGTCCCATATCTCCTTTCCTGTTGACTTGTATAAATCTTTTCCTGTCAAATGATAGGTATTTATGTGACCATTAATCTCATGACGATTACTATTCAACAGAAAAGTTCGAGCCATATTATCAGCACTCTTTCTTTTCTCCCAATCCTGAGTACAATCTTCTGTTGGAGTATGAGATTTCATCTCTCCTTCAGTCAACGACAACTTGATATAACAACTCAGCTCATGTGTATCTACAAATTTGAAAAAATCAGCTTTCCACTGTTCGTATCTTCCTGTGAGCAAAATTGGTGAACTTATCCTGTATGAAAAAGAACTTGACAAAACTATCGTGAGTTGAAATGCATTCAAAAACAAAATAGGGACAATCTAAAATTTTCTCTCTCAGAAAACTTTGAATGAGAATCTGCTTGATAAGAATGATCGTTCCCAAACTATATATCAGAAAATCAAAAATCAGCTCAAATTGAAATCTTAAAAAAAATATATCATAAAAATTGAAAATTTGAACAACACATGTTATGGCGCAAAGTTTTAAAAAAAATTCCATATATGACTAAAAAAAAATTTCCAGACTCGTTTTTTTTTTAAAACTAAGTCAGGGAGACGCGCAAATTGAAGGTTTGCGTTCCAAGTGTGAACCGCGAACTGAACTTTGCGTTTACTTTGAGAAGCGCAAAATGAGACTTCACGAGTGAGCCTTGAAGCGCAAGATGAACTTTGCGTTTCAGCCTTGAAGCGCAAGATGTGCTTTGCGTGTCAGCCTTGAAGAGAAAATGAGCTTTGCGTTTCAGCCTAGACCTGAAAACTACACTAACACGCAAATTAGATCAAAAAGAATCTTATACAAAGAATAAGAGTGAAACGCAAATCATGATGAATGAAGCGCAAAGTTCTATGAATGAGGCGTAAAGCATTATGAATGAAACGCAAAGCGTTATGAATGAAGCGCAAACTGTGTTCTTGTCATATTCTTTCTCAAATCGATTGTAACTTGCACAATTGATCTCAGAAACTTATCAGCATCAACAACAAACACTTCTAAACACAAATTCAATATCAATTTTCGATTAAAAACACCAATTTTCACAATTTCAATCAATAACAGAAACCGAACATGTTTTCACGAAAATCTCAAAAATCAGAAATTGAAACCGATTTTGTTCGAATTTCGAGATGGAATCAAAACAACAATCAATCACCAACATAAATCGAACACAATGAATCCATTTTCTTGCATTAAAACCAATTTTTCACAAAAAATTCAGATGAAACAGTAGCAAACTCGTTTCTTGAATTTTTTTTCGAATATAACGATTTTCAATCCAAAAACACACAAATTTCAATTCAAATCATGATCTAATCATTCCTGAAAAGTTTGGTACGACTCTGATACCAATTGATAGACATAAAATCCCAATCACAACAAGCAATTACTCAAGATTTATCAATAATACTCAAGAACTAGAGAGAGAAAGTCTAGAGAGAGAAAGTAGATCTTGTATTCATATCACATGTCTCTGAATATTCAATACAATGCACTAGACGTTATCACAAGATTACAAAGGACACACTATTTATACTACCTACTAATACAAGACTTAATGACAAAGTAAACTAATAAAGCTTTGACTTTAACAACACAAAGACTATGTTGACTTTTACATCTTTGACTTTCTGTATTAAATCTTGGATACAATATTTAGACTTAACAGTTTATACAAGCGAAAATGCAAAATATTTCCCTGAAAAATCTAGAAGAGGAAGAAGAGTTTTAAATGATATATCTCCTGTCAAATCTTCATTATCTGATGATTTTATTGATTTCTATGCTTCTAATTCTGATAAGGATAATATTTCTCCAATCATTTATGATTCTAAGAAATATACTCCTCCATTAGTATTAGAGAGTACAATCATCGATCTTGAAGATAAGATAGAAGATCAAAATATTTTAAAGAAAATTGAATTTGATATTATTCTTTCTTTCATGCCTTCTAGTCTTGAAGAAAATTTATTTTCTCAAAAACAAGATTTAGTTTCTATTTCTGACTTTTCTTCTAATTCTAAGGAAAATAAAAAGGAAGTTTCAAATTTTAAAATCTTTTCTCAAAATTCTTCAAACTCCAAAGTAAATTCAGATTTATTAGTTAATCAGATTGGTTGCTTAGATAAAATTATTTCTTCAGATTTAAATATTTCGTCTAAAATTCTTGATGATTCTTTTACGCTCAATGATCAATATTATAAACCTAAGTGTAAAAGAAGACGGTCAAAGAAGTCAAAGAAGTCAAAGAAGTCAAAGAAACAAGATAAAGTTCTTTCTGACAGTTCTAATTCTTCCGATTCAATTCTTACAGATAGGACTTTGAGCAAGTCATCAATGAAGCAGATTTGGAAAGCAAAGCGGATATCTACTGATTCTATGTTTGATGGAGATAGATATGTAGACAGACTTTATAATAGTGATTCATTTGCTTCATGTAATAAAGTTTCAAAATACTCTATAAAGAAAATGTTTCAAATTTCCAAAAATGTCTCATATTCTTCTTCTGATTCTAGTTCAGATGATTATGCTTTGTATTCATCTGATAATTGTGCTTACTATTCTTGTGATCATCTTTCTCATGTCAAATATTATAAATATTTCCCCATACGAACTGCAACTAACTTTCACGGGCCCAAATACAAGTGGGTGCCCAAGTCTAAATCTGATTCTAAGTTGCAGGCATCTCATGTTAAGGGGGAGTAAAAGAGATAATGGTTTTTGAACACAATAGTTCAAAACCCGGTCTTAAATGTCAAGATTTTGGCTTCTGAGTAATTCAGCTCAGAACCCGTGCTTCAAAGAATAAACTTCTAAACATATCAGTTTAGAACTCATTCTTCATAAGTTCTGAGCTTCTGACTGATGAGAAACTGTGAGTGGATCTACTTTTATTCCGCTGCATTTATATCTGATAATGATGTTGTTCCAGTTTTCTAAAATGTTTTAAAAGAATTTGAGCTTTTCAATTCAACCCCTGAATTTGTTCAAACCAATTTTTTTTACAAATGAGTCACAATTTTCATTTTTACATTGTGTGAAAGATAATATTATTGAATTATATTTTGTTTCAACTGAATATAAACTTGCCGATCAAATATTTCTATTTTTAAAATTTCGGCATGTTATTTTAAAAGTTTAAACTTTTACAAATTTTATTCTATAAAGTAAAAGTTTTACAATTTTCTTTCTTTTGAATAAATGTGTGTCTAGGATAAATTTTCAAGTTGCTTTGTTTATATTAAAGTTCTTATATGTTCAAATTTCAGTTCTAACAAAAGTCGAAAAGTCAGCAACATGTTTGTAACTTGTTGATATTGCTTTAAAGTTGTGTGATTCGGAATATTTATAGTTTACAATGCTTAGAAAATCTAAAAAGTCGGAATTTCGGATCGTAATGAAAATATGGGCTAAGCACTTAGACGTAAAATCTTGTGTTTGAGATGATTATTAAATTCTTATAAATCAGAAATCTCTAAGTTTGAAAGTTTGTACTTGTGACCTTTCTGGTTTTGGAAAGTAAGTTCTGTGGGATGCTTGTCATCTGGTCCCCTAAGGTCATTTGATCTGGGAGTGATTAAACCCAAATCCTTCTATAGAATCAGATCGAAAGTCATGTTCTACTGGTATGAATAGGTTTAGAATGTGTCGATGTAGCCTTTCTGATCCGGGAAAGTAAGTTCCAAGGGGTGCTTGACACCTAGTCCCCTAAGGCCAACTGGTCTGGGAGCGACTGACCCAAATCCTGCAATAGGGTCAGATAGAAAGTTACGTTTATGGCATGTTATTTACTTAATACACTTTTTGATTAAAAAGATGCCAAAAGTGCACACGCTTAAAAGATGCCAAAGAGCACACTCATGTAAAGATGCCATAGTGCATAACGCTAAAAGATGCCAATGAACACATATCTCATGATACTTGGTTATATATTTCTGAGTTGCGACAAACCTGTAAATTTGTGAAAGTCTGAATTTTTGATGGATTAGTGTGATTATTTGCAAAGTTCTCTATTATATTTTTAGAATTTCATTTTATTGAAGCTAGTCGAAGTTCACATGAGAGCACACTGAATAGATTGATGAAAGTTTTTGAAACTGAACATGTCTTAACTTGATATGCAATAAAACTTGTTTCTGTATCCAAATACATATATTTGATTTCATTTGATGGATTTTATTGTGATATTTTACTAAGTAGAATTTCATTTGTTTCTGTTTAAATTTTTATATATTTAGTCATTTCAAAATACATATTCAGTGTATTTTTCTTTCTACATTGATGTTTAAATTCATTGTGTTCTCATATCTTTTTAAATGGGTTTGAGCATTATTCAAGGGGAGTGAAAAAGGAGATTTTTCTAAATGATCATATCTGTTTTCAAGGGGGAGTATCTGATTTTCTTTATATGAATGCTAACTTGAATTGTAATATCTAGTGCATTTGTGTGGGGGGAGTCAAAGAGCTTAAAAAGGTAAAAATTTTCTAAGTCAGCTTTGCGCCATCAGTTGGTCGCGCAAACCTAGCTTTGCGCAACATGCGTGTAACGCAAACCTCGCTTTGCGCAACATGCGTGTAACGCAAACCTCGCTTTGCGCAACATGCGTGTAACGCAAACCTCGCTTTGTGCAACATGCGTGTAACGCAAACCTCGCTTTGTGCAACATGCGTGTAACGCAAACCTCGCTTTGCGCAACATGCGTGTAACGCAAACCTTGCTTTGCGCAACCTGTGTGTAACGCAAACCTTCCCTGTTTTCTCTGTTTATTTGATTTTGCAGATCTTAAGCTATCTCGTCTCAAACATTTGCATGACCAAGTTGATCCAGATCATCATGGTCATGAGGGGGAGAATTAAGAGAAGTCAAAGGAGATGATTAAGCGACAAAGAGCTCAAATGTTTATCTGCTGATCAAGATTCGCTCAAAGATTCTATTCTCTTAGCCATTTTAATTCTTTTGTTGTTCCTGCTCCGACTACCACAGTTCATTCAAGGTTATTCAAAAGAGGTGTGTCGTTTAGAGGACAAGCTTCTGGTCCAGACTTGTTAACGCAGCAAAGACAAATCAAACTGAAAGATGCTGAGAAGATTTTTTCTTTTAAAAGTCAGATTGCTTCATAAAGTCGCTTTTATGGTCCGTGCTGATATAGAAGATGAATTTTGAAGACCAAAGCGCCAATGATTACTAAGGGGAAGATTGTTAAGTCTGATTTTATAGTAATCATTGTATTTATAGGCTTGGTCAAATACTGTGTCTATTGTCGTATTCTGTGTAGTATTGACCAAGGGTATTTAAGTCCCTTTGTTCTTGTTTGTTTGTAAGAACCTTCACGCACACATTCAATATTACATCCTACTTTGCTCCTTATTGCTCTCTCTCTACTTTCTCTCTCTAGGATTCATTGATCTTGGACTCACAAGCTTCAACAGAAGTTTAAGGCTTTTGAAGATAAGATATCTGCTTTGGAGTCAAAGAATGCTGATCTAAAGAAAAGTCTCCAAGCAGATAAAGATAAAGTTGATTCAGAGAATTCTTCTGCTCAAAAGTTGTCTAATTTTTCTAAGAAAGTTATTCAAGAGAAGAAGGATCTTGAGCTTAGATGTCTTAAACTCTCAAAGCAAGTGTCTGAATTTGAGAAAATTTTAATTACAAAAAGAGACACATTTGCTAAAGAGAGAAAAGTTCTTGAATACAAAACTACTGAATTTCCCAAACAGATCTCTATTTTACAAGACTTACTTGAGAAAGAAAGAAAAGCTTTTCAAGAAAAGAAAAAGTTTTTTGAGATTGAAAAGAAGAAATCTAAAAAGAGAAATGTTGGGATCTTCAATGAAATTTCTGATAAAACCAAGAACTTGGAAAAAGATTTTGAGCTAGAACGTTTAAATTTTGAATCTCAAATATCTAAGCTCACATCCAAGATAACTGTTCTATCCTCAGATATTCTTAAAGAACAGATGGCTAGAACTAATTTGAATCAAAAGTTTGACACACTTTCTAATGAAAGAAATATTTTGTCTAAAAAGATTAAGGACTTGGAAGCTGCAAATGTTAATTTGTCAGAAAAGATTTCAGCTGATGTGATTAATCAATCACCTGTTGATAATTCAACAGAATCAGTCTGTTCTTTCAAAATAGCTTCGAGTTCCATTCATGAGAACAATGCTTTCAAAAATAAAAGTGTCAAACCAAACATTGTAAAATCAAATCAGATTCATCCATCTAATCTATTCTATGATAAATCTGTTGATAGTCCAGCGAGTTTCTATGTTAAATCTCTTGGAAAGCATTCAAAGAAAGAGAAGATGGTCTAGAGAGTGAAGAGTTTTTTTCATGATGAGAAGAAGAATGACAAAGCATCTGCATCAACATCCAATGCCAAAAAGAACAATGTGCATAAAGGTAAATCTTTTGGTAAATCTGATATGTTTTACTCTACTAATCATCTTATAAGGTTGGCTGCAAAGAAAATTTGTTGTTCTTACTGTGGAGCACATGACTTTGTAAGTAATAATTTTGTCAATTACTGGTATGGTTCATATTATGTTACCCCCAAAAGAACTTCAACTAACACATCAGGACCCAAATACCAGTGGGTACCAAAAGCTAAATCTATGTTGTAGGCACCCAAGGTTTAAGGTGGAGCAAGAAAATAGGCTCTTGAATAACAAAGTTCAAGACCCGCACTTCAATGTTAAAGGACTGTGACTTCTAAGTAAAATAGCTTAGGACTCGGTCTTTCATGTTTAATTCATGGATATTATGCAAATATCCAGGGGAGCTTATTAGAATATAAATCATTCTATGATGATTTGAGGGGGAGCTTAAATGTAAGTATCTTCTGATCTAGATCTCTGACTGTTTGAAAGTAGAACAACTTTCAAACATGAAAAATATTTTCTTAAATGTTCAAACCACTTCTTATTCTTAAAAGATTTTATGAATTTAGAAGTGTGATTTTTAAATGATTTTCATTATTGAGCTTTAATGTTTAACTGACCGTGTGTTTCCAAAGATCAATACTTGTGTATTATCTTGTCTATATACTGTCAAGTATTCACACACATCGGTTCAGTATTTCATATTGATCTTGTCATTATCATGTATCAACTGATAAATCTTTCTATGGTAATACTCCAGTCGTTTGTTATTCATATTTTTATTCGAATCAGACATCATTTCATTATTACATGTGATTTCATTGTTAATATGTTTATATATTGTTCATATAAACATCTTATGTCTTTGTTCCCAAAATATTATTCTTCATGAATTTTTGATCTGATTTAATCATTGTCAGATTCTCCAAACATTTCTATTCTTTCATGATTATTCATTCATACAAAGTTTTGAGAAATCTTGAATACTTAAAATGCTCAAATTTCATTCTAATTCTTAATGAGCATACATATACTAACAAATGATTTCTTGTGCTAATATGTCAAGAAAATCATTGAGGCAATACATGCTTTTAGGATATATACATGGGATTCAGTGTGAGAGCTTAAAAGAACTTCCATGGATTCACGATAACCAGTGTTTCCTACCCAGGAAGTATTCCTTGAGTGATTGAGGGGAGAGGGGTCAAAATATTTGAGTGTTGGTGTGTGAATAGGTAAAATGGAAAAGAGAGATTGGTTAGAAGTGAACTTAAATTTTTAAAAGAAAGAGGGTGAGAGAACAGAGTAAAAGAATATTAAACTCTACACCAAACTTCTTTCTGAGCCGGGGAGCCACATAAACTGTTGTTTCACAATTCTTCGTGAACGGCATTAAAAAAGGCACCTACCCCATGCCATCTCTTGCATAAAATCCCACCAGCTACTCATTCTTTTCTCAAAACAGAATGTTTCACATTTTCTTGGGAAACAACACATAATCTATTGGTTCTTGATTTGGAAGATATTGATATTGAAAAAGATGGAAAGTTGCCCCACCTTCGACCCTTTTTCATGCACATTCGAGTCTATGTATAATCATTGTTGTCTCAATGGTTTGCATATTTTGAGCCTTATGAAACACAATCATTGTGCTTAATTCTTTCATAACACAAGCACAAGCACACAAAAAATATGTTTTTCTGTCAAAACATTCATAGAAAGTACCTTGTATTTTTCAATGATTGAATGGAAGTTCTGGGGAGTGAACATCACTTTAAGCTCCTTAAATTGTACAGTCGTTGTACACAGGAACTTTGTGTTACTGACAGGTATTCCTAACTGTTTCATTTGTTGATTCAGGGTTATCATTCTTGTAAGTGTAAGAATCCCAAATTCAATTGAAGCACAATCTCAATTCAAGATTTGACAATCAAGATTCTAGAGAGAGAGTAGAGAGAGAAACTGAAGTCATATGTGTATTAATGTGACAATGAATACGTACAATGCTTAGTTCTTAGAACACTTACAACACAAGAACTATTTATACTAAGATAAGAAACTCTCACAATAAAGGTTCTCTCAAGTCACTAAAGTTGACTTTGACATTACAGACTTTGACTTTTCACATTAAATCTTGGATACAATAAAATACACTAACAATCTCCCCTTTTGTATTCAAGATTTAATAAAAATTTGACAATCGTTTTCAGCGCTTGATTCTTCAAACTTTAACTCTGTCATCTCTGAACTTTGAAGCTCTGATAATCTTTAACCGATCAGCTTTTGAAGAATCTTGAAAAGTCTATATCAAAGTCTTTGAATATTCATTAAGTCTTGAACATTAAATCTCAGAAACTTGAAACTTCTTGAAGGCTTTGAAACTTTAAAAATCCGAGGAATCTTTGATCTCTTATCTTCATCTCTGTAATCTCTGATCAGTCTTAGGAAAACCAACTTTCTCGAATCATCTTGACTTGTCTTTGAATTATCTCTGAATAATTTATTTTCATTAGACTTGACTGAATTGAACTTTCAAAATTTCTCCACAAGTATTTTCAACTCTGACATCTCTTCATGACTTTGAAATTGATCTTTCAGAAATTTGTCCCCCTTTTTGATGATTATGAGAATGAAGATCATCAAAACTTATTTCAAAGTCAGTTCGGTCTTTGAAACTTCTCCCCCAATTAATCAATGTAGAATAGTCTTCATGATCTCTTTTGGTAAGTTATGAACATTCTCCCCCAACTGATCTTGATAAAGAGCCATCAATACATGAATATATTTATCTGAATCTTTTCAAATTCAGACAAATTATGAGTTATAACCCTGAATCAACAAATGAAACAGTTAGGAATGCCTGTCAGTAACACAAAGTTACTGTGTACAACGAATGTACAATGGAAGGAGCTTGAGATGACGTTCACTCACTAGGACTTCCATTCAATCATTGAAAAACAAAAAGTATTTTCTATGAATGTTCTGACAGAAAAACACATTTTCTGTGTGCTCGTGCTTGTGTTATGAAAGAATTATCACAATGATTGTGTTTGATAAGGCTCGATTATACATAGACTCAAATAAGCATGATAAAGGGTCGAAGGTGGGGCAACTTTCTTTCTTTCTCAATATCAGTATCTTCCGAGTGAAGAACCAATAGATTATGTGCTGCTTCCCTAGAAAATGTGAAACATTCTCTTTTTGAGAAAAGAATGAGTAACTGGTGGGGTGTTTGCAAGATATGGCATGGGCTAGGTGCCTTTTCCAATGTCGTTCACGAAGAATTGTGAAACAATAGTTTATGCGGTTGCCCGACTCAGAAAGAAGTTTGGTGCAGAGTCTAATATTCTTTTACTCTTATCTCTCACCCTCTTTCTTTTAAACATTAAAGCTCACTTCTAACCAATCTCTCATTTCCATTTTACCTCTTCACACACCACTCTCAATATTTTGACCCTTTCCCCTCAATCACTCAAAGGATAACTTTCGGGGCAGGAAACACTGGTTATCGTGAATCCATGGAAGTCACTTAAGCTCACACATTGAATCCCATGTATTTTGTCCAAAAAAACATGTTGTTCAATGATTATCTTGACATTTAAGCATACGAAATCATTTGTGAGTATATGTATGCTCATTAATGATAAGAGTGAAATTTGAGTATATTAAGCATTTAAGATTTCTCAAAACTTTGTATGAGTGGATAATCATGAAAGAATAAAAATGTTTTGAGAATCTGACAATGGTTAAGATCAGATCAAAATTCATGAAGAATAACATTTTCGGATATCAAAGACGTAAGATGTTTATATGAACAATATATAAACATATTAACAATGAAATCACATGTAATGATGTATGATTCAAACATTAATGAATATCAAACGGGAGTATTACCATAGAAAGATTAAACTTTTGATACATGGTAATAACAAATTTAAATGAAGTACTGAACCAGTGTGTGTGAATACTTGACAGTATATGGACAAGATAATACACAAGTATTTATCTTTGGAAACACACGGTCAGTTAAACTTTAACGCTCAGTAATGAAAAACATTTAAAATCACACTTCTAAATTCATGAAATCTTTTGAGAACCAGAAGTGGTTTGAACATTTAAGAAAACATTTTTCATATTTGAAAATTTTTCTTCATTCAAACAATTAGAGATCTAGATCAGAAGATATTTACCTTTAAGCTCCCCCTCAAATCATGATAGAATGATTTATATTCTGATAATCTCCCCCTGGATATTTGCAAAATATCCTTGTTTTAAACTTTTAAGAACGGGTCCTGATCTGTTGTAATAAGAAACCACGCTCTTGACTTTGAGAAGTCTGGGTTTTGAACTGTTTTGTTCAAAAGCCTTTTGTCTTGACTTTGAAGTCCGAGTTCTGAGCTGATGTACTCAGAAATCAATGTTCTTTCTCCCCTTAAACCTTGGGTGCCTGCAACACAGATTTAGCCTTTGGTGCCCACTGGTATTTGGGTCCTGAAGTATTAGTTGCAGTTCTTGTGGGGGTAACATAATAAGAACCATACCAGTAATTAACAAAATTATTGCTTAAAAGTCATTTGATCCACAGTAAGAACATCAAATCTTCTTGTAGATCCCAGTACAGTGCAATCAACAGCAAATAATATCAAAGATGAATAAGATTTAAGCCACAACTACTAGTCATATGATTAATATGAAATCAAAGGGTTACAGGTTTACAGAAAGGATTTCTGATCAGAGAGAGTAAACCTATTGACTAGTAATCTGAAATTATGAGACCTTAAACTTAACAAATGAAACTGAAATAGCCTTTATATACTTAGGCTTTACAAGTAATTGGGCTTATGGGCTTTTAGGCCCAACAAGCAATAACTATTAAGAACTTTACAAAATATACCCTGAACTTCTATTTAACATTTAAATTCACCCTAACAATCTCCCCCTTTAAATAGAAGTTGAAAATCGTGCCAGTTTGGAATATATATCTTTTGAAAACCAAAGTTGATCTCGAAGTATCTCATTTGCGTTCTGTACTCCAGCCGCTCTTCAATAACTCCCAATGCTTCAAGAACAAGTGACTTGTATTTATGATCCAAAAGTTGAACCCCTTTTTCATCTTGACTAAGTGCACGCTTCAACTTGTCTTTCAGCAACATCAACGTACCATCACAAAATTTGGCAATCTGATTGAATCGGATAAAGCGCATTTCACCTTTGTTGTTTACATAAGTCATGCCGAACTCTGGAATCTTTAGAACAGTAAATGCAGGTACATTATGGGCATCAGACGGAATCTTCAAATCAGGCTTCATCAAATTATTCTTTGGCTGGTTGCTTTCTAACCCAATCTGAAAGTCTTCCACTGAGGCAAGTTTCATCGCACACTTCATATATCTCTTTACTGTCTCGAGTGCATCAATGACTTCCCCGGGTCTGATGATTCTGGTCTTTATATCTTGAAGTATGAATAGCAGATCTTGTGGTTCAAGACACGGAAAGTCAGCTTTAGAAAAACAATACTTCTGACCATCTTCTCTCGTTACCATGAAGTCTGAATACTTACTTTCATGAAGAAGGCAGATTGAATCTGGTCAACTGATGTAATCCTGAGCTTTGTCTTGGAGTACTTGCCTTGAAACTTCTTATACACGAATACGAGCTCACGCTGCTTTTCCTTGCTTTTTACTGACTGTAGACCATGAAGTACAACTTCATCATACTTCCGAATCCAGTGGGCAAAGATTTTCTTTTGACTTTCTTCAAGGAAAGGAACTTTGATTATGACTATTTCCCACTTGGATAGTGGAGCTGGCTGAATATTTTCTGATTGCACAACTGGTGAAGCTGGAGGAGATCTGACGGGAATATCTGTATCAGGAAGATCAGGATGTTCAACAGGATAAGTCAACAATGGTACCGCGACAGAAGTCTGATCGTCTGGCTGATAATCCGGATGAAGAATCTCATCTATTTCGGCTTGCATGACTACCAGCGCTCTTTCAGTGTTGACACATTCTTCTGTCTGGTCATAAACTTCATAAGGATCAAGAATTAACGCCCAGTCTTCAGGAACTATCGGAGAACCTTCATCAAACTCCTCAGGCTTTTCAACCCTTGGAATATCATACAGCACTAAATCCATACACTGTTCCCGTGCCTGTCCCTGCCCTTCTGGTCGAGTACCAGAACCCGAACCCTGTTCTGTTCCCACCTGAACTATTTCCACAGACTGTGCCTCCGGCTTTGTTAGGCGTTGATGCTTCTCCCCCTTCATGGTGATCAGGATCATCCTGATCATCATGTCGGCGCTTGAGCCTGTCTGCCTGGCTTCGGCAAGTGTCTTCCACGACTGATAGGCGTTCAGTCAATACAGCTACGGTTTGTTGCAAAGACTGAAGCATGGCTTGTTGGAGCTGGAAGGCTTCATGAGATATAATGGGATGGGGGTGGGGTAGGTGTGGATGCTTGAGCACGTAAGAGCGATAGAAGATCGGCATCCTGGGAGGGTTCTATTTGAGATTGGGCAAGAAGCTTGGCAATAAATATGGATTTCAGGTCCTCGATTGACATATCGGTAGCTGGAATTAAGGGTGGTTGTGTAGAAGGTAGTGGTTCAGGTTCAGTAGTTGGACCATTGCCTTTGATCATGCGCTTCAGTGCGTCTACCTCCTCCCTTAACTCGGATCGCATCATGGAGTGGACAGCCTTTAGGGCACCGTCCATAAATTCCCTTGAGACGGACTCATGTTGGGTAACTCCTGGGTCACTCAGACTTTCAGTTGTAGCTACGACTATAGAAGTCGAGCTGCCTACGTTCACAGCTGGCGTAATGATAGTTGTGGTAGGACTTCCACCCAGTCCTCGTAAACCAACCGAAGTTGGAATTACTATAGGTGTTCCGGCTGGGCCACGAAAGCCTTCAAAAGTAGCCGAGAATGGGACCCGTGTCCTAGGAATAGGAGAAATCATATCAAACGGCTCTAGACTTTGTGCACCCAAAGAAGTCGAGAACGGGGGCTGTTGTTCTCTTGTTTCAATAACGGAACTCTCCAAGTGAGAGACCGGTAGCTTTTGTGCTATATCCCCGTGTGAACTTGAAACCGCCATCTGTTGAGAGATGGCGGAGTGGCTAGGGGGGTGTGCAATTGCGCCACTAGATCCACGGCGTCTTCTTCTATACCTTGTCTTAACACATGAGACTAGGTAGCAGATGTGGCTACCTGGCTAGATGCGGCTTGGGGGTCGACAACAAGAGGTGGTTGTGACGTCACTCGTGTACGCTCGGTTTCAAATGTTCTCTTTCTTTCCCTCTCTTGTCTCACTTGAAAATCATCTTCGTCTTAACTCCCTCCGCTCTCCATCAGAGTCAGATGACTCATCTGATGCCGATACTGCGGTGGCGGTTTCCTCAGAGTCGGTTTGTTCTGATGTTTCCTCAGATGCTGCGACAGAAGAGCATTGAACGTGAATGGTTTCAGTAGCTGTGGCCTCTTCTGCCATCTGAGAGACTGTCGGCATCGGTGAAGGCGATCGTCGTGAAGAACTGGCCAAGCTTGGTCCAACGGCACTGCCCACTCTAGTTCCCCTTACTGTATGTTCTCTCGTCACACCCTGTCCGGAAACCCCAGCTATCCGGACTCTACTGTCTCTCGTACGTGGACGCGAACCCTCACGCCTCTCAGGTCTTGCTCCCTGGGGAGGTCCGGCCGGTTCTGGTCGGACCATAGGAACTTGAAGATTGTGTGTGTGCCTATACGCTATAACACTCAGTGCCGTGGGACGAGCATAGGCCAACAACCCGAGGGGGATTTTTTGGGCGACAACACCTTCTGGATCAGGACGACCTGGTATCTTGCAAGTCGGGTGTTGCGGACAAGTTGGGTGCGATGAACGGGGTGCAATGTCGGGATACAGAGCCATGAAGCTGTGGATGATCAACTGGAGAAATCTCATAAACGGTATGAAGTTTTGTCTCTTTGTAGTGTTGGCCCGTACTCTCTAAACAAGCTCGGACCAGAGGAAATCGGCATAGTCGGCGTGGCGATGGAATGCCAAAGACTGGAATAGGCGAAGGATGGGGGTACTCGTCTGATCGATGCCTTTCGTTATAGCCGAAAGACACCAATTAAGGTACGTAAACAACGTGTACCATATAGTGGATAGGTGCTTGCGGTTGAACCGAGATGGAAGACGTAGATCTGCGCGGTATCCTAGAGACAAGATGTCAGCGCATAGAGTGGCGTCCGATACGATCGGGTCGAAGCGAGTTCTCCCCGGAACTGAACCGGCGGTCGGCATATGAAGGAACTATCGGAAGAGATCATGAGTGAGGAGTACGGGAGTGTGATCAATCCGACCTTCCAGTTGTTAACCACCGTCGGCGTCCAAAGCATGTAGGGACCGCCAGAACTGTTGCAAGTATAATAGCGGCACTTCCGCTGTCTCCGTGAAAGCATAGGACATAGGATGCCCACGGAGGATCTCGATGATGACCTGATATTAGATGGAAGTTTGGGTTACATCGAGATGGTAATTGTTGGGTGTGATCTGAATAAACTGATCCTCGGGAATCAGTTCGGAATCGGCGATTGGGTCAATCGCGGGAGGTGGGTTTTGCGCCATTTTACCTGTTAATAGTAAACCGGTTAGAACTGAGGTACATTAAAAAGAAGATGCCGTTGGAGTTACATGGCCATTGTGTAAACCACAACATATACTAACTCCAAGTTATTTGGGAATACAAACCCTAATCCGTGAATCAGGGTCTGTAACCAAGTCGTGCAACACCACAAGCATATAAAGTGACAGATACCCAACACGTACTCCCATAACATTTTGTACAACACTAGCATATATATAAAAACTCATTAAGCTTAAAAAGAGAAACCACCAACCAACAATACAAATAGGATGACCAAAAGGACTGAGGTTGCTTCGACCGGGATGAAGCTTCGACCGGTAAGGTCTTAGGCCGATTTGGTATTTGACTGGGAAAGGATTCGACCGAAAAAGGTCTTTGACCGGTATGGCATTTGACCGGTATTGCATTCAACCGGTATGGTCATTCAACCGGTAGGATCGTTTGACCGATAGGGCCATTCATCTGATATGGTATTAGACCGATACGGCTTCGACCGATAGGGGATTTTGACCGGAATGGTCTTCGACCTAAATACCCTAATCGAGCGGTGGTACCTTCTTGTGATCGGAGTCACATGAATCGACACACAGATAAATCAAACCCAAAAGAATAATTGAAAAACAGACTCGAGATGCAATCGATTTTAAGCGATAAAAACCCTGTATCCCCGTAGCGATCGAAATCGATGGAGGTGCGGTGAGGCTACCATCGACCGATAGATCATCGATCGGGGTCGAGGACCACTAAAAGACCGGAGAGACGAAATACTTCGACCGGAAGACGATCGATCAGAGTCGATGTATATACTCAGATCGAGATAGAGAAAGGTAGATAGAAGGGGGGGGGGGACGAACCTGTTATCGTCGATCGAGTAGGAAAACGAGAGAGAGAGAGCGTCGCAGGTCGCCAGTCGAGTGAGAGTTGAAGATCGAGAGAGATTGAGCGAAAGAGAGTTGAGATAGAGAGAAAAGATCGAGAGATAGAATGAGGGAAAGGAAAGACCGGGGTTGATTTAAACCCTCGGTCGAGAGATTGGGCCAGGTACCAAGTCGGGACAGGGCCGGGCTGGATATGGGCCGGGAAAGGGATTTGGGCCAAGCCGAAATTATTAAAAAAAACTTAAAACCAAAAAATAAAACAAAACCACACTACTAATTTTTGTAAAAAATAGATTTATAAAATAAATAAAAATAAAAATATTTTTGTGTTTTTAATTTATAAGGAAAAAACCAATTAAAAAAAACTTAATTGGAAAAAAAAATTTAAAGACCAGGAACGAAAGGACACAACACTTAGAGAATAAAAAAAATCCTAAGAGAAAAAAATGTAAACCTAAAAGAAAATTACTCCTAATAAAAACTAAGGCATAGGAATTGCTCCCCCTCGAACATTGAATCATTGACGAGAAATTGCTCCCCCTCGACGAGATATACGAGAAACTTACCTGCTCCCCCTGGAACGGAGGACTAGTGAACCTTACCAATCGTCAGACAATAGTGCTCCCCCTAGACACATGAACGTCTTGTAAATCCACCACAAAGGACTTATGTTTCCGGATAGAACCGTAAGGAACTGCAAAAGAAATCGAAACACAACGAAGAAAAGAAAAAACACACGAGAAAAAAAATAGAAACTTAACGAAATCTAATTTATTAATATAGAAGTTTTAAACTTACACATAACTGAACGAGTAAAAGTCAAAGACCAATGAGTGTGAACACGAGCATCCAGAGACAAGTCACTGGGGCACTAAGTCACAGTCATTCGTGATTGAATGAGACTCAGATAGGTCTGTGAAAGTGTTAAACTTTCAGATTTACCATAACCAGCTTGGACACAGTATAATTAAAACGTTTTTCGTCCAAGGCTTTGGTGAACAGATCTGCTAACTGATGCTCTGTATTAACAAAGTAGAGTTCGATGGTACCTCTTTCCACGTGGTCTTTTATGAAGTGATATCGCACATCAATGTGCTTCGTCTTCGTGTGCTGGACGGGATTGCTAGAAATTGCAATGACGCTCTTGGAGTCACAGTAAATGGGGATCTTAGAGTAGTTAAAGCCGTAGTCTTTCAGCTGGGTGCGCATCCAGATGACTTGCGAGCAGCAACTAGTGGCTGCTACGCATGGTCAGCGTCCGAGTAGGCTGTCAATTCAAAACCTGTCTCTTTTGGGTACCACAAACCAAGATCAGCAGTACCTTTTAAATATCGGAAAATACACTTAACCGCAGCTAAGTGAGACTCTTTAGGTTTCGACTGAAATCGTGCATATAAAAATGTCGAGAACATAATGTCAGGCCGGCTAGCCGTCAAGTACATCAGAGAGCCTATCATACCTCTATAAGTAGTAGCATCCACATCCTTTCCGTCAGGATCGGAGTGTAGCTTTATACTGGTTGCAATGCTGGTTTTCATAGGTGAGGATTTTTCCATTTGGTATTTCCGAAGAATATCCGAGATGTACTTAGATTGATTAATGAAAATTCCTGTTGCTAATTGTTTTACTTGAAGACCCAGGAAAAAATTTATTTACCCCATCATGATCATTTGAAAATGTTTACTCATTAAGGCTGAAAAGTTCTGACAGTACTTGGGGTTTGTGGAGCGAAAGATTATATCATCAACATAAATTTGTACAAGAATGATATCTTTCTTTTCTCTTTTAATAAATAGGGTAGTGTCAATCTTACCATTAGAGAAACCAGATTTAACTAAGAAGGATGAGAGAGCATCATACCAGGATCATGGCGCTTGCTTAAGACCGTATAAGGCCTTGTCAAGAAAGTAGACATAATTAGGGTTTTCGAAACTCACGAAGCCTTCAGGTTGCGACACATATACTTCCTCCTTGAGAACACCGTTTAGGAACGCGGATTTCACATCCATTTGAAAGACTATGAAGTTCTTGTGGGCAGCGTAGGCGAGGGACATGCGTATCGCTTCAATGCGGGCAACCGGTGCAAATGTCTCCTCGTAATCTATTACTTCTTGTTGGCGATATCCTTTAGCCACTAGACGCGCTTTGTTCCGGACAATGATTCCATTTTCGTCCTTCTTGTTCTTGAAAATCAATTTCGTCCCAATCACCGTCTTGTTCTTTGGCCGGGGAACGAGGCGCCACACTTTGAAGCTCTCAAATTGGTTGAGTTCCTCTTGCATAGCGATCACCCAGTCTGGATCATTGAACGCTTCTGAGACGGTGGAAGGTTCGATACGGCTGAGGAACGAAGAAAATAAGCAGTCGTTCGCAGTAGTGGATCGGGTCTAAACAGGTGTCTTGGGATCACCGATGATCTGATCAAAGGGGTAAGCTCGAGTCCACTTGGTGGCGTGTGGAAGAGGTTGATATGTCTGATGAGAAGTCTCGGGGTCTATATAACCACCAGGGGGTAAATCCTGAACTACTTCGAGGGATGACGGCCTGTGAGGTGGAAGCTCCTTAGCTGGAGTCAAGTAAGTATCAGAAGACGACTCAGCTGGTGATGAAACGATAGTAGGATCCGGGATTGCCGGAGAGGTAACTTCGTGAGCACCTTCAACAGGGGTCGGTTCAGGAGGTATTACCGAATCCTGAACTTCAGTAGGAACTTAAGAGATAGGAAGGGGATCACTCGAGCTCGGGGATGCTGATTCATTGACAGTAGACGATGGAGCACCAGGCGAGGATGGGCCATCTGAGTCAGTTGGACCAGTGACATGTGTTACTTCTGGTGTTTGAGCAGCATTCCTGTTACATGACATACTATTAGACTTAATATTAAATAAGTCATCATAGAAATACTCAAAAAGTAAATCCAAATCAGAAAGATGTGCTCTTGACGTAGACGCGTGATTTGGATCTACTAGAGATTGTGTAGCTCCTGAACGAAATTGTCCAGAAGCTAACACACCAGTTAAAGCGGGTTCTGAACTGAGGTGTTTAGAAGCCATATCAGCGGCCTCGTCAAAAGTCACGTTCACACTCTCAACGACGGTCTTCGTCCGTTTGTTGTAGACACGGTAAGCTTTGGCTTGCTGGGAATATCCGATGAACACTCCTTCGTCCGCTTTGGGGCTGAATTTGCCGAGATTATCCTTGTCATTCAATACGAAGCATGTGCAGCCGAATGCATGGAAATAGTTGATGTTCGGGATGCGTTTGTTGATGATCTCGTACGGTGTCTTGTTGAACCGCTTGTTGATGATAGTGCGGTTTTGAGTGAAGCACGCGGTAGTAACTCCTTCCGCCCATAAAAATAGCGGGAGCGTAGACTGAGATTACATCGTGCGAGCTGCTTCGACAAGAGTTCTGTTCCAACGCTCTACAACCCCGTTTTACTGAGGAGTGCGAGCATCTGAGAAGGTATGAGTTATGCCCACTGAAGTCCAGAAACCGGTGAGCACTTGATTCTTGAACTATGTGCCGTTATCCGTCCTTATGGTCTGGACTGATAGGTTGAGACTGACTTGAATACTCTTCAGAAGAGAGATGATCAATTCGGGAGTTTCATCCTTTGAACAGTGGAATCTGACCCACGTGTAGCGAGAAAATTCGTCAACCATCACCAGGACGTACTTCTTGTGATTGATACTTTGAACGCGCATCGGTCCACATAAATCCATATGAATGAGTTCAAGGGACCGATAAGTACTAGGAGTGACTTTAGGCTTGTGAGAAACCTTCTTCATCTTGCCCATTTCGCAGGCAGCACATAAATGATCTTTTTCGAACTTAAGATCAGGCATTCCCTTGATGTGTCCACCGAGCACCAACTTGTTGATAGTCTTGAAGTTCAGGTGCGAGAGTCGACGATGCCATAATCATATTTGTTCGGCAGAGGCTTTAGACATCAGACAGACTTTCTTATCTGCTTTCAGGGACGAGAGGTCGATCGTGTAAAGATTTGTGCGACGCGTTCCAGCAAAAATTTCTTTACCATCTTCAGTCCGAACGCTGCACCTTTTTGCTTTGAAGGTGACCTCTAGATCCTTGTCGCAGAATTGACCGATGCTGAAGAGATTGTGACCAAGTCCTTCAACGTAGGACACTTTCTTGATCGTGAGATTATCCTTGACGATATCTCCGTAACCCCTGATAGGAGAATAATGATCATTTCCAAAACGTACATTCCCACAAAACTTCTCGGTGAAGTTTGTGAGAAGCTCCCTTCTTCCGGTCATGTGCTTGGAGCAGCCTGAATCTAGATACCACACATGACTGTCCTGCAAAACAAGTTATTTCTTTTTAGGCACCCATTCGTAAATGGGTCCTTTGGGGATAGATTTAACACCCGTTTTGGATGCCCGTTTAGACTTGGGTATTTTTCTATGATGGGGAACAACAAACTGAGAATGATAAGTAGCAACATGATATGAGCCAAACCAATTAGATGCATAACAACGATCAACAAAATCATTCGATCCACAGTAAGAGCAACAAAGACAATCATGAGACAGTTGAAGTAATTGCGGAATAGAATAAACTTTTAGAGGTAAAGTTCCATTACATCCAACTAAAGGTTTAGAATTAAAAACATCATGATTGTTATTGTTTTTCCTAGACTTTAAAACTGGATCAACTAATTCTGATGTCGTCGTATTGTCCTTGGACTTCTTAGCTACCCAAGCATATTTAACTTCTTTGCGCCGACCAAAGGTATCTGAAATACCGTTAAACCCAAAGTCAGAAGATTTGAATCTTGAAGATTGTTGCTTTCTAGAGCGACCGGTCTTTTTCTTCTTCTGTGAACGCTTTTTTGATTTAGACTTTGAAGAATTGTTCACAGAAGGTTTTTGTGGGCCAGATGTGGAACATTCACTCTTATAAAGTTTTACCAAAGGCTCACAAGAATTATTTAGAAAATCAACATGACTTGGAAGTAAAGGATCAAAATCAAATTGGTTCAAATCACTATCTAGACACACCTCAGAATTCAAGAATGCAGAGAATTCCGTTTCCTCATTAGAAGGGACATTATCTCTTGAGGAATTCAGGACATCGGAATGGATTGATTGAAGCGGATCATAAGCGGAAGCATTTGTAAAATCAAAACACTGATCCGTTTCGAAAACTTGAGGCTCTTTTCCTTTGTGTGAAAGAATTGGTGACGAGTCACCAAAAAATGCTTTACAGGAAAATGTGTCGGAGGCAGGATAAGAATTTTCAGACAGAGGAGTTTTCTCACTTTTAGGCTTAGCTTGAGGCTCAGCCTTGTGAAGTTGCTCCTTCACACGATCTGTTGCCAAAGCAGCCATTTGTGAATTTAACTTCTTTATTTCTGTCTGAAAGTATTCTTTTTCCTTGACTGACACAGTTTCCTCTTATTGAAATTGAGGCTCTCAATTTGAGATAAAAGCTCTTGTTTTTCCTTTTGAAAACTATCCCTCTCCTGTTCAAGTGACTTTTCTAACTAAACAATTTTCTTTTCTAAAATCAGAGGTGGAACATAAACCTTATGGTCTAGAGGTTCCTCCTCAGTTTTAACAGTTTTAGCTTCTAGTTCATCTTGAAAATAACTTCTAAAATAGTCGTTTGACAGGAAACAGGGTTTGTTATCAGTGTAAGTAGCATTTAAAGAATCATAAACAAAAGGAAGTTGCATTTTGGAAAAATTCTTCCTTCGCAAATTATCCTCTTCCCAGGCCTCATCCGCAATTGGTTTGTTCCAAAATACCTTGTGTTTCAGATATAAATCTACATCTTGTGTTTCAGATATAAGCAAGAAAAGGTTGAAAGCTCGAACTTAATGTCGACCAAAAAGGAAGGATGACGAGATAGCTGAATCAGTTTATGATAATTCTTGTACTAGATCAGTTAGTAGTGATAATGATGTAATTGATCAACTTGCTTCACATAAACAAAACCTTGTAACTTCTTACAAGCGATATTCAATAAAGCAATTGATTAAATTATCTCATATTTCTACTACATCTTATCATTATCGGAGAAATGATTTTGCTTACTCTCATAATTCTTCTGATTGGTTCGGATCTTATCATGTGTATTCTTCAAGATCAAATATTTTTAAAGATTTTCAAAAGAACAAAGGGTCCATTTTCAAGTGGATACCAAAATCTTGTGCTAATCAGTTAGGGCCCGTTTTTAAATGGGTACCTAAATCTATTGTCTCCTGATTTCTCTTGCAGACCCGGCATATGTGGTACTTGGACAGTGGATGTTCCAAGCATATGACTGGGCAAAAAGCTTTATTGTCTAACTATACAGAGAAATTCAGTGGAAATGTCAGATTTGGAAACGATCAGCTTTCACCTATCTTAGGATATGGTGACATCATTCAAGACAACATAACGATCAGTAAAGTGAGTTATGTCGAAGGCTTGGGGCACAACTTATTCAGCATTGGTCAATTCTGTGATAAAGGATTAGAGGTCAACTTCAAAGCTAAGAGATGTTCGGTTCGTACGGAAGATGGCAATGAACTCTTAGTCGGAAATCGAAAGACGAACCTCTATACCATCAATCTTTCAAAGGTACAAAATGACAATCTGTAACACCCTGAATTTTGGGGTTTGGGTAAAAAGTTGACCTTTACCCGAAGTTCAAGGGGGTAATTTGTAACTTGGGCTATATAAATAGAAATCAAATATGAGATATTTTCTAATATCTCATTTTGATCTGAATCGTGTTTGAGAAGCCAGAGAGAAAGAGAAGAGCAGGAGAAAGCAGTGTTAAGAGGTTGATCGTTTCGGGCAAATCAAGGTACGAATCTAGCTTAATGCTTTGATCTGAATGCTTTTAGCCGTGTAGAATCTCGTTGTGAAGGTTTTAAACCGTTCCATTTTGAGATCTGAGTATTTCTCGTTTTGGATCTGGGTTCTGCGTCGACTGTTCTTGATGAACAAAACGACCGGACTTGTTAGGACCGATAGGTGTTCGACCGGAAGAGCATTCGACCGGAGGATTGTGTTCGACCGGAGGGTTGTGTTCGACCGGAAGAGCATTCGACCGGAGGGTTGTGTTCGACCGGAAGAGCATTCGACCGGTGGGTTGTGTTCGACCGGAAGAGCATTCGACCGGTCGGTTGTGTTCGACCGGGAGAGTATTTGACCGGTAGGTTGTGTTCGACCGGTAGTCCTTCGACCGGTATTTGCCTTTCGACCGGGAGTCTTTCGACCGGTGTTGTCTTTCGACCGGTATTTGCCTTCGACCGAATTAGGTTCTGTTAGTTGTTAGCTTCTGTTATTTTGAGTTCTAAGTCAGGTAGCGGAAGAGTTATCTGTGTTTCGACTTACCGATTCTTTCAGTGTTGTCATAGGTAGCGCTCGTTAAGAAGAAGGAAACAGAGGTGAGTTCCTACTAACTTTTCTAAACTGTTATATATGTCAAAGATTGTGTTTTTAACTCCTACATATCTCTATGTTTTCGGATTGTCCGTTTATTACAATTTGATGTAACTTGGGGTTTTGAGATATGTTAGGGTTCCCGAAACGATTTTGACTAAAATGAGGGATTTCATCTTGATTAAGTAAAATAATGTTTTACTTTCCCAGTATGAGGCTTATTTAAAAGAATGATATAAACTGGTTTTATGATTACCTTTCTTACCAGCAGTTGGTCTGGAAAATGACATTTTGAAATATAAATGTGTTGAAGCTATTTATCTAGCTTGGTTGGTCACATGAAATATTGTGACAAGTCATGACTATACTAGTGGATCCCTAGGTATCGAGTCGGCTTATGTCTGGGAAGGATATGCTCCTTCTGTTGTAGTTAGATACATTTGATCCTCGGGGGCAACTTAGGTACGGTTATGTGAGACCGGATCCTAGCCATGGGTCAAATGTAGTCTAATGAACGAGTATGACATGGTTCCTTGGGGGCCCTCCCTCACTTCGTAGTACGGACTGAAGAGTTCGTGGCCATGGTTCCATGTATTTAGCTCATAACTCGGATTTGTGGCTTACTTTGTGTTCCATTGTAATCCTTGGTAAATCGGGTAATCCCCGTCATCGGAAGATGTGTTTTGGACCGGTTGTCCATTTATTATCAAGAATTGTATTTTGCACAACCAAACCTTTGAAAGGATTTACTTTGTTGCAATTGATAATATCTCTTGAGATTTATGAACTGTATGTTCTCACTAGGCTTTAAGCCTAACACTTTTTCTCAAATGATTTGTATAACGGGTTTCCCTTAGCAGTGGGCTGCCGGGGTTTTGAGAGACGGGTTTGGTCTCGAGGCATTTTGAGATGACTAGTATTGAATCTGGGCATTTGTTAAGTCCCATTCTTTTGATGAATTATGGATTGTCAACGGATGTAATCTTGGTAGAAGTGTCTAGATTAGTTTGTCGATGAATCCCATTTATGTTCAGGTTTTGTAAAGTCTTGAGGACTCATCCCCTTTATGGGAGGTTTATATCAATACGAATGTCATGTTGCCAAGTTTTCCAGGTTTTAAATTTACTCTGATCTTTAGGGTGTTACACAATCAAGTTTGCTTAATGACAAAAGTTTCATTGCAGCAAAGTTGGCTCTGGCACAGACGTTTATCTCACTTGAACTTTCGTTATATCAACAAGCTGGTTAGTGGGAAATTGGTAAAAGGACTTCCTGAGCTGAAATACGAGAAAGAACACTTATGTGTTGCATGTGAGAAGGGTAAGATGAAGAGAGCTCCGCATAAACCGAAGCCTGAACCAAGCACTAGTTCTCCGTTAGAATTATTACATATGGATTTGTGTGGTCTAATGAGAACTCAGAGTTTGGGTGGAAAGAAATACGTGTTGGTTATTTCTTCGATCAAAAGATGAGACGCCCGAAGTTCTCATTAATTTCTTAAAGACGACCCAGGTGAAAATGCAGCGACAAGTCAAGTTTCTTCGAACAGACGACACAGAGTTCAAAAACAAGATAGTTGAAGAATATCTCGAATTGGTCGGGATATCACATCAGTATTCTGCTGCTAGAACGCCTGAACAAAATGGAGTAGTCGAAAGGCGAAATCGGACGCTAGTCGAGGCCGCTCGGACTATGCTTAGCCAATCCGACTTACCTCTATTCTTGTGGGCAGAAGTTGTGTCGACTGCATGCCATACTCAAAATCGATCCATGATACACCGCCGTTTTCAAAAGACTCCATATGAGCTGATCAACAACAGAATACCAACAATCAAGTATTTTCACATATTTGGGTGTAAATGTTTTGTGCTTAATGACAGAGAGTGTCTGAATAAATTCAGTGCTAAGGCGGACGAGGGTATCTTCATTGGTTATTCTTCAACATCGGCAGCATATCGTGTTTATCTGAAGAAGTCAAAGACAGTTGTCGAGAGCGTTAATGTAACATTCGATGAAGATATGGCTTCTGAACAACTCAGTTCAGAACCCGTGATCACTGGAGTATTAGCTTATGGGTAGATCAGTCCAGAACCTGTTTCTACAGAGAAAAATTCGGATAACGCTTCTACTTCAGTTTCACATTTATTTGATTTAGATTTGTTATTTGAATTCTTTTATGATGAGTTTCTAGGATCTAATATACCTAAATCTGCTGTGACTGACAGGTCTGAAGACACAAGTTGCAATCATCCAGTTACTTCAGATGTCATAACTGAACAAGAATCCCCCGTTCAGTCAGAAACTCACATTCCTACATTTACTCCTACAGTTGAAGATGTACAAGTAAATGTTGGGCCAGAAGTAATAGTTTCAATTGGGTGTAACACACTTTCAACTCAACAGCCACAATCTGCTGTTCCAACTGATGCTTCTGCACCTGAAACTTCAACTACAAACCCCCCTCTTGTTATTTAAACTGAAGATTCTGATAGTGGATTTCTAGATGATGATCTTGTTCAATCAGTATCTACTCCACTTCCTCATGAGCATCGCTGGACCAAAGAGCATCCTTTACATAAAGTAATTGGAGATCTCAACAAGCCTGTACAAACGAGGTCAGCGACTCTTAATCAATGTATGCATGACTCATTTCTCAGTAAGATTGAGCCAACACGAGTATCAGAGGCTCTTGCTGATTCGGACTGGGTATCTGCTATGCAAGAAGAAATCAATCAGTTTGAAGCCCTAAAGGTTTGGAGATTAGTTCCAAAACCAGAAGGTAAAACAGTGATAGGAACTAAATGGGTATTGAAGAATAAAAAGGATGAAGATGGTATCGTCATAAGGAACAAAGCTAGACTTGTTGCTAAAGGTTACCGGCAAGAGGAAGGCATAGACTACGAGGAGACGTATGCTCCAGTAGCGCGTATAGAAGCAATCCGCATGTTTCTAGCCTACGCAACTCATAAGAATTTCACAGTCTTTCAGATGGATGTGAAAACAACCTTTCTGAATGGCATTCTTAAAGAGGAAGTGTACGTGTCTCAACCAGAAGGGTTCGTCAATTCAGATAAGCCAAATCATGTTTATATCTTAGACAAAGCCCTCTATGGTTTAAAACAAGCCCCTCGAGCATGGTATGACGTTTTATCTAAATTCTTGGTCAAGTTCGGTTTTTCTAAAAGGTAAGGTTGATACTACTTTATTCATCAAAAAGGAAAAAGCTGATATTATTCTTATTCAAATATATGTTGATGATATAATATTTGGTTCTACAAATCCAAAATTTTGCAAAAACTTTTCTAACCTTATGGTGTCACGTTTTCAAATGAGTATGATGGGAGAGATGAATTTCTTTCTCGGATTACAAGTTAAGCAGTTTTCTACGGGGATTTTCATTAACCAATCTAAGTACATTTTGGACATTCTTCGGAAGTACAAAATGGAAAATTGTAAACCAATTGGAACCCCGATGGCACCAGGTACTAAGATTAACACTGATACTTCGGGTAAAAGTGTTGATGTTAGGACTTATAGAGGTATGATAGGATCGTTAATGTATATTACATCTAGTAGACCAGATATTATGTTTTCAACATGCTTATGTTCTAGATATCAGGCTGCTCCCAAAGAATCCCATTTGGCTGCTGTCAAACGGATCTTTAGATATATGAAGGGCACTGCAGATCTTGGTCTGTGGTATCCTAAGGATACTGGGTTTCAACTGACTGCCTATTCAGATTCAGATCATGCAGGTTGCATGTTGGACAGAAAGAGTACTTCAGGTCACGTTCAATTTCTTGGAGACAAGCTCGTTAGCTGGGCATCAAAGAAACAATTATGCGTTTCCACATCGACTGCTGAAGCAGAGTATGTAGCTACTGCAAGTTGCTGCTCTCAAGTCTTGTGGATGCGAACACAACTGCGAGACTATGGATTTAAGTTTGATAAAATTCCAATCTATTGTGACTCGAAGAGTGCAATCGCGATATCTGCTAATCCTGTCTAGCATACGAAAACCAAACACATTGATGTCAGGTATCATTTTATTAAAGATAATGTAGAAAAAAGAACAATTGAACTTTATTTTGTAAAAACAGATTATGAACTTGCAGATTTATTTACCAAACCCTTAGATGAAAAGAGATTTAATTTTCTTTTCTCTAAGCTTGGTATGTTAAATCTTAAGACATAATCGGTTGTTACCTAATAAACTTACGTATTGTTATTTTTCATCATTTTTCTTTATCTTTATGTCTGAAAGATATCTGCACTTTAATTGTTTACTCATGATCTCAGGGGGAGTAATAGAAGATTTTAGATGATCTACAGTATTTTGAGGGGGAGCATAACTAATTTCTGCATTTTACTTAACTGACAATTTTTTTTTGTGATGCATGATTTTAGGGGGAGCATATAAGTCAAGTCAAAAGGAGTAAGACTATGATTTCTGATTACTTCTGATTAGAACTCGTTCTTTAATCGTTTTATTGTTTTATGTCATTTTTAATTTTTTAATAAATGTTGTGAATAAATTTGTTTTGACTAGACTTTGAGACTTATGCAGGATGAGAGAGAATGACACGATCATATCATTTTTGACTTCAACTGACTTTATGAGTATTAAGATTGAGCGAAAAGGTAAATTTCTTATCTTAATCTCAAATGTATCTGAAAGAAGGACAACTTTCAGATATAGAAAACATGTTCTTAAATGTTCAAACCACTTCTCGAATTTTAAACAGATTTTATAATTTGGAAGTGTGATTTTAAATATTTTCATTTTATTTTTGTGCTTCATTGATAAACAAACCGTGTGTTATCCAAAGATTAATACTTGTGTATTGTCTTTTCTATATATTTTCAAGTATTCACACACATCGGTTTGACTTTGTTCAAAATGATCTTACCATGTCTCATATTGTAACCAATTTTTTCGATGGTAAGACACCCCGCTTGTACTTCAAAGAATTTTGAGCGTTATTTCATTTGTAAACGTCATTTCGAGAATGTCTATTTTTGTTTCGTATGGACATTATCCGTTGTTTTTGACCATAAGCCTTGATTGCTATATCATTCATTTCTGATCATTTTCATACAATGTCAGATTTTCAAACAAGTCTTTTGTATTCATATTCATTCATTCAATATACTTGTTTGAAAATATTTCAATGTTTCAAATGCTCAAATATTCATGATTATATTTTATGAGCTTACATTCATCTGACATTTGTATATGAGTTTTAACTGATAAAGTTAAATCATTTTGAGCAACATTATGCTTTCATAGGATTACATGGGTTCTTTGTGCTAGGACTTAAATGAACTTCTATGAAATCACGTTAACCAGTGATTTCTACCCAAGAAGTTAATCTATAGAGATTGAGTGTGAGGAGTCAAAAAGAAATGAGTGTGGGTTGTGCGATGAGGTGAAATGGAAAAGAGAGTTTGGTTAGTAGTGTGCTTAATGATTAAAAGAAAGAGGGTGAGAGATCAGAGTAAAAGAATATCAAACTCTGAACCAACTACTTTCTGAGTCGGGCAGCCACATTACTAGCGTTTCACAACTCTTTGGTGAACGTTATTGAAACAGGCAACTAGCCCATGCCATCTCTTGTTAAAACCTCACCAACCACTCATTTTCTTCTCAAAAAGAAAATGTTTCACATTTTCAAGGGGACGCAGTATATAATCTATCTGGTTTTCATTTTGAAAATCTGGATATTGAAAAAAAAGGAAGTCCGCGCCACCTTCGCACTTCAATCATGCACATTAAGTCTGTGTTTATCTCCTGTTGTCTCAGTGGTTTACACAACTTTGAGCCTTATTGAAAAGCAATCATCGTGCTTAATTCTTTCTACACATGCACGAACACACAAGGAATTTGTTTCTTTGTCATAACATTCATAGAAATTGCCTTTATGGTATTTCGATGATTGGATGGAAGCCCTGGGGGAGTGAACATCAAAAAGCTCCTTTATATTGTGTATTCGTTACACACAGTGACTTCGTGTTACTGACAGGCATTTTAACTGATTCATTTGTTGATTCAGGAGTTACATGTTCTTATTTTGTCTAGATTTGAAAAGATGTGGATGATTACATGGTTATGGATCACAGAATCAGAGGCTCTTGGACAAATCAGAATGGTCAAAGACATTTCTTGGGAGAAAAGTTTTGATGACATAGATGCTCAAATCATCAAAAGGGGGAGATGATATCAAGAAATGTTAAAGTTTTGTAGTTTGGGGGAGATGGTATTAAGAAATGATAAAGTTTTGAGAGAAGATTTTCCGAAATGTCCAAGTTAGAAAAGTTCAAAGTAAAGATTTGAAGACGATCAAAGTATTTATGAAGATTTGAGGAAATTTGCTTTGAAGATTATTTGCTAAAGCAATCTGAGTTGATTCTGAAGATAATTTCTTTCCAAAATCTGAAAGTGTGTTTGTGAATGTTTTGGGGAGATTGTTAATCGTTTGAAGACAGTTTTGGAAAGAATACCGTCAAAGAAAAAGGGTAGATTGTACTGACAGAGCTTAAAGTGAAGACTGAATTGCTAGATCTTTCAACAGTGATCTTGAATCCAAAGGGGGAGATTGTTAGAGCATAAATATGTTGGATACAAGATCAAGAAGACAAAAGTCAAAAGTTCAAGAAGTCAAAGCTAAGAAAGTCAAATCTCATCAAAGTCAAAGTCTTTTGTAATAAAAGTCAATGTATTGTATTTGTATTTTAGTTTCCTTGTTTTAGTTGTAGGTATAAATAGTTTCCTTTCTTTTGGTAATTAGAAGAGAACTTAATTGAATCATTATTCAGTTGTCTACTTGAGAGAAAATACGTTAGAGAGAGATTGAAGAGAGAGAAAGTGTAATCTTGGAATTGAATTGAAATCAAACAGGTAATTTGATTGTTAATCTTGTTTGTTTGATTAATCTTGATTAGAAACTAGAATCTGGGAATATCACCTTGTACTCTAGATAGATTTTGTCTATTCCAAAGAACTCGGAGGCATATAATGTAGGAACAATGGATAAAGCCTTTTTCAGATAATTGGGGTTATCGTAACCGATACCCGAATTCGCATACTTGGGTTCTTTTGGTGCAATTAGATTCAGCGTGTGATTAGATTGATCAATTTTATAAAGTTTTTGTTCAAGCTCCTTTAACTGATTAGATAACCTTTTATTTTCATTTTTGTAAGCCACGTTTTGAGTTACAAAATCAATTTTCTCGTTCTCGGACATACGTAGCTCTTTGGTAAGATCATCTACTTTGGTCTTTAGCTCTTGTGATTCTTTTGAACAACTCTCACACTCTTGTTTTAAATTTGAAATTGTGCACAGATTGCTAGAAATTTCTAAGCTTTGATTTTAAATGAATTCAGACTGTGCAGAAACTCGTTTTTCTAGAGATGAGAGGAGTTGTTCTTTTTTTTTTTATGAGAAGCTTGTAAGAGTCAAGTTTATGCATAGTGAGTTGCATCTGATCAAGTAAAGCTTCTTGGTAAGGAGCACATACCTGACATGGAGAATTATGATCTTCATCATTAGTGTCAGACGATGATGAATGTTTGCCCATAAAACACAAGTGTGCTTCGGCATCCTCAGGTTCTTCATCAGATACTTGCAGCCAGTAGTCATCTTCAGCCATGAGAGCGTTACCTGCTTCCTTTTCTTTGGCCAGTAGCAGCTTGGCTCTATAATAGTCTGAGTTGCGTACAACAGGCTTGCGACAATCCTTGGCAAAATGACCCAACCGACCACAGTTGTAGCATTTGATCGGCTCCTCCTTTGGCTTTTCTTCATGTCTCTTGTCAGACTTCTTTCCATCTTCAACACGTCTCTTACCTTCAGACTTCTCTTGATGATCACGGCGAGTGGAGAATCTTTGCTTATTGGAAGACTTGTTAAAGAACTTCCTCTTCTGGAAAGCTTGAGTTAAGTACACCATAGCTTCTTTCATCTTAGTGTATTCTGGATCCGAATCACTGTCAGGATCTTCGGGTTCAGAATCACTTTGCACTGGCTTCTTTTTAGACGAACATCTGACAGACTTATCTCTTTTCTCAGATACGAGTGCTAACGGATCAACTACAGGATTTTCCTCTGCTTTCTGATTCCCCATTAGCTCCATAACTTCCTCTTCATCCTGGAGTAGCATTTCATAAAGTTCATGTAGATACAGTTCTCCAGAGTCTGAGTGTGGCGGATATGAGAGACGAACGACTTCCATTCAGGCTGAAGGTTGTTCATGAACTTGATATTATTCTCGGTATTCGTCTTCGTGATCTTGTTTTTCTGGAGATCATTCAAAAGCATGTTGAACCTTTCATAGGTTTTTGTCAGTGTCTCGCCTTTTCTTGATTTGAAGCCATCATATCTGGTGATGCAGTTTGTCACCTTCAGCTGATTGTTGATGTGGCTTCCCATCATCATTTTCTCAATTTGGTCCCACATTTTCTTTGCAGACTACTTGTAACTATCGATGCAGGCATATATGTCATTGGGAAGACTTTGTAGAAGATAGGACTTTGCTTTCTTTTCAGCCTCGTACAATTCCTTTTCTCGAGGGAGAAACTCACTGACAGTTTTCCAAACACGACGTTCTAGTCGACCTTCAAGTAGGTTTCCAGGTATGACTTTCACTGGCCATTCTTGTGGCCCCTCTGTCAGACACTTGTATATACCTTCATAAGTTGATTTCACTTCAATGAAATTCATGAAGCGATCGTGCCACTGAGGATATTCTCCCCGATAGAGCACCGGGTGATTTTGATCCGAACCAATAGCTAAAGGGTCTCTTGAATTCATCTTAAATCTCTTAACTTAAAAACACTGTAACGATCGTGAGACAAGCAGGATGATCCAAACACAATTATAAAAATAAATAGAATAGGACAAGGAACAAGGGTCCGGTCGAGCAGGGGTACCGGTCAAGCAAAAGATCGGTAAAGGCAATGTACCGGTCGAATCAAAGGACCAATAAGGCAATGTACCGATCAAGGACACTAAGGTATCGGTCGATAGGATCGACCGGTAAAGCAGGGTACCGGTCGAATATAATTATCGGTCAAAACAAAGACGGTCGAACCAAAAGACCGGTAAAGGCAGAGTATCGGTCAAAGCCAAGGACCGGTAATGCAGGGTACCGATCGAAGCCAAGCGCCGGTCGAACAAAGGACCGGTAGTGACAAAGAGTCGGTCGAACCAAAGAACTGGTATAGACTAGGTACCGGTCAAACGACCTATCGGTCGAACCAGATTAATAACAAATTAAGATATAGACCGATAAAATCAACACACCGATAAACAGATAAGCCCGATAAAATCAATAGCTAAGTCAGATAAAATCGAAGAACACTCCGAAAAATACGAACAATCTCAAGAACAATCGTCTTAAATAACCCAGAAATTCAATTTTGCAGAACGATAAACTCACTGACTTTTCAAAACCTAAACGACCGAAAATTAATTAGAATTAAAAATCGGCCGATAATAAATGAAACACAAAAGAACCGATAAACTCAATCAACCAAGATATTCGATCGATAAACTGATTTTTCAGAAACACAGCAGACCGATAAAATCGATCGATAAAAACACATAAACAGTAATCAATCGACCCAGACTGATAATCACTCTTCTAGAAAACAAGCAGATCGACCGGTAAAACTCATAAACAGATAATCAATTAAAGCACATAAAAGCGATTAACACAAATAATTGTTATAGGGTTTTAGACAAACCTTTTTCTGGATCAAACCTTAAGTCTCTTTGCTTTGATACCAATTGTAGATCCCAGTACAGTGCAATCAACAACAAATAATATCAAAGATGAATAAGATTTAAGCCACAACTACTAGTTATATGATTAATATGAAATCAAAGGGTTACAAGTTTACAGAAAGGATTTCTGATCAGAGAGAGTAAACCTATTGACTAGTAATCTGAAATTATGAGACCTTAAACTTAACAAATGAAACTGAAATAGCTTTTACATACTTAGGCTTTACAAGTAATTGGGCTTATGGGCTTTTAGGCCCAACAAGCAATAACTATTAAGAACTTTACAAAATATACCCTGAACTTCTATTTACCATTTAAATTCACCCTAACACTTCTTCTGAGCAATCCTGATCAAATGATTAGTAGAATATAACATATCAGAATTACCAAAAGATTTACCTTTGAATGCAATGTTCTTTTTGGCATTTGATGTGGAAGCAAATGTTTTGTCTTTCTTCTTCTCATCCGAAGAACCTTTAACTCTCCAGACCATCTGCTCTTTCTTAGATTGCTTTCAAAGAGATTTTACATAAAAGCTCGCTGAACCATCAACAGATTTGTCATAAAATAGATTAGATGGTCGGATCTGGTGTGATTTGACATTGTTTGATGTTAGACAGTAATTGTATTCAAGATTAAATGAGAGTCATTATTGTAATTGTTGTAATAGTTGTTTGTGTGTGTTGTAAGATGAGCTTAGAAGGTTTGCCTTGCTTGGTCATATTGACCTATATATAAGCAAGTCCTTGTGTTGTTTCTGAGAGAGAGACGCGTGTGCAAGAGAGTAAGTGTGTGATAGTAAAGGTGTAATATTGGTGGTAGTTGAGAGAGAAGAAGATCACACACAAAGAACACACACATATTCGTGAGATATGTGATTAAGTGTGATGATTTGTGTGTTGTTAATCGAAATTGCTTGTTATGATTGTGTTCGAAATGTGTTTGTGAATGAATTGTAAAACTTTTCAGATTGAAATTCGAGGTCTAGATAAGTTTTTGGTGCAAATTTGTTGATTTTATAAGTATGTGTTTCATTCATCAAATGTGCGTTTCATTAATCAGATGTGCGTTTCATTCATCTGAGGTTTGCGTTTGATTCATACAGGTTTGCGTGTGATCATCAGAGTTTTGCGGGTGTTCATCTTGGTTTGCGTGTGATTCATACTGGTTTGCATATCGAAAGTTTATTTGTGCTTAATTTGTATTGTGCGTATCACTTCACAAATGCACACCGAGTCTTGCGTTTCAAGGCACACACGCACACTGAGTCTTGCGTTTCAAGGCACACACGCACACTGAGTCTTGCGTTTCACGGCACACACGAACACTGAGTCTTGCGTTTCACAGCACAATCGCATAGTTCAGGTGTGCGGGTCACTCGACAAATGTAAACTAAGGTTTACGGGTCTCACTACAAACGCAAAGTTTGGTTTGCGTTCCTCACTTGACACGAGTGTAGTTTGCGTTTCACACATAGAATTTTTTTTTTCTAAGAAATTTTCAAAACAGTAACACGCCCTTTAAAATCTCTGAATTTAAGGAATCAGATATACCGAAGACTGCATTCCGAACTTGATACGGTCACTATGAGTTTATAGTTATGCCATTCGGGTTGACAAATGCTCCAGCAATCTTCATGGATATGATGAATAGAGTATTCAAGAATTATCTGGATGACTTTGTGATTGTTTTTAATGATGATATTCTTGTTTATTCAAAGTCGAAGTCTGAACATGAAACACATCTCCGATTAGCTTTGGATACACTCCGAAAGAAAAAGCTATACGCCAAGCTATCGAAGTGTGAGTTCTGGTTAGATCGAGTAGCGTTCTGTGATCAAAATTTGCGGAGGGGGACAAAAGTTCTTTCTGTGATCAAAATCTCTGAAATTTTTTTAAGATTTCTGTAATTTTCTTGATTTCATTGGATTTAAAGATCTTTACTAGCTAATATTTTTCATCTTGAAGGTACATACATCTTTCAATCATGGCAAATTAATTTCTCTCTATGGGATCTCATATAAAGCCTCCGGTCTTATCTGTTGGAGATTATTCACAATGGAAGAAAAGAATGATTCAGTTCTTAAATCTAAAGAACAGGGATTATATGACATCTATCATAGATGGTCCGGGAAATCCACAATCATTTGTACCTGGACAAGCAGCCACAGCAACATCTCCAGCAATCGCAGATCGATACGTGCCAAAACCATATCAATTCTTTTCGGATGTGGAAAAGGCAAGACACAAGATAGATGAAGAGGCACTTATCTATCTCACTATGGCAATCGCTAATGATATCTACAATCGAGTAGATAGTAGAGAATCTGCAAAAGATTTATGGGATGAATTGGAGAGACAGTTTCAAGGATCAAAGAAGTCAATTCAGACAAAGCAGAATCAGAGTATAAATGCATATGAAGGTTTCCATGTGAAAGAAGGAGAGACTTTGTTGGAAACATACAATCGTTTCAATGTGATACTGAATGATCTAAGGAGAAATGGGATGAACAAGTCAGAATCAGAGATCAATTATAAGTTCATCAAGAACTTGAACCCAGAATGGAAAAGCTATGCTATCAACATTCAGATGACCAAGGACATGGCACAAGAAGACGTCAACGATATCTTCACAACTTTATCTCAGCATGAGGATGAAGTAAAGCAGCTTGGTGCTGAAAAGAAGATGGTCAAAGATTCTTTAGCCTTAATGTCTGAACGTAAGAAAGGGTCAAGTTCCAAGTCCAGTTCTTCTTACAAGTCAAAGTCAAGGAAATCCAAAGCTCTTCTAACTGAAGTTACTGATTCAAGCACTGATAAATCTTCTACTGAAAGTGAAGAATATTCAGATGAGGATATGCAACGATTCGCTGAAAATCTGGCTCTTCTCACAAAGCAGTTTACAAGTTTTGGAAAGAACAAGTACAAGCCGAAATATGAGAGTTACAAGAAAGACAAGTACAAACCGAGATCTGAAAAGAAGTATGAAAAGCGAGAATAGAAGAGAGAAGGAAAGAAAGAAGAGACTGAGCCGAAATATGGAAGATGTTACAATTGTGGAAAACCAGGTCATTTTTCCAAGGATTGCAAGTTCAAGCGTACAAAGAATTCTGAATATTATGCTCGGAAAACACTGTTAGCAAAGAAGGTGGAAGAAGGTCAGAACTTAATGGCGGAAGAAGAGAATTGGTTGTACAAGAGTTCTGATGACGAATCTGCACACTTTACTCAGGTGTGTATGATGGCCAAAGTAGATGAGGACATTGGATCATCTTCTGATCATTCTGACTGTGGTTCCGAGGTACGTATTCAATCCTTAAAGCTCAAGTTAAGTTCATGAAAGAAGAGTTTAAAACTTTAAAAGGCAAACTTAGTCATTAAAGACAAACAATGTTGAATTTTCGTGATGAAAATTAAATGTTGAAAGATGTGGTTAAGGAAAAGGAATCTGAAAAAGATTGTTTGAAAAAGGACAAAGATGTTTTAAATTCAAAGATATCTGAGCGTGAAAAAGATCTTGTAAACTTAAATGCTGAAAAAGGTGATTTTCAACTAAAATTTGAAGCGTGTTTTCAAGAAAGAAACGAGGCATATTGTAAAATCAAACAACTGGAGGATTTAAATCTAAAAAGAGGACAGATTGAGAAAACATTAAATCTTTTAACAAACAAACTCCAAGATGTCAGATTTTATAATGTTAAAAAAGGTTTAGGTTTTGAACCAAATACTGTTTTGAAAAGAGCACCAGAAAATTTGTATAATTTTGATAAAATGGGCTCTAATTCTACAAAACCTGATATTCATGATACTTTTGTAAAAGGTAAAGTTGTGAATGATGATGACATTTCATCTTGCGCTGATTCTATTTCAAGTTTAAAATTTGTTGGTTTTACTTATAAAGATTTAAATGAAAGTTACAAAACAAGAAAGATAGAATTTAGTGAATTTACTTCTATATTTTCTCCTTGTTTACCAACAGAATCAGCCAAGGTTGAAGAAAATAATACTGAATCTCAGTGTCAGTTTGATGAATCTGATTTAGAAACTGATGTTGAGAATCAAGTGTTATCAACTGATTTATTCACGACAAATTCCTCAAATGGTTCAGAAAGTGAAAATATCATGAATCAAAACCTTAATTCTGATTTTTCAAAAATTATGACTGAGGAGATTTTTACAGAAATGATGAATGCTTCAGATCCTGTTCCTATTACAGAGAAGATGGAATCAAACTCTGAGGTAAATTAAACATCTAATTTTGAGAAGCAAATCACAGATCTTCAAAAGACAATAGAAGAGTTAGAAGATGAGAATGTTGATCTCAAATTCAAACTTGACAAGTCTTCTGAAGAAAACAAAGAACTCTCTAAAGAGTTAATTATTTTAAAAAATGATTTGTTTCAACAAAATCTAACGGAGAAAAAGATGTTTGACTCTACAAACTGAAATGTTCATTCTAATCCAGAGTTTGATACTGTTAATTCTAAATCTTCAGTTGTTTATACTTCTACTCCTGAATATCTTCCGAGTATTTTTGAAAAAGGAGAAACATCAAAGGCAAAATCATCTTCTTCAAAGAACACTAACAAGATTCTGTTTCCTGTTTCAGATGTAAAAAGGCAAAATGGTAAAGGAGAATGGGTGAAGAATGTGAAGGAAAATAAAGTTGCTTTAAATAAATGTAAAATCAGTGATAGTGGTAGTTTGATGTGTAAAAATTCAAACGTTTTCAAATGTCAAAGTTGTATGAATGATTGTACTTCATTGGATAAATCGAAGCTTTTGACATTTGCACGTAAGAATTTTATTTGCAAACACTGTCATGATAATGCATTTATCATTCCTTCTATTCATCCTAAATCTAAAGTTTCCAGAAAAACATCACATGTCAAATCAGCTTCTAAATCCTTAACTCATCAGGCTAAAATTTTTCATGCTAAGATTGATCATTTTTCGAAAAAGAAAACATTTCATGAGCTTAATGTTAAAATGGTATGGAAATGGGTACCTAAGCCTCGCTATGAGTGGTGAATTAAGGCTAAGGTAAATGATGTTGATGAATTGCGAAAAGCTAACAAGGAAGGACCCATATGGATATGGGTACCTAAGCAGAAGTAATTTGTTTTTTTTGCAGGCCTCACATACATGGTATATCGATTCAGGATGCTCGCGCCATATGACAGGATTTAAGCATCTACTTCATAATTATGTTGAGGAACCTGTTGGTACTGTAAATTATGCAAATTCTGAGGTTACTGGATACATTCGAGGACACGGATCGTTAACAAATAGCATCGTGACGATCAAAAGAGTACTATACGTAGAAGGACTTGATCATAATCTTTTCAGTACAAGTCAATTCTGCGATAGTCAATTTCAAGTTCGATTTACTGATAAATACTGTTATATTGAAGATAAAGATGGTCGTGCAGTTTTTAAAGCCAAGCGAAATGTAAATCTTTATTCTGTGAATTTTCCAACACTTTCTGCATCAAGATCTGTATGTCTGATTGCAAAAGCTTCAAGAGATGAAAGTTGGATATGGCATCGGCGTCTGTCTCATCAAAATTTTGATGCGATTAATCAGTTGGCGAGACAAGGTATTGTCAAAGGTCTACCAGAACTAAGGTTTGAGAAGAATTCTCTTTGTCCCGCTTGTGAAATGGGAAAGATGAAGCGAACATCTCATAAAGCAAAGACAAAATTCTCTTCTTCAACACCTCTTGAATTGATACATATGGACCTTTGCGGCCCGATGAGGACTCAGTCTATCAATGGTAAGAAATATATTTTGGTCATGATAGATGAGTACTCCAGATATACTTGGCTGGAATTCTTAAGGAACAAATCAGATGCAGCAGAGCTGATCATTGAGTTTTTAAAGAAGATTCAGGTTCGACTACAACTACCGATTATATCTTTGAGAAGTGACAATGGCACGGAATTCAAGAATGAAAAGCTTCAGAGTTATCTCATATCTGTTGGGATCTCTCACAATTTTTCTGCTGCCTACACTCCTCAGCAAAACGGTGTAGTTGAAAGGAAGAATCGAACACCGGTGGAATCTGCAAGGACAATGTTAGCCTATTCCGGATTGCCAATGTTTCTGTGGGCTGAAGCCGTAGCCACTGCCTGTTTCACACAAAACCGAACGATTGTCATCAAAAGACATAAAAAGACAGAGTATGAACTTATTAATCATCGAAAACCGAATATTAAATTTTTTCGTACTTTTGGTTGCAGGTGTTATATTCTCAATGATCGAGACAATCTTGGTAAATTTGACAAGAAGGCTGACGAAGGCTATTTCATTGGTTATTCGTTAACATCTAAAGCCTATCGGATCTACAATAGACGAACCAAGACGATCATGGAGAGCATTAATGTGTCATTCGATGAATCATCAACGTTGACTTCTGAACAAAACAGTTCAGAACTCAAGCTTAAACAGAAATTTTCTATTCAAGATGGAATAGAACCTGAAGTCAACCAGAATAAGTCTTCTAATTCAAATAAAATTACAGCTGAATTAGACTTATTATTTTTTGATGCTTTTCTGGATATATGTGCAGATTTTGAAAAATCAAACATATCCGCATCAACTTCAGAGGTTCCAATTATAATCGCAGATATTTTAGGACCTTCTGAAAATGTCACAAGATCAACCACATCAGGTACATCTACACATATACATTCTGAAGATACTAATGTTGATTCTGTGCATGCAGATCCAAATTCTGCAACAGAAGTTCCGAGTGATTCTTCTAATGCTCCGGAAATATTTACTTCAGAAGAGGTTGTACAAGATGTCCCGAGCACATCTGGGGTTGATAAAGACTTACCTACAGTATATGATGAATATGAGGAAGATAATACTCAAGCTGATATTCATCCGATTCCAAGTACAATGAAATGGACAAGAGATCAGCCACTTCATAATATCATTGGTGATGCACAGTCTGGTGTACAAACGCGTGCAACATCGGCTAATTTTTGTCTATATTCAAGTTTTTTAAGTTCTCTCGAGCCGAAGAAAGCTTCAGAAGCCTTGCGTGATCCAGATTGGATAGTGGCGATGCAAGATGAACTTCTGCAATTTGAGAGGAACAAAGTTTGGCGACTTATACCACTTCCAAAAGGAAAATCTGTTATTGGAACAAAGTGGGTTTTCAGAAATAAGAGAGATGAATCTGGAGTTGTAGTTCGAAATAAAGCTCGCCTTGTTGCAAAAGGTTATTGTCAACAGGAGGGGATTGATTATGAAGAAACATTTGCTCCTGTGGCACGACTGGAAGCGATACGAATCTTTTTATCCTATGCAACGCATAAAAATTTTATGGTCTTCCAAATGGACGAAAAATCAACATTCTTAAATGGAATATTTCATGAAGAAGTATATGTTGCTCAACCAGAAGGATTCGTTGATCCAAAGGACCCTGATCATGTCTATGTCTTAGACAAAGCCTTGTATGGACTCAAACAGGCACCAAGAGCTTGGTATGAAACTTTAACTCAATTCTTACTCGCTTCAGGATTCAAGAAAGGTACAATTGATACTACTCTCTTTCTGAAAAAGCAAGGTGATGATATGATTCTAATCCAGATTTATGTAGATGACATAATTTTTGGTTCTACAAATCCAAAGTTTTGTAAAAACTTTTCAAGAATCATGGAATCTCGTTTTGAAATGTCAATGATGGGCGAACTAAATTTTTTCCTTGGTCTTCTAGTGAAACAGTTACCCGAAGGCATTTTCATCAATCAGTCAAAATATATTCGAGATATTTTAAAAAATTTTAACATGAGTGACAGTTCAGTGATGAAAACACCAATGGCAACGGGCACACTTTTAGATGCAGATCTTTCTGGTAAATCAGTAGATCAAAAAGTGTACCGTAGCATGATTGGTTCACTGTTGTACTTAACTGCGAGTAGACCGGATATTATGTTTGCTACATGTTTCTGTGCGAGATATCAAGCTAATCCGAAGGAATCACACCTGGTCGCTGTAAAACGGATTCTTAGGTATCTTAAAGGTTCTACTGAGTTAGGCCTTAGGTATCCTAAGGGTTCGTCTTTTGATTTAACTGCCTGATGCTGATCATGCAGGTTGCAAACTGGATAGAAAGAGCACCTCTGGTTCTTGTCAGTTCTTAGGTGATAAGTTGGTTAGTTGGACATCTAAGAAACAAAATTGTGTTTCTACATCCACCGCCGAGGCTGAATATGTAGCTGCCGCAAGCTGCTGTTCAGAAGTCCTCTGGATGAAAACACAGTTAAAAGATTTCGGATATACTTACCAACGAGTTCCTATTTACTGTGATTCTAAGAGTGCGATAACTGCTAATCCAGTGCAGCATTCCAAGACAAAACACATCGACGTGCGTTATCATTTTATAAAGGATCATGTCGAAAATGGGGATATCGAGATGCACTTCGTGACTACAGACTAACAGTTGGCTGACCTTTTCACCAAGCCGTTGGATGAAAAGAGGTTTACCTTTTTAGTTAGCAAACTTGGTATGTTAAATGCCACCTCATGATTCGAGGGGGAGTTTTCTAAACTTGTTCTTTATTTGCATATATTTTAGATATTTCATCATATGCTATTTGACTAAAGCGGAATCATTTTTATAATGATTACCAAAATCTTTTTCTTGCAGGATATTTTATGTGACAATGGCTTTTGGACAATTCAGTTCAAAACCCGTAATCAAATGTTTTCTTCTGAAGGATGCTTTCTTGATTATATCTTTTCAGGAAGTTTTTCATTTGAAAATATCAAGGGGGAGGATATCTATTCAAGGATACTTTACTTGCTATATTCATTCCAGGGGGAATTAAGGATTTCAATCCACAGGTATAACATTCTAATCCTTATACTCTAACACTTGTGAAAGAGGAACAACTTTCACTTGTAAAAAATGGTTTTAAAATGTTCAAACCGCTTCACGATCTTAACATGTTTTTATGATTTGAGAAGTGTGAATTTTAAATGATTTTTGGATACTTGAGAGTCTTATATGTTTATCTGACCGTGTGTTCTTTAAAGAATAATACTTGTGTATTTTCTTTTCTATATACTTTGTCAAGTATTCATACAAACACTGGTTCAGTATTTTCAAAATGACTTTGTTATTACCATGTATCAAATGATATATCTTTCTATGGTAATACTCCCGTCGTTTGGTATTCATAATTGTTTGAATCAAACGTCATTTCATTTTTTAAATGTGCTTTCATTGATAATATGTTTATATATTGTTCATATAAACAACATACGTCTTTGAATTCCCAAATATTTTTTCTTCATGATAATTTGATCTGATCTTAATCATTGTCAGATTCTCAAAACATTTCTATTCTTTTCATTCATATAAAGTTTTGAGATATCTTAAATGTTCAATATGCTCAAATTTCATTTCTGATTTCTAAATGAGCATACAAACACTGACATATGATTTCTTGTGCTTTACATGTCAAGAAAATCATTGAACAACATGTACTTCTTAGGAACATGGGATTCAATGTGAGTGCTTATTAGATCTTCCATGGATTCACGATAACCAGTATTTCCTACCCCAGAAGAAATCCTTTGAGTGATTGAGGGGAGAGGGGTCTAAAAGAATTGAGTGTGGGAGTGAGCTGAGGTAAAATTAAAATGAGAGATTGGTTAGATGTGAGCTTAAATGTTTAAAAGAAAGAGTGTGTGAGAACAGAGTTAAAAGAATATCAGAACTCTGCACCAAACATCTTTCTCAGCTGGGCAGCCACATTACTGATTGGTTCACATTTCTTTCGTGACTATCATTGCAATAGGCAAATAACCCATGCCATCTCTTGCATACAACCTCCCTAGCTACTCATTCTTTTCTTAAAAAGAGAATGTTTTACATTTTCTGGGGAAGCAGCATATAATCTATCGGATCTTCACTTGGAAGATGTTGATATTGAAAAAGAAGGAAAGTTTCCCCACCTTCGACCCTTTCTCATGCACGTTGAGTCCATGTACAATCATTGTTGTCTAAGTGATTTACATATTTTGAGGCTTATGAAACACAATCATTTGTGCTAATTCTTTCAAAACACAAGCACGAGCACACAGAGAATATGTTTTTCTGTCAGAACATTCATAGAATTACCTTGTGTTTTTCAATGATTGAATGGAAGTCCTGGGGAGTCATCATCAAACAAGCTCCTTATATTGTACATTCGTTGTACACAGTAACTTTGTGTTACTGACAGGCATTTCTAACTGTTTCATATATTGATTCAGGGTTACAACTCTTAATTGGTTTGAATTTGAAAAGATTCAGATGAATACATTCATGGTTCAACGGCTCTTTCAGATCAGTTGACAGATTTTATCATATCATGTTTTGGAAATTTATAATTTTCCTATATGGGGGAGATTTTTTATTATCATAAAGAGGAGATGAAAGTTCATGAAGATTATGCTTATCAGACAGTGAGAAGTTTATTCAATGATGGATCTGACCTTGAAGTGTTTTAATGATTTTGATTCTTACAAATCATTAAAAAGGGGGATGTCACACCCCGCTAAAGCGGAAATACGGAATATGACAGTTCGATAAACATAGCATTAGGAAATGATATAATACCTTCATACATATCAACCATAGTTTTCATCCTGTTCCAAAATAAGCTTTCTTTACAAAACCCAAATTTAAATTACATGATACTATTAAACGATTAAGCGCAAAAACTAAATCTCAATCATTATCCGGATACCTCCTTGTTCCCTGAAAAGCATGTATAAAACAAGGTCAACTACAAGGAGTTGGTGAGTTCACAAGTTTTAAAGATGCACAAAAATAAATTTTTATATGCAGAATTGACCAATTAAAAACATAATATCAAATCCACCCTTTGAACCATAATTCATGATTAAAATTTTTAAATTATATGACAGTAAATATGCCTCAAAACCTTTTCGTATGTTGAACCTCTACTAGACCGTCCACTGACCAAACAAATATGCCCCAAAAAGAACTACCGTTGTGGCCATGAATCACATTGATAGCTCCTATTTCTCTAGAATTAGTGCACCCTTACTCGTCAGTATAAGGTGGGCTTGTCACACCAAATAGCGCTATCCACTAAGACTATAGGCTCCCGCAGGAGTTAACTAGTAGAGTCGGGGACTTAAAGAAACAATCCAACATACTAATATCCGCATACATGTCATATAATATCCAAAACAAACGCTTTATCACCAAAGCAACCAAAATCATCCATGATAATCATAACAAACTTCGTGAATTATTGAAATAAATTACATGCCTTTCACCCCAAAATATATAAAACATTAAAATAGGGGTTGTGAATACTCACCTTTTATGATGATGCAAGAGTATAACAACACAATTCTCTAGCCCGGTCCTTAAAACCCTATAGAGTAATTGTACCAAAAATTAATACCCATCCTCAAAACCTAACTCGACCATTCTTACATCTCAATATGTATATATATATATACACATGCCATTATGTTTAACTTATTGTTTAGAATAAGATTTTAGAATTTACTATACCAAACAAATCACCAAAACATAAGCTTTTAAAGTTTTAGGATCACTTTTTGGATTTCAGCACTTGCTGTCCAAATTTTGTGATCTCAAAATAAGCTTCAAAATAACATTTCCCAAATACCAAAGATAACCATATTTTTACAGTAATCAATATACTAAATTATGAACTATTCTGCAAAATTTTATGATTTAAGGAAGTGTTTAGGTGTCCCAAATAAATTCCACAAAACAGATTGTCACTAATTTTTCAGATTAGTGACACACTTCACTTGCAGCTTACATTTGGGATATCAAATCTCAGAATTAAGCAATGAGCCATATATGGTTGTAAAACTAACTCAAAAATCTAACATGTGGAAAAAGATTCACTCAATTTGGACAAGAATTGAGGGAGTTATGGTCTTTGAAAGTTGGGTATATGATTCTGCCAATTCTGGACAGATTACACCACTTTCTTCTAAAATACAAATGAGTGACCAAACCTCCATAATTTTGAGTGATTCTTGATGCTATAAATCACTAATACCTTAAATTGAAGTTTTGTAACAAAAATCCTAAATTTTTAAGGAGTATGAACTGACTTATAAAGCTTGAAAGTGAAGGCACAAACCATGACAGCAAGCTGTTGACATGATGAAGTTTGTATTAACATAAAATGATGATCATTTGGCATGGTTTTCATTAATAACTCATGGCCTCACATCTTAAATGAATATACAAAGATTCTAATAACTCAAATATACATCATGGATTCATAGCAACTTCAAGTGCTCATCCAATCCCATGCATGACAACATAATCACTAAATAAGTGATATTACGCCATTTTAGATGCTCTTAATCATTTGAGATTTGAGTAATCTCATTCTAAGAGTTTCTTTATACTCAAAATGGTTGTAAATATATAAATTTCAGTCCAAGTATCACCAAAATTTCGTGGACCAAAGTACCTCATTTCATAACACTATTATTTTGATAAAATCTCAAAAATCTCACTTAAATTCCAAGTTTTATGGGAAGATCATTCAATGGTTTACTTGGCAAATGTAATATTTACCAAAGGTATCCCATTTCTCTTCTAGAACAAAGATTTTATAACTTCTACATGAAATGGTATGAAACCCTCATATTTTGAATAAAAACTTGAAAAATGAAGATATAAAGTGATTACCTTCTTACTTGGAGATGAGAACTTGAATTCTTGAAGTAGAAGAGGGTTTAAATCTTGATTTCTTCTTGGAAATTTTCTGAAAATCGATTATGGTGGTGGTGGTGTGTGGTGGCCGGCGTGAGAAAGAGAGAAGAAGGAGAAGAGAGGAGGTGAGGAGTTTACTTGGAAACTTAAAATGAGTAAATAGCCTCTACACTCCACTTTTAAATTTTAAAATGATGAAAGGAAGGGAGGTGGTCTAAATTTCGGCCATGTGGCCTTGATGACACCCTCAAAGAAATAAATAAAAAAAATATATAATTATGATGCATACTTGATTTAAAATCAGATAAATTTGAGAGCTGTAACCCTAAATTTTCAGTTTACATCTAAAAATAAACATTATAAATGGATAAATATATTTTACTATAAAAATAAAAAAAATCCTATTATTATGGGTATTTTAGACTCACAACATAATTTCTGGCATTTTTGAGATGTAACGGTCAGTTATCAGTCCGAACCGGGTATTTTTACGCGACTTCCGAATTTTTCGAGTAAACTTCTAATTTAATCATTCTAACTAGACATTAAGGAATTTAACTTCATAAATAATTTCTAATAGGTCAGAGATTGCTAACCTTATCATACTGGTTATTAGGCAGCTGTCACATTTTCCCCCTGTTAAAAGAATTTCGTCCCGAAATTCATACTTAAATTCCTTCTGATTAAATCTTTTCAAATAACTGAGGATATTGATTCCTCATATGATCTTCTCTTTCCCAAGAATATTCCGGACCGAATCTTGATTTCCATCGGACCTTTAGAATTGGAATTTTGCGGTGCTTTAATCGCTTAACGTCTCGATCGAGAATCTCAATGGGTTCTTCTTTAAAACACAGACGTTCATCGACCTTGATTTCTTCTGGTGAAACAATCAATGATTCATTGGTCACACACTTCTTTAAATTTGATACATGAAATGTATCATGAATGGCACTCAATTCTTGGGGTAGTTTGAGTTTATAAGCCACTGGTCCAACTCTCTTTGTGACTTCGAATGGTCCAATAAACCTTGGACTTAACTTACCCCGCTTCCCAAAGCGAATGATGCCTTTCCAAGGTGATACTTTTAATAGCACTTTATCACCTACTTGGAACTCCAATGGCTTTCTTCGATTATCAGCATAACTCTTTTGACGATCTCTTGCTGCCTTAATCCTATCCCGAATAACTGATATTTTATCGGTGGTTTCCTGAACGATGTCCGGTCCAAACAATTTACTTTCTCCGGCTTCTATCCACCCCAGTGGTGATCTACACTTTCGTCCATAAAGAGCTTCATATGGTGCACATTGGATACTGGAGTGATAACTGTTGTTATAAGAGAATTCAACCAATGGTAAATGTTGATCCCAATTTCCGCCAAAATCTATCGCGCATGCACGCAACATGTCCTCCAAGGTCTGAATGGTCCTTTCCGTTTGACCATCCGTTTGAGGATGATAAGCTGTACTTAGATCCAATCTGGTGCCCAAAACCTTTTGAAATGTCTGCCAAAATCTGGAGGTAAAGCGACTATCTCTATCGGAAATGATAGAAATGGGTACTCCGTGGCGAGAAACGATTTCATCAATATACAGTTGCGCTAACTTTTCCATTTTGAAATCTTCTCGTATTGGTAGAAAGTGCGCAGACTTTGTAAGTCGATCCACTATTACCCAAATAGCGTCATGACCTTTCCTAGTTCTGGGTAATTTGGTTACAAAGTCCATTGAAATTTGATCCCATTTCCATTGAGGTATTTCGGGTTGTTGAAGAAGACCCGAAGGCTTTTGGTGTTCTGCTTTCACCTTTGCGCAGGTCAAACACTCACTTACATACATAGCAACATCTCGTTTCATTCCTGGCCACCAATAATAGCTTCTCAGATCCTGATACATCTTGTCTGCTCCGGGATGAATCGAATATTTTGATTTATGAACTTCTTCCAAAATTTTGGACCGCAGGTTGTTAGCCTTTGGTATCCAAATTTTATCCTTAAAATAACGTACTCCATCTACTCTTGTTTCAAAATCCTTCTCCAAATGATGAAGAGACTCATTTCTCAAATTATCAGACTTTAATCCTTCCTCCTGAGCTTCAAGAATTTGCGCCTTAAGATTTGTCTGAACAATTACTCCCATAGCTCGTATCCTCAAGGGCTTTACTCTCTCCTTTCTACTTAACGCATCTGCTACAACATTAGCTTTTCCTGGATGATATTTAATTTCACAGTCATAATCACTGAGCAATTCCACCCACCTCCGTTGTCTCATATTAAGCATCTTCTGATCAAAGATGTGCTGAAGACTCTTATGATCAGTAAAAATGGTACATTTTGTCCCATAAAGATAATGTCTCCAAATCTTTAGTGCAAAAATTACAGCTCCCAATTCCAAATCATGGGTGGTATAATTTCTTTCATGCACTTTTAACTGCCTAGACGCATACGCAATCACCTTATCCTTTTGCATTAGGACACACCCCAATCCTTGGCGTGATGCGTCGCAATAAACCACGAAATTGTCAGTGCCCTTAGGCAATGCTAAAATTGGAGCATTGCAAAGTCTTTGCTTGAGCGTTTGAAAAGCTTCTTCCTGTTTATCTGTCCATATAAACTTTTCATCCTTTCGAGTTAAAGTGGTTAAAGGCTGCGCAATCTTGGAGAAGTTAGAAATGAATCGCCGATAATATCCTGCTAAACCAAGAAATTGACGAATCTCCGTGGGGGTCTTTGGAATCTCCCATTTCTTGATGGCTTCCACCTTTGCTGGATCAACTTGAATTCCTTCTTGATTAACTACGTGCCCGAGAAAATGAACTTCTCGTATCCAAAATTCGCATTTGGAAAATTTGGCATATAGTTTCTGATCCTTAAGTAATTCGAGTATCCGCTTCAGATGCTGCTCGTGATCCTCTTTGCTTCGGGAGTAGATGAGAATGTCGTCAATGAACACGATTACAAATTTATCCAAGTATGGTCTGCATACTCTGTTCATTAGATCCATAAAAACTGCCGGTGCGTTCGTTAATCCAAAAGGCATAACCAGAAATTCATAATGCCCATACCGAGTTCTAAAGGCTGTTTTGGGAATATCTTCTTCACGAACTCTCATCTGATGGTATCCTGATCGAAGATCGATCTTTGAGAAATAAGCAGCTCCTTGTAATTGATCGAACAAATCATCGATTCGGGGAAGAGGATATCGATTCTTGAGAGTTAGCTTATTGAGCTCTCTATAATCGATGCACATTCGGAAGGTTCCATCCTTCTTTTTGACAAAAAGAACTGGGGCTCCCCAGGGCGAAGAACTTGGTCTGATAAATCCTTTTTCAAGAAGTTCTTGGAGTTGTTCGGACAATTCTTTCATCTCCGATGGTGCTAGACGATATGGAGATTTTGCCACCGGTGCAGCTCCAGGGATTAAATCAATGTGGAACTCAACTTGTCTTTGCGGTGGCAATCCAGGTAATTCATCGGGAAAAACTTCTGGAAAATCTTGGACTATTGGAATATCCTGGATGCGCTTCTCCTTTAACTTCTTATCTACTACATGCGCCAAAAATGCAACACACTCTTTTCTTAAATACTTACGCATTTTCATGCATGATACTATTTTTAAACTTGTTCTTGGCTTCTCTCCATAAACTAAAAGCATTCCTCCTTTTGATGGTTGAATTCGAAGTTTCTTTTCGGAACAACAAATTTCTGCTCGGTTCTCGGATAACCAATCCATACCCACCACTATATCGAAACTTCCTAATTTAATTGGAATCAAATCTATGCTAAACTCCTTCTCCGCCAAAACTAATGTACAGTTAGGAACTACTTCGCTAACCCTAATTTCTTGACCGTTAGCAAATTTAATAACATAATCTTCCTTTAACTTTTGAGACTTTTGCCCAATTTTAGATCTGAATTCTAATGATATAAAACTCTTATCTGCTCCAGAATCAAATAATACGGACGCAGAGTGATTATTTAAGAGAAACGTACCTGTAATCACGTCCGGATTTTGTCTTGCCTCTTCCGCTCCAATTTCGAACACTCGTGCTCTTGCTGGCCTTCCTGGGTTCCCCCGATTAGCTGGTTGGCCTTGATTTATAGGCATCCTTCTGTTATATTTAGGACAGGCACTCCTTAGATGATCCATACTTCCACATTCAAAACATACTCGCTTTTGAGTGCTCTTGCAATCCTTAGCAAAATGGCCTACTTTACTGCACCTATGACATATTATACAACGCCCTTGATGGTAATAATTACACTTATCACATTTTGGCACCATCTCTTTTTCTTTACCCGTAGACTGGGCCTGAATTCCAAAGTTTCTTGTTATTCTCTGCTCTTTACCTTTCCTCCCATCAAACTGTCTTCTCCGGGTTTCCTCCATCTTCCTTTTACCTTTGGCTTTTTCGTTTGAAAACAGTCCTGAACGAGTCGCGTTATCGGTCAACTTAGCGGCTAAACTTACTGCTTCCTGCATAGTGTTCGGCCTTCCTGAAGTCACATCTCCCCTTATTTCAGGTGCTAATCCCCAAATATACCTATCAATTCTATTCTCTTCTGGTGTTACTAATTGAGGAACTAACTTTGCTAATTCGTGAAATCGAGACGTATAGGTATCCACATCATTCCCTTTCATCTCGTGGTTCCACAATTCTGCTTGAAGCTTCTGCATTTCGTTCCTTGGGCAATACTCTTCCTTGAGCATTTCTTTAAATTCATTCCATGAAAGTCTAATCACTGCCTCTCGTCCACGAGTTTGGACTAGGGTATTCCACCAAGTTAACGCTCGCCCTTGCAGTAGGCAAGCTGCAAACTCCACTTTGTTTGCCTCTGAACATTTGCTAATGTGGAGTACTGATTCCATACTCTCGATCCATGATAGTAATCCAACCGCCCCTTCGGTTCCATGAAATTCTTTTGGATTACATGTCCTGAATGTCTTATAGGTGCATTCCTTTTCTCCGGTTGGTCTCACATTATTCTCGCGATTAGCATTTAAACCTGCCGCAACCTGGCTAACGATGTTTGGAAGTGCTGCTAAAAGCTGATCGGACACAAGACGTGCTAGATCGGGATCTTCTCTTCTAGGAGGCATAATTCTATTACAAAATTCCAGGTTGGAGTTAATTAATCGCCTAATCCGGCAATTAATTTATATAACGCACAACAACAACATTTATTTTATAAATCATGCATAATACTAACGATCATAAATAAATTCCACCAAAACTATCAAAATTTATAGTTGATAAATGTTCATCATAAACAAATGATGTCTTCAGGTCCACAAAATACATATTCCCAAAAGACATAAGTTTTAAAGATTACGGAATATTATCAAAGAAGACAAACATGTCTAATGCACATAGAATAAAACAAACCAACCCATAATGACTATCAGGGTTCCCAAAACTAAGGCTAAACTCGCGTATAGCCTTTGAATCACTCTTCTAGACTCCACAAGCATGATCAATACTCCATTCATGGTCTGGTCTTGGATTTGCAACATTCCAATTACTTTATCAAGAGATTGACCATAGTGGTCTAATCTGGTTTTAGATATCTCCAACTCTCGGGACAAACCCGAAACCCAAAAACTCTCAAGTGCTGACATACCGGTCGGCTGTCCTGCCGGCCTGGCTACCTGTGAAGAAGAAGGTGCGTCACGCCTAACCCTCAATCGGGAGGGTCCCGCCTCATCCCTAGATGGAATGATAAAGGTCTCCCTAACTGGTGCTGGAATACTAATCCGAGCGGTCGTCCGAACCCTAGCTCGAGACGCCGACTGTGAAGGTGCGGGCACAAGGGATGGCGACCTTGTTGGCGATAATTCAGATCCCGAGTAACTATGCTCAGATGGATCATAGTTATCACTCATGTTTGCCTTCCTAGATTGACTAGAAATATGTCCGGACTCTTCAGAAGGTGACTCAGAAGACGAAGAAGAATGCGACATGGTAACTGCAAATATATGACAAATTTTTATCCATTAGCATACTAAAATAAGTATTAAAATCTCAAAATACTTATGTGAACTCTCTTATTAATCATGCTTCTTCATTTTTGGAACAAAAGTTTCTATTTTTAGCAACTCTTAATATAGCTATTTCAAGTCCCTTCTTAAGCATACCAAATTAGACATAGGTGATCAAACTTTGTCTAAGTATAATATGCTAAGCTGACACTCGTCTTAGTTATACTATTAGTATGCTCAAACTTAAGATTGTTTATAAAATAATTTTTGAAAATAGTGGTTATAGTGTATGGTTTTTATAGTAAAAAACCGGTATTCTCTATAACCTATGGCTCTGATACCAAGTCTGTCACACCCCGCTAAAGCGGAAATACGGAATATGACAGTTCGATAAACATAGCATTAGGAAATGATATAATACCTTCATACATATCAACCATAGTTTTCATCCTGTTCCAAAATAAGCTTTCTTTACAAAACCCAAATTTAAATTACATGATACTATTAAACGATTAAGCGCAAAAACTAAATCTCAATCATTATCCGGATACCTCCTTGTTCCCTGAAAAGCATGTATAAAACAAGGTCAACTACAAGGAGTTGGTGAGTTCACAAGTTTTAAAGATGCACAAAAATAAATTTTTATATGCAGAATTGACCAATTAAAAACATAATATCAAATCCACCCTTTGAACCATAATTCACGATTAAAATTTTTAAATTATATGACAGTAAATATGCCTCAAAACCTTTTCGTATGTTGAACCTCTACTAGACCGTCCACTGACCAAACAAATATGCCCCAAAAAGAACTACCGTTGTGGCCATGAATCACATTGATAGCTCCTATTTCTCTAGAATTAGTGCACCCTTACTCGTCAGTATAAGGTGGGCTTGTCACACCAAATAGCGCTATCCACTAAGACTATAGGCTCCCGCAGGAGTTAACTAGTAGAGTCGGGGACTTAAAGAAACAATCCAACATACTAATATCCGCATACATGTCATATAATATCCAAAACAAACGCTTTATCACCAAAGCAACCAAAATCATCCATGATAATCATAACAAACTTCGTGAATTATTGAAATAAATTACATGCCTTTCACCCCAAAATATATAAAACATTAAAATAGGGGTTGTGAATACTCACCTTTTATGATGATGCAAGAGTATAACAACACAATTCTCTAGCCCGGTCCTTAAAACCCTATAGAGTAATTGTACCAAAAATTAATACCCATCCTCAAAACCTAACTCGACCATTCTTACATCTCAATATGTATATATATATATACACATGCCATTATGTTTAACTTATTGTTTAGAATAAGATTTTAGAATTTACTATACCAAACAAATCACCAAAACATAAGCTTTTAAAGTTTTAGGATCACTTTTTGGATTTCAGCACTTGCTGTCCAAATTTTGTGATCTCAAAATAAGCTTCAAAATAACATTTCCCAAATACCAAAGATAACCATATTTTTACAGTAATCAATATACTAAATTATGAACTATTCTGCAAAATTTTATGATTTAAGGAAGTGTTTAGGTGTCCCAAATAAATTCCACAAAACAGATTGTCACTAATTTTTCAGATTAGTGACACACTTCACTTGCAGCTTACATTTGGGATATCAAATCTCAGAATTAAGCAATGAGCCATATATGGTTGTAAAACTAACTCAAAAATCTAACATGTGGAAAAAGATTCACTCAATTTGGACAAGAATTGAGGGAGTTATGGTCTTTGAAAGTTGGGTATATGATTCTGCCAATTCTGGACAGATTACACCACTTTCTTCTAAAATACAAATGAGTGACCAAACCTCCATAATTTTGAGTGATTCTTGATGCTATAAATCACTAATACCTTAAATTGAAGTTTTGTAACAAAAATCCTAAATTTTTAAGGAGTATGAACTGACTTATAAAGCTTGAAAGTGAAGGCACAAACCATGACAGCAAGCTGTTGACATGATGAAGTTTGTATTAACATAAAATGATGATCATTTGGCATGGTTTTCATTAATAACTCATGGCCTCACATCTTAAATGAATATACAAAGATTCTAATAACTCAAATATACATCATGGATTCATAGCAACTTCAAGTGCTCATCCAATCCCATGCATGACAACATAATCACTAAATAAGTGATATTACGCCATTTTAGATGCTCTTAATCATTTGAGATTTGAGTAATCTCATTCTAAGAGTTTCTTTATACTCAAAATGGTTGTAAATATATAAATTTCAGTCCAAGTATCACCAAAATTTCGTGGACCAAAGTACCTCATTTCATAACACTATTATTTTGATAAAATCTCAAAAATCTCACTTAAATTCCAAGTTTTATGGGAAGATCATTCAATGGTTTACTTGGCAAATGTAATATTTACCAAAGGTATCCCATTTCTCTTCTAGAACAAAGATTTTATAACTTCTACATGAAATGGTATGAAACCCTCATATTTTGAATAAAAACTTGAAAAATGAAGATATAAAGTGATTACCTTCTTACTTGGAGATGAGAACTTGAATTCTTGAAGTAGAAGAGGGTTTAAATCTTGATTTCTTCTTGGAAATTTTCTGAAAATCGATTATGGTGGTGGTGGTGTGTGGTGGCCGGCGTGAGAAAGAGAGAAGAAGGAGAAGAGAGGAGGTGAGGAGTTTACTTGGAAACTTAAAATGAGTAAATAGCCTCTACACTCCACTTTTAAATTTTAAAATGATGAAAGGAAGGGAGGTGGTCTAAATTTCGGCCATGTGGCCTTGATGACACCCTCAAAGAAATAAATAAAAAAAATATATAATTATGATGCATACTTGATTTAAAATCAGATAAATTTGAGAGCTGTAACCCTAAATTTTCAGTTTACATCTAAAAATAAACATTATAAATGGATAAATATATTTTACTATAAAAATAAAAAAAATCCTATTATTATGGGTATTTTAGACTCACAACATAATTTCTGGCATTTTTGAGATGTAACGGTCAGTTATCAGTCCGAACCGGGTATTTTTACGCGACTTCCGAATTTTTCGAGTAAACTTCTAATTTAATCATTCTAACTAGACATTAAGGAATTTAACTTCATAAATAATTTCTAATAGGTCAGAGATTGCTAACCTTATCATACTGGTTATTAGGCAGCTGTCACAGGGGAGAATAATCAAAGTTCAAGATCAGATTGAAGAGGAGATAAAGTATTCAGATGATTGTAGTCAAAGGTTAAAGAAAGCTTATCAAAAAGAAAGTCAGAGTTTGAAAGAAAGTCAAAGTTTATGTAAAAGTTAATTCAAAGGAAGAGACAAGTTTGAAGAATTGTGAAAGTTTTCAAGATGTCAAAGCCGAAAAGATTCGAAGTTGAAGATTAATTCTGAAGATAAGAAGACCTGAAGATTATTGTCAAATTTTTTTTAATCTTGAATCCAAAGGGGGAGATTGTTAGACAGTAATTGTATTCAAGATTAAATGAGAGTCATTATTGTAATTGTTGTAATAGTTGTTTGTGTGTGTTGTAAGATGAGCTTAGAAGGTTTGACCTAGCTTGGTCATGTTGACCTATGTATAAGTAAGTCTTTGTGTTGTTTCTGAGAGAGAGACGGGTGTGCAAGAGAGTAAGTGTGTGATAGTAAAGGTGTAATATTGGTGGTAGTTGAGAGAGAAGAAGATCACACACAAAGAACACACACATATTCGTGAGATCTATGACTAACTGTTAGATCTGTGATTAAGTGTAATTCATGTGTTTGATCTAATAAAAGTGATTGTGTCAATCTAAATGTGTTTATGCTAGTAATTCTTGGGCCACATTTGATATGACACTTTTCTTTTTAAAAACATTTTCATGAATAGAACTTGAAGTTGTTTTGAAAGAACAGGTTGATTATGTTGAGTTATTAACAGGTGATTGATCAATCACATCAGATGATACTTTATCTGACAAATCAAAGTTTGCAGCTTCCAAGTCCTTTATCTTTTTTAACAAAATATTTCTTTCATCAGAAAGTGTATCAAACTTCTGTTTCAAATCAGATTTAGCCATCTGTTCTTTAAGACTGTCTAAGGATTGAACAGAGATCTTGGATGTGAGCTTAGATATTTCTGATTCAAAAATTTCAGATTCAGCATTCTTTAACTCCAATGCAGATATTTTGTCTTCAAAAGCATTAAACTTGTGTTGAAACTCAACTGATTCAGCTTGCAATTCTGACGATTTTTGTTCAGTTGTCTTCAGTTGGTTTTGAAGATTCACAATCTTTCTCTCTTTCAATTTGATTTTTTTTTCACAAGTCTGAATAGTATGTTCTTTTAAAGCAATCATTTTCTCTCTCTCTTTAATTTCTTTCTCTTTTTCCTTGACGATACCTGCAAAATCAGATTTAACAGCATTAGTACATTTAATACAATCATGAGTTTTATCAGAATTTGACAATTTAGATTTCAACTCCTGAATCTGTTTAAGTAAAACTAAATTATGTTTCTTCAGTTTATCTCTTTCAGCTTCTATTGCCGGTATCTCAGGCATGTATATCATTGCACAGTCTCTCCCTCACAAAACTGTAAACATCTTGAATAAAATGATTAGTATTGAATGAATGATCGTTCCCAAACAATTCAGAAAAAATTGTCTGAAAGTCAAAATCAGATCATTTCCTAAAAAAATTATTTCCAGAAAAATTACAAGTATAGAACTCGCAAACACAAGAAACTCCCAGATCTCTAAACTCGCAAAGTACTGTTCAATAAACTTTGCGCTAAACATTATGTACGTGAAACTAAAACTCCCAGAACACTAGGTGCGCGTATTGAGAAACTTGTTAGATGTGATATGCCCGAAGTTGCTTCTCGCAAAGAGCTTCGTGCGCGTTTTTGAACTTCTCGCAGATAAGACTTGCGCGTTTAGGACTTAGAATAATTTCAATCTAATCACTTCTCGCAGAAGAATACAAACTCGCACGTCAATAAATCCTTACGCATTCCATACTTAGAAATTTTGACAATATTGAAACTCGCTAAGTAGAAACTCGCATGACTAAGAAACTCGCATGTCACTGTTCATCTTACTTCTCGCTGAAAGTGTTGTGCGCGAACTATAAACTCGCAGATAGCTTATGTGCGTTTTATCACTTCTCGTAACCTCTTTATACGCGAACCAACATAAAAAATTCATAGACCATCGTGCGTGTTCTTGAGTTGGTGCGTGTTCTTCATTTGCGCGAAGTCTGGATCTAGCACGTTCGATACTTGGACTCACGAATTCAATCAAAAAGGATGTAAATTTGCAAATTAGAACATGAAATTGTACAGGTTTTTTCGATTTATCATGTGGAACATTTTTCTAGTACAATTAACAGTCTAAAAACAACAAAATCACACTGAATTGATTCAAACATTGATCGATATATTTTTCAAGAAAATCCAAAATTTCAAGAAATTGAAATTGTTCTAGTGATTAAATCGTGAAATTTTGTGAATATAAAGTATTTAAGAGTGAAATTTGAGCATATTAAGCATTTAAGATTTCTCAAAACTTTGTATGAGTGAATAATCATGAAAGAATAAAAATGTTTTGAGAATCTGACAATGATGAATAACATTTTGGTATATCAAAGACGTAAGATGTTTATATGAACAATATATAAACGTATTAACAATGAAAGCACATGTAATGATGTATGATTCAAACCACAATGAATATCAAACGGGAGTATTACCATAGAAAGATTAAACTTTTGATACATGGTAATAACAAATTTAAATGAAGTACTGAACCAGTGTGTGTGAATACTTGACAGTATATGGACAAGATAATACACAAGTATTTATCTTTGGAAACACACGGTCAGTTAAACTTTAACGCTCAGTAACGAAAAACATTTAAAATCACACTTCTAAATTCATGAAATCTTTTGAGAACCAGAACTGGTTTGAACATTTAAGAAAACATTTTTCATGCTTGAAAGTTGTTCTTCTTTCAAACAATTAGAGATCTAGATCAAAAGATATTTACCTTTAAGATCCCCCTCAAATCATGATAGAATGATTTATATTCTGATAATCTCCCCCTGGATATTTGCAAAATATCCTTGTTTTAAACTTTTAAGAACGGGTCCTGATCTGTTGTAATAAGAAACCACGCTCTTGACTTTGAGAAGTCTGGGTTTTGAACTGTTTTGTTCAAAAGCCTTTGTCTTGACTTTGAAGTCCGAGTTCTGAGCTGATGTACTCAGAAATCAATGTTCTTTCTCCCCCTTAAACCTTGGGTGCCTGCAACACAGATTTAGATTTTGGTACCTACTTGTATTTGGGTCCTGAAGTATTAGTTGCAGTTCTTGTGGGGGTAACATAATAAGAACCATACCAGTAATTAACAAAATTATTGCTTACAAAGTCATTTGATCCATAGTAAGAACATCAAATCTTCTTCTGAGCAATCCTGATCAAATGATTAGTAGAATATAACATATCAGAATTACCAAAAGATTTACCTTTGAATGCACTGTTCTTTTTGGCATTTGAGGTGGAAGCAGATGTTTTTTCTTTCTTCTTCTCATCCGAAGAACCTTTAACTCTCCAGACCATCTGCTCTTTCTTAGATTGCTTTCCAAGAGATTTTACATAAAAGCTCGCTGAACCATCAACAGATTTGTCATAAAATAGATTAGATGGTCGGATTTGGTTTGATTTGACATTGTTTGATTTGACACTTTTCTTTTTAAAAACATTTTCATGAATAGAACTTGAAGCCGTTTTGAAAGAACAGGTTGATTCTGTTGAGTTATTAACAGGTGATTGATCAATCACATCAACTGATACTTTATTTGACAAGTCAAAGTTTGCAGCTTCCAAGTCCTTTATCTTTTTGAACAAAATATTGCTTTCATCAGAAAGTGTATCAAACTTCTGTTTCAAATCAGATTTAGCCATCTGTTCTTTAAGAATGTCTGAGGATAGAACAGAGATCTTGGATGTGAGCTTAGATATTTCTGATTCAAAAATTTGACGCTCTTGCTCAAAATATTTTTCTAGCTTCTTGTTTTGTTCAGAAATATCTTTGAAAATCCCAACATTTCTCTTCTAAGAAATTTTCTTTTCAAGCTCAAAAGACTTTTTCTTATCTTGAAAAACTTTTCTTTCTTTTTCAAGTAAGTCTTGTAATGTTGAGATCTGTTTGGGAAGTTCAACAGTTTTATCTTCAAGAACTTTTCTCTCTTTGGCAAAAGTGTCTCTTTCAGTAATTAAAATCTTTTCAAACTCAGACACTTGCTTAGAGAGTTTAAGACATCTAAGCTCAAGATTCTTTTTCTCTTGTAAAGTTTTGTTTGAAAGATCAAATATCTGTTGAGTAGAAGATTTCTCTGAATCAGTTTTAACTTTATCTGCTTGGAGGCTTTTTTTTAGTTCAACATTCTTTAACTCCAATGCAGATATTTTGTCTTCAAAAGCATTAAACTTGTGTTGAAACACAACTGATTCAGCTTGCAATTCTGAAGATTTTTGTTTAGTTGTCTTCAGTTGGTTTTGAAGATTCACAATCTTTCTCTCTTTCAACTTGATTTTTTTTTCACAAGTCTGAATAGTATGTTCTTTTAAAGAAATCATTTTCTCTTTCTCTTTAATTTCTTTCTCTTTTTCCTTGACGATACCTGCAAAATCAGATTTAACAGTATTAGTACATTTAATTCAATCATGAGTTTTATCAGAATTTGACAATTTAGATTTCAACTCCTGAATCATTTTAAGTAAAACTAAATTCTGTTTCTTTAGTTTATCTCTTTTAGCATTTATTGCCGGTATCTCAGGCATGTACATCATTGCACAGTCTCTCCCAGACAAAACTGTAGACATCTTGAATAAAATGATTTGTATTGAATGAATGATCGTTCCCAAACAATATAGAAAAATTTGTCTGAAAGTCAAAATCAGATCACTTCCTAAAAAAAATTATTTCCAGAAAAATTACAAGTATAGAACTCGCAAACACAAGAAACTCCCAGATCTCTAAACTCGCAAAGTACTGTTCAATAAACTTCGCGCTAAACGTTATGTGCGTGAAACTAAAACTTGCAGAACACTAGGTGCGCGTATTGAGAAACTTGTTAGATGTGATATGCGCGAAGTTGCTTCTCGCAAAGAGCTTCATGCGCGTTTTTGAGCTTCTCGCAGATAAGACTTGCGCATTTAGGACTTAGAATAATTTCAATCTAATCACTTCTCACAGAAGAATACAAACTCGCACGTCAATAAATCCTTACGCATTCCATACTTAGAAAGTTTGACAATATTGAAACTCGCTAAGTAGAAACTCGCTTGACTAAGAAACTCGCATGTCACTGTTCATCTTACTACTCGCTGAAAGTGTTGTGCGCGAACTATAAACTCACAGACAGCTTATGTGCGTTTTATCACTTCTCGTAACCTCTTTATGCGTGAACCAACATAAAAAATTCACAGACCATCGTGCATGTTCTTGAGTTGGTGTGTGTTCTTCATTTGCGCGAAGTCTGGACCTAGCGCGTTCGATACTTGGACTCACGGATTCAATCAAAAAGGATGTAAATCTGCAAATTAGAACATGAAATTGTACAGGGTTTGTCGATTTATCATTTGGAACATTTTTCTAGTACAATTAACAGTCTAAAAACAACAAAATCACACTGAATTGATTCAAACAGTGATCGATATATTTTTCAAGAAAATCCAAAATTTCAAAGAATTGAAATTGTTCTAGTGATGAAATCGTGAAATTTTGTGAATATAAAGTATTCTAAATCATAAGTCGAACACAATTACACCATTTTTACAATCAAAGATAACAAACAATTACAAATTTTGATTCAGCAATATACAAACAAACACGTTCTGCGAGTTTTTGATTTTTCAAGAAATCGATTCAATCTGATGATCCAAATCTTCTGAGTTAGATTGGGTTCAACTCTGATACCAATTGAAAGTGTAAGAATCCCAAATTCAATTCAAGCACAATCTCAATTCAAGATTTGACAATCAAGATTCTAGAGAGAGAGTAGAGAGAGAAACTAAAGTCATATGTCTATTAATGTGACAATGAATACGTACAATGCTTAGTTCTTACAACACTTACAACACAAGAACTATTTATACTAAGATAAGAAACTCTCACAATAAAGGTTCTCTCAAGTCACTAAAGTTGATTTTGACATTACAGACTTTGACTTTTCACATTAAATCTTGGATACAATAAAATACACTAACAATTATAATTTGTCAGAATTTGACAAGATTCAGATGAATACATTTATGAATTGATGGCTCATTATTAGATCATTTGGGGGAGAAAGTTAGTATTTTACCAAAATAGATCATGAAGACTGTACTAAATTGATTAATTGGGGGAGAAGTTTCAAAGACAGAGCTGACTTTGAAATAAGTTTTGATGATTTTGATTCTCATAATTCATCAAAAAGGGGGAGTTATTCTTAAAGTTGAATTTCAAAGTCACAAAGTGAAAAAGACTTGTGGATAAATTATGGTTTTTCAAGTCAAATGAAGATTAAGTGATATTTCAAAGACATTCTGAATAAAGTTAAGATGATTCGAGAAAGTTTGTTTTCTGAAGACGATGCGGAGATCAGAGAGATGAAAATAAGAGATCAGAGATTCCTCAAAGTTATCTTAAAGTTCAAAGATTCAATAGTTTCAAGAGTTCAAGTTGAAAAGTACAAAGTTCTTGTTAAAGACTTGATGGATGTTTAAAGGCTTTGTGAAAGACTTTTCAAGATTCTTCAAAGTATCAGTGTTTTGAAGATTGTCAAAGCTTCAAAGTTTAAAGCTGTCAGAATCAATGTTTGAAGAATCAAGCGTTGAAGACGAATGTCAAATTTTTATTAAATCTTGAATACAAAGGGGGAGAATGTTAGTGAATAAATTGTATCCAAGTTTTAATGTGAAAAGTCTAAGTCTGTAAAGTCAACAGAGTCAACTTTAGTGGTTTGAGAGTTTAGTTTTATGAAAGTTTGTGATGATTGTAAGCTTGTGAGAGAAGTGTGTCAGGTATAAATAGCTTTGTATTGTAAGGGAACCATGTAACCAAGTATTGTACGTGTTTTCATTGTCAGATATCAATACATATGACTTGAGTGTTTTCTCTAAACTCTCTCTCTAAATCATATAATGTCAAATCTTGATTGAGATTGTGCTTGTAATCTGGGATCTTACACTTTCAAACACAACTCACACATGCGGATTTTGAGTAAGAACACCTTAGAATACACACACATAGAGCTTATTGTTAAATGCAACAAATAGGGATATAAGTCATTGGAATTTGTGTGATTGTTCAATAAAAGATGTTTTGATAATCTGAGAGTTATTAGTTTGCTAGAATACTGGGATCACATTTGGTATCAAAGCAGACAAATTTCAGAAATCGATTTTCACTCAGAAAATGAAGCAATCGCAGACTTACTGTTCTTAGATTGATGTTATGATTTTACAATGTAATTGTTAATTCATTGCTTGCATTGTAATCGCTTTGTGATTCATAATGTATTTTATTCAGATTGTAATAGCAAATTCCTTGTAATCAGTACTCAATTTCTCGAATTTGTAAGTTTTAGAGTTCGACATTTTCGGCTACTGTATTCGAATCAAGATCTTTGATTCATTGTTGTTTTGGGGAAATTGGTGCCAAAGGTTTGTTCAGATAATAATCGTGATCAATCATGTGAAGTTTGACATCAATTGATTGAGGTTTAGATCGATTTTAGGCTGAATTTGTGATTTTCGAAGTTGAGATCTGAAGAACTCGCACGAAGAACTCGCATAATGAAGAATTCGCATGAAACAAATTGAAAATGTTCCAAGGACAATTCACATAACAGCGTTGAACGAAAAGTGAAGAATTCGCATAGGCCTATATATGAAAAGTTCAGAATTCGTATAAACCTACGTGCGAAAAGTGCAGAATTCGCATATAAGAGTGATACGAATTGCCAAGAATTCACATGGAATTCGTATCGATGCGAAAAGTTTGAGGTTCAAAATTTTCTCTGTCAAGAATTCGCATAACTCTCTTGTGCGAATTGTGAAGAACTCGCATATAATTACATATGAATTCCTCGTGGTAAGTCTGTGTAAGGGTACATATTTCTGAGTGTGATTAAAGTTTCTGATTTTTGTTAATGAGCATTTCTAGCAATAAAAATTTCAGATATCAAGATGCCATATACTGCTGAAAAAGGAAATATTGTCTTGACAAAAAGAGATTGTGCTATCGCTTATATGCCAGAGATTCCAGCCCTTGAAGATGAAAATAAGAATCTGAAAATTCAAAATTCATCTATTCTTGATCAGATCAATAAATTGAAAGATAATTCTAGAGTTTTAAAGAAAGATTTTATTTGCTCAGATTGTGTTGCTAAAGAAAAATAGATTTCACATCTTCAAATCAAGTTGAAGAAGTTTGAAGGATTAAATAAAAATTCTACATGATCAAGGAAGGAGTTGATGCAAAAAGAACTTGATGATCTTAGAAGAAGAGAAAACATTGCTAGAGAGACGTGTGACGGGCTGAAAAAGATAAATTCACAAATCTTCTCTGAAAGAGATAAGTTAAGAGACAAAGTGTTCAGTCTTGAAGTTGAAATAAACATGCTTAAAGAAAAAGCTACAAAAGAGATGAACAACTCAAGAGCTCAAGAGGAGATAAAGGAGATTGAAAAGAAGAGAAAGTATTTGGAAAGATATAATGCTGAGCTTCAGAAGAAAATTATTGATCTGAAAGAACAGATATCTCAAGATAAAATAAAGTCAAAGAAAGAAATATAAGAGTTTAAAAGAGAAAGAAAAGCTTATGCTCAAAAGTTTTCTGACTTTTCAAGAAGGTCATTTGAAGAAAAGAAATCCCTTGAACTCAAATGTACAAAACTTTCTCAACAAGTGTCAGACTTTGAGAAAGTTATCATCATGGAGAGAGACAAGTTTGAGAAGGAAAAGAAGAAGGCTGAAAAGAAGAATGTTGGTGTGTTTAAAGAAATATCTGAACAGAAAAAGGTTGTAGAAAAAGATTTTGAGGAAGAAAGAAGTGTGTTTGAGGATGAGATAAAGAAGCTGGCAATAAAATTATCTGAACTTCATTAACTGTTATGAAGGAGAAGAAGACGAAGTCTGAATTACACAAAAAGTTTGATCTACTTTCAAAGGAAAGAAACAGTTTCTCAATAAAGATCAAAGAACTTGAAGAGATTATGTTCAAGGTGAAATTGACTGAGCAAAAGACGTCAGAATCAATTATTCAATCACCGAGAGATGATCCAACTGATCAGAATGATCATTTAAATCAACTGCAAGTTCAATTTTTACAAATGTTTCTAACAGTCCTTTGTTTGATGCAAATGATAATCATACTTCTAAACATAAAGAACAGATTCTTCGTTCCAACCTTTTCTATGACAAATCTATTGATGGTTCAGGTAACATTAAAAAGAACGAGTCTCAGCAGAAAATGATTTGGAGAAGGAAAGATGAGAAAGACAAAGAAAAATGGATTTGGAAAGTAAGAGGATCTACAGATGAGAAGAAGGAACCGAAATCATTTGTGCATACGTCGAATGCAAAGAAGAACAATGTTCTGAAAGGTAAAATTTTTGGCAAAGCTGATCTCGTTTATACAATTAATCAAATGATCAGGCTAACTTAAAAGAAAATTAATTGTTCTTACTGTGGTACAAGTGATTTTGTTAGCAAAAATTATATGGATAATTGGTATGGTTCTTACTACATTTCTCCTAATAGAACTACAATAACAAATCAGAACCCAAATACCAGTGGGTAACAAAAGCTAAATCTGTGCTGCAGGCACCTAAAGACTAAAGGGAGAAAGAACAATGACTTGTAAACATATCTGTTTAGGACTCATTCTTCAATGATAAAGATGGCGCATTTGACTTCTGAATTTACTTCAATCCTAGTAACTCAGAACTCGGTTTAATGATTAAGGATTATGCATATGTTAAGGGGAGCTTACATGTTTTATATTTTTACTGATATATTTTCTGATTTTTCAGGGGGAGATTAAATGATAAATTCATTGTTACATTTTAGACGGAATTACTATTCTCACCAGAGAATATGTAATGATGGCTTCTGGATAACTCAGTTCAAAACCCGTACTCAAATGTTTTTCTTCTAAAGGATGCTTAATAGATAACATCTTTAAAGGAGTTTTTGTTTTGAGGGGGTGTTTATAAGAATTTCACTGTCATATCTTTTAAGGGGGAGAAGATAATAGTTCATTACACCTTAATTGTCATATTTTTCTGATGACTTGACTTTTTACAGATATCGGGGGGAGCATATATGATGTTTTGTCAAGGATGCTTCAAAGATATTATTCATTTTAGGGGGAATTGAGAATTTCTACGTTACAAGTATATACTTCTATATTCTTAAACTCTATCACTTGTTGAAAGAAGAACAACTTTCGCTAGTGAAAATTGTTTTCTTAAATGTTCAAACCACTTCGTGTTCTCAAAATGTGTTATGAATTTCGAAGTGTGATTTTAAATGATTTTCACTTGGATACTTTCATGTTTATCTGACCGTGTATTTCCAAAAGATCAATTCTTGTATATTATCTTGTCTATATACTTTCATGTATTCATACACACATCGGTTCAGTACATTCTCATTGACTTTGTTATTACCATGTCTCAAAAGATAAATCTTTCGATGGTAATACTCCTATTTGTATTCAATGTTTTTTTGAGATCAGACGTCATTGAAATGTTCTTTTATTGATAATATGTTTATATCTCGTTCATATAAACAACTTTCGTTCTTTGATACCCCATTACATTTTTCTTCATGATAGTTGATCTCATTAAATCATTGTCAGATTCTCAAAACCATGAAATTGAATGATCATAAATGTTGAAGGTTTTGAGAGATGTTAAATGTTCAATTGCTCAAATTTCATTCTTATCTTTAATGAGCATATATACATTGACTATGATATCTTGTGCTTAATTGTCAACATAAACTGTTCAACAACATATTATTTTTAGGAAAAAATACATGGGATTCGATGTGAGTGCTTAAACGACTTCCGTGGATTCACGATTAACCTGTGTTTCCTACCCCCGAAGTAATCCTTGAGTGATTGAGGGGAGAGGGGTCAAAATAATTGAGAGTGGTGTGTGCTGAGGTAAAATGGAAAGGGAGATTGGTTAGAAGTGAGCTCAAATGTTAAAAAGAAAGAGGGTGTGAGAACATAGTAAAAGAAAAATAAACTCTGCACCAAACTTTTTCTGAGTCGGGCAGCCGCATAATCTGTTGGTTCACAATTCTTTGTGACCTTCATTGAAAAAGGCAACTAGCCCATGCCAACTCTTGCATATAACCCCACCAACTACTCATTCTTTTCTCAACAAAAGAATGTTTCACATTTTTAAAGGGGAAGCAACACATCATCTATTTGATCTTCATTGGAAGACTCGAATATTGAAAAAAGAAGGAAGGTTGCCCCACCTTCGACCCTTTCTCATGCACATTGAGTCTATGTATAATTGTTGTTGTCTCAATGGTTTACATTATTTTGAGCCTTATGAAAAGCAATCATTGTGCTAATTCTTTCATACACAAACATGTACACACAGAAAGTTCATTTTTCTGTCAGAATGTTCATAGATTAACCTTGTGTTTTTCGATGATTGAATGGAAGTCCTGGGGAGTAAACATTACCCAAGCTCCTTATATAGTACATTCGTTGTACTCAATAACTTTGTGTTACCGACAGGCACTTTAACTGTTGCATTCGTTGATTAAGGGTTACCATTCCTAATTTGTCTGAATTTGAAAAGATTCGGATGAATACATTTATAAATTGACGGCAGAAACTTGATATCAGATCAGATTGGGAGAGATTGTTCATGAAGACTATGCTTATATTGATTATCTGGGGGAGATGATTTAAAAGACAAAGATGACATTGAAATGTTTTGATGATTCTAATTCTCAAAATTCATCAAAAAAGGGGAGATAGTTCAAGATTTCAAAGTCAGATTGAAGTTGATTTTATCAGAAATAGGGAGATAATTAGAGAATTCAAAGTCAGAATCATTTCAAAGCGAAAGTCAAGCGAGATGTTACAAAGGGGAGAATACAAGAATGAGAAATTAAAGTCGAGAAATGTTGAGTTTATCTGAAATTGTAATTTTTACTCAAAGGGGAAGATTAAAAGGAATCCAAAAAAAGGAGATTAATCTGAAAGTGCTGGCAAAGTCAGAGATTGAAGAAAGTGTTAAAGTAATCCAAAGGGGGAGATTCATTTAAAGAGCTATCAGAGATCAAGCAAAGGGTCAAATATTAGAAGTTGTCAAAGCTATGAAAGATTATTTGTTGAAGATGTTTCTGAAGAAAAGAATACCTGAGGATTATTACAATTTTTTTTAATCTTGAATCCAAAGGGGGAGATTGTTAGAGCTATGTTGTATTCAAGATTGAAAGAAGGTGTGTGTCCCTGAAATCAAGTTTCTAATCACACAAATCAAATAACAACACAAGATTATCACAACTACCTGTTTTGATTCAATTCCAAATTCAAACTGTTTACAATCTCAGTTTTTCACTTTCTCTCTCTAGACAACTCTTTCTCTCTCTACAACTCTCTCAGGATGCGTATCAAACTTTTTAACAATCTATCTATTAAATAGAAACAACAAACTATTTATACCAATTACAAATCTAACAAGAAACAAAAACAAATACAAGTGACTTTGACTTTATTAACACAAGACTTTGACTTTCCATAAGAGTTTGACTTTCCAGCTTTGACTTCTTGTATCTTTGACCTCTAGTCTTCATGATCTTGTATCCAACATATTTCTGCTCTAACAATCTCCCCCTTTGGATTCAAGATCATCTTTGAAAGATTTAGCAATTCAGTCTTCTCTTTTAAGCTCAAAAAGTACAATCTCCTTCTTTGCAACAAATTTTCTCCAATAAGCACAAACATTGCAATCTTCTCTTTCTTTGACTGTATTCTTCCCAAGTCTGTCTCTTTGAAGAAAATTAACAATCTCCCCAAACTATGGTAGAAACGATCTTCAATAATCTCTTCAAAAATCACCACACAACACTTTCAGACTTCGGAAAGAGATTATCTTAAGATTTAGCTCGACTTGCTTCAGCAAATAATCTTCAAAGAAAATTTCAGAAAATCAGCACATCTTCAAAAATCTTTGACTTTGCCTGTACAATCTTTCAAACTTTCAAACTTTGAACTTTATCTTCTTCAAATCTTTCACTTTGAAATTTCTGACTCTGACATTTCTTTAAATCATCTCCCCCTTTTGATGAAACGAGCACCGATATCATCAAAACTTTCATCAAGAAATGTATTTATCCGATCTGATCACTGATCTATCATAATGAACCTCTGATTCGTTGCCAATTCGAACAATGTATTCATCTTGATCTTTTCAAATCTAGACAAAATAGGAATGTAACAACTGAAACAACAAATGAATCAGTTAACCTGCCTGTCAGTAACACGAAGTTACTGTGTGTAACGGATACACATAGGAAAGAAGCTTTTTGATGTTCACTCCCCCAGGGATTCCATCCAATCATCGAAACATCACAAAGGAAATTTCTATGAATGCTATGAAAAGAAAACAAATTCCTTGTGTGTTCGTGCAAGTGATAGAAAGAATTAAGCATATGATGTTTGCTTTTATAAAAGGCTCAACATTGTGTAAACCACTGAGACAACAGTAGATAAACACAGACTCAATGTGCATGATTGAAGTGCGAAGGTGGGGCAAACTTCCTTCTTTTTCAATATCCAGATTTTCCAAATGAAAACCAGATAGATAATGTGTTGCGTCCCCAGAAAAATATGAAATACTTTCTTTTTAAGAAGAAAATGAGTGGCTGGTGGGGTTTTTAATAAGAGTTGGCATGGGCTATTTGCCTGTTTCAATAATGTTCACGAAGAATTGTGAAACATTAGTAATGTGGCTGCCCGGTTCAGAAAATAGTTGGTGAAGAGTTTGATATTCTTTTACTCTGTTCTCACACCCTCTTTCTTTTAATCATTAAGCTCACATCTAACCAAACTCTCTTTTCCATTTTATCTCAACACACAACCCACACTCATTTCTTTTCGACTCCTCACACTCAATCACTATGGAGTAACTTCTTGGGTAGGAGACACTGGTAAACGTGAATCCATAGAAGTTCATTTAAGTCCTAGCACAAAGAACCCATATTCCTATGAAGCATATGTTGCTCAATATGGTTTAACTATATCAGTTAAGGCACAAATATACAAATGTCAGATGTATATATGCTCAGAATATAATCATAAAGATATGAGCATTTTGAAACATTGAAGTATTTTCAAACAAGTATATTGAAAGAATAAACATGAAGACAAGAGACTTGTTTGAAAATCTGACATTGTATGAAAATAATCAGATAAGAAATGATATAACAATTAAAGCTTAAGGTCAACAAAAATGGATATTGTCTATATGAAACAAAAATATAGACATTTTTGAAAGAAACGCTTCGAAATGAATTAACGCTCAATATTCATTGAAATACAAGCGGGGTGTCTTACCATCGAAAAATATGTTTCAAATTTGAGACATGGTAAGAACATTTTGAACAAAAATTCAAACCGGTGTGTGTGAATACTTGAAAGTATATAGAAAAGACAATACACAAGTATTTATCTTTGGAAAGACACGGTTTATAATCATGTAAGGACAAGTAAATCTTGAAAACATTTAAAGATCACACTTCCAATTCATGAAATCTGTTTAAGAATCGGGAAGTGGTTTGAATATTTAAGAACATGTTTTCTATGATTGAAAGTTGTCCTTCTTTCAACCATATATGAGATTAAGGTAAGAAATTTAACCTTTATCATTCAGTCTTAAATCTCATGAAGTCAGGCTTAAAGTCATAAAGATATGATCTCGTAAGCATTTCTCAAACTGCAAAAGTCTCAAAGTCATGTCAAAGCAACTTTATTCACAAATTTATTCAAAATTAAAAGACATAAAGCAGTAAAACAATTATAGTACAAGTTCTGATCAGAAGTAATCAGAAGTCATCACCTTTACTCCCCCTGAAATTATGCATCAGAAAAATTATCAGTGTAAAAGATATGCATTAACTCCCTCTCAAATGTTGATCATCATATCTGACGGATGCATAAAATTTCAGAAAAATATTTATATACTTCTTCTTGAATATTGATTTCCACAGATATGTATGTAGGAGTATATTATCATTCAGCTCAGGAGTAAAGTCTTTTGATCATTGAAATGAGGGTCTTGAACTGTTATATTCAAGAGCCATCAGTTCTGTCACTAAACCTTGACTTGACATTCCTGTAACACAGATTCATCCTTTTTCTTTGGTATCCATTTGTATTTGGATCCAATAGTGTTAGCAGATGATTTTGGCACCCATTTAAATTTGGGTCCGCTTTTCTTTTGAAAACCATATGAAGAACTAGAACGATAAGAGTATACATGGTACGTCCCAAACCAAACATCAGAATATTTCCGAGAATCATAATTATTTCTATCATAATTGGAAGACTTTCTAGCAGACGGAAATAACTGGAATAATTGTTGTCTTGAATATTTCTTGTAAGAGGAAACAAGCTTTGTTTTAGAAATAGCAACATTCACAATCAAATAATCTTTTCTAGTAGTATTCTTATTACAATTAGTACTAGAAAATGATTTAGTATTCTCATTCATCTTCTTCTTAGGTTTCCACTCAGACTTAACACCATGCCTTTTCTTTTTCACATCTGAAAAATTTGAAACTTCAGAGTTAGAACGGTGAGAATCAAACAAATGCTTCTGCTTTGACTTACCAGTGTTGATATGTTTCTGTGAATGCCCAGATTTCTTCTTCTTACGTTTGGCAACTTTGGCTTTCACAGGAACTGATTTATCAACTTTCGATGACGTTTCACCTTTTTCATAAACACTTGGTAATCCAAAAGAATTAATAACAAAAGATGAATGATTAGGAAGTTTAGTATTAATATCAAATTGAGCAATACAGTCATCTAAATCACCATCAGAGTTTAAGAAATCAAACCCATCATTAAGTAAACTAGACATATCATCAGAATTTGAAGCCTTAGAAGAGTCAGAAAAATCAGAATTTTTCAACACAGTTTGTTCTAAATTCATCAAAATTCTTTCTTCTGTCAGAGTATTCTCGAGTTCAGAAATTTTACTTTCTATAGGCTTTGCCCCCAACTCTTTTAAAGAGTAACTCTCAAAATAATCATCAGAAAGAAATTTTAATTTATCAGAAATATAATTGTTATTCAACCTCTCATATCGAAATGGAAGTTGAAATTTAGTTGTGTTCTTTCGTTTCTCAAATTCCTTAGCTTCATCCTCTTCAGATAGTTTAGTCCACTCAACATGAAGTTCAGGATATTGTGGTGCCAGTTTAGAAAACCAAAATCATAAAACGCAGGCACTTCTGATATACCCTTTTTAAGATAGTGTGGATTCTTGTAACCGAGTCCCCAACACTCTTTGTTGTCTTTGGGTTTGTTTAGATGAATGGTTTGTTCAGTTTGACCCAAAGTGTATAAATTTCCTTCCAAAGCATTCACTTTGTCAAGTAAAGATTTGTTCTCTTTTGAAAGCGAAGAATACATTTTATTAAGCTCTTTTGATTCAAACTCACACAATCTATACTTTGAAATTGTTTCAGATAATTCTTTGTGAATTATAGTCTTCTCTTTCGCGTTGGTGTCAATATTCTTATGTAAAGCATCAGTCAAAACATTTTTCTCAGCAATATCATTGCTAAGTTTCTGTATTGATTGATTTTTTTATCTTTAATTACACCTTTTTCACTCTTAAGTTTAGAATATAATTCTTGGATTTTAGTCATCATAGCATGCATTTGATTTAAAAAATCTGATTCAGTCATATCACATACCTCTTCGTAGTCTTCTTCATCAGATTCTGCTTCATCTCCAGCTTCATCCATTATCTTACCCATTAGACAAATATGAGTTGTCTCTTCTTTCTCAACCACTTTATCTGAATGATCTAGCCAGTACTCATCCTCAGCCATCAGTACTTTCCCAGCTTCCTGTTGCTTTGCCAAAAGCATCTTGTTTTTGTAGTACTCTAAATTTTGGACTTTTGGCTTTCTGCAATCTTTAGCAAAATGTCGAAGCTTACCACAGTTGTAGCACTTGGTAGATTCTGGTTGTTTCTTCTCTTCTGCTTTGTACGGCTTTTCATCAGATCTCTTTTCCTCTATTCTTTTTCCTTCAATCTTCTGCTTATGTTCATAATTTCTAGAACCAGATGAATATTTCTGACTGTTTGAGCTTGGCTGTTTGTAGAACTTCTTTTGAAAAGCCTTAGTCAACATAAGCATAGCCTGTTTCAGATCTTCACAATCATCAGAGTCAGAGTTATTCTCACTTTCAGCCTCTTCTGATTCAGAAATTATCACTTTCTTTTTCTTTTTCAAACTCACCGACTTCTTCTTCACTACAAGAGCAACCGGATCAGCTACTTTATCATCCTTTTTCTTCTCAGCTTTGATCTCATCTACCTCTTCTTCATTTTGTCTGAGAGTTTCATAAACCTCGTGGAGTGGGGTTTCATTCAGGTCTTTCATCTGTTTCATCTATCTGGTAAATCTTTTCCACTTAGGTTGTAGAATACTTAGAAACTTCACATTCAACTCAATTTGTGACTTATTGACCTTGTTCTTGCTAAGTTCATTCAGCAATGTCACAAATATGTCATAAGTAGTTTCCAGACATTCTCCTTCCTTGGCTTTGAACTCTTCATAGTTATTGAGACAGTTGGATATTTTATGTTGGTTCCCAACCTTTGATCTAATCATCATCTTCTCCAGTTGATCCCATATTTCCTTGCCTGTAGCTTTGTAGCTATCAATTTTGACATAGATTTCATTTGGGATACCTTGAAGAATGTAAGTTTTTGCCAGTCTATCAGCATTTCTTTGTTTTAACTGCTCTTCAATAAGTTCGTCTAGTGGTAACGGATACTCTCTCTGTTCACCTCCAACAATACGAATCTTCATGGGAATTGTCATGACTCCTTCTGTCAAAGATTTCATGATAAGGTCACCCAATTCGTGTCTTTCAATAAAGTTCATGAACCGGTCTTTCCGCTGTTCATATTCTTCCTTGAACAGTACAGGTGGTTTAACATCGGTTCCAATTGCGAGAGCTTCTCTTGATGTCATCCTGTTTAAAAAATATGCAATAAGAAACTTGAACTGACCGTTAGTCCAATAGAAATCACAAGAAAACACAGAATACTTGAAAGAATAACAGAAATGAAATTTCCAAAATTTTCCAAGTATGAAATTCGCAAATTATAGTGAAAATAATTCAGAATTCAAAAGTTACACAAGGATCACCAAAAATTCGCAAGTTTTTAAAAACAAATACAGAATTCGCAAGCTTAAAGAAAAACCTTTCAGAATTCGGAAGTCTCAAATCTACGAATCCTGAGGAATTCGTAAGAAACAATGTACAAAATTTTTACTTTTCGCAAGATTCACAACTACGAATCCTATCCTTGTAAATTTTTCAAGACAAACTTTTTCTCACAAAAGATATCTGCGAATTCTACTAATTCTACGAATTCTTGGCAACTCAAACTTTTGCGAATCCTTAGCAATTCGCAGACAAACAAATACGAATTCTTAAGAATTCTCAATATAAAGACTTGAGAATCCTAAAACTAGCAACATATGTATCTGCGAATTTTACACTTGTTTTCAAAACTCAACCATAATGCGAATTCTAATTAATTCTACGAATTCTTCAAATTTATTGCGAGAATTTAGCACTCTGCGAGTTCTTGGAGGCGATCTTGCGAGTTCTTCAGATCTGGTTGTGAGTTCTTGAGTTCTGTGTTGAAAAACGTCTCAGATCTGACTGGAAACCTAACTACACTTCAAATTACAAATCGAAAGTTTGAGAAATTGATCTGCAACACTTTTAGAACTCAAATCTACCAACTAATTACAACAAAATTCACACAAATGAACAAATTGATCAATGGAACAGTGTTCGAACTCGTGAGACTCAATATCAACAAATTCAACAAATTGACTAAGAATTACAGTGCGTATCACAAATCAAATTACACAAACTCGATCTAAATCAAAATACGAACACATTCTCATCAATTACAGACACTTATTCAACCAAAAACTCAAAAATCGAATCTGAGAGTTCAATGAAACAGTATCGACAAAATTTTTCTTGATTTATTTCGATTGGATCTGCTCTGATACCAATTGTGTGTCCCTGAAATAAAGTTTCTAATCACACAAATCAAATAACAAAACAAGATTATCACAACTACCTATTTTGATTCAATTCCAAATTAAACTGTTTACAATCTCAGTTTTTCACTTTCTCTCTCTACAACTCTCTCAGGATGCGTATCAAACTTTTTAACCATCTATCTATTAAACAGAAACAACAAACTATTTATACCAACTACAAATCTAACAAGAAACAAAAACAAATACAAGTGACTTTGACTTTATTAACACAAGACTTTGACTTTCCATGAGAGTTTGACTTTCTAGCTTTTACTTCTTGTATCTTTGACCTCTAGTCTTCATGATCTTGTATCCAACATATTTCTGCTCTAACAAGATCACCCTTTGGATTCAAGATCATCTTTGAAAGATTTAGCAATCCAGTCTTCTCTTTTAAGCTCAAAAAGTACAATCTTCTTCTTTGCAACAAATTTTCTCCAATAAGCACAAACATTGCAATCTTCTCTTTCTTTGACTGTAATATTCTTCCCAAGTCTGTCTCTTTGAAGAAAATTAACAATCTCCGCAAGCTATGGTAGAAACGATCTTCAATAATCTATTCAAAAATTACCACACAACTCTTTCAGACTTCGGAAAAAGATTATCTTCAGATTTAGCTCGACTTGCTTCAACAAATAATCTTCAAAGAAAATTTCAGAAAATCAGCACATCTTCAAACATCTTTGACTTTTCTTGTACAATCTTTCAAACATTCAAACCTTGAACTTTATCTTCTTCAAATCTTTCACTTAGAAATTTCTGACTCTGACATTTCTTTAAATTGTTTCTTGTTAGATTTGTAGTTGGTATAAATAGTTTTTCTTTGTTGTTTAATAGATAGATGACTAGAGTTTTAGATTGCATTCTGAGAGAGTTGTAGAGAGAGAAAGATACGTTTAGAGAGAGAAAGTGAGAAACACATTTGTAATTCTTGAGTTGTAAATTGAAATTGAATTAGGTAGTGAATTCATCTTGTTTTGTTTGATTTAGAAACTTGATTTCAGGGATAAACATGAGGGTCAAAAGTGTAAAGTTTGTAAAGTGTGTGGTGTTTATTGCAAATTTGGTTAAGTGTTGACTTTTGCTAAAGGTCATGTTGACCATATAAATAGCAAAGTCTTAGTGTTTTAGAACACAACTCAAACATGCGGATTCTGAGTAAGAACACCTTAGAATACACACACATAGAGTTTATTGTTAAATGCAACAAATAGGGATATGAGTCATTGTAATTTGTGTGATTGTTCAATAAAAGATGTTTTGATAATCTAAGTGTTATTAGTTTGCTAGAATACTTGGATCACAAGGTTGCTAACTGCATTAACAACTATGAAGAGTTTAAGGCCAAAGAGAATGAAAGCCTGGAGGACACTTATGAAAGGTTTGTTTTGTGGCTGAATGAACTGGCGAAGAACAAAGTGAAGAAGAAGCAAATTGAAAACAATGTCAAGTTCTTAAGCATTCTTCAACTTCAATGGAAGAAACATACATGGAGGATTTAACAAATGAAGGATCTTATTTTCATTCCTTTACATGAAGTGTATGAAATGCTGAGACAGAATAAGGAGGAAGTTGAAGAGAAAAGATAAGTGAAGAAAAAGTCTTAGAAAGTTGTTGATCCTATTGCCTTGGTAGCTACAAAGAAAGAAAAAGAGAAGAAGGATAAGAAAAAGTAGAAGAAAGTTGTAATTTCTAGCTCTGCTGATTTTGAAAATGTTGATTCTGACTCTGATGATGGTGAAAACCTAAAGCAAGCCATGTTACTGCTAACTCAAGAATTCCAAAAGAAGTTTTACAAGAAGCCGGGATCTAATCATCAGAGGTACTCATCAGGGTCGAGAAATTTTGATCACAAAGAAAGAATTGAAGGCAGAAAGTATGAGGAGAAGAAGTTTGTGGAAAGGAAACCAGAGGAGAAGAAGAGATATTTGAATGATTACGGAGAGAAGAAATATGAAGAGTTGATCAAGTACTATAACTACGGTAAAGTGGGTCATTATGCCAAGGATTGCAGGAAGCCAACAGTGAGGAATTCAGATTATTACAAGAAAAAGATGCTTCTGGCAAAGCAAAAAGAAGCTGGAAAGGCAATGATGGTTGGAGATGAGTATTGGATTGATCATTCAGATGATGAGGAAAAGGATGAGACTGCTCGCATGTGCCTCATGGGAAAAGAAGTGAAATATGACGAATCAGATGAGGAGACTTCTGATGAGGTACAAATTAGTTTTGAATCTTTCTTAAAACAGATGGAAGCCATGATGATTGAGCTTCAAGACTTACAAGAAAAACTCAAAAAGGAGAAGAGTAGAGTTGCTAAGAAGCGTCAAACAATTTTTGAACTTAACAAGGAAATTGTTGGGAACAAAAACTTGCTTGATTCTCTAAGCAAATCTTGAATCTCAAATTTCTGAAACTATTTCAAAATTAAATTCATCTGGATGTGACAAGAGTTTGTACTAAAAGTTCATAAATTCTAGGTTGATAATAAAAATTTGCTGAAAAAGATTAATGGTTTAGAAACAAAACTTTACACTCGAGGTCAAACAGATCAGACCATCTTTCTAAACACACCAAATGAGGATTGTGATTTTAAAGAAAAGTGGGGTCTTGGTTAACCCACACTATTTGAAGAAAGAAATAAGAAAAAAACCAGCTTTATACAATTTTGTTTTTCTATAAGCGGCTGGTAAGCATCCTCATCTAAAACCCAAATTTGTTACCAAATATTCTGATGAGGTTGAGACCAAGGAAGACGAGAAAAGAAAGAACACAACAACAATGCAACTACCATTCTGCTATAAAAAGCTGAATGATAGTTATCTTTCTGAACAACCAAAGCTTTTGTCAAATGATTATTTTGAAAGCTATTCTACTTAGGAGTTGGAGGCAAAATCTGTTAAAGGCAACATTTATGTTCCTCCACTCGTTTTAGAAAGAAAAATTGTTGAGCTTTGTTAGGACTGAAAGTCCTGTGTGTTGAAAGTGGTATAAAGCATTTATAAGGGGTTGAATTGTTATTATTTGATAGTTATTTGATAGTTGGGCCCAAAGCCAATTAGGCCCATGCGCGCCATATATAAGGCGTGGTTTAGTTCATTATTCAGTTTAGAGAGTTTGAGAAGTTTATGATCTCATTCATAATTCTCTAGTCAATAGTTTTACTTTGCTTATCAGATATTCTCTCTATAAACCTAAACCTTTTATTGAAGATCAATCATATGACTAGAGGTTGTGGCACGATTGTTCTTCATTGATTGATTACTTTTGTTCATGATTGCACTATACTGGGATCTACAATTGGTATCAGAGCCGAATCGAATAAATTTTATTCGATACGATCAAAAAGGTTTGTCTAAAACCCTTTAATCGCTTATTAGATAATATTCGTATTGATCGATTATTTTTTGGTTTGAGATTGTTAATATCTGCTTTGCGTTAATCTGCCATATCGTTTTGTGGTTTTTATTCGGTCTGAATTCTGCTATATCTGTGTTCAATCTGGGTTAAGTTCGATTGAATAAATTTTGTTTAAATCTTGATTTTCTGGGTTACATTAATTTTTGGTCGATTATTTGGAAGTTTGGTCGATTAATTTTATGGGTTTCTGGGTTCAAAGTATAAGATCGATCGAGTTTTTCGGTAATTATCTGTTATCAATTTGATTTGTTAATCGAATTGTCTGTTTGTGTTTATCTGTTATCGATCGGACCATCGACCGAACCCTTGCGACCGGACCCTTGACCGGACCTGACCGGAGTGTTCCTTTTTGACCCGGGTGTCTTTTCGACCGAGTTGAAACAACACCGGTCGGTCTCTGCTTTCAAAACAAAGTGGGGCGGTGTCTTGATTATTGTAGCCGGCGAGTTGTTTTTATAAATTGAAATCAGTGAAGTTTATTCTCAATTTTGATTGGATAATCAAAAGAAAGTGGGTGGATGAAATCAATTTCATTCTCGATGGTGAATTGATACAATTGGTGGATCTCCATCGTTAATCAATCTTCACATCGCACTGCACACACACACACACATATATATATATATATATATCTCGTTCCCATCAACTCTTACATATGTATATATAGAGATCGCACTCATATATACACACACACACACACACACACACACACATATATATATATATATATATATATATATATCGACCGGGATCATCAAACTCCCGGTGTCCATTTTCGACTGGACCATATATCTCGACCGGTGTCTCCCAAACCCCGGTCCCCGGTATCTATCGCCTGGTACCATCAACTCCCGGACCATCACCTCGACCGGTGCCTCGTCCCCCGACCCCTCCATCAACCGGTGTCACCCCGACCGGTCCCTTGCGACTCCCGGTGTCCAGCGAACCAATATCTCACGATAAGAACAAGTTTTGAGTTTTTTTTTTCGAATTGTTTTTCGAAATCATTTCGGTCGATTCGGTAGTGATCGTGGACGAACTTTTTCGGAGTATGGTTCTACTGTCAAGGGGGAGTAGAAGAACTAAGGCTTCTAAGTAAATCAACTTAGAACCCGTACTTCAACGAAGTATGGTTTTTGATTACAACAGATCAGGACCCGTTCTTCAATGTCCAGATAAGGATATTTTGTAAATATCCAGGGCGAGTTTAAAGGTAAATATCTTCTGATCTAGATCTCTGATTGGTTGAAAGAATAAAAACTTTCGAACATGAAAAACGTTTTCTGAAATGTTCAAACCACTCTAGTTCTTAAAAGATTTTATGAATTTAGAAGTGTGATTTTAAATGTTTTTCAATTTTTGAGCATTAATGTTTAACTGACCGCGTATTTCCAAAGATAAATACTTGTGTATTATCTTTTCAATATACTGTCAAGTATTCATACACACCGGTTCAGTACTTCATTTGAAATTGTTATTACCATGTCTCATAACGAACCAATTTTTCGATGGTAATACTCCCGTTTGCTTTCAAATATTGTTTAGCATCAATCATCATTTCCAAATTTGTGCTTTCATTGCTAAAGTGTTTATATTTGTTCATATAAACAAAATATCCAGTTCTTTGATACCCTAACCATTTTAATTGATCTGATTGATACATTGTCAGATTCTTAAAACAATTCTCTTGATTTCATTTCATTCATTCAATATCTTTGTTTTGAGAAATCTTCAAAGTTCAATTGCTCAAATCTCATGAGCATACATTTTGACAATGTTATCATACATTTTGTACTTAACTGTTCAGTTAAACTGTTGAGCAACTATTATTTTTAGGACGTACATGGGATTTGTGTGAGTACTTAAACAGAACTTCCATGGATTCACGTTAACCAGTGTGTCCTACCCCGAAAGTTATCCTTGAGTGATTGAGGGGTGAGGGGTCTTAAATCAAAGAGTGGGGGAGATAACTCATCCGGTTGATTTTTTTTCATTGTGCTGAGCGGTAAAATGTAAATGAGAGTTTGGTTAGAAGTGAGCTTTAATGACAAAAAGAAAGAGGGTGTGAGAACAGAGTTAAAAGAATATGAAAACTCTGCACCAAACACTTTCTGAGCCGGGTAGCCACATCTACTGATTGGTTCACATTCTTTGGTGACCATCGTTGAAACAGGCAGTGAGCCCATGCCAACTCTTGTTTTTACCCCACCAACCACTCGTTTCTTTCTTAACAAAGAAATGTTTCATTTTCTTTGGGGACGCAACATATCTTCTATATAGTCTTCAATCGGAAGATTTAGATATTGAAAAAGAAGGAAAGTTACCCCACATTCGCACCTCTTTCATGCACATTGAGTCCGTGTAATATCTGTTGCTGTCTCAACAGTTTACACATTTTTTAGCCTGAGAAAGCTAAGTAGCTTCAATCATTCTACACTTGCACGTACACACAAGGAATGAGTTTTCTTGTCATAACATTCATAGAAAATTCCTTTGTGGTTTTTCGATGATTGAATGGAAGCCCTGGGGAGTGAATATCACAAAAGCTCCTTTCCAAAGTATATTCGTTGTACAAAGTGGCTTCGTGCTACTTACAGGCATATTAACTGTATCATTTGTTGATTCAGGTTTACAATTCCTATTATATCTTAATTTGAAAAGATTCGGAAATATACATTTCATGAATTGACGGATACTCAGATCAAAGGGCGGAGAATATCAACTTATCATAAAGGGGAGATCAAAGAATGTGTTGAAATTGAATATTTTTGATGATCATAATGTTCACAATCATCAAAAACAGGGAGAGTTTTACAAAGCTCAATTTCAAAGTTATAAAGAAAGAAAGTAGTTCAAGTTTTCATTCCATATTCGAGAACGTTTTGAAGATGATTATAAGATAAATCAAGATTCATGAAAGTTTGCTTTTCTGAAGACAGTTTAGAGATCAAAGAGATGAAGATATGAGTTCAATGTTGTTTCAATATTCAAAGATGAAGATTTCAAAGATTGTATTTCTTCTTCCCCGTATCATGTGGTGTCTGCTACAAATTTGTGCCTCCTACAAGCTGATTGAAAGAAGTTCTTAAGCTGAAAGTCTATTCAACTCGCGGTTCAAAGACATATTGTTTGTTATTAAACTGAAGATGCACCGTGGAATGTCAAGTAATTCGCACATTATCTTTCTTGTGTGCTTATCCGATGTGTTGAGTTTCTACAGTTGAAAGTTGCTTGATAGTGCATTCAGTCGAGGCTATTGTACATTGAATCTGGTTACAAAGTTGAAACTATGAAGACCAAGAGATTTATTCAAGGGGGAGTTTGGAAAGAAATGAAGACATGCAACACCAAAGTCTTTCAAAGATTCAAGAGGGAAAGAAGATCAAGGCCTGAAGTTTTCAAGAAGATAAATGCCTTATTCAACTTTAGGGGAGATTGTTAGGACTGAAAGTCCTGTGTGTTGAAAGTGGTATAAAAGATTTATAAGGGGTTGAATTGTTATTATTTGATAGATATTTGATAGTTGGGCCTAAAGCCCATTAGGCCCATGCGCGCCATATATAAGGCGTGGTTTAGTTCATTATTCAGTTTAGAGAGTTTTAGAGAAGTTTAAGATCTCATTCATAATTCTCTAGTGAATAGGTTTACTTTGCATATCAGATATTCTCTCTGTAAACCTAAACCTTTTATTGAAGATCAATCATATGACTAGAGGTTATGGCACGATTGTTCTTCATTGATTGATTACTTTTGTTCGTGATTGCACTGTACTGGGATCTACAAGCTTTAAAATGTTTTAGATGATGAAAGAACTTTGGTTGAACTTGAGAAGATTGTGTTTTCTACGGTTATGAAGAACACTGTTTTTAAATCTGATGAAAATGAGTGTTTAAATTCTTCCAAGGCATCTCAAGGTTCTGATGATGATTTTGATGACTTGTTTACGGATGAAAATGATTTTTTAAATTCTGATGGTTGTGTTAATGAAAGTGTTGATAGGTTTGACTTCACTACAAAACTTCCAGATCATTATGATTTTATTATCAAATCTGATGCTTTACCTAGTGTGTTTGAGAAAGGTGAATCATCAACTAAGGTTGATGAATCAGTTCATGTGAATACCTATTCTTCTAAAGGTAAAAAGCAAAGGAAAAGGTGCTCACAGAAATGGACTAACACAGGTAAGTATAAGAAAAGACAAACTCCGAAATCTCATGTTCTTAACAAAGTTAAATCTTTTGTTTCAGAATTGAGCAAGAAAAGGTCTGAAGTGAGATTTGAATGGCGACCTAAGAAGAAGATTGACGAGCTTAAAAAGTCATTCCCTAAATCTGAGTGTAATAGGTTTTTTGTTAGTGGTAGTGACGTAGTTGGTAAAATTGCTTTTCATAAACAAAAACGTGTAACTTCTTACAAGCAGTATTCAATAAAGCAATTACTCCAATTATCTCCGACTACTACAAAGTCTTCTACATATCGTCAGACTGATTTTGTGACTCTCAAACTTTTGATGTTTGGTTTGGAACATATTATGTATATAATTCTTTTGTCTCAAAATCATTTGATAACTCTGTAGGACCCATCTATAAATGGGTACCTAAACCAATTGTTTCCTGATTTCTCATGTACGGACCCGTCATATGTGGTACTTGGATTCTGGTTGCTCCAAGCATATGACCGGGCAGAAAGATATATTGTCTAATTATACAGAGAAATTTTGCGGGAACGTTCTTTTTGGAAATGACCAATTTTCACCTATTCTCGGATATGGTGATGTTGTACAAGACAATGTAACGATCAAGAAGGTAAGCTATGTTGAAGGACTAGGACATAACCTATTCGGCATTGGTCAGTTCTGTGACAAAGACTTAGAGGTGAATTTCAAGGCCAAGAGATGTTGTGTGAGAACTGAAGACAAAAAAGAACTTTTGGTCGAGACGAGAAAGTCAAACCTCTACACGATTAATTTGTCAAAACTCAAGATTGATCATGAGGTGTGTCTACTTTCAAAGCCTCTATGCAGCAAAGCTGGTTATGGAATAGACGACTATCTCATCTCAATTTTCAGTACATCTACAAGTTGGTCACTAGTAACTTAGTGAAAGGACTTCCTGAGCCTAAATATGTCAGAGAACATCTATGTGTTGCGTGTGAGAAAGGAAATATGAAAAGAGCTGCACATAATCCTAAGCCTGAACCGAGTGCAAGTTCTACATTGGAATTATTGCATATGGATCTCTACGGTCCAATGCGAACTCAAAGCATTAATGGAATGAAATAAGTATTAGTGATTGCGATTACTCCAGATACACTGGGGTTAAATTTCTGAGATCAAAAGATGTGACACCCGATGTCATCATCACATTTTTAAAGACCATTCAAGTGAATCTGAAGAAGAGAGTCAAGCTGCTCAGAACAGACAATGGAACAAACTTTAAGAACAAGATTGTTGAAGATTATCTTGAATCGGTAGGGATAACAAATCAATTTTCTGCTGCTAGAACACCTGGACAGAATGGAGTTGTAGAGTGGCGTAACAGAACTCTGATGGAGGCTGCTCGCACGATGTTGAGTCAGTCAAATCTACCTATATTTCTATGGGCTGAAGTTGTGTCTACTACATGCTATACGAAGAATTGTTCCATTATTCATCGCCGGTTTGGTAAAACGCCAGACGCTTTGATTAATAATTGAATACCTAGCATTAAACATTTCCATATTTTTGGATGTAGGTGTTTTGTGCTGAACGACGAAGAGAATTTGAACAAGTTCAGTCCAAAAACTGAAGAAGGCATTTTCATCAGATACTCTCAGACGTCAGCAGCATATAGAGTTTATCTAAAGAAATCGATGATTGTAGTCGAGAGCGTAAATGTTACATTCCATGAAGAGATGGCTTCTGTTCAAAACTGTTCAGAACCCGTGATTACTGGAGTTTTAGCTTCTGGGCAAATCAGTCTAGAACCTGCAGTTAACGTTACTATATATGATAAAGCGTCAACGTCGACATCATACTTAACAAATTTATATTTATTGTTTGAATTTTTCTTAGATGAGTTTCTTGGTTCTAATTTGCCAAAACCTGTTGTGATTGACATACCTGAAGATTCAAGCATTCATCATCCAATCACTTCAGATGTCTCAACTGAATTTGTTCCCCTAATTCAGAAAGAAACTCAAATTCAAACATCTACTCCATCAGTTGAAACTGTAAATGTCAATGAAGAGACAAAAGTAACTCAATCAGTTGGATGTACTATAGTGCATACTCAACAGACATCGAGTGTCCAACCAACTGAAGCTTCAACACCAAATACATCAACTGAACCTCTACAAGAACAAGAAGAAAGTGGATTCCTAGATGATGAACTTGATCAATCTACATCTAATCCACTCCCTCATGAGCACAAGTGGACCAAAGAGCACCCAATACATCAAATCATTAGAGATCCGTCCAAACTGGTGCAAACTAGGTCTGCGACATTGAACCAGTGCATGCATGACTCCTTTCTGAGTAAGATAGAGCCAACACGAGTATCTGAAGCTCTAGCTGATCCAGATTGTGTAACCGCAATGCAAGAAGAGCTTAATAAATTCGAAGCGCTTAAAGTTTGGAGACTCATGCTGCGACCTGAAGGTAATTCAATCATTGGTACGAAATGGGTTTTCAAAAATAAGAAAGATGAAAAGGGTATCGTCATTAGAAACAAAACAAGACTTGTGGATAAAGGATATAGGCAAGAGGAAGGCATAGATTATGACGAGACTTATGCTCCAGTTGCACGTATAGAGGCAATCCGAATGTTTTTAGCTTACGCCGCACACAAGAACTTCACGGCATATCAAAAGGATGTGAATACTGCCTTTCTGAATGGCATACTAAAGGAGGAAGTCTACGTCTAGCAGTGTTAGATCTATTTTTTATAGTAATCATTGTATTTATTTTCTAGCCTAGACTGTTCTTAATAGTGTAATATGTATTGTTAAGGTTAAGGGTATTTAAGTTCCCTTAGACCTTTGTTTTTGTAACTTTGACACTCACTTTGAATATATCATATTACATTTGGCGCTCCTACTTTCTCTCTCTAAAGATTTAGAGATCTTGGACTTTCAATTGGTATCAGAGCAATCTGAATCTTGAGAGAACTGAGAGAATTCATTTTCTATTTCTGAATTTGTTGATTAAATCGAAAACTTGATCGATTTTCTTGAATTTTTCAAGAAAATCTCGTTTTCTTGATTTTTCAACAAATTTGGATAGGTTTGTGATCGAATTGTGTTGTTTTTGGTCTCATTTGTTTCGTTTGAGTCAGTCGATCATACTTGATTCACATAATTTTGCATTAAAATCATGATTTGATCTTCGATTTTGTGATTTTGTGATTTTCTGGAAAACTCGAGTTCTCGTACTGTTACATTCACGATTTTGAGTTTTAGTGTTTTTTAATCGAAATTGTTAGTTGAAAGTTGTTATAAAGTTGTTTTCGATAATCAGAGTGTGTATTTCTTGCATAAATTTCTTGATTTTATTTGATCTTGCGAGTTCTTTTTAATTTTCTGTGGTTTGCGCAAGTTTATGTAGATTTGCGCAACATTCATGTAGGTTTGCGCATGTTCATGCTGATTTGCGCAAGATTCATATCACTTTGCGCAAGATTTTTGTGTTCTAATCCGTGTGTTAGTGCTTTTCAGGTTCTCGCATTGAACTAATTACGCAAAGCATAGTTTGCGCATCAAGTGCCATCCGAGAAACAAAGTTCGTGTATCAGGCTACACACGCAAATATCATTTTGCGCATCACTCTGCATATACAAAGTCCAGTTTGCGCAACCTTTCGTATCAAGTTAGATACGCAAAGCTTATCTTGCGTATCAAGTGCAATCCGATAAGCTTAGTTTTCATATTTCTGTTCAAGTCAATTTTGCGTATCTCTCTAAATACGCAAAGCCCAGTTTACGTACCCTTCAGCATACGCAAAGTCTACTTTGCGGATCTCACTGCATACGCAAACCTTCTGTTTGCGCAAGTGTACAAGAATGACCTGATGATGTCATTGGGGTCTGACACACGTCCTCCTGTACTGATCAACGAGAATGAATTTGAACAGTGGCATGACCGATTCATCAATTTCATTGAAAGACAACCGAATGGGGATAACATGATGAAATCTCTAACTCAGGGTCCTATGGAGAGGCCAATGAAAGTTATTCCAGCTACTGCAACCACTGCTGCTGCAACTGTTGAGAAAGCTTTGAGGGAATATGATGCTGATGAGTTGTTAAGATATCAAGCTGACAGTCAGGCAAAGTCAAATCAGATTCTCGCACTGCCAAACTCCATTTATAACAGAATTGACTGTTTCAAGCAAAATCCTATGCTTATGTGGACTTAACTGGAAAAGATTATGCTAGGTACAACTATGTCAACTCAGTTGCGCCAAACAAGGTATATGAATAATTTTGAAGAGTTCAAGGCAAAGGATGGGGAAAGCTTAAAGAGTGTATTTGACCGATTTTGGGCTGTCATCAATGATTTGTACAAGATCAAAGTTAAAAAGACTGAATTGGAGGCTAACTTGAAGTTTCTGAATGCCTTACAACCAGAATGGAACAAGTCATGCCATAGAATGAGAAATGATGTTCGAATATCTACTATGCCAATTCAGGAATTGTACGAAATTCTGATGACAGATGAGACAATGGTGATGGCTAAGCTCGATAAGAAGAATAAGCCTAAGATTGTTGATCCAATTGCACTTCTTGCAAGTCAACTGGCCGAGCAAGTATTGACAGATAAGGCTTATGATGGTTCTACTGAAGATGATGGTGAAGCCTTAGAGAAACCATGATTCTTCTTTCACAACACTACCAGAAAAAGTTTCAGCGAAGAATAGGATCAAACAATCTGCGTTTTAGTTCCGGATCTAAGAAGTTGGAACCTGGTGCTCTATCAAAGCCTTATGTACCAAAGTATGAGCCTGCAAATGTAGTAGAACTGAAGAAGGATGATAAGAAGGTCATGAACTGCTATAACTGTGGAAATCCAGGACATCTAGCTAAGGAATGTCGGGTAAAGGTGGTCAAAGATTCTGCATTCTATCGAAAGAAGTTGGAACTGGCTGAGAAGAGAGAAAACAGAACTATTCTGTTGGCTGAGGAGGAGTATTGGTTGGATCACTCAGACAACGAAGCTGAGAATGAAGAGACTGCAGCAATGTGCTTCATCGGTGATGATAAAAGTGATGATGAAGATGAGGATACCTCAACAGATGAACCTGAGGTAATTTCTGAGTTTTATGTCAATTTCATTTCTTCTCAATTGAACGTCATTGTCAAAGCTTTACATGATTTTCGTTCTAAGTTTATATCTGAAAAGCATAATAATCAAGAGAAGTCTGTTTTAATTGAAAATTTGAAAATTTCTCTCAAAGATGAAAAGAGTATTTTAAATGACACAAAAGAGAAATTTCAAAAACAGTTGAATGAGTTGGAAAATTCAAATCAGGCTTATCGTGATTCTTTGACTGAACTGACTTCTTCAAATCAAACTCTTTCAGATAAAATAGTTGTTTTAGAAAAGAAATTGTATAAGAGAGAACAATCTGAGCAAACCATTTACATGAACAAACCAAGGAGTGAAGAAGCTATAAAAGAAAAATGGGGACTAGGTTTTGAAAATCCGCATTATTTAAATCTTGGTAAAACAGAAGTTCCTACTTTATATGAATATGATCAACTTGGTATTGCAAGATATGCCCCTCAGTTTAAATTCTTCTGGACTTGTGAAAAACAAATTTCAGATGAAGAAAATGAGAGAAGAATTTCAAACAAGAGGATGGAAGTGCCATTTGCTTACACTTCTGAAAATGCCAAGTATTTTCCTGACCAATCAAGGAAATCCAGAAAATTTCAAAATGTTTTAAATATAAAATCTTCCAATAAACCTTCATTACCAACTGAATTTGTTGATATATATCCTAACAATGATAAGGAAAATGTATCTTCAGTTTCTTATGATACTAAGAGATACATTTCCCCATTAGTGTTAGAAGGTAAGATAATTGATCTTGAAGATAAATTGGAAGAACAAAGTCTTCAATCTGATTTAGAAAACGATTTATTTCTTTTTATAATGAAAACAAGTATTGAAGACAAATTTTCTTTTGGATTTTCTAAAGATTTTAAGGAAAATACTCATGTTTCTAAAAATAATGTGCATTTGCGCAACGCGTTAGTTACGCAAACCGACACTTTGCGCAAGCAGTTGAATGCGCAAAGTTCAGTTTGCGCAACCAATGGGATGCGCAAACCTCCTCCTGACTTGGTGTTTTTTGAAAATTCTCACTCCGAGGCTAGTTCTTCAATGTCGAATGCTCAGGCTGATTTCTTAGATAAAGTTTCTTCTTCTGATTTAATTATTGATGATTCTTTAACGCTAAATGTTCAATATTATAAAAAGAAGCGTAAAAGAAGAAGATCAAAGAAGTCAAGGAAACATGATAGTGTCTTGTCTCAAAAATCTAATTCTTCTGATTTTTCTATTTCAGATCGGACTGTGAAGAAGTCACCAAAGCAGATATGGAGGGTTAAACAGCAAACAGCAGAGTCCGAATTATTAGGAGTTAAATGTGTAGAAAGTCTTTGTGAATCTGATACATTTGCCATTTGTAATAAAAATACAAAATATTCAATTCAGCAAATGATTCATATTGCAAAGAGTGACTCATATTCTTCTTCTAATTATGATTCTGATGATTGTGTTTTTTCCTCTATTGATGATAGCTTTCATGAGAATAATAAGAATAATTTTTCAAAAAGTAAAAGACACAAATCTAACAAGAAGGGACCCATAAGCATATGGGTTCCTAAATCTGTGTAGTTTCTGTATGTGCAGCCTAGTCATTTATGGTATCTGGATTCGGGGTGCTCCAAGCACATGACTGACAACAAGTCATTATTGTCCAATTTTAAAGAAAAATGTTGCGGTCGTGTTAAGTTTGGAAACTGTGAGACTGCTCCAATTCTTGGTTATGGTGATCTTGTTCAAGGTAATATAACTGTCAAAAGAGTAAGCTACGTCGAAGGCCTAAGTCACAACTTATTTAGCATCGGACAATTTTGTGACAAAGAGCTTGAAGTCAGCTTCAAATCCAAAAGAGTTGCAGTGAAGAACGATAGTGGCAAGGATCTTCTGGTGGGAAAAAGGCGCTCAAATTTGTATACCATTGATCTTTCTAAGATCAAAATCCCTTCAGATATATGCTTGCTTTCTAAAGCTTCTATTCAAGAAAGTTGGATTTGGCACAGACGTTTAGCTCACCTCAACTTTAAGTATATGGGACGCCTTGTCAAGCATGATTCAATGAGAGGTCTTCCAGTTCTTCGTTTCCAGAAAGACCATCTCTACCAGGATTGTGAGAAAGGAAAAATGAAGAAAGCATCTCATTAGCCAAAGCCTGAACCATGCACTTCGACTATTCTTGACATATTGCATGTTGATTTATGCGGTCCGATGAAGACAAAGAGTATAGGTAAGAAGAGATATGTTTTGGTGATTGTTGATGACTACTCAAGGTATACATGGGTAAAATGCTATGTTCTGAATGACAGAGATAATCTCAACAAGTTTAGTCCAAAGGCAGATGAGGGTGTTTTTCTGGGCTATTCTTCTAATTCTGCAACTTACAGAGTCTTTCTGATCTCAGGAAGAAAGATGATAGAGAGTGTAAATGTAAAATTTGACGAAGCTGCTGATTTGGTTTCTAGTCACTCAGGCTCAAAACCCGCTTTTACTGGCAATTCAGTTTCTGAACAAATCAGTTCAGAACCTATTCTTTCACCGATTAATCAGGATTCTTCTACTCCCTCACTTATTTTTTCTGATCTTGATTATCTGTTTGAAAATTTTTATGATGATGTGCCTAGATCTAATTCTGAAAATGTCTCAAATGCTTTAAATCAGGAAACTGAGAGCACATCTACTCCCAATTCCGATGCATCTATCTCTGAACCTGATGCTGTTCCAGTTCCTCCTATTGATCAGACACAATCAGAAACTGAGCCTATTCATGAAGAACCTATTCAAGAAGAATCTGTACATGAACAATCTGTTCAAGAGGAATCAGTTCAGGAAGAAGTACAGAATGATGTTATTCAACAAACTCTTCCAGAATCTGATACAGAAGTTGTTGAGCTACCTCCTCCTTTAGTTGAAATTGTTTCCATTTCTTCAACTGATATAGAAGCTTCTGAACCACTCTCTCAACAATTAGAAGTGGTTCAAGACATTATTGATCCTTTCCCTCACACCAAAAAATGGACAAGATCTCATCCAATTCATCAAATTATTGGAGATCCTCAAGCCAGTGTGTCTACACGTTCCAGGACGGCTACTTCCAACGAATGTCTTTTCACTTGCTTCTTAAGCAAGATTGAACCAACAAAAGTTTCTGAAGCGTTGGAGGATCCGGATTGGATTATAGCAATGCAAGAGGAGCTCAATCAATTTGACGCACTCAAAGTGTGGAGACTTGTACCACGGCCGAAAGGAAAGAGCATAATTGGAACAAAGTGGATATTCAAGAACAAGAAAGACAAAGATGGTATCGTTATTCGAAACAAAGCAAGATTGGTAGCCAAAGGATATCGACAAGAAGAAGGTATTGACTATGATGAAACATTTGCACCCGTCGCCAGATTGGAAGCTATTCGGATGTTTCTTGCCTTCGCTGCTTATCGCAATTTCACCGTATATCAAATGGATGTCAAGACAACATTTCTCGATGGCAAATTGAAAGAAAAAGTCTATGTATCTCAGCCAGCGGGATTTGTTGACAAAGATCGTCCTGATTACGTATATTTTCTCGATAAAACTTTGTATGGTTTGAAACAAGCTCCACGGGCGTGGTATGACGACTTGTCAGCCTTCTTGATCAAATCCGGCTTCACCAAAGGATCCATAGATACCACTCTTTTCATTTATAGATCAAAGTTGGATATCTGCTTAGTTTAAATATATGTAGATGATATTATCTTTGGTGCGACTAACAAATTTTTATGTAATTGGTTTTCTGATCTAATGACTTCTAGGTTTCAGATGAGCATGATGGGAGAAATCAATTTCTTCCTCGGCTTACAAGTGAAGCAGCTTCCAGATGGAATCTTCATCAACCAGGCAAAGTATGTATTTGACATCTTGAAGAAATTCAAGATGGACAAATCTACTTCAATCGGTACGCCGATGGCTCATGGTGCCAAAATCGGACATTGATCCAGATGGAAAAGTTGTGGATCAAAAGACATATCGAGGAATGATCGGATCACTAATGTATCTCACAACAAGTCGCCCGGATATAATGTTTTCTACGTGCCTATGTGTTGGGTCTGAAATGTACTAAGGATGATTAATACTGCTAGACATGACTATTACTACTGCCTGAGGAAGTTAGTACTACCAGATCACAATTACTACTGCTTGAAGGAGTTAATACTGCTGAGACAAAATTAATACTGCTTGCTGAGATTAATACTACTAGTTTAGAATTAATACTGCTCATGAAGATAGTGTTGCTTATGAGATGAAGACTCCGTATGGGAATGAAAACAGCTGTATAGATTGAAGCTAAAGTAAAGGAGATAATTATGGACTGAAGATCAATTTTATTTTGATAATTATCTTGTAATCAGTCTTGTATATATAGTATAGAAGTATTTGATAGATAAAAAAAAAGAATATGTTTTTAGAGAGAATTAACCTCAAGATAAATAGAATCCTTTCTATAGAGAAGTATAGAACGTCTGTTGAGCTTGTTCAACAGATTGAGGTTTTGTGTGTAATCATCAAGTTGAATAAATATAAACTTGTGATTTGATTTTTATATATTGTTCCATTGATTGTTAGTGTTAAAGTGTTTTTCCGCAACTTCTTTAGCATTGATTCTGAGTGTGTGTGAATTAAATTCTTGTTTGAGTTACGAGCCTGACAAGTGGTATCAGAGCTTTGTTAAACTCAGAAAAACAACAATCATCATGGACGGTTCAAGTGATAGCGTTCTGGTCTCAAAGGTTCCAATGCTCAGATCTAATGAGTTTGATATGTGGAAGATTAGGATCAGGCAATACATTCTTCTCACAGATTACTCCATGTGGGACATCATTGAGAATGACCCATCTGATGAAGGAAAGATTGGTGTAGATGGAAAAAGAATCCCACCAAAGACGGATGGAGAGAGGAAGATAAGGCAGACAAAGATGAAAGCCTTGAGCACACTACTCTTGGCTATTCCTAATGAGTATCAACACCAATTCTGCAACTGCACTAATGCCTAGATGCTTTGGAATGCTCTAGAGAAGAGATTCTCTGGTACCAAAAGTACCAAGAGAAATCAGAAGGCAATATTGAAGCAACTGTATGAAAACTTCATGTCAACTAAGAATGAGTCCATGACTCAAACTTTTGACAGGTTTAACAAGCTGATTGGTGAACTAGCTACTGTTGGAGTTCAGATTGATCAAGATGATGTAAACAGAAAGTTCTTAAGGTCCCTTGGAGATGAATGGACCATGTATATTGTCTTCTTCAGACAGAATGACAAGCTGGAAGACAAAGAACTAGACGATCTTTATAATGACTTAAGGGTGTTTGAGGCTGAAGTTGAAGCCAAGAAGAGACCATCTAGATACACTCATAATGTTGCTCTTTTATCATGTTCTTCTTCTTCTACTGATTCTGCTGCTAATACAGAATCATTTAGTACTGCTTATGTACCTAAGCAGGATGTATCTAATGACTCTGTATTAGAAGCTTTTCTTGCCAGTCATGCTAATTCTGGTTTAATTAATAATGATCTTGAACAAATTAATGCAGATGACCTTGAGGAGATGGATATAAAGTGGCAGATGGCTATGCTAACTATGAAGGTCAAGAGATTCATAAAGAGGACTGGAAGGAACAACTTTTCTCAGAGGAGAGAAGATGGTGCAGGGTTTGACAAGTCAAAGGTGGAGTACTACAAGTGTCACAAAATGGGACACTTTGCAAAATAATGCAGAGGAGGAATTCCTCAACAACATGGCAGCAACCATCAGCAAGCACATTCCTCAAGCTTCCAAAACAACAAAAACTCCACTCAAACTCTTGTTTCTCAAGAAGGAATGGGATTTGATTGGAGTGATCAAGCAGAAGAAGCTGTTCAGAATCAAGCCCTGATGGAAGAAGTCTCAGAATCTTCAAGCACAGATATTCCAACAGAGGTAAAAACTAAACTGTGCACTAAAGAATGTCTTCAGACTGTACAAAAGTACAAGGATCATAACCAAAGCATGTATGACGATCTTAAAAGGTTAGAGAGAGATATAAGATAGTATAAAGTGATTGTTGAGAAGTTTGAAGATCAAATCAAGGCTTACAAGGCCAATGAACTTTAGCACTACTATGACACAAGTTACTGGAAGTGGGAGAAAAATCAATTAGAGATTCAAATAGAAAAGTCTAGAGAGGAGTGTGAGAAGATAAAGAGTGAGTATGAGAAAGCTAAGCTTGACATTCAGAAGTTTTCTTATGCTTCCAAAGCAATGGACTCTTTGCTTAAAGCTCAAGTTCATGATAAGATCAAGAGTGGTATAGGATACAATGCAACACCTCCACCTTATAACAATAATTACATCCCTCCCTCTTCAATTCTCTTAGAAAACCAAAATAAGGAGGACTTACCTATAAGAGCAACAGAAGTAGATCCTATAGATAGTGTGGTGGTTGAAGAAGAGAATGAGGAAGAGAATTCTGAGAGTAAGAATGCAGAAGAGATTCCTGTAGAAAATCATATTCTTACCAATGGGGGGGTAAACCATTCATCAAGAGTGAAAAGGTGGATAGCTCAAAGAGAGAAAAGGGAAAGGTACAGGGAGTCCACTATATACAGACCACAGTTGTGAATCCCTGTACATGTAAACAGCATCAGCCCCAAAAACATGATAAAAAAATGGGTAATCAAAGAAACTGGAATAATCAGTGGGCACAAAAACAAGGGGTTGATCTGAGTAAAATCAATAGACCAAAACCTTGTTTTATTTGTCGAAAGCTTAATCATATTGCCAAATACTGTTATTTCAATCCTATGAACCAAAGGATAAATTTTCAAAATCCTGTTATACAAAATCATGTTGGTTATAGGAATCAAAGAAGGAATCATATGACTGAAAATGTAAAAAGAGCACCTATAAAATCTCATGCTCAAAACAAGTCAAGGAGTAACTTAATGAAGAAGAAAGCAAACAACTTTGTCCAGGTATGGGTTCCAAAAATAAAGAAAGCTGTTAGTACTGCTACTTCAAATAGTACTACTGACAGAAATAATGTTGCTGTAAGCAATAGTACTGCTAACCCAATTAGTACTGCTAATGATGTTAGTACTGCTAACAAAGTTAGTACTGCTTCCAGTAACAGACCCATTATTGTGATAAAGTATTCAAGCCATAAGATTCCCCAGTCTGAAAAGCTCATCAAAACTGATTGTGAATATGTTAATGAGAATGGGAAACCCAATACCACTTTGGCTTGGGTTCCTATTAAAAACTAACTGTTCTACTTTATGTGTAGGGAAACCAATAGCTAAAAGGGAAGAGCATTTGGCATGTTGATAGTGGTTGCTCTAGGCACATGACAGGCAACAAGTCCTGCCTACAAAACTTCAAAAGAATTGATGGAGGACATGTTGCATTTGGTGATAATCCATCTGGAGGAAAGATTAGTGGAAAAGGTATTGTGTCCAAGGGTAAGATGACATTTGAGGATGTCTTCTATGTTGAGCAATTGAGATACAACCTGTTAAGTGTATCACAGGTTTGTGACAAGAAACATAGTATATTGTTTAATGATACTGAATGTATTATCCTTGTTAAAGGGTTCAAGGTAGTTGATGAAAGTATGATACTACTGAGAACACCAAGAAAGGATAATGTTTATTGCTTGGATTTAGAGAATGTATCTAATGATTCATCATTTAATTGTCTATTTTCATAAGCTTCTGTTGATGAATCATCTCTTTGGCACAGAAGGATGTGTCACATGAACTTTAAAACAATGAATAAACTTGTGAAAAACAACCTTGTAAGAGGTTTGCCACAAAAGGTATTTTCATGTGATGATCACTGTATTGCTTGTCTTAAAGGCAAACAGCACAAATCCTCTCATAAGTCCAAAGAGATAAATACAATCTCTACACCTCTCCAATTATTGCATATGGATGTGTTTGGTCCTACTAATGTGATGAGTATTGGCAAGAAATCTTACTACTTAGTTATTGTTGATGATTTCTCTATATTCACTTGGGTCTATTTTCTGAGGACAAAAGATGAGACAAATGGACTGATCAAATCCTTTATTCTTAGAGTTGAAAACCAAACAAATCAAAGAGTTAAAATCATCAGGTCTGATAATGGAACTGAATTTAAAAACCATGATCTAAACAGCTTCTGTGAGGAAAAAGGTATTAAGAGACAATACAGTGCTCCTCGGACCCCTCAACAGAATAGAGTTGCTGAGAGGAGAAATTGGACATTGATTGAAGCTACAAGATCCCTATTGGCAGATTTAAAACTGCCAGTTACATTTTGGGCAGAAGCAGTTAATACTGCTTGTTATGTTCAAAATAGGGTTCTAATAGTTCAATCTCAAGGCAAGACACCATATGAACTTTTTAACAAGAAGAAACGTTTTATTGAATTTTTCAAACCATTTGGGTGTCCTTGCACAATTCTTAATACCAAAACTCACTTAGGCAAGTTTGATAGCAAAGCAGATGATGGATTTCTGGTTGGTTACTCATCCCAAAGTAAGGCTTACAGAGTATTTAAGTTATGAGAATAATGCAGGAACAGGGACAGAATTAGTACAAGACAAAAGACAAGAGTTTGTGCTGTTCCCAATATCTACAACAGATCCTATTGAACTCTGTGTTCAAGAGAAGAAAGATGCTTCAGATTCAAAGGATACTGAAACTGCTAAGAATGAAGAGGAGAGAGGTGAAAAGGAGGATCCGCTTTTGACTTCAGAACATCTAGAACCTGAGATGCCTGCATTGGCAGAAGATGATACTGATGATGAGAACTCCTCAGTGTTTGGTGGCAGATCTCCTGAAAAGAATGACTCTAATCTAGATGCAGAGATTAATGAAGAGATTATTCATCAAACAAAAGTGCATAAAGATCATCCTCCTTAGTTGGTGATTGGAGACATCAATTCTCCAATCATCACAAGGAATCAGAGTAAGTTGGGAGGATTAAAAGACATACAATCAGGCTTACTATCTTGCTTTATATCTCAGGTTGAGCCCAAAAAGGCACATGATGCAATGAAAGATTCAAGCTAGATAGAATCAATGCAAGAGGAGCTGCTGCAGTTTGTACTGGAAAATGTATGGGATTTGGTAGAACTGCCTAAAGGACACAGAGCTATAGGGACAAAATGGATTTTCAGAAACAAGAAGGATGAGAGAGGGATAGTAATCAAGAACAAGGCTAGATTGGTAGCACAGGGGTACACTCAAGAAGAAGGAATTGATTATGAAGAGGTTTTTGCTCCAGTGGCTAGGATTTAGGCAATTAGGTTGTTTTTAGCCTATGCTTCTTTCATGAAGTTCAAAGTCTACCAAATGGATGTGAAAAGTGCTTTTCTATATGGAAAAATTGAAGAAGAAGTATATGTTTGTCAGCCTCCAGGGTTTGAAAATCCCAAGTACCCTGACAGAGTATACAAATTGAAGAAAGCACTGTATAGACTACATCAAGCACCAAGAGCTTGGTATGACACATTGTCTACCTATCTCTTGGAAAATGGTTTTGAGAGAGGAATCATTGACAAGACTCTGTTCATTCAAAGGAAGAAGAAGGACATCCTGTTAATGTAAATCTATGTGGATGAAATCATCTTTGGATCCACAAAAGATCAATTGTGCAGAGATTTTGAAGGAGTAATGCATAAGAGATTCAAGATGAGTTCTATAGATGAACTTACTTTCTTCCTTGGGCTACAGGTTAAGCAGAAACAAGATGGAATCTTCATAATCCAATCCAAGTTTGTGTAGAATATTCTTAATAAGTTTGGATTCTCAGACTCAAACCTGCAAGCACACCCATAGAGACACACAAACAGATCACTGCAGATCTTGAGGGGGAGGATGTGGATGTTCATTATTACAGATCCATGATTGGCTCTCTCATGTATCTCACAGCTTCTAGACCAGATATCATGTTCCCTGTTTCTGTGTGTGCAAGATTTCAAGTTAGACCAAAGAAGTCACATTTTCAAGCAGTCAAGAGGATATTCAGATATCTCAAAGGTCAACCCAGATTAGGCCTTTGGTATCCTCATGACTCACCATTTGACCTACTTGCATATTCAGATAGTGATTTGGGTGGAGCTAACTTGGACAGAAAGTCTATAACTGGAGGATGTCAGTTTTTGGGTGCAAGACTAGTATCATGGCAGTGTAAGAAGCAAACCACAGTGTCTACTTCAACAACAGAAGCAGAATACATAGCTGCTGCAAGCTGCTGCTCACAAGTGCTATGGATTCAGAATCAAATGATGGACTATGGTATGACATTTCTTCACACTCCTATTTTCATAGACAACAACAGTGCTATTAGCATTGTCAATAATCCTGTCAAGCATTCAAAAACAAAGCATATATAAATAAGGTACCATTTTATCAGAGATTGTAATGAGAAGAAGCTAATTCAGGTTCAGAATGTACACACAAGTAACCAGTTTGCTGATCTATTCACAAAAGCTTTTGATGTGGGTAGATTCACATTCTTGGTTACAAGTGTGGGCATGATGAACAATGAATAAGTATATTCTCATTCTCTTTATGTACCTATATAGATTCCTCCTTATTTACTTTCATTAAATTGGTGCTATTAACCCCCGCGTGTTTAAGTGTTTCAGGTTGTTTTGATTGGATACTTGGTCTTCTAGTTCAGTTAATACTGCTCACTATATTACTCATGAATTTTTTTAAAAAATGGTTAAGTATGGTTACGACTGCTAGGTGGTTTATACTGCCAGTGTAGAGTTACTACTGCTTGACTTATTTAATACTGCTAATCAGAGTTACTACTGCTGGTCTGTGTTAATACTGCTAGTATGTGTTAGTACTGCCAGTATGTGTTACTACTGCTAATATGAGTTAATACTGCGAGTTAGTTAATACTGCTAGTGTACTTACTACTGCTTCAAAGAATTATTACTGCGGGGGTCAGTTACTACTGCTAATGTAAATTAGTACTGCTCTTAACTGTTTTATTGGTTGTATAAATACCCCCTTAGTCCGCCAAAAATCAAAATGGCTCTTTGAACTTCTTGCACTTATTTATCTTCTTTCTCTCTCGCTCTCGCTAACGTTCTTGCCCTTCAAGCTCTTAACCATAATTCGCAGTCGAATCTCTCTCAAATGGCAGGTCTTGTATTTTTCGATGACCACAATGAGTTGGCAATGCTGAATAAGCCCAACCAAGCCGAAGGATTTCATCAGATTGTGGACTTCCTAAAATCTACACATATCGCCCACGCTTTAACGGTCAATCCCACAATCTATGTGGAGCATCAAAGACAGTTCTGGGCAAATGCCACCATCCATAATGAAGAGGTTACTCAGGTTATCATGTCAAGGGTTTATGATAAACCCCGGACCATCTCGGAGGAGTCCATTCGCATTCATCTACTTTTAGATGATGCCTCAGGTATAACATCTCTACCCAAGGAAGATCTTTTTGAAAATGTAAGCAGAATGGGATATGGAGGTCCCACTGAGGTATATAAGTTCTTCAAGAACAAATTTTCTCCTCAGTGGAGATTTTTTGTTCATACCCTCCAGCACTGCATTTCAAAGAAAACAACTGGCTGGAGTGAGTTCAGCAGTACCATTGCTTTTGCTATGGTCTTCTTAGCAACCTCCAGGAAGTTCAATTTTTCGCAAATGATCTTAAATGACTTATTGTCAAACCTGGATACCAAAACAAAATCTTTTTATACGTATCCCAGGTTTGTGCAAGCTATACTGAATAAGAAATTGACGGATTTACCTCATTTTAATGAGGTATATGTACCAAAGATCCCAAAAGGGAAGGTGTTTTCTAATATGAGGAGGACTAGTAAGGACTCCTTAGGTATTGACACACCATTGTTCTCTACAATGATGGGTGTGTCACCTTCCCATGGTGAGGCATCAGTGTCAAAGCCCTCATCTGACAACCAAACTGATGACCTACCAACACCACTCATTTCTATTACCATCCCTCAGTCCCTTCTTAAAAAGCCAACTTCACCCATCACCAAAATATATATAAGGAAAAAGGAAAAGAAGGTTCCTTCCCTTCTTGTACCTTCACCCCCACAGCCTTCAAGCCCTCTAATGGAGCATTATCCATTAGAGAATATCGATAGGGAAACCACAGGGATGTCTCCCAACCCTAAGAAGGTGCTCACTAAGGAGCAGGTTGAGCATATGGGCTGTAAGGCTCACACTACTGACTTTGCACAAAGTGCAGGGCAGGATAGCGTGAACATATCTAAGACCTTCCCCATGGCAACTTTGGGTGAGCAATCATCCAGAGGTCCCCGGTGCCAAGAAACCAAGGGGGTAGAAGGTGCCTCTGCTAGGCAGAGGACCCCTACCAAAAGTTCCAGTGATCCTCCAAGGGTGGTAAACACACCTAAAGGTGGTGAGGATAGATATACCTATGATGAATTGATGGAAACGTTGGCAAATATAAATAAGGATGTCCTATCTCAGGGCAAACTCATAGAGGAGATGCAACAGATAATACTCTCCTAACAGGTACAGATCAGCAACCTCAAGAAATTGGTTCTAAAGCAAGTGAAAAAGAAGAAAAGAACCAAGTTTATACTGAAGAAGAGGAGCATCCCTCATGATGCTTCCAAAAAGGGGGAGAATAAGGAGGAGTCAAGAACTGGATCTGACAAGCAAAGACCTGATGGGATAAAGTCTACTTTTGAGGGGGAGAAGGGCAAATAAGCAGAAACTAGTAAAGAAGTAGAAACAGAGCCAGCAGTAGAAACGTTCAAGAAAGCAGCATCAATTGGCTTAGCAGCAGTAACAGAGGCAGCAGCAGTAACAGGGCTTTCTATTGAAGAAATAGAGATAGCAGAAACCCTTTTAAAGGCCAAAACAGACACTCCCAAAGCCACTCAAAAGGCCAAGGGAGTGGAAATCAAAGAGGGAGGCCCTGAGCTAAAAAGGAAAGAAATCAGTGAGGCTGAACTGAAGAGGAAAGGAAAGGCAAAGGTGGATAAATCTACAAAGCCACCAAAGAAGCTAAAACAGATTGAACTAGATGAGGAACTGGCTAAGAAGCTGCAGGCTGAGCTACAACAAGAAGAAGAAACTCAGAAGACCAAAGATAGGCAGATTGCTCTAGATCTGTCCACTAAGCTGAATGAGGAATATCAAAAGAGCTTGAAAGCTGCAGTTGAGGCCAAGAAAAGTACAGTGAAAGCATCCAAGCACAGACTTCCAGCAAAGATTCAGAAAAGACAACCTTCTAAGACCTATTTGGCCAATCAAAAAAGGAGAAAAATGATAAACTTTCTGAAAGGCTCAATTGGTGTAAAAGAAGAGATGTTTGCTAACATGTCATACAGCAGAGTTGAAGAGCTATATAAAAGGGAAATGGCAAATCTTCAAGGGGACTTCACTTAAAGGGTTGAGTTTGAAAGACAAATGAAAGAAAGACATGATCTCAATATCCAACAACCCTTCCCTGAGAGTGAGGAAACCTGTCCTTCAAAAGAAAAGGCTGAAGAAAAGAAGGAAGAACATATTGCTGTGGAAGTCAAATCTGCCAAGAGAGTGAAAACTATAGCTTCCAAGAAACTGTCTAAGAAGCCAAGGGTTGCAGAAGCTGAGAAAGATACAGAACCAACTGTTACAGGTCAAGCTGAGAAATCAAGTCAAAGTGCACAACAACCAAGTCAATCTAATGTGCTTTTTGAACTTTAGATGACTTTAATAGATAATGATCCAGTGAAGGCAGATCCCATTTCAGTCCAAGCCCCTAAAATCATCCACTAGGATATTCTTGAAGATCAAGGCAAAGAATATTTTAGAATCAAAAGAATGGGTGATCATTTTGAAGTATATTCTACTTGGGGGAAGATAGTCAGATGTTGTTTAAGGTCAGACTTGGAAGAAGTGTTTAAAGTTGGAATGAATCTGTATGGGGATGTGCTGAAGACTCCAGGGATGAACATCAAGAAACTAGCAATGGAGTATTTATGCATGATGTTCAGTCCAAATCTTGTCAAGCATGTCATCAAAGATGTCTTCAAGTCTGTGGACAACTGGATGCTTATTGAAAGGTGTGGGGTGTATATCTTGACCATAGATAAAAGCTTTCATGAATATTATCTGGTGGATAAGATATATGACCATAGCCTAGCCAAGCTACAGGGGATGCTGAAAGCCAAACTAATCTGTCCTCAAGGCTCAGAAATGGCAAGGATTATGGTTAGCAGGATCATCAATCAAAGCGTGGGTTTGGATCCTAATCTAGGGGTGTAAACTTAGGTTTTGAAAGCATCAAGAAGACCAGTTTTTGAAGAACTTAACTTCTCAATTTGAAATGTTAAGTTAGGGGGAGATTGTTGGGTCTGAAATGTGCTAAGGATGATTAATATTGCTAGACATGACTATTACTACTGCCTGAGGAAGTTAGTACTGCCAGATCACAATTACTACTGCTTGAAGGAGTTAATACTGCTGAGACAAAATTAATACTGCTTGCTGAGATTAATACTGCTAGTTCAGAATTAATACTGCTCATGAAGATAGTGTTGCTTATGAGATGAAGACTCCGTATGGGAATGAAAACGGCTGTATAGATTGAAGCTAAAGTAAATGAGATAATTATGGACTGAAGATCAATTTTATTTTTATAACTATCTTGTAATCAGTCTTGTATATATAGTATAGAAGTATTTGATAGATAAAGAAAAAGAATATGTTTTTAGAGAGAATTAGCCTCAAGATAAATATAATCCTTTCTATAGAGAAGTATAGAACGTCTGTTGAGCCTGTTCAACAGATTGAGGCTTTGTGTGTAATCATCAAGTTGAATCAATATAAACTTGTGATTTGAGTTTTATATACTGTTCCATTGATTGTTAGTGTTAAAGTGTTTTTCCGCAACTTCTTTAGCATTGATTCTGAGTGTGTGTGAATTAAATTCTTGTTTGAGTTATGATCCTGACACTATGTGCCAGATTCCAAGCCAAACCGAAAGAATCTCATCTATTCGCAGTCAAGCGTATTTTTAGATATATTAAAGGAACTCCTTATTTAGGTTTATGGTATCCTAAAAGTTCTGACTATAAGTTGATTGCTTATTCTGATGCAGATTTTGGTGGTAATTAGTTGGATCGGAAGAGTACTTCAGGTCATCTTCAGTTTTTGGGTGACAAACTGATAAGCTGGGTGTCGAAGAAGCAGAACTGTGTTTCTATCTCGACTGCAGAGACAGAATACGTCGCCGCAGCTAGTTGTTGCGCTCAAGTCCTATGGATGAAGACACAACTTTGGGATTACGGGATGCTGTACAAAATAGTGCCAATATATTGTGACAGCAAGTCCGCAATTGCCATATCAGTCAATCCGGTCCAGCACACAAAGACCAAGCACATAGACATGCGGTACCATTTCATAAAGCATCATGTGGAAGAAGGTACTATTGAATTATATTTTGTACCAACTGAATATCAACATGCTGATATCTTTTCAAAAGCCTTAGATGAAAAACGTTTCAATTTTTTGCTTTCAAAATTAGGCATGTTGAATTTAAAAGTTTAAATCTTTACAAATTTTATTCTATAAAGTAAAATTTTACATATTTTCTTTCTTTTGAATAAAATGTATGTCTAGGATATTTTACAAGTTCTTTGTTTATATTAAAGTTTTATATGTTCAACTTTCAAGTCTTACAAAAGTCGAAAAGTCAGCAACATGTTTGTAGCTTTTGATATTGCTTTAAAGATATGTGAGTCGGAATTTTTATAGTTTACTTTGCTTAGACTACCTAAATGATCAGAATTATAGATCGAAATGAAAATATGGGCTAAGCATTTAGACGTTGATCTGAGTGATTGAGATGAATAATAAAATCTTAAAATACAGAAATCTCTGAGTTTAAAAAGTTTGTACCTGTGACCTTTCTGGTTTGGGAAAGTATGTTCCGTGGGATGCTCGTCATGTGGTCCCCTAAGGTCAATTGATCTGGGAGTGATCGAACCCAAATCCTTCTATAGAATCAGATCGAAAGTCATATTTTACTGGTATGAATGGGTTTAGGATATGTCGATGTAGCCTTTCTGATCCGGGAAAGTAAGTTCCAAGGGGTGCTTGACACCTAGTCCTCTAAGACCAACTGGTCTGGGAGCGGCTGACCCAAATCCTGCAATAGGGTCAGATATAAAGTTACGTTTACGACATGTTCTTTACTTAATGAACTCTTTGATTAAAAGATGCCAAAGTGCACATCGCTTAAAAGATGCCAAAGAGCACACTCATGTGAAGATGCCAATGTGCACACTGCTAAAAAGATGCCAATGAGCACACATCTCATGATACTTGGTGATATGTTTGAGTTGCGATAAACCTGAAAATTTGTGAAAATCTTAATTTTTGATGGCTTAGTGTTAGTACATGAAAAGTTTTCTATAATATTTTTAGAATTGCATTTTTTCTTGAAGCTAATCGAAGTTCAAATGCGAGCACACTGAATAGATAGCTGGAAGTTTTTGAAACTGAACATGTCTTAACTTGATATGCAATACAACACGTTCTTGTATCCAACAACATATGTTTGATTTCAACTGATTGATAAATCTGTGAAATATTACTGAGTAGACTTTAATTTGTTTAGTGTTTAAAACTTTATATATTCAGTCATTTCAAAATTTATATTCAGTATTATTTTCTCTTTACACTGATGTTTATATGATTTGTATATCCATATTTTTGTTAATGGTCTGTGCATTTTTCGAGGGGGAGAGCCAATCTGAAAAGAATATCTGATCTAGTCTGTTTTTGAGGGGGAGTGAACCAAGCTGCTAATAATACTTCACGAATTGATCAGAAATTAATCTGGGGGAGTAACAGAGCTTGACAGGTATGTTATCTGATTTTTTTTTAGTATTCAGTTTACTATTTTTTTTTAGAATTTTTTTTAGTGCTTATTTTTTTTTAATAGTATAAATAGTTTTGAAGTGTGTGGTTTTCTCTTTTTCGCCCCATTCCTTATTTTGAACGCATCATCGCACTGTTCATCTTCCTATCTCGTTTTTCACCATGTTACTGTTCACCGTGGTTTCTTTTTCAGATTTGTGTTTCAATCAGGTTTGTATTCTTTCTTTTTGCATTGATTGTTTGTAGTTTTGTTTTGATATACTTTGTTTGTTGTTGAGTTCGATCCCATTGTCATTTTTCTTACTGAGTTCATTCACGTTTGCTACTATTCATTTTTTCTTCAAATCTCAGATTCGAGCCATTTTGCTCATAATTGAGTTTAGGGTTTTGTTTAGAATCCTATTTCCAACCTCAGGTATGGTTTCTTACTCTCTAATTTTGCATTTTAGCTTTAATTTTTAGTGTTTATGTTTTTCGGTTCGAACTCCCGAAAACCTAGGGTTTTCGTATCAAGTGGTTGGTACGCAAAGTGTACTTTGCGCATCCAACAGGACACGCAAAGTCCAGTTTGCGTATCCCGTTGGACACGCAAAGTGTACTTTGCGTATCACACTAGATACGTAAACCTCAGTGTTTGTTTGTTTGCTTGCTTTTATTAGTTTGCGTAACACTTAGGATACGCAAAGTCTACTTTGCGTCACCTGTTGGATACGCAAAGTGTACTTTGCGTAACCTTAGTGATCCGCAAACCTTGTGTTGTGTTGAAAAATTTTTCAAGTCTAGTTTTCGTATCATATTCAACACGCAAACCTTAATTTGCGTACTGAACTGCATACGCAAACTTCAGTTTGTGTATCATGCATGATGCGCAAATTGTCCTTTGCGTATCACGTTCAATGCGCAAACCTCCCTTTGCGTATCTAACTAGATGCGCAAACCAGACTTAGAAAATTTTTCAATTTTCCAGTTTTCTTACTTGGTTTAATTTTTTCTTCGTTTTTGTTCTTCAGTTCTTCAAATGTCTTCTCATACCCATACTGATCCTATGATCCAAGACGAGAATGTCATTCTCGAGGATCCGTCTGATCAAGCATCACATTATACGCCGATGCCATATGTTCCTTCTGTCGGGGCGAATCTGTCTACTTCACGTCGCACTCCGAATGACGTCTTTCCATCATTAATGTACATCCTACCTTACAAGCCGAACAACAACTATGTGGATTTTGACAGAATCAAAATTCATCTAGTCATTCGTGCTATTCTCAGAGGTCATCCATTAGCACAGGCTCTTACTTCATGCGCTGAAGTCCCAGAGGTATACATTCAGCAGGCCTGGCACACTATTACCAAGAATGAGCTGGCTCGTCCTCACCGCTTTGATCTACAAATTGATCAGTATGATTCCTTTCTTTCATACAAGTGTCTTCGACTGATACTGGAGCTTCCTGAGCCGAACTCCAGACCGGGCCGAACATCTTATGATAGCTTTCCGTCTGAAGAGGAAGTGTTTGAAGGAATTCGTAATCTCGGCTATGTTGGTACTTTGAACAGAGTTCGTGATTTTGATAAGTCTAATCTTCCTCCGGTTTGGTATGCTCTTTTCTCGGTTATTATCAGGTGCCTTACATCGAAACATTCTGGCACAGACAGTGCAAGTCTAGTTAATCTCCGATTGTTCCATGCACTCGTCTATGACTTGCATGTCGACTTCACGTTTATTTTCTGGACCGAACTCTCGGAGGTGGTGAATGACAAGCTTACAAAAAGGAAGCGCAAGTTTATTCCATTCATTAGATTCTTGAAGATGATTATTCGAAGTGTGCTGAGAAGCAATCCAACGATTCCACACAGATTATCTTGGCCACAGGTTCCAGACACAGAGATGCCTTACATTCAGAAACAAAAGCAGTCGTTCAACTACTCAATGACTATCCCATATGCTTTAATTGCAAATTATGCTGACATGACTGATGATAGCGTCATAGAGTATTGCATGGATAATGAATTTATGGAGGTTGCTCAAGATGAGCCATCTCATGACACACAAGCTGCTGCTACTCAAGAGGTTGAAGTTGAAGTAGTTGTTGCTGACAAAGAGGTTGAAGTTGAAACTGGTGATGAACAAGAAGTTGAAGTAAATTTTGCTGATCAAGAGGTTCAAGAAGCTATTGATACTCAACATATTGATGATGTACTTCCTTCTATTCAATCTGAACCTGCTGTTTCTGTCAATGATATTTCTGATACTTCTGATGCTGCTGTTGATGCTTCTGATAATGATGGTGATAGAGATGTCGATTTTGGTAATGATTTTGTTAGAGATGAATATGTGAATGATGATGATTCTGAGGGTGATGATGGTGATGATGTTGATCAACCAAGTCTTCGGGTCTATGCAAGACATTCCAAGGAACCAGAAGTTGGTGTTTCAACAGAAGTTGTTTCTGAAGATGATTATGTTCATGTTAATCCTTTTCTTGCTCGTCTTCAAGTAGGTGAATTGGATACGACATTTGATCAAGCTTCAGCTTCGGTACAAAGTCAAGCTCCAGCAACTTCGCTTGCGGCTATTCAATCTACATCAGTTTCAACTATAGAGCTTTCTTTTGATCAAGCTCAGGTTTCTTCCGACAAATTCTCTACTTTGAACGATGTCATTCGTCAGTTATCAGAGAGAATGGATGCATAAAAGGAAGCACAAATTCAGAAGTTGAAGACTTTCTTCAAAGGCAAGATGCCTGAGATCGATCCGTCTCTCATTCCTCCAGAAATTCCCTTCAGAAAACCTATTGGCGTTATTATCAAAGATTCTTTGTTTGCCCCAGTTTCTACAGCTTCTCCAATAGTTTCTCTACCGTTTCCTCTTGTATTCACTGTGTCTGCTGGACTCTTCACATCAATTCCTTCTGCTACAGCTTCCAGGTCTTCCTTGCATGATCTGCCTATTTCTGAATTAACTGATCTGTTGTATGCACGTCTTATCTCCATGTCTCCGCCAGAACATCAAGATCAGGATCTGCTTTCTCTTCTGAGAAATTTTCAATCTTCACTGCCTCAAGCGCCTTCATCTGATTCTGACAAGATTACAGCGCTATTTGATGAATTCCATTCTTTCAGATCAGAAGTTCAAACTAGTTTTGCAGATTTAAGGTCTTTCATGACTCAATCTTTTTCTGATCTTGCTAACCGGTTTGATAATCTTCAACAAAGCTGCATAACAGAGGCCGGTCCATCTCTTAAGCGCCGACATGACCAAGATGATCCCGATCATCAAGGCCATGAGGGGGAGATGGCTAAGAGACCAAGAATGGAAGGAACTTCTTCAGAGAGAGATAATCAAACTCAAGAAGAAGCGGTTGGTGGATCTGAACAGAATGCTGAAAATGTTGAAGATTGCAACGTTAATGACTTGGTGAATTTGTTGATTGATAGGGTTGATTCTTCTTCAATGTCTGATTTTATCAAAGTTTCTGAGCAGAACAAAGAGAAAAACTGGCAGATTGTGGTTTATGAAGATCCAGACATTGTTTCTAATCTAGTTGTAGTTGCTAATGCTGAAATTGTATCTGAGATGAAGTCTTTCTTTTCGAACATTATTGAAGTTAATTCAGATGATGATGATGATTCTAAGTATGAAAAAGTCTGTAAAGTGAAGATAGAAGATTGTGATGACATCATTATCATTTATGATACAGAATATGATTCAGTGTTCAAGGATGCAAAAGATGAAGAAGAGGCAGAATTGTTATACAGTGATCTTCCTGCTCATGGTGAGGTTCCTGAAACTGCTAAAGCTACTTCTACTTCTGCTACTAGTTCAGCTCCGACTACCACTATTCCTTCAAGTTCATTTGAAGTTGGTCAGTCGTCAAGAGCACAAGTTGATGTTCCACCTTCTGATCCTGTGATTCCACCGTCTATTCTAGAAGAAGGACCAGCTTTATCTAGACAACAGAGATAGAGGAGTTTGCAACAGAGATACATGGCTTCAAGACTAAGATCAACTTTTCTAGAAGACACTCAGAGTAACATCTTTGTTTCTAGAAGAAGGCCAATTAACATCTATGCAATTCTTGGAGTAGAGAAAGAGTCAGATGCCTATCAATTTGAATACTTAATGTTCATTAAGTGCCAGCGCAAAAGGAATAATACTGTTTCTTCTCCACACTTGATTGTTCGAGTCATCAGTGTCACAATCAACAAGTTTGTGAATATCTGGCATCCTGACTTTGAAGTTGAAAGAAGAGACTGCAGGCGGTATAAATTCTCAGAGGCAGATTTCTCTGACCTTTCTATAGATGACATTTAGTTCTTATATGATCATTTTAGAAATCTCTATCATAGATCACAGGATGTTTCACAAGCTTTGTTCGTCATCAAAAGATTCATTCGACGACAAATCTGATTCTTCCGAGTTTTTGATTTCCAGATGGCTGTTGAAAGTTTTCAGCCGGTTGTAAATCTTCAAAGGCCCAACCGAAGCTTACCAAACTTAGAGTCTTATCCTGTTCTCACCATAGTTGAAGATCCATATGGATTTGTGTACAAGAATGGCTCAAATGAAAAATGCTTTCTCAGATTTGAAGAAATTGCTCATTACTCTGATGGAACTTTAAAGGTGATTAAGCTTTAGTTGGAGCAACATCTGAAGGAGGCTAAAGGAAGATTTTTGGAAACAAGAGGTAATGCATTTCTGGTTGATAATGATGAAATCCGACTTCTCCAGAAGACTTTAGATACAATTCAACAGAGATTGAATTTCCGCTCCACTCTGGGACGTTTGGAAGTGTTAATCGGGTTGAATAGACTTCGTCAAAGAGAAGAGCGTCAGTGATTCTCCAAAGTCGTCTGGTTGGTCTATGTTGTTTAAGAATATTGTTTTTGAAGACCACGGCGCCAATGATTACTAAGGGGGAGATTGTTAGATCTGTTTTTATAGTAATCATTGTATTTATTTTCTAGCCTAGATTGTTCTTAATAGTGTAATCTGTATTGTTAAGGCTAAGGGTATTTAAGTTCCCTTAGACCTTTGTTTTTGTAACTTTGACACTCACTTTGAATATATCAGATTACATTTGGCGCTCCTACTTTCTCTCTCTACTTTCTCTCTCTAAACATTTAGAGATTTTGGACTTTCACACAGCCTGAAGGTTTTGTCAATCCAGATAAACCAGACCATGTATACATCCTTGACAAAGCTCTTTATGGTCTGAAGCAAGCCCCTCGCGCCTGGTATGATGTCCTATCCAAATTGTTAGTCAAGTCGGGCTTCTCAAAAGGTAAAATATGTACTACTCTTTTCATTAAAAAGGAGAGATGAATTTCTTTCTCGGATTACAAGTCAAACAATTTACAAGCCCCTCGGATTAAAGTACATTTTTGATATTCTTAGAAAATTTAAAATGGAAAATTGTACTCTAATTGGAACCCCGATGGCACCAGGAACTAAGATCGGAGCTGATCTTTCGGGAAAAGCTGTCGTTGTTAGAACCTATAGAGGGATGATTGGTTCTTTGATGTACTTGACGGCTAGCAGGCCATATATTATGTTTTCCACAGGATTATATGCAAGATATCATGTTTCTCCTAAAGAATCCCATATGTCTACGGTAAAGCGTATTTTTAGGTATCTGAAAGGCACTGCAGATCTTGGTCTATGGTATCCTAATGATACTGGTTTTGAGCTCACAACGTTTTCTGACGCAGATCATGCAGGTTGTATGCTTGACAGGAAGAGTACTTCGGGACACATACAATTTTTAGGCGATTAACTCGTGAGTTGGGCTTCGAAGAAACAACTAAGTGTATCTACTTCAACAGCTGAGGCAGAGTATGTAGCTGCGACTAGCTGCTGTTCTCAAGTTCTGTGGATGCGAACATAACTGCGAGATTATGGTTTCAACTATGACAAAATTCCGATCTACTACGATTTAAAGAGCGCCATTGGAATATCTGCAAACCCTGTTCAACATATGAAAACCAAGCACATCGACGTGAGATATCATTTTATCAAAGACAATGTTGAAAAAGGTACAATCGAACTTTACTTTGTAAACACAGATTATCAACTTGCGGATTTGTTTACCAAGCCTCTTAAAGAAAAGAGATTTAATTTTCTCATTTCAAAACTTGGCATGCTGAATCTCAAGACTTAATCTGTTCTTACCTAGTACAGTTTAGATTTTGTTATTTTTCTTCATTTCTTTACTTTTAATTTGATAGATATCTGCACTGAAAGGTTTGTTCATGATTTCAGGGGGAGTGTGAGACAATGTTAGGATGATATACATTTTAGGGGAAGCTAGAAAAGTTTGCATATTTCTTACACTGATATATCTTATGATGCATATTTTCAAGGGGAGTAAGGACAATGACTTCTGATTACATCTGATCATAACTCGTTCTTAACAAGTTTTATTGTTTTCATGTCTTTCCTTTTTCAATAAAGTTTATGAATAAGACTTTGTACTTTGACGACTTTTTTGACTGAATGCAGATTTTGAGGGGGAGCTTACATGACAATATCCAATATGACTTTCGAGCTGACTTCATGAGATTTAAGTTGAGCGTAAGGATTATTCTAAACTTAATCTCATACATGTCTGAAAGAAGGACGACTTTCAGATATGAAAATATGTTCTTAAACGTTCAAACCACTTCTCTATTCTCAAAATGATTTTATGAATTTAGAAGTGTGATTTTAAATGTTTTCACTTTTCTTGAGTGTAATTGTTAAACAAACCATGTGTTTCCAAAGATAAATAATTGTGTATTATCTTTCCATATATTTTCAAGTATTCACACACATCGGTTTAGTATTTTGTTGTTTATGTTATCACCATGTCTCAAATTAACCAATTTTTCGATGGTGATACACCCCATTTGAATTTCATTGATATTTGATCGTGATTTCATTCAGCACGTTTCTTTCAAGAATGTATATATTTGGTTAGTATAGACAACATCCATTTTTCATGACCTAAGCATTGATTGATAAATCATTCATATTTGATCTTATCATACAGTGTCAGATTTTCAAACAAGTTTCTTGTATTCATTTCATTTATTCAATATACTTGTTTTGAAATATCTTCCATGATTAACATGTTCAAATCTTCATGATTATCTTCATGATTATCTTCATGAGCATACATACATCTGACATCTATTTCTTTATGTGCTTTAACTGCAAAAGTTAAACCATTTGAGTAACACTTTGCTTATAGGACAACATAGGTTCATTGTTTGAGAACTTAACAGAACTTCTATGGATTCACGTTAACCAGTGTTTCCTACCCAAGAAGTTATCCTTTAGTGACCGAGAGGCGAGGAGTCAAAATATCTGAGTGTGGGTATGTGTGATGAGATAAAATGAAAAGAGAGTTTGGTTAGAAGTGAGCTCAATGTTAAAAAGAAAGAAGGTGAGAGATCAGAGTAAAAGAATATCAACCTCTGCACCAACTTTTTCTGATTCCGGCATCCATATTACTGTTGTTTCACAATTCTTCGTGAACATCATTAAAACAGGAAACTAGCCCATGCCAACTCTTGATTTAAACCCCACCAGATACTCATCTTTTTTTAAAAAGAAGATGTTTCAATTTTTTTGGGGATGCATCATATAATCTATCTGGTTTTCATTTGGAAAATCTGGATATTGAAAAAGAAGGAAGTCTGCCCCACCTTTGCACTTCGATCATGCACAATTGAGTATGTGTAATACTATTGTTGTCTCAATGGGTTACACATTTTTGAGCCTATTTGGTAAAGTAATCATCATTCTTAATTCTTTCATACACAAGCACGAACACAACAAATTCGTTTTTCTGTCTAAACGTTCATTGAATAAGCTTGTGTTATTCGATGATTGAATGGAAGACCTGGGGGGAGTGAACATCACAAAGCTCCTTTCCAATATGTATTCGTTACACACAGTAGCTTTGTGCTACTGACATGCATCTTAACTGATTCATTTGTTGATTCAGGTGTTACATTCCTATTTGTCTAAATTTGAAAAGATTCGGATGAATACCTTATGAATTGACGAATGATCAGAGGCTCAGTGATTAAGATCAATTGTCAGAAAGGATTAAGGGCATTCTTGGTGAAGTTTTGATGATTTCTGTGCTACATCATCAAAAAGGGGGCAAAAGTCAAGAAATGAAAAACAGTTATGGGAGAAGTCAATTTCAAGAAAGAATTTGAAGAAAGTTCGTTGCAAGATTTTGTCAAAGAATGCAAGTTATGAGAAGAGATGGTACATAATTGAAATAGAAAGTTCAAAGAAATTGAGAAGTTTGCTGAAGATACTGAAATTTTCTTTGAAAAATGTTTGCTAAACAAAAGTGAGTCAAATCTGAAGATAATTTGTTTCTGAAGTCTAAAAAAGATTTTATTATCTTGGGGGAGATTGTTCAAGATTATTAAAGATCATTATCACAGACTTTTGGGAGATTACAGAAAGAATGAAGACTATTTTTGAGCTTAAAGGGGAGATTGTGTTTCAATGCTTATTTTTTCTGAAGATGATCAGTTGTCTTAACAAAGGGGGAAATTAAATTATTTAAAGATCAATCAAAGGGGGAGATGGTATTGCATATCTTTTTGGAAGATGATCTTGAATCCAAAGGGGTGGATTGTTAGTGTACAAAATATGTTGGATACAAGATCCTGAAAACTGAAGTTCATGCTGAAGATAAAAGTTAAGTTAAATAGCTCAAGTCAAACCCTCATGCTGAAAGTCAAAGTCTTGTGTAATAAAGTCAAAGTCAAAGTCAATGTTTAGTGTTATGAGTGTTTTAGTGTTGTGAGAGTTTTAGGTATAAATAGGTTTTTCGTTTGTAGACTCATATGACTAAGGGTATCAAGCGTGCTTTAGAGAGAGAAATATAGAGAGCATTCTGTTGTACGAATTGAGAATTGAAATGGAATTTAATCGTTGATTCAATTGTGTCATCTTGATTTACACTAATTGTGGGACACACATCTTCATCATCAAACGTGTACAAGTCATTGACTTTGGCTTGAAATGCGAGTATTGTTTTTTCTGTGACAACCGGATCAGATGATGGATCTGCCTCTGAGAATGGATCTATGACTATGAGTGCCCAATTATCTTGTTCATCAGTTGAGCCTCTATCTACCTTGTAAACAACCAATTCCATGCCCGTACAGTCTGCTTGATACTGACTCGTCTGTGGAATGGCTACTGTCGGTGTGGTATCTGTTATTGCATATATTTGTTGGATACAAGATCATGAAATCTGAAGACTGAAAGTCAAGCAAGTCAATGCTCAAGTCAACTCTCAAGCATTAAAGTCAAAGTCTTTTTGTAATAATAGTTAAAGTCAAAGTCAATGTAATAGAGTTTGTAATTGTGTTTAGTGTTTTGCCCCACGTGTGTTTAAATAGGTATATGACTAGATTTTGTGTTGTAAGCATGTTGTAAGCATTCTGTTTTCTAGAGAGAGAAATTTCACAGAGACATTTGTACGAATTCTTGATTTGAATTGTAAAATAGGTTAAGTGTTTGAATTGCTTCTTATAATCTTTGTGATCATAATTCTCTATTATAACTTGAATCTAGTAATTAATAATTGGTATCAGAGCAGAGTTCAAGTTGAAATCGATCAAGAAATGGATGTTCGCACTGTTTTCCGAGTCTTGATTGAATTTTCAAATTTTCTGAGTTTTTGCGAGTTTGTTTGATTCAATTGTGTTCGTATATTATTTTAGACAAATCTTGTATAGGTTTATTGAATTCTTGCATTGTAATTTTGGTTGATTCTTGAATTTTACAAGTATTAGAGTTCACGAGTTCGAACGCACTGTAATAGGATCAATTTGTTCATTTGAGTGAATCTTGTTGAAATTCAGTGATTGATTCTAGACGTGTTGGTGATCGAATTGTCAAAGTTACAGATAGAAAATCGAAGGATTGATGGGTTTTTCAGTTGATCAGAGTGGTTTTTAGACGATATCTCATGAACTCGCATAAACCCCAAGAACACGCATTAAGATCTAGCACCAAGAACTCGCAGATTATTTGATTTCGCATAATTGCTTTGTTTGAAAATTTCATAAGTATAGATTTCGCACATGTGTGCTATGAGAATTCCTTAGAATTCGCATGTGTGTGTTAAGAATTCCTCAGAATTCGTATAGGTTCATATGTGAAATGTCAGAATTCGCATAAGCCCTTAATACGAAAAGTTTTTGTAAAAAAATATTCTAAGGAAAGAATTTGCATAAGGCTTGTATGCGAAATGTAAGGAACTCACATAAAGAAGGATAAGAATTCCTCATAATTCGCATCTAACTTCATACGAATTCCTCAGAATTCGCATAGGGGTGTTATACAAATTCCTTTGTTTTCGCATAAAGAGTTACAAATTTTTCTAAGTATAGGATTCATAGGTGTTTTGTCATGCGAAAAGTTCATGAGAAAAGCTAATTTTTCAAATTTCTAAGTCAAGATTTCGCATAAGTGTTGTATGCGAATTCCAAGAACTCGCATATTACTGTGTGCGAATTTTGTGCGTGCATTTTATGAATTGTGCTTGTGTGTGAATTCTGAAAGGTTGCTTCTGTGCGAATTCTCTGTGTTTCATTGTGTGGTGTGAATTCCATACATAGAAGATTTTTGGAACTTTATTGTCTGAAAAATTCTTTCTAAGATTTTATGTATTTCTGATTTCACTTGGACTAACGATCATTTTCAAGTTCTTATTATACATTTTTGAAACAGGATGACTTCAAGTGAAGATTTAGCTATCGGTACGAATGTGAAAGCACCAGTTCTTTTCAAAGGAGAATACAAGCAATGGAAAGACATATTTTTGAAATTCATTGACCGAAATGATCTGGGCATGTATATCAGAATGTCATTGAAAGAAGGAGTAATGGAACCTCCGATGCCGGTAGAAGATTGTACTGAGGAACAAAAGAAAAGGCAAAAAGGTGACTAGTTGGCCAGAGCTCTTATTCTGCAAGGCATTTCCAGTGAGATTTCTGTCAAATTAGATACCTACAATGCTACAGGGAAAGAGTTATGGGATCAAATTGAGGAAATGATGTTAAGGTCAAAAATATCATCAAAGAAAGAGGTTGAAAGAAAATTAAAGATTGAGATGAGATTGAATGAAGAAAAGCAGAAAGAGTTGGAGACTGAAAACAATATTTTAAAGAAAAGGATTTCTAAGATAGAAAGTGAAAAGTTTGAGCTGGAAAGAAAGATATCAGATTTGGAGGTTCAAGTTGTTAGAGACAAAACTGATTTTGAGAAAGAAAAGAAAGAGTTTGCAAAAAAAAAATTCCGAATTTTCAAGAAAGTATTTTGAAGAGAAGAAAGTCGTGGAGCTTAAATGTACAAAACTTTCTCAACAAGTAATGGACTTTGAGAAAGTGATCATAATGGAAAGAGATAAATTTGCAAAAGAAAAGAAGGCCATTGAACAGAAAAATGTTGGAATCTTCAAAGAAATATCTAGTCAGAGAAACAATGTAGATAAGGATTTTGAAGAAGAATGAAATATTTTTGAGGCAGAAATAAGAAATCTTACTGACAAGATATTTGAACTGTCTACAAGTGCTTTGAAATATCATAAAATGAAGTATGAATTCCAGAAAGAGATTGACCTACTCATCAAAGAAAGAGACAGTTTATCTTCAAAGATAAAAGAGCTTGAAGAAAGTGTTTCTAAGGTGGTGGTGACTGTGTAGAAGACTCCATAGTCAATTATCCACACACCTAGAGATGATTCCGCTTATTCTCAATGTTCATTAAGGACAGCAGCAAGTTCGCATCATAGAACTGTTTCCACAAAAAGGTCATTCAATTCATATGATCAGATTCGTACTACTAACATTTTCTATGGTAGAAATGTAGATGGTTCAGGTACATACAGAAGAAGAAGGTATAGAGAAGAAAAGTTGGTCTGAAGAGTGAAACCAACTTCAGATGAGAAGAATAATGAGAAGAAGGATGAGAAGTGTTAATGTATTTTATTGTATCCAAGATTTAATTAGAAAAGTCAAGTCTAGCAAAGTCAACAAGGTCAATGTTTCTAAGTCAAAGTTAGCAAAGTCAATCTTGTAATATGGAGTTTATCTTGTGATAGCATCCTTGGTATAAATACCTTAGGTGCTTTGTAATCTTGTAACTAGAACTAAGCATTGTAATATCTGTGTGAGATCAATGACATAAGAACTTTCTCTTTCTACTCTCTCTCTCTAAATATACATTGTCAAATCTTGATCTTGAGATTGCTTGATTGCTTGGGAAATACAATTTAAATTGGTATCAGAGCAGAACCAAATCATATTCAGAAAGATCAGATTAACAAATATCATACAATTTGTGGATTTTTAACATCGCACAGACCGTTTTTCTTGAAAACGGACTTTAGATCGAATTTGCATTAATCTGTTGTTTTTATACTGTTGAATCAATTTTATTGTGATCGATTAGTGTAATTGAACACTTCGTATTCACACTTGTACACGAATTAACCACTGGATTGTTTGAATTTTGAGATTTTTGAATTTTCTTGAAAAGGTTCAAGAACACTATATTTCGAACAAAATGCACTGTACTTTGATGTTTTTAGATAGATTTGTTGCTTAGAAAGATGTTCTAGATTGTATTTCGAGTCTATTAGAATAGATTGTAGGGAAAATTGCAAGTTTTTGAATCTGTTGGATCGATTCTGTGAAAAACAAGGATCGAACGCGCAAGATCTGTGAAACGCGCAAGATTCATATGAAGAATGCGCAAGCTTTATGGCAAGAACACGCTAAGGACAAAACGCGCAGAGTATAGTGTTATCTAAGAAACGCGCAACTCAAGCCTTGCGAGTTTGAGAAACGCACAAAACAAGGCTTGCGAGTTCTGTGGTGAACAGGTGTTTGCGAGTTTCATCATCGTGCGAGTTTATTGATTAGCGAGTTCTCAAAACGCACAAGAAGAAGTCTGCGAGTTCTCAAAACGCGCACACAGTGGCCTGGGAGTTTTTCAAACGCGCACATAACGTCTAGCGAGTTTCTCAGTGAACAGTACTCTGTGAGTTCACTTGGTCTGCGAGTTTAGTGCTTTGCGAGTTCCAGAGATAGAAAATATCTGAAATTTTTTTCAAGTGGTGATCCAAGTTTGACTTTCAGTCAACTTTTCTGAATTGGTTTGAGAACGATCATTTTATTCAAGCATTTCTTTCAAAAGAAAAATATGTCAGAAAAATTTTCTCTAGGGGCGCTGCCACCATACCCCCACAAGGGCAGAAGGGGACATATTTTGATAGTGGTCATAATTTTCTGATTTTTGACGATCATTTTCTTTTAAGCTAACATACTATTCAAGATGCCAAAGACAGACGAGAGAGGAAATATTGTACTTTCAGCTAGAGATATGGCAGTCTTGTACATGCCTGAGATACCTGTTCTAGAAGCAGAAAGAGACAAACTGAAAAATCAGAATTCAAAGCTTCAAAAGCAGATTCAGGAGTTGAAATTAAATTTGTCAAATTCTGATAAAACTCCTGTTTGTGCAAAATGTACTGAAATTGCTAAATCTGATTTTGCAGGTATCATCAGTACAAAAGAAAAAGAGATAAAAGAACAAGAGAAAGAGATTAAAGATAGAGAGAAAATGATGGAAATAAAAGATAATACCATTCAGTCTCTTGAAGAAGTAATCAAGCTCAAGGAGTCTTATGTTACAAATCTTCAGAGCCAACTGAAGAAAATTGAACAAAGATCTTAAGAACTACAAGATGAATCAGTTGAGCTTCAACAAAAGTTTATGGCTTCTGAAGAAAATGTATATACATTGAAAGTGAAAAATGCAGTTTTGATGAAAAGCATTAAAGAAGATAAAGTTAAAGCGAAACATCAAAGCCAACTGAAGACGACTTAATAGAAATCATCCGATTTGCAAGATGAATCAGTCAAGCTTCAAAACAAGTTTAAGGCTTTCGAAGAGAAAATTTCTGTCTAGGAGATACAAAATGCTGAATTGTTAAAAATATCAAAGCAGAGAAAGATAGATCAAATCTGGAGACTTCCTCTGCTCAAAAGCTTTCTGATTTTTCAAAGAAAGCTAACCAAGAGAAGAAGTATTTAGAGCTTAGATGCCTTAAACTTTCCAAGCAAGTATCCGACTTTGAAAAGATTTTGATAACTGAACGGGATACTTTTGCTAAGGAAAGAAAAGTTCTTGAAGATAAAAATATTGGATTTCCCAAACAGATTTCTATTCTACAAGACTTACTTAAGAAAAAAAGAAAAGCTTTTCAAGAAAACCAAAAGTCTTTGGAGATTGAAAAGAAGAAATATGAAAAGAGAAATGTTGGGATCTTCAATGAAATATCTGATAAAACCAAGAACTTACAAAAAGATTTTGAGCAAGAACGTTCACATTTTCAATCTGAGATATCTAAGCTCATATCCAAAATAACTGCTCTGTCATCAGATTATCAAAAAGAACAGAAGGCCAAATCTGATTTGAAACAAAAGTTTGACACACTTTTAGATGAAAGAAACATTTTAACTAAAAAGATAAATGACTTAGAAGCTGCAAACATTGAATTGTCAGATAAAGTAACAGTTGATGTGATTAGTCAATCACCTGTTGATAACTCAACAGAATCAGTTTGTTCTTTCAAAACAGCTTCAAGTTCTATCCATGAAAATGTTTTGAAAAAGAAAAGTGTCAAATCACAAACTATCAAATCAAATCAGATCAGACCATCAAATCTATTTTCTGACAAATCTGTTGATGGCTCAGCAAATTTTTACATCAAATCTCTTAGAAAGACTTCTAAGAAAAATCAGATGGTCTGGCGAGTGAAGGATTCTTCAGAAGAGAAGAAGAAAGATAAAGCATCTGCATCCACAACCAATGCCAACAAGAATAGTGTGCATAAAGGTAAAACTTTTGGTAATTCTGATACGTTTTATTCTACTAATCATCTTATCAAGATTGCTCAGAAGAAAATATGTTGTTCTTAGTGTGGAGCACATGACTTTGTAAGTAAAATTTTTGTTAATTACTGGCATGGTTCTTATTATGTTAACCCCACAAGAACTGCAACTAACACATCTGGACCCAAATACCAATAGGTACCAAAAGTTAAAACTGTGTTGCAGGCACCCAAAGTTTAAGGGGGAGCATGATGGTTGACTTCTAGACAAAGCAGTCTAGGACTCGTATTTCAAAGTACAAGTTAAGGATTTTGAACAAAACAGTTCAAAACCCGAACTTAAGTGTCAAGATTGTGGCTTCTGATTACATGACAGATCAGGACCCGTTCTTCAATGTTCAGATAAGGATATTATGCAAAATATCCAGGGGGAGCTTATCTGACCTAAATCATTCTATAATGATTTGAGGGGGAGCTTAAATGTAAGTATCTTCTGACCTAGATCTCTGATTGTTTGAAAGAAGAACAACTTTCAAGCATGAAAAACGTTTTCTGAAATGTTCAAACCACTTCTTTATTGTCAAAAGATTTCATGAATTAAGAAGTGTGATTTTAAATGTTTTTCATTATTGAGCTTTAATATTTAACTGACCGTGTGTTTCCAAAGATCAATACTTGTGTATTATCTTTTCTTTATACTGTCAAGTATTCACACACATCGGTTCAGTACTTCATTTGAAATCGTTATTACCATGTCTTATATCGAAACAAATTTTTCGATGGTAATACTCCCGTTTGCTTTCAAATGTTGTTGAGCATCATTCATCATTTCAATCTTTGTGCTTTTATTGCTAAATTGTTTATATTTTTTCATATAAACAAAATATCCAATTCTTTGATACCCTAACCATTTCATTTGATCTGATTGATACATTGTCAGATTCTCAAAACAATTCTCTTGATTTCATTTCATTCATTCAATATCTTTGTTTTGAGAAATCTTCAAAGTTCAATTGCTCAAATCTTATGAGCATACATTTTGACAATGTTATCATACATTTTGTGCTTAACTGTTCAAGTTAAACTGTTGAAAAATCATTCTTTATAGGACTTACATGGGATTCGTGTGTGAGCTTAAATAGAACTTCCATGGATTCACGTTAACCAGTGTTTCCTACCCAGGAAGTAATCCTAGAGTGATTGAGGGGTGACGGGTCAAAATCCAAGAGTGAGGGAGATAACTCATCCGGTTGAGTTTTTCTCATTGAGCTGAGGTAAAATGTAAATGAGAGTTTGGTTAGAAGTTAGCATAAATGTTAAAAAGAAAGAGGGTGTGAGATCAGAGTTAAAAGAATATCAAAACTCTGCACCAACTACTTTCTGAGTCGGGCAGCCACATCTACTGATAGGTTTACATTCTTTGGTGACCATCATTGACATAGGCAGTGAGCCCATGCCAACTCTTGCAATTACCCCACCAGCCACTCGTTTCTTTCTTAACAAAGAAATGTTTCATTTTCTTTGGGGACACAGCATATATGCTATCTAGTCTTCACTCGGAAGATTTAGATATTGAAAAAGAAGGAAAGTTGCCCCACCTTCGCACCTCTTTCATATACATTGAGTTCGTGTAATACCTGTTGTTGTCTCAACAATTTACACAATTTGAGCCTTATGAAACACAATCATTGTGCTAAATTCTTTCATACACAAGCACGAGCACACAGAAAATTTGTTTTTCTGTCAGAACATTCATAGATAAACCTTGTGTTTTTCAATGATTGAATGGAAGTCCTGGGAGTCATCATCAAACCAGCTCCTTAAATTGTACATTCGTTGTACACAGTAACTCCGTGTTACTGACAGGCACTCCTAACTGTTTCATTTGTTGAATCAGGGTTACCAAGTTTATTATATCTGGATTTGAAAAGATTCGGGTATATACAGTTCATGATTCAGATACTCAGATCAAAGGATGGAAAATGTCAAATTATCATAAAGGAGGAGATTGTTACGTTGAATACAAATGGGGATGATCAAAGAGAATATTGAAATTGAAGATGTTTTGATGATTATGATGCTCACAATCATCAAAAAGGGGGAGACATCTACAAAGATCAATTTCAAAGTCATCAAAGAAGATGTCAAAGTCAAAAAGACTTGCGGAGAGATTCTGAAGAAGAAAGATGATTCAAAGACAAATTCAGATAATTCGTGAAAGTTTGTTTGCTTGAAGACTGATCAGATATTACAGTGATTAAGATACATGATTTTCAAAGATTCCTCGAAGTCCTCGAAGTTTCAAAAGTTTTAAAGAGTTTCAAAGATTCATATTTGTGTTCAAGACTTATTGACTCTCCAAAGATGCAAATTGTTAATGACTTTTCAAGATTCTTCAAAGACTGAAATACTGAAGATTGTTAGAGCTTCAAAGTTTTAAAGACTGTCAGAGATAAAGTTTGAAGAATCAAGCGTTGAAGACTAATGTCAATTTTTTTTAAATCTTGAATACAAAGGGGGAGATTGTTAATGTATTTTATTGTATCCAAGATTTAATTAGAAAAGTCAAGTCTAGCAAAGTCAACAAGGTCAATGTTTCTAAGTCAAAGTTAGCAAAGTCAATCTTGTAATATGGAGTTCTTCTTGTGATAGCATCCTTGGTATAAATACCTTAGGTGCTTTGTAATCTTGTAACTAGAACTAAGCATTGTAATATCTATGTGAGATCAATGACATAAGAACTTTCTCTTTCTACTCTCTCTCTCTCTAAATATACATTGTCAAATCTTGATCTTGAGATTGCTTGATTGATTGGGAAATACAATTTCAAGAAGAAAGCTAAGAAATCATTTGTACATGCATCACAAGCCAAGAAGAACAATGTACGAAAAGGTAAACCTGAGTTTGTTTATTCGAGAAATCAACTACTCAGGTTAGCTCATAAGAAGAATTATTGTTCTTATTGTCGTACATATGATTTTGTTCATAAAACAAGTGATCATTACTGGTATGATTCTTATTCTATTACTACTAATAGAACTGCAACTAAGAAACGCGGACCCAAATACCATTGGGTACCCAAGCCAAAAGATGAATTTGCGTTGCAGGCACCTCAAGTTAAGGGTGAGTAAGAGAACCAATGCTTCTGAATACTACAGTTCAGGACCCATTTCTTAAAGATTAAGAGTGTGACTTCTAAACACAATAGTTTAGGACTCGTACTTCAACGATCAAAAGAGAGTATACTCCAGTGCATGATATGAGATTGTACTCCGATACATAAATGAGATGATCAACCTTCAAGGGGAAGTACATATTTTTTCCTGATTATTTAATATTGTGGATGCAATATTTCAGGGGGAGTATATGACTTCTGATTACATCTGATCAGAACTCGTACATTCAAAGTTTTACTGCTTTATGTCATTTAATTTTCAATAAATGTTGTGAATAAAGCTTTATACTTTGACGACTTGTGACTTTTTACAGATTTGAGAGTGAGCTTAAACGATCATATCATATATGACTTAGAGCTGACTTGATGAGATTTAAGACTGCATAAAAAGGTTTATTTCTAATCTTAATCTCATACATGTGTGAAAGAAGGATAACTTTCAGATATGAAAACATGTTCTTAAATGTTCAAACCACTTCTGATTCTTAAAAAGATTTCATGAATATAGAAGTGTGATTTTAAATGTTTTCATGTTATATGAGCTTCAATGTTTAACAGACCATGTGTTTCCAAAGATAAATACTTGCAAAGATAAATACTTGCGTATTATCTTTTCTATATACTTTCAAGTATTCACACACACTGGTTTAACTTTTTGTTGAATATGTTATCACCATGTCTCAAATTGAACAAAATTTTCGATGGTGATACACCCTTTTTGATATTCAATGTTTGAGCGTTGATTTCATTTCAAAATGTTTCTTTCAAGACTTGTCTATATTTTGATTTTTATAGACAAATATCCTTTATTCTTGACATAAGCCTTAATTGCTAAATCATTCTATTTAATGTTTTCATACAATGTCAGATTTTCAAACAAGTTTCTTGTATTCATTTCATTCATTTCGTATACTTGTTTTGAAATATCTTCATGATTAAAATGCTCAAATCTTCATGATTATCTTTATGAGCATACATTTATCTGACATTATTTTATGCTTTAACTGCAAAGTTAAACCGTTTGAGCAACTTTATACTTATAGGATTAGATGGGTTCATTGTGTGAGAACTTAACAGAACTTCTATGGATTCACGTTAACCAGTGTTTCCTACCCAAGAAGTTAATCCTTGAGTGATCGAGAGTGTGACGAGTCAATATATGAGTGTGGGTGTGATGAGGTAAAATGAAAAAGAGAGTTTGGTTAGAAGTGAGCTTAATGATAAAAAGAAAGAGGGTGTGCGAACAGAGTAAAAGAATATCAAGCTCTGCACCAACTTTTTCTGAGTCGGGCAACCACATTTCTGATTGTTTCACAATTCTTTGGTGAACGTCATTGAAAAAGGCAACTAGCCCATGCCAACTCTTGATATATACCCCACCAGCTACTCATCTTTTTCTCAACAAAAAGATGTTTCATATTTCCAGGGGACGCAACACATATTCTATCTGATTTTCATTTAGAAAATCTGGATATTGAAAAAGAAGGAAGTTTGCCCCACCTTTGCACTTCGATCATGCACAATTAAGTCTGTGTTATACTGTTGTTGTCTCAATGGTTTACACAATTTTGAGCCTATCAAAAGCAATCATCATGTGCTTAATTCTTTCAAACACAAGCACGAACACACAGGAAATTCGTTTTTCTATCTAAATGTTCATAGAATAAACTTGTCTTATTCGATGATAGAATGGAAGATCTGGGGGAGTGAACATCAAAAAGCTCCTTTCCAATGTGTATTCATTACACACAGTGACTTATTGTTACTGACAGTCATTTTAACTGATCCATTTGTTGACTCGGGTGTTACACTCTAATTTGTCTGAATTTGAAAATATTCGGGTAAATATATTTTTTGATCGCTAGATGGCCAGAGGCTCTTGTGAAAGATCAGTGGTCAGATAAGATTGTTAAGGACATTTCTTGTGAAAGTTTGATGATTTCAATGCCACAATCATCAAAAAGGGGGAGAAGTTATTTGGCAAGAAATGTTAACTGAAGAAGAGTTTGAAACAGTTTTGGATTTGTTAAAGAAAGGTTGGAACTTGAAGAAGAAATTTATGTTAAGACTGTTAGAGCAGAAATATGTTGGATACAAGATCATGAAGACTATAGGTCAAAGTACAAGAAGTCAAAGTTGGAAAGTCAACTCTTAGTGAAAGTCAAAGTCATTTTGTAATAAAGTCAAAGTAAATGTTGTTGTATTTTGTTTGTTTCCTTTCTAATTGTGTGAGGGTATAAATACCTTCAGTCCTTGTGTCCTTGTAATCAGTTGGTAACAAGTAAGATTGTAGTGAGAAGAACAGATTAGAATATATTTCTAGAGAGAGAATTGTAGAGAGAGAAAGTGAGATTGTAATTCATGATTTCTATATCAATGATATGTGACTATAAGATTTCTTATCTTGATTGTTTGTAGATAGAAAGAACTTGAATTCTGGGAATAACACTAATGATCATTTCAAGTTCTTTTTGTAACAGATATTCAAGATGAGTTTTTCAGCTAAGGAGATAACGGATTTCACTGAAAATGACTTCATGACCAAAATGGAAGCTATGATGGTTGAAGTTTGAGAATGTCCAGATCTATTAGGTAAATCACATTCTATTCATTGATCATGAAGAATTACATGAAATTCAAGCTTTCTCTCTCTAAACTCTCTCACTTTCTCTCTCTACAAGATATGATAAATGAAAGCATCCTTATTCTAATGCTTAACCACTAAGCAACTAATATCTAACACCTAATTCTAATTACAAAGACATTACCACTACAAAGTAAGCTATTTTGACATTTAACAGTTAAACATTGACTTTGACATCTTTTGACTTTGACATCTTTTGACTTTTCAATTACAAAGGCTTTTACAAGACTTTCCCAATTAAATCTTGTATACAATTAATGCACTAACATTCTCCCCCTTTGTATTCAAGATTTAAAAAAAATTTGACACTTGTCTTCAGCACTTAATTCTTCAACTTTTATCTCTGACAGTCTTTAAAACTTTGAAGCTTTAACAATATTCAGCCTTTTAGTCTTTGAAGAATCTTGTTAACACTTTGCATCTTTGGAAAGTCAACAAGTCTCGAACAAAACTTTGAAAACTTTGAAAAACTCTATCTTCATCACTGTGATCTTTGAATTGTCTTTGGAAAAACAAACTTTCACGAATCTTCAGAATTTTCATCTGTCTTGAACTTTCAGAATTATCTTCATAATTATCTTTAGAAAGTCTCTTTTCTTCAAATCAACTTTGAAATTTGAATCTTTCAGAAATTTCTCCAACTTTCAAACTTTGAAATTGATCTTTGTAGATGTCTCCCCCTTTTTGATGATTGTGAGCATCATAATCATCAAAACATCTTCAATTTCAACATTCTCTTTGATAATCCCCTATGTATTCAACGAACAATCTCCTTCTTTATGATAATTTGACATTTTCCATCCTTTGATCTGAGTATCTGAATCATGAACTGTATATACCCGAATCTTTTCAAATTCAGATATAATGAACTTGGTAACCCTGATTCAACAAATGAAACAGTTAGAAGTGCCTGTCAGTAACACGGAGTTACTGTGTACAACGAATGTACAATTTTAAGGAGCTGGTTTGATGATGACTCCCCAGGACTTCCATTCAATCATTGAAAAACACAAGATTTATCTATGAATGTTCTGACAGAAAAAAAAAAATTGTGTGCTCGTGCTTGTGTTATGAAAGAATTTAGCACAATGATTGTGTTTCATAAGGATCAAATTGTGTAAACTGTTGAGACAGCAACAAGTATTACACGGACTCAATGTGCATTAAAGAGGTGCGAAGGTGGGGCAACTTTCCTTCTTTTTCAATATCTTAATCTTCCGAGTGAAGACTAGATAGCAGATATGCTGCGTCCCCAAAGAAAATGAAACATTTCTTTGTTAATAAAGAAACGAGTGGCTGGTGGGGTTACTGCAAGAGTTGGCATGGGCTCACTGCCTTTTTCAATGATGGTCACCAAAGAATGTGAACCAATCAGAAGATCTGGCTGCCCGACTCAGAAATTGTTTGATGCAGAGTTCTGATATTCTTTTAACTCTGTTCTCACACCCTCTTTCTTTTTATCATTATGCTCACTTCTAACCAAACTCTCATTTCAATTTTACCGCTCCACACAATGAGAAAAACTCAACCGGATGAGTTATCTCCCCCACTCTTTGATTTATGACCCCTCACCCCTCAATCACTCTAGGATAACTTTCTGGGTAGGAAACACTGGTTATCGTGAATCCATGGAAGTTCTATTTAAGCTCACACATGAATCCCATGTAAGTCCTATAAAGAATGGTTGCTCAACAATTTAACTTTAGCAGTTAAGCTCAAAAAATGTATGATGACATTGTCAAAATGTATGCTCATGAGATTTGAGCAATTGAACTTTGAAGATCTCTCAAAACAAGGATATTGAATGAATGAAATGAAATCAAGAGAATTGTTTTGAGAATCTGACAATGTATCAATCAGATCAAATAAGATGGTTAGGGTATCAAAGAATTGGATAATTTGTTTATATGAACGAATATAAACAATTTTAGCAATGAAAGCACAAGATTGAAATGATGAATGATGTATGATGCTCAAACAACATTTGAAAGCAAACGGGAGTATTACCATCGAAAAATAGGTTCGTTTGGAGACATCGTAATAACTGATTAAAATGAAGTACTGAACCAATGTGTGTGAATACTTTACAGTATATAGACAAGATAATACGCGAGTATTGATCTTAGGAAACACACGGTCAGTTAAACATTAAAGCTCAAAATGAAAAACATTTAAAATCACACTTCTTAATTCATGAAATCTTTTGAGAATCAGAAGTGGTTTGAACATTTAAGAACACGTTTTTCATGCTTGAAAGTTGTTCTTCTTTCAAACAATCAGAGATCTAGGATTAGAAGATACTTACATTTAAGCTTCCCCTCAAATCATTATAGAATGATTTATATCAGATAAGCTCCCCCTGGATATTTTGCATAATATCCTTATCTGAACATTGAAGAAGGGGTCCTGATCTGTCATGTGATCAGAAGCCACAATGACATTAAAGTCCGGGTTCTAAACTGAAGTGTTTAGAAGCCATAGTCTTTAACATTGAAGTCCGAGTTCTAAGTTGTAGTACTTAGAAGTCAAAATTTTGTACTTTGAAGTACGAGTCCTGATCTGTACATGATCAGAAGTCAAACATCTTGCTCCCCCTATACTTGTGGTACCTGCAAAACAGATTTAACACGCTTTGGTACCCACTGGTATTTGGGTCCTGGTATGTTAGATTTAGAAATCCACCTCTCATTAGATTTATATCTTTTAAAATCCAAAATCTGAGAAGTAATTCTGTAAGATTCGTACCAGTTATGAGCAAATTCTTGTCGGACGAAATCATTCTCTCCACACTAAGAACAACATATTTTCTTCTGTGCAATCCTGATCAAATGATTAGTCGAGTAATATATATCAGGATTATCAAAAGATTTACCTTTATGCGTACTGTTCTTCTTGGCATTGGTTGTGGATTTGAATGATCTGTCATTCTTCTTCTCTTCATCATGAGTCTTCACTCGCTAGACCATCCGATTTTTCTTAGAAGACTTTCTAAGAGATTTGATGTAAAAATTTGCTGAACCATCAACAGATTTATCAGAAAATAGATTAGATGGTCGAATCTGATTTGATTTGACAGCTTGTGATTTGACACTATTCTTTTTCAAAACATTTTTCGCATGAATAGAACTTGAAGCTGTTTTGAAAGAACAGACTAATTCTGTTGAATTATCAACAGGTGATTGATTAATCACATCAACTGTAATCTTTTCTGACATTTCACTGTTTGCAGCTTCTAAGTCTTTTATCTTTGCGGATAAAATGTTTCTTTCAGAAGTAAGTGTGTCAACCTTTTGTTTCAAATCAGATTTGGCCTTCTTTTCATTTTGGACATCTGATGATAGAGCAGTTAGTCTGGATGTGAGCTTAGATATTTCAGATTCAAAATGTGAACGTTCTTGCTCAAAATTCTTGTCCAAGTTCTTGGATTTTTCAGATATTTCCTTGAAAATACCAGTATTTCTCTTTTCCGTGTTTTTCTTTTCAAGCTCATAAGACTTTTTGTTTTCTTTGAAGATTTGTCTTTCTTTTTCGAGCAAGTCTTGTAAAGTAGAAATCTGTGTGGGAAGTTCAGCTATTTTGGCTTCAAGAACTTGTCTTTCTTTCGCAAAAGTATCCCGTTCAGTTATTAAAATATTTTCAAAGTAAGATACTTGCTTGGAAAGTTTTATGCATCTAAGCTCCAAATCCTTTTTCTCTTGGTGAGCTATCTTTGAAAAATCAGAAAGCTTTTGAGCAGAGGAGGTCTCCAGATTTGATTTTTCTTTCTCTGCTTGGATACTTTTTATTAATTCTGCATTTTGTGTCTCCAAAGCAGATATCTTATCTTCAAAAGCCTTAAACTTGAGTTGAAGCTCAACTAATTCAGCTTGTAGTGCAGATGACGTTTGTTCAGTTGTCTTTAGTTGGCTTTGAAGTTTCGTAATCTTTCTATCTTTGAGCTTTATCTCTCTCTCACATGTTAGAATAATATTATCTTTTAAAGCAACAATTCTCTCTTTCTCTTTTATCTCTTTCTCTTTTTCACTGATAATACCTGCAACAAATTTAGAATAATCAGTACATTTTGCACAAACAACAGTTTTATCAGTGTTTGACAATTTAGATTTATTTAAAATTTGAGACTTGTCATTTCCATCTACTATAATAGGACATATATCTATTATTTCAGATTAACCATCTTTAATAATAGTTTTTGTTTCTATTTTAGTTGATGTATCTGAAATAGTCTCTGCTTTAACAGATGTGTCAATGATATGTGGAATTAAAACGATATGCTCCAAATCTTTGTTGTTTATCATCCGTTTTCTCTCTGTAGAATGTTTGCCTGTAGAAAACATCTTGAATGATTAGCTTGATGTGAAAGATCGTTCCCAAACAATTCAGAAAATTTGACTGAAAGTCAAACTTAGATTAGCACACAAAAAAAATATCAGATAAGCTCAAAAACTACATAAAACTGACTAAAAATGAAAGAAAAAAAATGAAAATAGGTACTAAAATCGACAAAATACGAAACTAATACGAAAAAAGAGGACTAAAAATGAAAAATACTAAGACTCGACGAAAAACGAGAACTAAAATGACAAAAACACAAAATATAAAATCTAGGGACTAAAAACATAAAAACACAAAACTTATAAAAATAGAAGGACTAAAAATGACAAAGAATGAAACTACAACTATAGGGACTAAAATTGTAAAAATCTATAAATAGAAACTGCGGGGACGAAAACTGTTAACTTTAAAAGATATTAACAAGACTAACAGAGGCTAACTGAATTTGGACCAAAATGAAAATAAATCTAAGGAAAAATTTAACAAAACTAACAACAAGGACTAAAAATGCAAACTTCTAAAAGACACTAACTGAACTAACAGCAAACAAACGAAATTGGACCAAAAAGTAAGAAAATCTAACAAACTAACGGAGAAAGGACCAAATTTGTCACAAACTTGACGGACTTAACGGCTGTCCGTTAAGTTACTGTTCATCGTCTTCAAGATTCGAACAACAGCTTTCAAAGCTCGATATCTACTTCGTTTTTCGACCAAAATTGATGAAAAAAGTTGCCAAATGTTCCTTGTACGAGCCAGAATTTATTCCAACGAGAATTTTCGAATCATGCACCGAAATAAGAACTGTAGATCGAAGTGAAGTTACTCCGGCGAGATGGTTTTCCGGCGATCATATTTCAGTCTGTTCGGTGCTATAAACACCTGAAAATTGATAAATATCAAGTAAGAACACGAATATGAAGCTTAAGCAACAAAATGTATCGATCAAAAATGATTTCCGGCAAAATCCGTTTTTCCGGCGAGAGCTCCGGTGAAACTTCAAACACTGATATCTCGATGAATACTCAACGAAAATCGATTATGAAAGTTTCTGTGTGTTCTAAATCACCAGTAGAAGATATTAGACATGATCACATCGATTAAAAACAGAAGATACGAAGACCCACTTCATGATGTCGTTAAAAAAAATCACAAAAAAAATGAAACTCGCAGGTAATGCCTTGCGGGTTTGCAGAACGCGCAGATGCTTATCTGCGTGTTTTGTAAAACTCGCAAGTTGCTTAGAACATGAAACTCACAGATTTAATGACCTGAAACTATCAGAACTCGCAATGGCATTGCGTGTTTCAGGTCTGTTCATCTTGCGCGTTTTAACCTCTTTAGCTTGCGTGTTTTGAACTCGTTAGTCTTGCGAGAAATAAGAAACTCGCTACCTGCACCTTGCGTGTTTTACAGTTCAAGTGGTCTGCGAGTTTTTTCATCAACATAGCCTGCGTGAAATAAAAAACGCGCAGAACACATTCTGCGTGTTCTTCATGACTGTAGCCTGCGTGTTCTTCCTGTAGCTTGCGTGTTCTTCGGCTTGTAACAGTGCTGAATGATTACTTCTCTTTTTGTTTGGTCAAGTGAAAATCATATGAAAATCATATGTCATGCATTAGCTTGATGGATATTGCAAAACAAATTTTTCTGCATGTCTATAGTTTGCATCAAGTTGAAACACACATCATGCACTGTATTTACGAGTTCTTCTTTTAAAGGATGACTTTCGAAAAAAAAACTCAAATTTGAACAACTTCAACGATCACCTGCAGAATAAAAACTTACAAACAATTCGTTATTACTTGAATTATGGATCAAAACACAATTACAAACAACTCTTCAATCTTTTCGGATCAAACACCTGGATTTTAACAAAATATTAAGAACCTTTCAAGAACACCATTGATCAAAAATTTCAAAAATGAAATTTACTGATTAAAACTCAAAATCAATGATCAAACCATGTCCAAACCATGTTTTTATAAACGAATTTGCATTAAAATGGATCAAATCAACCACAAATTGCAAAATCAAACTTCAAAAATTTTCATAGAAATTTTTGATATTAGACTAATACAGACTTTGACTTTACAAAATCAAACTTCAAAAATTCATATTAGATTAATACAGACTTTGACTTTGTTGACTTGACTTGACTTAACTTTTCCTATTAAATCTTGGATACAATAATCCACTAACAAAGTTGAAGTCCTTCAAAAAAAATTGAAAAAGGAAAAAGACAGAGTTGCTACACTACAAAAGAAAGGGGATTTAGAGAAGGAATATTCAGAGAAGCTTTTAGAAGTGTATCTAAAGATACATTATAGAGAAGGATTTAGATGACAAAATCGAGAAGTGTAACTAAAGGCTAGATGATGTTTAGGGAAAGATTTAGAAGTTAATTATACGGTGGGAGAAATGTTACAAAAGGCTTTAGAGAAGCTTTTAAAAAGAAAAGTCTCTAAAAAGATGGATCATCTTTTAGTTACACTTTTGTAACCTTCTCTAAAGATAAAAAAAAGTTTTAAAATTAAATAAAAAATGTTCAGATACGTTTTAAGAAAAGTATCTAAAAGATTTATTTTTAAAAAATAAATCAAAATTAGATACAAAATATAAAATTAAGTCCAACTCTGTTGCGTAGCAGAAGGAAACCAAAAGTCGAATCGCAGAAACATAAGCTTTCAAACAACGCTGAATCTCTACTCCAGTCCTCAATCTCTGTCAACAAGGCATCTCTCTCGATTAAAGCAAATTGAATCGCTCTGGATCTATCGATTATCACCTCGAGTTTTAGTTCATCGCTCGAATCGCTCTGAATCTATCGATTGCTTTTACTGATAATCGATAATCAAATCGATTGCTCTCAGGTAAGCAATTACTGATTATTTCAAGCTAAATCGGAGATTTCTAAGCTTAATTTTACTTCACATGGAATTAGGTTAAGCTTTCGATTCGATTGAACTTTGACAAATTAAATACCTGCAGCAATAGTAGCTTTTGATTGTACCTAACCTCATCTCTGATTTATACTATATGTTGAAGCAAATTCCCAAGGTATCAATACACTATTGATTCTGATTTTGAGATTGAAGGTGATTTGAACTATGAAGTATTGTGATCTGATTTATTTATTATCTTTATCAGTCACTATTGATTTCAGTTTGTGTATTATGAATTTATCAATGGAACAATATGTGACATTTAACTTATTGTTGGGTTTTGATTGTCTACATTTTGATATTTGATCGTATGTATTTGATTGTGAATGTTATAGAAATTAATTTGTAATATGAGGATAATCTATTGGCATCTCTGACTATGTCAAACACTAACGTACGTGTATTTATTCAAATTAGGGATTTTGATTCTCAAGCCCAACAGACTTCTCGAAGTCAAGATCAACTATCTTCCGCCATCGATCGTCTCACCGGCGGTAACTGATTTTATATCTCTACTGCAATTAGCGATTTCTTAAATATTTATTTCCTTGTTAATCATTGTGCTTAATGAACATAGACCGCTGTTTCACACAATACTTGTTACCAGATAATGATTGGATTGAATAGGTAATCATCCATCTACTTCAGAGGTGAGATGCTTTATGAGCTCTATGTAGATTGAAACAAGTAATTTGTAACATGTAATTTGTAATAGTGAATAAGTTATAATCTGAAGCATATGAGATACTACAAAATTCACAATCATATCAAACAAAGTGAGAAAAAGAAAGAATGATACCAAATTTTTACGTGGGAAACCCAATTGGGAAAAACCACTTGCGGAAAAAGCCGAGAAAAGATCCACCGTAGGGGATCGTTCTTGGTACAAGCTTGAGAGTAATCAACAATGGTGAGTACAACCCTGAACCCTTTTTCTGTTTGTTTTATGTGTGCATCAAGACATATAACTAACATTTTAACGAGATGGAATCTGCCAAGTATTTTGACCCATTAATTTTAGCGTCGGTGGTAGCCCAATATCAACATAGGAAAGCTAGCCAATTGATAATTTTCAGTAAGCACAGGTGTATGTAATCAGTGGTCTTACAATGTTGTGGTCTGCTGCTGCAATGGTGGAAGCACAGATGTATGTAATCAGTGGGACCATTGCTCAGTGGTATTTCTTCAAAGAGGATTCAAAGGTCAAACGGAGCATACAAAGTTCTCTCAGGTATTTCTTGGATTTTGATCATTGTTAGCTGTTAATCTTGATATGAAATGAAAACTGGTTTCTTTTAATAAGTTTCTTGAGGGCTACAACATCAAGTAGATCAAATTTAAATTGCTCAAGAATAAGACATACCGTAGGTGTTATTGATTTTAACTCATGGATTAGTAAAAGGGATTTGGTCATAGCCGGGGATGGTGTGCTTTGTCTTGTTGACTTTCGTCTCGATACAAAAGGAAAGGAGGTATATCTTTTGTTGAATGGTAGAACCAGGTGCAAGTCTCTTGTCAACCATAGATTGGTAATTTGAAAGGTTATATATATATATACACACATGCGTGTGTCTATATTCGGAATAATTTGTTACAACCATTGATCTTTTTTGTTGCTTAGTCTTGGTTCAACTGGTGGCTATGATATTGCACATGACTTGTTGACAGTTAGGAATTGAACCTGAAATTGACCATTTATCTATGAGTAAATGGATTGAATTGTTAACCTATAATTTGCAAATGTGAGGTTATATGTTGCAACAAAGTTTCTGTCAGGCAAGGGTGTTATTTCTGGTTAATTTTTTTTTTGGGTGTGGTACTATCATGACTATCGTAAAGATGAATTGGTAATGGTGAAACTGGAAATTCATGTGATTTTACAGTGTAGTTAATAGTTTTTAAATGTACTTTTACAGCTCAAAGTGGATTAAAAGTAGATTACATCCCAATTTATTGGTCTTTTAAACTTACGTTCGACAATCTGCTTCTCTCAACTAAGAGGTAATATTTCCAATTGTTTGATTCTCATACATATTAATAGCTATATTTTATATATTTAAGCTACCACTTATACAACAGCTTAATCCCCGCTTAGACAATTATGTGTTAAAAGGTCACATTACCCCCTTGAAATCTGTTTATGATATAATATTTTGTTTTATCAAGAAGATGCTATGATGGAGAAATCATCTCCTTGAAATTTGTTTCTGATATCATCTAGTTTTCTATGGTTGCAGATATAAGCTAATTGTCACATCACCAGCTCTTAACAAACTTACATCTCCCACAGTCACAAACATCCAGGTTTTCCCCTTTCACTGTACATCTAATAGCTTATCATTTTGATTGAGATTTAAACATACTTTTGTTTGCAATCTTGGGCATCGTTGAATTTTTAATATGCTATTGTTCTCTTTATTTGCATGTGTGTTGTTGTTGGTGTTAGTATATATGCATGTTTGTTCAGTTAGAGAATTTACTTTTATTTGTTCTAGTCCTGGATTTCATCTATCTGTTATTTCATCTATCTGGAAGCAGGATAAAACCTGTTGCAACTCAAGAGCCTCTAATCCAAGATCTGAAGCTAGTGCAGGACTGAAGAGGTAGAGCCTGGTAAATTCATCAAGTGTGAGAAAACTGAACAACTTCTTAAAGACTGCGTGCGTTGGAAGGTTATCTTGTTTAATTACAGTTTCAGTTCTCTTTTCTAATTTGTTTTTATCGATGACTATGATCTTCACTTGGCATGTGGCTGAGGTTGAGTATCATGTTCTTGCATTTGTTGTTGGGGAACTGTATATATTGGCTGACTTATTTTCTACTTTGAGAGATCCAAAAGGAAAGTTGTATATTTGATGTCTGCTTTGAGAGATCCAAAAGGAAAATTGTTTCCAGCCACTGCACAGGTAATATAGAACAAGAATATGCTAATAGGAGTTGATTGTTACTATATGTTTTATTTTTATAGCATTATTTAGACGACTACCGGCCACATTCACTGTTGCCAATAATTTTCTAACAAGTTGTGTTCTAATAGAAAATCCCCCGGGTGATCTAGAGATTATGCAACAAGTGTTAGGTAAAAGACCTGCATATATTCGGGGATGGTCTAGGGTCCCGAGCACTAGGAGTGACTCTACGAGTTCACGACATAGCACCGGCTCATCAAGTCAATTGAGCCACACCGAGATGTCTATTAGACTTGATTCGACGGAGTCCAAGCTTGCTTCAACCAAATCCGAGCCTGCTTCAACCAAATCCGAGCTCGTTCTTATGAAGGGTGAAATGTCCGAGTTGCGTCAAATGGTGGTGAGCTCGTTTGTGTCTGGCCAACCACGTCCGAGTTTTTCATCTTCACTAAATGCTCAAGAACATGGTTCTGAGACTCGAGATCGTTAGAACATTCGGTTATGATTTTGGATGTTTTTTTTATAACTTGGATGGATGCATGAATTGATTGAACTTTAGGGTTTCTTATAAAAGTTACTTTGTCTTTTATATAACGAATCTATAAAAAAATTATCGTTTTGGGATTTTTAAGAATTTGTTCTTTGATTAATTTAATATTAATTATTTATTTGTTCTATTATATATATATATATATATATATGTATGTATATGTATGTATATGCAGTTGAAATATGGATGAAAATAAATATAAAATATACTTTTTAGAGAAGGATTTGAATTTGTAAAAGTGTAACTAAAGGTGACTTTTAGTGAAGATTTTGAGTGTGTATCTAAATACCATATTTAGAGAAGGTTTTAAAAGAGTTACTAAAGGGGAGCTTTAGAGAAGCTTTTTGGAAAGTGTCACTAAAGCCAACATCTTTAGAGAAGCTTTTCCATTTCCTTCCCAGAATGTATCTTTTAGTAACGCTTATAATCTGTCACAAAAACTTGAAAAGTGTTACTAAATAATTACTTTTAGAGAAGCTTTTTGAAAAAAAATTATTAACCTTTAGAGAAGCTTTGAAAGTGTATCTAAAGACCCACAAAAACGTCTCTAAAGGCTACCCAAAAATACACCCTTCTAAAACCCTCACTAAAACCTTTACCTACCCTTATATAGGGAAGCTCTTTGACGGAAATGAAAAGCTTCTCTAAAGGCTTTAGAGAAGCTTTTTGGACTTTTAAGTACAAAACAAAACCTTCCCTGAAGGTCATTTCTCTTGTAGTGCTAGGAGAAATCAAAAGATCTTTGAGCTCAACAAGTCAGTTATTGGAAACAAAGATCTAATTGATTCTCTACGTAAATCTGCTTCGGATTTTTAACATGAAAAAGATTGTTTTGAAAAGAAGATTTCTGATTTTGAATATAAACTTTCTAAGTCTGATTTAGAAAATAAAGAATCTGTACTAAACGTTTATAAATTGCAGGGTGAAAATGAGAGCTTAACTAAAAAGGTAAATGATTTTGGAAGCTAAACTTCATGCGATAGGTCAAACAGATCACACCATTTTTCTAAATGCACCTATTGAAGAGGCTGAAGTTAAAGAGAAATGGGGACTCGGTTACGATAACCCCCTTTACTTAAAGAAAGCCATCAGAAAACAACCAGCGTTGTATAACTTTGATTTTCTTGTTATTGCTGATAAATATCCTCATTTAAAACCCAAATTTGTTACCAAATTACCAGAAAAAGTTGAGCCCAAAGAAACTGAGAATAGAAAGAATGGAAAGAAAATGCAACTACCATTTCGCTATGAAAAGCTAAATGATAGTTACCGTTCTGTCACACCTAAAGTTCTTTCAGATAACTATTTTGTTAGCTATTCTGTAACCGAGATGGAGGCAAAACCTGCAACTGCAAAAGTTTATGTTCCTCCACTCATTCTAGAAAGCAAAATAGTTGAGCTTGAAAATGTTTTATTTGAAAAAAGAATTTTGGTTGATATAGAACAAAGTGTATTTTCTACAGTTATAAAGAACACTGTTTTTCAATCTAAATCTACAGAGTGTTCTAAATTTTCAAAGGCACCTCAAACTTCAACTAATAACTTTGATGACTTATTTGTGTCTGAAAATGATTTTCTTAACTCTGATAATGGGTATGTAGAGGAAATTGATTTGCTTGAATTCAATGCTCCACTTCCAGATCATTCTCCTTTTGTCATTAATGATTTGGAGATAAAAATGGCTAAAGACAAAGATAATATCATATTTGGAGATAAAAATGGCTAAGGACAAAGATAAGTTTGAAAAGAAGTTCTCAGACTTTTCCAGAAAGAGTTGTGAAGAAAAGAAGGTGATTGAGCTTAAGTGTATAATGATTTTGAGAAAGTAATAATCATGGAAAGGAAAAGTTTGCCAAAGAGAAGAAGGCCATCGAACAAAAGAATGTTAGATTCTTCAAAGAAATATCCGGCCAGAGAAACAATGATGAGAAAGGATTTGAAGAAGAAAGAAGCATGTTTGAGGCTGAGATTAGAAAGCTTATTGGCCAGTTATCTGAACTATCTGAGAATGCACTGAAAGAGAATAAAATGAAGTTTGATTTTGAGACGAAGATTGACCTTCTTGTCAAAGAAAGAGACAGGTTCGCTTCAAAGATAAAAGAGCTTGAAGATATCATTTCTAAGATGGTGGTGACTGAGTACAAGACTCTAGAGTCAATTATCCACGCACCTAGAGATGATTCAGCTGATTCAGAATGCTCATTCAAGACAGCTGCAAGCTCATATCATAAGACTGTTTCTTTCAAAAGGTCAGTTAAATCTTCTAATCAGATTCGTAATACTAACATTTTCTTTGATTAAAATGTAGATGGTTCAGAAGAAGAAGAAGAAGATATGAAGAAGACAAGTTGGTGTGGAAGGTAAAACCAGTTGAAGATGAGAAGAAAGATGGGAAGAAAGATGACCTGAAAGGAAAGAAGTCATGTGTACATACACATAAAGCCAAGAAAAACAATGTGCGTAAAGGTAAACCTGATCATATATACACGAAAGATCAATTAATCAGGATATCAGAAAAGAAATATTATTGTTCTTATTGTCGTACACATGATCATGTTCACAAAACAAGTGATCATTACTGGTATGGTTCTTACTCAGTTACTCCCATTAGAACTGTAACTAACAAACATGGACCCAAATACCAATGGGTACCAAAACCAAAGACTGATTCTGTGTTGCAGGCACCTACAGTCAAGGGGGAGTAAGAGAACTAAGGCTTCTAAGTAAATCAGCTTAGGACCCGTACTTCAACGAAGTTTAACTTCTAAACACAACAGTTTAGGACTCGTACTTCAATGATCAAAAGACCTTACTTCTGTGCTGATAAGAGATTGTACTCCAATACTCGAATGAGGAAATCAACCATCAAGGGGGAGTACATATTTTTCTGAAATATTTTGCATCCGATAGATATGATGAACTACATTTCAAAATAGAATTGTATATCTCTATCATGTGTTTTTTCACTGACATATTTTAGATGCATAATTTCAGGGGGAGTAAAGGTGATGATTTATGATTATTTCAGATCATAACTCGTACTTTAATCGTTTTACTGCTTTATGTCATTTACATTTGAATAAATTTTGTGAATAAAGTTGCTTTGACATGACTTTGAGACTTGTGCAGAATGAGAGAAGCTATCAAGATCATATCTTTATGACTTCAACTAACTTCATGAGATTTAAGACTGCATAGAAAGGTTAAAATTCTTATCTTAATCTCATATATGGTTGAAAGAAGGACAACTTTTAATCATAGAAAACATATTCTTAAATGTTCAAACCACTTCCCGATTCTTAAACAGATTTCATGAATTGGAAGTGTGATTTTAAATGTTTTGATTTTATCTTGTGCTTCAACACTTAACAAACCGTGTGTTTCCAAAGATAAGTACTTGCGTATTGTCTTTTCTATATACTTTCAAGTATTCACACAAACCGGTTTGACATATTGTTTAAAATGTTCTTACCATGTCTCAAATTTGAAACATATTTTTCGACGGAAAGACACCCCGCTTGTACTTCAAAGAATTTTGAGCGTAATTTCATTTCGAAACGTTCATTTCAAGACTTGTCTATATATTGGTTCGTATATCAGTTTTTCAAACAAGTCTCTTGCAATTATATTCATTCATTCAATTTACTTGTTTGAAAATACTTCAATGTTTAAAAATGCTCATATCTTCATGATTATATTCTGAGCATATATACATCTGACATTTGTATATTTGTGCTTTAACTGATAAAGTTAAACCATTTTTTAGCAACATATGCTTCATAGGAATATGGGTTCTTTGTGCTAGGACTTAAATGAACTTCTATGGATTCACGATTACCAGTGTCTCCTACCCAAGAAGTTAATCCATAGTGATTGAGTGTGAGGAGTCAAAAAGAAATGAGTGTGGGTTGTGTGTTGAGGTAAAATGGAAAAGAGAATTTGGTTATGTGTGAGCTTAATGATTAAAAGAAAGAGGGTGTGAGATCAGAGTAAAAGAATATCAAACTCTTCACCAACTACTTTCTGAGTCGGGCAGCCACATTACTAATGTTTCACAATTCATCGTGAACATTATTGAAACAGGCAACTAGCCCATGCCAACTCTTGTTAAAAACCCCACCAGCCACTCATTTTCTTCTTAACAATAAAATGTTTCATATTTTCTGGGGACGCAGCACATAATCTATCTGCTTTTCATTTGGTAAGAAGGAAGTCTACCCCACCTTCGCACTTTAATCAAGCACATTGAGTCTGTGTTTATCTACTGTTGTCTTAGTGGTTTACACAATGTTGAGCCTTTATAAGCAGTCATCTTGTTCTTAGTTCTTTCTACACTTGCACGAGCACACAAGGAATTTGTTTTCTTGTCATAACATTCATAGAAATTGCCTTTGTGGTGTTTCGATGATTGGATGGAAGTCATGGGGGAGTGAACATCAAAAAGCTCCTTTCCTATGTGTATCCGTTACACACAGTAACTTCGTGTTACTGACAGGCATATTAACTGATTCATTTGTTGATTCAGGTGTTACACGATTATTTTTGTCTGGATTTGAAAAGATCTAGATGCATATTTTGGAGGATTGACGGTGAATCAGTGGCTCTTGGACAGATCAGAATGGTCTAAGACATTTCTTGGAGGAAAGTTTTGATTCTATTCATCAAAAAGGGGGAGATGATTTAAAGAAGAAATGTCAGATTCAGAAATTTCACATATTAAAGATTTGTTTGAGATCAAAAGATAATTGTGAAAGAAGGATGCAAAGTCAAAGATGTTTGAAGATGTGCTGATTTTATGAAATTTTTCATTGACGATTAATTGCTGAAGATATTCGAGCTAAATCTGAAGATAATTTCTTTCCGAAGTCTGAAAGAGTTTTGTGGTAATTTTGGAGAGATTATTGAAGATTGTTTCTACCATATTTGGGGGAGATTGTTAATTTTGTTCAAAGACAGACTTGGAAAGAATACAGTCAAAGAAAGAGAAGATTGCAATGTTTGTGCTTATTGAAGAAATTTGTTTCAAATAAGGAGATTGTACTTTTTGAGCTTGAAGAGAAGACTGAACTGCTAAATCTTTCAAAGATGATCTTGAATCCAAAGGGGAGATTGTTAGAGAAGAAATATGTTGGATACAAAATCATGAAGACTAAAGGTTAAAGTACAAGAAGTCAAAGCTGGAAAGTCAACTCTTAGTGAAAGTCAAAGTCATTTTGTAATAAAAGTCAAAGTCAATGTTTTGTATTTTGTTTCCTTGTAATTGTGTGAAGGTATAAATACCTTGTGTCCTTGTAATGCTTTGTAATTAAATAAGTCATTGTAACATTCAGATTGTAAGAAGAGAGCAGATTAGAGAAAAAGCGATTAGAAAACATTTCTAGACAGAGAGTAGTGACAGAAAGTTGAGATTGTAATTGTTGAATTGAATCAAAGACTTGTGATTACGATTCTTGATATTAATTGTTGTTTACGATTAGAACTTGATAAGATCTGGGAATAACAACCCAAACTTGCAGACAACATAATCATCTTCATCTTGCGCGATCTTTAGGGCTTGCGTGTTCTTCTTTAGCGCGTTTTACAGATCTTGCGCGTTCTTTACTTCTCCTTACAAATTCGATCCAAAAACCCAAATAACCTGCAAATTGATTTTCCAACTGAACCAAAGAGATCGAAATACAGAATAGAGCATTTTTCTAATACACCAAAATGACTAAAAACAAAAAAATTACAGTCCAGTCCAAGAATTTACAGTGTTCGTATGGTTTTTTAGGAAAAACTTCTAAAATCCAAAATTGATTCTAATATAGTGATTAATTCGTGAAACAATGTGAAAAGAAAGTAATCAACAACAGAAATCGATCACAATTACACCATTTTTACACTCTAATCTCAACAATCAAATGCGAATTTGATTCAACAGTAAAAACTCAGAAGTCATATGCGCATTCTTGATGAAATCAAGAAATCGATCCAAAATTGTAATCAAATCGATCTGAATTTGAATGGGTAGGCTCTGATACCAAATGTGAAGTCCAAATCAAGCCATGAACAATCAACTCAATGCAATTCAAACACACAATCTAGAGAGAGAGTATAGAGAGAGAAATAGTCATATGTATATTACTCAATTATGTGCATACAATTCTCAAGGTTACAAGGAACTCTCAAAACAAAGACTATTTATACATGACTAAAACTCTCACACTAAAGAAACTCTCACAAAGCATCAAAGACAAATACATCAAAAGTCAAACATTACAAAAGTCAAACACTTGATAGTAACTTTACATTAACAGAGCTGGAGGAGGTCGGATGCTCAAACTGGATCTGAAGTCAAGGAACAATTGTCGCGGTAGACCTTTCGTGAACACATCCGCGTATTGGAAGGTGGATGGGATGTGGGAGACTTGAACCTGGCCCATAGCAACCTTTTCACGGATGAAATGTATATCCATTTCTATATGTTTCGTTCGCTGGTGTTCTACCGGATTGCCGGACAAATAAACAGCAGAAACATTGTCACAGTATACGAGGGTGGATCGCTGAAGAGGTGTGTGAAGCTCAAGTAATAGGTTCTGAAACCAACAAGATTCGGTGACTGCATTTGCAATGCCCTGATATTCAACTTCGGTGCTGGAACGCGATAGAGAAGGTTGGCGTTTGGCGGAACACGAGATCAAGTTATCGCCAAAGAAAATGCAATATCCTGAGGTGGATCTGCTAGTGTCCGGGTATCTGCCCTAATCAGCATCGGTGTAAGCGATGAGTTGGGATTTGGCGAATGGGTACAAGTGTAGGCCGATATCAAGAGTACCTTTTAGATACCGAAGGATGCGCTTGATAGCGTTGAAATGAGGTTCACGCAGAGCATGCATAAAGAGGCATATCTGTTGGACCACGTAAACAATATCTGGTCAGATAAAGGTAAGGTATTGGAGTGCGCCGGCGAGACTTCGGTAAGCGGATGGATCGGTCATGGGTTGACCGGCGTTGGCACTTAACTTCGATTTGGTGTCCACAGGGGTAGAAGCGGGCTTGGATTGGTCCATGTTTGCTCGTTTTAGAATGTCTTCAGCATACTTTTGTTGAGACAGAAACATGCTATTGCTTGTACATTTGACTGAGATGCCAAAGAAATACGTGAGGGCACCAAGATCGGTCATCTCAAATTCCCGTTTAAGAGTGGTAATGATCTCAATTTTAAGGGTATCTGATGAAGCCATGAGGACTATGTCATCGACATACAGAAGAAAGTAGGCATAATCATTGCGTCGACGAAAGATAAATAATGAATTATCGCTTTTGCTACACATAAAACCGAGAAGAAGGAGATGTTGAGCAAACCTTTGGTACCAAGCGCGCGGGGCCTGTTTAAGCCCATAGAGGGACTTGCGAAGTTTGCAAACGTGACCCGGATACGATAGATGAGAAAAACCCGATGGTTGATGCATATATACAGTCTCGTGTAGGTCACCATATAAAAACGCATTTTTAATGTCAAGTTGGTGTACCAGCCAGTTTTGTCCCAAAGCAAGACTTAGGACTGTACGTATTGTAGCTGGCTTGACTACTGGACTGAATGTTTCATCAGAGTCCACCCCTACCTGTTGAGAGTTTCCATTTACGACGAGCCGAGCTTTATACCGTTCAAGGGTGTCGTCTGCATGGAATTTATGGCAAAAAATCCAATGTCAATGGATAATGTTCACGTCGCGGGGACGGGGAACTAAATCCCAAGTATTTTGTTTAAGTAAAGCGTTAAATTCGGTTTGCATGGCATCGTTCCAATTATGGTCAAGAAGGGCAAGTTTTGGATTTATGGGTATAGGAGAGATAGTTTGTGTGTGAAGCGAGAATGGGTGGTTGGGTTTGAAAATTCCACTTTTGGAACGAGTTTGCATTGGATGAAGATTGGGTGGGGAAGTCATGGGGGTGGGGTGGGAGTGTCAGCGACAGTGACAGTGGATGGGATTGAAGTGATAGATGGTCTGGAAGGGGAAGATGGGGGCGATGCTTGGCCGGTAATTGAGGGATGGGACGAGAATGGGAAATGGACAACAGGTCGTGGGCTAGAAGTGGGGGTTGGAGGTGTCGCATCGGCGGGATTGAGAGAGGGAGAGTTGGTATGGTGAATTAAGTAGGGTGAGGGAGGAATGTCATGTAGAAAATCGTATGAGGTGGTGGGGATGTTACGGATTTTTGTGAATGGGAAGACACTTTCGGTAAAGGTGACATGACGGGAAATAATTTGTTGATTATTGGATAAAGAGTGACAAAGATAGCCGTGGTAGTTTGAAGGATAGCCGAGAAACACACAAGGAAGAGATCGAGGTGCAAGTTTGTGAGAAGCGGTGGAGGTGATGTTCGGGTAGCATAAACACCTAAAAGTTCGTAAGTGCGAATATGTGGGTTTTCGAAGATAGAGTATTTCGGTGGGTGTTTTGTTTTGGATCGCAGTAGATGGCAAGATATTTAGTAAGTAGGTGGCAAGAGCTAGAGCGTAATTCCAATAAGATGGTGGAAGAGAGGCTTGAATGAGGTTAGTTCGAATCATGTTATTTATCGTACGAATGATTCGTTCGGCTTTGCCATTTTGAGGGGAAATGTATGAAGAGAATCGAAATTGCATTCCACGGTTCGTACAAAGTTCGTGAAAGGACGAGTTATTGAACTCACGTCCATTATCGCATTGAAAAGTTTTTATTTTCTTTTCAAATTGCGTTTGAATGTACGTGTGGAATTGCAAAAAAATTGGAAAAGCTTGAGATTTTGTTTTTAATGGAAACGTCCAAATAAAGTGTGAGAAATCGTCAAGAAGTACAAGATAAAATTTATGTCCTAAAGTAGAAGTAACAGGAGAGGTCCACAAATCAGCATGAATAATATCAAACGGAGAATACGTGACGGTTTGAGATAAAGAAAACCGTAAATGACAGTGTTTTCCCATAGAACATGCATTACAAGAAGTAGCATTTGTAATTTTATTGCTAAAGGGAAATTAACTATGCTTAAATAAATGAAAAACAGATGATCCCGGGTGTCCGAGACGATTATGCCATGTTGACGGGGATACGGTATGAAGAGCAACAGGAGAGTTGTGGACGCTTCAAACTTGGGTGAGTGGATATAGTTCACCCATATTGTTGCATCTCGTGAGTATGGTCCCCGTTGAAAGATCCTTCTTAGAGAAACCAATAGGGTCAAATTCAACAGAAACACGATTGTCACGAGTGAACTTTGTGGTGTTTCGATGATTAAATGGAAGCCCTGGGGGAGTCAACATCAAAACAGCTCCTTTCCAAAGTGTATTTGTTACACACAGTGACTTAGTGTTACTGACAGGCATGTTAACTGATTCATTAGTTGATTCAGGTGTTACACGACTATTTTGTTTGGATTTGAAAAGATCTGGATGAATATATTTTGAATTGACGGATCAAGGGATCTAACCACAAGATAGACATTTCTTACAAATAGTTTTGATGAAGTCGTTGCACTTAACATAAAAAAAAGGGGGAGAATGACTACAAAAGAAATGGCAAAGATCACATGTTTCAAGAATCACGTCAAAGACTGAATTCTTCTAAAGAAAGTAGATTGAAGACATGCTGATTTCAGAGCTAAAGAAAGAGATTGCATCTTCTGAGCTGAACAAGAAGACTGAATTGCTAAAATCATTTTCGTAATGATCTTGATCCAAAGGGGAAGATTGTTAGACCACAGTCTCATTGGATTCAAGATCATCCAAACTGAAGATCGCAATCTGAAGCTAAAGCCGAAATGTCGACTCTCGATATTAAAGTCTATGTCGTTTGTAATAAATGTCAATGTAATTGTATTAGTTTACTTAGATTTAATATCTAAGTTATAACATTGTAATAGTTAGATAAAGCTAACTTGGTTAGTTTCTAGTATTTAGTTAGTTTGCATAATATCTAAACTTAGATATTATGTATATTATTAGATTAGATATTAGGTAGGTTTATAGTTTTATATTGCAAGTTGTAGGAAGTGTGTCTAACACACTTGGTTAGATTAAGTGTATCTCTAACATCTCTAAAATCATCAGATCACATTCACACATACAAACACACACTTGAAGGTGTAAAAGAGAGAAAACATAGAGAACACATTTCATGCTTAATCGATCAACCTTGTAACTCGTTTGTTATAATCAATACAGGTTGGTAATCATATTGTGTTGTTGTTTCTATAAACTTGATAAGTATTGTTGGACCGACAATTGGTATCAGAGCCTGATTAAGATCAAAACAAGTTTTCAGAAAAACGACTCTGTGTTCTTCAAGAAAAATTGATTTTGTGATTTAAACTGTTTTAGGTGTTAGAATCGATCAGGTTGTGATCGTACTACATGCTAGATCGAGTTGTTGATACTTGATTTCACTTTTAAGCTTAAATCGAGTTCCAATTTGTGGATTTTGAGTGAAAACAGTCGAAGTGGGCAAGTCACTGTGCGATCAGATTAAATTCTAAAAAGAGTGTTTTAGTGAGATCGAGTGCTTACATTCAGTTCTAGAAGTGATTCTAGACATATTGGTAGAGTTTGGTATTGCTAAATCGTTTCAGGAACAAGATTTAGTCGATTTTCAGAAGTACAGGACGAACACCCGCACAACAGATGAAGAATAACCCGCATACCTTACTGTGCGCGTCTCAAAGGAAACGCATATTCTATTGTGCGCGTCCCAAAGGAAACGCATTCCTTACTTCTCGGGTTCCAAAACACATGCATACCTCAGACACGCATACCTCAAGACATCGATTTCATCTCTTAAAAAGAACGTCAACCTTGCGTGTCCCATTTGAATCGCATATCTCAATTGTGCGGTTCCCTCTTGAAACGCACAACTCCATTGTGCGCGTCCAACTAGACCCGCACACCTCAATTGTGCGCTCCTCACCATACCCGCACAACTCCATTGTGCGCGTCCAACTAGACCCGCAAACCTCTCTGCTCCAATCCATACTTAGAATTTTTTTCTGAGAATTTTTCGAAACTGCAATAGGGTCTTTAATTGTCATAAATTTTTTTCTAGAGGCGCAGCCCCCATACCGCCGCAAGGGCGTTGCCCCTTGACCCCCGTGCTAAGTCTACCTAGGGGGACAAAATTTCTTGTGTGATCAAATTTTATTTGGATTAACGATCATATCTGTCATGTTTTCTCTTAATCAATACAGGATGACATCCAGAGAAACTCTTGCAATAGGAACTGACACCAAGCCACCAGTTCTCTTTAGAGGTGAATATGAACAGTGGAAGGATAGGTTCCTAAACTTCATCGAAAGACAGGATTTGGGTGATTTCATCAAACAATCCTTAGAAGAAGGCCCCATGGAAACAAAATATAGGGAACCAGCAGAAGGAACTGAAGAAGTAAGACATGCACTGACTTATGAAGAACTAACCGGTGATAATAAGTTAAGAGCAAAAGCAGACAGATTGGCCAAGTCATACATTCTACAAGGGATTCCGAACGAAATCTACATAAAGATTGACAGTTATAAGGCCTCCGGCAAACAAATGTGGGATCAACTCGAGAAGATGATGCTGGGTTCAAAGATAGGGAATCAGCTTAAAATCTCTAACTGCCTGCACAGTTTTGAAGAATTTAAAGGCAGAACTGGAGAAAATCTAGAAGGAACATATGATAGATTCGTGACCTTGCTAAACGAATTGAGCAAGAACAAGGTCAACAAATCTCAAATCGAACTGAATATCAAATTCCTGAGTATTCTACAACCAGAATGGAAAAGTTTTGCCAGACAGATGCGGCAGATAAAAGATTTGAATGAGATTCCACTTCACGAGGTGTATGAAACCCTCCGTCAAAATGAAGAAGAGGTGGATGAAATTCTAGCTGAGAAAAGACAGAAAGGAAAGACAGTTGAAGATACAGTCGCTCTTGTCGTCAAGAAGAAGAACAAGACGATTGTATATGAATCAGAAGAAGATGAAGCTTATGCAAACTCTGACATAGATGAAAATGAACAAATGAAGAAAGCAATGTTGTTTCTGACAAATGCGTTTCAGAAAAAGTTCTACATGAATCCAACATCAAACAGTCAGAGGTACTCTTCTGGACCCAACAACTACGCTCACAAGGAAAGGGTTGAAGGTAGTAGGTTTGAAGGGAAAAAGTTTGAAGGAAAGAGATTAGATGAGAAGAAAACGGAAGAGAAAAGGTACCAGTCTGAAGAAAAGAGGATAGAGGAGAAGAAACCCGAAGAAAGAAAGTACAAGGATGAAGGATCAAGTCAGCCAGGTCCACCGATGTGCTACAACTGTGGCAAAACAGGTCACTTTGCCAAGGATTGCCGAAGATCAAAGGTCAGAAACTCCGATTACTACAAGAACAAGATGCTTCTTGCAAAGCAACAGGAGGCAGGCAAGGCACTGATGGCTGAGGATGAATACTGGCTTGATCTCTCAGATGAAGAAGAAGAAGATGAAGGTAAAGATGAAGCCGTCAATATGTGCTTGATGGGCAAGATGGAATCAGATGCTGAAGCTGATTCAGAAAATGAAGAAGAGGAGGTATGTGATTTATCATAAAAAGATTTCATGAATAAAATGCATACCATGAGTTTAAAACAAGAAGAGTTAGAATCTAATCTTAAGCGAGAAAATGGTGTTATTATTAACAAAAACCAATTGATACAAAAACTTAGCAATGAAATTGCTGAGAAGAAAGTATTAATTGAGGTTTTACATACAAACGTTGACACCAACGCAAAAGAACAGATTATAATTCTAAAAGAGAATTTTGAACTCAAGTCAAAACTGAGAAATAGTGAGCTTGACTTATATAAGCTGACTAAAATGCATTCTTCATGTACTAAAGAAAACAAGTCTTTAATTGCAAAACTAGATGCTTTGGAAAAGAAGTTGTACTCATTAGGTCAAAGTGAGCAAACCATTCATCTTAACAAACCGAAAAAGAATAAAGAAAATTGGGGAATCGATTATGTGAAACCTCATTTCCTTAAAAAGGGTATAAGAGAAGTGTCTGCACTTTATGATTATACCTCTCTGCTAGTTTCTCACCGAATCTCTTCACTTAAAGTTTTTAATACTAAACTATCAAAGGAGGATGAAGCAAATGAAATTGAAAAACGGAAAAAGTCATCTAAAGTTCACCTTCCATTTTATTATGCGAAGTTGAATAATAGTTATGACTATCCAAATAATGAAAAGAAATCTCTTTCAACTGACTACTTTCAAAGTTATTCTGTAAAAGAGATGGAGGCAAAGCCTATTATAGGTAAAATATATGTCCCTTCTCTCATGTTAGAAAGTAAAATTTCTAAACTCGAGAACTCTTTATCAGATGAAAGACTTTTGATTGAGATTCAACAAAAAGTTTTTTCAACCGTTATGAAAAATGTTGTTTTTACAAAAGCTTCTAAATCTGATGACATGTTTGGTTCATCAAACGAAGGGTTTGATTTTCTTAATTCTGACCGTGGTTTGGATGGTTGTTTTGAACAATTTGATTTTAATGCTAAACTTTCAAACCATTCATCTTTTGTTGTGAAATCTTTGGGAAAAACCAGTATGCCTATTAACAGTGTAAAATCAACGAAAGTTGATAAGTCAGTCTCTGTGAAAGCCAAAAATGCTAAAGGTAAGAAAATATCTCAGCATTCACATAAACCGATCACTACTGGTAAGCCAAAGAAGGTGCATTCATTTGTTGCTCAGAAGTCTAACTCACCAGTTACACATGTTTCAGATCTGCGTAAGCAAAGGCCAGAAGTAAATTCTCAATGGCAACCCAAACGGAAGCTTGACAAGACCGTTTTATCGCTTAGTAGTGTTAATTGTAATAAGACTTTGCTTAGTAAAGATGTCCTAATTGCTGATATTGCTCTTTTGAACTCAAAACTTGCTGTTTCTCGTAAACAATATTCAATGAAGCAATTATTTCAGTTATCTTTATCTGCTGGAAAGTCCTCTATCTATGATAAACATGTTTCTATCACTTGTCAAGATTCTGGAGATTGGTTTGGAAATTACCATGTGCATTCATCTCATATTAATTCTTCTCATACATTTCAAAAGAAAAGAGGAACCAACTTGAAATGGTTACCAAAATCTTGTGGTAACACAGCAGGACCCAAATTCCAATGGGTACCTAAGGCTAAATCTGTGTTGCAGGCACACAAAGCTTAAAGAGAAAGCGACTTCTGATTATGTACAGATCAGGACTCGTTCTTCAATGTCAAAATAGGTTTTTGGACAATGCAGTTCAAAACCCGAACATCAAAGTCAAAATAGGCTTTTGAACAAATCAGTTCAAGACCCGCACTTCGATAATCAAAGTGAATATTCCAATGTTGTCGTATGAATATCTAAATTTGTATTTTCTATTATGCAGACTAGTCATACATTGTTCTTGGACAGCGGATGTTCCAAGCACATGACAGGGCAAAAAGAGATATTGTCCAATTTCAAAGACAAATTTTGTGGAACAGTAAGATTTGGCAACGACCAGTTTTCTCCAATCATGGGATACGGTGATGTACAACAGAACAATGTCACTATCAAGAAGGTGAGCTATGTTGAAGCTTTACGACACAACTTGTTCAGTATAGGCCAATTCTGTGACAAAGAGTTAGAGGTCAACTTCAAAGCCAAGAGATGTTCAGTTCGCAATGAAGAAGGCGAAGAACTCTTGGTCGGTACTCGAGAATCAGACCTCTACACAATCAATCTGTCAAATGTCCAGGCTGACAAGCAAGTGTGTCTACTATCGAAAGCTTCGATGCAACAAAGTTGGTTATGGCATCGACGTCTTTCTCACCTCAACTTTCGGTACATCAACAATCTGGTCAGTGGAAAGCTCGTCAAAGGACTTCCAGAGCTGAAATATGAAAGAGAACATCTTTGTGCAGCCTGTGAAAATGGCAAGATGAAGAGGGCACCTCATAAACCGAAGCCTGAACCAAGTACCAATGCTCCGTTAGAGTTATTGCATATGGACTTATGCGGTCCGGTGCGAACTCAAAGTCTAGGCGGAAAGAAGTACATACTCGTGATCGTGGACGATTACTCACGATACACATGGGTCAAGTTTCTACGTTCAAAGGATGAGACACCTGATGTTCTCATTACATTCCTAAAGACGACCCAGGTGAATCTGCAAAAACCGGTCAAGTTTCTAAGAACAGACAACGGCACAGAGTTCAAGAACAACAAAGTTGAAGAATATCTCGAATCTGTCGGGATTTCACATCAATACTCTGCTGCTCGAACGCCTCAACAAAATGGAGTGGTTGAAAGAAGAAATCGAACGCTAGTCGAGGCTGCTCGTACTATGTTAAGTCATTCGGACTTACCTTTATTTTTGTGGGCAGAAGCTGTTTTGACCGTGTGCTACACACAGAATCGATCCATGGTACATCGAAGGTTCAAGAAGACTCCTTATGCGTTAATCAACAACCGAACACCGACAATCAAATATTTCCATATATTTGGATGTAAGTGTTTCGTGCTAAACGATAGGGAGAATCTCAATAAGTTCAGTGCTAAGGCGGACGAAGGAATCTTTATTGGTTATTCCTCGACATCAACTGCATATCGTGTCTATCTGAAGAAGTTAAAGACGGTGATTGAGAGCATCAATGTCACCTTTGATGAAGAAATGGCTTCCGAACAACAACGTTCAGAACCCGTTATAACCGGAGTACTAGCTTCTGGGAAACTCAGTCCAGAACCTGCGTCTCCACAGAATAAATCAGACGAAGCTTCAACTTCAACTAACCATTTATCTGATTTAGACTTATTATTTGAATTGTTTTATGATGAATTTCTTGGATCAAATGTAAAGAAATCTGTTATGGTTGACAGGATGGAAGACTCAACAACTACTTATCCAACCAGTTCAGATGTTCCTATTGAATCAAACGCCCAGATTCAACAAGAAATTACAATTCAAATGCCGACTCCAACAGTTGAAGAAGTGACAAATGATAAAGAGACAGAAGTAGCTGAAACAGTAGGAGATTCTGTACAGATCAATCTACAACCAGATCAAGCTGTACCTGTTGAGCCTTCTGAACCTGCCACTTCAACTGAAATCATCAATCCTCCTGCACAAACAGAAGAAGGTACAAGTGGATTCGTAGATGACACAACAGACATACAATCATCTAATCCACTGCCTCATGAACATAAATGGACCAAAGAGCACCCGCTAAACCAGATTATTGGCGATCCATCAAAACCAGTGCAAACTAGGTCAGCATCAATGAATATATGCATGCATGACTCCTTTTTGAGCAAGTTCGAGCCAACACGCATATCGGAAGCACTTGCTGATCCAGAATGGGTGATCTATATGCAAGAAGAGCTAAATCAGTTTGATGCACTTCAAGTCTGGAGACTCGTACCAAAGCCTAAAGGTAAAACCATTATAGGTACGAAATGGGTTTTCAAGGTAAAGAAAGACGAAGATGGTACCGTTATCCGAAACAAGGCAAGACTAGTAGCTAAAGGATACAGACAAGAGGAAGGAATAGACTATGACGAAACATATGCTCTTGTGGCGCGATTAGAGGCAATCAAAATGTTTCTAGCCTACGCAGCCCACAAGAACTTCACAGTCTTTCAAATGGACGTGAAGACAGCATTCCTCAATGGAATTCTGAAGGAGGAAGTCTACGTCTCTCAGCCAGAAGGTTTTGTCAATAAAGAGAAGCCGAATCATGTTTACATTCTCGACAAAGCACTCTATGGTCTGAAACAAGCACCTCGAGGCTGGTATGATGTTCTTTCCACTTTTCTAGTCAAGTCTGGGTTTTCAAAAGGTACGGTAGATACCACTTTGTTTATCAAAAAGGAAAAAGGCGATATCATCTTAATTCAAATCTATGTAGATGATATTATCTTTGGTTCTACAAATCCAAAGTACTGTAAGAATTTTGCAAACCTTATGGTGTCTAGATTTCAGATGAATTTGATGGGAGAGATGAATTTCTTTCTCGGTTTACAAGTAAAACAATTTTCATCGGGTATTTTTATCAATCAATCAAAATACATTAGGGATATTCTTCGGAAGTTCCAAATAGAAAATTCAAAACCGATTGGTACCCCAATGGCACCAGGTACTAAGATTGGCACCGATCCTTCGGGAAAGGCTGTTGATGTTAGGACTTATCGAGGGATGATAGGTTCTTTAATGTATCTTACGTCGAGTAGGCCAGATATAATGTTTTCAACATGCTTATGTGCAAGATATCAGGACAATCCTAAAGAAATCCATTTGTCTGTTGTGAAGCGTATTTTTAGGTATCTGAAGGGCACTACAGATCTTGGTCTGTGGTATCCTAAAGATACTAGTTTTGAACTAACAACCTACACAGATGCAGATCATGCAGGTTGTATGTTAGACAGGAAGAGCACGTCACGACATGTACAGTTCCTCGGTGACAAACTAGTTAGTTGGGCATCGAAGAAGCAACTTTGTGTTTCAACCTCCACGGCCGAAGCAGAATATGTAGCTGCTGCTAGCTGCTGTTCTCAGGTCTTATGGATGAGAACTCAATTACGCGACTACGGTTTCCACTTCAACAAGATCCCGATATACCGTGACTCCAAGAGCGCCATCGCAATTACAGCGAATCCTGTTCAACACACCAAGACAAAGCACATAGACGTCAGGTATCACTTTATTAAAGATCATGTTGAAAAAGGAACAATTGAACTTTTCTTTGTAAAAACTGATTATCAACTTGCCGATTTGTTCACCAAACCCTTAGACGAAAAGAGGTTTAACTTTCTTATCTCTAAGCTTGGTATGCTAAATCTTAAGATATAATCAGTAGTTACCTAACAAAGTTTTCTAAATTGTAAACTTTTTCATCATTTCTTCATTCTTAACTCTGATTGATATCTACACTTCTATCAAATGTTCATGATCCAAGGGGGAGAATGAGAAGAAATTGACATCTGGTCAATATTACTTCAAGGGGGAGCTCATAAAATTTGTGCATGTCCTTTTTAATGTCAAATTTCTTTTGTAATGCAAGATTTTAGGGGGAGCTCTTCAAGTCAAAAAGGGAGTACGGATATGACTTCTGATTATTTCTGATCAGAACTCGTACTTTAAAAGTTTTACTGCTTTTTGTCTTTTCAATTTAAGTGAATAAATTTTACTTTGACTTGACATTAGACTTTTGCAGAATTTTTTAGAGAAGCTTACAAGTTCATATCTTTATGACTTTAAGCTTAGCTTCATGAGATGTAAGATCAAACGTTAAGGTATAATCCTTTATCTTAATCTCATATATGGTTGAAAGAAGGACAACTTTCAATCATAGAAAACATTGTTTTTAATGTTCAAACCACTTCCTGATTTTTCAACAGATTTTATATTTTGGGAGTGTATTTTAAATGTTTTCATAATCAATATTGTGCTTTAACTGAAATAGTTAAACCAATCTGAGCATCACATGCATCAAAGGAAAACAAAGAATCATTGTGCTAGGAATTAACACAACTTCAATGGAATCACCTTAACCAGTAATTTCTACCCAAGAAGTTAATCCTTAGTGATTGAGTGTGCAAATAGAAAAGAAATGAGTGTGATTAGAGAACGAAAAATGTTTAAAAGAAAGAGCGTGTGAGAACAGAGTTAAAAGAATATCATAACTCTGCACCAACTTTTTCTGAGCCGGGTAGCCACATTACTAGTGTTTCACAATTCTTTGGTGAACATTATTGAAACAGGCAACTAACCCATGCCAACTCTTGATCAAACCTCACTATCTACTCATTTTCTTCTTAACAAGAAAGTGTTTAACTTTTTCAAAGGGGAAGCAACACATTTGCTATCTGATTTTCATTTGGAAAATCTGGATATTGAAAAGAAGGAAGTCTGCCCCACCTTCGCACTTCAATCATGCACATTGAGTTTGTGTTTAACTTGCTGTTGTCTCAGTGGTTTACACAATTTTGAGCCTAATAAGCAATCATCAAGTGCTTAATTCTTTCAAACACAAGCACGAACACACAAGGAATTAGTTTCTTTGTCATAACGTTTATAGAAATTTACCTTTGTGGTGTTTCGATGATTAAATGGAAGCCCTGGGGGAGTCAACATCAAAACAACTCCTTTCCAAAGTGTATTTGTTACACACAGTGACTTAGTGTTACTGACAGGCATGTTAACTGATTCATTAGTTGATTCAGGTGTTACACGACTATTTTGTTTGGATTTGAAAAGATCTGGATGAATATCTTTTGAATTGACGGATCAGGGGCTCTAACCACAAGATAGACATTTCTTACAAATAGTTTTGATGAAGTCGTTGCACTTAACATCAAAAAAAAGGGGGAGAATGACTACAAAAGAAATGGCAAAGATCACATGTTTCAAGAATCACGTCAAAGACTGAATTCTTCTAAAGAAAGTAGATTGAAGACATGCTGATTTCAGAGCTAAAGAAAGAGATTGCATCTTCTGAGCTGAACAAGAAGACTGAATTGCTAAAATCATTTTCGTAATGATCTTGATCCAAAGGGGGAGATTGTTAGACCACAGTCTCATTGGATTCAAGATCATCCAAACTGAAGATCGCAATCTGAAGCTAAAGCCGAAACGTCGACTCTCGATATTAAAGTCTATGTCGTTTGTAATAAATGTCAATGTAATTGTATTAGTTTACTTAGATTTAATATCTAAGTTATAACATTGTAATAGTTAGATAAAGCTAACTTGGTTAGTTTCTAGTATTTAGTTAGTTTACATAATATCTAAACTTAGATATTATGTATATTATTAGATTAGATATTAGGTAGGTTTATAGTTTTATATTGCAAGTTGTAGGAAGTGTGTCTAACACACTTGGTTAGATTAAGTGTATCTCTAACATCTCTAAAATCATCAGATCACATTCACACATACAAACACACACTTGAAGGTGTAAAAGAGAGAAAACATAGAGAACACATTTCATGCTTAATCGATCAACCTTGTAACTCGTTTGTTATAATCAATACAGGTTGGTAATCATATTGTGTTGTTGTTTTTATAAACTTGATAAGTATTGTTGGACCGACAGTCCTCAAAATCTGCAGCAGAATAATTTTGAAAATATTCCATATATAGTTGTTGTCCAGATTTCAATTTGTGCAAAACTTAGACTAATTCACGAGTATTCAGAGCTTCAACTTTGTGTAATCAGAGTTATGATCAAAATGTCTAGATTAGTTGAGTTCAAATCTGAATACTTGAGTTATTATTTGAAAATAAGTGCATTAAACATAGATAGGACTAGAGAATTGATTACTGCAGCTTATGAACTTCTACGACAGAGAATTGAAGATGTTTTCCAAATAAGAACACAAGAGGCAGCAGCTGGCTGTGACAGGCGTAATAAAAAATGCAGATGTTGTTCTAACCAGACTGACATGTTCATTGCCGCGAAAATTAGATGGCACTTCATTTGATCTCGTGATAATTGATGAAGTTGCTCAAGTACTTGAGGTAGCTTGCCGGATTGCTCTATTGAAGCATTCTAATGACAATTGTTCACATAAGCAAGCAATGCAGTTGGTTTGAGATCCAAGGAAATGGTTGCAATATCAACCTTTGATGATTTAATACTTGGCTAAGGTTCCATTCACTGTTGTTCCAGAGCCTACACAAGTCCAAGAGGTTGATGAACTTGCTTGTGCACTTACTATATCTCTTGGTAACTCTGCATCTGATGTAGAAGATATTGTTGCAAATGAAGTTAATCAGCAGGTTGAAGAGGAAAATGGGCAGAATACAGATTGTTGCTGCTGATTCCTTCGAAAATTTTGAAATGTCATACCAACTATTGTGCAGATTTTGAAAGGTGCAGAGTCTGTGATAAATAAAGAAGAAGTCCAAAAGCTGTCCAGATTCAGAGTGTATATGCAGAGCTGTTTGTATATATCCAGAGATTGATCAGAGGCAAGACATGGACCAGAAGTTGTGGTCAAGGACAGTGATCAAGTGACCAGTGATTAACACTACCAGAGGGCTCTATTGGTTTATCTTTGGTTCTCTTCAGAAGAGGTTCTTAAGTTGTTATGCACAAAGGCATACGCAGAACCTCTGTGCACGCGCAGAAGCTCAGACAGAATATACACATCAGAGGCAGATTGTAGAGCCTCTACGTTTGTCCAGATGTATGTGTGCAGAAGTTGATTCTCAGAGAGGCTCTTAAGAGACACAGAAGCTCTTAAGTTGTCCACAGAGCCTCTGTGGACCAAAACCTCTAAAGAGCAGCGAGTTGAAGAGGGGAAACAGAGGTAGACCTAAACATGAACATCAGAGGTCTATGGTCTAGAGGTCGCAATGAGCCAAGTGCCCGAAGCCTGAATTTTTCAGATTTCTGACAACATTCTGTTGTTTCAGAAACACACGCACAACTTTTTATTCGAAGCTCCAATTTACATGAGTCCAGTTGCGTTGGATTGCTAAAACACAGACGTATGACTTTGACTTTTGAATTTTCTCAAATTCCGTGAGTTGATATGCCAGAATATGTGTCAAAGTCTACGTTAGAGTGTTGGACCGAAAGCATTGCATTTCACTCGTGCTCTTTCTGCTTTCAAGAACGGTGCTTTCTCGTCGGTTCTTCATGGTTTCAAGCTACATATGTGACACATTGATTTTCACTCCCTACTTTGTTATTCAAGTTTGAGGATCGGTGTTGAACGCTTACTCAAGGGGATCTTAAGTGTCAAATTTTCTGTTTTGTCGACCGTTCTATGCAGGTTAGGGAAAACTTGCACAACTCACTCATTTTTCATCCAAAATGGATGAATCAAAGCTAGTTGGAAAGCTAAGAGGCTGTAGTTCAATGTTCATGCTTCATGTTTTCTCTCAATCAGGTTCCTTGATCGTCAAAAACAACGGTGAATTTGAGACATAAAAGTTGGGCAAAATTGGGTAATTTGTCTAAGTATTTCAAGAAAATGGGCCTACATTTGAGGGGGAGCTTGTGATGCTTTGAAGACTCGAAGAATGGCACACCAAAGCTTCTAAAGAAGCAAGGGGATATATGATGATGCTTTCTTTATAATACATCAGGGGAGATTGTTAACTTAAATAAGCCCCTAATTTAATTGAATGTTTTATAAAGAAATTGTATTTGGGCTTTGTAATTAGTTTATGGGTTTGAGTCTTTATCTTGTAAATGTTCCCTATAAATAGGTGCCGATGGTTCTTTTTCTCATTAGGTTTTTGGAGAGAACATATATTACACAAACAGACTAAGTGAGCCTCTCATGCGAGTCCATTAAATTCCTAGTATGGTGTTCTCTATAATTTCCCCTCCATATTATCAATCAAAGCATATGAGATGAGTTCTTGATTATCATTGTTATTAATTCCTATCTTATCTCTAATTTTCTATGGAGTATCTTCAATTTGATGCTGGAAATGGGATCTAACAAGAAGGATTCTGGTTTTGAACTGACGACATTTACAGATGCAGATCATGCTGATAATAAGCTAGATCGGAATATCATCGCTGGAGCGTGTCAATTTCTCGGGGATAAGCTTGTAAGCTGGTCGTCTAAGAATCAAAACTGTGTTTCAACTTTTGAGCTTAAAAAGTGTTAATCTTGAAAAGATACTATTTTGGAAAGTGTGAAAACTTTTGTCTATTTTTGGAAAGTTGCTATTTTTGGCAAGGATGAAAAACTTGACGCAACACATTGTGTTGGATCATAAATTGTATTCAAGATTAAAGTTAAATTAGAGGGTCTAAACTGTATTTATTTGATAGTTAAAGTTAGAGGGTTTAAGTTGTAATAAGTTAATAGTTTATTAGTTATTGGGCCCAAGTCTATTAGTCCTTAAAAGCCTAAGTATAAATAGTTTTAGTTAATTAGTTTTTAGGTTAACCTCTCATAATTTCATAATCATAATTTGTAGAGAGGAGGTCGTACATTTTTCTCTGTATTCAAGGGTATCAAGAACACACAAGGTTTAACCGTTTATTCAAGGGATTGGTATGTTTTGTTTATCTTTATATCTCTTGATTATTATTTTGTTTCTGTGATTGTTCATCAACTAGATTAAACTGGGATAACAAGTGGTATCAGAGCCAAAAGAATCAAAATTTTTGTTGATATTACTATTCATCGATACTATTTATCGACCACTGTTCATGGAAATTTTTTTTTTACTGTTCATCTGATTTCATGTGCGTTTATGTTTAAGATTGATCTGATTAGGTGTGTTTTGCGTTATTGAACACTATATGATTGATTAATTGCTTTTAGAAACTATCAAGTGATTGAATTTGTGATTTTGAGTTTTCTGGGTTCAAAGAGGAGTCGACACTGTGTTCTTTAAATTGAATGCATGAAAGTTAATTTTAATCTTTGTTATTGATTGGGTTGTGTTCGATACATGTTTCTGAGTACAATAGTCTGATTTTTGCATCCGATTGTGAGTCTGTATTGATTTCTGGGTTGATTATTGCTTATGTTTACGAGTTTCTGGGTTGATTCAAGAGCATACCGGTCGAACAATCTATCGGTCTAAGCTAATATCGGTCTAAGACACTATCGGTCAATACCTTTGTATCGGTCAAAGCATCCTATCGGTCAAAGCCTATACCGGTCTATCACACTACCGATCGATTTCACCATATCGGTCTAGTCCATTACCGGTCGAATACCCTTTACCGATCCTTAGCAGTATCAGTCTATCACTATACCGGTCGAAAGGTATATCGGTCCATTTTGGTTCCGGTCTAAGCACGTTTACCGGTCGAAGCACCAATACCGGTCATTACAAGTTCCCGGTCCTACAACTTACCAGTCGAAGCAAGCTCCCGATCGAACAAAATACCGGTCTTTACATCTTTCCGGTCGAACACGGTTTGCGTAACCCACTAGACCCGCAAACTTCACTTTGTGCAAGTACTGTTCATTGTTCACTTTTGCGTAAATTGTTTCTCTAGGTCTGCGAAGGGGGACCCCCGTGCTAAGTCTGCGAAGGGGGACAAAGTTCTGTTCGAGATCAACATTTTTTTTGTTCAGTATTATTTGAAGCTTTATACTGATTGAAAGGACTGCATTTAATTATTTTTGGAAATTTATTTTTCTGAAAATTTTTTAGTGTAGTTTTTATTTTGATTCTAACGATCTCATCTAGTTGGTTGTCTTGGTACAAAAAAGTTTGATTACTAACCATACATCTAGGATGTCGAATCAGCTAAATATGTCTGAAGGTTTCAGCCTTGATTTTAACAACATGCCTCTTTCTGAAGTAAAAGAAAAGGCTAAATATTTTGCTAGACAGTTGTCAAGAAATAAAGACAAGACTGATGATTGTGAAAGGGAGATTACAAAGCTCAAATCCGAGATGTTACCTCTTGAAGCTGAGATTGAAAATCTAAAGATTCAAAACTCATCTCTTCTTATTCAGATTAATGCTTTAAAAGAAAATTCAAAAGATTCTGATTCTATAATTGACCTTGGAGGAATAATTGCGTCTAAAGAAAAAGAGATCTTAGATCTTCAAGCAAAGCTGAAAAGATCTGAATCTAGCTCTACATGGTCAAAGAAGGATGCAATGCAAAGAGAGCTTGAGGAGCTTAGAAGGAGTACAAGTGTTGCAAAGGAAACTAGTATAGGACTAAGACAGATAAATTCTCAAGTCTTTGCTGAAAAAGACAAACTAAAAGATAAAGTTCTCAGTCTTGAGGTTGAGATTAATAAGTTGAAAGAAAAGGCAACACAAGACAGAGACAATACAATAGCTCAAGATGAAATACTGAAGATTGAGAAAGAAAGAAAAGACTTTGCCAAGAAATTCTCTAATTTCTCCAGAAAAGCCTTTGAAGAGAAGAAATCATTAGAGCTTAGATGTGTTAAGCTTTCTCAACAAGTTTCAGACTTTGAGAAGGTTATCATTCTAGAGAGAGAAAAGATTGAGAATGAGAAGAAGAAAGCTGAGCTGAAGGAAGCAAATATAGACTTTTCTGAAGAAAAGAAAATATTTGAGATCGAGATAGCCAAGCTGACAAGAAAGCTATCTGAATTGTCAACAAACATCATGAAGGAGAAGAATGCAAAATCTGAGTTGCATAAGAAGTTTGATCTGATTGAAAAGGAAAGAAACAGTTTGTCTTCAAAGATAAAGGAACTTGAAGAGATCGTGTTCAAGGTGAAGTTGACTGAGCACAATACGCCAGAGTCAATAGCTCAATCACCGAGAGATGATCTAGCTGATTCAAATAGTTCATTAAAAACAGCTTCAAGTTCACATGTTTCAAATGTTTTCTATAATACTTTCTGTAATTTAGACGATAGTCTTACTTCTAAATGTACTGATCAGATTCATCCTTCTAACCTATTCTATGACAAAAACGTTGATGGTTCAGGTAACTTCAAGAAGATTAAGTCTCAAAAGAAAATCTTCTGGGGAAGGGATGATGAGAAAGAAAGAGGAAACTGGATCTAGAGAGTTAAAGGATCCTCGGAGGAGAAGAAGAAAGAAGAATCATTTGTGCATACATCAAATGCTAAATGGAACTATGCTACAAAAGGTAAAACTTTTGGCAAACCTGATCTGGTTTACACAATCAATCAATTGATCTGGTTAGCACAAAAGAAGATGTAGATCCCAGTGCAGTGCAAAACAGAATAACAGCAATAAAAAATGAACAAATTATAGGCCACAACATCTAGTCATATGATTGATATTACTTCAAAGGGTTTAGGTTTACAGAGAGAATTTCTGATAAGAGTTTGTAAACCTAATGACTAGAAAACTGAATAATGAACTTCTAACTTCTCTAAACTGTTCAACCCCAAATATGAGATAAATAATGCCTTTATATACCAGGCTTACAGGCCTAATGGGCTAATGGGCTTGGGCCCATCTAATTAATCAACTATTAAGGAATTACAATATAAACCCTTATAAATACTTTATTCCACTTTCAACACATAGGACTTTTAGTCCTAACAATCTCCCCCTAAAGTTGAATAAAGCATTTATCTTCTTGAATACTTCATGCCTTGATCTTCTTTCCCTCTTAAATCTTTGAAGAACTTTGGTGTTTCTTGACTTCATGTCTTTCCACGCTCCCCCTTGAATAAATTTCTTGGTCTTCATAGTTTCAACTTTGTAACCAGATTCAATGTACAGTAGCCTCGACTGAACGCACTATCAAGCAGCTTTCAGCTGTAAAAACTCAATCACATCGGATCAGCACACAATAAAGATAATGTGAGAGTTACTTGACATTCCACGATGCATCTTCAGTTTAAAACAAAGAATCTGTCTTTGAACCGCGAGTTGAATAGGCTTTCATCTTAAGAACTTGTTTCAATCAGCTCGTAGGAGGAATAATGAAGAAACTTGTAGCAGACACCACATGATACGGGAAAGAATCAATACAAACTTTGAAAACATCACTGTCTTCAGACAAAACAAATTTAGCATTAAACTCATATCTTCATCTCTTTGATCTTTAGACCGTCTTCAGAAAGGCAAACTTTCTTTCTAAAAAACTTTGAAATTGAACTTTTGTAAAAATTCTCCCCCTTTTTGATGATTGTGAGCATCATGATCATCAAAACTTCTTCAATTTCAACGCATTCTTTGATCTCCCCTTTATGATAATATGATATTCTTCGTCCTTTGATCTGAGTATCCGTCAATTCATGAAATGTATATATCCGAATCTTTTCAAATTCAGACATAATGGACAATGTAACCCTGATTCAACAGATGAAACAGTTAGTATGCCTGTAAGTAGCACAGAGCCACTTTGTACAACGGATGTACATTGGAAAGGAGTTTTTGTTATGTTCACTCCCCCAGGGCTTCCATTCAATCATCGAAAAACCACAAAGGAATTTTCTATGAATGTTATGACAAGAAAACTCATTCCTTGTGTGCTCGTGAAAGTGTAGAAATGATTGAAGCTACTTAGCTTGATCAGGCTCAAATTGTGTAAACTGTTGAGACAGCAACAGATATTACACGGACTCAATGTGCATGAAAGAGGTGCGAAGGTGGGCAACTTTCCTTCTTTTTCAATATCTAAATCTTCCAAATGAAGAGTAGATAGCAGATATGCTGCATCCCCAAAGAAAATGAAACATTTCTTTGTTAAGAAAGAAATGAGTGGCTGGTGGGGTTATAGCAAGAGTTAGCATGGGCTCACTGCCTGTTTCAATGATTGTCACCAAAGAATGTGAACCAATCAGAATATGTGGCTGCCCGGCTCAGAAAGTGGTTGGTGCAGAGTTCTGATATTCTTTTAACTCTGTTCTCACACCCTCTTTCTTTTTAACATTAAAGCTCACTTCTAACCAAACTCTCTTTTTCATTTTTCTGCTCCACACAATGAGAAAAACTCAATCAGATGAGTTATCTCCCCCACTCTTTGATTTATGATCCCTCACCCCTCAAATCACTCTAGGATAACTTCCGGGGTAGGAAACACTGGTTAACGTGAATCCATGGAAGTTCTGTTTAAGTTCTCACACAAAACCCATGTAAGTCCTAAAAAGAATAGTAGCTCAACAGTTTAACTTGAACATTTAAGCTCAAATAAGATAACACTGTCATAAAGTATGCTCAGGAGATTTGAGCAATTGATCTTTGAACAGACTGACAATGTACCAATCAGATCAACTAAACAGGTTAGGTATCAAAGAACTGGATATTTTGTTTATATGAACAAATATAAACAATTTAGCAATGAAAGCACAAAATTAGAAATTATGATTGAAGCTCAACAACATTGAATTTCTAACGGGGGTATTACCATCGAAAAATTGGTTCATTATGAGACATGGTAATAACAAATGCAAACGAAGTACTGAACCTGTGTGTGTGAATACGTTACAGTATAAAGACAAGATAATACGCAAGTATTGATCTTTAGAAACACACAGTTAGTTAAACATTAAAGCTCAAAACTGAAAAACATTTAAAATCACACTTCTATATTCATAAAATCTTTTGAGAACCAGAAGTGGTTTGAACATTTCAGAAACTGTTTTTCATGCTTGAAAGTTGTTCTTCTTTCAAACAATCAGAGATCTAGGATTAGAAGATATTTACCTTTTATGCTCCCCCTCAAATCATGATAGAATGATATAAATCTATTAAGCTCCCCCTGGATATTTGCAACATATCCAAGTCTGAACGTTGACGAACGGGTCCTGATCTGTCATATGATCAGAAGCCAAACTTCGTTGAAGTCTGGGTTCTAAGCTGATTTACTTAGAAGCCTTTGTTCTTCTACTCCCCCTTGACAGTAGGTGCCTGCAACAAAGAATCAGTTTTCGGCTTTGGTACCCACTGGTATTTGGGTCCATGAATGTTAGTTGCAGTTCTTGTGGGGAAAATAGAATAAGAACCATACCAGAAATGATCACTGATTTTGTGAATGTGATCATGTGTATGACAATAAGAACAGTGGTATTTCTTACCTGATAACCTGAGTAATTGATCTCTCGAGTAGATATGATCAGGTTTACCTTTATGCACTTTGTTCTTCTTGGCATTGACCGCATGTACACATGATTCTTTTTCTTTCAGCTCATCTTCAACTGGTTTCTTCTTCCAGACCAGTTCCTCATCTTTGTATCTCCTTCTTCTTTGATGTGTACCTGAACCATCTACATTGCTATCATAGAAAAGGTTAGTTTTACGAATCCGATCAAAAGATTTAACTGACCTTTGTGGAGAGACAGATTTCTGATTTGTACTTGATACAGACTTTTCAAGCACTTTAATCGTTGAAGCAAAGTTGTCTCTTTCTTGAACAAGCAGGTCAATCTTCTTCGTGAACTCAGACTTCGTTTTCTGCTCTTTTAGAGCCTTCTCAGATAGTTCAGATAACTTGGCAGTAAGCTTTTTTATCTCAGTCTCAAACAAGCTTCTTTCTTCTTCAAATCCCTTCTCAGCATTGTTTCTTTGGCCAGATATTTCTTTGAAGACACCGACATTCTTTTGTTCAATGGCCTTCTTCTCTTTGGCAAACTTCTCTCTTTCTAGAATGATTACTTTCTGAAAATCAGAAACTTGCTGAAAAAGTTTTATGCATTTCAGCTCAACTTCTTTCTTCTCATCAGCACATTTTCTCGAGAATTCTGAGAACTTCTTTGCGAAAGATTTCTCTTTAGTCTCAAAATCAGATTTGTGTTTAGCAAGCAGTTGCTCCAAATCAGATAAACGCTTTTGAAGATCTGCATTTGCATCTTTCAGTTCAGAAATCTTTTCCTCAGAACTTTCAACAGCGACTGTTTGCTGAGTTTTAGCTTCCAAAATAGAGATCTTTCCTTTTACCTCAGAGTTCTCAGCTTCCAATTCTCTTCCTGTTAATAAACCCTTTGTCCCTAACACCAACCATTCAGTACAATCCCACAGCTCTTTTCCTGTCATGTTGTTAGACTTTATTTGACCAATAATTTCACTAAAAATGTCACTAATAAATTCACACGAAATACTATATGTCATATAATTTCGAGCTACATTGTTAGCCCACTCTCTTTTCTCCTGTTCCACAGGCGAAACTTCTGTCGGAATTTGGGATTGCATCTCTCCTTCAGTCAGTGATAATCTGATATAGGGACCCACCTCATGTTCATCTACAAAACACAAAAAATCAGTTTTCCACTCTTCATATTCTCTTTTGGACCGCAGCCTTGGTAGGTTCATCATTTTGATCGTATCGAATAGAATGTATTCGCTCCGGCTTTGAAGAGAGATGAAACTTGAAAGTGCAGGGACCAAAAGTGACAACGTGTGAAACTTGAAAGTTTAGGGTCACAAATGACACGATGAATCCTTGAAGTACGGGGGCTAAAAGAAATGCACTGCAAAATGATCGTGAGACAAAAAATTTGACCTTTTTTTTTTTTTTTTTTTTTTAAAAACCCGGTCGAGCAAGGGTATCGGTCAAAGCAATCTATCGGTCGAACAAAAAGACCGGAATATGCAAGATACCGGTTGAAGGGAAAACCGGAGTAAGCAAGTACCCGGTCGAAGGGTAAGACCGGAGTAGCAAGTACCCGGTCGAATGGCAAGAGTAGCTAGTACCCGGTCGAAGGACGAAGACCGAAATAGTCGAGTATCGGTCGAATGCTAGACCGGAAACCACTAAGGTCCGGTCGATGCACCTACCCGGTCGAAGGGAAAGACCGGGGAATGCTAAGGTCCGGTCGAAGGGAATGAGGTCACAACTACCCGGTCGAAGTAAAGACCGGTGTTTACAACCTCTCGGTCGAAGGCTCGGGTCGAATAACTATCGGTCAAAACAATAATATCGATAAACACGTAACAGATAAGGCCGATAAATACGATGAATCGCCCGAAGAACACGATGAGTTTCTGGGATTCGATCGAACCAAACCCAGAAACTTTAATCGACCGATGAACACAATTAAACCAACAGAAACTTCGATCCTTCGATCGAATGAAACACACAATAAATCAATCACAAATTCGACCAGATGCGATAACACATAGAACTCACTTAGACCGAAGGTTTGCTAAAAGATAAATCCAGATTCGATCGATAGCAAAAAAAAAATTTTTTTTTCAAAAGAAAATATCGATCGAAACACAGGCACAAAAAAAAAAAAAAAAAAAAACTTAACTTTGTAGATATCGATTAATCAGATAAACACAGAATGTAAACACTAACAATCAATTAAAGCAAGTAAAGCAATTATCACAAGTAATTGATTTTAGGGTTTTAGACAAACCTTTTTACTGGATCAAACCTTTTTGCCTATCTGCTCTGATACCAATTGTAGATCCCAGTGCAGTGCAAAACAGAATAACAGCAATAAAAAATGAACAGATTATAGGCCACGGCATCTAGTCATATGATTGATATTACTTCAAAGGGTTTAGGTTTACAGAGAGAATTTCTGATAAGAGTTTGTAAACCTAATGACTAGAAAGCTGAATAATGAACTTCTAACTTCTCTAAACTGTTCAACCCCAAATATGAGATAAATAATGCCTTTATATACCAGGCTTACAGGCCTAATGGGCTAATGGGCTTGGGCCCATCTAATTAATCAACTATTAAAGAATTACAATATAAACCCTTATAAATACTTTATTCCACTTTCAACACATAGGACTTTTAGTCCTAACAGAAGATCAGTTGTTCCTATTGTGGCTCAAATGATTTTGATGGAAAAGATTACGTTAATAACTGGTATGGTTCTTATTTTATCTCTCCTACTAGAACCGCAACTAACCCATTAGGACCCAAATACCAGTGGGTACCAAAAGCTAAATTTGTGTTGCAGGCACCCAAGGTTTAAGGGGTAGAAAGAACGAAGGCTTCTAAGTAAATCAGCTTAGAACCCGTACCTCAACGGACTATGGCTTCTAATCACATCTGATTAGAACCCGCACTTCAGTGCTTTATTTTTCCTGCTTGATCCAAAAAAAAAATTATCAGTTAAGGGGGAGAATATCTATGATTTTAAAAGATTATCTGACTGCGCGTTCTTAAAGATAAATACTTGCGTTTTATCTTGTCAATATACTTTGTCAAATATTCATACACATAATGGTTCAGAACATTCTATTTGACTTTGTTATTACCATGTATCAAAAGTTAAATCTTTCTATGGTAATACTCACGTTCTTTGTCTTCATTGTTGATTGAATCAAACGTCATTTCATGTGCTTTCATTGAAAATATGTTTATATATTGTTCATATAAACAACATTCGTTTTTTGATTCTCCAAAATATTATTCTTCATGACAAATTGATATATATGAGCTTATTGCCAACCACTTTTAGGTTGAGGGGGAGAATTGCATCGTCAAACACAACTGTTTTGACTTCTCCAAAATTTTTATGCTTCATGTAACAAGTGTTATTTGTCCTTACATGTACAAAACGCCTGTTGAACAGCATGTTCTTTTAGGAAAATACATGGGATTCAGTGTGAGTACTTAACAGAACTTCCATGGATTCACTATAACTAGTGTTTCCTACCCAGGAAGTATTCCCTGAGTGATTGAGGGGAGAGGGGTCAAAAGAATTGAGTGATGGTGAGTGAAGAGGTAAAATGGAAAAGAGAGATTGGTTAGAAGTGAGCATTAAAAGAAAGAGGGTGAGAGATCAGAGTAAAAGAATACTAGACTCTGCACCAAACCACTTTCTGAGCCGGGCAGCCACATTATCTGATTGGTTCACATTTTTTGGTGACCATCAATGAAATAGGCAACTAGCACATGCCATCTCTTGCATACAACCCCACCAGCTACTCATTCTTTTCTCAAAAAGAGAATGTTTCACATTTTCTGGGGACGCAACACATACGCTATTCGTTCTTCATTTGGAAGATACTAATATTGAAAAAGAAGGAAAGTTGCCCCACCTTCGAACCCTTTCTCATGCACATTGAGTCTTTGTATGATTTGTTGTTGTCTCAACAAGTTTACATACTTTGAGCCTAAAATGAAAGGGAATCATCTATGCTTAAATTCTTTCATACACATGCACGAGCACACAGAAATTTGTTTTCTGTCAGAAGGTTCATAGATAACCATGTGTTATTCGATGATTGAATGGAAGACCTGGGGAGCCAACATCAAACCAACTCCTTATATAGTAACTTTGTGTTACTGACAGGCATTCTAACTGAGTCATTTGTTGATTTAGGGTTACAACTCATAAACTGTTTGAATTTGAAAAGATTCAAATGGTTACTACTTTCTATTTTAATCTGAAAAGATTGAAATAATCACTTTCTCCATTTGGAGAGACTGCTCTTATTTCCCACAGGGCTCGATACATGAAGACGGTGCTACATTGAAGTCTACAAATACAAAGGGGGAGATTTTTCCATAAAGGGGGAGATTGTTTTGACAAGTTTTGATGATGATGATTCTCACCACTCATCAAAAAGGGGGAGAATATATTAAGGGGGAGAATACAATCTGAAGACTGTTGAAGATTTTCAAATGTTTTGAAGATTTGAAGATTATTTAAAGATATCAAGTTTTGAAGCTATCAACGTCATATCTGAAGAAAAGAGAAGACAAGTGAAGACCTAAAGATTATTGACAAAAAAATTTTAATCTTGAATCCAAAGGGGGAGATTGTTGGATCATAAATTGTATTCAAGATTAAAGTTAAATTAGAGGGTCTAAACTGTATTTATTTGATAGTTAAAGTTAGAGGGTTTAAGTTGTAATAAGTTAATAGTTTATTAGCTATTGGGCCCAAGCCCATTAGGCCTTAAAGGCCTAAGTATAAATAGTTTTAGTTAATTAGTTTTTAGGTTAACCTCTCATAATTTCATAATCATAATTTGTAGAGAGGAGGCCGTACATTTTTCTCTGTATTCAAGGGTATCAAGAACACACAAGGTTTAACCGTTTATTAAAGAGATTGGTATGTTTTATTAATCTTTATATCTCTTGATTATTATTGTGTTTCTGTGATTGTTAATCAACTAGATTAAACTGGGATAACACATTGTCTGCGACAAGTTCACTTGACGCAAGGCATTGCATGCAACAAGCTACTTGACGCATTGCACTGCTTGCAACAAGTTTACTTGACGCAATGCATTGCTTGGGACAAGTCACTTGACGAAATCCGTTGTTTGAGTCGAGTACACTTGACGCATCAGGTTGCTTGAGTCAAGTCCATCCTAGTTCTCTTCGGTTTGAGACAACTATTCCAAACACACTTGTCGTAAATAGTTCCTTGCGACATGTTTTCTTCACGATTTGTCTTTTCATGCGACTAGTTCCTCTCATCAGCTTGCGACAAGTGGGAGGTCAAATCCACTCGTGCCACGTGTCAAGCATAATCCTGAGTATAAATATATGTTTGAAAGTTTCAGTTTCTCACTTGTTTCAAAGCATTCCTTGCGAGTTTTACACTTATTCACTTTGCTCTCAAGAACACTTCATCCAACTTTTCATCTTTTCATCAAAATCTCGAATCAAGGTAGGGTATTGATCTAAAAAGTGTTTGTTTCTTGGTCGTTTATTGATTTAGAACATTATCCATCCATCAATGTTCAGTCTTATCCATAAAATCATGGCCTTTGATTCGAACTTATTATTGGACTGTTCATCTCCTTGAACCGAATACTTCGACGTCTGGACTGAGGACTTGAATAATGGACTTGGGATTTGATGTAGACTGTGTTTTGGATTTTTAAATGTTTAAAATCAATGAGGCATCTTGAAACATACGTGGGCATACGGGATACAAGAACAAGACGTTTCACTCTTTGATTCCAAAGGGGGAGATTGTTAGAGCATACTTTGTTCGAATCAAATCTTGTTTGAATAGTCAATGAATGTCAACATAGCGTGTATTTTACTTTGTATTTTAAATGGTGCAAGGGGTACCTTCACCATATAAATAACTTAAACCTTGTTCTTTTGTGCTTGTACCTCATTTTGTAATATGTGATTGTAACTCATTTGACAAGAGAAATACACATGACTTTCTCTCTCTACATTCTCTCTCTAGATCTTTGATTGATTTATTGATTATAATTCATCATGATTGCTTGATTTGGGATCCTACAGTATACTTCCCATATCATTCAAACTGACATGCTATTCATGTATTATTCCTAACACCATGGCACTTTCACACTTTAAGAAGTGGTCAATTCGTCAAGAAGTGCCTTAGAATTTCTAAAACTTAAAATGACATAGTGGAACAATGTTATTGAAGAACAAAGTCCATTAATATTTCATTTACAACCTCCCCTTTCGTCTCACACACAAACTATGGAATTTAGCTACTTACTACGTAAAGTAAATTTCAATGAATGTAAATAACATAAAGTAAAGACATAAATTAAATGTCTGAAAGTAAATGACGGAATATAAATGACGGAAACGTAAAGTTCATAAAGTAAAAAAAAAATAAGCGATAAGGAATTAAAGACAATGATTCTGCTAAGCAATGTTGTAGCAACCAGTAATGAAGCACAAGAACTTTAAAAACTTAAAGATTTAATATTAATTACAAGACTTCAAAAGTAAAACACACAAATCAGTTCTAAACTTTTTGGAACTAAGATATGAAACATAAGGGCCTCCCCATCCCTACTTTATACAAAAAGTGGGTGGCAAACTAGTAAATACTAAAGCTTAACACATAAGACAAAAGTACAATCCCAAAAGTTTTCATGATTACAATTAAAAAGAAAGAATCCCATCATGTTCTGACTAGCTATAGATCTGGTTTCTTTGACACAAAATTTTGGAATTGGAACAATCTCGTTGGCCATATTCATCAAAATCCTCCATGGCTACTCCAACTAGCAAATTCGGATGTTGTAGCATCAACTGGCAGCAAGGAAATTATCATGAAACTTAAGTTAGACTCTACAAGTAGCAAAAGACAAGAAAATCATAAACTTAGCTCCATGAAATAAAAAGTAGAAAATAAGATAACAAAAGGGACAAGGTTGGGATTAAAGGAAAATTATAAGCCTAAAAGAGAAGAAAAAGTGATTTATGCATTGATTTCTCAATGCATATCACTCTTCTTCTCATCATCATTATATCTCAACAGTCTCTTCCATTTCATCATCTATCTCAACAGTCTCTTCCACTTCATCATCTGAATTAGCAGGAACTACAATTTTAATCCTTTCCATCAATCCATTTTCCAAGGATTGTTTGATGTTTTCACCATTATCATGTCATTCCAAAATAGTCAAGGAATATGTCTCTCCACTGTTCATATTCACCTATAAACAGAACAGGAGGTTTTGTATCAGTACCAATTGCGAGAGCATCTCTTGAAGTCATTTTTCAATTCACTTGTAAGATCTAAGATCAATGAATTTGAAATAGTTCAAATATAATACACCCTTCTGAAAGTCAACTCAAAAGTCAAACTTAACAATTAGAGTTGGTAAGAATTCATATGCACACATAGTAAATACATAAGATATGTGATTAAGTGTTAGATCTGTGACTTGTTGTAATTCTTGTAATTGATAAATAAAATTGTATTCATAATCTGTGTTGTGTATTGTATGCTAGTATACTGGGTCACAATTGGTATCAGAGCACAGTAATTCATAAATTTGAAGGTTTTCAAGTTCGTATTTTGTTTTTGAGTTTCTTGAATCAATTTTTGTGTAAAAGTGAGTTTTTGGTAAAATTTTTGGCATAAGATTGGTTGATTGATGTGTTGAAATAATTGTATCAGATTGAATTTCAAAGAAAAACATGTTTTGATTGTGAAATTAAGATTTTTGAAGATTTTTGTCCGAACGAATGTCAAACACTGTTTGATCTATCTGTATGTGCTACAGTGTAAATTTGATTGTCATATTGAATTGGATTACTCGATGCACTAACATGATTGATTCTGTGAAGTTACTTCCTTTGGTTTGAAGATTTGGATCGATTCTTGGATTAAAATCAAGTTTTTAGGCTTAGAACTCAAGAACTCGCAAGATCCAAGAAATTCGTATGAAGAACTCGCTAGTTCGATAGAATTCGCAGATAGATTTCGCAGATTGTTTTCTGAAATTCTTAAGTGAAGAATTCGCATTAGAGTGACTTGCGAATTGTCAAGGAATTCGTATTGAGAAAATCTTAAGTATAGAATTCGTATAACTCCTTTATACGAAAAGCATAGAATTCGCATAATTTTTTTTTTGAAATGTTAAGTCAAGAATTCGCAGTTGTGTGTATTACGAATTCTGAGGAATTCGTGTCTGTGTCTTGAGCGAAAAGCTAGAATTCGCATTACTCTGCATTAGGAATTCTGAAGATTTTGCAAAGTGCTTTAAAAAAATTCTAAGTAAAGGATTCGTATCCTTGTAGCTTACGAATTCCTTTTGCGAATTCTTGTTGCGAATTGTGTTTTTTCAAAAGTTTCTAAGGATAGAATTCGCAGAAGAGAGATCTGAGAATTGTGAACTTTTCGTAGATACCTTTTACGAATTGCTTAGTTTGTTGTTCTCTCTGGCCTACGAATTCTTAACTTGTGCGAATTTTAAGCTTATTTTTGTGAATTTTAAGAGGTTTACGAATTCTGGTACATTTGATTTGTGAATTGTTCCTGATTAAAGTTGCTTGCGAATTCTGAACTTAGAGTTTTTAGAAATTTCATTTTCTGAAAGTTTTCAAGTATTTCTGTCAGGATCGAAACTCAAACAAAAATTTAAATAACACACTCAGAAACTTATGTTAAAGAAGTTGTGGAATAACACTTTAACAGAAAATCAATGGAACAGTATATAAAAACTCAAATCATAAGTTTATATTGCATAAAACTTAATGATTACCCACAATACCTCAATCTGTTGAACAAGCTCAACAGACGTTCTATACTTCTATATAGAAAGGATCTAAACTATTCTTGAGGTTAATTCTCTCTAAACAAAACGTATGAAAAAATTGTCATTCTAACAAAGACTTCTATACTATATATACAGAGTTGATTACAAGATAATTATCAAAATAAAATTGATTTTCAGTAACAATACCATAATTATCTTCAACCTTATCTCCAACTCATCTTTATCTTCAAGTCTTCTTTATCTTTTAGAAGCAGCACTAACCTTCTTTTAGCAGTATTAATCATCTTGCAACATTAACATCCTCAGCAGTATTAATCCTTGAGCAGTACTAACCATGCTTGCAGTAGTAATCTTCAACAGTACTAACTAATAGCAGTACTAACTCTCCAAGCAGTACTAACTATTCAAGTAGCAGCACTAACTTTTCAAGCAGTATTAATTCTACTAGCAGTATTAAAATTACAAGCAGTAGTAATACCTTTCAACTAGCAGTAGTATCCATCCTTAGCATATTCAGACCCAACAATCTCCCCCTAACTTAACTTTTCAGAATGAGAAGTTAAGTTCTTCAGCATAGAGTCTTCATGATGCTTTCAACACTTCTTCTCAGTTGCCCAGATTTGGATCCAGTCCCAGACTTTGATTGATAATTCTTCTAACTACTATTCTAGCCATCTCTGAATCCTTTGAACATATCAGCTTTGCATTCAACATACCTTGCAATTTAACCTTGTTGTGATCATAGATCTTATCCACCAGGTAGTACTCATGATAAGCTCTGTCTACAGTGATGACATAGACTCCACACCTTTCAAACAACATCCAATTTTCTATTCTTTGTAAGTTATTCTCCAGATGCAGATCTCTGACCACATGTTGAACTTTGCTAGGATCAAACATCATGCACAAGTACTCCATGGCTAATTTGATTAAGCTCATTTCAGCTCCTGTTAAGTCCTTTTCATACAGGCTCATTCCAATCTTGAACATTTCTTCTAAATCTGATCTGGAACAGCTTCTGATGAATTTTCCCCAAGTTGCATACACTTCAAACTGATCACCCATTCTTTTGATTCTGAAATATTCTTTCCTGTTGTCCTTCAGAATATCCCAAAAGATAATTTCAGGTGCTTTCATAGAAATAGGATCATCTTGTACTGGATCTTTATCTGTCACTGTCATGTACAAGTCAAACTGCTCATTAGATTGTTGATTTGACTGCTCTGGATTTTTCTCTGGCTCTGCTAAAGGTTCATCAGTAGGTTCTGCTTCTGCTTCTGCTCTTTCTTCTTCAATTCTTGCCCTTTTTGCCTTTGGCTTGGTGGCAATGGTTTTCTTTCTTTTGATTACTCCAATTTGATGAGCCAATGTCTCTTCTTTCTTTTCTTCTTTCTTTTCCTTGATAGGAGTTCCTTCTTCACTTTCAGGAAAGGATTGTTGTATGTTGAGATCATACCTCTCTTTCATCTTCTTTTCAGCTTCTTCCCTTTGAGTGGAGTCCCCTTTCAGTTTGGTCATCTCCTTCTGGTAGAGTTCTTCAAGCTTTCCAAAGGACATACTTGTAAACATTCCCTCAGGAACTCCAATAGCTCCTTTCAGGAAGTTTATCATCTTCCTTCTTTCTTGGTTTGCTAAGTATGTCTTGGAAGGTTGTCTTTGCCTTTGCACAACAGCTTTCTTTATCACTTTCTTAACAACAGCAGGCTTTAAACTCCTTTGATATTCTTCATTCAACTTTTTGGCCATATCCAATGCAAGCTCTCTGTCTTTGGCAAATTCAATTTCTTCCTCCTTTTCCATTTCTTCTTGAAGCTTTTTGGCCACTTCTTCATCCAACTCAATCTGTTTCTGTTTCTTCAGTGGTTGCTCAGATTCAACCATCTTCTCCTTTCCCTTCTTCTTTGCATCCTCCACACTAATCTTTTTCTTTTTCTAATCTGATCCTCCTTCTTTCATTACCACACCCTTAGCCTTTGGAGTAGCTTTGGGAGTGTCAGGCTTTGCCTTCACCAATGTTTCAACAATTTCTATCTCTTCCCTGGATAATTCTGTTTTTGCTGCTGGAGAAGTTTCTACTTCTTTTGCTTTTTCTGCTTCTGTACCCAACTCCCCCTCAACTTTAGATTCCATTCCAATAGGACTTTGTTTCCCCCCTTCGGCTTATCTCTCCCCCTTGTTGAAAGCATCTTCCCTTTTCTTCAATACATACTGCTTTCTTTTCTTTTTCTGCATCAACCTTAGAACCATTTTCTTTAGTTTGGTAATCCGCACTTGTGGAGACAGAATCACCAATTTCATCTCCTCTATATCAGCACCCTGTTTGATGACATCAAGATTGATATTGCCCATAGTTTCCATCAATTCCTCATAGTTATATCTGTCCTCACCTCCTTTGGGTGTGTTGACCACCCTTAAAGGATCCTTGGATCTTTTAGTAGAGGTTATCTGCCTAGCAGAAGCACCCTCTACCCCCTTGGTTTCTTGGCACCTAGGACCTTTGGATGATTGCTCACACAAAGTTTCCATGGGGAAGGTCTTAGAGATGTGCACACTGTCCTGCCCTGTACTTTGTGCAAAATCAGTAGTGTGGGCCTTACTGCCCATATGCTCTTCCGTCTCCTTATTGAGCACCTTCTTGGGTTTGGGAGACACCCCTGTGGTTTCCCTTTGGATATTCTCTAATGAACAATGCTCCATTAGAGGGCTTGAAGGCATTGGGGGTGAAGGTACAAGAAGGGAAGGAACCTTCTTTACCTTTTTCCTTATATAGATTTTGGTGATGGGGGATGTGGGATTTTCAATAGTAATCTGAGGAGGATTACTAGAAATGAGTGGTGTGGGTAGGTCATCAGTTTGGTTGTCTGATGAGGGCTTTCACACTGATGCCTCACCATGGGAATGTGACACACCCATCATTGTAGAGAACAATGGGGTGTCTTGGCCAGAGAAGTCCTTGGAGGGCCTTTTCATGTTTGAGAATACCTTCCCTTTGGGAGGTTTTGGTACATGCACCTCTTGAAAAGAGGGTAGATCCGTCAATTCCTTTAGTATAATCTCTTGTACAAACCTAGGATACATATAAAATCTTTTGGATTTGGTATCCAGGTTTGACATAAAATCATTGAAAATCATTTGTGAGAAATTAAACTTTCTAGAGGTGGCTAAGCAGACCAAAGCATAAGCTAAGGTACTGCTAAACTCACTTCATCCAGTTGTTTTTCGTGAAATACAATGTTGTAGGGTATGAACAAAAAATCTCCACTGTGGTGAAAATATGTTCTTGAAAAACTTGAATACATCAGTGGGACCTTCATACCCCATATTACTAAGAGTTTGGAAAATATCTTTCTTAGGTAAAGAGGTTATACCTGAGGCATCATCTAAGCGTAGATGGATGTGAATACACTCCTCTGAGATGGTCAGGGGTTTATCACACACCCTTGTTTGAATGACCTGAGTTCCTTCTTCAGAGTGAATTATAGCATTGGCCCAGAACTGTTTTTGATGTTCCACATAGATTGTGGGATTGACAGTTAGAGCGTGGCCGATGTGTGAGGATTTGAGGAAATCCACTATGGCATGGAAACCTTCAGCTTGCTTTGGTTTCTACAACATTGCGAGCTCGTTGTGTTCATCAAAGAATGCTCGTCCTGTCATCGTTCTGGTTAATTCTAGCGTTCGAATCGTGACTAGGGTTGACACTGGTAAGCAAGAAATCGAGAGAGAGAAAAAGAAGCAATGAAAGTTCAAAGAGTCGTTTGTATTTTGGCGGTCACAAAGGGTATTTATAGGTGGAGGGTTTCAGTTAGAAGCAGTACTAAGTACCCTAGCAGTATTAACTCATATTAGCAGTAGTAACACATATTGGCAGTACTAACACGGACTAGCAGTATTAACACGGACTAGCAGTATTAACACATACTAGAAGTATTAACACATACCAGCAGTAGTAATACTGATTAGCAGTATAAATAAGGCAAGCAGTTGTAACTTTGCACTGGCAATATAAACCACCTAGCAGTAGTAACCATACTTGACCATTTTTGAAAAGTTATCATGAGTAATATAAACCACCTAGAAGTAGTAACCACCTAGAAGTACCAAGTATCCATTTGAAGCAATCTGAAACACTGAAACACACAAGGTTAGTAGCATCATGCACAATTTAATATGAGAAAGTAGACAGGAAGGAATCTATACAGGTACATGAGACAAAAGATAATAGGCTTATTCAGAGTTTATCATGCCTATACTTGTGACCAAAAATGTGAATCTACCCACATCAAAAGCTTTAGTGAATAGATCAGGAAATTGGTTACTTGTATGGACTTTCACAACCTGAAATAGCTTCTTTTCATTACAGTCTCTGATAAAATGATACATGTTTCTATATGCTTTGTCTTGGAGTGCTTGACTGGATTATTAACAATGCTAATAGCACTGTTGTTGTCTATGAATATTGGAGTGTGAAGAAAAGTCATACCATAGTCCAACATTTGATTCTGAATCCAGAGTACTTGAGAACAGCAGCTTGCAGCAGCTATGTACTCTGCTTCTGTTGTAGATGTGGAAACTGTGGTTTGTTTCTTGCACTGCCATGATACTAGTCTTGCACCCAAAAACTGACATCCCCCTGAAGTTGACTTTCTATCCAAATTTGCACCACCCAAGTCACTGTCTCAATAAGCAAGTAAGTCAAATGGTGAGTCATGAGGATACCAAAGACCTAATCTAGGTTGGCCTTTGAGATATCTGAATATCCTCTTGACTGCTTGAAAGTGTGACTGCTTAGGCCTTACTTGAAATCTTACACACACACAAACAGGAAACATGATATCTGGTCTTGAAGCAGTGAGATACATGAGGGAGCCAATCATGGATCTGTAGTGATGAACATCCACATCCTCCCCCTCAAGATCTGCAGTGATCTGTTTGTGTGTCTCCATGGGTGTGCTTGCAGGCTTTGAGTCTGAGAATCCAAACTTATTAAGAATGTCCTGCACATATTTGGATTGGCTTATAAATATCCCATCTTTCTTCTGCTTAACTTGTAGCCCTAGGAAGAAGGTAAGTTCACCCATATAACTCATCTTGAATCTCTTCTGCATCAAATCTTCAAAATCTCTGCACATTTGATCTTTTGTGGATCCAAAGATAATATCATCCACATAGATTTGCACTATTAGGATATCCTTCCTCTTCCTCTGAATGAACAGAGTCTTGTCTATGATTCCTCTTTGAAAGCCATTTTCCAAGAGATAGGTAGACATAGTGTCATACCATGCCCTTGGTGCTTGATGTAGCCCATAGAGTGCCTTCTTTAATTTGTATACTCTGTCAGGATAATTTGGATTCTGAAATCCTGGAGGCTGACAGACATACACTTCTTCCTCAATTCTTCCATACAGAAAAGCACTCTTTACATCCATCTGGTAGACTTTAAACTTCATGAAAGAAGCATAGGCTAAAAATAGCCTGATTGCCTCTATCCTGGCCACTAGTGCAAATACTTCTTCATAATCAATACCCTCTTCTTGAGTATACCCTTGTGCCACTAGTCTGGCTTTGTTCTTTATTACTATTCCTCTCTCATCTTTCTTGTTCCTGAAGATCCATCTTGTGCCAATTGCTCTGTGTCCTTTTGGAAGATCCACCAGATCCCATACATCTTGCAGTACAAACTGCAGTAGCTCCTCTTGCATTGCTTCTATCCAGCTTGGATCCTCCATTGCATCAAATTCCTTTTTGGGTTCAACCTGTGATAGAAAGCAAGATAATAAACTTGATTGTAGATCTTTCAATCCCCCTATCTTGCTTTGTTGCCTTGTGATCATTGGAGAATTGATGTCACCAATCACTAATTGAGGAGGATGATTCTTCTGAGTTCTTGTAGCATTGACAGCCTCCTCATGAAGATTGACTTCAAGATTGGTGTCATTCTTTTCTGGAGTGCTTCCACCATACACTGAAGAATCATCATCTGTGTCATCCTCTTCCAAAACTGGCATCTCAGGACCTTTGATTCCTGAATCTGAGGGTTGATCTTCCTTTTCACCTCTGTCCTCTTCATTCTGAGCTGGTTCAGTGTCCTTTGAATTTGAAGTATCTTTCTTATCTTGGTCACATAATTCAACAGGATCAGCAGTAGGTGTTGGGAACAGTACAAACTCTTGTCTTTGTACTTGTTCCTGCATTATTCACATTACTTTTCCACTTATCTTACCACCTGCTGGATTATCACCAAAAGCAACATGTCCTCCATCAATTCTTTTGAAATTTTGAAGGCAGGCCATGTTACCTGTCATGTGCCTGGAACAACCACTATCAACATGCCAAATGCTCCTTCCCTTGAGCTATTGGTTGCCCTGCACATTTAATAAAGCAGTTAGTTTTTAATACGAACCCAAGCCAAGGTGGTCTTGGGTTTTCCATTCTCATCAACATATTCATATTCAGACTGGATGAGATTATCAAACTGAGAAATCTTATTGCTTGAATACTTTGTCACAATAATGGGTCTGTCACTGGAAGCAGTACTAACTTGATTGGCAGTACTAACTTTGTTACCAGTACTAACATAATTAACAGTACTAATTGGGTTAGTAGTAGTATTGCTTGCAGCAACATTATTTCTGTCAGCAGTACTATTTGAAGTAGCAGTACTAACAAATTTCTTTACTTTTGGAACCTAGACCTGGACAAAGTTGTTTGCTTTCTTTTTCTTTAAGTTACTCCTTGGCTTATTTGGAGTATTTTTCTTTGAATTTGCAAACTTATTCTTAGCATGAGATTTTACAGGTGCACTATTCTCAGCCATATGATTCTTTATTTGCTTCCTATAGCCAACATGATTTTGTATATTTCTTTGAAAAGTGATCCTTTGGTTGATAGGATTGAAATAACAATGTTTGGCTAGATAATTTAACTTGCCACAGATAAAACAAGGCTTTGGTCTGTTAATTTTTCTCAGATCAATTCCTTGTTTTAAAGCCCACTGATTATTTCTATTTCTTTGATTTCCCCTTGTATTATCATGTTTTTGGGGCTGATTCTGTTTACAAGTACAGGGATTAACAACAGTGGTTTGCATGTAATGGACTCTCTGTGCCTTTCTCTTCCCTCTATTAGATATCTCAGCTTTTTCATTCTTAACAGTCTCTTCCCCAGACTTTACTTTCTCCCTCTTGACAAAAGGTTTACCCCCTCTTTCAATTGTCAGTATGTGGTTTTCTAGGGGAATATCTTTTTGGTCTTTCTCCTTTTTACTCTCAGAGTCCTCTTCTTCAGAATCTGCCTCACACACTACTTTGTCTAAAGGATCTACTTCAGTGGCTCCTTCAGGTAATTCCTTCTTGTTCTGTCTTTCTAAGAGATCAGAGATGGGAGGAATATAGTTATTGTTGTATGGTGGAGGTGTGGTGTTGTAGCCTATTCCTCTTCTAAGTTTGTCATGAACTTGAGTTTTTAAAAGTGAGTCCATTGCTTTAGAAGCATTGGAATATTTCTCAATGTCCAGCTTTGCTTTCTCAAAATCACTCCTTATCTTCTCACATTCCTCTTAAGACTTTTTAAGCTTAACCTCTAACTGATTTTTCTCCCACTTCTAGTAGTTTGTATCATAGGAATGTTGAATTTCATTAGCCTGGTAAGACTTAATTTGTTCTTCAAACCTCTCAACAATCAGAACATACTCTTTTCTATCTTTCTCTAACCTTTTAAGGTCATCACACATACTCTGATTGTGATCCCTTTACTTTTTAACAGTTTCAATACAGGTTTTAGAGCAAAGATTAGAAGTTACCTCTGTTGGAATATCAGTGCTTGCTGACTCTGAAACTTTAGCCATTAAAGCTTGATTTTGAACTGCTTCTTCTGCTTGGTCACTGCAATCAAATCCCATTCCTTCTTGGGAAACAGGAGCTTGAGAAGAGTTCCTACTGTTGAAGCTAGTGGACTGTGCTGGTTGATGGTTGCTAGTATGCTTTTGAGGCATTCGACTTTTGCATTCTCTTGCAAAGTGCCCCAGCTTGTGACATTTGTAACATTCAACCTTGGATTTATCAAATCCAACCCCATCTTCTCTTTTCTGAGCAAAGTTGTTCCTTCCAGTCCTTTTTATGAATCTTTTTACCCTCATAGTCAGCATAGCCATCTGCCACTTGATATCCATCTCTTCCAGATCATCAACATTTATCTGTTCTAAGTCATCATTGATTAGAGTGGAATTAGCATGACTGACTAGAAAAGCTTCTAAAATTGAGTCATTGGATCTATCTTGCTTTGATCCATAGGCAGCACTAACTGATTCTGTATTAGCAGTAGAATCAGTAGAGGATGATAAAAGAGCAGCATTGTATGAGTATCCAGAGGGCCTCTTCTTTGCTTCTACCTCTGCTTCAAACACCCTAAGGTCATTATAGAGGTCAACCAATTCCTTGTCCTCCAATTGGCCATTCTGTCTGAAGGAGACAGTGTACATAGTCCACTCATCACCAAGAGATCTTAATAAAATTTTCTGTTAACATCATCTTGGTCTATCTGGACACCAACAGTAGCCCATTCACCAATTAGGTTATTAAATCTATCAAAAGTTTGAGTCATGGACTCATTCTTTGTAGACATGAAGTTTTCATACTGCTGCTTTAGTATGGCCTTCTGATTTCTCTTGGTACTTTTGGTACCTGAAAATCTTTTCTCCAGAGAATTCCAAAGAATTTGTGCATCAGAACAGTTGCAGAATTGATGTTGGTACTCATTAGGTATAGCCAAAAGCAGAGTGCTCAAAGCTTTCATCTCTGTCTGCCTCAACTTTCTCTCTCCATCTGTCTTTGGTGGAGGTCTCTTTCCTTCTGCATCCATCTTTCCTCTATCAGAAGGACCATTCTCAATGATGTCCCACATTGAGAAGTCTGTGAGAAGAATGTACTGCTTGATTCTGATCTTCCACATGTCAAACTCATTGGGTTTGAGCATAGGAACCTTTGATACCAAAACACTGTCGCTTGAACTGTCCATGATTAAAGGTTTCTAAATTTTCTGGCTCTAATACCACTTATCAGGATCGAAACTCAAACAAGAATTTAAATAACACACTCATAAACTTATGTTAAAGAAGTTGCGGAATAACACTTTAACAGAAAATCAATGGAACAGTATATAAAAACTCAAATCATAAGTTTATATTGCATAAAACTTAATGATTACACACAAAACCTCAATCTGTTGAACAGGCTCAACAGACGTTCTATACTTCTCTATAGAAAGGATCTAAACTATTCTTGAGGTTAATTCTCTCTAAACAAAACGTATGAAAAAATTGTCATTCTAACAAAGACTTCTATACTATATATACAGAGTTGATTACAAGATAATTATCAAAATAAAATTGATCTTCAGTATCAATACCATAATTATCTTCAACCTTGTCTCCAACTCATCTTTATCTTCAAGTCTTCTTTATCTTTTAGAAGCAGCACTAACCTTCTTTTAGCAGTATTAATCATCTTGCAGCATTAACATCCTCAGCAGTATTAATCCTTGAGCAGTACTAACCATGCTTGCAGTAGTAATCTTCAACAGTACTAACTACTAGCAGTACTAACTCTCCAAGCAGTACTAACTATTCAAGTAGCAGCACTAACTTTTCAAGCAGTATTAATTCAACTAGCAGTTTTAAAATTACAACCAGTAGTAATACCTTTCAACTAGCAGTAGTATCCATCCTTAGCATATTCAGACCCAACAGTTTCTCAAGTTGTTGAATTTAAAGATCAGTACTAGCTAATTTTTCTTGTTTTGTGCAGATTACTTAATCTTTTCATCATGTCTAAAGAATTGCTTTCTATAGGTTCTCAATCGAAACCTCCGGACTTGTCTATCGGGGAATATTCACAGTGGAAGAGGAGAATGATTCAGTTCTTGAATCACAAGAACAGAGATTATTTAAAGTCTATCATTGAAGGTCCAGTTCAACCAGTGGTTACAGTACCTGGACAAGCGGCCACTGAGACTTCTCCCGAAATTCCAGCTATATATGTGCCAAGACCATATCAATATTACAGCGAGAGGGAGAAGGAGCTTCACAAAATAGATGAAGAGGCCCTTATCTATCTCACCATGGTTATCCCAAATGATATCTACAACCGTGTAGATAGTAGGGAAACTGCTAAAGCCATGTGGGATGAGTTGGAGAGACAATTCCAGGGTACTGAGAAATCTATCCAAGCCAAACTGAACCAAAGTATAAATGCATATGAAGGATTTCGTGCTAAAGAAGGTGAAGCACTTCTGGGCACATATACAAGGTTTAATGCGAAGAAATGGGATGAACAAGGCAGTGTTTGAAATCAATTACAAGTTCATTAAGAACTTGAATCCTGAGCGGAAAAGCTATGCTATCAATATTCAGATGACAAAAGACATGGCTCAAGAAGATGTGAACGATATCTTTACAACTTTATCTCAACATGAAGACGAGGTAAAGCAGCTTAGTGAAGAAAAAAAGATTGTTAAAGATTCACTGGCCTTGTTGTCTGAAAAGAAGAAAGGATCAAGTTCAAAGACTGTTTCTTCATCCAAATACAAGTCAAAGAGATCCAAAGATCTTTTAACAGAATTAGCTGACTCTAGTTCTGATGATTCCTCCTCTAAAGCTGAGAAACATTCTGATGAAGATGTTCAAAGATTTGCTGATAATCTTGCCCTCATCACAAAGCAATTTCAGAAAAGGTTTGGCAAGGAAAGATATTCAAAGCCAAAGTATGAGGGATACAAGAAAGAAAGATCAGACAAGTACAAGCCAAGGTTTGATAAGAAGGATGGAAAGCGAGATGAGAAAAGAGATGAGAAAAGAGTTAAGAAAAGAGAAGAAAAGAAAGAAGAGAATGTTGAGCCTAAGTACGGCAGGTGTTACAATTGTGGTAAACCTGGCCATTTTTCAAAAGAATGCAAGTTCAAGAGAGTGAAAAACTCTGAGTACTATGCAAAGAAATCACTGATTGCAAATAAGGTAGAAGATGGAAAAGACCTTATGGATGAAGAGGAGAACTGGTTCTTCCAAAGCTCCGATGAAGAATCAGCACATTTTACTCAAGTGTGTATGATGGCCATGGTGAACGATGAAATTGAAACATCTTCTGACCAGTCTGATTGTGATTCAGAGGTAAGTACTCTTTTAAATTCTGAACTTGTTCAATATCTGATGGCTCAGATTAAAAACATGGAAAAATAAATTGAATGTTTAAAAGTCAAACTTAACAATGAAAGACAATCAATGATGAATTTTCGTGACGAAAATGCATTATTGAAAGTTGTTGTTGAGGAAAAAGAATCTGAAAAAGATGCTTTAAAGAAACAAAAAGAAGTTTTGAAAATCAAGATTGTTGAGCTTGAAAGGAATCTTGTTAATCTTAATTCTGAAAAAGGTGATTTTAAAATCAAGTTTGAAGCTTGTTTTCAGGAACGCAATGAGGCATATTGCAAAATAAAAGAGCTAGAGGACTTGAACTTAAAAAGAGGACAGACTGAGCAGACATTGAATTTATTAACAAATAAACTCCAAGATGTCCGATTTTACAATGCTAAAACGGGTTTAGGTTTTGAAGAAAACGATGTTTTGAAAAGAGCACCAGAAAACTTGTATAATTTTGATAAATTGGGCTCAACACCTAAGAAAATCCCAAGCATTCATGATACTTTTGTTAAAGTTGAAACTCTCATTTCTAACATTTCTTCTAAAGGTAAAGAAATGATTGATGATGATATATCAAGTTGTGTTGATTCAGTTTCAAGTTTTAAATCTGTTGGATTTTCTAATAAGGAATTGAACAAAAGTTATAAAACTAGAAAACCTGAATTTGTTGAATTTCAATCACTGTTTTCTACATGTTCACCAACAGAATCAGCCAACATTGATGCAGGCATTCCTGAAACTCAATATCAGTATGATGAATATGAATCAGAAACTGATGTTGAGAATCAGGTTCCAATAACTGAATCAATCATTTCTGAATCCCCAAAAGAGATTAAGATTGATGAGTGCATAGATGTAATGAATCATAGCATTAAAACTGATTTTTCAAAGAAGATGACTAAGGAGATTTTTACAAACATGATGAATGCTTCAGATCCTGTTCCTATCATAGAGAAATTAGAATCAAATTCTGAGTTGCATCAAACATCTATTTTTGAAAAACAAATTAAAGATCTTCAAAAGACTATTGAAGAGTTGGAAGATGAGAACAATGATCTCATATTCAAACTTGACAAGTCTTCTAAAGAAAACAAAAAACTCTCTAAAGAGTTAAGTGCTTTAAAAGTTGATTTGTTTAAACAAAATTTGAATGAGAAAAATATGTTTGATTCTCGAACATGGAATGTTCATTCAAACCCAGAGTTTGAGACTATCACTTCTAAAACCTATGTTGTTTATACTTATACTCCTGAATATCCTCCAAGTATCTTTGAAAAAGGTGAAGCTTCTATAATTTCAAAGAAAAAATCATCTTCTAAGAAAAAAACTGACAAGATTTCATTTCCTGTTTCAGATTTGAGAAAGCAATATGATAAAGGAGAATGGGTGAAGGAGAAGTGTGAAAATAAAGTTGTTCAAAATAAATGTAATGTCATTTATAGTGTTAGTTTGAAATATACAAGTTCAAACGATTTGAAATGTCAATAGTGTATGAATGTTTGTACTCATAGTGATAAATCAAAGCTATTGACATTTGCTCGTAAGAACTTTATCTGCAAACACTGTCATGACAACTCTTTCAAAATTCACACCATTCCTCCTAAATCAAAAGTTTCTAGAAAGGCATCTCGGGCTAAATCTATTTCTAAACCCTCGACACAACATCTGAAAGTATTTCATGTTAAGAATGATTATCTTTCTAGAAAACAGAAGTTTAATGAGCTTAATATAAAAATGGTTTGGAAATGGATACCTAAGCCTCGTTATGAATGGCGAATCAAGGCTAAGGTAGATGATTTAAGTAAACTGCAAAAGGCTAACCAAGAAGGACCCATCTGGATATGGGTACCTAAGAAGAAGTAATTTGTTCTTTTGCAGGCCTCACATCTGTGGTACATAGATTCAGGATGCTCGCGCCACATGACTGGATTTAAGCATCTTCTACATAACTATGTTGAGGAACCTGCAGAAACAGTGAGTTTTACAAATTCTGAGCTTACCGGATTCATTCGAGGACACGGTTCATTAACAAACGGCACCGTAACAATCAAGAAAGTTTTGCTTGTAGATGGTCTTGATCATAATCTTTTCAGCACTAGTCAATTCTGCGACAGTCAATTTCAAGTTCGATTAACTATTGATAGTTTTTTAATTGAAGATAAGGACGGTTGTGAGATTTTCAAAGCTAAGAGACATGGAAATTTATATGCAGTACATTTTCCAACACTTTCTGCAACTAGACCTGTCTGTCTAATTGCCAAAGCTTCAAGAGCTGAAAGTTGGATTTGGCATCGGCGCCTGTCTCACCAGAATTTTCAAGCGATAAATCAGTTGGCGAGTCATGGCATAGTTAAAGGTCTACCATAACTACGGTTTGAGAAGAATTCACTTTGCCCCGCCTGTGAGATGGGAAAGATGAAACACATTTCACATAAAGCAAAGACAGAATTTTCTTGCTCAACACCGCTCGAGCTTATACATATGGACCTTTGCGGCCCGATGAGGACTCAGTCTATAAATGGGAAGAAATATATATTAGTTATGATAGACGAGTACTCACGATACACATGGTTGGAATTTTTGCGAAGCAAATCAGATGCACCAGAGCTCATCATTGCCTTTCTCAAGAAGATCCAGGTTCGACTTCAATTGTCGGTAAAGATTTTGAGAAGTGACAACGGCACAGAATTTAAGAAGTCTACTCTTCAAAGTTATCTTGTATCAGTCGGGATATCACATAACTTTTCTGCTGCCTATACTCCTCAACAAAACGGCATGGTTGAAAGGAAAAATCGAACCCTAGTTGAAACGGCAAGAACGATGCTAGCTTATTCTGGTCTTCCATTGTATCTATGGGATGAAGTTGTTGCTACTGCATGCTTTACTCAGAATTGTACTATTGTGATAAAAAGACATAAGAAAATAGCATATGAGCTTATAAATAAGAGAAAGTCGAATATTAAATTTCTTTGTGTTTTTGGTTGTAGGTGTTATATCCTCAATGATCGTGATAATCTTGGTAAATTCGACAAGAAGGCGGACGAAGACTACTTTATTGGATATTCCTTGACGTCAAAAGCATATCGGGTCTATAATAGACGAACCAAGACTATCATGGAAAGCATGAACATGTCTTTTGATGAATTATCTACATTGACTTCTGAACAAAGCAGTTCAGAACTCAAGCTAAAACAGAAGGCTTCTATTCAAGACAGAATAGAACCCGAATCATCACAGACTAAGTCTTCTGAATCACTTTCTATAACATCTGAGTTAGATTTACTATTTTTTGATGCATTCATGGATATTTGTGCAGATTTCGACAAATCAAATATATTTGCATCAAGTTCAGAGGTTTCAATCGTAACTTGTGCTATTTCAGGACCTTCTGAACAAATAACAACAACCTCATCAGGTACAACTACACCAGTCATTTCTGAAGATTCTAATATTGAATCTGTTTCTGTAGATACAATATTTGGAAAAGAAGTCCCGAGTACTTCTTCCGTGGCTCCAGTATTACTTGCTTCAGAAAATATTGTACAAGATGTCCCGAGTACATCTGAGGTTGATGTGAATTTACCTGCCATATACGATGAATATGATGAAGATAACACGCATATCTCTATTCAACCAATTCCAAGCACTACAAGATGGACACGAGATCATCCTCTATACAATATAATAGGTGACGTGCACAGTGGAGTTCAAACGCGGGTGGCATCTGCAAATTTTTGTCTTTATTCGAGTTTCCTTAGTTCCCTTAAGCCGAAGAAAGCATCAGAAGCCTTGCATGATCCAGATTGGATTTTAGCCACGAAGATGAGCTTCTACAATTCGAGTGGAACAAGGTTTGGTGACTTATCCCACTACCAGAAGGAAACTCAGTGATTGGCACAAAGTGGGTATTCAGAAATAAGAGAGATGAAGAAGGAATTGTGGTTCGAAATAAAGCTCGCCTTGTTGCAAAAGTGTATTGTCAACAGGAGGGGATTGATTATGATGAGACATTTGCTCCTGTTGCAAGGATTGAAGCTATTCGGATATTTCTTTCATACACAGCCCACAAGAATTTTATGGTATATCAAATGGACGTAAAATCTGCTTTCTTGAATGGGATTCTGCATGAAGAAGTTTATTTTGCTCAACCCGAAGGCTTCATTGATCCAAAACACCCAGATTATGTCTACGTACTAGACAAGGCTTTATATAGACTCAAATAGGCACCGAGAGCTTGGTACAAAACGTTATCCCAATTTTTACTTGCTTCAGGGTTTAAGAAAGGTACTATCGATACTACACTTTTTCTGAAGAAACAAGGTGAAGATATGATCCTAATTCAGATTTATGTGGATGACATTATTTTTGGTTCTACAAATCCTAAATTTTGTAAAAACTTTTAAAAAATCTTGGAATCTCGATTTGAAATTTCGATGATGGGTGAACTCACTTTCTTTCTTGGTCTTCAAGTAAAACAGTTACCCGAAGGCATTTTCATTAATCTGTCAAAATACATCAGAGATATCCTGAAAAAGTTTAACATGTCTGAAAGTTTAGTGATGAAAACACCAATGGTAACGGGTACGCTATTAGATGTTGATTTATCTGGTAAATCAGTAGATCAAAAGATGTACCATAGCATAATTGGTTTATTATTGTACTTAACAGCAAGTAGACTGGATATTATGTTTGCCACGTGTTTCTGTGCTAGGTATCAGGCTAACCCGAAGGAATCACACCTAGTCACTGTGAAACGAATTCTTAGATACCTCAAAGGCACTCCTGAGTTAGGCCTTTGGTATCCTAAGGGTTCGAGTTTTGATCTAACTGCATACACAGATGTTGACCATGCAGGGTGTAAACTGGATCGTAAGAGCACATCTGGATCGTGTCAGTTTTTAGGTAACAAGTTGGTTAGCTGGACATTGAAGAAGCAGAATTGTGTATCCACATCTACCGCTGAGGCTGAATATGTAGCTGCTGCAAGTTGTTGTTCACAAGTCCTTTGGATGCGGACACAATTAAAGGATTTTGTCTATTCATATCAACGAGTTCCTATTTACTGCGATTCAAAGAGCGCGATAGCAATAACGGCTAATCTAGTGCAGCATTCCAAGACTAAACACATTGATGTGCGATACCACTTCATTAAGGATCATGTGGAAAAGGGCGACATAGAGATTCATTTCGTGCAAACGGACTACCAGTTGGCTGACCTTTTCACCAAGCCGCTGGATGAAAAGAGGTTCAATTTTCTGATCAGCAAATTGGGAATGCTAAATGCCAAACCATGATTCAAGGGGGAGTATATCATACTTGTGTTTTAATTTATTATATCTTGGACATTATGAACAGTGTTTAATTTTTATCGTGTACTGGCGAAGGCGGAATCATTTATATAATGATTACCAAAATAATTTACTCTGCAGGTTATATTTCTTGTGACTATGGCTCTTGAATAAAACAGTTCAAGACCCGTTCCTTAATGTTTCAGAACTTTGGTTTCTGGTTACATCAGATCAGAACCCATTCTTCATTGGTAAATTGAATATTACTATTCTCACCGGAGAATATGTAATCATGGCTTCTGAATACTAAGTTCAGAACCCGTACTCAAATGTTTTCTTTTGATGGATGCTTAAATGAAAACATCTTTTCTAGAAGTTTTTGATTTGAGGGGGAGTTAATAGTTATATCTTTTAGGGGGAGGAGATATTAGCTAAATGTATTTTCATTGTTATATTTTTCTAATAACTTGAATTTTTACAGATATCAAGACGGAGGATATCTGAGTTTTTGTGAAGGATACTTCACTGAAAATATTCATTTCAGGGGGAGTTAAGGATTTTGATCTAAAGGTATATATTTCTAATCTTTATACTCTATCACTTGTTAAAAGATGAACAACTTTCACTTGTGCAAAATGGTTTCTTAAATGCTCAAACCACTTCGTGTTCTCAAATGTTTTATGAATTTCGAAGTGTGATTTTAAATTATTTTCATATGGATACTTTATTGCATATTTGACCGTGTGTTTCTAATGACAAATACTTGTGTAATTGTCATATCTATATACTTTGACAAGTATTCATACACACATCGGTTCAGTACATTTTTTCTTGACTTTGTTATTACCATGTATCAAATGATAAATCTTTCTATGGTAATACTCCTGTTTGAATCAGACGTCATTTCTATACTGAAATGTGCTTTCATTGCAAAAATGTTTATATATTATTCATATAAACAACATTCGTCTTTGACATCCCTTATTATAATTCTTCATGATAATTTTGATCTGATTTTAATCATTGTCAGATTCTCAAAACATTTCTATTCTTTCATGATCATTCATTCATACAACGTTTTGAGAAATCTTAAATGCTTAAAATGCTCTTCAAAAATCAGAGAGCATACATATACTGACAAATGATTTCTTGTGCTAAAATGTCAAGAAAATCATTGAGGCAATACATGCTTTTAGGAAAAATACATGGGATTCTATGTGAGAGCTTAACAAAACTTCCATGGATTCACGATAACCAGTGTTTCCTACACAGGAAGTATTCGCTGAGTGATTGAGGGGAGAGGGGTAAATAGATTGAGTGTTGGTGTGTGAAGAGGTAAAATGGAAATGAGAGATTGGTTAGATGTGAGCTTAAATGATTAAAAAGAAAGAGGGTGAGAGAACAGAGTAAAAGAATATCAGACTCTACACCAAACTTCTTTCTGAGTCGGGCAGCCACATTACTGTTGTTTCACATTTCTTCGTGAATGACATTGAAAAGGGTACCTAACCCATGCTATCACTTGCATACAAGCCCACCAGCTACTCATTCTTTTCTCAAAAAGAGAATGTTTCACATTTTCTGGGGAAGCAGGACATAATCTATTGGTTCTTCATTTGGAAGATACTGATATTGAAAAAGAAGGAAAGTTGTCCCACCTTCGACCCTTCATCATGCACGTTGAGTCTATGTATAACCTTTGCTGTCTCATTGGTTTACATACTTTGAGCCTTATGAAACACAATCATTGTGCTAATTCTTTCATAACACAAGCACGAGCACACAGAAAATATGTTTTTCTGTCAGAACATTCATAGAAAATACCTTGTGTTTTTTCAATGATTGAATGGAAGTCCTAGGGAGTGAACATCATTTCAAGCTCCTTAAATTGTACATTCGTTGTACGCAGTGGCTTTGTACTACTGACAGGCAATCCTAATTGTTTCATATGTTGATTCAGGGTTACAATTCTTAATTTGTTTGAATTTAAAAAGATTCAGATGAATACTTTCATGAATTGACGGCTCATTCAGATCAGATGAACGATTCTCTCATTTCATTCATTGGGGGAGATTGATAATTTTTTTTTATCTGGGGGGATTGTTTATTTCTCTACACAAGGGGAGATTGTTCACATTTTATCAAAGATGGAGATCATGAAGCCTATTCTAAATTGCTCATTTGGGGGAGATGTTCCAAAGACGGATCTAAACTTGAAGAGTTTTAATGATTTTTATTCTTACAATTCATTAAAAAGGGGGAGATAAATCAGAGTTCAAGTTCAGATGATTAAAGTTTGTATCAAGAAAAGAGGAAAGATGATTTTCAAAGTCAGATTGAAAGTTGGAGCAAAGATTGTTGTAAAGAGATATGGTATTGTTGTAAACAAAGGGGAAGAATGAAGATTGTGCTAAAGCTGTCAAAGGTTTTAAAAGTTTAAAGTTTCAGAGTTCAAGATAGAAATATATTTTGAAGAGAAAGTAAAGTCATGAAAAGCAGAAAAGGGGGAGATAACTAGATCAAAGTGATAAAGATTGTTGAAGATGTCAAAGCTTTCAAGTTGTAAAAGCTTAATAAGATTCGAAGATGAAGATTATTCTGAAGACAAGAAGACCTGAAGATTATTGTCAAAAAAAATTTAATCTTGAATCCAAAGGGGGAGATTGTTAGACTAATATTGTATTCAAGATTAAAAGTGAGGGTCTGTATTGTCATTGTGTCATAGTTCAAGGGTTTGGTTATAAAGTCAACAAAAGTTGACTTATTATAAATAGGATTGTTTCTTTGTTAATTGTAAGTACGTACGCACAATTAAGAATTAGAGTTGGTAAGAATTCATATGCACACATAGTAAATACATAAGATATGTGATTAAGTGTTAGATCTGTGACTTGTTGTAATTCTTTTAATTGATCAATAAAATTGTATTCATAATCTGTGTTGTGTATTGTATGCTAGTATACTGGGTCACAAAGGTGTTGTGAACGGTGTTGTGACACTGAACAGTAGCGTACTGAAATTAAAAACTTAATATTAAAAAGACTTAAAGAAACAAGTTAAGATATCTACATGAGCTATCTTAACCGGTGGAACATAGCACACTTAACAACTGAAGATGAGCCCTCTATTTATACTAGAGGAGCTCCTAAAACTTAACAACTAAGAAAGCATCAAAAAGAGAATCAAAGTACAAAGGGACATGGTCTCCACTACAAGCTAGGAATCAAATGTCTAGTACAAGTACACAAGGCATCTTATAAAGAATAAAGGATCATATATGCTCTGCTCCTCTTCCTCCTTCAACTAAATTCTTCCAAGTTTCCCTCAAAGACCTTAGTTGCACCAACGAAAAAGATTATGAAGTCTTGTTCATGACTGCAGTCCCATGCTGTGACTCCTGTTGCAGCATTACTCATCAGTGATTTGATACATAAAACACACAAATAAGGAAAATCTCTCAAACTTAGCTCCCAACTCAATAAATAATGAAAAGTAGAATAAAAGACTCAAATATGGTGATTGGGAAAATAAAATTACTAGAAAATCCTAATAAAAAGTGATGAAAAATGTGATAAATTATCCACTCATCAAACATCTTAACAAAAATTTCTAGATTTTAATCCAAACTTCACCAATCTCTCTGAAACTTTGAACGAAGGTTCATGATTACACTGTAAACAAGTTTACTACTACACTTTTTATCAAGATCAATCAAAATATACAACATTGATTCCAAAATAGTAGCAAGTTTTCACGAACTTAAAAACCAAAAATCCACTGATTCATGATTGAAACATGATTCTTTTTCAAATCAAATGATTCAGATTGATTCCAGTATCGAGAATGATCCAATTAAATCCAAAAAATTGATGCAATTCATCCAAAAACGAAATATCGATCTTCATAGTTGACTTTTTTCAAGAACTTCATAAAATTGAAGATGAACTATATCAAATTTGTAGATCTTCCTTCTCTGATACCATTTGTGTGTCCACAATCAAGTGAATTAAATACAAGATCATCAAGATCTAGGAACAAGATTTTCCAACTCACAAGTCTATTGATGAGAGGGAAATTACAATACTTGAAATGGAAAGTGTTTTGAGCTACATGTAACTGAAAAGAACAAAAACTATTTATACCTCAAGGGTATTTACAAAACAATCCCTTCTACTTTCATACAACTATAATATTCATATAATATCCACGTATCAGAGACGTGTACCAAGCTCAAATAGCTTGTACATAGTCTAAATTCTAAATCTCACAACTTGGAGGACCATTTTTGTCAATTGACCAAAGTTTATATAAAATATAAGAATTTAATTTTCCTTTTTCATTCTTATACGTATTCTTCATCCATCATCTTCTTTATCTAGTTACATCCTACAAACCCTTCTACATCTCTCTAGAAATTTAGGTTAATCTTTGAAGCTTTTGAGAAACCTAATCGGAGAAATGATCTACTCAACGAGAGTTACAAGTAGGTACCATTTGTTTTTAGTTTTCTTCATATTTTTGTTTATGGGTATTGAGATTTTGAAACCCCTTTTGTGAAAATCTTGATATATTAGATAGAAGGAAGCTTAGGAGTTGATTTCCTTGTAATTTTGAAGTGAAAAGACCAAAACTTGAAGGTAAGATTGCAAAATTTTGATTTTAGTTTTCTTAAGGATTTCTAGATGTTAAAGATTGATGAAATGATTGTATTAAGTTCATTATATGGTAGTAATGTTAAATTTGGAGTTTTTGTTAACTTTTGGTATCAAAAGTGGGCAAAGGAATGGAACCATTAAATTGGTTTTGAGCTCCAATGTTTATTGCCCACAAGTTGTTTGATAAAATGCCATACCCATTTACAATTTTGTGAATTTTCAGCTTTCTGTCCCTGTATTGAAAAATTCGTATAAAATTAACCGTAAGTCGAAATAAGCTCAAATTTTACAGCTAGAAAATTCTTTCTGTACTGTACGACTTTGTAGTTTACACCGAGACCTGGATCTAAGTCTATGTTGCTCAAAAACACAGTTTTTAGCTGTTGGTCTGTAGCTACTCGAAAATTCAACTATTGTCCTTATTAATTTGTAGCAAATAGACCGTAGCTTTAATCATCGTGAGTCCAACTGTTATGAAATCCCGAGAGGTGTAGATACAACCTTGTTTAGAAAAGAAATGACTAAATCATATTCTAATTAGGTGTTAAATGTGTATTCGATATGACTTAGAGTCGCGTATAATCTAGGACATGAGCTAAGTCTTGGTGGAAGCATTTTAAGCACTTTTTGGATATCAGGTACGGATTTCCTATTTTATTCTATACGAGGATAATCCCTTGATAAGATTATCCATTCCAGGATTAAAATCATGACACTACAAAAGTAAGTGCATTTTAATACGAATCTGAAATTTCTTTATTATGTCGAAATACAATATTCCAGTTGAACAAGAACATTCTTATGATTTTGTGTCTAGTTTATGAACTTATTTTGGGAAAAACGATACTTTGAAAGTATTCATGTTCATTCAACTATTATTCTTATGTGAGGTTTGAAAAGTCATTTTAGACTTTAGTTGAACGATTTTGATATTGAACATTCTTTCAACAATATTTTGAACTATAAAGGTCATTTGATAGATTTCATGGTTGTTATTTTTTTTAACTTTCATGATTCTCACTTGATATTATAATTATGTATGACACAGTGGTCAGGGCATAGATCATTGTGACGCTATGTGGTGCTCGTAAACCACATCATCCCCATACTGGTGCTCTATAGTGTGAGCTTTACCTAGGCATGGGTGGGGGTGTCTGGACTGGTCCTAGGATATGCGCTTTATGATATGCATTTGTTGCATACGGGAATGGATGTGCGTTCCCGTAATTTGTAACACCCGTAACTTTCGGTAAGTATAGGGGCACCAATGCATTTTTGTACCTTGTGTTTGGTGGGATTCATGTTGGGAAAATACTACTAAAAGTTCCAAAGAGTGTCGAGGGCCTTAGTGTCGAAAAAGATCGGAATTTCGGGCTCGGGGAGTCTAGGCGAAAGTGACATGTGTCACAATCGTGTGTCACTCTCGTGGAATGCCTTATGGCCGCAGTACACTCTCCGCGAGAGTGCCCGGCGAAAGTGAAACATGTCACTCTCGCCATGTCACCTCGCCGACGGGCTGCAGGAGGATTTAATGCCTTTTTCCAATCCTTTCTCATTTCCCACTTTCACCTACCAAAAACCCTCACTTTCTCTCTCGTTTTTCTCTCATTAAATGCAAAACCTAAGCTCTTCTAAAACCTCTAATACTTGGATTTCAAGAAGCTAAACCCTCATCTCATCCAAGATTTGTCAACCTAGAAGTTCAAGGTCAAGGTTGCTACCATTTTGAGAGTTTCTTGGTTTCTAAGGTTTACCAACACCAACCATTGTAAGTTCATCCCCTCCATTTATGAGCTTCTTTATGAGTTATAATCACTCCATGGATGATTTCCTAGTATTATGTTTCTTCAATTTCGGTTTGCAAGATTTTGGAAGATTTAGGTCAAATTTAAGGTTTTGACCAAAATAGAGATTTTGATGTAAAGTGTTTGGGAATCGATTCTAAATGGTTGAATGTGTTTGTTTATGGGTGGAAATTGTGTATCTAGGTTTCGGAAGGATTTGGCTTGTGGATTCAGAATTATTCAAGGAAGCTCAAGTTGGGGTAAAATCTAGATTTAGCCTAAATCTAGCAAGGTGAGTTCAAGTTGATTTGTGAAAACGGTGTACATGCCAAAATGCTTATTTTAAAGTGTTTACATGTTTTACATTAAATTATTAACTGTTGGGTCATTTGATAAATCTTGATTATTTGAAGTGTTTGGTTTTATAAACTTTGTAAAACACCCACGTTTGGGGTTTTGAGCATTTTGACAAATAAAACATACACATTATTATTTTAATGGTTTACTTCATGAAATAGAGTTTGAGCATAAATGCATTTTATGGTGTGTTTTAAATAAGTGTTGATTGTGTGTTATCGGATGTTTTTGAAAGGAAAGATGTTATAAACTCACTTGGAAAATGTTTTGTCCCAATTCAATCTACGTGGGATTCACCTTTAAATTTTGGAGCATGGGTTTACATAAAGGCGGATTGTTTACGTTTGGTTTCATTTTATGATTTTCAACGTTGAGTCTTTGTATTTGTTGAGTTTATGGCTTGGTTTCGATTTTGTTGGGTTTCGAGGACACTTGTCCGGTTTTAATAGCTCAATGTAGAGCGTTTGGTTATGAGTTGCATTTACGGCATCATATTTGGGAATTACATGTTTTGAATGCGTTAGTTCATTCGTTTGGAGTCATGTAATGTTTTAGTTAGTGCAATGGATCCATAGGCACGGTGTTCTTTTGTCCCGTTTGGACAAGTTCACCACTTTGGCACGGAATAGGCATCGGGTCACCATGGTAAGTAAGGTGTGGACCTATACGGTCGGACAACGCCCATGGTCTGTAAGGTGTAATCCCCTTGTGCTAGAGTTCCCCGTTTTGGAACTCTCAAGAATAGACCTAGAGGGGTTTACTTGATGTTTTTGAGCGATAGACTCAGAGGAGTTGAGCTTGGTGGGTTTTTATATGTATAACCCACATGTTTTGATTTCTTACATAATAATGTGACCTACTTTTGTGTTCCGTCACACACTATGTAATTGGGTCTTCCCCGTCACCGCAAGGTGTTGTTTTGGTTATGGAGTTTTATAATCCATGTTTTCGTTGACGTTTTGAGTATGGATTGTTATCCATGTTTTAGGTTTTGCATACTGAACTTTATCCATGTTTTGGATGTTTTGGATAATAGAGTTTATCTACGTTTTCAGTATTTGTTTATTAAAGTGTCAGTTATGTATTACGCGAGTTTTGGGTTTTGGATTTATATTTGAAGAAACGGTTGTCTCATGATTTTAATCACAAAGAGGGGGATGTTGAAAAAGAGATTGTCTTCAGATTTAATGTATTTCGTCTTGGTCGTTTCAGATAGAATGTGTCATCATTTTGGAAATCATGATTTAAATAACATTCTTTAAGTTTATTGCTTTATACGTTTATGATGAAAACTCTTGAGCTCACTAGGCGTTAAGCCTAACTTTTTTATTTGTCGGCATGTGCATCAGGTCCAGTTGGGGTTTGGTTATAGCGGTGCCATGAGGAGATGAGCACTAGATTTACACGTAGGTGAGTAGTTTGGTGAAGTATTCCGCAGTTGGAGATAGTGACTGTTATTGGGTTTTATTAACATCCGTACCTTTTATAGATCACGTATAAGGATTCAAATGTGTTTATTGAAGTTAAACCTTAATTTGTCGTTGTAGATGATTCAGTCATCGATGTAATTAGAAAATTTTAAATTAGTTGCTATTTCTAGATTTCGGATGTTACAAGTTGGTATCAGAGCTTAAGTTTGAGAGAATTAGGTATTGATTTTGGATGCCTATACTCAAACTAGCATTATTTTAGGTGATTGAGAGATAAATTGCACCAATGGGCAGTTTAAGAGTGGATGTTTTGGTGGTTGATGGAGTCACTAGGAACGGGAATTGCGTCGAGAGTAACAAGGATGATCATGTACAATATGTTCATAATTGCAACTGGTCAGTGTTATGGTGAACGTACATGTTACATGTGGATGCTTGTGCTGCCTTGGTATGATGACCTTTGGGGTAGTGAAGAAGTTTCTAAATGGCTAACCGTTAGAAGGAGTTGATAATTTTTGCATTCGTCACTTGGAGTGACAGTAAGCATGGTGATTACATTAAGTGGACCATTTCGGGTCGAAATGATTGGTTGGGTTAGAACCGTGGACTTTTGGAATCGACGTTGCTCGAGGAGAAATTTTAAGGTGAAGGGATGAAACATTTGATTATTGTTTTAAGATGTTTTAAGCATCCGTATGACAATAGTATGGCGGACAAGATGAGGAACGTGACTTCGGGATGTTGAGTGCCGACCAAATTTATGCACGAAGTTTATTTCTAAAATAAGTTGCATCAATTGTTTATCATGTTATCAAATCATAAAGTGAGTACAATTACGAAACTTTGGAAAAAGTTTTAGCACACACAAGATTTAAACCATGAGTTTAAACATGCATAAAATTATTTTATTGCACTTGGTTATAAACTTTGCTGAGATTTACTTTATCCCTGTTTTATCGAATGTTATTTTCAGATATTGTGATATTTACGATTTAACCTTGTTTAGAGTCTCGGGTAAGTAGCTGCGATTTATGACCTTCACATTGGATCTCCTCCACATATGTTAAGGTTTTAGAGGAAAAGCTATTCCCATGTTTTGGTATTTGAATTTTATTGGAAACTTTATTTCGTGTGAGTTTTATTGAGATTTATGAGGTATTATTTTGCGACGTTTAGCTAGGCATGAGTGTACCTTGAAATGCGTAGGCTTTAATTTTGATGCATGCGAATTTACGAGTTTTATTGAGCATTATGTCTAATGCGAGTTTTGTTGAGAAGTGTCATTTTATATTACATTGTGATAAAAAGGAAAAAGTTAGAATTTTGACATTTTAGTCATAACTTTGTTTCATGTTATTTGATTTTGGGAACGACGGTTTTGGCACCATTTGATTTTGAGTGTCGTTGGGTTTCATTGAGTTTTATGGAAAATTTTATTGGGTCTTATGGAATTCTATATTACGACATTTTGCGTCGTGCTGTTAGACTTTGAGAGGTGTATACTTGCATTTTTGTGTACGTTAACTTATTAATTTTCGTTTAGTATTTTGTCTCGTGTGAGTTTTGCACCGGTATTTTCGCAGTCGTAAGGGACATCTTGAGAGTTTTGTTAGTAAGTATTATTCCATATTTTATTTTGGGAAGCTTTAATATCATGTGATTTCTCTTTTGAGTTTTATGCAATTATTTCACGGTATGCTGTTTGGTATTTGAATTGATTTACACTTTTGCGAGAGTAATGCATGGGAAAGATTTTTAATGGATTCGAGTTAAACTTTTATTTTATGCCTTCTTCAATTGTTGATTTTACTGCTCTAAATTTTCCGCAATGCATTAAATGAGTTATCAGTATACAGGTCATTGTAACTACTATTTTGGATAAGTGCATTTTATTTATTCGGCCCAATTTTTGAACTCGATTTAAAATTTATTTACATGTGACTGAATCGCATGCACTTATCGTTTTACTAAGTTTGGAAAATAAACTAATGTATGTGGACCTTGTTAGAAATTTTATTCCATGACATTTTGTGGTTTAAAGGAAAGGATTTTGGAGTATGAGATTGTGAAGCTCATCCTTGGAATTTGTACAAACATTGTAGCACATGTTTTAGTGCAGGAAATTAATTTCACGAACACGGCACAAATCGATGCATGTTCGGACCATAATGGTCCATTTGAAAAACAAATGTGCATCATTGGTTATTGTCATTATTAACGTGAGTAATGATCAAATGAATTTCGAAATGGTTTTATATGTACAACATTGGTGACCACTTTGCACACATACCGAGTGAATGGTAGTGGGTTTCCATACGTACGATTATTTGTTAAGAATCTTTTGCATTTGAATGTTTTATAAGATTTCAAGGTGGCATATTAGTTGAAAAACCTTGAACTCAATTGTGTGTTATGGATTTAAACCCTCTTAGGAAAAGAATTGTGATTTGGGACAAAAAGGGACCCCTGGGAAATTGAAGCATCGGATGATCTGAATTGTGGTTGATTTCGAAATTAGATTTCAGTCTTATGAGTCGATTTACGTGTGATTAGTTGGTATTAGGTTTATGCGTTCTCCTAGTTATTCAAAGTGGAGATCTTTCCCTCTTGGTATACCTCCGGGGTAACGTCGTGTGTGGTTGTTTGCGTGTGGTTGAATTTGATTGATGGATTGTTGGTTCGGCGGCGTGTTATGCATTAGTGGTGCATCATTTTGGTGGGTCCCCATGAATGAGGAAGGTTTCGTAGTGCGGTCATGTTGCGACCTTAGGAGTCGACTTTTTATTTCGTGGCCAAGAACCTTTGGACTACTTGGAATACACCTGTTAAATTCGGGGAAGCGTTCGTAAACTAACGTGATGATTCGAGGGAGATTAGATTTTGTGATCAATGAGTAATGATTCGTGTAATTAGAGGTGGTCGAGAGTATCTAAGAGTAAATTCATTTTGGGCATCATTGGTGAGTTTGAATGGCAGAAGTTGTGATCTACCGTGAGGTGGTATAGGCTACTTAAGGTTGGGAGGTAATCGAAGTCATGTGGCTAAGGTCTACCTTAGCAAACTTAGATGTTCACTCTGATATGAGTGTGAGGTACCGAAGGGAATATTGGAGGTGAGAGTCAGCATGAAATCAACCTGGCAATTTTCTATCAGAGGTCGTCTCAGATTTAAAATTGGTTAGAGACACATCCATATCCTTGGAGGAAGAAATGGTCGGATTGGTGGAAGAGATGTTATTGGAGGCTTATATCGCTGGAGTGTTACACTTTTGGGATGGAGTAGATGGCAAATCAATGGTCGGGCTTGTGCCCCGAGGTATGTGGTATGTCTGGATAAGCTCAAGTCCCTCACATAGTTGAGTGTTGTGCGAGAAGTAGAATTCCATGGCAAAGTTATTCGGGATATTTCTTTGGCAAGGCTAACTAAGGTAAGAAGCAAAACGATCTTCAGTTGGGAACTGACAGGGTCTAATAAGTGTTGAGCATGGTATTCAAGTGTTATGCATAAGAACTAGATTTCGAGGACGAAATGTCTTTTAAGGTTGGGAGGATTGTAACACCCGTAATTTTTGGTAAGTTTAGGGGCACCCAGGCGTTTCTGTACCTTGTGTTTGGTGGGATTCATGTTGGGAAAACACTACTAAAAGTTCCAAAGAGTGTCGAGGGCCTTAGTGTCGAAAAAGATCGGATTTTCGGGCTTCGGGGAGTCTGGGCGAAAGTGACAGCGAAAGTGACATGTGTCACAATCGTGTGTCACTCTCGCGGAGGGCCTTATGGTCGCGGTACACTCTCCGCAAGAGTGCCCGACGAAAGTGACACATGTCACTCTTGCCATGTCACTATCGCCGATGGGCTGCAGGAGGATTTAATGCATTTTTCCAATCCTTTCTCATTTCCCACTTTCACCTACCAAAAACCCTCACTTTCTCTCTCGTTTTTCTCTCATTAAATGCAAAACCTAAGCTCTTCTAAAACCTCTAATACTTGGATTTCAAGAAGCTAAACCATCATCTCATCCAAGATTTGTCAACCTAGAAGTTCAAGGTCAAGGTTGCTACCATTTTGAGAGTTTCTTGGTTTCTAAGGTTTACCAACACCAACCATTGTAAGTTAATCCCCTCCTTTTATGAGCTTCTTTATGAGTTATAATCACTCCGTGGATGATTTCCTAGTATTATGTTTCTTCAATTTCGGTTTGCAAGATTTTGGAAGATTTAGGTCAAATTTAAGGTTTTGACCAAAATAGAGATTTTGATGTAAAGTGTTTAGGAATCGATGCTAAATGGTTGAATGTGTTTGTTTATGGGTGGAAATTGTGTATCTAGGTTTCGGAAGGATTTGGCTTGTGGATTTGGAATTATTCAAGGAAGCTCAAGTTGGGGTAAAATCTAGCAAAGTCAATTCAAGTTGATTTGTGAAAACGGTGTACATGCCAAAATGCTTATTTTAAAGTGTTTACATGTTTTACATTAAATTATTAACTATTGGGTTATTTGATAAATCTTGATTATTTGAAGTGTTTGGTTTTATAAACTTTGTAAAACACCCACGTTTGGGGTTTTGAGCATTTTGACAAATAAAACATACACATTGGTATTTTAATGGTTTACTTCATGAAATAGAGTTTGAGCATAAATGCATTTTATAGTGTGTTTTAAATAAGTATTGATTGTGTGTTATGGGATGTTTTTGAAAGGATAAATGTTATAAACTCACTTTGAAAATGTTTTGTCCCAATTCAATCTACGTGGGAGTCATCTTTAAATTTTGGAGCATGGGTTTACATAAAGGCGGATTGTTTACGTTTGGTTTTATTTTATGATTTTCAACGTTGAGTCTTTGTATTTGTTGAGCTTATGGCTCGTTTTCGATTTTGTTGGGTTTCGAGGACACTTGTCCGATTTTAATAGCTCAATGTAGAGAGTTTGGTTATGATTTGCATTTACTGCATCATATTTGGGAATTACATGTTTTAAATGTGTTAGTTCATTCGTTTGGAGTCATGTAATGTTTTAGTTAGTGCAATGGATCTATAGGCACGGTGTTCTTTTGTCCCGTTTGGACAAGTTCACCATTTTGGCACGGAATAGGCATCGGGTCACCATGGTAAGTAAGGTGTTGACCTATACGGTCGAGCAGTGCCCATGGGTAGTAAGGTGTAATTCTCTTGTGCTAGAGTTCCCCGTTTTGGAACTCTCAAGAATAGACCTATAGGGGTTTACTTGATGTTTTCGAGCGATAGACTCAGAGGAGTTGAGCTCTGTGGGTTTTTATATGTATAACCCACATGTTTTGATTTCTTACATAATAATGTGACCTACTTTTGTGTTCTGTCACACACTTTGTAATCGGGTCTTCCCCGTCACCGCAAGGTGTTGTTTTGGTTATGGAGTTTTATAATCCATGTTTTCAGTGACGTTTTGAGTATGGATTGTTATCCATGTTTTGGGTTTTGCATACTGAACTTTATCCATGTTTTGGATGTTTTGGATAATAGAGTTTATCTACGTTTTCAGTATTTGTTTATTAAAGTGTCAGTTATGTATTACGCGAGTTTTGGGTTTTGGATTTATATTTGAAGAAGCAGTTGTCTCATGATTTTAATCACAAAGAGGGGGATGTTGAAAAAGAGATTGTCTTCAAATTTAATGTATTTCGTCTTGGTAATTTCAGATGGAATGTGTCATCATTTTGGAAATCATGATTTAAATAACATTCTTTAAGTTTATTGCTTTATACGTTTATGATGAAAACTATTGAGCTCACTAGGCGTTAAGCCTAACCTTTTTATTTGTTGGCATGTGCATCAGGTCCAATTGGGGTTTGGTTCTAGCGGTGTCATGAAGAGATGAGCACTATATTTACACGAGGGTGAGTAGTTTGGTGAAGTATTCCGCAGTTGGAGATGGTGACTGTTATTGGGTTTTAATAACATCCGTACCTTTTATAGATCGTGTATAAGGATTGAAATGTGTTTATTGATGTTAAACCTTAATTTGTCGTTGTACATGATTCAATCATCGATGTAGTTAAAAAAATTTAAATTAGTTGTTATTTCCAGATTTAGGATGTTACACAATTCATCCCACAACCCATGTGGATTGATCCTCCTGTGGGATTTATGACACACTGTGGGTTTCATCCGTTGAATTCTCTTTGTGATTATGAACTGGGAAATCGGTCTTGTACTTCATTTTTATACGATGCCTTACGACATTTTTGTTTAAAAATGTTTTATATCTCATACATTGACTTATGCTTTGACTTTTGTTATGTCAAACTATTATGATTTTTTTTAATTCGTTCACTGAGCAATTGTCCTCAGCCGTGTTCTTTGTTTCTGACACGACAGGTTCAGTATAAAAGATTCGGGGAAATTCTGGGAACTGACTAAGTGGACTTAGTTGTTGTTCAGGTGTTACACGTTTTATATTTAGCTGGTTGTGTTCATGATTGAAGTTCCGTTAAATTAACTTTTAGGTTTGTGTTTAATTGCTTAATATCGAGCGTAATGCCTAATTAGATTATATTTGTGTTTCGGGTCATAAATGTGACACGCACCCTGTCCTCAGCCACACAGGACTCGGGGTGTTACAATTCAGCACTAATAATTTCTATGTACCTAACGATACTTTATAGATACGCATAGTAAAAACGTATCTAAAACTCTTTATTTTATTTTTTTAATCTCTATTAAGATTTTAGTTTTTCCGAAAGCTTAGAGCCTTTAATAGGGACAAAAATCCATCTTAGATTTTTGGTGTTACATAAATATCAACTCAAACAACTTAAAAATATCAAATTATTCCCATTGTAACAAAAATCTTTGTTAAACCTTTTATAGATTTTTCAAACTTTTTAAGGTCTTACAATTATTAATTTATATCATTTATATTATATTTTATTATATACTTAAGATAAATAAAAATCAAAAAGGAAAAAGAATTGAAAACTCAAATAAAGGAACTTGTATCTACATTTTTTTTCCTAAATTAAACTAATATTTATATTTTAATATTTCATTAAAGTAAATCAAGATATTAACAATTAATAAATTAAGATAAAGTAATTTGAAAAAGCTTATTTATGAAAAACTTCATTATAGTGGCACATTTTCTCAACAACCCTTTTCAAACCAAAAAAACAATCAATAAGCTTTTATTGTTGATGTTTTTAGTAAGTTGTTATTAAAGTTTCTAGTTTGACTTTTAGAGACAATTTTAGAAGCATCTAAGTTGTCCTATATTTATGGGTTATTTGTTTATTTTTTAATGGTTTAATTAAGAGGTAACCTTTGAATTTTTAAGAGGTGGATCTTGTTTGACAAAAAGAATCTGTCTCTTAATGGTTTAAAAACCCTCTGAATTATTTTGTATCTTGCCTCCCTTAATCATTCAGCACCCTGATTTCATTCTAAACAATTACCAAACAACCATATTTCATTTTACAATATATAATAAGAGTCTTTTAATCATTCTGACATATTAAACATTTTGCACCAAATATTTCAGCAACTGCCAAACAGCTCCTTAGATATGTTTTTCACTTATGTCGACCAATTCATTCTCTAAAACTTATCTTTAAATACACTTTTAAATCTTTCTATAAAATTTCTTCTCTAAAACTCATTTTTTATATAGTGTTGCCATCTCGACTACACTTACATATATGATCTCACAAAGGTATCGGTAAGGAATGTGAAATTTATCTGTTTTTTTTAAACTATGGGTCTATGTGCGTACATTAACTAATCCCAGGGGCCAAGGATGGACCTATAGTGGTGCCGACGGTGGCACGTGCCACCGTATTGTTTCTCCGCCGTAAGTTAAAAAAAATTAGGTTTGTGAAAGGTGCAACCGTATCGTTTTAGAAGATGCAACCGTATTATTTCAGAAATGCAACCGTACCTCGTAATCAACCAAAAATCCAAAAAAAAAATCTTGAAATCAACTGGAAAAAAAAAACTCTTGAAATAAACCAAAAATACCGAAAAAGTCTCTCGAAATCGATAAAAAAAAAATTAAAAATCCCTTGAAACGGCAGAATTGGGGCGATATTGAACGTCGGTAAAAAAATGAAGACACGTTTATAAAAATCGTATGAAAAAATATGGTGTCACCGTATAAAAAAGTTTTTGGGTCCGTCCCTGCCAGGGGCCTTGGAGAACAGTTGGGGAAATACCTAATGGCCTTACAGGACTCGAACCGGTAACCTCCGAGGAAGATCCCTAAAAGTCCAAGGCTTATTGCCGGTTGGGATAACCCCACAAGGTTATTGGTAATTTGGTATTATTTGTGGGTAGAGCAAGCTTATATAATCAAATTAAGAAGTATATTTAACAAAATTATTAGAGAAAATTATATATATTATCTTATTAGTTATTACATGAAAATAATATAGTCTAATTTGGAATGCAACAACATCTGCCCTTGGTTCCTCCATCCACATGTCCACGACACCAGCCTCCGGCCTTGTATCCCATCTGTTTGCATGCATATGTGCATGTTTTATAATCCAGATCTGTTCTATTATTGTAACATGTAAATGGGTAACAATATATCTCATAATCTTCCACGTCCACTGCCAAATTACAACCAAATAAACATTCAATAATAATAATAATAATAAAATGTCTTTTTTATGATTATTCGGTACAACAAAATTAATTTTATAGGACATCACTAATTTATAAGCTAAGTCTCATAATAGACTGGTTTATAAGACTTAATTTATAGGACCAAAAAATAAAACGTCCTATCTAAAACTTTGTAGTAAGTTAATAAGACGCTTTTTGGAGTCTTAACAAAATTTTTAGGACACTTAAGATAAAGTGTCGCATTAACTATTTTATAGGAAAATTTCGACAAATGTCTTATAAACACATCTTTTTATAGAACACTTTTGAGAATATGTCCTATCAACGCATCTTTTTATACGACACTTGTTTTTCTAAGATATTTTTTAAATACTGTCTTATAAAATAGCTAATACGACCCTTTTTTATATAAAAATATCCTAAAAACTTGTTATGACGTCCAAAACGTTCTATAAACTTATTATAATACCTTTAGATAGGATGCTTTATTTTTTGGTATTATGTTTTAAAGATCGATCTATTAAGATACTTAGAAACTTTTTGCGTCTTATAAATTGAATTTTATTGTAGTGATTCTTAACAAAAATGTTTATTTTTGATATTTCAAAAGATTTAAATATTAGAACTTTTGATAAATGATATAAAAAAAGTGCAATATAAAATTGAGACTATTATTTTATATAGTTGTAAATATGTTAATTACATTTAATAAATTATATAAAGAGACAGAAGAATAGTGGTTATTTTATGATCACTTATAATCATTTGCTTTATTTCTTATATTATTAAATAATATAAATTTTGTTGTAAAAATAATTTATTTTTTACACCATTTCTTATACTAAATAAAACGTTTCAAGTATATTTTCTATTCTAATTTATATAGATTTCAATAATATCCTTATATGTATTCATTTGTTTACAAATTTGACTAATAATTTTTTTTGTTACAATAACTTTTCAAAGTATAATATTAAATAATTGTAACCTAACATAAATTATTCGTGCATAATAAATTTTGAATTAATTATCATCATATTAAGTAAAAATTAAACTATAATATATATTTAAATGAAATAATTAATGCATATGTATTTTAATATGTTATGGTGCTTCAAATTATTAAAAAATGCATGACTTTTTAAATAAGTTTGATAAAAATGAAATCTATTATCTATATAATAAAATAATACAAAGACATTTTATAATGCAATATTGACAAATTTTCTAACCAAAATATTATTCACAATAAAATAAACTATAATGACATAAACATCAAATATGAAGTACCATTAAAAATAGTTTAACATCGTATTTGTGTAAAAGAATAACAGAACACCAAATGATAGTTATATTATTTACGAGCATCAAATCATATAACAATAGGTGATAGATAAAACAAACTTAAAAAATATCAAATCTGGTAGATCCATTAACACCAAAAACAAATCAACTCCAACCATAATCTAAAAAAATACTAAATTTATGGACCCCGTATTAAATTAACGTATTTTATTTACTTTTTTTTTTGGAAGGCATAGCGGCATTGAACCAACGAACGACTACCACGAACTCACGCGCACACGCATGTACGCCTCCCCGGCGGTATCGGGCATCCATGGGTAGCTCACTAATCCGCCGTTGTCCCGACCCAACTTACGCTGAACCTAGAGCCCAACCACAGTCAAGGTTCTAAATGGCGTGAGGCTTGGCGTGGCGGCGAGGCCAAGCCTCAAGCCTTAGGAGCCACGACGAAGCCATGGCGTTTTCAAGGCGTGACTTATGGCGTCAAATTTCTAATTTATATATAATATTATATATAAAAACATATGTTTTGGTGTGTTACTCAATGAGTTAATAGTAATAAGCAAGTTTAATTAGGTTATATATATTTAAAACATGCAAATAAAACATTAAAAACATAAAGAAAAACCAAATATCGCATTACAAAAACTGCGCATTAGGGCATGGCGTGCCACGGGCTTAACGTGGCGTGAGACACATGCCTTGGTGCCATGGCGTGCCATGGCGGCTGTGCGGCGAGTTTTTTAGAACAATGACCACAGTCTAAGACTGGGCTGGGGGGCAGCCTAGTTAACGACTGGACCGGCCCAAGGACTGAGTACTCCTCATGCCCTCAAATTGACTCCCCTTGGATTCGAACCCGGGTAGGTTGGGATACCATCCACAAACCCCCCATTTTCCGTGTAAATATTAATTAATAAAAGAAATATATTTAAAAATTAAATAACTAATCAAACAACTTCTCTAATTTTTTGTTTGAACAGATTTTCTAAAATATTCTGGAAAATGAAAAAAATATGAGAGAGATAATGAAAATTTTTAAATTTGAATATATCTCTAAAAATAATTACATGTGAGAGGGAAATGATTTTTGATTCATTCTATCAATAAATTGTTTTAAGTTAAATGTTTATATGAGAAAGAAATAACATTTTATGAGTTGTATTGAATATTTTTTAATTGTGTAATCCACAAAATAGAGAATCTCTTGGAGACAAAAGTGATTTTTTTTTTTTTGAGTTTTTCACTTTTTAGTTCTCCATTTTGGAAAAAGCTATTGAAAATGCTCTAACACTCCATATTTGGAGGTCGGCTCCTTCTCTCTCTTTGGCTGGCAATTTTTTTGTCATTTTACAGTACACTTGGAAAATACAAAACTGCAAATTTGAAGATTTACATTGTGCTTGGAAATATATGCTTGAACAAAAGATAACCTAAAATTGTAAAATGAAGGTCTATAAGATGCTTGAACAAATAAAAATTAGATGGTTCTTATATTCGAAGCATATCAATGCTAAACGGAAAACTTTTACCTACATAATTTTCATTACGAAATCCTTTCGCTAAATGGGTGATTCGTCACAAAACCATCACAAAAGTTGGTGGATAAATTGTTGGTGAGAAACTCAAATTAGTGGTAGAGTACCCAGGGGAAAGGGCCTAATTTATTTATCTCTTTAAGAAATATCAAATCTATCAGAACCATTGGTATTTTATGGGTGATCCGTCAATAAAAGCCGACATAAATTTTTATAGATGATTTTTATGGGTAGAAGTGATTTGTTTTTTAGTGCATATCTTGTTAAAATATCGGGAAATTGGCACAAATAGTCATATTACACCTCCATTTTCACCTCATAGCCATGTCTCTCCCATATTTGCAGATTTGGCCCTAGGTCCGCAATAGAGGACTTAGGGCCAAATCTGCAAATACGGAAGAGACATGGCTAGGAGGTGAAAATGGAGGTGTAATATGGCTATTTGTGCCAATTTCCCTAAAATATCATATGAATATAGTCATTTCATTTTATAAAACGATAAAGGGATGGAAAACAGTATTTACCTTGTTGGGTATATATAGGGTGGTTGGCATTCAGAAGAACCAAAACAAATATGAACTTCGCAATATCCATGTCTTGCAGTGCAGCAGGAGGTTCTTCGAGGTATACGGTGTGTGAAAGCGTACGTGCTAGATGGAAGGGATGAAATACTTAAACAATGACTGGTTACCCCATCAATATTATAGTAATGCATTAACTATTAATTAATGTTGTAATTTAACTTTTTTTTTCTTGTTTTTTATTTTTATTTTAGAGTAAGTTTTAAGGCATTGTTTGTTTTTGAAAACAAAGTTCCTATTAGCCTCTTATGCCTAATTTGGTAAGAGGTTGGTTCGTTTAGACTAGTGGTGTTCGTGGTCCGGTTTGAACGGTTTATGCCCCCTCCCCCCACCCCCCACCCACAAACCAAACCATAAATGGCGGTTTAGGAAATTTTCAAACCGAACGGTTTGGTAGCAAGTAACCAAACCGGTCAAATAGGACCACAAAAACGTGGTATGGTCTGACAGGTTTAGGCGGTTTGGGTCTCTTATGGGCTTTAAACTAAAAAAACATAAACTTTGTATCCAAAATAAAATATCTACTGATATAACATTTTTAGAAAAGAGTATATCGAATTTTAAAAGAACGTTTATTTATTAAATTATAAAAAAAACATTGAGCAAGTTGAAAAAAAGTTAAACAAGTCCACCAACAATGGTTGGATTTTGGACAAATATTGAGAAGTCGGAATGACGATTTGGATTTAGATTTGAATTTTTAATGGATGCTTGAACTTTGTCAATTTAGATAACACAATCAATTGAGAAAATGAAAACTAAATGCATAATTCTTTGATTAACTTTTTTAATTGAGCCTACAACATGAAAACTAAATATGATTAAAACATGCTTATTTTTTGCGGTCGGTTCGGTCCAGACTGCTCAAAAAAGGGTCAAATGGCAGACCAAAACGGACCGAGCGGTTTGACTATTTTTCGAACCGGACCGGACTGCCAGACCGCTTAAACCGTCAAAAACGGTCCGGTTTGACTTGGTTCGACCGGTTTGAGCGATCCAACGGTTTTTTTGAACACCCCTAGTTCAAATTGTTTATATTTTTAAAATTTTCAAAAGTCAATTTATCTCTTATCATCATCGTATCTGGTAAGAGGTAAACCAACCCCTTATTTGCCTCTTATTATTCTTAATGAATTAAACTTATTAATAGATCATTTCTCTCAATTGATCAACTTGGAATATCACGGCCCGGACTCCTGCGGGGGGCACCAGTGAGGAATCTTAATTTTATCCTTGCTCGTAGAGTGGCATACCGAAAAAGGAAAGAAGGGATTGGGTCTTATATTAGGGGTCTGGGAGTAATATTACTTCCCAATCCCATTTATTCTGCCTTTTTGTTGGAGTCGATGCAAAAGTAGCCCTTCATGTGAGGGAACGCCAGGCAGACTGCAAATGGGCCTTGGTGTTTGTTAGTGTATTAATTGTATCCAAGATTTAAGTGAGAAAAGTCAAATCAAGAAAAGCCAACTAGTCTAAGTCTATTGTGGTTAAGCATGTGGTTTTAGTCCTTTGTATAAATAGGTTTTTCTTTGTAATAACCAAGTAACAAAAAGAAACACCAACAAGAAGCTTTACATTGTCAGATTAATAAATACGACACTTTCTCTCTCTACTCTCTCTCTCTAGAATAAACATTGTTACATCTATCTTGATTGAGAATATGTGTTTGATTGCTTGATTTGATCTGGAAAATACATTTTCATTTGGTATCAGAGCAAACAAGAAGGAGCAGATTCAGATTGAATTTGAAGATTTTTTGAAATATTTTTGGCGGACTGAAAAAGTTACTGTTTGATCTTAGTTTTTCTTGTTTTTGCACAATTAAATCATGAATTTGATTTGATTGTGTGTGGTTTATCAATAGGATCAAGTTTCGTTCAGATCACATAGGCTAATTTCAACTTTAGATTGATCAATTTGATCAAAATGTTGGTTTCGTGAAAAGTAGAAAGTCGAACACTGTAATTCGAATTAATCACTGTAATTTTCAATTGCTTTTGTAATTTCAGTGTTGTAATCTTGTTTCGTATTGTATCGTGGACTAATTGTGTGATTTTCAGAATCAGAAATCAAGATTTACTTGATTTTTTATCGAACTGGCCAAGAACACGCAAGGAAACCAAAGAACGCGCAAGATCTGTGAAACGCGCAAGTTCATCGGAAGAACGCGCAAGTTGAAGAATTTGGTCTCAAACGCGCAAAGCGTTATTTGCGAGTTCATAAAACGCGCAAATCAAAGCCTGCGTGTTTTACTCTTTGATCTGCGAGTTTGTTCATTTGCAAGTTTAGTTTGCGAGTTCTTTGAAAAGCGCAAGTAGACATCTGCGAGTTTCCAAAACACGCAAATCAAAGCCTGCGTGTTAAGTTCTTCAGTCTGCGAGTTCTACAAACGCGCACGTCTCTGTTTGCGAGTTTGTCAGTGAACAGTGTTTTGTGCATTCAAGCGTCTGCGAGTTTCAAGCCTTTCAGTGGTCTGCGAGTTTCAAGCTTATCAGTGGTCTGCGAGTTTCAAGCTTTTCAGTAGTCTGCGAGTTTTAATACTTAGTCAATTTTTGCTAGTTATTTCAAATTTTATCAGTTTTGGATTTTACACACCGAGTGTAATCTGCACTTCTTGAACGATCATTTATATCAAGCTAATAATTTCTCATTCAAGATGTCTACTACAGAGAGAAAGCAGATGATCAACAACAAAGATTTGGAGCCTGTCATTTTAATTCCACATATCATAGTGGATGGAAATGAAATATCTACAACTTTAAAAAAAACTGTTTCTGAGATACCGGCAATTAAGGCTGAAAGAGACAAACTGAAAAATCAGAATTCAGAGCTTTTTAAACAGATTCAGGAGTTGAAATTTGATTTGTTAAACTCTGATAAAAATTCTGACTGTATAAAGTGTACTAATACTATTAAATCTAATTCTGCAGGTATCATCAGTGCAAAAGAGAAAGAGATAAGAGAGAAAGAGAAAGAGATTAAAGATAGAGAGAAAATGATGGCAATAAAAGAAAATACCATTCAGTCTCTTGAGAAAGTAATCAAGCTCAAGGAGTCTTATGTTACAAATCTTCGAAGCCAACTGAAGATGACTGAACATAAATTATCATAATTGCAAGATGAATCCGTCAAGTTTCAAAACAAGTTTAAGGCTTTCGAAGAGAAGATATCTGCCTTGGAAATACAGAATGTTGAACTGTCAAAAAGCATCCAAGAAGATAAAGAAAAATCAAAACTGGAGACATACTTAACTCAACAGATATCTGAATTTTCAAAGAGAACTTTACAAGAGAAAAAGGATTTGGAGCTGAGATGTTTAAAACTTTCTAAGCAAGTGTCTGAATTCGAAAAGATAATAATAACTGAAAGAGACACTTTTGCCAAAGAAAGAAAAGTTCTTGAAGATAAAAATTATGAATTTCCCAAACAGATCTCTATTCTACAAGACTTAATTGAGAAAGAAAAAAAAGCTTTTCAAGAAAACAAAAAGTCTTTGGAGATTGAAAATAAGAAATATGAAAAGAGAAATACTAGGATTTTCAAAGATATTTCAGAGAAGAACAAGAACTTGGAAAAAGATTTTGAGCAAGAGCGTTTACATTTTGAATCTGAAATATCAAAGCTCACATCCAAAATAATTGTTCTATCATCAGATGTGCAAAAAGAACAGAAGGTCAGATCTGATTTGAAACTAAAGTTTGACACAATGACTTCTGAAAGAAACATTTTATCCGAAAAGATAAAAGACTTAGAAGCTGCAAACGTTGATTTGTCAGAAAAGATTACAGCTGATGTGATTGATCAATCACCTGTTGATAATTCAACAGAATCATTTTGTTCTTTCAAAACATCTTCAAGTTCTATTCATGACAAAAATGTTTTCAAAAAGAAAAATGTCAAACCAAACACTGTCAAATCAAGTCAGATCAGACCATCTAATCTGTTTTATGACAAATCTGTTGATGGTTCAACAAATTTTTATGTTAAATCTCTTGGAAAGAATTCGAAGAAAAATCAGATGGTATGGAGAGTGAAGAGTTCTTCAGATGATGAGAAGATGAAGGACAAAGCATTCAATTCCACATCCAAAGCCAAAAAGAACAGAACACATAAAGGTAAATCTTTTGGTAATTCTGATATGTTTTACTTGACTAATCATTTGATCAGGATTGCTCAGAAGAAAATCTGTTGTTCTTACTGTGGAGAGAATGACTTCGTTCAGAAAGAAACTGCTCATAACTAGTACGGTTCTTACAGAATTACTTCTCAGAATTCTGGATTTAAAAGATATAAATCTAATGAGAAGTGGATTCCTAAATCTAACATACCAGGACCCAAGTACCAGTGGGTACCAAAACCTGTCAAATCTGTTTTGCAGGTACCACCGGTCTAGGAGGAGCAGGAACAATGGCTCTTGAATAATTCAGTTCAAGACCCGGACTTCAAAGTTAAAAGATTATGACTTCTAGACAAAGCAGTCTAGGACTCGTACCTCAAAGAGCATGGCTTTTGAACACAACAGTTCAAAACCCGAACTTTAATGTAAAAGATTGTGGCTTCTGATCACATGACAGATCGGACCCTTTCTTAAATGTTCAGACATGGATATTTTGTAAATATCCAGGGGGAGCTTAATAGACCTAAATCATTATATCATGATTTAAGGGGGAGCTAAAAGGTAAATATCTTCTGATCTAGATCTCTGATTTTTTGAAAGAAGAACAACTTTCAAGCATGAAAAACAGTTTCTTAAATGTTCAAACCACTTCTCTATTCTCAAAAGGTTTCATGAATTTAGAAGTGAGATTTTAAATGTTTTTCAATTTTGAGCTTTAATGTTTAACTGATCGTGTGTTTCCAAAGATCAATACTTGTGTATTATCTTGTCCATATACTGTAAAGTATTCACACACACAGGTTCAGTACTTCATTTGAATTTGTTATTACCATGTCTCATAACGAACAAATTTTTCGATGGTAATACTCCTGTTTGCTTTCAAATGTTGTTGAGCATCAATCATCATTTCCAACTTGAGCGTTCATTGCTAATTTGTTTATATTCGTTCATATAAAAAAAATATAAAATTCTGAAATTGTATTCCCAATTAATTCAAGCAATCAAACAAACAATCTCAATCAAGATTTGACAGTTTATGGTTCTAGAGAGAGAGAGTGTAGAGAGAGAAAGCATCTTATGTCATTGATCTCACAGATATTACAATATGAACTCCTTGTTACAAGATTAACAAAGAAAACACTATTTATACAAGGAACTAAAATCACATGCTTAAACCTACAAACATTAAGATTGACTTTGCTAAACTTTGACTTTGTTGACTTTGCTAGACTTGACTTTTCACACTAAATTTTGGATACAATTTTATACACTAACATTCTCCCCCTTTGTATTCAAGATTTAAAAAAAAAATTGACATTAGTCTTCAGCGCTTGATTCTTCAACTTTTGTCTTTGACATTGAATCTTCAGTCTTTTAGTCTTTGAAGAATCTTGAAAAGTCTTTTGCACTTTGTATCTTTGGAAAGTAAACAAGTCTTCAATAAAGCTTTGAAACCTTTAAAAATCCTTAAAACTTCGAGGGATCTTTGAAAACTGTATCTTCATTATTGTAATCTCTGATCAGTCTTCAGAAAAACAAACTTTCTCGAATCATCTTCAGAATCTGTCTCTAAAACATAGTAAGCATCTGAATTGTCTTGAACTTTCAGAATTATCTCTTCAGAATTATCTTCACCATTTGTCTTTGAAATTGATCTTTGTAGATATCTCCCCCTTTTTTATGATTGTGAGCACCATAATCATCAAAACATCTTCAATTTCAACATTCTCTTTGATCATCCCCCTTTGTATTCAACGTAACAATCTCCTCCTTTATGATAAATTGACATTTTCCATCCTTTGATCTGAGTATCTGAATCATGAACTGTATATACCGAATCTTTTCAAATTCAGATATAATGAACGTTGTAACCCTGATTCAACAAATGAAACAGTTAGGAATGCCTGTCAGTAACACAAAGTTGCTGTGTACAACGAATGTACAATTTAAGGAGCTGGTTTGATGATGACTCCCCAGGACTTCCATTCAATCATTGAAAAACACAAGGTTTATCTATGAATGTTCTGACAGAAAAACAAATTTTCTCTGTGCTCGTGCTTGAGTATGAAAGAATTTAGCACAATGATTGTGTTTCATAAGTCTCAAATTGATTAAACTGTTGAGACAACAACAGGTTTTACACGGACTCAATGTGCATGAAAGAGGTGCGAAGGTGGGGCAACTTTCCTTCTTTTTCAATATCTAAATCTTCCGAGTGAAGACCAGATAGCAAATGTGCTACGTCCCCAAGAAAAATTGAAACATTTCTTTGTCAAGAAAGAAACGAGTGGCTAGTGGGGTAATTGCAAGAGTTGGCATGGGCTCACTGCCTGTTTCAATGATGGTCACCAAAGAATGTGAACCAACAGAAGATGTGGTTGCCTGGCTCAGAAAGTAGTTGGTGCAGAGTTATGATATTCTTTTAACTCTATTCTCACACCCTCTTTCTTTTAAACATTAAAGCTCACTTCTAATCAAACTCTCATTTCCATTTTACCGCTCCACACAATGAGAAAAACTCAACCGGATGAGTTATCTCCCCCACTCTTTGATTTATGACCCCTCACCCCTCAATCACTCAAGGATAACTTACTGGGTAGGAAACACTGGTTTACGTGAAGCCATGGAAGTTCTGTTTAAGCTCTCACACGAATCCCATGTAAGTCCTAAAAGAATAGTTGTTCAACAGTTTAACTGAACATTTAAGCACATATAAGATAACACTGTCAAAACGTATGCTCATTAAATATATGAATTAAATTTGAGCATTTGAACAATGAAGATCTCTCAAAACAAGGATATTGAATGAATGAAATCAAATCAAGAGAATTGTTTTGAGAATCTGACAATGTATCAATCAGATCAAATAAAATGGTTAGGGTATCAAAGAATTGGATATTTTGTTTATATGAACAAATATAAACAATTTAGCAATGAAAGCACAAATTTTGAAATGATGAATGATGCTCAACAACATTTGAAAGCAAACAGGGGTATTACCATCGAAAAATTGGTTCATTATGAGACATGGTAATAACAAATTAAAGTGAAGTACTGAACCGATGTGTGTGAATACTTGACAGTATATAGAAAAGATAATACACAAGATATGGGATGACATCTACTAACAAAATTCTCAAGACGTCTTTTACGGTTGCGAAAATATAGGTGCAAGACTCACATGAGACAAGAATATTAAACAAAACTCATAAATTAACGCACATAATAATGCAAGTATACACGTCCAAAAAATTTGTCTGCGCGACTCAAAATGTCATAAAATAAAACACCATAAAACCCAACTGAATTTTCATAAAACTTTCTAATGCTAGAATCAAACGACGTCAAAATTTTCCTTTCCCGACATAAAAGCATAAGACGACAAATGGTCTAAAAATGTTAAAATCTTAAGACCGCAACGTAAGATAAAGCGACCCCTTTTTCAACAACACTTGCATGGGACATGACGCCAAACAACCTCGCAAATTTACACGTAACAAAGTTAAAACTTACGCATTTCAAGTTCACTCACGCGTAGCAAAACGTCATAAAATAATATTTCATAAAACTTGACAGAACTCACACGGAATAAAATTTCCAAGAAACTCCGAAGCGAAAACACAGGAATAACTTTTCCTTTAAAACCTTAACATACGTGGAGGAGATCCAATGTTAAGGTTAGACTTTCACAGTTACTTGCCCAGTACCATAAATGACATTAGAACACGGGTATTACAACATCTGAAATTAGCGTTAGACACGAAACGGGGATGAAGAGGTTTTCAATAAGATTTGCAACCACGTGCAACAAAACAATTTCATGCATGTTTAAACTCACGGTTTAAAATTTGGTGATTGCTAAATGATTTACCAAGACTTCATAATATAACTCACTTTATGCTTCGAAAACAGGAGAAACAATTGATGCAAACTTATTTTAGAAATAAATTTCGTGCTTGAATTTGGTCGGCACTCAACATCTTAGAACTATGCTTCTCAATTTCCCGTCATACTATTGTTATCCGGATGCATCAAACATCTTAAAGCAACAATCACACTAATTTGGTTAACTTACAATTTCTCCTTGAAATAGAATCAATCTAACAAACTTATGGTTCTAATCCAACCAATAATTCCGACCCAAGATGGTCAACTTAATGCATTCATCGCCCTTAACCATCACTCCAAGGTGACAATGCTATAAACATCAACTCTTCTTTCGACTACTCGTTTAAAACTTTCTCACTACCCCAACGGTCATCATACCAAGATAATTCAAGTATACACATGTAGCATGTAGGTTCACCATAACACTGGCCAGGTGCCATTATGAACGTACCGTACAAGATCATCCTTCTTATCCTCGACAAATTTCCCGTTTCTAGCGACTCTATCAACCCCGAATATTTTATCTTAAGATACCTAATGTGCAATTTCACTTTCAATCACTTATAAGAACGCTAGTTTGAGTCTAGACATCCAAAATCAATACCTAATTCTCTCAAACTTAAGCTCTGATACCAACTTGTAACACCCTCAAATCTGGAAATAGCAGCTAATTTAAAATTTTCTAAATACATCGATAATTGATTCATCTACTGTGATCCCAAAATACTAGCATATATTCAATACACAGATTAAGAACACAACTTTTATAGATCAAACACAAGATTTACAATTAGTCACAGATCTAACACGTAGTCACAAGTCTCACGTATGTGTGTGTTCTCAGTGTGCGAAATCTCTTACCAACTCTGCGTTTGTATGTTTATGCGTATCTTTTTAAAAACTCTCTATGATTTGCTATATAAACTTGGTCAACATGACCTTAGCAAAGTCAACCCTCTCTAAACAATTACATGTTACACACTCACACTATCTAAACATTACATATTTGACCCTCTCTTTAATCTTGAATACAATATACATCCAACAATCTCCCCCTTTGGATTCAAGATTAAAAAAAAATTGACAATTATCTTCAGGTCTTCTTATCTTCAGAAATGATCTTCAGCAAAAATCCTTTTCAGCTTTAAATCTTGAAAACTTTGACATCTTCAACAAACTTTGATAGTGTTTGAAATAAATTTCCTCCTTTGACTTTTCCAACAGCTTTGACATATTCTTCACAATCATTGAAGTCTTCAAACTTTGACTAACTTCAAAACTTTCAAACTTTGTCATTCTCCAAACTTTCTTTCTTTTCTCAGCTTTTTCAAACAACTTGTAACTGACTTCAACTTTGAACAACTGAAACTTTGTATCTGACTTTTAAATTCTCCCCCTTCTTGATAATATCAACTTTATCTGACTTTGAAAACTTGATATATCTCCCCCTTTTTGATGAATTGTGAGAATCAGAATCATCAAAACTTTTGCAAAGTCAGCTCGGTCTTTGAAACTTCTCCCCCAATTAATCAATGTAGCATAGTCTTCATGATTAACAATCTCCCCCATGTATGAAAGAAATCAATCTTCCCAAACAGATCAGATAAAGAGCCGTCAATTCATGAATGTATTCATCTGAATCTTTTCAAATTCAGACAAATTATGAGTTATAATCCTGAATCAACATATGAAATAGTTAGGAATTCCTGTCAGTAACACAAAGTTACTGTGTACAACGAATGTACAATGTAAGGAGCTTGAGATGACGTTCACTCCCCAGGACTTCCATTCAATCATTGAAAAAAACAGAAGGTATTTTCTATGAATGTTCTGACAGAAAAATAAATTTTCTGTGTGCTCGTGCTTGTGTTATGAAAGAATTAGCACAATGATTGTTGGTAAGGCTCAAAATTATGTAAACCAATGAGACAACAAAGGTTATACATAGACTCAAATGTGCATGAGAAAGGGTCGAAGGTGGGACAACTTTCCTTCTTTTTCAATATCAGTATCTTCTGAGTGAAGAACCAATAGAGTATATGTTGCTTCCCCAGAAAATGTGAAACATTCTCTTTTTAAGAAAAGAATGAGTAGCTGGTGGGGTGTTTGCAAGAGTTGGCATGGTTTCACTGCCTTTTTCAATGATGGTCACCAAAGAATGTGAACCAACAGTAATGTGGTTGCCCGACTCAGAAAGATTTTGGTGCAGAGTCTGATATTCTTTTACTCTGATCTCACACCCCTTTATTTTAATCTTTTAAGCTCACTTCTAACCACTCTCTCATTTCCATTTTACCTCTTCACACACCAACGCTCAATCTTTTGACCCCTCTCCCCTCAATCACTCTTAGGATTACTTCCGGGGTAGGAAACACTGGTTATCATGAATCCATGGAAGTTTTGTTAAGCTCTCACATCGAAACCCATGTATTTGTCCTAAAAGTATGCGTTGCTCAATGATTTTCTTTACATTAAAGCGCAAGAAATCAATTGTGAGTATATGTATGCTCATCAAAAATCATAATGAAATTTGAACATTTTAATCATTTAAGATTTCTCAAAACTTTGTATGGATGAATAATCATGAAAGAATAGAAATGTTTTGAGAATCTGACAATGATTTTGAAAGTGTAAAATCCCAGTTTATCTCAAGCACAATCAATTCAAGATATGACAATTATATGTTCTAGGGAGAGTAGAGAGAGAAACAGTCACAAGTATATTGATATGAAAATTACATGTACAATGAACTCTATTTCAAACTCTTACAAAAGCTAAATTATTTATACTAACAACACTTCTCTTACATGCTTACAACAAAAACTCTCACATCATAGAAACACTCATATCACTAAACTTGACTTTGTTGACTTCACGACACTTTGACTTTTCTCATTAAATCTTGGATACAATTATACACTAACAATCTCCCCCTTTGTATTCAAGATTTAATAAAAATTTGGCAATCTTCTTCAGCGCTCTGATTCTTCAAACTTTGACTTTGACAACTTTAAACTTTGTAGCTTTGACAGTCTTTAGTCTCTGATGTTTTGGCGAATCTTGAAAAGTCTTTCACATTTAGCATCTTTGAAAGTCAACAAGTCACGAATCTGAATTCTTGAATCTTTTGAAACTTCAGAAATCTTTCAGCTTTTGAACTTTGAAACATCTTTGAAATCTTCATCTTTGAATTTTGAGGAATCTCTGATCTCTTATCTTCATCTCTCTGATCTCTGGATCATCTTCAGAAAACCAACTTTCTCAATAATCTTGATTTATCTTTGAATCATCTCGGAATGATTTCTTGTCATCAGATTTGAACTTTCAGAAATTCTCCACAAGTCTTTTCACTTTGAACTTTCTTCATGACTTTGAAATTGATTTGAAATTGAACTCTGTAAATTTCTCCCCCTTTTTGATGAATGTGAGAATCAAAATCATCAAAACTCATTTCAATTTCAGCTCAGTCTTTGAAACTTCTCTCCCTTTTAGACAATGTAGAACCGTCTTCATGATATGAACATTCTCCTCCAATTGATATGATAAAGAGCCGTCAATTCATAAATGTATTCATCCAAATCTTTTCAAATTCAGACAAATTATGAGTTGTAACTCTGAATCAACAAATGAAACAGTTAGGAATGCCTGTCGGTAACACAAAGTTACTGTGTACAACGAATGTACAATTTAAGGAGTTGGTTTGATGTTAACTCCCTAGGACTTCCATTCAATCATTGAAAAAAACACGGCATTTTCAATGAATGTTCTAACAGAAAAACAAATTTTCTGTGTGCTCATGCTTGTGAATGAAAGAATTAAGCACAATGATTGTGTTTCATAAAGCTCAAAGTATGTAAATCACTAAGACAACAATGATTATACATAGACTCAATGTGCATGATGAAGGGTCGAAGGTGGAGCAACTTTCCTTCTTTTTCAATATCAGTATCTTCCAAGTGAAGAACTAATAGATTATGTGATGCTTCCCCTGAAAATGTGAAACATTCTCTTTTTGAGAAAAGAATGAGTAGCTGGAGGGGTTGTATGCAAGAGATGGCATGGGCTCACTGCCTTTTTCAATGATGGTCACCAAAGAATGTGAACCAATCATATTATGTGGCTGCTCGGCTCAGAAAGAAGTTTAGTGCAGAGTTTAATTTTCTTTTACTCTGATCTCTCACCCTCTTTCTTTTAAACATTAAAGCTCACTTCTAACCAATCTCTCATTTGCATTTACCTCTTCACACACCAACTCTCAAATCTTTTGACCCCTCTCCCCTCAATCACTCAAAGGATTACTTCCGGGGCAGGAAACATTGGTTATCGTGAATCCATGGAAGTTCCGTTAAGCACTCACACTGAATCCCATGTATATTTCCTAAAAGCATGTATCTCAATGATTTTCTTGACAATTTAAGCACAAGAAATCATTTGTCAGTGAAAGTATGCTCATAAGAAATAAGAATAAAATTTGAGCATGTTAAGCATTTAAGATTTCTCAAAACTTTATATGAGTGAATATTCATGAAAGAATATAAATGTTTTGAAAATCTGATAATGATTAAGATCAGATCAAAATTCATGAAGAATAATATTTTGGAAAATCAAAGACGAATGTTGTTTATATGAACAATATATAAACATTTTATCAATGAAAGCACATATAATAATGAAATGACGTTTGATTCAAACAACATTGAATAGAAAACGGGAGTATTACCATAGAAAGATTAAACTTTTGATACATGGTAATAACAAATTCAATATGAAATACTGAACCGCGATGTATGAATACTTAACAGTATATAGACAAGATAATACACAAGTATTAATCTTTGGAAACACACGGTCAGTTAAACATTAATGCTCAATAATGAAAAAAATTTAAAAGTCACACTTCCAAATTCATGAAATCTTTTAAGAACCAGAAGTGATTTGAACATTTAAGAAAATGTTTTTCATGTTTGAAAGTTGATCTTCTTTCAAACAATCAGAGATTAAGATCAGAAGATATTTACCTTTAAGCCCCCCCTTAAATCATGATACAATGATTTATATTCTGATGAGCTCCGCCTGGATATTTACGTAATATCCTCTTTTTAAACATTTAAGAACGGGTCCTGATCTGTTGTAATTAGAAGCCACAATTCTTGACATTAAAGTACGGGTCTTGAACTGTGTTATTCAAGAGCCACAATTCTTTGACATTTAAGTCCGGGTTTTGAACTGTTTTGTTCAAAAGCCTTTGTTCTTGCTCCCCCTTAAACCTTGGGTGCCTGCAACACAGATTTAGCTTTTGGTACCCACTGGTATTTGGGTCTTGATGTGTTAGTTGCAGTTCTTGTGGAGGTTACATAATATGTACTGATGAGCCAAGATCACAAGATCGTAGAGAGAGAATCTAGAGATAGAAAGTGCGCTCCAAATGTAACAGTGACTTGTATTCAAAAGTGTACGGTTCTTACAAAACTAACAAGCCAAGGGGACTTAAATACCCCAAGGCACTAACAAAACAGATAACACTACTGAAAGCAGTAAAATAAATACAATGATTACTATAAAATCAGATCTAACAATCTCCCCCTTAGTAATCATTGGCGCCGAGATCTTAAAAAAATCTTCAAAAACAGCATTGACCATCTAAGCGACTTTGAAGGATCATTGACGTTCTTCTCGTTGACGTAGTATGTTTAGCCTAACTAACACTTCCAATCGTCGCAGAGTTGAACGGAGATTCAGTCTGTCTTGAATAATGTCCAAAGATCTACGGATCAGACGAATTTCATCGTTTTCAAACAGATATGACTCTTTTCTTGTTTCCAAAAACTTTCTTCTAGCCTCTTACAGACGATGCTCCAACTGAAGTTTGATCACCTTTAGAGTTCCATCAGAGTAATATCCAACTTCATCAAATCGTAGAAAGCATTTTTCACTTGAGTTGTTCTTGTATACTACTCCGTATGGATCTTCGATAATGGTGAATAAAGGATAAGATTCTAGATTCTGCAAACTCCGGTTGGGTCTTTCAAGATTAACCACAGGCTGAAAACTTTCGACGACCATCTAGAAGTCAAAAACACGATAAAATCGGATATGTCTCCGAATGAATCGTTTAAGAACATAAAGAGTTTGAGAAACATCCTGAGTCCGGTGATAAAGATTCCTGAAGTGATCATATAGGAATTCAACATCATCAATTGAAAGATCAACGAAATCAGCCTCTGAAAAGATGTACCGCTTGCAGTCTCTTCTTTCCACTTCAAGATTTGGATACCAAATGTTCATAAACTTACAAATTGTGACACTGAGAACTCGAACTATTAGATGAGGAGAAGTAACAGTATTATTCCTTCTGCGTTGGCACTTGATAAAAGCTAAGTATTCATGCTGATAAGCTTCTGATTCTTTCTCTACTCCAAGAATGGCATATATATTGAGTGTCCTTCTTCTAGAAACAAAGATGTTGCTTTGGATATCTTCAAGAAAAGCAGTTCTGAGTCTAGAAGCCATATATCTTTGCTGTAGATTTCTCTGCCTTTGCTGTCTAGATAAAGCTTCTCCTTCTTCTAGAAGAGATGGAGGAATTACCGGTTCGGAAGAAGAAATAACTGCTTGAGCTCTAGACGACTCACCAACTTCAAATGCACTTGACGGAATATTGGTTGTCGGAGTAGAACTAGTTACTGGAGTAGACGAAGGTTGATCAACTTCTGGAATCTCACTTTGACTCGGAAGATCAGCATATAACAATTCAGCCTCTTTTGTATCTGATGCATCCATGAAAACAGTATCATCCTCTGTATCAAATAAAATGATGATATTGTTGCAATCTTCTTCTTTAACTTGAGAAACTTTCTCAAATCTAACTTCTTCATCATCATCTGAATTTATCTCAATGAAGTTCGCGAAGAAAGATCTCATGTCATTTGCTGCTTCCGACTCTTCAACCTCATGAGCTCTACCTGAGACATCTGGATCCACATAAACTACAATTTGCATATTATTAAAATTTGCTTCAAACAAATTAAATTCATTATGCAAAGCAGTTACATCAGCATTGTCAATCATGACATCCATTAAGTCTTGGATACTGCAATCTTGAACTGTATCAGCAGTCTTTTCTCTATCTCCAGCCACTTCTTCTTGAACAACTTCTGGTGCTTCAGAAGACCCTTCTGTTCTTTGTCTCTTTGCCATCTCCCCCTCATGGCCTTGATGATCGGGATCATTTTGGTCATGTCGGCGTTTAAGAGACGGGCCAGCCTCAGTCCTGCATGATTGCTCTATATGATCAATCTTGTTAGATAGATCTGAGAAAGCTTGTGACATAAAAGAACGAAGATGAGATAAACTGGATCGAACTTCTGATTTGAATTCCTGAAATTCATGAGATAAAGCATTAATGCGATCAGAATCAGAAGAGGTAGAAACTGGAGGCGGCGTTGGCTGGAAGTTCCTCAGCAGAGAGATCAAATCTCGATCTTGATGTTGTGGCGGAGACATTGATAGAAGACGCGCATAAAGAAGATCAGATAACTCAGAAATCGGAATATCATGAAGAGAAGCTCTGGAAGAAGTATCAATCGGAGCAGACTGAGTGAAGATAGACGGAAAAGGAAGAGATACAATCTGAGATGTAGATGAAGACACTGCAGAAGAAGGTTCCCGAAGAATCACCCCTGAAGGACGTCGGAAAAGAATCTCAGGAGGAATAACCGAAGAATCTATCTCTGGCATTTTCCCTTTGAAAGACGCCTTTAGCTTGTTAATATGTTCTTCCTTTTGAGCATCCACCCTTTCTGAGAACTGACGAATTAACTCATTCAGAGTTGTAAATTTCTCCGAAGAGACACGTGCAGGAACCATAGAAAGCTCAGCAGAAACAGAGGTAGCAGTAACATCAACAGTAACTGAAGCAGGAGCTTGACTCTGTGCTTGAGTGGATGTTTGAGTAAATGAGATATCCAGTTCATCAACATTTAAATGGGCAGCAAATGGATCAATAGGTTCCGAATCATCTTCTGAAACATCTTCTGGGACAACAACCACTTCCGGTGTGCTTACTTTCCGTTCATACACTTTCATGCTCGATTGATCAGCATCATCATCATCAGAATCACTTGTTGTATTTTCACCATCATCAGAAAACTCAGCATTTTTCTCATCATCATCAGCAACTCCAGTTTCATCAAGATCAGCATCTTCTCTAATAACAGTTTCATCAGGATCAACATCTTCTCTAACATCAGCAGCAGCAATTACAGATTCCACATGATGAGTAGCAACGTCTTGTGGAACTGCAGAAGGATCAACATCTGTCGCTATGGTAGTTACTACAGCAGTAACTATTTCCTGAGTAGTTGTTTCAACTTGCTCTTCATGAGTATTATCAGCTGGAGTGCCATGAGAAGGTTTTTCCTGTTCATCCTCTGCAAATTCATTTTCTAAACAATAATCAATGACACTGAGATCGGTCATGTCAGCATAATTGGCAATAAGACCATAAGGAATGGTCATAGAAAATGTGAAAGACTTCTTCTGTTTCTGAAGAAAAAGCATCTCAGTATCCTGAACTTGCGGCCAAGATAATCTTCGTGGAATTGCCGGATTGCTTCGAAACATGCTTCTAATAATCAGCTTGAGAAACCTGATAAAAGGAATGAACTTTCTTCGCTTGTTGGTTAACTTGTCTTGCACTATTTCGGAAAGCTCGGTCCAGAAAATGATCGTATAGTCGACATGCAGGTCATATACTACTGCATGGAACAGTCGAAGATAGTGAAGACTAGAACTATCCGTGCCGGTATGTTTAGATGTTAAACACCTGTTGATGACAGAAAATAAAGAATACCAGACAGGAGGAAGGTTAGACTTGTCAAAGTCTACAACCTTGTTCAGTGGACCAACATAGCCTAGTCGTTTGATGCCCTCAAATACTTCTTCTTCGGATGGAAATTGATCATATGTTGTCCTTCCAGGTCTAGAAGTAGGCTCAGGAAGCTCAAGAATCAACCGTAAACGCTTGTAAGAAAGATATGAATCAAATTGATCAATTTGGAGATCAAATCGATGAGGACATGCCAGTTCGTTCTTTGTGATGGTGTGCCAAACTTGCTGAACGTAGACTTCCGGAACATCGGCAAATGAACAGAGAGCTTGAGAAAGCGGATGTCCACGAAGAATAGTGCGTATGACAGGATGAATCTTGATGCGATCAAAGTCAACAAAGTAGTTGTTACGCTTATAAGGCATGTACATGACGTTAGGAAACACATCATTTGGAGATCGCCTAGATATAGAAAGATCAGCCCCAACAGACGGAACAGACGGCATAGGTATATCATGAGATGCCTGATCAGCCGGATCCTGAAGAACGACATTTTCATCTTGAATCATTGGATCAGTATTTGTTTGAGAAGTCATGATAACCTGAAACAAAACACAGATAAACATTTAACAGAAAACACGAAAAAAAATCCAAGTATGAAATGCGGGTCCTGAAGGAAACGCATATGAGGTATGCGTGTCCTGAAGGAAACGCATATGAGGTATGCATGTCCTGAAGGGAATGCATATGAGAAAATGCGTGTCATGAAGGAAACGCATAGGAGAGAATGCGTGTCATGAAGGAAACGCATATCATACTTTGAAACAACGAAAAACACAACTATGCGTGTCACTAAGGATACGCACAATAGACTATGCGTGTTCTTAGTGATACGTAAACTACACAAAGCAAAACAAAACATACTAGAAGAATGCGGGTCTCGGGTGAAACGCATAGTTCATTATGCGGGTCACAAGTGAAACGCATACTTGACTATGCGGGTCACAAGTGAAACGCATACTTGACTATGCGGGTCACAAGTGAAACGCATAGTTCACTTATGCGTGTCACAGGTGAAACGCATAGTTCACTTAATTTTGAACATAAACCCTAGAACACGACTATTCGAACTCGAGAACCACAAAAACTTTAAATCTAAGCACAAAACAACGAATTAAACTAAAAGAAAACATACCTGATAGTCGATTATAAGTTCTAAACAAAACCCAATACGCAAATCGATCTAAATCAACTTGAATCTGAGTTTTAGAAATCGATGAACAGTAAAATAATCGCATATCAGATAAAACGCACAATAAGAAACCAAAAATGAAATTAAAACAAAGAATGGAACACTAATCAAACTACAAACATAGAATGAAAAACAAAACAATCATACCTGAAATTCCAAAATAGCAATCTGAAAAAGAATCAGATGAGACTTGAAGAAGAAGAACACGCAGAGAGAGAGTGGAGGGAAGATGAATAGTCAAACAAGTTCAAAGGTAATAAAGAAAAGAAAAAAAACACTATTACTTCTATATATATTCTAAAAACAAAACACTTAAAAAAAATTAACTACTAAAAAAAATACCTGATAAGCCCCCAATACTACCCTACACAAATGCACAAAATTTAACAAATTAGTTTAGCATTTGCATAGTAATTTCAGAAATACTTACCTTATGAATTTCTGATCAGCATAGGAAGAAATTAATCAGCAATATTCACTCCCCCTCAAAAACAGAATATTCTCAGATATAGAAACCAGATATACACTCCCCCTCGAAAAATTGCACATACCATATGACAAAAACACAGACAGCAAACATAAAGACATCAATATTAAAGATGATCATATTGAATATAAATTTTGTAACAACTGAATATATAAACTTTTAAACACTAAACAAATTAAATTCTACTCAGTAGAATATCCCATATTTATCAATCAGTTGAAATCAAACGGGAGTTGTTGGATACAGAAACATGTTTCATTGTATATCAAGTTAAGACATGTTCAGAGTCAAACACTTGCAGGTATCTATTCAGTGTGCTCGCATGCGATCTCTGATTAGCTTCAAGAAAAATGTAATTCTAAACTTATAATGAAGAACTTTGCATGTACATACACTAAGTCATCAAGAATTAAGATTTTCACAAATTTACAGGTTTATCGCAACTCAAAATATATCACCAAGTATCAAGAGATATGTGCTCATTGGCATCTTTTAGCTGTGTGCTCATTGGCATCTTCACATGAGTGTGCTCTTTGGCATCTTTTAAGCGATGTGCACTTTGGCATCTTTTAATCAAAGAGTTCATTAAGTAAAGAACATGCCGTAAACGTAACTTTCTATCTAACCCTATTGCAGGATTTGGGTCAGCCGCTCCCAGACCAGTTGGCCTTAGGGGACTAGGTGTCAAGCACCCCTTGAACTTACTTTCCCGGATCAGAAAGGCTACATCGAATTTCAGAAATACTTACCTTATGAATTTCTGATCAGCATAGGAAGAAATTAATCAGCAATATTCACTCCCCCTCAAAAACAGAATATTCTCAGATATAGAAACCAGATATACACTCCCCCTCGAAAAATTGCACATACCATATGACAAAAACACAGACAGCAAACATAAAGACATCAATATTAAAGATGATCATATTGAATATAAATTTTGTAACAACTGAATATATAAACTTTTAAACACTAAACAAATTAAAGTCTACTCAGTAGAATATCCCATATTTATCAATCAGTTGAAATCAAACGGGAGTAGTTGGATACAGAAACATGTTTCATTGTATATCAAGTTAAGACATGTTCAGAGTCAAACACTTGCAGGTATCTATTCAGTGTGCTCGCATGCGATCTCTGATTAGCTTCAAGAAAAATGTAATTCTAAACTTATAATGAAGAACTTTGCATGTACATACACTAAGTCATCAAGAATTAAGATTTTCACAAATTTACAGGTTTATCGCAGCTCAAAATATATCACCAAGTATCAAGAGATATGTGCTCATTGGCATCTTTTAGCTGTGTGCTCATTGGCATTTTCACATGAGTGTGCTCTTTGGCATCTTTTAAGCGATGTGCACTTTGGCATCTTTTAATCAAAGAGTTCATTAAGTAAAGAACATGCCGTAAACGTAACTTTCTATCTGACCCTATTGCAGGATTTGGGTCAGCCGCTCCTAGACCAGTTGGCCTTAGGGGACTAGGTGTCAAGCACCCCTTGAACTTACTTTCCCGGATCAGAAAGGCTACATCGACATATCCTAAACCCATTCATACCAGTAGAACATGACTTTCGATCTGGTTCTATTGCAGGATTTCTGTTCGATCACTCCTAGATCAATTGACCTTAGGGGACCAGATGTCGAGCATCCCTCAGAACTTACTTTCCCAAACCAGAAAGGTCACAGGTACAAACTTTTAAACTCAAGGATTTATGTATTTTAAATGCTTAAAAAAAATAAAATCATCTCAATAACTCAGATCTATACCGAATAACTTAGCCCATATTTTCATTACGATCTACAATTTTGATCACTTAGGTTGTTCAAGCAAAGTAAACCATAAATATGCCGACTCACATATCTTTAAAGCAGTATCTAAAGCGTCAAACATGTTGCTGACTTTTCAATGTTTGAAAGATTTGAACTTTGAATATATGAAACTTTAAATATAAACAAGGCAACTTGTCAAAGATCCTAGACACACATTTTATTCAACTGAAAGAAAATTTGAAATATTAAACTTTATAGAATAAAATTTGGAAAGATTTAAACTTTTAAATTCAACATGCCCAGTTTTGAAAGCAGAAAGTTAAATCGTTTTTCATCTAAAGCTTTTGTAAATATATCAGCAAGTTGATATTCAGTTGGTACAAAATATAACTCAATAGTACCTTCTTCCACGTGATGCTTTATAAAATGATATCGCATGTCTATGTGCTTGGTCTTGGTGTGCTGGACAGGATTGACCGATATCGCAATCGCGGACTTGCTGTCACAATATATTGGCACAATCTTGTATAGCATCCCGTAATCGTGAAGTTGCGTTTTCATCCAGAGCACTTGAGCACAGCAACTAGCTGCAGCGACGTATTCAGCTTCGGCTGTTGATATTGAAACGCAGTTTTGCTTTTTCGACGCCCAGCTTATCAGTCTGTCACCCAAAAACTGGAGATGACCAGAAGTACTTTTCCTGTCCAATTGATTACCACCATAATCTGCATCAGAATAAGCAATCAAACTATAATCAGAACTTTTAGGATACCATAATCCTAAATAAGGAGTTCCTTTAATATATCTAAAGATGCGTTTGACTGCTAAAAGATGAGATTCTTTTGGTTTTGCTTGAAATGAGCCAAGATCACAAGATCGTAGAGAGAGAATCTAGAGATAGAAAGTGCGCTCCAAATGTAACAGTGACTTGTATTCAAACAGTGTACGGTTCTTACAAAACTAACAAGCCAAGGGGACTTAAATACCCCAAGGCACTAACAAAACAGATAACACTACTGAAAGCAGTAAAATAAATACAATGATTACTATAAAATCAGATCTAACATGTACCATACTAGTAATTAACAAAATTATTACTTACAAAGTCATGTGCTCCACAGTAAGAACAACATATTTTCTTCTGAGCAATCCTGATCAAATGATTAGTAGAATAAAACATATCTGAATTACCAAAAGATTTACCTTTATGCATACTGTTCTTTTTAGCATTGGATGTGGATGCAGATGCTTTATCAATATTCTGATCAGGAGAATTTTTAACTCTCCAGACCATCTTACCTTTCTTTGATTGCTTCCTAAGAGATTTGAGATAAAAGTTTGTTGGACTATCAACAGACTTGTCATAAAATAGATTATATGGTCGAATCTGATTTGATTTGACAATTTGTGGTTTGACACTTTTTTTTTTTGAAAACATTTTTCTCATGGATAGAACTTGAAGCAGTTTTAAAAGAGCAAACTGATTCGGTTGAATTGTCAACTGGTGATTGATTGATCACATCAGTACAAACTTTTTCTGACAAATCAACATTTGCAACTTCCAAGTTCTTTATCTTTTCGGATAAAATGTTTCTTTTAGCAATGAGTGTGTCAAACTTCTGTTTCAAATCAGATTTATCCATCTGTTCTTTAAGAATGTCTGAGAATAGAACAGTTAACTTGGATGTGAGCTTAGATATTTCTGATTCAAAGATTTGACGCTCTTGCTCAAAATCTTTTTCTAAGTTCCTGTTTTGTTCAGAAATATCTTTGAAAATCCTAACATTTCTCTTCTCAGCATATTTCTTTTCAAGTTCAAAAGACTTTTTCTTTTCTTGAAAAACTTTCCTTTCTTTCTCAATTAAGTGTTGTAATGCATAGATCTGTTTGGGAAGTTCAACAGTTTTATCTTCAAGAACTTTTTTCTCTTTGGCAAAAATATCCCTTTCAGTAATGATAATCTTTTCAAACTCGGATACTTGCAGTAATGATAATCTTTAGCTTGTCGTTCTGATGATTTTTGTTCAGTTGTCTTCAGTTGGCTTTGAAGATTCACAATCCTTCTCTCTTTCAACTTGATTTCTTTTTCACAAGTCTGAATAGTATTTTCTTTTAGAGCAATCATTTTCTCTTTCTCTTTAATCTCTTTCTCATTTTCCTTGATGATACCTGCAAAATCAAATTTAGCATTATTAGCACATTTTATACAATCAGGAATTTTATTAGAATTTGACAAATTAGATTTCAACTCCTGAATTTTTTTTAGAAGAACTGAATTTTGATTTTTCAGTTTATCTCTTTCAGCTTCAATTGTCGGTATCTCAGGCATGTACATGATTGGACAGTCTCTCCCTGACAAAACTATAGACATCTTGAATAGAATGATTAGTCTTGAATGAATGATCGTTCCCAAACAATTCAGAAAAATTTGACTGAAAGTCAAACACAGATTACCACTTGAAAATAATCTCAGAAAAATTACAAGTATAGAACTCGCAGACACTAGAACTCGCAGAATGCAGAAACTCGCAAGTCACTATTCATAAGACTTCTCGCTAGAAGCTATATGCGCGAACGACAAACTCGCAAACCACTAAGTTCGTGAATTGAGAAACTCGCTAAAGAGATGTTCGCGAAGATGCTTCTCGCAGGATGCTTCGTGCGCGAAGTTAACTTAGAAAAATTTCGAAACTTGAACTTCTCGTAAACGAATCTAAACTCGCATGTCAATAAATCCTTGCGCGTTCCAAACTTAGAAAATATTGACAATTATAAAACTCGCTAAGTAGAAAACTCGCAGAATGAAAGAACTCGCATGTCACTGTTCATACAGCTTCTCGCTAGAGGCCTTGTGCGTGAAATCAAAACTCGCAGAATACCTATGCGCGTTTTTGCCACTTCTCGCAAGAACCTTATGCGCAAATCATCATCAAAAACTCAAAGATCATCGTGCGCATTCTTGGTAGCTTTCGCGTACTTCAGTGTGCGTGTTCTTCATTTGCGCGAAGAGTAGATCTAGCGCGTTTGATACTCTGACTCACGAATTCGATCAAAAATGATGTAAACCTGCAAATTAGAACATGAAATTTCACAGGGTTTATCGATTATTGATACTAAACATTTTTGTAGTATAAAATTTTGATTAAGAACAACAAAATCACAATGATTCGATTAAACAGTGTTCGCACTTTTCAAAACAAAATCCTACAAAAATCCAAAATTGAATCCAATTTAGTATGAATTTCATGTATCAATCTATACAAGAAATATTCTAAATCACAAATCGATCACTATGAAACCATTGATACACACGAATTTCAACAAATCAAAGAAAACTTCGATCAAACAGTGAAAAAACCAAGAAGTCGACTGAAATCTTGAAAATTTCCAGAAAATTGATCCAATTCAAGTAGTGTAATCTTTCTAAATTAGTTTGGTTTCACTCTGATACCAATTGAAAGTGTAAAATCCCAGTTTATCTCAAGCATAATCAATTCAAGATATGACAATTATATGTTCTAGAGAGAGAGTAGAGAGAGAAACAGTCACAAGTATATTGATATGAAAATTACACGTACAATGAACTCTATTACAAACTCTTACAAAGGCTAAACAATTTATACTAACAACACTTCTCTTACATGCTTACAACAGAAACTCTCACATCATAGAAACACTCATATCACTAAAGTTGACTTTGTTGACTTTACAACACTTTGACTTTTCTCATTAAATCTTGGATACAATTATATACTAACAGATTTAATCAGATCAAAATTCATGAAGAATAATATTTTGGGAAATCAAAGACGTAAGATGTTTATACGAACAAAATATAAACATGTTTGCAATGAAAGCACATATTCTGATGAAATGACGTCTGATCTCAAACAATGTAGAGTACAAACGGGAGTATTACCATAGAAAGATTTAACATTTGATACATGGTAATAACAAAGTCAAAAATATTGTACTGAACCAATGTGTGTATGAATACTTAACAAAGTATATGAAAAGAAAATACACAAGTATTTTTCTTTAAGAACACACGGTCAGATAAGCATCAAAGTATCCATATGAAAATCATTTAAAATCGCACTTCGAAATTCATAAAACTTTTGAGAACACTTAAACATATAAAAATATGATTTTCACAAGTGAAAGTTGTTCATCTTTCAACAAGTGATAGAGTTTAAGGTTCAGAAAAATATTCCTTCGTTATAAAGCCTTAACTCCCCCTAAAATGAATATCATCGTTTAAGCTTCCTCGAAATCTGTAACAATTCAAGTTATCAGAAAAATATAACAATGAAAGTATAATAAACTTCCCCCAAAAAGATATAACAGTGTAATTCACTAACTCCCCCTCAAATAAAAAAAACTTCTTGAAAAGATGTTATCTTTTAAGCATCCGTTAGAAGAAAAACAATTTGAGTACGGGTTCTGAACATAATTATTTAGAAGCCATGATTACTTATTCTCAGGTGAGAATAGTAATTTACAGATTTTCCAATTAAGAACGGGTCCTAATCTGATATAATCAGAAACCATAGTCACTTGAAAAATAACCGGCAAGATAAAAGATTTTGGTAATCATTTGAAAAATGATTCTGCCTTCGTCAGTAAATGATGAATAGTAATAACTGTTCATAATATCCAAAACACAATCAATATAAGCACAAAATAAGATACACTCCCCCTCGAATCATGGAATAGCATTCAACATACCTAATTTGCTGACTAGAAAGGTAAACCTCTTTTCATCCAACGGTTTGGTGAAAAGGTCAGCCAACTGGTAGTCTGTTTGCACAAAATGCATCTCTATATCGCCCTTTTCGACATGATCCTGTTGGGATTTTATGTTCAAGAACATGGGTTTCAAAAAAAATAAAAAAAATAAAAACCTTAAAACGATTTTAGGCAACGAAAGCAAAAACAAAAACTTGAACATAAACATAAAACCATTTTATTCCCACCAAAGATCTTGTTACATGCAATGAAAAGATAAAACATAAAAGGAAGTTTAGATTTACAACCTTTGAAGACTTTGAATCCTCACGGGAGGTTGATCGTTGATGAAGATGGTAGAACCCAAAAAGAGCTCCTCTATCGGTATCCACCAACAAGCTCCAACACTTCGTAGAATGCTAGTTCCTTTTCTTGAATGATGCAAAAGAGAATTCTTTGAATCAAATCTTCAAGAGATTTGAAGAAGAAAGAATTCCAAAAACACTACCACAATGGTGGTTTTCGAAAAACCAAGAAAGAGGGAGAGAAGAGAGAATTTTTAAGTCTTCCACTTTTCAAATTATTTTTTCCCTAAATCAAACAAGACACATCTCTCTTCTTAAAACAACCATCACATGGTCACCTCCAAAATGGCCAATAGGAATGGACCATAAAATGGTCCAATAAAAAGGAAGTTTGCCATGCAATATTTTCCTTTTACACCTTCTAGTTTGAATTAGTTAAAATCACTATTTTAACAATTTAAACTTTATTATAAAGGTCCCTCCTTTTTATTTCTAGTTTCATATGAACCCATCATATATTTAATAAACTAGAATCTTGTAGTTGCATCTTATATTATGAATCATATTCAATAATATTTTCAAGAAACTATTAATATTTATCAAGAATCAAAATTCTTATAAATATTAATTTGGTGTCTACTTGTTTTTTGGTGTGACCCTATAGGATCATAAATTACCGGTAATAATATTTTATAATCATTCTTGAGCATATAGAACCAACAATCTCCCACTTGCTCAAGATTGTATTATAGAATAATATAGACAGTGGTGGACATCTAGCAACATCTCACTGCCCCCAGCAACGTATGATTGTATTTGCCATTCATCAACATCCAATTCCCACAAGCACAAAACTTTAATTGATGTATAAGGTGTGGTATCAGTTATCCCTTTGTCCGGACATCATGTTGAACATGAGACATGGATCGCTATCATTCTCATATGTCATTCAACTTTTGGTAAGGCGCCTTAGATGTCTCACTCTTAAACCATTTAGAGGAACAAATCCCATTTTGATTACATACGCCTCTTATGCAGTTCATACTATATCCAATAATGGCCTTTATAGCTGCCTATTATTTCAAGATCAACGGTTAACCATATCAAAGCACAGTACTCCCTACACTCAAGTCCCTAATATGCATCTCAGGTCAAAGGATAAAAAGATATTACCTTTATTCAAGTGTCACTCATGACGACGATCCATGGAGTGATCTTGAAGAGGGTCAAGTCCAGTACTTGTTCCCTAGCAAGTACCTATGAACTTGGTTGCAACACTTTGCCACTTTTACCCTTAAAAGTCAACCAATCCAATTCATATTAGTCTTACTTCATAGTTGTTCCCACAACTATGATCGACTATGGACAGTTAGAATAACTGGTTTGTTCAAGGATTAAACATGCTAATATAAAACACAACGAGTATGAAAGGATCATATCCTGTGTATCTATCTAAATACTATACTTGTTGTTTAACCTGTTCTAATATACTAAATCCAAATCAATTTCCATTACTAGAATAACGAAGTCCTATAGCTCAAAACATGACCCTTCAAGCTTAGCTTATGAAAAGGAGCTTCGTGAATGGGTCATCTAAAAATTTGATTTGTGTGAACTTTGTGAATACTAACATCTTCATCTCTAACTTTGTTCCGAACATAGTTAAAAGTTTGGAGTAGATGCTTGGTACTCTGATGTGACATAGTGTCCTTTAGCTTGCGTTATGGCACCCATATTGTCACAAAAGATTTCTAGGTGATCCTGAATGGGAGGCATCAACCTAGATTTTCAATGAACTCTTTCATCCAAAACATCTTTTCTTTTACAGCTTCTAAAGTCGCAATGTATTCTTATTCTGTATTATGAACTTTACTTTCGCTTGGAACCCTTTCCAACGATCTTCTGCTTTATTAATAATAAAAACATACCGCTTTTATGGTCAAGAACCTTTCTTAAGATCTATGGAAGCTATCATCATATGTAACCTTTTACTATGATCTTCTTCCAACTCATAATTAAGGAACACTTTTTTGGTTCTTCGTAAGTACCTTAGAATGTTCTTTATTGTCATCCAATGACCTTCCCTCGTATGTCGTTGGTTTCTTCTTCTAATGCTCTAAAGTGTTATGACATACTCGGTCTTGTGCATATCTGGTATTTATGATGGATCCAATTGCCGTAGCATATGGAATACCGATCATTTTATCTAACTCAACCTTTGTGCTAGAATATTGAGACATGCTCAAAATGATGTCATATAATCATTGCAAGAAACTACCTCTAGTGCCTTGCATCTTGAACCTTTCAAGATCTTGTCAATTTAATTACTTTAACTTAAACCTATAAGTCATATTGATTTATCTCTATAGATTTTTATTCCAAGAACATAATTAGCCTTTCCTAAGTCTTTCATTACGGAAATATTGTCCGAGCGAAGACATGATGTCTTGCTAAGTCGAAAAATTAATTTCTGAATACTGGTATGTCTTCCACATACAATATTAGGAATTTTATTGCGCTCCCACTAGCCTTTTAGTAAATGCATGAGTCCTTTTTATTTTGGTGAAATCAAAAACTTTTGATTTTCTCGTCAAAATGAAGATTCTAGCTTTAAGATGCTTATAATGATCCATGAATGGATTGCATCTTGGTGTTCATGACTCTAAGTCACTTATCAGATTCAGAATCTGACATAGCACTTTAGTAGTTGATAGGCTTACAAGAATCCTATCATACATCATCCTTCATTAGTCATAAGAAAACGATATTTCTCGGACTTCTGAATGATTCTACTAGATTTGTGAACACATTATGCTTTACTAAGTTTCTGATCAATCAAATTGTTTAGTTTCAACAACCTTTGTTTGATAACTAGTGCCAACCAATAAGTGCATTAGGTTATGAGGTTCTTGAATTTCTTCAATTCCTTAAACCTACAATTTGCCTTGCCCATTTGAAAACTTGTTTCCAAGAACTCGGGGTTCAAATAATAAACAATTTTTATTATTTATGGGATTGTAGAATCTGTATTCTAAAACAATTTTTAGTATATTCTACAATACATGCATTTAGTAGATTTTAGGTCGAGTTTGGTTGAAGCTTATTGTCTTACATGAGCTTCATAAACCCACACCTTCAATTAAGATTAAGGATGAAAACTTTCATACGAAATCTTATAAGATGTCTTGTCTACCTCTTGGTTGGTGTCAAAATTAAAATACGATTTACAGTAAATGGGGTAGAACTCGGAATTTATATAGGAATAGTACTTCTACTCATCATAGAGCGAACCATATTTAATAAGATTTGGTTCATCCTTTCGAACATACCATAATGAAGTGGTGTTCCGGATGGACTAAGTTGTGAAACTATCCCATAATTTCTAAGATGATCCAAGAGTTTTTGTTTAGTTACTTTCTTCCTATATCAGAAAAGACTTTGATGGTCCTATTGAGCTGTTTTCTTTAACTTCACTTTGAAGCAGCTTGAATCATATCAAATGCTTCATGCTCCTAACTTCAACGTTTGAAATCGTTAGTGAAGATATTGTATCATCTATCACCATATCTAGACAAGGTTTTAAAAGACCACATACATCAACATGTATCAATCTTAACCAAAAACTTTTCTCTTTTACTACAACAATTATAGAGAAGAGCTATATTCAACTTATCAAGACTCGCATATATCAAATGAAACATCCTCATTTGCCTTCAAAATACCACACTTTTGAAGTTGGGATATGCGTTTAATGTTTGTATGACTAAGTTGATTATGTCATAGATTTGATTCAAATCTCATTTGAGTCCTATGGTGTTTACGTTATATAGAACTATGTTTAAGAAAACAATTGAGATTCACTTTGTTATTCAATTAAGAGAACTGGTTCTCGAAATAGAATAATTCATTTTTGAATATGAATATAATCGTTTCCAAAACGCTTAAGTGAATTTTATCCAATCAATAAACATGCAACTAAACAATAATTTAGTCAAACTAAATTTAAACATCGTTTGAAACAACCATTGTTTTTAACAATACAAGCCATATGGTTTCAAAATGAAATCTCCTATAAGCTTGGTATGCAATCTTGCTTCCTTGCTTACATGGATCACCATCATGCTTGTCTTTCAGTCACTTACCTTTCTTGAATATCTGTAACATATTACAAGATAGAGTTCTACACTTAGTATCAAATACACAAGTGCAGGATAGAAAAGGTAAAAGTTCTATCTATCATATAAATACCTGAAGGGCTTTCCTTGTTAAGAAAACTTTTATTGCATAAAGGACAGTCTCCTCTTCAATGATCAATGTTTCCACATCTACCGGTATGTAACTGTTACTTTGGGAAGACTTTTATCAGTAGCATCTCATGCAAGTCTGAGATTGCAATCTTCTCAAGGTCTATATTCAGATTCTCGACAAAAAACATCAAATGCTTTAGTCAGAGATTTGAGGATCACATCTATGGCTCTCCCATTGGAATAAGGATGGCCAAGTCTATCCAAATAGTCAAGGTGCGTCCTTATTTTGTGAATATGAGAGATTACATCTTGGCCTTCCTCCATCTTTGTCCTGTGAAGTCTCCCAACAGTATCAAAACGTTCACGGACCATATACATTTGGTAATGTTCCTGTAATCGGTTTACCATCAAATGCCCTCAGTGGAAACATTTCCATTCTTTCTCGTAAGGATGGAACCATGTTTTCAAGCATAAGACGTGATACATCGATTGAATCATCATTATGTTTCAACCAAGTATCGTGGGATTCCTTGGAGGTGAGAGGTGGCTCTTGGAGAAGAGGCAGGAAAAGTACATATGATTTCCTTTAATGATAGAGAACACATCTCAAGTTTTGAAAACAAAGCAGGAAGTTTTCGGTGCTAAATTTTAACTTTTCTTCCAAAAGAAAAACTCTTAGGGTAGTGACGATTGTAGTGTTTGCATTTTGGGCCATCTACAAAATATAGCAAAGTTCATTTAGTATTTTTTTAATATTTAATATTTGACTCAATTAATACCCTCTTACGTTTCTTAAACATTAATTAGTCAAATCTAGAATCCAAGTTGCGAAACGAACAAACAGTTAGGTGACCTTTATCCCGTCTATTCAATCCAACAAGGTAGGTAACGTTTACCAATTACATCCAAATGTAATTCCTAGTTTTATGGGATCCTTAACAACGTTTGTTAATTGGCATGTTTGATCCCATCTATGCCTCGAGTTTCTAATGCTTAGGTGACCTTTATCACAAAAGATTCCCGATCAAGTCATCCTACTTGAGACAACGTGTGAAACTTATATCAATGCGGTTAGATGACCTTTATCCCACAAGGACACAAGAATCACCTCATTCATCACAAGACAATCCAAGCGGTTAGGTGACCTTTATCCCACAAGGGTGCGATAGTGATGAATTGAGTGTCTCTCAAAAGGACGGCATTGACTTGCCTTCTAAGAGAGATTTATATGTTTTACAATTCCAGTTTTGAAAAACATTTTAATGTTAAGAGTTATTGCATGCGTCTAATACGTGGTACTATATTAATTTTGAAAAACTTATTCCTCATCATATGGTTCCTTTTAGTTAAAATAAAATCCCCATTTTATCAACTAAAATTTGTGGTCAAATTATTAATATCATATATTAAGATTTATGTTTGATCATAAAAAACATATTTATAGTCCTATAATAAACATTTTATTATTTAGACTATGAGTTTGGATGAATCTTAAAATCTCCATTTTAACTCCTTTCACTAAAAAATGACGTTTGGTATTTTTAGAATAAAAATTTACAAAACCACTTTAGCGTCTTATGAAAAATGTCAAAATTTGATTTCCAAACTCTTAGTACCATATAATTGCATGCATCAAAATACTCTTAATTTTGAAAAAACTTATTTCTTCAAAATGTATTTAAAATGTCCATTTTAAATTGTTTGGTTCCTTTAAAATCCAATTTTAAAGTTAGAGTGTTTTTAATAAACTATTTTATTCAAAAACACATTTGAACCAATTTGCATGTTATGGATTTAAAATTTCTATTTTAAAATTTATTTGACTTAAAATCTCCATTTTAAGGTTTGGTTCATTTCACTTTTAAAACATATTTTTAAAATTTGTCACTTTAATTTTTATGCCATTTTAAAGTGACTTAGAACCAATTTATGTGTTGCTTTTAAATGCAAAAAGATATCCTATATTTTAAAGCAATAAAAGAACACTACAACCACAACATGCAATAAGATGTGCATAAAATCAAGCCAATTCTATAGACATTTCTTGTGAGCCAAAAAAGAAATGCCTAGTCCTTTCTTAAGGAAAAAAAAAAAAATAAAAAGGTCTTGAAGCTCCCACTTGCTCCAACATCTCCATGCATGAAAATCTTCAAATCCTCCTTCATGTGTTGAAAAAGTCCATCTAGCCCAAAATGGGCTTGCATGGCCCATAAGAAGAACTTCTATCTTGAACTTCATGTTGGCCTCTCTTGTGACATTTTTACAAAATGAAAAACTAGCTACAAAAGCTAATACTTACAAGAGAAAAAAAAACTTGAAATAATAAAACCTATTTACTATTACAAACCAACATGAATAAAAAAAGAAAATTACAACTATATCGAAATTTTAACTCACATAAAAAACGAAAGGTCCATGGCTTGTTTATGCACATATTTCATAAAATAAAAACAACACTTTGTTTTTTTTTATACAAGATGAAATTTTATCCATGGCTTCCAAAAACCAAGTTTCAACCAAAAATCTAATCATGCATATAACATCGGCTCTGATACCACTTGTTGGGATTTTATGTTCAAGAACATGGGTTTCAAAAAAAAATAAAAAAAATAAAAACCTTAAAACGATTTTAGGCAACGGAAGCAAAAACAAAAACTTGAACATAAAATAAAACCATTTTATTCCCACCAAAGATCTTGTTACATGCAATGAAAAGATAAAACATAAAAGGAAGTTTAGATTTACAACCTTTGAAGACTTTGAATCCTCACGGGAGGTTGATCGTTGATGAAGATGGTAGAACCCAAAAAGAGCTCCTCTATCGGTATCCACCAACAAGCTCCAACACTTCGTAGAATGCTAGTTCATTTTCTTGAATGATGCAAAAGAGAGTTCTTTGAATCAAATCTTCAAGAGATTTGAAGAAGAAAGAATTCCAAAAACACTACCACAATGGTGGTTTTCGAAAAACCAAGAAAGAGGGAGAGAAGAGAGAGAATTTTTAAGTCTTCCACTTTTCAAAAAAAAAATTTCCCTAAATCAAACAAGACACATCTCTCTTCTTAAAACAACCATCACATGGTCACCTCCAAAATGGCCAATAGGAATGGACCATAAAATGGTCCAATAAAAAGGAAGTTTGCCATGCAATATTTTCGTTTTACACCTTCTAGTTTGAATTAGTTAAAATCACTATTTTAACAATTTAAACTTTATTATAAAGGTCCCTCCTTTTTATTTCTAGTTACATATGAACCCATCATATATTTAATAAACTAGAATCTTGTAGTTGCATCTTATATTATGAATCATATTCAATAATATTTTCAAGAAACTATTAATATTTATCAAGAATCAAAATTCTTATAAATATTAATTTGGTGTCTACTTGTTTTTTGGTGTGACCCTATAGGATCATAAATTACCGGTAATAATATTTTATAATCATTCTTGAGCATATAGAACCAACAGATCCTTGATGAAGTGGTATTGTACATCAATATGTTTAGTCTTTGAGTGTTGCACTAGATTAGATGTTATAGCTATCGCGCTCTTAGAATCACAATAGATAGGAACTCGTTGATATGAATAGCCGAAGTCTTTCAACTGTGTCTTCATCCAGAGGACTTGTGAACAACATCTTGCGACAACTACATATTCAGCCTCGGTGGTGGATGTAGATATACAATTCTGTTTCTTTAACGTCCAGCTTACCAACTTGTCGCCTAAAAACTGACATGATCCAGACGTGCTCTTGTGATCCAGTTTGCATCCTGCTTGGTCAGCATCTGTGTAGGAAGTTAGATCAAAACTAGAACCCTTAGGATACCAAACGCCTAACTCGGGAGTGCCTTTGAGGTACCTAAGAATTCTTTTTACAACGACTATGTGAGATTACTTCAGGTTCGCTTGATACCTAGCACAGAAACACGTGGCAAACATAATATCCGGTCTACTTGTTGTTAAGTACAATAATGAACCAATCATGCTACGATACACTTTTTGATCTACATATTTACCAGACAAATCAGCATCTAAAAGTGTTCCCGTTGCTATTTGTGTTTTCATCACTGAACTTTCAGACATGTTAAACTTTTTCAGAATATCTCGAATATATTTTGACTGATTGATGAAAATGCCTTCGGGTAACTGTTTTACGGTAAGACCAAAGAAAAATGTCAGTTCACCCATCATTGACATTTCAAATCGAGATTCCATGATTTTAGAAAAGTTTTTACAAAATTTTGGATTTGTAGAACCGAAAATAATGTTATCCACATAGATCTGTATTAGAATCATATCTTCACCTTGCTTTTTCAGAAAGAGAGTCATATCTCTTGTACTTTTCTTAAATCCTGAAGAGAGTAGAAACTGGGTTAACGTTTCATACCAAGCTCTAGGTGCCTGTTTTAATCCATATAATGCCTTGTCTAGTACGTAGACATAATTTGGGTGTTTCGGATCGACGAAGCCTTCGGGTTGAGCAACATACACTTCTTCATGCAGAATCCCATTCAAGAATGTAGACTTTACGTCCATCTGATAGACTGTAAAGTTCTTGTGGGTCGCGTAAGATATAAAGATTCGAATAGCTTCAATCCTTGCTACAGGGGAAAATGTCTCATCATAATCAATTCCCTCCTGTTGGCAATAACCCTTTGCAACGAGGCAAGCTTTATTTTGAACCACAACTCCAGCTTCATCTCTCTTATTTCTGAAAACCCACTTTGTGCCAATCACCGATTTTCCTTCAGGTAGTGGGATAAGTCGATAGACCTTGTTGCTCTCGAATTGTAGAAGCTTGTCTTGCATAGCTAAAATCCAGTCAGGATCGCGCAAGGCTTCTAATGCTTTCTTTGGATCCAAGAAACTAAGGAAACTCGAATAGAGACAGAAATTTGGATATGTCGTCTGCGTTTTAACTCCACTGTGTACGTCACCTATAATGTTATGTAGGGGGTGATCTTTTGTCCATCTTGTAGTGCTTGGAAGTGGTTGAACAGAGATCTGCGTGTTGTCATCATCGTATTCATCATATATTGCAGGAACAACCTCAGATGTACTCGGGACATATTGTACATTTGTTTCTGACTGAAGTAATTCTGGAGCAGCAGAAGAAGTACTCAGGACTTCTCTTCCAGAATCTGTATCTGCAGAGGCAGACTCAGTGTTAGAATTCTCAGAAACTATAGGTGTAGATGTACCTGATTAACATCAAGCATATCTGCATCAACATCAGAGGTCCCAGCTGTTACAGAAGTTATCTATGGACCTTCTGAACCTGTCACCATAATAACACCTGCAACCAAAATGTAACACCCTGGATTTTCATTATATTTCTTCGTGGTATTCTTGTGTTAAGATGTTGTCGTTAGCTCCGTGTTTGGTTTGATGTTGATTTGAATTTTGTGAAGTTTGGGGGACAAGCAGTGAACTACGCTAGTTACACCGCGACTGGAGGTCGCGGCACAACCCGCGTAACCCTCTGTTTGATATGAGATTTTGGGAACTACGCGAGTTACACCTCGACTAGAGGTCGCGGCACAACCCGCGAAACCCACTGGTTGATTTAGGGTTTTTGGACACGGGCGAGTTATGCCGCGAGTTGAAGTCGCGGCATAACCCGCGTAGTTGCCTGGCCGACTTAGGGTTCAGTTTCCAAAAAAATATCTCATTCTCTCAAAATCTCTATTTCTCTCTCTCTCTTATTTCTTTTTCTCTCTTTTCATCTTTCGATCTTCAAAGTCTCGTTTGGTTGCTAGTTTTCGGTGTTTCTAGCAAGGGGTCGGTGTTTTAAGCTTCACCTCTACGTCGTGATCGTTATCTGGTTTTCCGGGTTTTATTCTGAAAACCTACCGGTGAGTTCCTACTACCATTTTACAAACTTTATACATGTCAAAACTCTTATTTGCGAAATCCGAAGTATTTCTACGGTATGATTTTATGTCCTCTACGTTTTGATATAAATGAAGTTTTTGGTGATTTTCGGGGTTCCCGATCAGTTTTGACTAAAATAACGGGTTCCGCCTTATCAGAAGTAAAATGATGTTTTACTTGCCCATGTTGGTGGCTTATTGAAAGAATGTATATAAACTGGTTTTATGATTATCTTTCTTACCAGCAGTTAGTCTGGAAAGTGGTATTTTGGAATATAAATGTGTTGATAGCTATTTATCTAGCTTTGTTGGTCACATGAAATATTGTGACAAGTCATGACTATACTAGTGGATCCCTAGGTATCGAGTCGGCTTATGGCTGGGAAGGATATGCCCCTTCCGTTGTAGTTAGTTACATTTGATCCTCGGGGGTAACTTAGGTATGGTTATGTGAGACCGGATCCTAGCCATGGGTCAAATGTAGTCTAATGAACGAGTATGACATGGTTCCTTGGGGGCCCTCCCTCACATCGTAGTACGGACTGAAGAGTTCATGGCCATGGTTCCATGTATTTAGCTCATAACTCGGATTTGGTGGTCTACTTTGTGTTACACCACAATCCTTGGTAAAATGGTCCTTTTGTCATCGTTTAATGAGTTTTGGACCGAAAAGGCCCGGTTGTGGCGAAATGTTATCTTTATGAATTAAACCTTTATGAAAAGATTTCCTTATGATACTGATGTTTATATCTTTTGAGCTTTATAACTGTATGTTCTCACCAGGCTTTAAGTCTGACACTTTTTCTCAAATGATGTGTATAACAGGTTTCCCTTAGCGGTGGGTTGCCGGGGTTTTGAGAGACGGGTTTGGTCTCGAGGCATTTTTGAGATGACTAGTATTGTTTCAGGGCATTTGTTAAGTCCCATTCTTTTGATACTTTATGGATTGTCAACTGATGTAATCTTGATATAGGTGTCTAGATTAGTTTGTTGACAAACTCTATATCGTTACAGGTTTTTGTAAAGTCTTAAGGACTGATCCCCTTCTTGGGAGTTAATTATAAATACGAATGTCATGTTGCCAAGTTTATCAAGTTTTAATTTACTCTGATTTTTTTAGGGTGTTACACAAAAACACAAAGAAATTTAATATTCGACTTTCTATTATTTATAAGCTCATATGTTGTTTTCTTATGTCTTTTTGATCATAATGGTACGATTCTGAGTAAAGCATGCAGTTGCAACGGCTTCAGCCCACAGATACATTGGAAGACCAAAGTATACCAGCATCGTTCTCGCCGCTTCAACCAAGGTTCGATTCTTCCTTTCGACCACTCCGTTCTGTTGAGGATTATAGGCAGCAGAGAAATTGTGAGAGATCCCAACTGATGTGAGATAACTCTGAAGCATATCATTCTTAAACTTTGTGCCGTTATCACTTCTCAAAATCTTAACCGGTAGTTGAAGTCGAACCTGAATCTTTTTGATGAAGGCACTAATTAATTCTGGTGCATCGGATTTGTTCCTTAAAAACTCCAACCAAGTCTATTTGGAGTTCTCGTCTATCATCACAAGTATGTACTTCTTCCCATTAATAGACTGAGTTCTCATTGGGCCGCAAAGAGAATTCTGTCTTTGCTTTATGTGACCTGCGTTTCATCTTTCCCATCTCACAGGCGGGGCAAAGAGAATCCTTCTCAAACCTCAGTTCTGGTAGACCTTTGACTATACCATGTCTTGCCAACTGATCTATTGCTTGAAAATTTTTGTGAGACAGGCGCCGATGCCATATCCAACTTTCAGCTTTCGAAGCTTTGGCAATTAGACACACAGATCTAGTTCCAGAAAGTGTTGAAATGTGCACTGCATATAGATTGCCTTGATGTTCTGCTCTAAAAACCTCACAACCATCCTTGTTTTCTATAAAACAGCTATCAACAGTAAACCGAACTTGGAAATGACTATCGCAGAATTGACTTGTGTTGAATAGATTATGATCAAGTCCATCTACAAACAGTACTTTCTTGATAGTCACTGTGCCATTTTTTAATGAGTCGTGTCCTTTAATGATTCCGTTAAGCTCAAAATTTTCAAAGTTGACTGTTCCTGCAGGTTCCTCAACATAGTTATGTAAAAGATGCTTAAATCCAGTCATGTGTCTCGAGCATCCTGAATCAATGTACCACAGATGTGAGGCCTGCAAAAAGAACAAATCACTTCATCTTAGGTACCCATATCCAAATGGGTCCTTCTTTGTTAGCTTCATGCAATTTATTAATATCATCTACCTTTGCCTTTATTCTCCACTCATACCTAGGCTTCGGTACCCATTTCCAGATCATTTTTACATTAAGCTCATGAAATTTCTGTTTTCTAGAAGAATAAGCATTCTTAGCATGAAAGACTTTTGCGTGTTGTGTTGAGGATTTAGAGACAGTTTTAGCTCGAGATGCCTTTTTAACAAATTTAGACTTAGGAGGAATGGAGTGAAATGTAAAGGCATTGTTACCACAATGTTTACATATAAATTTCTTGCGAGCAAATGTCAACAATTTTGATTTATCAAATTGAGTACAATTATTCATACAAAATTGACATTTAGAATCGTTTGAACTAGTACATGTCAGATCAGCACTAATGGTAACATTACAATCACTTTTTTGCAACTTTCTTTTCACACTCTTTCTTTCTCCATTCTCCTTTATCATTTGGATTTCTTAAATCTGAAACAAGAAATGAAACCTTGTCAGTATTCTTCTTAAAAGATGAATTTTTCTTTAAAGTACCAGAAGACTCGCCTTTCTCAAAGATGCTTGGAGGATATTCAAGAGTATCAGTATAAACAACAGAGGTTTTAGAAGTAGTAGTTTCAAACTCTGGATTTGAATGAACATTCTGTGAATCCCAGATTGCTCAAGTAACAATGAATAATTGAAAGATTAAATGTATTGAATGATTGAGAGAGTTACAAACATAGGATTGGAAAGCAAACTCTCTCTCTAAACCTGATAAGCACACAGTCTAATGCTTTCTCTCTACTTCTAACCCTACTGATTAGAAAACAAACATTAAATACTCAGGCCTAAAACCCTACAGGCCTAAGGCCCAACAAGCAAAACTAAGCCCAATCACGAAATAAGGCTTTTACAACGCGATTTAAAATTAACAAATAAACTCTATAAATACTTTATAGAACTTTCCACGCACTAGGACTTTCAGTCCTAACAATCTCCCCCTAAAATTGTATAAAGGATTTATCTTCTTGAAATCTTCATTCCTTGATATTCTCTCCTTCTTGAATCTTTGAAAAACTTTGGTGTTTGTGTTTCTTGTCTTCATGTCTTTCTTAGCTCCCCCTTGAATAAAGCTCTTGGTATTCATAGATTCAACTTTGTAACCAGATTCAATGTACAATAGTCTCAACTGAATGCACTACTAAGTAGCTTTCAATTGTAGAAACTCAACACATCGGATCAGCACACAAGAAAAATAATGTGCGAGTTACGTGACATTCCAAAGTGCATCTTCAGTTTAAAAAACAAAGAATTTGTCTTTGAACTGCGAGTTGAATTGACTTTCAGCTTAAGAACTTGTTTTAATCAGCTCGTAGGTGGAAGAAACTTGTAGCGAACACCACTTGATGAAGGATAGAAGAACCAATGCCATCTTGAAATCCATGGATTTTCAACCTCAGATTTAAGAAAAATAGGAATATGTTGCTCCCCCTCTGCTTTTTCTAACTCCCCCTCAACATGATAATCTGTCTTTGAAACTTGTGACGTTGTTATTGCATTCACCCCCTCATGATGATTAGGAGAATCCTGAGCATCATGTATGTTCAAAGACTAACCGGATGAGTAACAAAAGATAAGATAAAACATTTAGTAACCAAGATGGGATAATCAACTAACACAGAAACACATTAGTAACTGTTATCACAACAACTAAAATAATTGTGTGGCCTATTTTCAGAGTTGGCAAGGGGGTATCTCTGATAGGACTTCCAGTTATCACTAAAGTAAGATTTTAAGAATCTACTTCTCAAACTGTTCCGGCAATATCACAAAGATATGCGATTGGAATCACAAAGATTCGTGCGTGTGTGAAATAAATATAAATATATATCTTTTCGGCTCAAAGATTGATTCAACCTGGGAAACAGGTTCATAAATCAATAGACACAGTGAGATGAATATGAAGTTCGGAGACCGGAGTTGATGTCTTCCTTTTTCAATATCTAAGACATTCGATTGAGGAATAGATAGATTATGTGCTAAATCTCCATGAATATATGAAATAAGTACCTTTTGTGAGATACTTGAGTGGCTAGGTGGGGTGACGCGAGTTATCGACACTGGGTCCATGTCTATTTCAATATTCATCTCCAAAGAACAAGAATGAATAGATTATGTGGTAACCCAGATAACTGACTCGGTTTGGTAAGGACCAATAATTCTTTTAAGTCCTGTCACATCCACACCATTTTTTTTTCACTCCGAACTCATCTATCAATCTAGACCCCTCACAGATATCTATGAATGGGATGTGTTTCTTGGGTAGGTCCTTCTGGTTCTGGATTGACCATAGAAACTTTATGATCCCTAAAACTCCTTTAACTCACCAAGATAGAACATTGAAGTAAAATTTATGATTAGAGATAATCAGAAGTCAAAAACATTTAAGAGCGAGTCCTGAACTGAAATGTTCAGAAGTCGATATGAAAGTTAGGAAAAACCTGGTACTCCTCCTCAAAAGATGGCATAACCCTTGATTGTAGTCATGTGACGTGAATAATCTGAATTAAAGCCCACATGACATTCCTACAAAACAGATTAGACAGATTTTGGTTTTGATATCCATGCTTTGATGGATCCTTGATGGTTAGTTGCCTTAGCTTTGAAGCTATGAAACTGAGGATTAGGGATACTATAAGTACTGTACCAGCTATTGACATACCTGGAATCCACAAAGGCACTATTTCCACAATAAGTGCAATAGATATTTGATCGGTTTAGACTGATCAACTTAGTTGTGGAATAGACATAAGTCGATGACTTTGAATCAACTAAAAGAGATTTGTATGACGTGTTTCCACCACTGTCTTCTGTAGTTGATTTCTTTTTCCAAACCATTTTCACTTTTCGAACCACTTGATTATATGTATTATCAACAAGAAAATTATAGAAAAGATTTGAAGGGCAAATCAGATCTTTTGAAAATTCATTTGATTTGACACAACTCTTCGAAGAACTAGTTGTGGATGTTGAACTTGAAGAATAAGGAGACTGAACAATAGTATCAGGACTGGCTTGTTCAAATAAATCGGCTTTGAAATTGAGTTCTTCAAGTTTCTTGACTTTTACGGATAAACCATTTCTTTCTTCGAGAATTGAATCAAATTGTTTTTGTAAATCGGATTTTACCTTCTGTTCTTTCAAGATCTCTGTCGTTAATTCAGACAATTTCTGTGAAAGCTTACTAATTTCTGTTTCGAAAAACTTCCTTTCACTTTCAAAGTCTTTTTCGATACTGTTGCGTTTATCAGATATTTCTTTGAAAACCGCAACAATTTTCTTTTCAAGCACTTTCTTTGTCGTTTCAAAACCTTTTCTCTCTTTTGCAAAATTATCTCTCTCAATTATCAAAACCTTTTCAAAATCAGAAACCTGTTTTGAAAGTTTTGCATTTTGAAGCTCAAAACATTTCTTTCATTGAAAACTTTCCTTGAAAGCTCGAGAATCTTTCTCTCAAAAAATTTCTTTTCCTTTGAAACGTCTACTTTTTCTTGTTCAAAAATAGAAAGCCTGTTCTTGAGATCAAGATTTTCACTCTCCACAGCTTTCAGTTTCTCTTCAAGTTCTAGAGTCTTCTCTTCTTGGGATTCAAAATTCTCTGATCTTTCAAACTTTTTCGAGAGTTCTGAAAATTGCTTCTTCAAAACATCATTTTCTTCAGCAAGTTTTTCTTTTTCTCTTTTTAAGCTTTGTGCCCAACTTAGATTATCAGCATTTTCACCATTAACTTGCACAAGCACGTTGTAATTGTTTTCCAATCTGGCTTCAAGAACTACAATCTTGGATTTGAGATTAGAAATTTCTTGTTGATAAGCAGAATAAGACATTGTTACTTGAACAAAATGATCGTGAGACGATCGCGATTTGATCCAAGAAAGGTGTATAGGAACGAATAACACTCTAAGACGACACTTTAAGATAAGGACAAATAACCTCTATTGAAGAAAAAAAAGATTTAAAAAAAAAAACAGAAAACAGTCTGGGTGGGAGCAGGGTTTAAGTGGGGAGGGCTTCGCGGGGAGAGGGCTTCGCGGGTGGGACAGGGCTTGGCGAAGAACCTGGCTTGGGACAACCTGGCTTGGGACAACCTGTCTTGGGACAAACTGGCTTGGGACAACATGGCTTGGGACAAACTGGCTTGGGACAACCAGGCTTGGGGACAAGGCTTGGGAACAACCTGGCTTGGGAACAACCAGGCTTGGGACAACCTGGCTTCACGAGAACCTGGCTTCGCAGGAACCTGGCTTCGCGGGAACCTGGCTTCGCGGGAACCTGGTTTGGCGGCGCCCCACTAAATGTCGACCCCAAACTCAAAAAAATAAAACTTTTAATCGAAAACCAATAAACTTTAGCAATCATTATCGATTAAATTCAGAAATCTAACACTCTTTTTCATTGATTTTAACCAAAAACGATTTTTCAATAAAAACTAAGAACACAGACTAAAAACTTTAGATCTATAAAATCCAAAATTCTACTTCAATCTTACGAATTGGAAGATGAAACTTTACCAAACCTTTAATCTAACACAAATAAGTAGATTGGAAACAACTAGACTCGAAGATTTAGCAAAAATCAAGAAACCCAAAAATCAATCAAGAAGTCGATCGACATAAAGAAGAGAAATTTTTTTTACCTTTTTCGAATCAAATCTTCGTCTCTTTGGACTGATACCAATTGTGAATCCCAGATTGCTCAAGTAATAATGAATAATTGAAAGATTAAATATATTGAATGATTGAGAGAGTTACAAACATAGGATTCGAAAGCAAACTCTCTCTCTAAACCTGATAAGCACACAGTCGAATGCTTTCTCTCTACTTCTAACCCTAATGATTAGAAAACAAACATTAAATACTCAGGCCTAAGTCCCAACAAGCAAAACTAAGCCCAATCACGAAATAAGGCTTTTACAGCGCGATTTAAAATTAACAAATAAACTCTATAAATACTTTATAGAACTTTCCACGCACTAGGACATTCATTCCTAACACATTCCATTTCTGAGATTCAAACATCTTTTTCTCATCTAAATTTTGCTTAAACAAATCAACTTTTAAACCATTTAACTCTTTTGAGAGTTCTTTGTTTTCCTCAAAAGACTTGTCAAGTTTGAATTTGAGATCACAATTCTCATCTTCCAACTCTTCAATAGTCTTTTGAAGATCTTTGATTTGTTTCTCAAAAGTAGATGTTTGATTCATCACCGAGTTTGATTCTAACTGCTCAATGATAGGAATAGGATTTGAAGCATTCATCATGTTTTCAAAAATCTCCTCAGTCATTTTCTTTGAAAAATCAGTTTTAATGCTATGATTCATGACATATAAGCACTCATCAGTCTTAACCTCTTTTGGAGATTCAGAAGTAACTGATTCAGATATTGGAATCTAATTCTCAACATCAGTGTCTGATTCATATTCATCATACTGACATTGAGTTTCAGGTATATCTGTTTCATTGTTGGCTGATTCTGTTGGTGATGATGTAGAAAATAATGATTGAAACTTAACAAATTCAAGTTTCCTGTTTTTATAGCTTTTGTTCAATTCATTATAAGAAAAACCAACAGATTTAAAACTTGAAATTGAATCAGCATAACATGATGTATCATCATCAATCACTTCTTTACCCTTACAAGAGATGTCGTACTTGAGAGTTTTAGCTTTAACAAATGTGTCATGAATATCCGGGATTTTCTTAGGTTTTGACCCCAATTTATCAAAATTATACAAGTTTTCAGGGGCTTTCTTTAAAACATCATTTTCTTCAAAACCTAAACCAGTTTTAGCATTATAAAAATGGACATCTTGGAGTTTGTTCGTTAATAAATTCAATGTTTTCTTTCAGTTCAAATCCTCTAGCTGTTTGATTTTGCAATATGCCTCATTTCGCTCCTGAAAACAAGCTTCAAACTTAATTTTAAACTCTCCTTTTTCAGAATTCAAATTAACAAGATTTCTTTCAAGTTCCAAGATTTTAGATTTCAAAACTTCTTTTTCTTTCTTTAAGGCATCTTTCTCTGATTCTTTATCCTCAACGACAACCATCAATAATGCGTTTTCATCACGAAAACTCATCATTGATTGTATTTAGTTGCTAAGTTTCTCTTTTAAATTCTCAAACTCTTTTTCCATATTTTGAATCTGAGCCATAAGAGATTCAACAAGTTCAGAGTTGTAAAGAGTACTTACCTCAGATTCACAATCAGATCGGTCAGAAGAGGTTTCATTTCTGATTTTCTGTCTAAGTTTTTCTGATTTACTTGATTTCTTTTGGACTAACGGTCAGTTTGTCAAATTCTTATTGTAATTTTCAAAACAGGATAACATCAAGAGAAGCTCTTGCTATTGGAACTGATGTAAAGCCACCAGTACTCTTAAAGGGAGAGTACGAGCAATGGAAAGACAGGTTTCTAGACTTCATAGACCGCAACGATCTGGGAGACTATATCAGATTATCTTTGAAGGAAGGCATCATGAAACCTCCAACAAAGACACTCAATGTTGCAGGAGAGAATGGAGAAGATGAACAGAGAGAGTATCCTTTACCTCTGGAGAAGTACTCAGATGAGCAAAGAAGAAGACATAAGGCTGATAAACTAGCAAGATCTTTCATTCTCCAAGGCATACCCAATGAGATATATGTCAAGATTGATAGCTACAACGCTACAGGCAAGCAAATGTGGGATCAATTGGAGAAAATGATGCTAGGGTCAAAGATTGGCAATCAGCTCAAGGTTTCTAACTGCCTTAACAACTATGAGGAGTTCAAAGCCAAAGAAGGAGAATCTCTCGAGGCAACTTATGACAGATTTGTGACTTTATTGAACGAGCTTAGCAAGAACAAAGTAAAGAAGTCACAGCTTGAGCTTAATGTCAAGTTCCTCAGCATAGTTCAGCCAGAGTGGAAAAGATTCACTAGACAAATGAAGCAGATGAAAGATCTGAATGAAATTCCATTTCATGAGGTTTACGAAACTCTCGGGCAGAATGAAGAAGAGGTGGATGAGATAAAAGAAGAAAAGAAAAAGACTGAGAAGGCAATTACTGATCTTATTGCCTTGGTGGTGAAGAAAAAGTCTGTAAGTTTAAAGAAGAAGAAGAAAGTGATAGTTTCTGAGTCCGAAGAGGCTGAAAGTGATGAAAACTCTGATTCTGATGATTGTGGGAATTCGAAGCAGGCAATGCTCATACTGACTAAAGCCTTTCAGAAAAAGTTCTACAAAAAGCCCGGTTCAAACAGTCAGAGGTATTCGTCAGGCTCACGAAACTATGAACACAAGGAGAGGATCGAAGGAAAGAGAATAGAGGAAAAGAGGCCTGAAGAGAAAAAGTACAGAGCTGAACAGAAGAAAGAGCTAAAAGCAACCAAGTGTTATAACTGTGGAAAACTCGGACACTTTGCGAAAGACTGCCGAAAGCCGAAGGTTCGAAATTCTGAGTACTACAAGAACAAGATGCTCTTAGCCAAGCAACAAGAGGTTGGGAAGGCACTGATGGCGGAGGATGAATTCTGGCTCGACCACTCAGAGGAAGAAGAGGAGAAAGAAGAGAAAGCCCATCTGTGCTTTATGAGCAAGACAAAGATAGAAGCTGAAGCTGAATCTGATGAAGAAGACACAGAAGAGGTAAGTGATATGTCTAAATCTGATTTTATGAATGCTATGCAAGCTATGATGATTAAGCTCCATGAATCAACGTCTAAACATGAACGCGAAAAAGGTATCATAAAAGAAAATAATCAATTAATACAGAAACTTAGCAAGGATCTTGCTGAGAAGAACGTATTAATTGAAGCTTTACATAAAAATATTGATACCAGCGGGAAAGAAAAGACTATACTTCACAATGAATTAGCTGAAACTACTTCAAGGTATAAACTGTGTCAATTTGAATCAAAAGATATTGCTAAAAAGTGTTCATCAATTTCAAAAGAAAATAAATCTTTAACTGACAAGGTTAATGTTTTGTAGGAAAAGCTTTACAGTTTAGGTCAAAATGAACAAACCATTCATCTAAACAAACCTAAAGAGTATAGTGAGTATTGGGGACTTGGTTATGAGAACCCACACTACCTCAAAAAGGGTATTTCAAAAGTGCCAATGCTTTATGACTTTGGATTTTTAAAACTAGCACCAAAATACCCTGAACTCAAAGTTAAGTGGACCAAACTGTCTGATGAGGATGAAGCTAAAGAAAAGGAGAAACGTAAGAACACAACTAAAATGCAACTTCCATTTCGTTATGAGAGGTTGAATAATAGTTATAGTTCTGATAAATCGAAATTTCTTTCAAATGACTATTTTGAGAGTTATTCTTCAAAAGAGTTGGAGGCTAAGCCTATCGAAGGTAAGCTTTACATACCTCCTCTCGTGTTGGAAAGTAAAATTTCTGAACTCGAGAATACTCTAGCCGAAGAAAGAATTTTGATGGACTTAGAACAAACTGTTTTCTTCACTGTGTTTAACAATTCTGATTTTTCTAAATCTTCAAAAGCTTCAAAATCTGATGATATGTCTGATTTACTTGATGGAGAGTTTGATTTTTTAAACTCTGAAGGTGAGTTAGATGATTGTGTTGGTAAATTTGACTTTAATGCTAAACTTCCTAATCATTCTTCTTTCGTAATAAATTCTTTTGGATTACCCAGTGTGTATGAAAAGAATGAAACTTCAACAAAAGTTGATAAAACAGTTTCTGTGAATTCTAAGAATGTCAAAGGTAAAAAGAAGAAATCTAAGCATTCACAGAAATAGAACACCACTGGTAAGCCAAAGAAAAGGCAATCTTTTAAAAATCACAGTACTTATTCTAAAGTTTCAGCTGTTTCAGATGTGAAAAAGAAACGGAATGGAGTGAAATCAGAATGGCGACCGAAACAGAAGATTGACGAGAATGCTAAATCATGTTCAGATTTGAATGGTAATAGAGGATTGACTAGTAAAACAAATGTAGTTGAGAATATTGCTTTTTCAAAACCAAATCTTGTATCTTCGTACAAGAGATATTCAATAAAGCAATTGTTCCAATTATCTTCGTCTGCTAGAAAGTCTTCTAATTATAAAAGAAATTATTTTGCTTCTCGTAAATATTCTGATGTTTGGTTTGGCACATATCATGTATATTCTTATCATTATGTTGCTTCAAATGTTTTTCAAAAGGTCAAAGGGTCCATATATAAATGGATGCCAAAATCTTGTGCTACACTGTAGGACCCAAATTTAAATGGGTACCTAAATCTATTGTTCCTTGATTTCTCATATGCAGACGTGTCATATGTGGTACTTGGATAGCGGGTGTTCCAAGCATATGACCGGGCAGAAAGATATTTTATCTAATTATACAGAGAAATATTGTGGGACAGTTAGATTCGGCAACGACCAGTTTTCACCAATTCTGGGTTATGGTGATGTGCTTCATGAAAATGTGACGATTACGAAGGTGAGCTATGTAGAAGTTGGTTATGAGTTTAGAGGTAAATTTCAAGTAAATGTGACGATTACATGAAAATGTGACGATTACGATTTGTGGAAGTTTAGAGGTAAATTTCAAGGCTAAGAGTTGCTCGGTGCGTACTGAAGATGGTAAAGAACTCTTGGTCGGCACTAGAAAGTCCAACCTCTACACGATAAATCTGTCAAAAGTCTAGACTGACAATCAGGTTTGTCTATTATCAAAAGTCTCGCTGCAACAAAGTTGGTTATGGCACCGAAGGCTTTCTCACCTGAATTTTTGTTATATCAACAAACTGGTAACTGGCAAATTGGTAAAAGGACTTCCTGAGCTAAAATTTGTCAAAGAACATCTGTGTGCAGCTTGTGAAAAGGGTAAAATGAAGAGGGTCACACATAATCCGAAACCGGAATCGAGTACAAGCTCTTCACTAGAATTGCTTCACATTGATCTCTATGGTCCGATGAGAACGCAAAGCATGGGAGGGAAGAAATATGTGTTAGTAATTGTGGACGATTTTTCGTGTTACACATAGGTAAAGTTTCTAAGGACAAAAGATGAGACACTCGAAGTACTCATCAATTTTTTGAAGACTACCCAAGTGAACTTGCAGAAAACGGTTAAGCTTCTTAGGGCGGATAACGGCACATAATTTAAAAACAAGACTGTAGAAGAGTATCTCGAATCGGTCGAGATAACTCACCAATATTCTGCTGCTAGGACACCAGAACAGAATGGAGTAGTAGAAAGACGCAACCGAACGCTAGTCGAGGCCGCTCGCACTATGCTCAGTTAGTCGGATCTACCTCTGTTTCTGTGGGCAGAACCTATCTCAACTACATGTTATACGCAAAATCGCTCTATTATTCACAGACGGTTTGGAAAAACTCCTTATGCATTAATTAATAATCGTACACCTAGCATTAAGCATTGTCATATTTTTGGTTGCATGTGTTTCGTGCTAAATGATAGAAAGAGCTTGAATAAATTTGAACCGAAAGCTGATGAGGGAATCTTCATTGGATACTCATAGACATCTGCTGCATACAGAATTTATCTGAAGAAGTTAAAGACAGTAACTGAGAGCGTTAATGTAACATTTGACGAGGATATGGCTTCTGAACAAATCAGTTCTGAACCCGTACTTACTGGCGTATTAGCTTCTAGGCAGATCAATCCAGAACCTGTACCTACTGTTACTAAATCAGATGAAGCGTCATCGTCAAATTCTTATTTATCTGATTTAGACTTGTTATTTGAACTGTTTTACGATGAATTTCTTGGATCTAAAGTGACTAAACATGTTGTTGTTGACAGGATGGACGATTCAACGTTTGATCATCCAACCATTTCAGAGTTATCTACTGAATCTAATTCCCCGATTCAACAAGAAATTCCAATTCAAACATCTACTCCAACGGTTGAAACGGTGAATGCTCATGAGCAGACAGAAGTTACTGAATCAGTTGGGTGTACTGTCACAACAAATCAACAGTCAGAAAATGTTGTTCCAACTGAAGCTTCTGCACAAGACACTTCAACTGTACCCCCATCAATTCCTGAGCAAAATGATGAAGCTGACAGCGAATATCTAGATGATAACCATGATCAATCTATATCGAATCCACTCCCTCACGAACATAAGTGGTCCAAAGAGCACCCGATAACCCAAATCATTGGAGATCCAACTTTACCGGTGCAAACTAGGTCTGCAACTTTGAATATGTGTATGCATGATTCATTCTTGAGTAAGTTAGAGCCCTCTCGCGTATTAGAAGCTCTAGCTAACTCGGATTGGGTAACAGCGATGCAAGAGGAGATGAACTAGTTCAAAGCTTTGAAAGTCTGGAGACTAGTACCAAAACCTGAAGGTAAATCTATCATTGGTACGAAATGGGTATTCAAAAACAAGAAAGACAAAGATGGTATCGTCATTAGAAACAAAGCACGACTTGTTGCAAAAGGCTACCGGCAAGAGGAAGGCATTGATTATGACGAGACTTACGCTCCAATGGCACGCATGGAAGCAATCAAAATGTTTCTTGCGTATGTTGCTCATAAAAACTTCACTGTCTACCAGATGGACCTGAAGACTGCCTTTCTAAATGGCATTCTTAAGGATGATGTCTACGTTTCACAACCAGAAGGCTTTGTGAATCCAGATAAACCATATCACATCTACATCTTGGATAAAGCACTTTATGGTCTTAAACAAGCGCCTCGAACCTAGTACGAGGTATTATCAAAGTTTTTGGTCAAGTGGGGCTTCACAAAAGGTAAAATCGATACTACTTTGTTCATTGAAAAGGAAAAAGCTGATATTATATTAATTCAAATATATGTGGATGATATAATATTTGGCTAAACTAATTCTAAATACTGTAAGAATTTTTCAAACCTCATGGTGTCAAGATTTGAGATGAGTATGATAGGAGAGATAAACTTCTTTCTCGGATTACAAGTCAAGAAATTTTCAACGGGGATTTTTATAAACCAAGCTAAGTACATTTTTGATATTCTTCGGAAATTCAAAATGGAAACTTGTAAACCAATTGGAACCCCGATGGCACCGGGAACTAAGATCGGCATGGATCCTTCGGGAAAACCTGTTGATGTTAGAACCTATAGAAGAATGATTGGTTCTTTGATGTATCTTACTTCAAGTAGGCCAGATATTATGTTTTCTACTTGTTTATTTGCACGATATCAGGCTAATCCTAAAGAATCCCATATGTCTGCAGTTAAGCGCATATTTAGATATCTGAAGGGTACTGTTGATCTTGGTCTGTGGTATCCTAAAGATACTAGTTTTGAACTGATAGCCTACTCAAATGCAGATCATGAAGGTTGTATGTTAGACAGGAAGAGCACATCGAGTCATATACAGTTTCTTGGAGATAAACTCGTTAGTTGGGCGTCAAAGAAACAATTATGTGTTTCCACATCAACGGCTGAGGCGGAGTACGTTGCTGCTGCAAGCTGCTGCTCTCAAGTCTTGTGGATGAGAACACAACTGCGAGATTATGGCTTCAAATTCGACAAAATCCCGATTTACTGTGACTCTAAAAGAGCCATTGCCATATCAGCAAATCATGTACAGCATACAAAGACAAAACACATAGACGTACGATATCATTTTATCAAAGACAATGTTGAAAAAGGTACAATAAAACTTTATTTTGTAAACACTGATTATCAACTTGCAGATTTATTTACCAAGCCTCTCGATAAAAAGAGATTTAATTTTCTTGTCACAAAACTTGGTATGCTAAATCTCAAGACATAATCTTTGATTACCTATTAAAGTTTTCTTTATTGTTGTTTTTTTTCATTTCTTTATTTTTAATCTGAAAGATATCTGCACTTTAAGGTATGTTCATGATCTCAGGGGGGAGTGAGAGAAGCTGAAAAGTTGATCTACAATCATTTGAGGGGGAGTTCATATTTCTGCATATTTTTATCATTGATAAATTTTCTGATGCATAAATGCAGGGGGGGTATGAATGAGGAGTAAGGAATATGATTTCTGATTATATCTGATCAGAACTCGTACTTTTACACGTTTTACTGCTTTATGTCATTTACATTTCAATAAGGTTTTTGTTAATAAAGCTTTGCACTTTGACGATTTGTGACTTTTTGCATAAATGAGAGTGAGCTTAAACGATCATATCTTTTATGACTTAGAGCTGACATTGATGAGATTTAAGCTGAGCGAAAAAGGTTTATTTCTAATCTTATTCTCACATATGGTTGAAAGAAGGACGACTTTCAATCATATAAAACATGATCTTAAATGTTCAAACTACTTCCCGATTCTTAAATAGATTTCATGATTTGGAAGTGTGATTTTAAATGTTTTCGTGTTAATTGCGCTGAGATGTTTATAAATCGTGTGTTTCCAAAGATTAATACTTGTGTATTATCTTTTCCATATACTGTCAAGTATTCACACACACCGGTTTAATGTTTGTTGCATATATTCTTACCATGTCTCTAAATTGAAACAAATTTTCGATGGTAAGACACCCCGATTGAACTTCAATGAATTTTGAGCGTGATTTCATTTTGAAACGCTCTTTCAAGAGTGTCTATATATTGATTCGTATAGACAACATCCAATTTTTTGCTGACCTAAGCCTTAATAGATATATCATTTCTATTTGATCTTTATTATACAATGTCAGATTTTCAAACAAGTTTCTTGTATTCATTTCATTCTTTCAATATACTTGTTTGAAATATCTTCAATGTTCAAAATGCTCAAATTTTCATGATTACATCTCTGACCATATCTATATCTGACTTGTATTTCATTATTTGTGCTTTAACTGATAAAGTTAAATCATTTGAGCAACGTGTTCTTTTAGGAAATACATGGGTTCTTTGTGTGAGTTTAAATGAAACTTCTATTGATTCACGTTAACCAGTGTTTCCTATCCAAGAAGTTAATTCTTAGTGATCAAGTGTGAGGAGTCAAAATACTGAGTGTGGGTTGAGTGATGAGGTAAAATAAAAAAGAGAGTTTGGTTAGAAGTGATCTCGATGATTAAAAGAAAGAGGGTGAGAGATCAGAGTAAAAGAATATCAAACTTTGCACCAACTTTTTCTGAGTCGGGCAGCCACATTACTAGTGTCTCACAATTCTTCGTGAACATTATTGAAACAGGCAACTAGCCCATGCCAACTCTTGATTAAAACCCCACCAGCCACTCATTTTCTTCTCAACAACAAAATATTTCATATTTTCTGGGGACGCAACACATAATCTATCTGGTTTTTATTTGGAAAATCTGGATATTGAAACAGAAGGAAGTTTGCCCCACCTTCTCACTTCGATCATGCACAAATTGAGTCTGTGTTTAACTGTTGTTGTCTCAATGGTTTACACGATGTTGAGCCTTATAAAAGCAATCATCATGTGCTTAATTCTTTCTAACACTTGCACGAACACACAAGGAATTTGTTTTCTTGTCATAACGTTCATAGAAATATCTTTGTGGTGTTTCGATGATTGAATGGAAGCCCTGGGGAGTGAACATCACTAAAGCTCCTTTTCAATGTGTATTCGCTACACACAGTGACTTCGTGTTACTGACAAGCATTATAACTAATTCATTTGTTGATTCAGGTGTTACATTCATAATTTGTCTGAATTTGCAAAGATTCGGATGAATATATTCGTTGGATCGGCAGATAATCAGAGGCTCGGTGTTAAAAGATCAGTGGTCAGATACAGACATTTCTTGGTGAAAGTTTTGATGATCAACATGCTCTAATCATCAAAAGGGGGGAGATGTATTCAAGAAATGTTAAAGATAAGATAGGAGAAGAGATCAAAAAATGTTGGTTTGAGAAAGATTATTGAAAGCAGAAAGAGCAAGTTCAAAGATTTCAGACTGCGAGCTGAATTTTACAGAATTTTTTCTTTGAAGATAGTTTGCTGAAACAAATCGAGCTGAAACAGAAGATAATTTCTTTCTGAAGTCTGAAAGTGGTTAAGATAATTTTGAGAGATTGTTGAAGAGGTTATCTACTATCTTTGGGGATATTGTTACTTCTTTTCAAAGACAGGCTTGGAAGAATATAAAAAGTTTTTAAGGAAGTATTGTCAAAGAAAGGGGAGATCTTCAAAGTATAAAAGAGGGAGTTTGTATTGATAAATCTTTTTCAGATGATCTTGAATCTAAAGGGGGAGATTGTTAGTGCATAAATATGTTGGATGCAATATCATAGAAGATTGAAGATCAAAGTCAAGCCAAGTCAAAGCTCAAAAGTCAACTCTCAAGCAAAGTCAAAGTCAAATGTAATAAATGTCAAAGTCAAAGTCTTTGTATTAGTTTGTAAGCTTGTGTTGTTTGTTTGTTTTGCTTTAATAGATAGGTGGTTAGTAGTTGTAGTTAGGAGAACACTTGTAACTTTCAGAATTGAGTTTGTATTCGCAGAGAGTTAGAGAGAGAAAGAGATTTGTAGAGAGAGAGTAAATTGAGATTGTTTGTAATTGAATCTGGTGATTAATCAAACAGGTAGATTGTTTAATCTTGCTTGTGATTGATTTTGATAATGAGAACTTGATAAATCTGGGATTAATAAGCTTCGTCATTAATCTTTTCCATCAAACACACTTGTGTGAAGTGTGCTGATTCTTCGTCTGAGCTCTGAAAAAACCAATTCTCTTCCTCGGCCATTAGCTCTTTTCCTTCTTCTGCCTTCTTTGCGAGTAAAGATTTCTTTGCATAATACTCCGAGTTCTTCACCCTTTTGAACTTGCAATCTTTAGAAAAGTGGACATGTTTACCACAATTGTAACACCTGCCAAACTTGGGCTCAACTTTCTCTTCTTTCTTCTCTTCTCTTTTCTCTTCTCTTTTCTCATCTCTTTTCTCGTCTCTTTTCTCATCTCTTTTCTCTTCTCTCTTTCCTTCCTTCTTCCCATACCTCGGCTTGTACTTTTCTGATCTGTCTTTCCTGTACCCTTCATACTTTGTCTTTGAAAATCGTTTCTTACCAAAGCTTTTCTGAAATTGCTTGATGATGAGGGTCAGGTTATCAGCAAATTTCTGAATGTCGTCATCAGAATGTACGTCAGTATCATTAGAGGATTCTTCAGAACTTGACTGACTAAGCTCTGTAAGGAAGGCTTTAGATCTCTTGGACTTGTACTTTGATGAGGAAATAGTCTTTGAACTTGAACCCTTTGATCTTTCAGCTAGTATAGCTAAAGAGTCCTTGACAATCTTCTTTTCATCATTTAAAAGTTTCACCTCATCCTCATGTTGAGCAAGGGTAGTGAAGATGTCATTAACGTCCTCTTGTGTCATGTCTTTAGTCATCTGAATGTTGATGGCATAGCTCTTCCATTATGGATTCAAGTTCTTGATGAACTTGTAGTTGATCTCAGACACAAATTTGTTCATTCTGTTTCTCCTCATGTCGTTTAATATCACATTAAACCTTGTGTAGGTGTCCAACAGAGCTTCCCCTTCCTTGGCATGAAATCCTTCATAAGCATTGATGCTTTGGTTCAACTTTGCCTGAATTGATTTCTTTGTACCTTAAAACTGCCTTTCCAGCTCATCCCACATGGCTTTAGCTGATTCTCGACTATCTACTATGTTGTAGATATCGTTTGGAATGGCCATAGTGAGATAGATAAGAGCTTCTTCATCTATCTTGTGAAGTTCCTTCTCCCTCTCGCTGTAGTACTGATATGGCTTTGGCACATATCGAACGGGAATTTCGGGAGAGGTGTCTGTAGCATCTTGGCCCGGTACAGTGACAACTGGTTGAACTGGTCCGTTAGTGATGGATTTCATATATTCTCGGTTCTTACGATTCAAGAACTGAATCATCCTCCTTTTCCATTGTGAGTACTCTCCGATAGACAACACCAGAGGTTTTGATTGGGAACCTATGGAAATATTCTTTTGACATGATGAGAATATCTGCACACAAAGAAATAAGCTAGTAATGATCTTTTAATTCAACAATTTGAGCAAGACTTAAAAAAAAATTCAGAAACTGAAATTTCTAAAAACCTTAAGTCTAGAATTCGCATACACTTAAAAACAAGAAGCAATTCGCATGAAATTTGTATTAGAATTCGTACAACACTTGAAATTCGTATAAGCAAGTTTCACAATTCGCACAAGTATAGAATTCGCAGACAAGCAAGAATCAGAAACAAACAATTCGTAAAAGGCTTTATGCGAATTCTTTCACAATTCGCACATCTATTATGTGAATTTCAACCTTAGAAAAATTTGAAAGATAAACTTTTCGCACAAAAAGCTTTTCACAAACAGAATTCTTTCAACACAAGGATACGAATTCTTTACTTGAACAATTTTTCAGAAATCCACCAACTTTTCGTATCACGAATTTTGAAGTTAGAAATTATCTTTGAAAAACATAGAAAACTATGAGAATTCGTATGAAAATTATGCGAAAACCTTGCAATTCGCACCACTCTAGCTTGCGAAAACTACACAATTCGCATTACACAGGTATGCGAATTATGTGCAATTCGTATAAAGTCCTCTGCAAATTCTTGCCTTAATATTTCAAAAATCAACTTTTCGCTTAACACGCTTATGCGAATCCTTGCTTTTCGGATAATGAGATATACGAATTCCAACACTTAGATATTTTCAAGAAAACTTCTATTCGAATTCTATGACATTTCGTATATTACTGTAATGCGAATTCTTTACTTAAAGATTTTAGATGAACTATTAAGAGAATTCTTTCTACGAAAATAGAATCCTGCGAGTTCTTCGTACGAGAAGAACAAATCTTGCGAGTTCTTGAGTTCTAAGCCTAAAAATTCGATTTTAATCCAGAAATCGATCCAAATCTCCAAATCAGAAGTTGTAACTTCACAGAATCAGTCAAGTTAGTTCAATGATCAATCCAATGCAAAATCACAATCAAATTTACATTCTATCACATACATCTCGATCAAACAGTACTCGACAACTTTCGAACACAAATATCCAAAAATCCACAAATTAATGATCAAAATCAGTTTCCAAATGCAATTCAATCCAAGAAAGATGTTCTATAACATTTTTTGACCACTTTTAACCAAAAAGATTTATCAAAAACTCATTTTATCATCAAAATCCAATCAAGACTCGCAAAAACAGATACGAACTCACAAACTTCTCAAATTCGTTGAATCCTATGCTCTGATACCAAATGTGATCCCAAAATACTAACATATATTCAATACACAGATTAAGAACACAACTTTTATAGATCAAACACAAGATTTACAATTAGTCACAGATCTAACACATAGTCACAAGTCTCACGTATGTGTGTGTTCTCAGTGTGCGAAATCTCTTACCAACTTTGCGCTTGTATGTTTGTGCGTATCTTTTTATAAACTCTCTATGACTTGCTATATAAACTTGGTCAACATGACCTTAGCAAAGTCAACCCTCTCTAAACAATTACATGTTACACACTCACACTATCTAAACATTACATATTTGACCCTCTCTTTAATCTTGAATACAATATACATCCATCATCTACCATCATAATTTAAGGTTTAACCTCAATACACATATTTCATTCTAGGCATACAGTCTATAATAAGGACGGGTGCTACTAAAACTCAATAACAGTCACTATCTTCAAAACTACGGAAGACTTTACCAACTACTTACCCTTGTGCAAAGCTAAGACTCATCTCTTCATAGCACTGCTAGAACCAAACCTCCAACTGGAACCTGATGCACATGCCGACAAATAAAAAGATTAGGCTTAACGCCTAGTGAGCTCATGAGTTTTCAACATTTATAATGAATCGTTAAAAAGGAAGAATGTAATTAAAATCATAATCTTTCAAAATGATATACTTCAATTATGAAAACGACCCGTTTATCAATAATATGCATTTTTAAACAAAAAAAAGACACCAATATAAACATTAACCGAAACAAATTGTTTTAAGGGCTAAGATCCCAAATATAAAACATTCTTTCGTAAATTTAGATTCTACCCAAAACTCACTCAAAATGAGAATAGAAAGCGGACTCCCAATTTATAAAGCGCGGGTAAATTTTATATCTCGAAACACCCAAAGCACGGGTGGGACATGACACTCAACCCATAAACCAAAGATGACAACCCATGTAAAGAAGTGTCACCGTAAATACGGACATTAGACCCAATACTCACACCACCATAAAATGGAATGAACCCAAATACCAAAACGTGGAAATGACGTATTTTATTCAACATTAGTATACGCGGGGGAAACCCAATATTAAGGCCATCAATTACTGTTGACCACACAAAACAAACAATATTAAGATATGACAATTAACATTCAAAATACTAATGGTCGACGATGGGGGAGACCCGTTTCCATCTTGGGTGACGAGAACACGTGAATGGGGACACCCGTGATGTTATTGGATTTCACCACATATCCCGGTCCTAGTTCCCATGTCATACCAGACATCACAATCCTCGGACCGTTTATGCCTCTAGTCATACTCCGTCGAGTTCCACCTCAAGGGCTTACATACATGGGTGCCTATCCAATCTAGACGAGTTACAACTCGGAGGATTACGCCACCTATTGCCTACTCGCTACCAAACCCAAGCGGTCAACAGTTATAACCGAACTTACCCGCTTTCCCAAAACAGATAGACTTACGTGCCTATGGATCCAATACAACGTTGTCTAACATTATATGACTCCAATTGAATGACTAAAGCACCCAAAACATATAACTCCCAAATGACACAAAATAAACGCCATCATACTCCAAAACTCCACAACGTTTTTTAGACCGGACAAATGTCCTCAAGACTCCATTTAGTCAAAACCGAGCCAAAGGCCCAACAGTTTACGTAAATCTCCAACGAAAGTTATTGTAAACAGTAAAACACGCTTGACCGACTGTTATGCAGACACGACGACCAAAAGTATGATTAATTCAAACTCATCATTGGTTGAGGCAAACCATTTTCCAAATGAACTCATACCCTTATATTTCCAAAATGCCTCACAACACAATAATATGCATTTTCCAAATGGTTTATAAGTTCAAATATACAGAAAGGACTTTTACATCAAATGAACTCTATTTATTTATAAATCATCAAGGAAACATATCAACATGTTTATTTAGCAAAATGTTCAAAAATCCCAAAGTGGGCGTTTCACAGTATTTATAAAATTAAACATTTCAAATAATCAAGATCCCCCCACAACTCAACAGTTAATAATTTCATGCAAAGCATAGAAACATTTTAAAATAAGCATTTTGGCATGTACACCGTTTTCACAATCAACTTGAACTCACCTTGCTAGATTTAGGCTAAATCTAGATTTTACCCCATGTTGAGCTTCCTTGAAGAATTCCCAATCCACAAGAAAAACCTTCCAAAAACCTATCATCACAAGTTTCCAACCATGAATATTCTAATTCAACCATTTAGAATCGATGCCTAAACATTTTACATCAAAATCTCCAACTTGGCCAAAACCCTAATTTTTGACCTAATTTCTCCAAAACCGTCAAGTCCGAAATTTGAGAAACCAAACGCTAGGAAATCATCAAGAAGACATTTATAACTTATATTAAGGTTTAGAAATGGAAGGGATACACTTACCACTTAGGTTTTGATGAAAACCTAGAAAACTCTACCATGGAGCTTGAGGTTGAAGAAGAAGATGGCGAACTCTTGACTCTAGCTTCCAATATTCACCACTTGATGATCGAACACTTCAAGAACATAAGGATTGGACCGAAAATGAGTTAGGGTTTGAGGGAAAGGAAGGGGAAAAGTTTTGAGATAGAATGGAGGAAGTTTAGAGAAGTGAAAATGAGAAATAAGGTTGGAATTCGTGACTTAACAGCAGCCTGGGCCACTGGTGCGACAATGACCAGCGACATTTCCCAGAGCAATGTCGCCAAGCTCTCCCTGGCCTCTGTTCCTTCTCTGCGACTGTGACAGTGCGACTATGACACTGTCATAGTCGTCGGGCATTGTAGCGGGACCTTTCCGGGGCCCCGAAACTCAACTCTTTCAATGCCAACACTCCCGATACTCCAAGGAACTTTAGATAATGTTTTCCCAACAAAAATCCCACTGTTTACAAGATACAAAACGTCCGGGTGTCCTTTACTTACCGAAAATTTTGGGTATTACAAGTAGGATTTGATCCAGTGATGATGATATCATCAACATAAATAAGAAGAAATATGTGATAATTTTTGTGGCGTAACATAAAAAGTGAGGCGTCATAAATGAAATTTTTTAAACCACAACCGAGTAGATAGTATTTAAATTCATTGTATCGTGGATCTTGTTTGAGACCATAGAGAGTTTGACGGAGTTTGCAAACATGATTAAGATGAGTTTGTCTAACGAAACCAAGTGGTTGAACCATAAATACATCCTCCATTAGAGAGCCTTGAAGAAAGGAATTGTTAATGTCAACTTGACGAAGAGACCAACTATGTGTGATAGCTAGAGAGAGAATCATTCGAATTTTGGCCGGCTTAACCACGGGGCTAAAGGTTTCAGTACAGTCAAGACCGGGTCTTTGGTAGAATCCTTTAGCAACTAGACGGGATTTATAACACTCGATAGAGCCATCGGGATTATATTTGGTATGAAATACCCATTTACATCCAATAAGGTTTTGAGATGGAGAAAGATGGAACAAGATCCCATGTGTGATTTTTAAGTAAAGCATTGTACTCATCTTGCATAGCTTCACGTCATACCGGATTTTTCAATGCTTGTGTTATAGTGGTAGTCTCGGTGGAAGTGGGATGGAAAGAGACATGGAGATTCATTTTATTAATGGGCTTACGAATGTTGTTTTGAAGTCTTGTGATGGGAGGTCGTGGTCAGGGAGGAGATGGAGGATTAGGAGGTGATGAGGGAGTATAAGAGAGTGAAGGTGTCGTGGAGGAAGAATTAGTGTCACTTGACGGGGAAATAGAAGATGAAGATGTATTTTGTGGAGGTTGCATGGGTGATGTAGTAGGTAAGATGGGAAGTTTGATAGCACACCATTCTTCCACATCATTAGATGTGTGTGGAGAAGCGGCGAAGGAGGAGGTGGAGAAGGGGAACTCATGTTGGATGAATTTAACATGACGAGAGACATATATCTTGTTAGAGGTGGGATCAAGACAATAATAAGCACTTTGGGTGGCAGAATAACCAACAAAAACACAAGGAGAAGAGCGAGGATAAAGTTTATTTGTGGTATAGGGACGTAACCATGGATAACAAAGACATCCAAAACTCCTTAGTTTATGATAGTTAGGTGTGTTGTCATGGAGTTTATAATATGGTGATTGTAGTTGGAGTGTCGGAGTGGGCATACGATTGATTAGATAGAAAGCGGTAGCAAAAGCAAAGGGCCAATATCTATGTGGCATAAAAGAGTGAGTAAGGAGGGAAAGGCCGGTTTCAACAATGTGACGATGATGACGCTCCGAATAATCATTATGTTCGGGCGTATGAGGAGGGGAAGTTAAATGAGTGATGCCATGAGACTCAAGGATTGGACGTAAACCAATATATTCGCCACCATTATCTCTAAAGATGGTAATTATGGGGCCTTGAAAGTATTTTTCAACCAAGAACTTGAATTTATGAAAAACATTAGTGGCATCATTTTTGTGTTTAAGTGGATAAAACCACACATATTTGGAATAATGATCAACAAATATTATGTAGTATTTGTAGCCCATTGTAGATATATTAGTGTGTAATCGGATGGAAGTGTTGCCTTGAGACCGTACCCGGATCTTTGGAGTCCTTGTTGTCTCCCCAGACAGGCTCATGAAGTTTTCTATCACGGGGTAAGAAACCAATCGTAGAAAGAAAACTTTATATCGACCGGGCTGTTTAATTTAAAGAGCAGAACGAGCGGGAAATGTACGACTTTTTTAGTATAGATCAACTTAAGAATTTTGTTGTGCAAGAGAGCTCCTAGTGAACCAGGGCGAGCAACAAAGCGAACGGAGTAACTGACGTTTTCCACTCGTAGAGCTAGTGTTGAATCTTCACAAGTTAAATAAACCCCGTATTTTTGGCGTAAATTGCTACTTTTTGCTGTAATTGATTAGCAAACATCACTATAAAGAATATCAAGAGGGCCTTTAGATTGTATGATGTTAAGAAAGAATGGTCATTTATGACTTTTATTGCAATCACAAGAATTGAAATGAAAAGCAACAGGCTTGGGAATATTTAAATAGAAAGAGTTGCTAATATGACGTAAAATAGAATATGATGGATGGCGTAATCGATGATGCCAATCGGTAGTAGATGCCATTTTGACAGAGTAGACGATGGGACAAGTGGGTTGCCATTCATATATTCCTGATTTAATTTGGCCTTGGAGAAGGGGTGCCCCGTACGAAGATCCTTCACAAGATAAGAAGTAGGTGAGAATGTAATTGAACCATTATTATCTTGGAAAAATTTAGATATTAAGATAATATTACGAGAAACGGAAGGTACATGTAATATATGATTAAGATGAAATTTAGAAGTAAGAGTAAGAAGAGATGTTGAACCGGTGTTTGAGATGGCTAGGCCCGAACCATCGCCAATAATGAGTTCCTCCCTAACATTGTAAGGGGAGTGAAGGCTAAGGTTGGCAAGATCATGAGTGACATGGTGTGTTGCACCACTATCAAGAAGCCAACCATCGGATGAAGTTTCTGAGGCAGCAGTGGCATAAGCATGTGGAAAAGAAGAAGATGAGATTAGAGGATAAGAGGAGGGTGATGGTGGAGTTGCATTTGTGAATTAAGTGTGGAAGATAGGGCATTACAAGACATGGTGTCCAATTATGCGACACCATTGGCAACGTCCCTTAAAGGGCTGAACGGGATGGTTTGGGGCATAAGCAGGGAACATATTTGGGGCGGGTAGTAAGAAGAAAAAAATATGGATCTTAAGCTCTTGATACCATATAGAAGAAAGAATATGATAGAGTGGGAAAAACTTGATTTCTATTATTACTTGTAGGTGGATATTTATATACATCTTAAGAAAATTGTAACCTACAATTGTAAATCGTAACCTATAAAACTAAATCGTAACTTACAAGATATTACAATCAAATCATTATGAGAGAATATTTAATTAATGTAGGTATTAATTGTGAGTATCTCTATCACTAACAGTATCCCTAAGCTTCTTAATTGCCGAATCAACCATCTTCAACCCATCTTGGACAAGAAAATTTAGAATATGTGCAATACATCTCATATGCAAGTATTGAACTCTAACAGATGAACACCCCCAAGATACTAGTTTGCTTTTCAAAAATCCAAGGGCAACATCGTTACTAGATGCATTGTCTACGGTGATGCTAGAAATGTTTTTTATGCCCCATTCAACCAAACATACGACTAAAGCTCTGGCTATTGCATCCCCCTTGTGTGATTGTATGGGCACAAAAGATATTATCTTTTTGTTCAATTTCCATTGTGCATCAATATAATGTGCAGTTATGCACATATAATTGATCTGTTGCACGGATGTCCAAGTGTCGGTGGTCAAGATAACACGTTGTGAGTGTTCCTTAAAAAACTTTTTAAGGCTATTCCGCTCTTCAAAATACATATCAAATATGTCTCTATTAACTATCCATCTAGACGGTATTTTAAACATAGGACACGTTTCTTGCACCCATTGTCTAAATCCCCTACCCTCTACAAACTTTAAAGGTAGTTCATCCATGATGATCATCTTAGTGGTTGCTTTCCTAACATTCTCTTGATTCAAAACCCAATTAGTTAAAACACTTTCATTGCTTTCACCCCTCTAACCGAATACCAACATGGATTGTCTAGTTTCTTTGGACTATGGGTTTTTAAGGCATGAAAGCGGGTGATTCTTTAACAAGGACGTGCCATGCTTTTTCGGGTCGGCCGCATATGTTTTCCCACAATATTTGTGTAGATCCCAGGGCAGTGCAATCACAAGTAAATATGATCAAATATGAACAGTTTATAGGCCACAGTAACTAGTCATATGATTGATAATACTTCAAAGATTTAGGTTTACAGAGAGAATTTCTGATCAGGGTTTGTAAACCTAATGACTAGAAAACTGAATAATGAAATTATGAACTTCTTACCTTACAAATGAAATAGAAAACAACTTTAAATACTTAGGCACGCAGGCCTGACGGGCTTATGAGCTTTTAGGCCCAACAAGCTTACAACTTTGAATAATTACAAATCAAACCCTTATAAATACTTTATTCCACTTTCAACACTCAGGACTTTCAGTCCTAACAATCTCCCCCTAAAGTTGAATAAAGCATTTATCTTCTTGAAATCTTCAAACATTGATCTTCTTTAAATCTTCAGGTTTGATCTTCTTTCCCTCTTGAGTCTTTGAAGAACTTTGGTGTTGCATATCTTCATATCTTTCCAATCTCCCCCTTGAATAAAGCTCTTGGTCTTCATAGTTTCAACTGTCTAACCAGACTCAATGTACAGTAGCCTCGACTGAACGCACTATCAAGCAGCTTTTAACTGTAGAAACTCAATCACATCGGATCAACACACAAGAAAGATAATGTGAGAGTTACTTGACATTCCACGGTGCAACTTCAGACTTTCAACTTAAGAACTTGTTTCAATCAGCTCGTAGGAGGAATGAGGAACAAACTTGTAGCAGACACCACATGATACGGGAAAGAATCAATACAAACTTTGAAATCTTCAATCTTTGAAATCTTCACTGTCTTCAGACAAACAAATTTAGCATTAAAATCATATATTCATCTTCTTGATCTCTAGACTGTCTTCAGAACTGACTTTCTTTCTTTAAAACTTTGAAGTTGAACATTGTAAACATTTCTCCCCCTTTTTGATGATTGTGAGCATCATGATCATCAAAACTCTTCAATTTCAACATATTCTTTGATCTCCCCTTTATGATAAGATGACATTCTCCACATTTTGATCTGAGTATCCGTCAATTCATGAAATATATATATCCGAATCTTTTCAAATTCAGATATAATAGGAATTGAAAACCTGAATCAACAAATGATACAGTTAGTATGCCTGTAAGTAGCACGGAGCCACTTTGTACAATGGATGTACTTTGGAAAGGAGTTTTTGTGATGTTCACTCCCCCAGAGCTTCCATTCAATCATCGAAAAACCACAAAAGAATTTTCTATGAATGTTATGACAAGAAAACTCATTCCTTGTGTGCTCCTGAAAGTGTAGAAATGATTGAAGCTACTTAGCTACATCAGGCTCAAATTGTGTAAACTGTTGAGACAACAACAGATATTACACGGACTCAATGTGCATGAAAAAGGTGCGAAGGTGGGGCAACTTTCCTTCTTTTTCAATATTTAAATCTTCCGAGTGAAGACTAGATAGCAGATATGCTGCGTCCCCAAAGAAAATGAAACATTTCTTTGTTAAGAAAGAAACGAGTGGTTGGTGGGGTTAATGCAAGAGTTGGCATGGGCTAGGTGCCTTTTTCAATGATGGTCACCAAAGAATGTGAACCAATCAGAATATGTGGTTGCCCGGCTCAGAAAGTGGTTGGTGCAGAGTTCTGATATTCTTTTAACTCTGTTCTCACACCCTCTTTCTTTTTTGTCATTAAAGCTCACTTCTAACCAAACTCTCATTTCAATTTTTTCCGCTCCACACAATGAGAAAAACTCAACCCGATGAGTTATCTCCCCCACTCTTTGATTTATGACCCCTCACCCCTCAATCACTCTAGGATAACTTATGGGGTAGGAAACACTGGTTAACGTGAATCCATGGAAGTTCTGTTTAAGTTCTCACACAAATCCCATGTAAGTCCTATAAAGAATAGTAGATCAACAGTTTAACTTGAACATTTATGCTCAAATAAGATAGCACTGTCAAAAAGTATGCTCAGGAGATTTGAGCAATTTATCTTTGAAAAACTGACAATGCATCAATCAGATCAAATAAACTGGTTAGGGTATCAGGGAACTGGATATTTTGTTTATATGAACAAATATAAACAATTTAGCAATGAAAGCACAAGATTAGAAATAATGATTGATGCTCACCAACATTGAATTTCAAACGGGGGTATTACCATCGAAAAATCGGTTCGTTATGAGACATGGTAATAACAAATACAAATGAAGTACTGAACCTGTGTGTGTGAATACGTTACAGTATAAGGATAAGATAATACGCAAGTATTGATCTTTAGAAACACACAGTCAGTTAAACATTAAAGCTCAAAAAATGAAAAACATTTAAATTCACACTTCTAGATTCATGAAACCTTTTGAGAATCAGAAGTGGTTTGAACATTTCAGAAACTGTTTTTCATGCTTGAAAGTTGTTCTTCTTTCAAACAATCAGAGATCTGGATTAGAATATATTTACCTTTTAATCTCCCCCTCAAAACATGATAGAATGTATTATGTATGTTAAGCCCCCCCTGGATATATGCAAAATATCCAAGTCTGAACGTTGCAGAACGGGTCCTGATCTGTCATGTGATCAGAAGCCAAACTTCGTTTAAGTCCGGGTTCTAAGCTGATTTACTTAGAAGCCATAATCTTGACATTGAGGTGCGGGTCTTGAACTGTGTTATTGAAGAGCCATTGATTTCTTACTCCCCCTTGACATGTGGTGCCTGCAACACATAATCATTTTTCTTCTTTGGTACCCACTAGTATTTGGGTCCAGAAATGTTAGTTGTAGTTCGTGTGGGGGTTGACTCAACACCCGACTGGGAGGCCCGTTTAGATTTGGGTCTTTGTCTATCATGGGAAACATCACAATGAGAATGATTATGAGCAATATGATATGAGCCAAACCAATCAGATGCATAACGACTATCAACAAAATCATTTGATCCACAATAAGAGCAACACAGACAATCATGAGACAGTTGAAGTAATTGCGGAATTGAATAAACTTTTAAAGGAAGAGTTCCATTACATTCAACTAAAGGTTTAGAAATAAAACCATCATGATTGTTATTGTTCTTTCTAGACTTTAAGACAGGATCAACTAATTCTGATGTTGTCGTGCTCTCTTTTGACTTCTTAGCTACCCAAGCATATTTCACTTCTTTCCGCCGACCACACGTATCTGAAATGCCGTTAAACCCATAGTTAGAGGATTTGAAAATTGAAGATTGTGACCTTTGAGAGCGACCGGTCTTTTTCTTCTTCTGTGAACGCTTTTTAGATTTAGACTTTGAAGATTTTGAAGAATTGTTCACAGAAGGTTTTTGTGGGGCAGATGTGGAACATTCACCCATATAAAATTTAACCGGAGGCTCACAGGACTCATTTATAAAATCAACATGGCTAGGTAGAGAAGGATTAAAATCAAATTGGCTCAAATCACTATCTAAACACACCTCAGAATTCAAGAATGCGGAAAATTCTAGTTCCTCATCTGAAAGGACCTTATCACTTGAGGATTTCAGGACAGCGGAAGAGTTTGTTGAGAGCAGATCATATGCGGAAGCATTTTTACAATCAGAACACTGATCCGATTCAAAAACTTGAGGCTCTTTTCCTTTATTTGAAATGATTGGTGACGAGTCACCCATAAAAGATTTGCAGGAAGATGTGTCAGAGGAAGGATAAGAGTTTTCAGACAGATGAGATTTCTCACTTTGGAGAATGGAAGGCTGAGCTTGAGGGTCAGCCTTGTGAAGTTGCTCTTTCAGATGATCTGCTGCCATAGCAGCCAGTTGTGAGTTTAACTTCTTTATTTATGTCTGGAAATATTCTTTTTCCTCATCAGACATAGTTTCCTTTTTGTTGGAACTGAGACACTCAATTTGGGATAAAAGAACTTGTTTTTCCTTTTGAAAATTTTCCCTCTCTAGTGCAAACGATTCTTCTAGCTGAACAAGTTTCTTTTCTAAAATCAGAGTTGGAACATAAACTTTGTGAGCTAGAGGTTCCTCCTCAGTTTTAACAGTTTTAGCATCTAGTTCAGCTTGAGAGTAACTGTGAAAATAATCGGATGACAGAGAACGGGGTTTGTCATCATAATAAGTAGCATTCAAAGAATCATAGACAAAAGGAACTGTCCTTTTAGTAAGAACGGAGTTTTCCCTTCTCAACTTATCTTCCAAGTCTTCCTCCTCAGTAGGTATGGCCCATTGTATTTTATATTCTGGAAAGATTTTGTCTAATCCAAAGAATTCAGATGCATATAAAGTAGGAACTTTGGTTAAAGCATTGTTCAAATAATTAGGGTTATCGTAACCGATACCCGCATTTCCATACTTGGGTTCTTTCGGTGCGATTAGCTTTAGCGTTTGATAAGATTGACCAAATTTATAGAGTTTCTTTTCAAGCTCTTCTAACTGATTAGATAACCTTATGTTCTCATTTTTGTAAGCCACATTTTGAGTTATCAAATCAATTTTCTCGGTCTCAGACGTACGTAGCTCATCGGTCAGGTCATCTACTTTGGTCTTTAGCTTTTGTGACTCTGTTGAACAACTCTCATTCTCTTCTCTTAAATTAGAAATCGTGCACAGGTAGCTAGAAATTTCTAAGCTTTGTTTTTCCATAAATTCAGACTGTTTAGTGACACGGTTTTCTAGAGATGAGAGAAGTTGTTCTTTTTCTTTTAAGAGTAGCTTGTAAGAGTCAAGTTTGTGCATTGAAAGTTGCATCTGATCAAGTAAAGCTTCTTGATAAGGGGCACATACCTGGCATGGAGCATTGCGATCTTTATCATCAGTGTCAGACGGTGATGAATGTTTGCCTATGAAACACAAATGAGCTTCAGCGTCTTCAGGTTCTTCATCCGACACTTGCAACCAGTAATCGTCTTCAGCCATTAGAGCTTTACCAGCTTCCTTTTCTTTGGCAAGAAGCAGCTTGGCTCGGTAGTAGTCGGCGTTACGCACAACTGGTTTGAGACAATCCTTGGCGAAATGACCTAACCGACCACAGTTGTAGCATTTGATCAGCTCGTCTTTCGGCTTTTCTTCATTTCTCTTGTCAGACTTCTTACCATCTTCAAAGCGTCTCTTACCTTCAGACTTTTCTCGATGATCACGGCGAGTAGAGAATCTTTGCTTGTTTGAGGACTTGTTAAAAAACTTCCTCTTCTGAAGTGCTTGAGTGAGAAACAACATCGCTTCTTTCATCTTGGTAAGTTCTAGATCCGAGTCACTATCGGGATCTTCAGGTTCAGAATCACTCAGCACGGGCTCTTTTCCAGATGATCGGCTGACGGACTTGCCTCTTCTCTCAGATACGAGTGCTAATGGATCAGCTGCTGGATTTTCCTCTGCTTTCTGATTCCCAATAAGCTCCATCACTTCCTCTTCGTCCTGGAGCAGCATTTCACAGAGTTCGTGAAGGTACAGCTTCTCCAGGGTCTGAGTGTGGCGTATATGGGAGACGAACGGTTTCCACTCAGGCTGTAAGTTGTTCATAAACTTTATATTGTTTTCCGTGTTCGTCTTTGTGATCTTATTCTTCTGAAGATCATTCAGAAGCATATTAAACCTCTCATAGGTTTCCGTCAGCGTTTCACCTTTTCTTTCTTTAAACCCATCATATCTGGTGATACAGTTGGTCACCTTTAGCTGGTTGTTGATGTGGCTTCCCATCATCATCTTCTCTATTTGGTCCCACATCTTTTTCGATGAATCCTTGAAGCTATCTATACAAGCATAGATGTCATTTGGTAGAATTTGAAGAAGGTACGATTTTGCTAGCTTTTCTGCATCGTACATATCCTTTTCTTCCTTAGTAAAATCACCAAGAGATTTCCGAATATGTCGCTCTTGCCTTCCTTCAGCTGGGTTTCCTGGTACCACTTTCATTGGCCAATCTGGTGGACCCTCAGCCAGGCATTTGTATATTGCTTCATAGGTGGATTTTGCTTCTATGAAGTTCATAAATCGGTCATGCCACTGAGGGTACTCTCCCCGAAAGAGCACCGGGGGCTTTTGGTCAGAACCGATGGCTAAAGTTTCCCTTGAGTTCATCTTTACTTCTTAACTTAAAAGCACTGTAATGATCGTTAGGCAAGCAGGATGATCCAAATATACTAATAAATTGAAGAAACACAGAAACACACGGACACGGTCTAACAGGATATCGGTCAAACGTAAGACCGGAGAATGAACCGTACCGGTCGAAGCAAAGACCGGAATATGCAAGATACCGGTCAAAGGAAAGACCGGAGTAAGCAAGTACCCGGTCGAAGGGTAAGATCGGAGTAGCAAGTACCAGGTCGAATGACTATCAATACGATAAACTGATAAGATCGAATAACTAATAGGGCCGATAAACACTAAGAATTGACCGAAGAACACGATGAATTTCTGGGATTCGACCAAGATCAAACCCAGAAACTTCAATCGACCGAAGAACACGATAAATTCAACAGAAAGCAATTCGATCGATGCGATCAAAAACCACACATAGACTTCAATCCTTCGATCGAAGGTAACACATATAATCAACCACTAATCGACCGGAAACACCTTTTTCAGAAGAAAAAAAAATAGACCGAAAGCGATAAGATCATACAGATCGATAAACACAGTAAGCGAACCCTTAGACCGATAGCAAACAAAGAAAAAAAACAATTTCCCAGATTCGATCGATAAGAACTTTAATTTTCCAGAAAAAAATAATCGATCGAACACAGAAAAAACTTTAACTTTGCAGAAGTAGATTAAACAAATAATCAGATAATCACAATAAGCATATAAAGCAATTAATATCAATAATCGATTATAGGGTTTCAGACAAACCTTTTTGAGGATCAAACCTTTTTGCCTTTCTGCTCTGATACCAATTGTAGATCCCAGTGCAGTGCAATCACAAGTAAATATGATCAAAGATGAACAGTTTATAGGCCACAGCAACTAGTCATATGATTGATAATACTTCAAAGATTTAGGTTTACATAGAGAATTTCTGATCAGGGTTTGTAAACCTAATGACTAGAAAACTGAATAATGAAATTATGAACTTCTTACCTGACAAATGAAATAGAAAACAACTTTAAATACTTAGGCACGCAGGCCTGACGGGCTTATGGGCTTTTAGGCCCAACAAGCTTACAACTTTGAATAATTACAAATCAAACCCTTATAAATACTTTATTCCACTTTCAACACTCAGGACTTTCAGTCCTAACAATTTGCACTTCCCTCTGATCAAATTACCTTCCGGGCTTAAATTTTTTTCAAAATGATCCCATACATGATATCTTGTTTCAGTGGCTTTATGCTTCTTTGGTTTAGGGGGTGCACTACTATCAGCTTGAGATTGAGGCATATGTGAATTACTGAAGTGTGAATTGTAATGTAAATATGTAATATGTGATCACTAAATAATTATAACATTTAGACTAAGACAATAGCATATAGGCATATAGAATTATAACATATACATTTAGACCAACACTTATACGACACCCAACGGCGGGTAAATAACTAAATATAGCATCCCAACACCAACAGTGGGTACTTTCCAATTTTCATGCATTTATACACTTCTAGTGCTTGCCAATCTGCCATATATAGGACTAAATACTAATTTCAAAGCAATAGGAAATAGCATCTCAAGTCCCAACAGTGTAAGATTATGTTTTATAACAACCCAACCAGAAATAACAGATAAGCGGATCAATTCTTAAAATAAAAGCTCAACGATAATAATAATCCACGCCATAACGGTCCCAACTTACAATAGATAAATCAAAGTTTGTAATAAACAACCTACACACAACTGAGATCAATAATAAAAAAAAAATAACGAAGCAATGGTCTTCTATCCGTCCCGCTAAGCCTTCTCCTTTCCCTTAGCTGTCCTGTCTAACTGTTGGGAACTGAAGAATTCATCAAGTATGGTTAATGCTGTTGGTTCAAAGTTACTACTGCTAGAAGACTTAAAGGTTAATACTGCTGAGTGTTACTACTGCTTAGCTAGTTAGTACTGCTAGTGGTTAGTGCTGCTTAGTAGTTAATGCTGCTAGAAGAAATTTAATGCTGCTGAAGATTAATACTGCTTATATGATGAAGATTCGCATGAAAGGATATACATGGAAGCTTAGAGATATACATGGAAGATATACTGAAGATATATTTATTTTTTTTGTAATTATCTTTTTGTTTAGTATATGTATAGAAGATACAGAATAGTTTTGGTAGAGATTGATTCTAAGTGTTAGTTCTAGAGAGAAAATCAACCTCAAGGCATAGATCCTAATTCTAGAGAAGTAGAATTCGTATTGGTGAACCTGTTCATCAATATTGAGGTTGAGTGTGTAATCTTGTAACTTAAAAGCATTCAATACAAGTTTACAGTTTGTTCTTCATATTTACTGTGTTGATTTCATTAAATATCAAAGTGTTATTCCGCAAACTTCTTTGATATTGTTTCTGAGAATTATTTCTTGTTGAGAATTCGATCCTGACAAGTGGTATCAGAGCCAAACTCTCTCAGAAGCATCTATTCATCATGGAAAATCTTACAGAATCAAGCAGTACTTTGGTCTCTAAGGTTCCAATGCTCAAACCCAGTGAGTTTGACATGTGGAAGATCAGAATTAGACAATATATTCTTCTCACTCACTTCTCAATGTGGGATATCATTGAGAATGGTCCTTCTGAAGCTGGAAGGATAGGAGCAGATGGGAAAAGACCTCCACCAAAGACAGATGGTGAGAGGAAGATCAGACAGACAGAGATGAAGGCCTTGAGCACTCTGCTCTTGGCCATCCCCAATGAATATCAGCATCAATTTTGCAACTGCACTGATGCTCAGATTCTCTGGAATGCTCTAGAGAAAAGATTTGCTGGAACTAAAAGCATCAAAAGAAATCAAAGAGATGTTCTAAAGCAGCAGTATGAGAACTTCACTTCCTCAAAGAATGAGTCTATGACTCAAACTTTTGATAGATTCAACAAACTCATAGGTGAACTGGCTACTGTAGGAGTAAAGATGGAACAAGATGATATCAACAGAAAGTTCCTCAGATCTCTTGGGGATGAATGGACTATGTACACTGTCTCATATAGACAGAGTGACAATCTGGAAGAGAAAGAACTTGATGATCTATACAATGATCTAAGAGTTTTTGAAACTGAGGTAGAAACCAAGAAGAAGCCCTCTGGTTATATCCACAATGCTGCACTTCTCTCAGCATCCACTGATACTACTGCCAACCCTGAAGTAGTTAGTACTGCCAGTGGAGTAAGTTCAGAAAAAGGCACTGAAACTATCTTTGAAGCCTTTTTGTCCAGTCATAGCAGCAATTCTTTGATTAATGATGATCTGGATCAAATTCACCATGATGACCTGGAGGAGATGGATATTAAATGGCAGATGGCCATGTTATCAATGAGGGTGAAGAAGTTCATTAAAAGAACAGGAAGGAATAACTTCTCTCAAAGAAGAGAAGATAGAGCTGGTTTTGACAAAACCAAGGTGGAATGTTATAAGTGTCACTTGAAAGGACACTTTGCTAGAGAATGCAGAAGTGCTGTTCCAAACAACAACCACCAACAAGCTCAGAATGGAGGTTACAATCAAAACAAGAATCCTGCTCAAGCCCTTGTTTCTCAACAAGGAATGGGATTTGACTGGAGTGATCAAGCTGAGGAAGCCATTCAGAATCAAGCTCTTATGGCAGAAGTGTCTGATCTTCCCTCTGAGGTAATTTCTAATCTTTGTACAAAATCTTGCATTGACACTGTCACAAGATACAGGGATCACAATCAAAGTATGTGTGATGACCTCAAAAGATTAGAAAAGGACAGAAGAGATTATGTGTTGATAGTAGAGAGATTTGAAGAGCAAATCAAAGGCTTTCAAGCTAATGAACTTCAACACTCTTATGACACAAACTATTGGAAGTGGGAAAAGAATGAGTTAGAGACCAAACTGTCAAAATCCTTAGAAGAGAGTGATAGGCTGAAAGAGGAACTGTCTAAAGTTAAACTTGACATAGAAAAGTTTTCATATGCTTCAAAAGCAATGGATTCTCTTCTAAAGGCTCAGATTCATGACAAGATGAAGCCTGGTATTGGATACAACAATACACCTCCTCCTTACAACAACAATTATATCTCTCCTACTTCAGACTTGTTAGAAACCAAGGAGAAAAAGGACTTATCTGAGAAAGCCTTTAAGAATGAAGTAGTAATTAAGGATTTAACTGAGAAAGAAGCCAGTGAGTATAGGGATAATGATGTGAGTAAAAAGATACCATTAGAAAACAATATTATCACCAATGAGGGATGTGGGAAAATCTGGGTCAAGTCCAAGGAGATAGAGCAGACAAAAGGAAAGAATAACAAGGTTCATTACAAACAAACCACAGTTGTGAATCCTGGATCTTGTAAACAGTGTGATTGCAGTAAAGCCAAGAGCCTAAATTCTGGTTTAAAAAGAGGAAATCAAAGAAACTGGAATAATCAATGGGCTCAGAAACAAGGAGTTGATCTGAATAAAATCAATAGACCAAAACCTTGTTTCATATGTGGCAAGTTAAATCATTTGGCTAAGTATTGTTACTTTAACCCTATTAACCAACAGATGAACTTTCAAAGATTTGTGCAAAAACCTGTTGATTATAGGAAGGTTGGAAAGAAACATGTGATAAAGAAACATGATGAAAGGAAAGGCCCCATGAAGAAAAAGATTTTAAAAGAAAGTGTCAAAATGTGGGTGCCTAGAAGCACTAAAACTGTTAGTACTGATGACAGGGTTAGAAGCACTAAAATTGTTAGTACTGCTAACAAGGTTAGTACTGCTAAGCATGTAAGTGCTGCTAAGGCAGTTAGTACTTCTAAAACCAGTACTGATTCTAGCAAAAATATTTCCAAGCCTATTATTGTAACAAAGTACTCCAAGAATGAGGAGTTAAAGTTCAAAAATCTTGTCAAGAAAGAATGCAAGTATTTTGATGAGAAAGGGGTACCCAAGACCACTTTGGCTTGGGTTCCTATATCATACTAACTGATCTATCTTATGTGCAGGGCAACCAACAGCTCAAGGGAAAGAGCATATGGCATGTTGATAGTGGTTGCTCTAGGCACATGACAGGCAACATGTCATGCCTTCAGGATTTCAAGCATATCAATGGAGGACATGTTGCATTTGGAGATAATCTTACTGGTGGTAAGATAAGTGGAAAAGGTAATGTCACCAAAGGTAAGATGACATTTGAGGATGTCTACTATGTTGATCAATTAAAGTACAACCTGTTAAGTGTATCACAGGTTTGTGACAAACAACATAGTATATTATTTACAAATACTGAGTGTATGATCCTTGCTCCAGGGTTCAAGGTAGTTGATGAAAGCATGATACTACTTAGAACTCCAAGGAAGGACAATGTTTACTGTCTAGATATGGACAATGTTGATGGTGATTCATCTCTAAATTGTCTTGTTTCAAAATCTTCTGTAGATGAATCCTCTCTTTGGCACAGAAGGATGTGTCATATGAATTTCAAGACTATGAACAAACTTGTTAAAAACAACCTTGTAAGAGGTTTACCTTCAAAAGTCTTTTCATGTGATGATCATTGTGTTGCTTGTCTTAAAGGCAAACAGCACAAAACTTCTCATAAGACCAAAGAGTTAAATTCTGTTTCTTCTTGTCTCCAGTTACTGCATATGGATCTGTTTGGTCCTACAAATGTTATGAGTATAGGCAAGAAATCTTACTGCTTGGTTATTGTTGATGATTACTCCATATTTACTTGGGTATATTTTCTAAGGACTAAGGATGAGACAAGTGGACTTATCAAATCCTTTATTCTAAGAATTGAAAACCAAACTAATCAAAGAGTAAAAGTCATTAGATCAGATAATGGAACTGAGTTTAAAAATCATGATCTAAACACCTTTTGTGAAGAGAAAGGTATTGAGAGGCAATATAGTGCTCCTAGGACTCCTCAACAGAATGGTGTTGCTGAAAGGAGAAATAGGACACTAATAGAGGCTGCTAGATCTCTGTTGGCTGATTCAAAATTGCCAATTACCTTCTGGGCTGAAGCAGTTAATACTGCTTGTTATGTCCAAAACAGAGTTCTAGTGGTCAAGCAAAAGAACAAGACCCCATATGAGCTTTTAAATAAAAGAAAACCTTTCATTGGTTTCTTCAAACCTTTTGGGTGTCCTTGTACAATTCTCAATACCAAATCTCACTTAGGTAAGTTTGATAGCAAAGTAGATGATGGATTTCTTGTTGGATATTCATCTCAGAGTAAGGCCTACAGAGTTTTTAACTCTTCTTCCAGAATAATTGAAGAAAGTGACAATGTCAAATGCAATGAGAATACACCAAATCCAATTGGGTCTGGTCCTCAGTGGCTATTTGACATTGATTCACTAACTAACTCTTTTGGTTTCAGTAATGAGTTTACAGGAACAGGAAGTGGAGGATCAGGGACTACACAAGTCTTAGAAAGTATATCTAAATCTGTGATATTTCCCATACCCACAGTGAATTCTGTTGAAGACTGTGAAAAGGAATCATTTACTGGACCAAGTCAGAGTGAAGAAGAAACTAGAGATGAGGAGACTCAAGAAAATAAAGAATCAGAAGTGGCATCTGAAATCACTTCAGTTGAGTTGCATGACTCTAATCTAGAGGCTGGACTGAATGAAGAACCTAGTCATAACACCAGAGTTCAAAAGAATCATCCTCCACAGCTGGTAATAGGAGATATCTCTTCTCCTATGATGACTAGACATCAAAGTAGGCTTCAAGAAATGCAAGATCAACAGCATACAGTGCTTACTTGTTTTCTATCCCAGCTTGAGCCTAAAAAGGCACATGATGCTATGAAAGAATCTAGCTGGATAGAATCAATGCAAGAAGAACTGTTACAGTTCAAGCTACAAGATGTATGGGATTTAGTAGACCTTCCTAAAGGTCACAGAGCAATTGGCACAAAGTGGATTTTCAGAAACAAGAGAGATGAAAGAGGTATTGTCATAAGGAACAAAGCAAGTCTGGTGGCTCAAGGATATACTCAAGAAGAGGGTATAGATTATGAAGAAGTTTTTGCACCTGTGGCTAGGATAGAAGCAATCAGACTATTCCTAGCCTATGCTTCTTACATGAACTTCAAAGTCTATCAAATGGATGTAAAAAGTGCTTTTCTCTATGGCTCAATTGAAGAAGAGGTATATGTCTGTCAACCACCAGGGTTTGAAAACCCAAGCTATCCAGACAGGGTATACAAATTGAAGAAAGCACTATATGGACTACATCAAGCTCCAAGAGCATGGTATGACACTCTGTCATCCTATCTCTTGGAAAATGACTTTGAAAGAGGAGTCATTGATAAGACTCTATTTATCAAGAGAAAGAAGAAGGATATCTTGCTGGTCCAAATCTATGTTGATGACATTATCTTTGGATCTACAAGAAACAACATGTGCAAGGAGTTTGAGGATCTAATGCATCAAAGGTTCAAAATGAGTTCCATGGGGGAACTTACTTTCTTCCTTGGACTCCAAGTTCAACAGAAGTCAGATGGCATCTTCATCTGTCAATCCAAGTATGTGCAAGACATTCTAACCAAGTTTGGTTTCTCAGAGTCAAAACCTGCCAGCACACCTATGGAAACACACAAGCAGATAACAGCAGATCTTGAGGGGGAGGATATGGATGTGCATCATTATAGATCCATGATTGGCTCTCTCATGTATCTCACAGCATCAAGGCCAGATATAATGTTTCCAGTCTGTGTGTGTGCAAGATTCCAAGTTAGGCCAAAGCAATCTCACTATCAAGCTGTTAAGAGGATATTCAGATATCTCAAAGGGAAACCCAGATTGGGACTTTGGTATCCTCATGACTCATCCTTTGACCTACTTGCATACTCAGATAGTGATCTAGGTGGAGCAAACTTGGACAGAAAATCTACTTCTGGAGGATGTCAGTTTTTGGGTGCAAGATTAGTCTCATGGCAGTGCAAGAAACAAACCACAGTATCCACATCTACAACAGAGGCAGAGTACATAGCAGCTGCAAGTTGCTGTTCTCAAGTCTTATGGATTCAGAATCAAATGTTGGATTATGGGGTAACCTTTCTACACACTCCAATTTTTATTGACAACAGCAGTGCTATTAGCATTGTTAATAATCCAGTCAAGCACTCAAAGACAAAGCACATTGAAATCAGGTATCACTTCATAAGAGACTGTAATGAAAAGAAACTTATTCAAGTTATAAAAGTTCACACTGATAATCAGTTTGCTGATCTATTCACTAAAGCCTTTGATGTGGGTAGATTCACTTTCTTGGTAACTAGTGTGGGAATGATCAACTCTGAATAAGCCCCTTCTCAAAAAGTGGTTCTATACCTGTATATTATTTCTTCTTGGTATTACTAATCTTCTTTTTCAGGATATGTATAGCAGTACTCAGTGTTTCGCAAGTTTAAAGGAGTAAGTTAGTTAATACTGCTAGTAGTTAATACTGCTCTCAGTTAATACTGGTAGTTAGTTAATACTGCTAGTAGTTAATACTGCTCTCAGTTAATACTGCTAGTTAGTTAATACTGCTAGTAGTTAATACTGCTCTCAGTTAATACTGCTAGTTAGTTAATACTGCTAGTAGTTAATACTGCTCTCAGTTAATACTGCTAGTTAGTTAATACTGCTAGTAGTTAATACTGCTCTCAGTTAATACTGCTAGTTAGTTCATACTGCTAGTAGTTAATACTGCTCTCAGTTAATACTGCTAGTTAGTTAATACTGCTAGTTGGTTAATACTTCTAGTTAGTTAATACTGCTAGTTAGTTAATACTGCTAGTCGTTAATACTGCTTTCAGTTAATACTGCTTTCAGTTAATACTGCTAGTAGTTAATACTGCTAGTAGTTAATGCTGCTAGTAGTTAATACTGCTCTAGGTTACTACTGCTTATGTTCCGAATACTATAAATACTCTTTGCCCGCCTAAAAGTTCATAACGACTCTTTGCATACTGTTCACTTGCGCTCTAAACCCTTTCTCTCTCAAGTTCGAAGTTTTCAGGCAAGCTTTTCACTAAGATCAATGGCATCCATGGCATTCATCGATGAACACAATGAGATCGCGATGCTACAAAAGCCAAAGCAAGCTGCAGGATTTCATCAAATTGTGGATTTCCTCAACTCAAGCCATATTGCTCATGCTCTTACTATATAACCTACAATCTATATTGAGCATCAAAGGCAGTTCTGGGCTAATGCCACCATTGTTGCTGAGAATGGTGTGCAAATGATCAAGACAAGGATCTGTGAAAAGCCACTAACAGTTACTGAAGAGGTTATTCGCATCAGTCTACGTCTAGACGATGCCTCTGGTATAACTTCTATCCCAAACGAGGAACTGTTTTCCAATCTTACAAGAATGGGGTATGGAGGCCCATTGGGTGTTTTCAAATTCTCTAAAGCCAAATTTTCACCCCAATGGCGTTTCTTTGTCCATACTCTTATGCACTGTATCTCCAAGAAGACTACTGGATGGAGTGAGTTCAGCAGCACTATTGCTTATGCTTTGGTGTGCTTGGCCACTGCCAGAAAGTATAACTTTTCTAAAATGATTTTCAGTGATCTTGTCTCAAACATGGGAAACAAAAAGAGCTTCTTTATGTATCCCAGGTTTGTTCAAGAAGTTATTACTCATGAATTGACGGATATACCTCAACCTGTTGGGGTATATGTACCTAAACCCCCCAAAGGCAAGGTTTTCTCAAATATGAGAAGATCTGTTGGGGACTCTGAAGGAGTTGACACCCCATTGTTCTCTACAATGATGGTGGTGTCCCAAACCAATGAAGGTATGGCAGCAGGGTCAAGGCCCCCATTAGACCAACCCACTGTTAGCCAATCCCAACCTTCCCTCTCAAAATCTATTCCCCAGTCCCTTCTTGAAAAACCAACCTCTCCTATCACCCAAACTTACAAGAGGAAACAGGTAAAGAAGGCTCCTTCCCTTCTTGTACCATCATCCCCCAAGCCTTTAAGCCCTCTATTGGAGCATTCTCCAGTAGAGAATATTCAAAGGGAATCCACAAGGGTGTCTCCCAACCCAAAGGAGGTGCTCTCTGAGGAGGAGGTAGAGCATATGGGTGATGAGGCTGCCACTACTCCTGCTAGCACAGAGGAGGACAGTGGTAACATAAATAAGACCTCCCCCATGGCAACTTTGAATGAGCAATCATTCGAAGGTCCCTGGTGCCAAGAAACCACGGGGGTGGATAGTGCTTCTGCTAGGCAGAAGACTTCCACTACTAAAAGATCCAATGATCCTTCAAAGGAGGGTAACACTTCTAGAGAAGGTGAGGACAGATATGACTACCAGGAATTGATGGAAACCATGGGAAACATCAACCTAGATGTTATGAAACAAGGAAAAGAAATAGAGGAGATGAAGCTGGTTATCCTGTCCCAACAAGTTCAGATTGAAAAATTGAAGAAGATGGTGACCAGGCTGGTTCAAAAGAAAAGAAGGAAACAGTTTGTACTCAAAAAGAGGGACCAAGTTCAAGATTCTTTCAACAAGGGGGAGAAGCATGAAAGGGAAACTGTTGAAAAGAAAGCTGAAGTTGAGGGGGAGACAGAGGAAGAGATGGAAAAAGAAACAGATACTGCTGCTGAAGTAAAAGTAGCAGCAGAAATAGGGCTCTCTGTGGAAGAAATGGAGATAGCAGAAACTTTAGTCAAAGCAAAGAATGATACTCCTAAGGCTACTCAAAAGGCCAAGGGAGTAGTTATCAAAGAAGGAGGGATCTCAGAGAAGGAAAAAGAGAAAGAAGTTTTGAAAGAATCAAAGGGAAAAGAAAAAGAGAAGATGGTTGAAGCTGAAATGCCTCCAAGACAGAAGTCTCAGATTGAAATGGATGAGGCAATAGCAAAGCAGTTGCAAGACCAAATGGAGAAAGAGGAGCAGTTGCAAACAGAAAAGGATAGAGAACTGGCAAAGATTATGGCCAAGAAGTTAAATACAGAATACCAAAAGAGTTTGAAAGAAGCAGCTCAGACTGCAGCTCAGGTCAAGAAACTCCAAATTAAGAAGATGCCTATTCAGAAGCAAAAGCAGAAAAGACAACCCTCCAAGACATTTTTGGCCAATCAGGAAAGAAGAAAAATGATAAACTTCCTGAAAGGTGCAATTGGTGTTAAGGGAGAGATGTTTATCCACATGGCATACTCTCAGGTTGAAGAGTTGTATAACAAGGAAATGGCCAAGCTCCAAGGGAATTCAGCACAAAGGGAGGAGGCTGAGAGAAGGATGAAAGAGAGACATGATCTCAACATCCAACAACCATTCCCTGAGGAAACCACACCCTCCAAAGAAGAAGCAGAAGAGAAGAAGGAAGAACCTGGAAGTGTTGGTATAGAAGCCAAGTCTGGAAAAAGAGTGAAATCAATTGCTTCAAAAAGGCAGTTGAAAAGGCCTAGGGTGGAAGAAACTGAAAAGGAAGCAGAACCTTCAGTCACATCTCCAACAGAGCCAGTACAGAGTCCAGAGCAGGTCACTAAGCAAACAGATGAGAGTATGGATCCGTACATGACAATAGTGGAACCTTTGAAAGCTGTTCCAATCTCTATGCAAGCTCCAGAGATCATCTTCTGGGATATTCTGAGAGACAATGGAAAGAATTTCTTCAGAATCAAGAGAGCTGATGGTTCATTTGAAGCTTATTCAACATGGGGGAAAGTCATCAGAAGTTGTTCAAGAGCTGATATGGAAGAACTATATAAAGTTGGGATGAAACTTTATGAACCTGTGTTGAAAGGTACTGAAGAGAATCTTCTCAAAGTGACATTGGAATACTTGTGCATGATGTTTGAGCCTGAAAGAGTGCACCATAGGATTAAAGATCATATGCATGAGTTCATATTCAAGAAGATTGACAAATGGATACTGTTTGAAAACTGTGGAGTATACATGATTACTATTGACAATTGTTATCATGAATACTACCTGGTGGACAAAATCTATGAGCATAGCAAGGAGAAGTTAGAAGGGATGCTTAAAGCTACACTGGTATGTACAAAGGATTCAGAGATGGCAAAGATTGTGGTGAGAAGAACTGTAAATCAAAGCTTGGGCCTAGATCCAAATTTGGGAAATTGAACCAGATGTGTTGAAAGCATCTTGAAGATTAATTCTGAAGAACTTGACTTCTTGTCCTAAAAGTCAAGTTAGGGGGAGATTGTTGGGAACTGAAGAATTCATCAAGTATGGTTAATGCTGCTGGTTCAAAGTTACTACTGCTAGAAGACTTAAAGGTTAATACTGCTGAGTGTTACTACTGCTTAGCTAGTTAGTACTGCTAGTGGTTAGTGCTGCTTAGTAGTTAATGCTGCTAGAAGAAATTTAATGCTGCTGAAGATTAATACTGCTTATATGATGAAGATTCGCATGAAAGGATATACATGGAAGCTTAGAGATATACATGGAAGATATACTGAAGATATGTTTATTTTTTTTGTAATTATCTTTTTGTTTAGTATATGTATAGAAGATACAGAATAGTTTTGGTAGAGATTGATTCTAAGTGTTAGTTCTAGAGAGAAAATCAACCTCAAGGCATAGATCCTAATTCTAGAGAAGTAGAATTCGTATTGGTGAACCTGTTCATCAATATTGAGGTTGAGTGTGTAATCTTGTAACTTAAAAGCATTCAATACAAGTTTACAGTTTGTTCTTCATATTTACTGTGTTGATTTCATTAAATATCAAAGTGTTATTCCGCAAACTTCTTTGATATTGTTTCTGAGAATTATTTCTTGTTGAGAATTCGATCCTGACACTAACTCACGACGTCCTGAAAAGGATTTTTAGTTTTGAAAGAGCGAGGGTTAGACCATAGGTCTAGTGAGTTCCCTCTAACAGTTAAGCAACAAAACATACTTTCCAGAAATTAAAACAACATTTAATAATGGCACATAAATAAAACACGCTACGGACCACACGACCGTCAAAGACGATGTGTCTAACTCGCGCTGCCTTAATGTTGGGACACACCCCTAACAACATGAACGGGCCACACTCCTCGGCACGAGTAGGCGGGCCACACTCCCCGACTTAGGTCACGTAACCCACACATATAATGTATGCATACATTTAAACCCCAACAATTTATAACACACTTAAACAATTTAAATAAATCATGCCATCATAAATAAATCAAAGTTTAAAATAAACTTTACATGCTTTCCTCATCAAAAGGTTTAGTTGAGAAAAACTCACCTGATGCCCTTTTTGCTCAAATCCCGCGTCTACTCTTAAAGTTCGATCCTGAACCTATAAAGGAAACATTTGCCGATAAATTCTCTATTCTCTCTAATTTAATTAAGGTTGACCTTACACTCTCATTCTTGCATCATTTAGCCTTCAAACTTAAACTAATATATAAATCTCATTTGACTAAAATAATAAATCCCTTAGCATCATTTATTAATTAACCTGGTTGTCCAACAAAACCCAACATCCCACATGACAAGGATGGCCCACCTTCCACCCAAAATTATAATATTGAAATATCCTCTAGGTGAGCTTCGTCCCCCCCCCTTTTATTTTTTTTGCAGCAGGAAGACCGGTGCCACACTAACAGCACCCACGACCAGTACTTTGCTTCCCGGTCGACCGGGTAAATTCCTTATCGACCGATGACAAACTCTCGACCGATATTAAGCTTTCGACCGGTAATAAACCTTCGACCAATAATTCCTCACTTGACCGATGTCGACTGGTGCCCAACCCAAAGACCGGACCACCAAGTCGACCGGTGCCGGACGAATGGACAAAACCCAGAAGTCAAATAAATCAAACTGCAGTTCCCATTTGATTGCAGAAATCAATGCAACTTAACCCAAATTTTTAAAACAAACAAGAAACTTAATTACATTAATAGTTTCATCAATCACCAAAATGGTCGAGTAAAGGTTCTTCTCGTTTCTACCCCAGAAACTACTCAGATTCAAACCCCAACCCGGAGCAGAACTAATGTGAATTAATCGATTATGAGACGAAAGGTTTAAATATAAATGGAGTTTTACCTTCCACGAAATCGTTCTAAGTCTTGAAGATCTTCAAAGGTTTCCTTCGTTCTTGATCTATTTCACGGGAATCGCCCCTGCTCCTGCTCTCTCTCTCTTTTTAACACAAGTCGTCACACACACACCTACAATACCCACACAATACTAATATCTCTAGGGTTACAACTTCCTTTACCAATTTTTTTCACCCTAGACCCCTCATAATTGAACCTTTTTTTTTTTAAAGTTCTCACCCAACACTTTAAAATTCCTATTTTAATCCGGTTGTTACAATATCCCCCACTCAACAAAATTCCGTCCCCGGAATTCCTTCGCTAAATAGACTGGGATATTGACTTCTCATAACCGACTCTAACTCCCAAGTCGCTTCTTGGCCCTTGTGGAATTGCCACTGAACCTTTACTACAGAAATTTCCTTATTCCTTAACTTTTTCACTTTACGATCCAAAATCGCTATTGGTTCCTCTACAAAGCTTAACCTTTCATCTATTTGAACATCTTCTAACGGTATCACAACGTCACTTTCTGCTAAACACTTTTTCAGATTGGAAACATGGAAAACAGGATGAACTCCTTGCAAATCCGCTGGTAGATCCAACTTATAAGCTACCTCTCCAACACGCTTCGCTATAGGAAACGGTCCTACATATCTTGGTCTCAACTTACCCTTCTTGCCAAAACTAACGACTCCCTTCCATGGTGAAACTTTTAGCATCACCATGTCTCCTATCTGAAATTCTATCGGCTTCCTTCGCTTGTTTGCATACATTTTCTGGAAATCTTGGGCCATCTTCAACCGATCTCGAATCTGACTAACCTTGTCAGCTGTCATTTGTACGATTTCTGGTCCCGCTAGCTGCTTTTCACCCACTTCATTCCAACATAGAGGTGTTCTACACTTTCGCCCATACAACGCTTCAAATGGCGCGGCTTGAATACTGGCGTGATAGCTGTTGTTGTAAGAGAACTCTATCAAAGGCAAATGAGTCTCCCACGACCCTTTGAAATCGATCACGCATGCCCGAAGCAGGTCCTCTAGTGTCTGAATAGTTCTTTCACTCTGTCCGTCTGTCTGAGGGTGATATGTCGTACTCAATCAGAGTTGTGATCCCAACTCTCTTTGAATGCTTTTCCAAAACTTTGATGTGAAACGAGCATCTCGACCTGACACAATAGATGATGGCACTCCATGCCTGGATACTATCTCATCAATATACAGTTTTGCCAACTTCTCTAACGGGTACGTCTCCTTAATCGGTAGAAAGTGAGCAGATTTGGTGAGTCGATCCACTATCACCCAAATGGCATCGTGCCCCTTAGGTGATCGCGGCAGTCCCGTCACGAAGTCCATTGTTATATCATCCCACTTCCATACCAGTATCTCCAACGGTTGCAGTTCCCCGTACGGTCTTTGATGTTCCGCCTTCACCTTCAAACACGTTAGACACCTCTCCACGAAAAATGCTATATCTTTCTTCAAGCCTAGCCACCAATAACTCTGCTTCATATCTCGATACATCTTATTGGTTCCTGGATGTATTGAGTATCGCGACTTGTGAGCTTCTTCCAATACTCTCTTCCGAAGATCTCCCCGCTTTGGAATCCATACTCTTTGCTCATAACATCTGACCCCACGATTGTCCACAGTTAGCAAGTCAATGATTCCCACGATTCTTTCGCTTTTCAAATTTTCACTCGACACGGCTTCCTCTTGATATTGCTTGACTTATTCTAAAAAGCTTGAAATCACCTCAACTAGAAACGCTACTACTTTGGATACTGAACTATGCTCTTTCCGACATAAGGCGTCCGCTACCACATTAGCTTTACCGGGGTGATACAAAATTTCACAGTCATAATCACTCAGCAATTCCATCCACCTTAGTTGCCTCATGTTTAACTCTTTTTGATTGAACAGATGCTGAAGGCTCTTATGGTCGGTATAAAGTTGGCATTTAACTCCATACAAGTAATGCCTCCAGATCTTCAATGAGAACACCACGGCTGCCAGCTCTAGATCGTGCATCGAATAATTCCTTTCGTGCTCTTTCAATTGCCGAGACGCATAAGCTATTACTTTTCCATCTTGCATCAACACACACCCTAAACCAAACTTTGAGGCATCACTATAAATTACAAATCCATCCGTACCTTTGGGTAACGACAAAATCGGTGCACTACTCAATCTCTTTTTCAATTCACTGAATGCATCTTCCTGAGTTTCCTTCCATGCAAACTTAACATTTTTCCTTGTTAGAGCAGTCAATGGCGTGGCTATTCTCGAGAAGTCTTGAATGAACCTCCGATAGTAGCCCGCCAAACCGAGGAAACTTCTTACTTCAGACGGAGTCTTTGGCACCTCCCATTCTTCAATTGCCTTAACTTTCGCTGGATCCACCTTGATTCCGTCTTCCGACACCACGTGCCCTAAGAACTGCACTTCTCTTAGCCAAAATTCGCACTTCGAGAATTTGGCGTACAACTTCTCCCGTTTAAGCAACTCCAACACAGCTCTTAGATGAACTTCATGGTCTTTCATGGACTGTGAATAAATCAGTATGTCATCAATGAATACAATGACACACTTGTCCAAGAAATGACTGCATACTCTATTCATCATATCCATGAATGTTGCTGGTGCGTTCGTCAGCCCGAACGGCATGACTAAGAACTCGAAGTGTCCATACCTCGTGCGAAAGGCAGTCTTAGGTACATCCTCCTCTCTCACCTTCAGCTGATGATAACCCAAACGCATATCGATCTTCGAGAAATAATTCGCTCCTTGAAGCTGATCAAAAAGATCGTAAATCCTGGGAAGCGGATACTTATTCTTAACTGTTACCTTGTTGAGCTCCCGGTAGTCTATACACATTCTCATAGACCCGTCCTTCTTCTTTACAAATAATACTGGTGATCCCCACGGTGACGTGCTGGGATGGATAAAACCCTTATCCAGTAATTCTTGTAGTTAGGTCATCATCTCCTTCATTTCGGCCGGAGCCAAACGATACGGAGCCCTCGCTATTGGTGCCGCTCCCGGCATCAAATCTATTCTGAACTCCACTTGCCTATCCGGTGGCAAAGTGGTTAAGTCTTCCGAAAACACTTCCGGGTACTCACACACTATCGGAACAGATTCTAATCCCTTCTTCTCTTTCTTAGCGTCTACCACATACGCTAAGAACCCCACACACCCTTTCACTAAACAACGCCTAGCCTTGATCATCGAGATCAAGCACGATTTTCTATCCCGACGATCCCCATATACTATAACTTCCTTCTGATCCGACAAAGCTATCCGGATTAATTTCTTATTACAAACGATACTGGTATCGTTAGACGCTAACCAATCCATCCCCACAATGACGTCAAATTCCCCCATACCCATTGGATATAACAGCAATGGGAAGGTATGACCGTCAATGTCTATACTACATCCATCATACACTTCTCCCACTAAGACTCTACTATCATCTGCTACTTCTACCTCAAACCCCTGACTAAGCTTCTTGGGTTTCACAAGCAGTTTGTGCACGAAATTCGGTGACACAAACGAGCGATTTGCACCCGAATCGAACAACACTTTAGCATAAATCGAGTCTATGGGAAAAGTACCTGTTACCACATCTGGCGTCTCCACTGCCTCTTCTACTGTCATTTTAAAAGCCCTTGCTCTCGCTCGAGCGGGCTCCATCTTCTTCTCGTTCCCTTTATCTCCAACCACCCCAGCAGTTCCCTTCTTCATTTGAGGGCAATCAGTCATGATATGGTCAGGAGACCCACATTGGTAACACGACCTCGACCCGCGGCAGCCACGAGCCATATGCCCAGATTTTCCACATTTTTAGCACCCTTCACGCTCCAACAGACACTCTCCCTTGTGAACCCGTATACACTTACTGCATGGTTTATTCTCAAACTTCGAATTACTCCGATGATTAGTTTTTGCTGATTTGAACGCCTTGGAATCACGGTTAGGCCCTTCCCATTTTCGTTTGTCGTCGCTTCTCTCGGTTGCCTGACGATTCCTTTCCTTCTCCCGTAACTCAGCTGCATTTACCGCTGCCTGAAATGTTGATGGATCCTTGTTCGAGACAACCTCTCGAATGTTACCGCTTAACCCGTATATGTACCGTTCCACTCGCCTTTCCTCGCTAGGCACGTAAATTTCTACAAATCGGGACTTCTCAATAAACTTGGTTGTGTATTCCCGAACTGTCATATCTCTCTGTTTCAAGCTTAAAAATTCCTCCTCCAACTTCTTAATTGCCACCAGAGGGCAAAACTGCGCCTTAAACTTCTTTACAAACTCAGTCCATGACATCTCCCTAGTTGCCGCTGAACCCTGTCCACTAGACTCCACGTCCCACCACATGACTGCTTCATCCTTCAGCATGGCCAAGGCGTAAACAACTCTATCCCCTTCCGAACACTTGCTAGTGTCGAATGCCAATTCCATCCCTTTCACCCATTTCATTGCTAAAACAGGATCGCACTCACCCTTGTAAGTAGGAGGTTTGCAAGCAGCAAACTCCTTGAAGCTACATCCCTTCTCATCCATTGACTTGATCTTTACTGCAGAAGTCAACTATGAGTAATTCCCCACCACAGTCACCGGCGAATCCTCCACTTCAGTCGCCTCTTTGTATCCACTCTTTTCCTTGCTTGCCGATACCTCATTCGATCTTTGTGTCAGCAACGCGTTCAGGGTTTCCTGCAATTTCCCCATCTCAGCCGCGAAGGTTTCTTGCGTGACAAACCCCTGCGTCCGTCCCCCACCGTGATTCTTATTCCGCCTTCGACCCCTCACCGAAGCCGAAATTTCCTGATGTGAGGTTTCTAGTTCAGGCCCCGCATCCACGCTTCTAGCTCGACGCGCAACCCGAGTAGTCTTTCCACCTCTAGCCCCCACAGCTGGCTCATTAACTTGCGTGGTTGATTTCTTCGTTGTCTTCCCTTTAGGTCGTCCACGACCCTTTCCCCGAGCAGTAGTATTCTGAGGAGGAGCAACTGGTCCATCCTCGATCGCTTCATTGACAGGTGCCACCTCTACAGCTGGCACGGATCTGCTCCTAGTTACTCTTTTCGACATAGCTACAATTAAACCAATACAAATTCATTAAGGTAACCTCCAAGGCAATAAAGCAAGTTAAGTACGCACATGTACCTGTAAATTTACAATTACACTGGCCAGATGTAATTCTAAATTTATCTTACATGTTAGTCCTCACTACTCTATCACCCGACTTCTCACGGCCATCATATAATCTCAGTTGCGATTTACTTACTAAGTTTAAGTCTAAGCCCATCTGGTCGCCTAGATCCCTTAAACTATGGCTTTGATACCAACTATAACAACCTAACAAGAAATAACAGATAAGCGGATCAATTCTTAAAATAAAGGCTCAACGATAATAATAATCCACGCCATAACGGTCCCAACTTACAATAGCTAAATCAAGGTTTGTAATAAACAACCTACACACAACTGAGATCAATAATAAAAAAAAAATAACTAAGCAATGGTCTTCTATCCGTCCCACTAATCCTTCTCCTTTCCCTTAGCTGTCCTGTCTAACTCACGACGTCCTGAAAAGGATTTTTAGTTTTGAAAGAGTAAGGGTTAGACCATAGGTCTAGTGAGTTCCCTCTAACAGTTAAGCAACAAAACATACTTTCCAGAAATTAAAACAACATTTAATAATGGCACATAAATAAAACACGCTACGGACCACACGACCGTCAAAGACGATGTGTCTAACTCGCGTTGCCTTAATGTTGGGACACACCCCTAACGACATGAACGGGCCACACTCCTCGGCACGAGTAGGCGGGCCACACTCCCCGACTTAGGTCACGTAACCCACACATATAATGTATACATACATTTAAACCACAACAATTTATAACACACTTAAACAATTTAAATAAATCATGCCATCATAAATAAATCAAAGTTTAAAATAAACTTTACATGCTTTCCTCATCAAAAGGTTTAGTTGAGAAAAACTCACCTGATGCCCTTTTTGCTCAAATCCCGCGTCTACTCTTAAAGTTCGATCCTGAACCTATAAAGGAAACATTTGCCGATAAATTCTCTATTCTCTCTAATTTAATTAAGGTTGACCTTACACTCTCATTCTTGCATCATTTAGCCTTCAAACTTAAACTAATATATAAATCTCATTTGACTAAAATAATAAATCCCTTAGCATCATTTATTAATTAACCTGGTTGTCCAACAAAACCCAACATCCCACATGACAAGGATGGCCCACCTTCCACCCAAAATTATAATATTGAAATATCCTCTAGGTGAGCTTCGTCCCCCCCCCCCTTTTATTTTATTTTTTTTGCAGCAGAAAGACCGGTGCCACACTAACAGCACCCACGACCGGTACTTTGCTTCCCGATCGACCGGGTAAATTCCTTATCGGCCGATGACAAACTCTCGACCGATATTAAGCTTTCGACCGGTAATAAACCTTCGACCGATAATTCCTCACTTGACCGATGTCGACCGGTGCCCAGCCCAAAGACCGGACCACTAAGTCGACCGGTGTCGGACGAACGGACAAAACCCAGAAGTCAAATAAATCAAACTGCAGTTCCCATTTGATTGCAGAAGTCAATGGAACTGAACCTAAATTTTTAAAACAAACAAGAAACTTAATTACATTAATAGTTCCATCAATCACCAAAATGGTCGAGTAAAGGTTCTTCTCGTTTCTACCCCAGAAACTACTCAGATTCAAACCCTAACCCGGAGCAGAACTAATGCTAATTAATCGATTATGAGACGAAAGGTTTAAATATAAATGGAGTTTTACCTTCCACGAAACCGTTCTAAGTCTTGAAGATCTTCAAAGGTTTCCTTCGTTCTTGATCTATTTCACGGGAATCGCCCCTGCTCCTGCTCTCTCTCTCTCTCTCTCTCTCTCTCTCTCTCTCTCTCTCTCTCTCTCTCTCTCTTTCTAACACAAGTCGTCACACACACACCTACAATACCCACACAATACTGATATCTCTAGGGTTACAACTTCCTTTACCAATTTTTTTCACCCCTCATAATTGAACCTTTTTTTTAAAAAAAAGTTCTCACCCAACACTTTAAAATTCCTATTTTAATCCGGTTGTTACAATTGATATGGGACTAATTTCAAAATTTCAAAGCAATAGCATCCCAACAGTGTAAGATTATGTTTGATATAGGACTAATTTCAAAATTTCAAAGCAATAGCGTCCCAACCAACAGTGTAAGATTATGTTTGATATAGGACTAATTTCATAATTCAAAGCAAATTAAGCAATAGCAAAATGGCTAAATTTCAAAATTTCAATCCTAAAAACAGACAGATAGTAACTTACAGTCCAAAATGGCAAAATACACAGTTGATGACTTGATGTAACATACATGACTAATAATTGATCAAGTAGCTAAATCATGAATAAAACTAACTAATCTAGCCAGAAAACCAAATTCCAAATCAAAAAAAGTTAATGACTCCCGTGTTCCTACATATTTACCGTCCTGACTTCTTGACTTGTCGAAGGTTTTTTTCATCTATTATTCTTTTTTCATAGTTTAAACTAAACTCACAATTAACCTAGTCCGTCTAACATCATCAAACCAAACGCATTCAAAATTATATTATAACTTAAATGTTTTAGATTAAAAAAAAGGTTAAAATTAAGTTTATGTTAAAACAATAAGTTATTAACTAGTTTTATTAAATTTAAACATAGAACTTAAAATTCAAACATTTTACTATTGGATTCATCGTTGATAAGCAGCACTTTAAATATTTATTAGGGTAAATTACAGATTTGGTTCAGTGGTTTTATGAAAATCTGGATTGCGTCCCTCAAATGAATTAATTACGTAAGTCATCATTATGGTTTCAAGTTTGTTACAGATTGGGTCCCTCATTCCAACAACGTTAACTTAGGATCCATTAAATCAGGGATAATATGGTCTTTTTATTATTTTCTATTAAAATTCAAAATAAAATAACATTTTATATATTTTTTTATTTATCAATTTTATTTTCTATTCCCTCATCCCATTGTCCTCCCCCAAACGCACAGAGAACGCCCAAGACGGTCTCTAACCTCAATTCTTTCCGACCACTCATCGCCTCCTTCCACCCACTCACTATTGCTGCCAAAAATAAAAACCAACGTCGATCTTCTCCCTCTTTCCTCGTTTTACTTCTTCTTTCCACCATGATTGAACATTTCCATTTCCCTTGAACATCCACCACCAGCTCCGGCAACAATGGCATCGTACAATTTCGATTTACAAGCAAATTTGATTCATACATAAAAACATTGTTCGATCGATTTAAATCTCGTTTCAGTTTTGTTTTCGTTTATCTGTGGCGCCCTCATCTCTGGCCAACAAAGTTTCCCTTACCGTTCACGTTTGTCCTCCTTACACAATAGATCACCATAAAACTCGAACCATAAATGAAAACCCCATATCTCCATGAATCTTACTCTTCGTGGATTTATCATTCCCATAATTCTCAGATGCATGGCCGACCCTGAGGGTGTGCCGGTGGTGCCGCCGCACGAGGCCTCTGATCACCGGGGGCCTCCAAATATATTTGTAGCTTTTTATTTGTAATGAAATTGATTTATAAATTATTTAGTAAAAATGTTAATAATGCATCTTTGCAGCAGAGTGGTACTGCATATGAATGTAGAGCGCGAGAACTTGCCCTTGTCCAAGGTTCGAGTCTCTAAAATATTTTAATGATTTTTTTTTCTTTTGTTTTCTAACTCCAAAATATTTTACTGATTTTAATTTTTATTTCCCGAATTTAATAAAGACGACTTAATATATAATTTAAAAAAAAAAGAAATTGTTTCCTAATTGTTTATTAATTCGATAAATAAATTATATAGATTTTTATAAAGTTTATTCTATAATTTATTTTTCAAACTCAAACCCAAAATCCTTAATTTATTTTGTTTTTCAATCTTTATTCATTATTGTCTCCAACCAAAAAATGTTTTCTTTTGACTCTTCCGATTCTAAAGTTTTAGATACAAAATAGGATTTAATAACTTCGATTGTTTAGTTTTTTTATTATGTTTTTTGATGATTTATTCTATAAAATTTCCTTGATTATTTGATAGAATTTATAATTCTTTTTTAACCTTTGTTGGTTTTTTCAGATGCCTTTTGGAACTTTTTAATTTTTAATGTTCGTGTTTTTTGATGACGATAGATTAATGGCATGTTCTTGTTCCTATTGTAATTATGCATAATGATCGGTTGATTCTGTTAGAGCAGAAATATATGTTGGATACAAGATCAAGAATACTGAAGGTCAAAGATTCAAGCAGTCAAAGCTGAAAGTCAACTCTCATTAAAAGTCAAAGTTTACTTGTATTGTATTTGTTTCTTTTGTAATTAGTAGTCGGTATAAATAGTATGATTTGTTGTTTAATAGATAGATGGTTAGAAAGTTTGATACGCATCTTGAGAGAATTTTGTAGAGAGAGAAAGAGAGAAGTTTAGAGAGAGAAAGTGATTCACAGATTGTAAACAGATTGAATTGGAAATTGAATCAAATCAGGTAGTTAAATCATTCTTGTTTGTATAATTGCAATTAGAATCATGATTTCAGGGGCACACAATTGGTATCAGAGCCAATCCAAATTGAAATCAAATTCAAGAAAATGAGTTCGACTCTGTGTTCGAAAAGTTCAGATCGGTTTTTGAGTTTTAGTGTGAAATTTGAATTGTAATTGATCAGGTTTTGCTCGTATAGTGTTTTAGAAAGAAATTGTATAGTTTGATTCATGAATTGCACTATAATTGTTCATAATTTTGATGAATTTTGTTGTTGTCAAGTTCACGAGTTCAAGCACTGTTTCTTAGATCGATTTGTATTTTGAGTGTTTGTTATTGAAATTCAGTGATAGATTTTGGTTCTAGATGTGTTTGTGGTCGAATTGTTAAAATTTCGAGTTGTAATTCGAAGTCTAGATAGGTTTTTCGAGTTGTTAAAATTTGAAGTTCTTCAAGAAATACGCCAGATTCACGTTTTGCGCCAGATCATCAATCTTTTGCGCCAGATCTACGTTTCTACGCCAGATTCATGTGTTAATTGGGTTTAGCGCATTTCAGAGTTTTTGCGTATTCAGAGTTTATCGCAAGATAGAGTTTTCTCGCAAGATTGTTTTGCGCCAGCCTCTAGTAGCACAAGTTGTCTTTTGCGCTAATTTCTTTAGTGCATGTTCTAAGTTTTGCACCATCTACACTTAGCGCAAAGTCTTCTGAGTTTTGCGCCATTCTCAATTAGCGCAAACTATTTTTTTTCGCTACTGCCTTTAGCGCGTTTCTGATTTTTACGCCAGTGTCACACTTCCATACTTAGAAAATATTTTTCAAGATTTTTTTTACTTGATTTCATTTGGACTAACGATCATTTTTGTCAAGTTCTTTTTGTCACAGATATTCAAGATGAGTTTTTCAGCTAAGGAGGTAACGGATTTCACTGAAAATGACTTCATGACCAAAATGGAAGTTATGATGGCTGAAGTTGAAGACCTTCAAAATAAATTGAAAAAGGAAAAAGACAGAGTTTCTAGAAGAAATCAAAAGATCTTTGAACTCAACACGTCAGTTATTGGAAACAAAGATCTAATTGATTCTCTACGTAAATCTGCTTCGGATTTTGAACATGAAAATGAGTGTTTTAAAAAGAAGATTTCTGACTTTGAATCTAAACTTTCTAAGTATGATTTAGCAAATAAAGAATCTTTACTAAACATTTATAAATTGCAGGGTGAAAACAAGAGCTTAACTAAAAAGGTAAATGATTTGGAAGCTAAACTTCATGCGATAGGTCAAACAGATCACACCATTTTTCTAAATGCACCCATGGAAGAGGCTGAAGTTAAAGAGAAATGGGGACTCGGTTACGATAACCCCCGTTACTTAAAGAAAGTCATCAGAAAACAACCAGCATTGTATAACTTTGATTTTTTAGTTGTTGCTGATAAATATCCTCATTTAAAACCTAAATTTGTTACCAAATTACCAAAAGAAGTTGAGGCCAAAGAATCTGAGAAAAGAAAGAATGTAAAGAAAATGCAACTACCATTTCGCTATGAAAAGCTAAATGATAGTTACCGTTCTGACACACCAAAAGTTCTTTCAGATGACTATTATGTTACTGAGATGGAGGCAAAACCTGCAACTGCAAAAGTTTATGCTCCTCCACTCATTCTAGAAAGCAAAATAGTTGAGCTTGAAAATGTTTTATCTGAAGAAAGAATTTTGGTTGATATAGAACAAAGTGTATTTTCTACAGTTATAAAGAACACTGTTTTTCGATCTAAATCTACAGAGTGTTCTAAATTTTCAAAGGCCCCTCAAACTTCAACTGATAATTTTGATGACTTATTTGCGTCTGCAAATGATTTTCTTAATTCTGATGATGGGTGTGTTAATAAAATTGATATGTTTGATTTCAATGTTTCACTTCCAGATCATTCTCTTTTTGTCATTATTGATGAAAGCATTGAAGACAAGGAACAGAGTCTGATAACTGAGAACACTGAGCTTCAGAAGAAAATATCAGATTTGGAGATAAAAATGGCTAAGGACAAAGATGAGTTTGAAAAGAAGTTCTCAGATTTTTCCAGAAAGAGTTGTGAAGAAAAGAAGGTGATTGAGCTTAAGTGTATAAAGCTTTCTCAACAAGTTTCTGATTTTGAGAAAGTAATAATCTTGGAAAGAGAAAAGTTTGCCAAAGAGAAAAAGGCCATTGAACAAAAGAATGTTGGATTCTTCAAAGAAATATCCGGCCAGAGAAATAATGCTGAGAAGGGATTTGAAGAAGAAAGAAGCATGTTTGAGGCTGAGATTAGAAAGCTTACTGTGAAGTTATCTGAACTATCTAAGAATGCACTGAAAGAGAAGAAAATGAAATCTGAATTCGAGACGAAGATTGACCTTCTTGTCAAAGAAAGAGACAGTTTCGCTTCAAAGATAAAAGAGCTTGAAGATATCATTTCTAAGATGGTGGTGGTGACTGAGCACAAGACTCCAGAGTCAATTATCCACACACCTAGAGATTATTCAGCTGATTCGGAATGTTCATTCAAGACAGCTGCAAGCTCACATCATAAGATTGTGTCTTCAAAAAGGTCAGTTAAATCTTCTAATCAGATTCGTAGTACTAACCTTTTCTATGATAGAAATATAGATGGTTCAGGTACACATCGAAGAAGAAGGAGATACAAAGAAGAAAAACTGGTATGGAAGAAGAAACCAGTAAAAGGTGAAAAGAATGATGGAAAGCAAGAGAAGCTGAAAGGAAAGAAGTCATGTGTACATACACATAAAGTCAAGAAGAACAATGCACGTAAAGGTAAACCTGATCATATATACACGAAAGATCAATTAATCAGGTTATCAGGTAAGAAATACTATTGTTCTTATTGCCGTACACATGATCATGTTCACAAAACAAGTGTGATTTACAGAAATGTCAGGATCAGAAATTTCAAAGATAAAGAGTTGCAGAAGATAAAGTTCACAGTTTGAAAGTTTGTTCAAGCAAAATCAAAGATGTTTGAAGATGTGCTAATTTTCTAAAAAAAAATTTGAAGATTATTTGCTGAAGCAAGTCGAGCTAAATCTGAAGATAATTTCTTTCCGAAGTTTGAAAGAGTCTTGTGTTAATTCTGGAGAGATTATTGAAGAATATTTCTATCATCTGATTGAGATTAAAGGGGAGATTTAAAGTTCATCAATGCAACTAAAGGGGGAGATTGATTTGCTAAATCTTTTTGTGATGATCTTGAATCCAAAGGGGGAGATTGTTAGAGCAGAAATATGTTGGATACAAGATCAAGAATACTGAAGGTCAAAGATTCAAGAAGTCAAGGCTGAAAGTCAACTCTCATTAAAAGTCAAAGTTATTTTGTAATAAAAGTCAAAGTTTACTTGTATTGTGTTTGTTTCTTTTGTAATTAGTAGAGAGTATAAATAGTATGATTTGTTGTTTAATAGATAATGGTTAGAAAGTTTGATATGCATCTTGAGAGAATTTTGTAGAGAGAGAAAGAGAGAAGTTTAGAGAGAGAAAGTGATTCACAGATTGTAAACAGTTTGAATTGGAAATTGAATCAAATCAGGTAGTTAAATCATTCTTGTTTGTATAATTGCAATTAGAATCTTGATTTCAGGGACACACAGATTCTATATGAACAATATATTCAAAATTAAAAATAAGTTATCGATCAATTTACCATCAAACAATGTCGGAATATAGTTAAAAGTTAACTTAATGAATAGTATAATATAAAAATCAAGGGCCATATTTATTTTTTCGCACATGGCCTCCAAAATGTTAGGACCGACCCTGCTCATATGGTTCCAAAGGGTACCTAAGAGCCTGTTTTTCCTCGAGTAAGCAGGTAAGAAAACAATACTTGGAATACCTACAGATGCACAGTAAGTAGACAACGCGGCGGAAGTGTCGCCGGTGGATGCACAGCCGACTCCGACCACCGGTCGGTTCATTTTACGCAACTGGTTCACCTGACTAACAAAACAATCATACCCAAATCCTTAAAACTACATGTATGGCTAACCCCACAGTGTTTTACCCACAAATCATTCATGCCCAGATGGTGTTTTCCGAAACTCTTAGCCCAAAACATGTTTGAATTCCTTTCGAAAGCGCTGACGATGTCGTCAGAATCAATTTTTGGTAACACCCATTCTTTTTTGGACCAAACTCCGGACCCGTACGACCATGTTATTTTCCCGATTCGTGAATCGAATAGGGATTTCCAGTAATTTCCGTCGAATTCCTTCAAGGCGTTCATGTCGTGTTAGATGTCAAGGAGTCCGCCGGAACGGGATCAGTAGACGATCTCGTCGAGGGAGTAGGATTCAGTGTAGTTCGGATCGACGTTGAAGGGGACGTATTTAGCAGATAAGTTGTCGCGTTCGGAGGAGCAACAGGCGGTGGGCTTCTTGACGGATGCTTTCGTCTGCGGGGGTGGTGTGGTGTCGATTGGTTTGTCTGAAGAAAGATTGTGGCTTTGATGGTGAGGATTTAGGGGAGTTGTTGATGGTGGTTCAGTGAAAAAGATGTTTGAATTTGAGGGTTTCAATGAAAAAGAAAGCTAAATGGACAGAGGAAATCAAAGGGAGGTACCAAGGCTTGAGTTTTGAATTAGGTGAGTGAGCAATCAAGATTTTTGAGAGATTGATACAGAGCATGGACAAACATGGTGGTTGATAATGGAGGTTTCCTTGGGGTTTGTGGTAGATAAGGTTTTAGTGAGTGTACTTATATGTAAATATGTATTATATATAATAACACTTAAATAAGTAATATTAATTTATTTTTAATTTCTAAAATAATATGAAAAAATAATAAAATGACAAAAATATCCCTAACTTAAAAGCCTTTAAATAAACAGAGTTAGGATGAGGGACCTAATTCGTAACAAAATTAAAAACCACAATGACAATATATGTAATTAGTTTGTTTGGAGGACCCAATCTATAATTTTGATATAACCACCGGGACCAAATCTGTAATTTACTCTATTTATTAAAATAAAATCATAATTATACTTATTAACTATAAAAATATGAACTTTTACAATTATGGCAATTTTTATACAAAAGAAACCAAAAAAAAGGGAAATTAATTAAAATGCCGTATTTCAATCTCATATTACCTAAATGCTCAAAATCTCTTTTGATTTGCCGAAATACCGAATTTGGCCGGGATTTCACTATTCATCCCGGGGTTAGGTCGGGATTTCACTATTCATCCCGGGGTTAGGCCGGGATTTCACTATTCATCCCGGGGTTAACCTAATTTATCTATCGATCTCACCGTTCATTTGTTAATCGTAAGTCCATCGTATTGATCCCGGCCCCCAACCCCAGGATCTCGGCCAAATTGGGTATTTCGGCAAAACCATCGAGATTTTGGGCATTTAGGTAATACGAGATTGAAATACGGGCATTTTAATTAATTTCCCAAAAAAAAAAGTTAGATGAAATACATGAGAGAAAGAGAAAGAGAAAGTGACAATGACATGCATAACAAAGAGTTTGTGAATTAGTGTCAACGAGTCACGTCTTTGGGTAAATTAGGTTTTTTAAAAGGAAATAATAAATATAAATGTTTTCCGAGGTTCCATCCCGTTTCCCAAAAAAAATATAAATGTTTTTGCATCCATCAAGGGATGCAAAAAACGACACCCTATTTATAAAGTAATGAAAAATGTTTGACACATTAAAAAAATTGTGATCAGGTTCATGATTGAAAAATATTTGGTTTAGGGTTTATGAAATGTGTAGAAATGAGCGAATTCATGTGACAGAGGGAGTCGATGTGGCAGAATTATAGAACTGTAAATACGGCTCCATGATTGTTTATCCCCTTAGGTCGCGTTTGGTTTGCGGGATTGGAATGGATTTGGAGTGATTTGGATTTCAAATTCATTCTAATCCTGTGTTTGGTTTGCAGGAAAGAATTTCATTGATCGGATTTGAAATCCCTTGACCATTTTAAAATCCCTTACTTGATGAATTTCAAAATCCTTTGGAATTGGCATGGATTTGAAATCCCCCCAAATCCAAATCCCTCCTTGAAATCCAATCCATTCCCGCAAACCAAACGCGTCCTTAATATTTATTTGTACAACAATTATGTTTGGTATTTCCCTTAATCCAAAACATAATAGAGCAAATTATAAATTAAAATTCATGTTAAGAAAAGGTTGGCTTCCCTAATCCCTAGTATATAATCACCTCCATATAACATATCAAAAATTATTAATGCAGGATAGCAAAAGTTTACCGCAATTCAAAATATTTGAATATAAGAACTTAGATATTTAAAATGTAATAATTATTAAAGTTTAGGGGTTGCTTTATAACGAATCATATATTTGAAGGACCAAAAATGTACTTTGGGTTATAAATGAGACTTGCCCCTTGTTCACAATACATCTCATTAATTTCCTTTTTCTGGGGCAATCATGGATTTCTGGACCAGTTTACGCACAGACTAATTTTCCGGAAATCACAAATGACATGGAGTCGTCGTAGATGAAACCCCTCCTCATTTTTGGGTACGTGAAAAGTGATCTTGGAGAGAATAAACCATCGGAAAGGTGATTGATGAAGAATTGAAGAAAGAGAAGGTGAATTGATTGATTCTTATATGAATCTATTCCTCTTTTGGTTATAGTTTTTCTCAATTGTTTGAAGGTTTTTAGAGGATTTTTTGGGTTTAAGGTTTGTATGATTTAAATAGAAAAATGATTGGATATTTCTTATGAATGAGATGGAGGTGACTTTTGGCGTGACCCTAGGTCACGGGCCATATCGTCCGCACTACTAGAGTATTGTCACATTTGATTTTCTACGGTAAAAAAGTGTTTACCGTTTTTCGTAAAATGAAGGTGTTCTCGTTTGAACTTCCACATACATATATGTGTGGTGGAATTTGACCATGCGTTTTGATTGCGTTTGGTTAGATGGAATTGGAATGGAATCTCTCAAAATGATTAGAATCTCCATCCTTGTTCGAGGGGAGGGTGGTAGTTGTGACGACAACAATAATGGTGTGGTGGTGGGGGTTAGGGGTGAGGATGTGACAATGACAGTAGTAGCATGGTCTTGGTAGGGGCAAAGGGTGGGCGGTGTAGTTAAATTAGATGCAAATGATGGAATTCAATAAGATTGATGAATTCCTTAAATTCAAAGGACTCCATTATTCCAAAAAAGAAATTTGACTAAATTTAGTCAAATGAATTATCCATTCCAATTCCTTTATAATCCATGAACCAAACAGCCCCTAACAAATAAAAGAAGTTCAGGTTTCAAACGCATGGACCACCACTTACTGCCAAATGGTCGTTGGGTAGGGGCACTTGGCCTACACCCTTATTTTTAACATACATAATACATACATATATATATATACATATATATATATATATACATTACAAAGTACACATGTATACTAGTAAAGGAAAACATAATAATAAAGGTTATAATTGATAGCAATTCAACTAGATATCATAGTAGAAAACAAACATTGAACAAGTAATCTTGAAGCCTGTGTGGTTCGGTGCTGTGGGTCATAATTACTAGAAAATAATTTATTTACTTGTACAATAAGAATCAGCCTGTTCTTGTGATTCATTAACTTACATTTCAATGTCATCAAGATCTGGTAGGGGGAAGCGAAGTATCGCAGCGATTCCTGTCAGCTGAGCCAGTTCTGAAATTATGCAGATTTCATTCTAGTAAGCAAGAGTTGGGGAAGGTAAAATTCATGCAGGCCTTGCCTCTATCCTGATTTTGCAACACCCAGCAAGAGTCACCACCCTCACTTAATAAAAATAGATTGTTGGTAAGCATCTCTTAGTGCTGCTGACTGGGTAAGAGTCTTTCTCCCTCGCTTCCGGGTAAGATTCTCGGTCATTGCAATGCACACCCGGTGAAGTAAGTTACCCGGTAATTAAGCGTTTACCCACTTAGCTTTCGGTAAATGGCCGTCTTCTACCAAACGTTTACCAGCTAAGCACTTGTTGGGTGTCACTTGCCTTATCGGGTGAGCTTGGCAAGAACTGAAACCTTACACAGTAAGTGAGGGAGAAGACTCTTACCCTCTGGTGCTTACCGAGTAAGAGACATTTACCAATAATCCATTTTGATGACCGAAAATGTTACCCAATAAGGTAAGTGATGGTGATGACTTTTTCCGGTATTGATAAATGGCCCCGTGGTCTCGATTCTCAACCTAATTCAGGTACAAAGTGTATGTACTCACGGTCCCCTGAAACATGCATTGAAGAAAATACATGAGTTGTGCCCCCAGATTCCTTTATTGTGTTCACCAAATTCACATATCTTTGCCTTGTAGCTACATCAGAACTCCTGAAAAAATTCAAAACGAGTAAAAGATTTTGTTAGATTCAAATAACAAATTTTCATGAAAAGCAGAGTACAAAACAATTACATGGTCCAAATAATACACACTTAAGAGTAGCACTTATTTATACTGTGTTCCTATATAACTGTTCTGCCCAACAAGGTTGCAAGCCATTGTTTTATTAGTTTTGAGCCAGACGGAGGAATATATACATTTCCCCAAAAGCTGTTATTTCTTTCCGCAAGAGGTCCTTATCTTGTACTCCCTACATCCCATAAGAATTGCAAAAATCATTTTTAGGCACATGGTTTTAGGGCTTCTAATTTATTTTTTTGATAAAGATGTAGTTCTGAACTACTTACATTTGTGTTTGCAAAAATAAAATTTCCTAATAACTTGTATTTACATGGACTCGGTGACTCAAGATATATCTTCATTTCATTCCGTTCTATCATTAACAACATTTTTCGAGTGAAACATTTATAATTTATAGGTCAGACATAAAGAGTTGACTGATACTCCAATGGAACTATTGACCTTTCAAAGTTACCCCTGGTGCTAACCTCTTACTCACATGGAAAACGTTTCATGGCCACATTTAAACTTACTTTTAGTGATGCAAAAAAAAAATTAACTTGTTTCCACAATGCTAATAAAGAGTTCAGCAAGAGTTGTAGAATTAGAAACCTGAAAAGCTCATCGGTGATGAGTAGTGTCTGAACAGCCATTCTTTCATGGGCAACCTCAACATGCTTAGGTCCATAACATGCACGATGTGGGTCCTGCACGTGCAACAAAAGAGATCAGAAGTCCTCTATGTTATATTATAAAGCACTTAGGTTTTTGTTCTTAAAACTATTAATTTTCTAGAGTACAACTTATAAAACATTAAGTATCAATTATTAATGCATTCAATACCCTTTTCTTTATCGATTAAGAACGGAGTTTTAGGAAACCTCTACCACCGTTGCCAAATATAAGGTCAATCAACCAAATAAACAACAGAATATTTGAGATTTTTGGAAACCTCATCTAAAAATTGATGCATTTCCAAAAAAGCGAAAAATCATAAAAAATAAATTTAAAACAATTTAATTTTCGGTTTACAATTAAAATTTACAATCTACCGCATAGCACAGGTACACTTCTATTAAATACAAAGGGGGTAGCACGCTTGGCTTGTGATATTAGCAAGTTCTAACCTCTGGGAATTACCAATGGATAAACAAAACTGAAAGTTGAAATGATTAATTTATAAACGCAAGGTTGAACAGGTTCATATTGATTATTAACTCGCTAATGAATAAGCAAAAAAATCACAATCTGCAGGCTTAAGGTCTAATATACAATATCATTGATCCAAACAGATGTAATTATGTAAAGAACACCGAGATCAAGGTTGGAACCTGACATTAGAAAGCATGGTGAAGAAATCCTTAAGAGCGCGGACCTAAATAGAAAAAACAAAGATTGTTACTGAAAGACAGCAGTTATATTCCTTAACTAAACTTAAAAAAAAAGCACAAGTACAGCTCTCAAAGAGAATTGAATTCAGGAGCACATATAGGCTATATCCGCTACCTCTTGGGCCGCTTTGGTATCCTTGATGATATTCATCACATTTGGAGCATCGAGTACCTCTCTCAAACTATGTCTGTAAAAACAAATGTTAAAATATGATATTGACTACAGAAAAAGGGGAAATGGTGGCAATAACAGTAGCTAGTAACACAAAAAATGACACTAAAATTGAAGCAATAAGCATAAGAACAGGCCATATGATAACTCAAAGGTTACTGTAAGGCTAAATAGGAATTCATTTAAGTGGTTGTAAGGTAGCATGTGCTACAGAAACGTCGATGCATTTACAAAAGCACTAGTTGAATTTCTCTAGCTTCCACATCCAACAGAGTAAATTAAAAACTGCATGCCCCTGAAAGTAAAAATTCTTTGAATTGTATGGATTTCGAAGAAAATGTGGCCTTTCCAGTCCCAGAAAATAGAACCACGTCCAACATGACCAGGCACCTCAAACGACCAGTATATAAGCAGCATGTAGATGGCCAGTATACTTTTGAATGCCGAAATGTTATCTCTTTGTCAATAAATGAGAATCATGAAAATTATAGTGTTATCATGCATGGCCACAATTTACAAGTTTTTACAGCAAAAGTGCTAGAACACCCTGAGAACAACGTGATAAGATTGTTGCTGGATTCTTATCTCACTTGTCAACAAACGAAAGAATATTACAAGATAGTGCCTACAATTCGAGAAGTAGGCGATCTCCCACGGCTCTTAAACTCAATCTTTTCTGCCCCTAAACCATAACCCCCAACGACATATAAATACTCAAGCTTTCCTAAACCTAACATAATTCAAATAGCCTGATTACCAATCCACTTATTTCAGGAAACTAATAATAATAGATGACATCCTAATTATAAAAAAAGGATAACTAATTAATATTAACTAGGCCGTTCAAAGTCTCACAAATGACCTCCGTACCGCTGCTGGTACAAAATCTACCAAAACAGCCAGGTGTATCACAAGGTTGATGTTTTACTTATGTGGGTTTTGAGGTTTTTTCTAGCATACAGAAGTAATGACAGCAAAGACAGCAGCACACAACGCATAGGACCTCTTATAACACTAAGTCATAAGGATAACAAGTTTGAACGTAAGAATGTGCATGAAAACATAAGGGTGTAAACATCCTTCCCCTTGCAGTGCCGAAATGACAGTAGATTAAATATAATAAATAAACCATCCATGGAAGCATTTGAAAGCACACAGACAAGATGGATGTGTACTTTCAACTCATAGTTGATGATAACAGACTGCAGAAAATGTGTTCATGCAAGTAAACACTGAAAGGCTGTTTTTACGTGTGGATGTTTTTACATGTGGACCCAAGTGTTTAATAAAAGCTTGGTAAAAAATAAAGAACAGGTCCATAATGTTCATACATTTTGCTCCTGATAATCAAATTCCTCAAAGAAGAACAAACCAACCAATCCTTAAAAAAACCAACATATCCCAACTGTAACATCAAAAGAGACAAGAAAGTGGAGAAAATACAACTTCTAATTGCAGCAATAAAAGGAGAAGATAACATAATCATGTTAATCATAGATGGTAAAGAATGCTTGGGGCGTGTTATTTACGGGGGATAGCGGGATACAAGTAACTTCAAGTGACATATGAAGCCACAATAAGACGGTATGATTAAATTTTTTGATCTTGCAGCAGCTCTACTTATTGCTAAAACATGATTAAATTATCAAAACCAATTGGTAACCAATGGTGTCACCCGTATTATATATAATTAAGAATCCTTTCCAACCGAATTGAGACTTGTACCCTACATACATGCTAACATGTAGCCAGGACTGAGGGGTTGTTTATTTTTGGCATAATGGGATGAACGGTATGGGGAGCTTATTCACCCAGCCACATATGGTTGTTTCTTTTTGGCTTAACGATTAATCCATTAAGCCAATTTGGATTATTCAGTAAGCACTCCCTCCTTGCCTTTATGCATCAAGCCAAATTTCTTTCATTTATCCCCCTGATTTGTTTTAAGTTCTTTTCTTTTCAATTTTTGTTTTGTTCTGTTTTACTTTCTGTTCTTTTCATTTTGTGTTTTTTTTAATTTCTTTTCTTTTCAATTTGTGCTTTATTTTCTTCTGTTTTAATTATTCTTCTTTCTTATTTTAATTTTAATTGAAGTTCTTGATATTATGTAATGTGACATCTCAATTTTAATGTTCAATATAAATCATATTTTATAGTTCATAAATAATGATCTTTTCGATTGTATTGTGTTTAAATAAGTATTACTTTCAGATAATCCATGAAAGGGGTAAAATTGTCATTTTGTTTCAGATTGTTTATTCAGTGCATAAAAGAAACAACAATTTTTTTGATCAACCAGATGAGTTCTACCAAACAAACGGCTTAATCTAAGCATGGCTTAGTGGGAAAAAGAAAGCATCCCCAAAGACCATTGAGGCACAAACTTGATAGCTTATTGAAAGATAAGATTGGATGAGTACAATCATGCATCTAGCAAGTAAAAGTTCCTTTGAACTTCTATCTCAAAGCCGACTAGCAATGAGTCCACCGGGTCATGCCTATTAAAGTAGAAAACTTTTTTAAACCAATGTGAGACATGTACCCTTAACAATATAAATTACTAAGGGGTTGTTTACCAAAATTTATGGGTAAGTGTTGATCAGGGTAAGAGGTTTGATTGAAGTAAGAGGTCTGCCTGTGGTAAATGCTGACTGAAATTGTTGTTTACCAAAATGTTTTGTATTAAGTGCTGACTTAGGGGTTGTTTACCAAAATTTATGGGTAAGTGCTGATCAGGGTAAGAGGTCTGATTGTGGTAAATGCTGACTGAAATTGTTGTTTACCAAAATGTTTTGTATTAAGTGCTGACTTAATGAAAATGACCATTATACCCTTTTCTCTATATTAAATGTTGACCGAAAAATTATTGTTTATTAATTATCATGTATTATGTGATAAACCTAAAAGTTTTATCAACCAAATCTTTTATATATTTTTTATTCTTTTTAACTTGGTAATTATATCCCTACTCCAGTAATACAATTTAGATAATTTAATATAAAATAACAATTTTAACTATTTAATATCATGCTTTTATTAACAAGTACATATGTCCAAGTACAAAGCTATCCTCCATTGACAAATTGGCACTGCAAAAGTAGCAGCCAGACCCATCATCTCCTCAAAAGTAGCTACACCCAGAGCTCAGTTCCAAAAACCCCACAACTTTCTCCTCCTCCTTAAAAGCCCTCAGAAATTCTATCATCACTCCTAAATTGTTGATAAACAAGGTGGATGGTGAACTAAAAACACAGAGAAAAAGGAAAGCTCATCTCTGTCTCTGGACATATACATCTCCATCTCTATCCCTGATCAGAGCACGGTCAGAGCTTTATTGAGGGTCAGAGCTTTATTTTGTTTTTAGTAAACACTGTACCTCTTACTTAGATCAGAGCTTCTTACCGGTAAGAGGTATTAAGAGGCTAGTAAACAACACGTAAGTATGAAATTTTCCCTACTAATAAATTTGTATGTTGCACATTCAATTATCCTCTAGCAAGTTGTTTGTTGTGTAAACTTATTTTCAATATGTTGATCTCTTTGATAACTGTCAAATTCACATTATTTGAATCCCAAAGTTATTGATGCTTCAAGTATCGAAGGAAGAAGAAACCCGAACATACTTGTATCCCGAAGTAGAGTGCACAAGAATGATGCGTGACTTGTTCTCGATTATATGCCTTAGATCTCTCCTTTCTGCTTCCAACATTAAATGGCGATGAAATTGATCCTGAAGTACATATGAAAGAAACCCTCAGATATAGCATAGTATCAATCAAGTACTATCACACAAAGACCACCACTTCTATCCTACAGTTGCTGTCAAACAAATTAGTTTCACTAAATGGACACTTGTAAACTATGAGTTAGTTATGTTCTTTTTTTCTTTTTCTTATTTGAGAAGAAGACAAAAGGATACCAACCTTAGTGAATCCTGGACTTGCAATTACAGCACATCGAACAACTTTGAAGTCCACATGTTTCATAAATGCCTGGAGAAATAGAACAAACTTTTAATGCTTTCCACTTGCGTACATGGAAGTGACCCTAGTTGTGCAATTATAAAAATAGAATCATCAATGGTACAGGAATAAACATAATATTAGCAGTCGCTGCAACTTCAAATAAACTCACCTGTAAAACATTCTCGTAGAATTTATTCAAAGCCTATAATACAAAAAGATCAATATTAGATTAGAATCAAGTCTCCAGGTATGTGGAATCCTTGGAGATTCAAGAATACTGATTTAATTTTGAATAGAAAAATTAAACAACTTAATTTTGTAACATACTTTGTCATAACCAGCTACAGAAGGCCCATGCTTGCGAGGAATTGAAGCTTCTATCCGAGAACGAGTAAGAGTCACACTGATAAAAAAATTACCCAGCTTAGCATGCCGTAACTCTTGAAGTACATAAGAGTTTGAGAATAAAAACAGAACTAATGCCTAAATTACAGCCTTGGTATACTTTATTTGCATGTCTAGGCTTCTATTCTCAAAAGTTGCGTTTAACAATCATTGGAAATTTTAATTTATTTATTGCTTAATGTGTTCATGATTACAATCAACTTAATGAAAATTCACACAATACATGGTTGCACTTCAGAATAGAATAGAGGACAATATGATATAACAAGATAAAATTACTGTTTAATTAAACTACTATGGGATGACATCCATGAAATCACTAACACACAAAGGGGAAGAAAAACTTTTAAAACAATTTTTATTTTAAAAGTATAAAACAATTACATTACCTTTTACCTACAAGGAGGATATGTGCCAATCCTTCTTGCATTAGCACCACTGCAAGATCAGCACTGGCAGAAGGATCTAAATCAGGATAGAAAACCATCAGAGTGAGAAAAAAAAATAGAGCTGATGCATGAACTTTTTAAAAGAAAATCATACATCACATTCTCATCTTTAAAAATCTACATGGCCTCCCATGGAAGCCACTCAAATAACCTTGAGGCAGGGAACCACAAGGCTTGTGCTGGTTAAGGCCCTGGGGGATGTGGTGGAATATCCCATCTGTCCAGGGTTCGAATCCAGGCGTACACAACAATTGTGGCCACTAAGGTTTAATCAGGGCTGATGTCTTACGGTCATAATTTGCCAAGGAATTAGTCTAGGCATAGCCTAGGACACCCTTCCAAAAAAAAAACTTGAGGCAGGGATACAAACCCCGTAAGATCTCAAAATACTAGAGTGTATGTGTGTGTGCTGAGCTAAACAAAAAAAAAAGAAGTATAAACAATGAGACTTTTAGAAAGGCCATTTCACAAGCACATACGCTCTCTGAATAGCAAGCAAGAAAAGATTAGCATGTTTAATATAATAAATCGGTGACTCATTGAAGTTCTGAGATCTCAGGCGCCTGTAGAATTATGGCACCATACCTGAGGCTTGATGAAGTGCATCTATTGCTAGTGAGTCCCAGAAGACCTGCAATATAACAGTTAACCCACTAAAGGAATGAGTAGTAACTAGTAAAAAGATAAAAGAACTATCTGATAGAAACAATAACGGAGGCACAGGCATGTATATGAAGACAGTGGATCCTGCATGAGCCAAACTTAAACATTGTTCCAACCAAAATAGCAACATACAGCAATTAAAGTATATAAGAATGCTCAAACTGCATTGATAAAGTTTCAGAGGACATGGACGTATTACATATCCATATGGATATGATTGAGTCCTTGGGTTTCCAAATTAGTGTAATAGTGCTTCAAATCATTGCTATTGGACTCAGACCTGTTCTAAAAGGTTCAGGTATTTCAAATTGTTTGTTAACAATTAACAAGGTATTCGCAAGGATAGGGACAAAGAAAGAGATAGGATGAAAATATTTTTCAAGCGATACGAATGTAATGAGCAGCCGAAAGGACAAATGCACTTGACGAAACAGCAATACAGTAGTGTTGAGTTGAGAGTTAGAGCCTTCCTTAAACAGATAAAATATCATGAAACATACCACTGAAAAACAGACGAATCAATGTGGCACCCATCGAAGTTACCGAAGAAAGGGAGGGTAAGTATGAAGAGAGAGAATGTGCATTTACTCGCATCTTTTTTTTCATAAAGGGCAATTATTGGAGGTTGAAAGAAATTTTGGTTAAGCATTGAATATAAATGGAAGTACAGAAAAAAAAACAGAGAACATACTCCTTTAGAAAAGGCCTATTTAATTTGCACGCCTCACAAACACATGACAGACCTATTAAATTTATTTGACAACCGTTGGACCTTAGTTGGAGGATTTACCTACTGAGCCACAATATGGGTGGACTCATGAAATATGTTGTACTTCTAAAGTAGATACATCCAATTGCTGAGCTTCTACTAGATGAAATGGTTTTATAACAAGAGTGAGACGACAATAGATGTCTATATAATGTCGATAAGCATCAAATGATGTCTTCTGCTCAGGATATACATGTTCAGTCAAACCAACTGATATGACAATTTCAAAGGTGTGATACAGTGGTTTTGGTCAATTAATAGGTTGCTTTAGTTTAAGCAGATTATCTCTCATAGATCCAATGAATACATTATCATATGTGATGCATTATCTTGAGCAGACATACAGTGAATACAGATTATCTCTCATAGATCCAATGAATACATTATCATATGTGATACAGACATACAGTCAGTAACAAAGTCAAAATGGACACTGGATATAGTTTCAGCCCTGAAGTGGATAGGTTAATCTATATGGCACATGTGTGTCGAAAGTCAATACAATTGATGAGGATTGCTCGATGAACTTGAAATTGAAGAATACCTTTCTCAAAACAAAAGGCCGATGTAGTTCAATTTCAAGTGTATGAAAAGCCCCTATCTGCAAATACAAAACATGAGGTAAGCAAACTTGGTCTAGAATATGTTTACATCCCACAAAGGTATAGTAAAATCTAGGTATAAGAAATTGGCTTATCTTTACTTATAGCACTTATGTTTCTTTAGAGAAAAGATGCGTTTGCAGGTGGAATATGTATAGTTCGTAGTTGACAGAGAATGAATCAATAAGATTTGGAAACTCAGCATGACCTCCGTGCAACTACAACCTCCTATTACAATCTTATTTTCTAAATCACAAAATTTAACATGCTTAAACAAAATTGGCACCTACTTTTACATGTTCATTTTCCAGAATGTTCTTCCCACGTATTCTCAGAATAGCACCTTCTTTGTCATAATCAACATTCTGCAAACACTCTCACAAGTGAAATATTACCAACGTGTAATTATTGATCACAAGACATAAGCCATGCGGCACCAACAACAATATGGGAACGAATGCGACATCATAATGCTGATATGTTAATATGTCATACTGAAGGCTCAAAAAATAACTGCTTTAGTTCAATCTGTTATTGTTTGGCAGTTTTTGCAGTATGGAATATGATATTTGGAAAATTGTAGCTGAAGAGGAGACCACTAGTTTAAATTGTTGATGAAAAGTGCAAAAGCCCACAATTCTAAGTGGGAGAGAGGAAATGTTGGTGCAAATTTTAGAATGACCTCATGAAACTTCAGATTCCATAAACCCACCTTACCTCAACTTTAATTTCAAGTTTTAACTTCACACGCTCTGCTTCTCTCGACCCAGAAGCTGCTTCTCTAAGAACTTTTCTATAGGGCACACAAAGAAACATAAAGAATGTTATTTCCTGTATGAGAACTTTTATTGTTTTGTAAATGTAAGCATTTACTCATGAGGGATGACATTTGAGCAATAAACAGAAATCTGAAAAGTGAAAGATAATAAAGAAATGCTTGAAAAGATGCAAATAACTGATAAAGTTAGCTGCTTACACCATGAAAGCAGTTTAAATATGAACTTTTTAGAAGCAATGTTGCAAACATGCCCCAATTTACAGACATACCAACCAAACTAAGCAACCACAGTAAGTCCCACCCAGAGGCGGGTTCCAATTTACTAATGGAGTCATTATTCTTGATTCCAATCATAATTGTTAAAAGTGTGTCTGAGGAGGCGCCATGGCTCTGACGCTCAAAAGGTTCATGGTCTTGGGCTTTTTAAAGTCGATGCAAGGGGTATTCATGAGGCTCACTAAGGCGTTGCACCTTGGCTGAGGCGCCTAGGGCCAAATAAACTTGGTAATTGTGTATTGTATTATTGTGTGAAACACGATTACAATCAAGGGTATATATAAGAGAAACATTTACACTCTAAACCCTCTAATATAAATATGTACATATATCACACTTAATTGTCTAACAGGGCCTAGGCATGCCTCATAAGAAGTTATTGAATACCTAGTCAAACCCTAATATTAAATAAGTTTTCTCCTCTTCTCATCTCCTAAAATTCTTAGAAAAAGAGTTATTAAATAGATGACATAAGTCAAACCCTAATATTAAATACCCATTCCGTAGAACTTCAAGCCTCCTTCTCTATAAATACCCAGACCTTAAAACTTCTCCCAAACGGCTCACGTTTTAAACCCTTCTCCCTTCAGCCTCTATCAAAATATTGTTGGATGTTGCATTGGAGGATTGTACTTGCTGCATATTTGAGTAGTGTGTAGCGTGTGTATGTGCATATATATATATATATAAGATGCGCCTCGCACCTAATCCCGGGACCCGTTTGTGCCTAAGTGCGCCTTAGACCTTTATCAACTTTGATTCCAATATGAGACACACAATGTTAACTAGAATACCATATCATGATCTATAAGTTTGGCAACACTCCAAATAAATGAAGCAACTATTACATGACATGTTTTCACTTCTTATGACCGGATTGAAATGAGACAGAATCTAATTGTTTTCGATTCCAAAAAGTAAGCAGCATATTGTTAACAATCGAATTCATGAATATCCACCAGTCATGCAGTCATGCTTATAATTGATATTAATTTAGGGTGCGTTTGGTACGCAGACATGACAGGACAAGATGGAACAGGACAGGACGGAAAAGAACAGAACAACTGTCCAGCGTTTGACAAGACATGACAGAACTGGACGGAACAGGACTAGAGTGGTTAAATGACGAATTTACCCCTGATGAAAAATCATAGATTACATCACATAAAACTAATTTACATCACTAATACATAGTTCAATGGATTATCAAAAACATAAAACTAATTTATCACAATTGGATTTTGGATATAGAAATCAAAACCCAAATTTTAAGTTTCAGATTTTAGGTTGTTTCATGTTTGGGTTGGTCGGGTTTCGGATTGATGTCAGTCGGATTCGGGTATTATATAATGCAAAAGTTATATATAAATTCAATCGTTTTTTAGGATGAATACAATCGATTGAAAGATTGATGAAATCGATAGCAAGTTTAAAATTTAGAAAATATTTCAACAGACTATAATTTACGATTAAATATATATATATATATACATAGTATTTAAAATATAGATTTATGTTATTTCGGGTTTTCGGACAGGTTGGGTGGCCAACGATCAAACACCTTATTTTCGGTTCGGATGCGGATTCGGATTTCGGACTATTCGGGTTTTGCACACCCTTAGCTTGGAGACGATGATGAGAAGACATGTTTTTGTTTTTAACAAAGGGTATATTAGTCAAAATATTGTTGTTCTACTTAGTTCCAGGGGGTTGGAGTGGGACAAGTGTGTCCCATGCTTGTTCCACTTAGTTCTAGCGTGTCCCACATATGGTCACGCCAAACATGGACAAGCCTGTTCTGTTCTGTCATGTTCCACTGATCTGTATACCAAACGCACCGTTAATGCAGTGATGTTCAGGATGATAAATAGCTCCAATCATCATATCACCAGACTTATAAACTATAAAAAGCTTACAACTGCCATAGTTGATGTATAGAACATTTCCATATTCTAGAAACATATAAGACGTACAAAATACATAACCCTCAACTATTATGTGGCAATTGGCATCAAAGCTTTAGGCTACAGCTAGATGAGAGTTGCTTTTAGCTGTGTCAGCATTCGACCATCAGAAACATGATAGCCTTAGCTCCAGATATGTCCTTCGCAACTACCACTCCCACCAATGAATGGACTCAACATCCTAGGGTACACCAGTAACCCCTTGAACATTGTGTAGGATGTGCCACCATCCTGTGAAGTCATCACCATATGAAGCCTCAACATTGTCCCCCTGAGTATCCAACAAGCTTCAATGCACATATACGGTGTTTCCATGGCTTATCCTACCTTTAATCTTAATGTATTGAATCCTCATTGGGGATTCAACATCCATGTGTCAACCTGATCAACACTCAACCAGAGCTTCCAAAGATCAATTAAACGAACCATGTGGCATTCTAGTGAAGTATTACATAGAGAAGGCTCCTAGGTTTGTGATAGTTTTACATGGGAGGAGAAGCCCACTATACGACTACTGCTAAATCCATCCCAACCAGAATCCTATCTCCAACAACAAAAGAAACCACAACAAAGCAAACCAATAGGGAATAATCAGTCTATTACTTGCCGGTTCGTGCAAACAATTAAACAAATATAGCCTCCTTTAGACTCAGCGCTTCTTGACTTAATATTTTAACTGCTAAAAACAACATTCTCGTAATTAGTACCTCAGAATTGCTTCAAAGACATTGCTTGAATATTACTAATTTCTACTCCTTGGATTCTTTGCAGGTCTCACCATAGCAAGGTCAGTTACCCTTGGTCATTCAAATTATTTATTAGCTTACTTATCACAAAGTACCACGTATCAAATTATCTTCTTTAAATTCATGTACGCTTAAATTACTGCGACAAACCTGACAGTAACAGCCATGACAGTATCACCCGGAGCAATTAAATTATAAGCGAGCCACAAATCGTCTGATTCGTCAGGAATCATCTGTTTCGAAAATCAATATCAAACAGACAGCAATGAGAATCAATGAAGCAGAGGTGTTCGTCAGCAAAAAAAAAAAAAAATCTTGGTGAGAGAGAGGTATTACCTTGACGCTGCCAGGACCATCGGGAACGAAATCTCTTCGAACGATCTTCATCTCAAGAACGACTGTACGTTCTTTGTCTTTGGTTTTTCTATGTATATATTGTAGTTGCAAACCCTTTCTTTAGACGAGGGTTTGTAGAGATAGCCAAAAAAATTACAGTAAATTATTCACAGTAAATTACAAACTTGGTCCCTGGATTATTGGTCAACATGCATGTTTTGTCCCACTGTGTTTTTTTTTCCACAAAGTAGTTAAATATACCCATAGGGGGTTTGTAGAGATAGCCAAAAATCGATCTCAGTCGGTCCAATCCCAAGTGCTTGGAGTGTAAATGGGTCTTTCGATCACGGTCCCAAGCAAAAAAGGTGAATGTAACCAGTCCTAGTCCTGGTCCCGGTCTCTCGTCCGGTCCAGTTTAAAAAAACCTTAATTATTTTAAATCTTTTTTAACATAATGTTATACAAATTAATATAATATGAATCTTGAACTCTTGTGTATGGTATTGTGTGGTCTTATGAGCATCTAAAGTATCAATGGCAAGAAATGTATTCTTGTTATGGTGGATGAATATTTTAGATATACATGTATAGAATTCCTCATATCAAATACATATACTCCAAAGATAACTATGGCATTTATCAAGAGAATTCAAGTGTTTCTACAACTCCCAGTGTGATAATGGCTTAGAGTTCAAGAATGAGACCATACATACCTATCTGAGTTCAATAAGCATATCTCATAATTTTTCTGCTATTAGAACTCCACAACAAAATGGTGTTGTTGACAGAAGAAACAGAATTCTAGTTGAAGAAGCCAGAACAATGTTGGCATATTCAGACTTGCCTACTTTCTCTGGGTAGAATCAATTTCCACTGCATGTTTTATCTAAAACAGATTCATCGTTAACAAAGGACTTCACAAAACTCCATATGAGATTATTAATAAACGGAAATATAAAAATTTTACATGTTTTGGGTGCAGGTGCTATGTACTTTATGACAAAGATAATCTTGGCAAGTTTGATAACAAAACAGATTAGGGAATTTTTGTTGGATATTCTTCAACCTTTATGGCTTATAGAGTTTACAATAAAAGAACCAAGATTATTATTGAAAGCACAAATTGGCTTATAGAGTTTACAATAAAAGAACCAAGATTATTATTGAAAGCACAAATGTCACATTTGATGACAAGGCAATACATGCTTCTGAACACATCGGTTTAGAACCCATGCTATAGACTAAGACTTCTAAACCAACTACTTTTAATAGTTCAAGTGATTCATAACTTATTTGATGATTCTCTGGATTATATTGCAAAATATCAAGTACAAAGACCAACCAGAGATCTGAAGTATCTCAACTAGTAGAACCATGTGTTGTAGTGTCAAACATCTATGGTACTTTTGGAGTTCTTAATCTTCCACAACTCTAAGTGAAAGTATATCTGGACAAGATAATTAGTGTTCTGATCAGTACACTTAAATCTATGGATTGCCTAGTCAGATCTCTGACTCTACACAACTAGATATATCTCATGTTCCAAAGATAACTATATCTGAGGGGATGCATCAAGAAGTACATTCATAAATTAATACTCAAATTTCAAAAGAGGATGATATTCAAAATGATGAAGCAAATTATGAACCCCTACCATCTGTCACCAAGTGGACAATAGATCACCCTATACATCGGATTATTGGTGATCTTGCAAAAGGTGTTCAAACAAGGTTTATAATTGCAAATGAATGCTTCTATGTAAATTTTTAGAGCAAAATTAAACGAAGAAGCCATCTAAAGCATTAGAAGATCCAGACTGGGTACTTGTTATGCAAGAAGAATTATTGTAGTTTGAAAGAATCAAAGTCTGAAAGATCAAACTCCAATGCCCTCCTGGAAACTAGAATACGGCGAGTTCAAGCCTTAGTACAAGATCTTTCATAGTACAAATCTTTCAGAGTACGATATTTCTCTCTCTAAACTCACTCTCTAATTGTGTCTAATAAGTCTACTAACAAAAAGACTATTTGTAGTTTGAAAGAATTAAAGTCCGGAGGTTGGTTCTAGGGGTGCTCACGGGTTGGGTTGATCGGGTTAAAGGCATTTCAGCAACCCAACCCAATGTTGGCGGTTTGAGAATTTTCAACCCAACCCAACCCAAACAAAAGTGCAACCCAACCCAACCCATTCGGGTTGGCCGATTTGGTCGGGTTGGTCAGTTTGTGTTTAATCAAAGTAAAAACAATATTGAAAACATAAAAAGAAGGAAAATTTTCTTTGAAATACGATCCATCATTCAAAAGAATATACGAGTTCATCAAGTATTTAGGTATTACATATAACTTTCCAATAATGTCCTCTTATGAGTTTCATTGCTCGTTATTGCCAAGTTGTTTTTGGTAACTTATACATATTAAAGGGAAATATAAATAATTTTAGAGAAGTCACTAAAACGTTTATCGGGTTGGTCGGGTTACTTTGAGCCTAACCCAATAAATTCGGGTGGTCCTAATTTTGTATCGATTATATGTCGGGTTACGTCGGGTTGATTTTTTCCCGGGTTGGTCGGGTTGGGTTGATCGGGTTGGTTGAGTTTTTGAGCACCCCTAGCTGGTTCCAAGACCAAAAGGCAAATCTATCAGTGGAACAAAATGGTTTTTCATAAATAAGAATGATGAAAGTGGGATTATAGTTTGAAATAAAGATAGACTAGTAGTCAAAGGTTGTTGTCAACAAGAAAGTGTAGAGTACGATGAGACATTTACACTAGTGGCAAGATTAGGGGCTATCAGAATATTTCTTGCCTATGCAACTCACAAGAACTTTAAAGTCTATCAAATGGATGTGAAATTTGCATTTTTGAATGGTGTATTAAATGAAGAAGTCTATGTTAAACAACCCGAAGGCTTTGTCAAGCATCCAGATCATGTATATGTTTTGGATAAAGTTTTGTATGAACTTAAACAAGCTTCAAGAGCATGGTATGAAACTCTGACTACTTTTCTTCTCAAATTTGGATTTCAAAAATGTATTATTGATATTACCTTATTTCTGAAAAAGCAAGATGAAGATCTGATTCTAATACAAATTTATGTAGATGATATAATTTTTGGCTCTACAAATTTTAAGTACTGCAAGAACCTTTCAAAGTTAATGAAAATCATTTTGAAATGAGTATGGTGGGAAAACTTAACTTTTTCTTAGAATTACAAGTTAAACAAACTCCTAAAAAGATTTTCATTAACCAAGCTAAATATACCAAAGATCTTTTAAAAAAGTTTAATATGATTTATTGCAGTGCAATAAAGACACCTATGGCCACTAGAGTAAGGAGTGTGTAACAACTCACCTGCCGAATCAACTAGCCCCGAAAATGGATGGCGTTTAAGCGCGCAACCTACACCCGACCATCGGGGCAAGTGAGACAAGGCATGTCGGTTTAAAGAATCTGTTGATTACGTGGTGTTGTGCCTTGCAACACCATTTAGGTGGCCCATTGACTATAATACACTATTCGAAATTGATTCGTTTCTGCCAACGACAGACTGCTTGAGTTGCTTTCGCGGCGAGAGAGGGTCGTTGCCTGCTGGCCAGGGGACGGACTGGGAACGGCCTCTTCGGGGGCCTTCCCCGGGCGTCGAACAACTAACTCAGAACTACTAGGGATTCCAAATTCCTACGTCAGGTCTCATAGCCTCTGTGACCTTCACTTCACAGCCTGATTAATGCTTTGTTTTAATTAAACAGTCGGATTCCCCTTGTCCGTACCAGTTTTGAGTTGGTAGTTCGACGCCCGGGGAAGGCCCCCGAAGAGGCCGTTCCCAGTCCGTCCCCCAGCTGGCACGCGACGACCCGCTCTTGCCGAGGAAGCAGTTCGAGCAGTCCGGTGCCACCGAGATAACCAACTCTATTATCGAAAAAATAAGGAAAGGTGCGACGATTTGGCACCAGATATCCGGAGGTGTGGAAAGAGCAAGCAATATCGGAAGGTAGCAAAACGAAGTATTATGAATGCACTAGTCCCAGCTGCCATAGTTTTCTTTTGGAGCTCTAATGGAGAATAGAAATCATTAGGTGTCATGGGAGACCATTTGTTGTCTTAAGCATTTTTGTAGGTTTCCTGTGTTGCATACCTAATCGACGTAATCGTGTGGTTCGATAGATGTTCCTTTTCGTCATGCGTTGCTCATGCGAGGGCACGTCTGCCTGGGCGTCACGCATCGCGTCGCCACCGACCACGCCTCCCCTGTGGGGATGCGTCTCGTTTGGGATGGAGATTGGTCTCCCATAAAATTAATTCTGATCCATCTGAAACCAGATGATTTAAAAACTTATACAAACAAGATTGGTTCTTTGTTGTATCTGACTACAAGTAGGCCTATATTATGTTCTCCACATGTTTTTGTGACACCCCAAAATGGGTTCAATAAATATATGTGAAAAAAGGAGAAGGGAAATAAAATAATGAGTTATATTTTATTGTATAAAAAATATAAAAATATTTGAAAATCAGACTAAGAATGAGATAAAATGTCAGATTAGGTGTGAAAAGTGTAATAATGGCCAAAAAATTAGGGCAAAGGGGTCGAATGTCATTAACTGATAGTCAGAGGTGTCAGATGTGAACTTTCTCATTATTGAGAGACTTGTTTTGCCAAAGGTACAAGTCTGATTGAGAATCAAAATTTGATAACGATGGTTGATCTTGTAAGGTTCCGATTGGTTTTATTTGTCAACTAATAAGACCAAAAAATTTAGATAAATGAAAAGAACTGACCAGGGAACATTTTGGGTTCAAGAAAATCGAGATTTCGTCGATTTTTGGGAGAGAAATCGGAGGTTGAAGTTCGAAGTGAAAAATCATCGTTTATCGATGATTGGAGGTAAAATACTCAACTAAATTTTGAGTTCTTTATATGGTTAGCTTCGTTTTTTAAGTCCTCTATTGAACCTTATTAGCCTTATGTCTCAGATTTTGGTCTAGAAGGTCCGATTTCGTGTTTTGTTACTGATTTTTGTGTTGGTTTAAAACCGAAACTTTAAATGCAAACATGAGACTCAATACTTGATGATTTTTGTTGATTTTTGTTCCTCTGGTTGAGGAAAATCATTTTCTAGAGTTTTTGCAAAAAAAAAATCACTGAAAATAGTGGAAAAATGAGGTCATACGACATAAAAAATAGACAACCATGGTTTTGAGGTTTAGCTACGTCGGCCGGAGAAAAATGGCCGAACGTGGCTTACCAGTCGGACTGCTTGCTTGCTTGCTGGGTCAATCTTTTCTTTCTCTTTGGGTTGTTTTTGTCTATTAGGCTTGTCATTTAGGTCCATATAATTTCTTTGAGTGTAGGATTAAATTCATCAGGTTTCAAATTTGGATTTAATCAAATGGACTTATTATTAATATTAATATTATTATTATTTCTCTCTCTCTCTCTCTCTCTCTCTATATATATATATATATATATATATATGGGCTGTTAATTCTTTGAAACAAAAAAATAGTTGAACTTTCCTAGCTTAAATTGCAATTTATGGATAGATTTAGATTAAGTGTATTTTTTTATTGGAGATTAATTAATAATTAGGAATTTAACTAATTAAATTAATTTCTATTTTAATTAATATATTAATTTAAAATATATTTAATTAATATTATTTTAATTTAGAAATTTAGGTTATTTAATTAGTTGTTCCTAAGCAAAAGGTCTTATGATAAATCATTTAATTAATATTAAATTACGGATTCAAAGGTCGTGTTTTGGTTAAATATTATCAAGACACTTTAATGCGGAAAATATGATTCCTATAGTTATTATAAGGATAAATCGGTGTTAAGAGTCGTTATTAAGCGTAAAACTTGGAGCTTTATTAAATATTTTTCTGTTGAGTTAAAAATTGGATTAAAGCGTCATAATTTGAGTTAAATAATTATTGTGACGTTTTTAATTTGGAGAGATGGATTTATAAGTTCATAAAATAATTGTTTTGACGTTTTAGGACGTTGTTGAGTTTTAGACGTGGAGTTTGACTAAAGTTAGTCAATGTTGACCGAGTTGACAGAGAGTTGACTTTTACCTCGTTTGACCCATAAAGATTTTAACGATAAGATCAAATGGAGATATCTGAGACATTAAGCCTGCGTTTGGTACATGAGACAGAACAAAACAGGACGGGACACAACTCACTGACTCATGTTTTGCGTGACATAGGATAGGACAAAAATTCACTGTCCCATGTTGGGCGCGACATGGGACAGGGACAAGGATTGAGACAGGATGGGACAAAAATGGTTTTTTCTTGTTCCACCAAAATAGGTGGAACAACATGAGACAAGAGTGAGACAAAAACTATAAAAATATTTATTTACTCTCATTTGATATATAAACCAAACATGATATTTGTTTTAATGGTCATCACCACCCATTGTCGTTGCCACCATCATCGGCGGCCACCGGTAACCACCGTCGGCCACCTCCACCTCTTCCTCCACTACAACAACCTCCTCCACCACTTCCAAAACAACCGCCCATCGCCACCACCACTACCATCGTTGACCACCCCCACCAATCACCACTATCCATCACTGCCACCACCATCAATAGGCACCTCCAACCACCGTCGACCACTTCCGCCTCTTCCTCCACTACAACAACCTCCACCACCACCTCCACAACCATCAGTCATTGCTGCCACCACCACCATTGTCGACCACCTCCACCTCCACCTCCACCGATCATCACCACGACCCCCACCCCTACCGATCACCACCACCCATTGCCGCCACCACCACCACCGCCAACGACCGTCAGCCACCTCCACATTTTCATCCACTGTAACAACCTCTTCTACCACCTCCATAACCACCGTTCATCGCCACAACCATCGTCGACCACCTCCACCTCCACCGGTCACCACCACCGATCACCGCCCACCATCACCTATACCTCTACCACATCGGCCACAACTACCTCCTCCACCACCACTTTCACGTTCTCTACAACCGCCGTCGTTCACTAGCCATCCATTGCCTTTACTTATACCTGTCACTACAACCATGCCGCGACCAATTCATAAAGATCTTCCCAATTGAATTAAACATAGTATTTCCTCTGTATGAATTGGGTTTTTTCGAACTACCATCAATTATTTCAGATTCTTCATTAAAATTTCGTACTATTATTTATGTATATGAAAATTATGTAAAAAACTAAAAATGCTTATAAATTAAAAATTTTAAAATATATACTTGTGTCATTTATAACTATTATATGATTCATAAAATCATGTAACAACTTTTAGAGACAACTTGTCTAGTCCTGTACCAAACACCAGACATACACTTGTCCTGTCCAGTCCTGTTCTGTCCTGTCCAGTCTTGTCCTGCCCTCTTGTCCTATCCAGTCATGTTATGTTATGTCCAGTTTTATCAAATCATGTATGTGTACCAAATGCTACCTAAGAGACCCAATTTTGGATTTTGACTTTAGGTCGAGTCAGGTTAACCATAGTTGACTTTTGGAGAAATTAAGCCTTTAATTGGATATGGTGGTATGAAATGTGTAAGTTTTCAGTCAAGAGATATTAGTAGCCGATGTACACGCAATCAGGCGAGTCTTCATGAGACTTACAATAGGATGTATACCTACGTATAAATTAATTTTAAGCATTATATAATTTGTATGGTGATGTGTACGTATGCATGATGTTTCCGTTTACATACATGATCCAATATGTTTTACATGTATGTTATTTATTATTAGTTGCATGTTATTTGTTTATTTTGTTTTCAAATAACTCTAGCATATTGTTTCATACGAAAGTTTCATGATCAGTTTTAATGGGTGGGCGTTTGACCAGTAAGTCACACGACACGTGGCACGACCCCGTATTGGGTGTCCAGACAGGTGCAGGTCGGACATCCCAGGGAATGTTAGTGACAAAATGACACATACCAGATAAGACAGTTTATGAGATCTCTTTTCTTTCAGTGTTGCATGTTTTTCTAGAAAATGCATATTATTTGGTATAGAGTTTACAAGTTGAATATGTATGATGTGAAATGATTTTATTCACGCAAACCATGAACTCACTGAGCTTTATAAGCTGACTATAGTATGCATCTTAGGGACGGAAGGTTTCAGGTTGGACAAAGGAAAAGGGCACACATAGAGACTAGCCTAGTCCATCTAAATTCAATACTTATGTTCAGACATATATGATAGATAAATTTGTAACGCAATCCAGTATGGGACAAGTTAGTGTAAGTCACAAATTCAAGCTCTAAACAAGGAAATCAATGTAAAGATACAGAGAGAGAAAGTCATATATCATTGATAGCTCTCAAATTTACAAGTCAAAAATGATCTCAAGTGTTACAAGATTCAAAGGAACAAAATTTATTTATAATAAGTCAACAACACTGTTAGATATAGTTTTAATCAATTTATATTGTAATGTTTGACTAGTATAGTTGACTTTTGTATATTGGTGTTGTATGAGGTTATGACTTGTGTAACCCATATAAATACCCTTTCCTTTGTATTCATTGTAACTAAGTAAGTCATTATAAGTCTAGTAATTCCAAGTCTTGTAACTCTTTACTGTGAGATATATGACATTAGACTTGTGACCAATTTCTCTCTCTAGATTCATTCTCTTTGTGTTTAATCTTTGATTGTTAATGCTTGAATTTGGAACATCAATTGGTATCAGAGCCAAATCAGATTGAATTAGAGGGATCAACACAATCAATTTTGGCAGAAAAATCGATTTCCATTTGAGGAAAGTTCACTGTTCATCGTATACACTGTTCCATTGATCAAAGTTTGATTGAGTGATGTTTTTGATGTAAATTTGATTGCACTGTAATCGTCGAGTGGTATAGAACATTTCAAGTTTACACTGTAATCACTATTGCACAACATTTAAGTGTCAATTTGATCAATCTTGTTGTTTTTAGAATGTTTCCATTTTCGCACTATTCAAGATCAAATCCATTTGATTTTGATTGTTCTTGAAAAATTTGATGCACAAGGGTTGTTCTCGATCATTCAGTGAGCATATATATTGTCAAATTTTAGTGATCAAATTCCAAGATTTGGGTGGAAATCAGTGTAATTTTTGAAGAAAATGTTCAAGATCCACAAAATTCGCATAACTCTTGAAGAACTCGCATGAAGAACTTGTATGATGAAGAATTTGCATGAAACAATGAATAAAAGCTTCTAAGGACAGAATTCACATAAAGCATTATACGAATTCCCAAGGATTCGCACAAAGCCATATACGAAAAGCTCAGATTTCGCATAAAGGCACATACGAAAAGTCAAGATTTCGCATAAAAGCGTTATACGAAAAGCTAAGGATTCGCATCAAGAAGTTGAAATTTTTTCTAAGCCAAAATTTCGTATCGATACGAATTGTTCAAGCCTTGAAAAGTTTCTAAGGGAGGAATTCGCATCACAGTGATACTATTTGTGCGAAAAGTGAAGAATTCACATCCTTCCTTATGCGAAATGTGCAGAATTCGCACATAACTACATGCGAAAAGTGAAGAATTCACATATAGTTACATGCGAAAAGTAAAGAATTCTTATCCTTGTTTATACGAATTCTTGTGTTTGTGCGAATTGTTTGTGAGTGTTATACGAATTCCATACTTAGTTTTATTTTGAGTGATTTTTCTGTGATTTTTAATAGTTGATTTTTTTTGATTATCTGACTAACGATTTTTTTTTCAAGCATTATTTTCAGATAAATTCTAATCATGCCTTACACAGATGAGAAGGGTAACACTGTTCTTACAAATAGAGACTGTGCATTGACATACATGTCTGAGATACCTAAAATTGAAGCTGAAAATGCAAAACTTAAACTTCAGAACTCAGAGTTGAAAGCTGAAATAGAGACAATGAATGTCAAACTGAAGAAAGCTGAGATACAAGTATCTACTTACCAGGCAAAAGGAAAAGATTGGTTAAAGAGAGTTGATGAGAGAAGTAAGATTGAGAAAGCTGAATTTGAGAAATCTTTCAACTAGAGATTATCTGATCTTTCTAAGATTGTTGAAAAAGAAAAGAAAGATTTAGAAATCAGATGTGGCCAAACTTTTACAACAAGTTTCTGACTTTGAAAATATTGTAATATCTGAAAGAGATATCTTTGAAAAAGAAAATAAAAATTTTGAAAAGAAAAATATTTTACTTTTCAAAGAAATTTCTAAAAAGAATCAGAACTTGGAAAAAGATTTTGAATCTGAAAGAAAGGTTTTTGAAACTGAAATTTCAAATCTAACAAACAAGGTAGTTGATTTGTCTACAGATATACTTAAAGGACAAAAGAGTAAATCTGATCTTCAAAGCAAATTTTATAAACTTTGCAATGAAACATCCAAGTTGAATAACAAGATCAAACAACTTGAGAAAGCTAATGTTGATTTGTCTGATAAGATAACATCTGAAACACCTGATTTATCTTCTTATGATGATGATTCAGTTGAATCAGTATGTTCCTTTCAATCAGTGTCTAGCTTATTTCAAAAGATGGGATTTGTGTGTCCCTGAATCTAGTTTCTAATCACAAACAATTAATAAAAACAAACAAGATTGATCCAATTACCTGTTTGATTTCACTTTTAAATTCAAGAATACAACTTTCTCTCTCTAGAACTCTCTCTCTCTTTCTAAACGTATTCTCTCTCTAAAATACAACTGAATACTACTTCTGTTTGTTGCTTACTTATTACAAAGCAAGGAAACCTATTTATACCTACAACTAATTACAAAGAAAAACAAAATACAAAATACATTGACTTTTATTATAAAAGACTTTGACTTTAATGAGATTTGACTTTCTCAGCTTTGACTTCTTGAACTTTGACTTTTGTCTTCTTGATCTTGTATCCAACATATTTATGCTCTAACAATCTCCCCCTTTGGATTCAAGATCACTGTTGAAAGATCTAGCAATTCAGTCTTCACTTTAAGCTCTGTCAGTACAATCTCCTCTTTTTCTTTGACTGTATTCTTTCCAAAACTATCTTCAAACGATTAACTGTTATCCCAGATTTTAATCTAGTTGGTAAACAATCACAGAAACAAGTAATCAAACAACACAATAATAATCAAGAGATATATAATTCAGAGTACATACCAATCCTTTGTATAAACTGTTAAACCTTGAGTGTTCTTGATACCCTTTGAATACAGAGAAAATAGGGCTAACTATTTAGAAAATTATCAGAGTTCTTACAAGGTTAACCTAAAACTAAACTAATCAAAACTTTAAATACCTAAGCCTTATGGGCTTTAACCTTAATGGGCTTTCTAATGGGCTTGGGCCCAATAGCTTAATAACTATTGACTTATTACATAATAAACCCTCTAATTAACTTTAGCACAATTGCAGTTTAAACCCTTAACTTTAACTTTAATCTTGAATACAATTTATGATCCAACAATCTCCCCCTTTGGATTCAAGATTAAAATTTTTTTTGCAATTGTCTTCGGGTCTTCTCTTGTCTTCACTTATCTTCAGATATGTCGTTGATCGCTTCAAAACTTGATATCGTTAAAAACTTTAAAATCTTTAAAATCTTTGAAAATTTGAATATCTTCAGATCTTCAGATTGTATTCTCCCTTTTTGTATCTTCTCCCCCTTTTTATATCTTCTCCCCCTTTTTGATGAGTGGTGAGAATCAACATCATCAAAACTTGGCAAAACAATCTCCCCCTTTTCAAGACAATCTCCCCCATTGTGTATGATCACGTAAGCACAGTCTTCATCATGTAACGAGCCCTGTATGAAATAAGAGCAGTCTCTCCAAATGGAAAGAGTGATTATCTCAATCTTTTCAGATTCAAATAAAAAGTAGTAACCATTCGAATCTTTTCAAATTCAAACAGTTAATAAGTGTAACCCTGAATCAACAAATGACTCAGTTAGAATGCCTGTCAATGACACAAAGTCACTGAGTAACACAAAGTTACTATATAAGGAGCTGGTTTGATGTAGACTCCCCAGGTCTTCCATTCAATCATCGAATAACACATGGTTATCTATGAACGTTCTGACAGAAAACATATTTCTGTGTGCTTGTGCATGTGTATGAAAGAATTAAGCATAGATGATTGCTTTTCAATAAAGGCTCAAAGTATGTAAACTTGTTGAGACAGCAACAAATTGTACAAAGACTCAATGTGCATGAGAAAGGGTTCGAAGGTGGGGCAACTTTCCTTCTTTTTCAATATTAGTATCTTCCAAATGAAGAACCAATAGCGTATGTGCTGCGTCCCCAGAAAATGTGAAACATTCTCTTTTTGAGAAAAGAATGAGTAGCTGGTGGGGTTGTATGCAAGAGATGGCATGGGCTAGTTGCCTATTTCAATGATGGTCACCAAAGAATGTGATCCAATCAGATTATGTGGCTGCCCGACTTAGAAAGTAGTTTGGTGCAGAGTTTAATATTCTTTTACTCTGTTCTCTCACCCTCTTTCTTTTAATGCTCACGTCTAACCAATCTCTCTTTTTCATTTTACCTCTTCACACACCATCACTCAATTCTTTTGACCCTTCTCCCCTCAATCACTCAGGGAATACTTCCTGGGTAGGAAACACTGGTTATCGTGAATCCATGGAAGTTTTGTTAAGCTCACACACTGAATCCCATGTATTTTCCTAAAAGAAACATGTTGTTCAACAGGCTATTGTACATGTAAGCACAAATACCACTTGTTACATGAGAAATAAGACTTTCGGAGATGTCAAAACAGTTATGTATGACGATGCAATTCTCCCCCTCAAACTAAAAGAGTTTGACAATTAAGCTCATAGGAGTTTTGTCATGAAGAACAATATGTTGGAGAATCAAAAACGAATGTTGTTTATATGAACAATATATAAACATATTTTCAATGAAAGCACATGAAATGACGTTTGATTCAATCAACAGTGAATACAAAGAACGTGAGTATTACCATAGAAAGATTTAACTTTTGATACATGGTAATAACAAAGTCAAAATAGAATGTTCTGAACCGTTATGTGTATGAATACTTGACAAAGTATATTGACAAGATAAAACACAAGTATTTATCTTTAAGAACACACGGTCAGATAAGCATTTAAGTATCCAAAAATCTGTTAATATCACAGATATTCTCCCCCTTAAATCACTATAGGTTTTTTTTTTTTTTTTTAAATTAATAAGGAAATAAAGCATATAAAAAATAGATAGAGCACTGAAGTGCGGGTTCTAATCCGATGTGATTAGAAGCCATTGTCACTTGACCAAACCTGCATAAATGAAAGAAACAATGGTAATCATTTATGAAAATGATTCCTTTCTCGTTAACAACAGTTGGAAAATAACACACTATTAAGATTTGGAATACTCCCCCTTGAATCATGAGTAAGGTTTAAGACATGTTCAACATACCAAGTTTGCTGATTAGAAATTGAAATCGCTTTTCATCCAATGGTTTGGTGAAAAGATCAGCTAACTGGAAGTCAGTTTGAACAAAGTGCATTTCAATATTACCTTTTTCTACATGATCCTTGATGAAATGATAGCGTACATCTATATGCTTGGTCTTCGAGTGCTGTACCGGATTAGCAGTTATAGATATTGCACTCTTGGAATCACAATAAATCGGAACGCGCTTGTAGTTGTATCCAAAGTCCCTTAACTGTGTCGTCATCCAGAGGACTTGAGAACAGCAGCTAGCAGCAGCTACATACTCAGCCTCGGCAGTGGATGTTGAAACACAATTTTGTTTCTTTGAAGTCCAGCTTACAAGTTTGTCACCTATGAATTGACATGATCCAGAGGTGCTTTTCCGGTCTAGCTTACAACCAGCATGATCAGCATCTGTAAAGGCAGTTAGTTCAAAACGAGAATCCTTTGGATACCAAAGGCCTAGATTAGGAGAACCTTTGAGATATTTAAGGATTCGCTTAACAGCAGTTAAGTGCGACTCTTTAGGATTAGACTGATATCTCGCACAAAAGCATGTGGCAAACATTATATCCGGGCGACTGGCAGTCAGATAAAGTAAAGAACCAATCATGCTACGATACACCTTTTGATCAACAGGTTTCCCGAAGGGATCCGCGTCTAAGAGTGTACCAGTAGCCATTGGTGTTTTCATGACCGAACTATCTGACATATTGAACTTTTTCAAAATATCTTTTATATATTTAGCTTGATTAATAAATATGCCTTCGGGTAATTGCTTTACTTGTAGACCAAGAAAGAAATTTAATTCACCCATCATCGACATCTCAAACTTTGTTTCCATTATCTTTGAAAAGTTCTTACAAAATTTTGGATTTGTCGACCCAAATATTATGTCGTCAACATAAATCTGAATAAGAATCAAGTCATCACCTTGCCTTTTAAGAAATAAGGTTGTATCTACTGTACCTTTCTTGAAACCAGAAGCAAGTAGAAATTTAGTGAGAGTTTCATACCAGGCTCGCGGTGCTTGTTTAAGACCATAAAGCGCTTTGTCTAAAACATAGACATGATCAGGGTGATGAGGATCAACGAAACCTTCAGGTTGAGCCACGTAGACCTCCTCATGCAGAACGCCGTTCAGGAAAGCCGACTTTACATCCATCTGATAGACTGTAAAGTTTTTGTGCGCTGCATAGGCTAGAAAGATTCTGATGGCTTCGATCCTTGCAACCGGGGCGAATGTTTCATCATAGTCAATGCCCTCTTGTTGACAATACCCTTTGGCGACCAAACGAGCTTTGTTTCTCACGACTACTCCAGCTTCGTCTTTCTTATTTCTGAACACCCACTTTGTTCCAATAACGGATTTACCTTTAGGTAGTGGGATCAAGCGCCATACCTTGTTCCTTTCGAATTGTAGAAGCTCGTCTTGCATAGCAGAAATACAGAAAGGATCACGTAGAGCTTCAGCCGCTTTCTTTGGCTCTAAGGAACTGAGGAAGCTTGAAAACATGCAGAAGTTAGCTGTTGCAGATCTTGTTGTGACACCAGATTGTACGTCACCTATCACGTTGTCCAGGGGATGATCCTTAGTCCAACGATGTGTCCTTGGTAGTGCATCAACTGTTTGTTGCGTATTGGACGCATCGTTGTCATCTTGCACGGCAGGTTGCTCCACAGATGTACTCGGGACATCTTGTACTGGTGTTTCTGACACTGAAGCTTCTGGACTAGCGGTTGAAGTGCTCGGGACTTCGTTTCCAGATGAACTATCTGTAGAGACAGATTCAATATTAGTAGAGTCAGAAACTAATGGTGTAGTTGTACCTGATGGAGTTGAAGTGTCAGTGACTTCGTCGGAAGGTCCAGGCATGTCTTCAGAGATAGTAGGGACCTCCGAGTTTGTACCACTTGTTATTGATGTTGATATGCCTTTTTCAAAATCTGCACATATATCATCAAAGGCATCAATAAACAGTAAATCTAACTCAGATGAATTAGAGTTAGAGTTAGAAGAAGTGAATCCTTTAGGTGCTGGTTCTATTCGTGATTGAATAGAAGCTTTGTCTTTAAGACCGAGTTCTGAACTGTTGTGTCCAGAAGTCATTGTAGAATTCTCATCAAAGGAGACATTCATGCTCTCAACAACCGTCTTAGTTCGAATAATGTAAATTCGATAAGCTTTGGATGTCAGAGAGTATCCAACGAGATATCCTTCATCCGCTTTCTTATCAAACTTTGATAATCCTTGACGCTCTTTTAGAATGTAACACCTGCAACCAAAGACACGAAGAAATTTGATATTAGGTGTACGATTGTTAATTAACTCATATGCTGTTTTATTAAATCGCCTGACCACAATGGTACGGTTCTGTGTAAAACATGCTGTAGCGACTGCCTCGGCCCAAAGGTACATGGGTAGATCTGAGTAAGCAAGCATAGTACGAGCTGCTTCAACCAGAGTGCGGTTCTTCCGTTCAACAATGCCGTTTTGTTGCGGAGTGTAGGCTGCGGAGAAGTTGTGTGAAATACCCACGGAAGTAAGATAACTCTTCAGGGTGTCATTCTTGAACTCCGTGCCATTATCACTGTGAATGGTTCTTACTGGCAGTTGAAGACGTACTTGAATACGCTTGATGAAAGCGATAATCAACTCTGGCGCATCTGACTTGTTGCGAAGAAACTCGAGCCATGTATACCTTGAGTAGTCATCTATCATTACCAACACATACTTCTTTCCGTTGATAGATGCTGTGCGCATTGGGCCACAAAGGTCCATATGAAGAAGTTCCAGTGCTGATGAGGTTGATGATTCAACTTTGGACTTGAAGGAGCTACGCTTCATTTTGCCCAACTCACATGCGGAACAGAGTGAGTCTTTTTCGAACCTCATTTCTGGTAGACCTTTGACCAGACCTTGTCTTTGTAGCTTCGCTATAGATCGGAAATTCTGATGAGACAAGCGTCGATGCCACGTCCATGATTGTGCTTTAGAAGCTTTGGCTAGTAGACATACTGGACGTGTGGCAGACAGTGTAGGGAAATCTACATAGTATAGATTTCCATGGCGCTCAGCTTTGAAGACTTCGTAACCATCGTGATCTTCTAGATAGCAATGAGTGGTTGTGAAGCGGACTTGATATTGCATGTCACAGAAGTGACTGGTACTGAACAGATTGTGATCAAGTCCTTCAACATATAACACTTTTTGAATCTTCACAACACCGTTATCGAGCATTCCATATCCTCTGACGTGGCCTTCGGCTTCAGAATTTGCAAATCTAACTGCTCCGGCAGGCTCCTCCACATAGTTATGCAAGAGGTGCTTGAATCCTATCATGTGGCGTGAACATCCGGAATCTATTACCCACAATCGACAGGCCTGCAAAAGAGACAATTAGTTTTGCTTAGGCACCCATATCAGGATGGGTCCTTCGCGGTTAGCATCAAGCAACTCAGGAATATCATCTGGTTTGACTTTCACTCTCCATTCATAACGCGGTTTTGGAACCCATTTCCAAACCATCTTAACATTCAATTCCTGAAAATGCTTTTTAGAAGTAGGATTGGCAACCTTAACACGATACACTTTTGGTTGTGTAGAAGAATCAGAATTAGAATTAGACTTAGAGTTTAGCTTAGCTTTGGTTTTATTCTTTTTGGACTTAGGAGGGGAGTAGTATTTGAATGAATTATCCCAACAGTGTTTGCAATAAAGATTCTTTCGAGCAAAATTCATAAACTTAGATTTATCGGAACAAATCTTACATTCATGTTTATCAAAAGAAGTACTATTCAAAATAACACTGTCTGTAGGACAACTACTAGAATTCAAACTATTTTTTTTTATTCAAACTAAGATCTTTATTCTTCTTACTCTTCCCAACTCCATTTCCTCTTATATCTGAAACAGAAACAGGAACCTTGTTAGTCTCTAACTTAGAAGGTGGTTCTTTTCTAGTGCTCTTTGAAGTCTCACCCTTTTCAAAAATACTTGGTGGATATTCAGGACAATCAGAGTAAGCAACTGTAGATTTTGCAGGAGCATCAAGTTCTGGATTGGTTCTTACCTTCCAGCTTGGATCATTTAACATCTGTTTTTCATTTGAAGCATTTTTAAACAAAGTAATTTTCAAATCATTGATCTCAGTGCAAAGCTCTTGATTTATTTTTAAAGACTTTTCAAGTTTATGTTTGAGATCAAAGTTTTCATCGTCAACCTCATCAAGAGATTGTTGCAACATATCAATTTGCTTCATCAATTCAGATGTATTACCATCCACAGAATTTGATCCCTTTAAATCAGAAACAGGATCAGAGTCTGATGCATTCATCATATAAGAGAATATCTCTTCAGTCATTGACTCAATAAACTCCGTTTTATCATTTTGAACACAAGATTCATCCGCGGTAGCAGCAACTTCTTCAACCTCTTCAGGAAGTAAAGGTTTAGAAGCAATGGGAGTTGAGACTGATGGTATAGTAGATGGATCAACATCCGATTCATACTCATCAATTTTGCATGCAGTCTCAGGTAGAACTGTGTTGGTGCTCACTGATTCTTTAGAAGGTGTGGTAAATAGTGATTCAAACTCAGTAAATTCGATCTTTCGAGTTGCATAGCTTTCGTTCAAATCACCATATGTAAAACCAACAGATTTAAAAAGATTTTGAGAATCAGTGTCACCAGACTTGTTCTTTCTCATTTCTTCTTGACCTTTGCCGGCTATGAGAGCCACAGAATCCTTCAGATGATTAGACTCATTATTCATAGATCTCACCTCATCCTCATGTTGAGCAAGAGTAGAGAAGATATCGGTGACATTTTCTCGAGCCATATTCTTCGACATCTGGAGGTTGATAGCAAAGTTCTTCCATTCTGGATTCAGATTCTTGATGAACTTGTAGTTTATCTCAGAAGCAGATTTGGCGATTTTGTTCCTCCGCAAGTCATTGAGAATAATGTTGTACCTACTATAGGTATCTAAAAGCAGCTCTCCTTCTTTGGCATGAAATCCCTCGTAAGCATTTATGCACATATTCTGCTTAGCTTGAATAGAAGCTTCACTTCCTTCAAACTGCCTTGCTAGTTCATCCCAGATTCCTTTAGCAGTACTCTGACTGTCGACACGATTGTAGATGTCGTTTGGAATTGCCATCGTCAGATAGATTAGAGCTTCTTCTTCTAACTTGAGCTGGTCTTTCTGCTTTTCAGTGAAGAACTGAACAGGTTTAGGAATATCTCTGTCAGGGATTTCAGGAGAGGAATCTGTAGCAGGTTGACCCTTTACTGTGATCATTGGAGTTTTGGGACCTTCAATGATTATTGTCATGAACTCTCTGTTCTTGTGATTCAGAAACTGAATCATTCTTGTCTTCCACTGCTGATACTCATTTGCCACGAGGACAGGAGGTTTGATTTGAGAACCCATCGAAAGAAGCTGATTCGACATCTTAGCTGTACGGTTAGTAAATAGACTTTTCTGTACCAAGACAACCAACTAGATGAGATCGTTAGAATCAAAAGTAAAGACTACACTAAAAAATTTTCAGAAAAAAAATAAATTTCCAAAAATAATCAAATGCAGTCCTCGCTCACAGTATAAAGCACTAATATCTATGAATAAAATACTGAAAAATTAAGAAGATTTTGATCAAGCACAAAACTTTTGTCCCCCTTCGCAGACTTAGCACGGGGGTCCCGCTACCCGGTTAGCGGGTGGGGTCAAGGGGCAACGCCCTTGCGGGGGTATGGGGGCAGCGCCCCTAGAGAATTTTTTTTTGACAATTAGATACCCTATCACAGTTTGCAAAAAATCAATCGGGGATGTGCTTCGAAGAATGAACTGTACCGGTCGAAGGAAAGACCGGAGTATGCAAGTACCCGGTTGAATGGCAAGACCGGAGTAACAATTATCCAGTCGAATGGGAAGACCGGAGAAACAATTATCCGGTCGAATGGGAAGACCGGAGTAACAAGTATCCGGTCGAAGGTGCAAGACCGGATTAACAAGTATCCGGTCGAAGGACGAAGACCGAAGTAACAAAGTATCGGTCGAATACTAGACCGGAAACCACTAAGGTCCGGCCGATACTCCTATACGGTCGAAGGAAAGACCGGGGAATACTAAGGTCCGGTCGAAGGAATGACCGGAGATCACAACTATTCGGTCGAAGTAAGGACCGATGTTTACAACTACCCGGTCGAATGGAATGACCGGAGATTACAACTACCCGGTCGAAGGCTCAGGTCGAATAGGTATCGGTCAAACAACAATATCGATAAACACGATGAATGACAGAAGAACACGATGAGTTTCTGGGATTCGACCGAAACCAAACCCAGAAAGTTTAATCGACCGAAAACACAATTAAACCAACAACTAAGCAATCCTTCAATCGAATGAAGCACAAAAACACAAATAATCAATTACTAATCGACCAGATTCGATAACAGATTCATAAAATCGGATGAACAGTATTTTTTCGATGAACAGTATTTTTTCGATGAACAGTAAATTTTTCGATGAACAGTATTTTTTCGATGAACAGTGAATTTTTCGAAAAAAATAGATTTGTGAATAGTAATCGATGAACAGTAATCTGTGAATAGTAATCGATGAATAGTGAAATCGCAAAACACAGATTTAATCCTAAAAACTTAATTCTTTAGGCTCTGATACCAATTGTTATCCCAGATTTTAATCTAGTTGGTAAACAATCACAGAAACAAGTAATCAAGCAACACAATAATAATCAAGAGATATATAATTCAGAGTAACATACCAATCCCTTGTATAAACTGTTAAACCTTGAGTGTTCTTGATACCCTTTGAATACAGAGAAAATACGGCTAACTATTTAGAAAATTATCAGAGTTCTTACAAGGTTAACCTAAAACTAAACTAATCAAAACTTTAAATACCTAAGCCTTATGGGCTTTAACCTTAATGGGCTTTCTAATGGGCTTGGGCCCAATAGCTTAATAACTATTGACTTATTACATAATAAACCCTCTAATTAACTTTAGCACAATTGCAGTTTAAACCCTTAACTTTAACTTTAATCTTGAATACAATTTATGATCCAACATTAACAATCTCCCCAAAACATTCACAACACACTTTCAGATTTTGGAAAGAAATTATCTTCAGAATCAGCTCGGATTGCTTTAGCAAATAATCTTCAAAGCAAATTTCCTCAAATCTTCAGAAATTCTTTGATCTTCTTCGAATCTTTACTTTGAATCTTCTGACTAAGACATTTCGGAAAATCTTCTCTTAAAACTTTATCATTTCTTGATACCATCTCCCCCTTTTTGATGATTTGAGCATCTATATCATCAAAACTTTCAGCAAGAAATGTCATTGACCATTCTGATATGTCCAAGAGCCTCTGATTCTGTGATCCATAACCAAGTATTCATCTAGATCTTTGCAAATCCAGACAAAATAAGAACATGTAACCCCTGAATCAACAAATGAATCGGTTAAGATGCCTGTCAGTAACACGAAGTCACTGTGTGTAACAAATACACAATATAAAGGAGCTTTTGTGATGTTCACTCCCCCAGGGCTTCCATCCAATCATCGAAACACCACAAAGGAAATATCTATGAATGTTATGACAAAAAAAACAAATTCTTTGTGTGTTCGTGCATGTGTAGAAAGAATTAAGCACGAATGATTGCTTTTATAAAGGCTCAACATAATGTAAACCACTGAGACAACAGTAGATAAACACAGACTCAATGTGCATAATTGAAGTGCGAAGGTGGGGCAGACTTCCTTCTTTTTCAATATCCAGATTTTCCAAATGAAAACCAGATAGATTATATGCTGCGTCCCCTTGAAAATATGAAACATTTTCTTTTTAAGAAGAAAATGAGTAGCTGGTGGGGTTAATTCAAGAGTTGGCATGGGCTAGTTGCCTGTTTCAATAACGTTCACCAAAGAGTTGTGAGACGCTAGTAAAGTAGCTGCCCGACTCAGAAAGTAGTTGGTGCAGAGTTTAATATTCTTTTACTCTGTTCTCACACCCTCTTTGTTTTGATCATTAAGCTCACTACTAACCAAACTCTCTGTTCCATTTTACCTCATCACACCCGCACTCATTTCTTTTAGACTCCTAACACTCAATCTCTATGGATTAACTTCGTGGGTAGAAATCACTGGTTAACGTGATTTCATAGAAGTTCAGTTAAGTCCTAGCACAATGAACCTATATAATCCTATTGAAGCATAATGTTGCTCAAATGGTTTAACTATAGCAGTTAAATCTCATATACAAATGTCAGATGTGAATATGCTCAGAAAATAATCATGAAGATAAGAGCATTTTTAAGCATTGAAGTATTTTCAAACAAGTATATTGAATGAATGAATATGAATGCAAAAGCCTTGTTTGAAAATCTGACATTGTATGAAAATGATCAGAAATGAATGATATAACAATCAAAGCTTAAGGTCAAGAATAATGGATATTGTCTATATGAAACAAAAATATAGACATTCTTGAAATAACGTTTTGAAATGAAATATCACTCAAAATTCTTTGAAGTACAAGCGGGGTGTCTTACCATTGAAGAAAAAACTATTTCAATTTAGAGACATGGTAAGAACAATTTGATCAAAAATTAAACTGATGTGTGTGAATACTTGAAAGTATGTAGAAAAGACAATACACAAGTATTTATCTTTGGAAACACACGGTTTATTTATCAATTAAGCACAAAAATAAAATGAAAACATTTAAAATCACACTTCCAAATTATAAAATCTGTTTACGAATCGGGAAGTGGTTTGAACATTTCAGAACATGTTTTCTATATCTAAAAGTTGTCCTTCTTTCAGATATATTTGAGATTAAGATAAGAAATTTACCTTTTCGCGCAATCTTAAATCTCATGAAGTCAAGCTGAAGTCATTAAGATATGATCTTGTCAGCTTCTCTCATCCTGCATAAGTCTCAATGTCTAGTCAAAATTTATTCACAAAATTTATTTGAAAAATAAAAAAACATAAAGCAATAAAACGTTGATTGTACGAGTTCTGATCTGAGATAATCAGAAACCATAGTCTTACTCCTTTTGACTTGGCTTATATGCTCCCCCTAAAATCATGCATCACAAAAATTAATCATTTAAGTAAAATGCAGAAATTAGTTATGCTCCCCCTCAAATGAATTTAGATCATCTAAAATCTTCTCTTACTCCCCCTGAGATCATGAGCAAACAATTAAAGTGTAGATATCATTCAGACATAAAGATAAAGAAAAATGATGAAAAATAACAATACGTAACTTTATTAAGTAACAACCGATTATGTCTTAAGATTTAACATACCAAGCTTAGAGACAAGAAAATTAAATCTCTTTTCATCTAATGGTTTGGTAAATAAATTTGCAAGTTGATAATCTGTTTTTACAAAATAAAGTTCAATTGTTCCTTTTTCTACATTATCTTTAATAAAATGATACCTGACATCAATGTGTTTGGTTTTCGTATGCTGGACAGGATTAGCAGATATCGCGATTGCACTCTTCGAGTCACAATAAATTGGAATTTTATCAAGCTTGAATCCATAGTCTCGCAGCTGTGTTCGCATCCACAGGACTTGAGAGCAGCAACTGGCAGCAACTACGTACTCTGCTTCAGCAGTCGATGTGGAAACGCATAATTGTTTCTTTGATGCCCAGCTAACGAGCTTGTCTCCAAGAAATTGAACATGACCTGAAGTACTCTTTCTGTCCAACATGCAACCTGCATGATCTGCATCTGAATAGGCAGTCAGTTGAAACCCTGTATCCTTAGGATACCACAGACCAAGGTCTGCAGTGCCCTTCAGATATCTAAAAATCCGTTTGACAGCAGCCAAATGGGATTCTTTGGGAGCATCCTGATATCTAGAACATAAGCCTGGTTTCAAGAAAAAGAATGTTAAATCAGAAATATTGAAACCAGATCAGATTAAAACTCTTAGTTCATTTTATGTTAAATCTGTTGATAAAAATGTTGCTTATTTTTCAAAATATGGATTTAAGACATCTGAGAGAGAAAAGATGATATGGGTTGTAAAGGGATCTCCGAAATCAGTCAAATACCAGAAATCGTCTGCACAAGCTGCAAAGACAAACAAGAACAAAGCTGAAAAAGGAAAATCTTTTACTCCTGATTATGTCAAGTCTACAAAGCATCTGATCAGGTTAGCTAAAAGAAAACTTTGTTGTTCTTATTGTTGTATTGATGATTTTATACATAAAGCACACATCAACAACTGGTATTATTCTTACAAATCATTCTAACACTGCATATCACAGAGGTGAAAATCACTCAAGGAAGTTTTCACATACTAACCAGAATGGACTCAAATTCATCTGGGTACCAAAACCAGTTAAACTAATTATGCAGGAGCCTACACTCAAGAAGGAGTGAAAGGGGAGATGACTTCTGAGTAAAGCAACTCAGGACTCATTCTTCAATGATAAAAGATGATGACTTCTAAGTACAACAACTTAGGACTCATTCTTCAATGTTCAAGAATGATGACTTCTGAATACAGCAGTTCAGGACCCAATATTCAATGAATTCTACTGAAAGAATCTTTGAATGTCAAATCATTTAAGGGAGTATTTCTTACCTTTGTATTGAACAACTGGGAAGATTATGCTCATATTGTTTTTGGGGAGTTTGTATTTCAGAGAATATTTGTTTAAGAGAGAAACAGATCTAAATTGTCATATTTCTTATAAGGGAGAAACAAAGTTACATTGTTTCTTTGATGCCCAGCTAACGAGCTTGTCTCCAAGAAATTGAACATGACCTGAAGTACTCTTTCTGTCCAACATGCAACCTGCATGATCTGCATCTGAATAGGCAGTCAGTTGAAACCCTGTATCCTTAGGATACCACAGACCAAGGTCTGCAGTGCCCTTCAGATATCTAAAAATCCGTTTGACAGCAGCCAAATGGGATTCTTTGGGAGCAGCCTGATATCTAGAACATAAGCATGTTGGAAACATAATATCTGGTCTACTAGATGTAAGATACATTAATGATCCTATCATACCTCTATAAGTCCTAACATCAACACTTTTACCCGAAGAATCAGTGTTAATCTTAGTACCTGGTGCCATCGGGGTTCCAATTGGTTTACAATTTTCCATTTTGTACTTCCGAAGAATGTCCAAAATATACTTAGATTGGTTAATGAAAATCCCGTAGAAAACTGTTTAACTTGTAATCCGAGAAAGAAATTCATCTCTCCCATCATACTCATTTGAAAACGTGACACCATGAGGTTAGAAAAGTTTTTGCAAAATTTTAGATTAGTAGAACCAAATATTATATCATCAACATATATTTGAATAAGGATAATATCAGCTTTTTCCTTTTTGATGAATAAAGTGGTATCAACCTTACCTTTAGAAAAACCGGACTTGACCAAGAATTTAGATAAAACATCATACCATGCTCGAGGGGCTTGTTTTAAACCATAGAGGGCTTTGTCCAAGATATAAACATGATCTGGATTCTCTGGATTGACGAACCCTTCTGGTTGAGACACGTACACTTTCTCTTTAAGAATGCCATTCAGAAAGGCTGTTTTCACATCCATCTGAAAGACTGTGAAATTCTTATGAGCTGCGTATGCTAGAAACATGCGGATTGCTTCTATACGCGCTACTGGAGCATACGTCTCATCGTAGTCTATGCCTTCCTCTTGCCGGTAACCTTTGGCAACAAGTCTAGCTTTGTTCCTTATGACGATACTATCTTCATCCTTTTTATTCTTGAATACCCATTTAGTTCCTATCACTGTTTTACCTTCTGGTTTTGGAACTAATCTCCAAACCTTTAGGGCTTCAAACTGATTGATTTCTTCTTGCATAGCAGATACCCAGTCCGAATCAGCAAGAGCCTCTGATACTCGCGTTGGCTCAATCTTACTGAGAAATGAGTCATGCATACATTGATTAAGAGTCGCTGACCTAGTTTGTACAGGCTTGTTGAGATCTCCAATTACTTGATGTAAAGGATGCTCTTTGGTCCAGCGATGCTCATGAGGGAGTGGAGTAGATACTGATTGAACATGATCATCATCTAGAAATCCACTATCAGAATCTTCAGTTTGAATAACAGGAGGGGGGGTTTGCAGTTGAAGTTTCAGGTGCAGAAGCATCAGTTGGAACAGCAGAATCTGGCTGTTGAGTAGACAATGTATGACACCCAACTGAAACAGTTACTTCTGGCTCAGCAGTTTCTTGTATATCTTCAACTATAGGAGTAATTGTAGGAATGTGAGCTTCTGACTGAACAGGGGATTCTTGTTCAGTTATGACTTCTGAAGTGACTGGATGATTGCAACTTGTGTCTTCAGACCTGTCAGTCACAGCAGATTTAGGTATATTAGATCCTAGAAACTCAGCATAAAAGAATTCAAATAACAAATCTAAATCAGATAAATGTGAAACTGAAGTAGAAGCGTTATCCGAATTTTTCTCTGTAGAAACAGGTTCTGGACTGATCTGCCCAGAAGCTAATACTCCAATGATAACGGGTTCTGAACTGAGTTGTTCAGAAGCCATATCTTCATCAAATGTTACATTAACGCTCTCGACGACTGTCTTTGACTTCTTCAGATAAACACGATATGCTGCCGATGTTGAAGAATAACCAATAAAGATACCCTCATCTGCCTTAGCACTGAATTTATTCACACTCTCTCTGTCATTAAGCACAAAACATTTACACCCAAATACTTGATTGTTGGTGTTCTGTTGTTGATCGGCTCATATGGAGTCTTTTGAAAACGACGGTGTATTATGGATCGATTTTGAGTATGGCATGCAGTCGACACAGCTTCTGCCCACAAGAATAGAGGTAAGTCCGATTGGCTAAGCATAGTCCGAGCGACCTCGACTAGCGTCCGATTTCGCCTTTCGACTACTCCATTTTGTTCAGGCGTACGAGCAGCAGAGTACTGATGTGATATCCCACCGATTCGAGATATTCTTCAACTATCTTGTTTTTGAACTCTGTGCCGTTGTCCGTTCGAAGAAACTTGACTTGTCGCTGCATTTTCACCTGGGTCGTCTTTAAGAAAGTAATGAGAACTTCCGGCGTCTCATCTTTTGATCGAAGAAATTTGACCCACGTGTATCTTGAGTAATCGTCCACAATAACCAACACGTATTTCTTTCCACCCAAACTCTGAGTTCTCATTGGACCACACAAATCCATATGTAACAATTCTAACGGAGAACTAGTGCTTGGTTCATGCTTCGGTTTATGCGGAGCTCTCTTCATCTTACCCTTATCACATGCAGCATATAAGTGTTCTTTCTCGTATTTCAGCTCAGGAAGTCCTTTTACCAATTTCCCACTAACCAGCTTATTGATATAACGAAAGTTCAAGTGAGATAAACGTCCGTGCCAGAGCCAACTTTGCTGCAATGAAGCCTTTGTAATCAAGCAAACTTGATTGTCATTCTGTACCTTTGAAAGATTTATGGTATAGAGGTTCGTCTTTCGATTTCCGACTAAGAGTTCATTGCCATCTTCCGTACGAACCGAACATCTCTTAGCTTTGAAGTTGACCTCTAACCCTTTATCACAGAATTGACCAATGCTGAATAAGTTGTGCCCCAAGCCTTCGACATAACTCACTTTACTGATCGTTATGTTGTCTTGAATAATGTCACCATATCCTAAGATAGGTGAAAGCTGATCGTTTCCAAATCTGACATTTCCACTGAATTTATCTGTATAGTTAGACAATAAAGCTTTTTGCCCAGTCATATGCTTGGAACATCCACTGTCCAAGTACCACATATGCCGGGTCTGCAAGAGAAATCAGGAGACAATAGATTTAGGTACCCATTTAAAAACGGGCCCTAACAGATTAGCACAAGATTTTGGTATCCATTTGAAAATGGACCCTCTGTTCTTTTGAAAACCTTTAAAAATATTTGATCTTGAAGAATACACATGATAAGATCCGAACCAATCAGAAGAATTATGAGAGTAAGCAAAATCATTTCTCTGATAATAATAAGATGTAGTAGAAATAGGAGATAATTGAATCAATTGCGTTATTGAATACCGATTGTAAGAAGTTACAAGGTTTTGTTTATTTGAAGCAAGTTGATCAATTACATCATTACCACTACTAACTGATCTAGTACAAGAATTATCAGAAACTGATTCAGCTATCTAATCATCCTTCCTTTTTGGTCGCCATTCAGTTCGAGCTTTCGACCTTTTCTTGCTTATATCTGAAACATAAGATGTAGATTTATTAGGAAAAGCAGATTTCTGAGACTGAGTTTTCTTTTGTGTACCAGTATGTTTCTGTTTCTGTAATCGCTGTTTCTTATATTTCTTACCTTGAGAATAATAATCAGCAGTTACAGAAACCGATTCACCAACTTTAGTTGATGATTTAGCAGTTTTAAGAACACTTGGTAACACCTTTTCATTTATAAGACAAGTAGAATGATCAGGAAGAGAAACATTGAAGTCAAACATATCAATTTCTTCTATGCACCCACCATCAGAATTAAGAAAATCATTTGCAGACTCAAATAATTTATCAAAATTATCAGACGAAGTTTGAGGTGCCTTAGAAACTTTAGAACACTTTGTAGATGTAGATTGAAAAATCGTGTTCTTTAATACAGTAGAAAATACACTTTGTTATCAACCAAAAGTTTTTCATCAGATAAAACATTTTCCAACTCAACTATTTTGCTTTCAAGAATGAGTGTAGGAACATAAACCTTTGCAATTGCAGGTTTTGCCTTCATCTCAGAAACAGAATAACTAGCAAAATAATCATTTGAAAGAACTTTTGGTGTTTCTAAAAGATAACTATCATTTAACTTTGCATAGTTAAATGGTAGTTGCATTTTCTTTACATTCTTTCTATTTTCAGTTTCTTTGGTCTCAACTTCTTCCGATTCACCAACTTTAGTTGATGATTTAGCAGTTTTAAGAACACTTGGTAACACCTTTTCATTTATAAGACAAGTAGAATGATCAGGAAGAGAAGCATTGAAGTCAAACATATCAATTTCTTCTATGCACCCACCATCAGAATTAAGAAAATCATTTGCAGACTCAAATAATTTATCAAAATTATCAGACGAAGTTTGAGGTGCCTTAGAAACTTTAGAACACTTTGTAGATGTAGATTGAAAAATCGTGTTCTTTAATACAGTAGAAAATACACTTTGTTGAATATCAACCAAAAGGTTTTCATCAGATAAAACATTTTCCAACTCAACTATTTTGCTTTCAAGAATGAGTGTAGGAACATAAACCTTTGCAATTGCAGGTTTTGCCTTCATCTCAGAAACATAATAACTAGCAAAATAATCATTTGAAAGAACTTTTGGTGTTTCTAAAAGATAACTATCATTTAACTTTGCATAGTTAAATGGTAGTTGCATTTTCTTTACATTCTTTCTATTTTCAGTTTATTTGGTCTCAACTTCTTCCGGTAATTTGGTAACAAATTTGGGTTTTAAATGAGTATGTTTACCAACACAAGCAAGAAAATCAAAATTATATAATGCTGGTTGTTTTCTGATGGCTTTCTTTAAGTAATGGGGGTTTTTAAAACCAAGTCCCCATTTTTCCTTAACATCAACCTCTTCGTTAGGTGCATTGAGAAAAATGGTTTGATCTGTTTGGCCTCTTGCATAGAGTTTGGCTTCCAGACCATTTACCTTCTTATTCAAAAGCTTGTTCTCAACCTGCAGTTTATGAACAGTTAGTGCAGATTCTTTCATTTCAAACTCATACTTAGAAATTTTAACTTCAAAATCAGAAATCTTTTTTTCAAAATAATCTACTTGAAGTTTAGAATCAGAAACAGACTTGCGTAAAGAATCAATCAGATTTTTGTTCCCAATAACCGACTTATTGAGTTCAAATATCTTTTTGTTTCTTTTAGCAACTCTGTCTTTTTCTTTCTTCAGATTTACTTGAAGATCATTAAGCTCAACCATCATAGCTTCCATTTTGGTTACAAAATCTTTTTCAGTTAAGTTTAATACCTCATCAGATGTCTCATCATCGGACTCATCATACTTTACTTCCTTGCCCATGAGACAGAGATGAGCAGTTTCTTCCTTCTCTTCCTCTTCACCTTCTGAATGATCTAGCCAAAATTCGTCTTCAGCCATTAAAGCGATGCCTGCTTCTTGTTGTTTGGCTAATAACAACTTGTTTTGATAATACTGAGAGTTGCGAACTTTAGGCTTTCTACAATCCTTTGCAAAATGACCAATCTTGCCACAGTTGTAGCATTTAACTGGATCACTTGCTGGCTTTTCTGCAACAGTGTAGTCATTCACGAACTTCTTCCTTTCATCAGGTTTCTTCTCAACATATATGTTCTCTTCATATCTCCTTCCTTCCACCCTTTCTCGGTGCTCATGATTCTTGGAACTTGATGAAGAGTACCTCTGTGAGTTAGATCCCGGCTTCTTGTAAAACTTTTTCTGGAATGCACGGGTCAATAACAACATAGCCTGTTTGAGGCTTTCTCCATCATCACCATCTGATTCAGATTCAGACTCAGAACTGGTAATCACTTTCTTCTTTTTCTTCTTCTTCTTCTCTTTCTTTTCTTTCTTTTTCTCTCCGGCTACCAATGCAATTGGATCAGGAACCTTTTCAGCCTTCTTTTTCTCAGCTCTTTTCTCTTCCACTTCTTCCTCATTTTGCCTCAGAGTCTCATATACCTCATGTAACGGTATGTCATTTAGATCCTTCATCTGTTTCATCCTACGTGTATGCTTCTTCCATTCTGGTTGTAAGATGCTCAGGAATTTGACATTGTTCTCAAGTTGCTTCTTTTTCACCTTATTCTTGGACAACTCATTCAGAAGCAAGACAAACTGTTCATAAGTATCTTCTAAGCTTTCATTCTCTTTTGCTTTGAATTCCTCATAACTGTTGATGCAATTAGCCACTTTCATCTGATTCCCGACCTTGGATCCCATCATCATTTTCTGCAACTGATCCCACATCTTCTTTGCATTTCCCTTGTAGCTGTCTATTTTGATGTAAATGTCATTCGGGATACTTTGAAGAAGTAAGGATCTTGCTTGTTTATCTGCTTTGTATCGGCTTTTCTGTTCTTCAGAATACTGAGAGATGTCCAATGCCACTGTTTTCATCTTTTGATCTCTTTCCTCAGTAGCATCTTCACTATCAGACGAGTCATCATCAAGTATTTGAACCGTGATTGGTACCATAGGACCTTCTGTGATTGACAGCATAATATTCTCTCCATTTGCATGTCTGTCTATAAAATCAAGAAATCTGTCTTTCCACTGTTCGTACTCTCCTTTGAACAGAACAGGAGGCTTGACATCAGTGCCAATGGAAAGAGCATCTTTGGAAGTCATCTTGTTTAAATCTGTTTGAAAAATATATGCAATAAGAAACTAGAAACTGATTGTTAGTCCAAATGAAACAATCAAGAAAATACAGAAAACTTGAAATATAAAATCAGAAATTTTGATCACAACCAGAAATATGTCCCCCTTCGCAGACTTAGCACGGGGGTCCCGCTACCCGGTTAGCGGGTGGGGTCAAGGGGCAGCGCCCCTAGAGAAAATTTTTTCACTATTAAAGGCCATATTACTATTTTGAAAAAATTGTCTAAGTCCTCCACACTTTGCGCTTCACACAGGAATCGCAAACTTCTACTTTGCGTTTCACGTTGCAGACGCAAGATACACTTCGCGTTTCTAGTTGCAAGCGCAAACCACACTTTGCGTTTCTCGTTACAAACGCAAGATACACTTTGTGTTTCTAGTTGCAAGCGCAAACCACACTTTGTGTTTCTCGTTACAAACGCAAGATACATTTTGCGTTTCTAGTTGCAAGCGCAAACCACACTTTGCGGTTCAAGTGGCAAACGAAAACCACAACTTATCTCTGAACTCAACTTTGCGTTTCTAGATACACTTCTACTTTGCGTTTGTCAACTTTGCGTGTCATGAAAAGTACATAAACGATGAACTTCGCGTTTCACATTACAAACGCAAACCCAACTTTGCGTTTGTAGATAGAAACGCAAACCCTACTTTGCGTTTGTAGTTACAGACGCAAAGCTTGCTTCTCAGTTCTTGTTGAAGACGCAAACCTATGAATCTTGATGAACACGCGCAAACCTCTAAAATCGATCAGAATCACACCAAATACTCATCTAGACCTAGAAATCTAACTCGAAGCTTCGACAATTTGATCGTTTAAACAACTAAAACACAATCTTAACAAACAATTTCGATCAAATACACAAAAATGTATAAATCGACTCAATTACAGTGCACAGGACTCGTGAACTTCAAACTCAACTAAAATCAAAATTAACGATCAAATACAGTGCATTTCTTGAAATCACCTATACAGACTCGATCGATTATGCTATCTGAACAAAATCTAATCGATTACAACTCCAAAAACGCACTAAAACTCGGATTTGATTTTTCGCTCAAGAACACAGATAAGAACTTTTTAATTTTCTTGATTTTTCAATTTGGATCTGCTCTGATACCAATTGTGTGTCCCTGAATCTAGTTTCTAATCACAAACAATTAATAAAAACAAACAAGATTGATCCAATTACCTGTTTGATTTCACTTTTAAATTCAAGAATACAACTTTCTCTCTCTAGAACTCTCTCTAGAACTCTCTCTCTCTTTCTAAACGTATTCTCTCTCTAAAATACAACTGAATACTACTTCTGTTTGTTGCTTACTTATTACAAAGCAAGGAAACCTATTTATACCTACAACTAATTACAAAGAAAAACAAAATACAAAATACATTGACTTTTATTATAAAAGACTTTGACTTTAATGAGATTTGACTTTCTCAGCTTTGACTTCTTGAACTTTGACTTTTGTCTTCTTGATCTTGTATCCAACATATTTATGCTCTAACAATCTCCCCCTTTGGATTCAAGATCACTGTTGAAAGATCTAGCAATTCAGTCTTCACTTTAAGCTCTGTCAGTACAATCTCCTCTTTTTTTTTGACTGTATTCTTTCCAAAACTATCTTCAAACGATTAACAATCTCCCCAAAACATTCACAACACACTTTCAGATTTTGGAAAGAAATTATCTTCAGAATCAGCTCGGATTGCTTTAGCAAATAATCTTCAAAGAAAATTTCCTCAAATCTTCAGAAATTCTTTGATCTTCTTCGAATCTTTACTTTGAATCTTCTGACTAAGACATTTCGGAAAATCTTCTCTCAAAACTTTATCATTTCTTGATACCATCTCCCCCTTTTTGATGATTTGAGCATCTATATCATCAAAACTTTCAGCAAGAAATGTCATTGACCATTCTGATATGTCCAAGAGCCTCTGATTCTGTGATCCATAACCAAGTATTCATCTAGATCTTTGCAAATCCAGACAAAATAAGAACATGTAACCCCTGAATCAACAAATGAATCAGTTAAGATGCCTGTCAGTAACACGAAGTCACTGTGTGTAACAAATACACAATATAAAGGAGCTTTTGTGATGTTCACTCCCCCAGGGCTTCCATCCAATCATCGAAACACCACAAAGGAAATTTCTATGAATGTTATGACAAAAAAACAAATTCTTTGTGTGTTCGTGCATGTGTAGAAAGAATTAAGCACGAATGATTGCTTTTATAAAGGCTCAACATAATGTAAACCACTGAGACAACAGTAGATAAACACAGACTCAATGTGCATAATTGAAGTGCGAAGGTGGGGCAGACTTCCTTCTTTTTCAATATCCAGATTTTCCAAATGAAAACCAGATAGATTATATGCTGCGTCCCCTTGAAAATATGAAACATTTTCTTTTTAAGAAGAAAATGAGTAGCTGGTGGGGTTAAGTCAAGAGTTGGCATGGGCTAGTTGCCTGTTTCAATAACGTTCACCAAAGAGTTGTGAGACGCTAGTAAAGTAGCTGCCTGACTCAGAAAGTAGTTGGTGCAGAGTTTAATATTCTTTTACTCTGTTCTCACACCCTCTTTGTTTTGATCATTAAGCTCACTACTAACCAAACTCTCTGTTCCATTTTATCTCATCACACCCGCACTCATTTCTTTTAGACTCCTAACACTCAATCTCTATGGATTAACTTCGTGGGTAGAAATCACTGGTTAACGTGATTTCATAGAAGTTCAGTTAAGTCCTAGCACAATGAACCTATATAATCCTATTGAAGCATAATGTTGCTCAAATGGTTTAACTATAGCAGTTAAATCTCATATACAAATGTCAGATGTGAATATGCTCAGAAAATAATCATGAAGATAAGAGCATTTTTAAGCATTGAAGTATTTTCAAACAAGTATATTGAATGAATGAATATGAATGCAAAAGCCTTGTTTGAAAATCTGACATTGTATGAAAATGATCAGAAATGAATGATATAACAATCAAAGCTTAAGGTCAAGAATAATGGATATTGTCTATATGAAACAAAAATATAGACATTCTTGAAATAACGTTTTGAAATGAAATATCACTCAAAATTCTTTGAAGTACAAGCGGGGTGTCTTACCATTGAAGAAAAAACTATTTCAATTTAGAGACATGGTAAGAACAATTTGATCAAAAATTAAACTGATGTGTGTGAATACTTGAAAGTATGTAGAAAAGACAATACACAAGTATTTATCTTTGGAAACACACGGTTTATTTATCAATTAAGCACAAAAATAAAATGAAAACATTTAAAATCACACTTCCAAATTATAAAATCTGTTTACGAATCGGGAAGTGGTTTGAACATTTCAGAACATGTTTTCTATATCTAAAAGTTGTCCTTCTTTCAGATATATTTGAGATTAAGATAAGAAATTTACCTTTTTGCGCAATCTTAAATCTCATGAAGTCAAGCTGAAGTCATTAAGATATGATCTTGTCAGCTTCTCTCATCCTGCATAAGTCTCAATGTCTAGTCAAAATTTATTCACAAAATTTATTTGAAAAATAAAAAAACATAAAGCAATAAAACGTTGATTGTACGAGTTCTGATCTGAGATAATCAGAAACCATAGTCTTACTCCTTTTGACTTGGCTTATATGCTCCCCCTAAAATCATGCATCACAAAAATTAATCATTTAAGTAAAATGCAGAAATTAGTTATGCTCCCCCTCAAATGAATTTAGATCATCTAAAATCTTCTCTTACTCCCCCTGAGATCATGAGCAAACAATTAAAGTGTAGATATCATTCAGACATAAAGATAAAGAAAAATGATGAAAAATAACAATACGTAACTTTATTAAGTAACAACCGATTATGTCTTAAGATTTAACATACCAAGCTTAGAGACAAGAAAATTAAATCTCTTTTCATCTAATGGTTTGGTAAATAAATTTGCAAGTTGATAATCTATTTTTACAAAATAAAGTTCAATTGTTCCTTTTTCTACATTATCTTTAATAAAATGATACCTGACATCAATGTGTTTGGTTTTCGTATGCTGGACAGGATTAGCAGATATCGCGATTGCACTCTTCGAGTCACAATAAATTGGAATTTTATCAAGCTTGAATCCATAGTCTCGCAGCTGTGTTCGCATCCACAGGACTTGAGAGCAGCAACTGGCAGCAGCTACGTACTCTGCTTCAGCAGTCGATGTGGAAACGCATAATTGTTTCTTTGATGCCCAACTAACGAGCTTGTCTCCAAGAAATTGAACATGACCTGAAGTACTCTTTCTGTCCAACATGCAACCTGCATGATCTGCATCTGAATAGGCAGTCAGTTGAAACCCTGTATCCTTAGGATACCACAGACCAAGGTCTGCAGTGCCCTTCAGATATCTAAAAATCCGTTTGACAGCAGCCAAATGGGATTCTTTGGGAGCATCCTGATATCTAGAACATAAGCCTGGTTTCAAGAAAAAGAATGTTAAATCAGAAATATTGAAACCAGATCAGATTAAAACTCTTAGTTCATTTTATGTTAAATCTGTTGATAAAAATGTTGCTTATTTTTCAAAATATGGATTTAAGACATCTGAGAGAGAAAAGATGATATGGGTTGTAAAGGGATCTCCGAAATCAGTCAAATACCAGAAATCGTCTGCACAAGCTGCAAAGACAAACAAGAACAAAGCTGAAAAAGGAAAATCTTTTACTCCTGATTATGTCAAGTCTACAAAGCATCTGATCAGGTTAGCTAAAAGAAAACTTTGTTGTTCTTATTGTTGTATTGATGATTTTATACATAAAGCACACATCAACAACTGGTATTATTCTTACAAATCATTCTAACACTGCATATCACAGAGGTGAAAATCACTCAAGGAAGTTTTCACATACTAACCAGAATGGACTCAAATTCATCTGGGTACCAAAACCAGTTAAACTAATTATGCAGGAGCCTACACTCAAGAAGGAGTGAAAGGGGAGATGAATTCTGAGTAAAGCAACTCAGGACTCATTCTTCAATGATAAAAGATGATGACTTCTAAGTACAACAACTTAGGACTCATTCTTCAATGTTCAAGAATGATGACTTCTGAATACAGCAGTTCAGGACCCAATATTCAATGAATTCTACTGAAAGAATCTTTGAATGTCAAATCATTTAAGGGAGTATTTCTTACCTTTGTATTGAACAACTGGGAAGATTATGCTCATATTGTTTTTGGGGAGTTTGTATTTCAGAGAATATTTGTTTAAGAGAGAAACATATCTAAATTGTCATATTTCTTATAAGGGAGAAACAGAGTTACATTGTTTTATCTTTTAGTTTTAAAGGGAGAAACAGATTTAAAGAGAAAAACAGACTTAAATTGTTATATTTTGTTTTACATGCAGATATGAAGGGGGAGCATATATGTATAAGTTTCAAAAGATCCATCTCATGTTAAGGGGGAGCAACAAGATATCAATTAACAAACAAATGAGATCAAACCAAAGATCAGGTCAAGGGAGAGCATAGACAAGAAAGTAATGTCAAGTCAAGGGGGAGCACTTTATAGAAATATCATTTTCAAAAGGGTTGTAAGTTCAAGGGAATAAGTGTGTGTATGAAAATATCTTTGGAAATTAAAATAAGCTCAAAATGTTATTTTTAGAAAGTTTCTATTTTTGGCAAGTTTTGATAGCAAGTTTCCTTATTTAGAATGTTTTTCAAAAGTTGGAAATTTTGCTAAATCCAAAATTCGCATAATAGTGTCATGCGAATTCTGAGGATTTCGCATACTGTGTTATACGAATTGTTGGAATTCGCATCCTATGGTGTACTGATTCTAACTTTTTGCATGCTTCTCTATGCAAAAAGTGAGGAATTCGCATCCTAGTGTCATGCGAATTGTTGTTCTTGCACAGAATTCACATATAGCTTCATGCGAATTCTCACACACATTGTCTTATTTCTTTGCAAGACAATTCGCATCCTTGTGTCATGCGAAAAGTGATTGGTCCAATCAAATCATGCCACATGTCTACTCTATTCCAGGGTATAAATATGTCACTTATCAGTTTTTACCATCACTTTTCGAAGTTTCATTTTTCATACGAATTCTTCAGAGCACAAGTCCTTAAAACCCTTGTCTACGAATTTTTGACTTTTCAGTCTTCGATTCCTCAAGTTATTCAATTTCAAAGGTTAATCTTTGTTTTATTTTGTTTGATTAATGTTTCTTGTTGTTTGTTATTGTTTTCTTGCAGGTTTACCCCATACTGGATTAGATTGTTAGGGTTTTTGAATCTTTCGATGGACTGTTCATCTTCAGACTTTGAATGAACTTTGAACATTTAAAAATTGGACCTTGAATAATTTAAGTGATGATTTTGGACTCACATGAACATTAATATGTTATAATCGAACTCTAATGAACATAACTTTTAACCTAAATCATATAATTTGGGGTTTGATTTGAACTTCGACTTTTCAACTGTTCTTGTTGATGTTCATCCTGTTCTTGGTTCAAATTCAAAATTTGATGGTCAAAATGGATACTAATCATAATATTCCTTTGTTAAACTTATTCACAATCATAAATCGATCATCAAAGTATATCGATTTTGGGTTAAAGTTCATTTTTGATGACTTTGGATAATCTGGGTTCATAAGAAATGTTTGAATGTTTGAATATATTCATATGATATTCTTGGTGTTCATATTTTTCACTTAGAAAGTTTTCAAGTAAAATTTTTGAAATTTAAAGGTTCATACGAATTCTCGTTGATATCAGTGCCATACGAATTCCTGAACTCATTGCCATATTTTTCTAAGTCAACAATTCTTATAATTGTTCATACGAATTCCTTGGTTTGTAGTGTTTAAATTCTTTCTAAGTAAAGAATTCGTATGATTGGCCCATACGAATTCTGTGTTGCTTTCATTCCATTTTATTCCTAAGTGAGGAATTCGCATAATTGATCCATGCGAATTCTATACTTAGTGATTTTCAAAACTTGGTTTTCAATGTCAAAACTTATGTTTTTTAACTAACTTGGACCTTGTCCAAAATTGTTCATTCTTTTCAGGTACCAATGGCTGATCAATCAGTAGACCAAAATGTTCAGATGGGTGAAAACTCACCTAATGAGGCATCCCAGGAGTGACCTATGCCATCTTCTAGATCAGACTTCCAAGTTCCACCGAATGTCAATCCTGATCTATTCCTTATCTCACCATTTGAGATGAATCCACAACTGCCAAACAACCATCATCTGGAGTTTACTATCAAGATAGATCCACTTGTCATAGATATCCTCAAGAATCATCCACTAAGGAATGCACTGACAACTCAAGCTAGTGTCCCAGAATTATATGTTTAGCAAGCTTAGAAAACCATCAGGTTTAGCAACATTAGGGTGGAAGGTGAAAGGGTTCCCATATTCAAGCTGGAGATAGACCATTTCACATCTTTGTTGAACCTTGAGAGACTAAGATTTATTCTTAGTCTACCTGCTACAAATGCCAGAGAGGGGAGAACCACTTATGATGAGTTGCCATCTGATGCTGAACCAGGGCATCAGAGACTTGGGTTATGTTGGACAGTTGACTCAAGTCAACCACTTTAAGAAGAATAACTTGCCTCCCTTCTACTATACCTTGTTCTCTGTCATCAACAGGTGTCTGACTGCAAAGATATATGGAACTGATAATGCAAGTATTCATATCCTGAAGCTATTTCACTCAGTGGTTCATGATCTCCACATTGATTATGCAAGCATCTTCTAGACATAGCTTTATGAAAAAGTGGTAGCTAAGAAGACATCTAAGGCACCAAACTACATTCCATATCAAAGTTTCATGACTTTGATTGTCAGGAGCATGTTGAGGAGCAACCGACATATTCCAACAAGAATTAATCATCCACTTGCACCGGTTAGTGAGATGAGATATCTCATGAAGCAGAAAAGAGAGTTCACTTTCTCTATGCCAGTCCCGGAAAGTTTGTTAGATTATGCTGATCCAGAATGTGATAATATGTTAGCTTATAGAGAGTCTATGGGACAACCAAGACTGGTTGGCCTTACCCCAGGCTCAAATCCTAGGAGAGAGGAGTCAGTGAGGGTTTTTGCAGCTGTGGGAGTTCAGAAATGGGGAGAGAAGAGGAAAAATACTGAGAGGGATTCTGGAGGGGTTCGAAGACCAAGACTAGAGGCATCAGGGTCATGGGTCATTACCCAACGTACAGTGACACCTTCTGCTGATGACGGTCAAGGCTCTGATAATGACCTGGATCAAGCAAACAGATTGGCTGATGAAAGTGATAGTAGTGAAGTTCCATCTGCTACTAATGAGACAAAAACTACTGCTGATGACAATTCTGATGATAATGATAATGATAATGATAAAGATGGTGGAGCTGCATCTGGTGCTGAGATACATGCTGAGATCAATTCTGATATCCCTGCTGAAACTGCTCAAGTTGATGTACATACTGATGAGCAAGTAGATGTTTTTGAATCTTTCTATGAGCATGATGCCATGGAAATTGATGAGCAAGTAAATGACATTGTTAATACAGTTGTGGGAGATATAAGGAGATCTGACGGTGTTCACGTTGAAAATGTTGAGAGATAGAGTGAAGGGATAGTAAAAGAACACGGTGAGAGTGAGTGCCTATTAACCTACCAATCCAAAAGGGCAACCACATCAAATACTTTGCCGCATGTGTTGCGAACAAGTATTCAAGACATAAGTAGCCCACTTATGCAACTGCACACCTCAGCCAACCACTCTACATCCTCTCAATAGGAGATAGTTTCATTTTCTCATGGGGATATAGCACATAATCCACCGGTTTCTCATTCGGCGAATCAAGGTATTGAAACAAGAGAACACCAACCCCACTTCTCAACTTCTTCCTGTGCACCATTGAGTCTAGGGCCAATTGAATTACCGATATTCATTCCTAGGACACTTTTTGCAAATGCAACCATCGACAGTCTTGGTGACCCGATCAGAACATCCAGAGTAGATCCGCAATTCGGACTACGAGGACCGGATGGAAATCCTGTCATTGCCACATCTTTGCCACCAATGAACATAGGTCATGCAGTTGGTTCTACCACTGTCATGTTAACGGAAAATCTATGTGATTCTGGTGTTAGTAACCCTGACTTTGTGTCAAAGGAAGTTCTCGATGGCGCCTTAAAGGCCGTTGAAACTCGTTTATCCAGGAAGTTTGAGGAGGAGTTATGTAACAACCCGCACTTTAATTACATCAAAATATAATTATCCATACCAAAAACGAAGGCCTCAAGCCTACAATTCAAACAAGGTTTGAAAATACAACCTATTACACAACTGAGTCTATAAGGAAACTACTACAAGGAGTCTTCTAGCTTCTGGAAATAGCTCCCATCTTCTCCTTACCCTTACCGGTACCTGCTACCTTGCGATAACCTGAAAAAGGGTTATAATTTTGAAAGAGCGAGGGTTAGACCGATGGTCTAGTGAGTCCCCTCCAAACGCTACTACAACAGTTCAAATATTATTTAAAACATTTAAACAAAGCCTTACGCCTCACGAGCGTAACTCACTCTACTGACCAACACTGCCGTCAAAGACGGTATGTCTATCTCGTACTGCCTTATTTTGGTGACACACCCCAATGGCATAAACGGGCCACACTCCCCGGTACGATCATGCGGGCCACACTCCCTGACTTAGGTCACAATCTCACGCTACTGACCACACTACCGCCAAAGACGGTGTGTTTAACTCGCACTGCCTTAATATTGGGACACCCCCAATGGCATAAACGGGTCACACTTCCCGGCACGAGTAGGCGGGTCACACTTCCCGACTTAGGTCAAAATTTCCGAATTAAATGTATGCATACATCTAATCATCAACAATATATAAAACGAGTTTATAAACATAGCATGAACATGCCAACATAATTAAATCAACCTTTTCAATAAACCTTCACAACTTTTGATACTAAAAGCGTGCAGTTCTAAAAACCCACAAGTATCAAACAACTTTCGAAATCATAACAGATTTAGTTTGAAAGACTAACCTCAAATCCTTCTCGCTTAAAGCCCGCTTTCTAACGATTAACACCACCTACGACAACACCGATAAAACGATAAGCTAACCCGCAGATAACTCTCTCTCTCTCTCTAAAACATAAGAAAAATGATACACGGTTCCACCCCGATCAAGACCCCACCGATCGACATCGGTCGGCCCACCGGTCGACACCGGTCGACCCACACCGGTCGGCCCACACCGGTCGACACCGGTCGGCGGCCCTACCCTAGGTCCGGTCGATATTCAACAAACTTGCTCAGGATTCCAAATCTCCATCAAAACCCCCATAACACTCAAATCTCGAGATTAAACGGTTAAAAAGCTTAATAATGAGATCCTGCACTGCCTATAACACTTAGAAGGTAGAAATAGACAAGATTCATACCTTGATTTGAAGAAAAACGATGACCCTTTGATCTCTGCCAAATCGTTCTCCCTGCTCTCTACTTCCTTCAGCCGCCCACAACGATGACAATGAGAAATATCATTTAGGTTAAAAACTATATATATAACCCAAGTTTCATTTAACCCCCCTTAACTTTGGGAAATGATTAACTTTTTACCGAACTCCAAAATTAATTAAAATTCTCGAACCTGGATATTACAATATCCTCCCCTCAAGAGAATTTCGTCCCCGGAATTCTTTCGCTAAAAAGATGGGGATACTGAGTTCTCATGTCCGCCTCTACTTCCCACGTTGACTCTTGTCCTTTGTGAAATCTCTACTGGATTTTCACCAACCAGATTTCCTTGTTCCTTAACTTTATAACCCAACGGTCAAAGGCCCCCTCGGAACTTATGATCATGGCAAACTCTCATTTGCTTGCAATACTTGCAAAGGTATCGCTGCTCCACCTCCAACAAGTGCTCTTAAGAGAGGCGAGAAATATGACACGAATTATCCCAATTCTCATCGAACACTTTCGGTTATACACTACTTTTCCAACTCCTTCCATAGCTTCTACGGACTCCAAAAAGTAACCAACACTAGCTTTCTCTCGAACGTACCACTCCATTCTATGGGAACAACTCCTGCATCAAGTTGCGCCCTTTCAAATTTTAAGATTCACAATACTCGCGTTCTTTCACCCACTCCAACTTAACTTCCCTCAAATGCTCCAAGCATTCTGTTCCAAAACCAAGGCCGTAACATCCCAGGTCAACTCCTGCGTCAACATGCAAATAGTCAACCTTTGTTAACACAATAACCTCATAATTATGAATTTCTCCATCCGGTAATCAACCATTGCATAGTAACTTCTCTCGGTTCGGCATACGTCGAACGTAAAAGCACTTTCTTTCCCACACCATACTATTCACCGTTCAACGGTGATACTCAACTCATACACAGTAACATACATCGCCCCAAAGGTCATCACTCCACTTCCATAATAAAAGAAAATTCCACATTACCTTACCATCATAGCCCACTAATTCCAACTGAACGAATCATAATGACTCCCACTTCAATTTTCGTCGCATCCAACAATTGTCCAGTCTCAATTGAAAAAAATTCAAGCTTTACCCGTTCTATCATAGAGTGATCACGCTCCCATCATCACTCCAATTTAACACTGGAAGACAGGTTCACTTGGAACCTGTTGGATCATAAATTGTATTAAAGATTAAAGTTAATTAGGGGGTCTAATTTGTATTTAGTTGAAAGTTATTTGTTATTGGGCCTCAAGCCCATTAGGCCTATACGGCTTAGTATAAATAGGTTTTATTAATTTAGTTTTAGGGTTAACTCTTTCATAATATTTAGACATTAAAAGCTGTAGCCGTATTCTCTGTATCGCACGCCTAAGGTATCAAGAACACACACTGGTTTTCATTGATTAATCAAGGGATCGTGGTATGTTGTTTTGATTCATTTATCTCTTGATCTTTATTGTGTGTGATTGTTTATCAACTAGAATACTGGGTTTAACAAGTGGTATCAGAGCCTAAAGAATCAAGCTTTTTGGACTGAAACTGTGTTTATCGATAACGTACTGTGTGATAATCGAGTTCATGAATTAACGAGTTTTTATGCATAAAGTTGATTTGATTAGATGTGTTTTATGCTTTAGAACATTATCTGATAGTTTAATTGCACTCTAAATCATCAATTGATTGGCTGTTTTGATAATTCTTGGATCTGGGTTCTTATATCTATCGACTACTGTGTTTATCAAATTTAAGCATGAAAGTTGACTTTAATCTTTGATTTTGATTGTGTCTCGATCGATATATGTTTATGGTTACTAAAGTCTGTTTTTTGCATTGAATTTGAGTTTTTGTGTGGGTTTTTGGATTGACATTTGAGTTCTGGGTCGAAAACACCAAGAACATACCGGTCGTTATTCAACCAGTCAGAACACCGGTCGACCAAGTTGGCGCCTTCCCCTATTCGCGCAAAACTTTATTTTGTGCCACATACTTCACCAGTCCATACCGGTCGGGGACACCCCGGTCACTGCACCCCGGTCATAGGGCACCGGTCGACACATCGGTCAGGTCCGGTCGACACCGGTCGCTTGGTCCGGTCGGAATACCGGTCGACGAGACACCGGTCAAGCAAGACCCCGGTCGAGCTATACACCGGTCAAGCAAGACCCCGGTCGCTCTGTTTGCACCATCAGTTTTTCACGCAATCCTCAGGTTTGCGCCATCCATTTAACGTGCAAACATCACTTTTGCGCCAGTGCCTATTCATGCAAAACTCCTTTTTGCGCGACCCACCTCTCGCGCGAAATTCTTCTTGCGCTACCCATTACTCGCACAAAGCTCACTTTTGCGCCACCCATTGCTCGCGCAAAACTCCAGATTTCGTCCAAACTGTCTTGCACCAGATTCTTTTGCGCCAGTTTTTCTCAGTTTCATTCTTTCAGTATTTAATTGATTTTATATATAGGTATTTTTATAATCTATACTGTTTGTGATATCTGCATTTGATTATTTTTGGAAATTTATTTTTCTGAAAATTTTTAAGTGTAGTTTTTATCCAATTCTTGATTCTAAATATCTCATCTAGTTGATTCTCTTGGTACAGAAAAGTTTGATTACTAACCATACAACTAAAGATGTCGAATCAACTTCTCTCAATGGGCTCTCAGTCCAAACCTCCTGTCCTCATGGCTAATGGGTATCAACAATGGAAGAAGAGAATGATCCAATTTCTAAATCACAAGAACAGAGACTACATGGAATCAATCATCAATGGCCCGGTAAATCCAATGATCAGAGTACCTAGTCAAGCAGAAACTGAAACCTCTCCAGAAATTCCTGATAGATTTGTCCCTAAACCGTATCAGTACTTCAGTGAAAAGTAGAAAGAGCTGTACAAGGTAGATGAAGAGGCTCTCATTTATCTGACAATGGCAATTCCGAATGACATCTACAATCGGGTAGACAGTCGGAGCTATGCTAAAGAAGTTAGGGATGAACTATCAAGACAGTTTGAAGGAAGTGAAGCCTCCATCCAAGCCAAGCAGAATCTATGCATAAATGCTTATGAGGGGTTTCACGCAAAGGAAGGAGAGACGCTGCTAGATACCTACAATAGATACAATATCATTCTAAATGACTTACGGAGGAACAATATCTCTAAATCTGCTTCAGAGATAAATTATAAGTTTATCAAGAACCTGAATCCTGAATGGAAGAACTTTGCCATCAACCTTCAGATGTCAAAGAACATGGCTCAAGAAAACGTCACTGATATCTTCTCTACTCTTTCTCAGCATAAGGATGAGGTGAGAACCATCAATAATGAGTCCAATAAACTGAAGGATTCAGTGGCTCTCATAGCTGGCAAAGGTCCTGTATCCTCTGCAAGGTCAAAGAAAAAGGTGTCTAAAGCTCTTGTTACGGATTTTACTGAGTCTGATTCTACTTCGAGTGATGAAGAATGATTCTGCTTCGAGTGATGAAGAACTGGAGATTGATTCTGATCCCGATATACAGAAGTTCTCTGAGGACTTGGCTCTAATTACTCGACGATTCAAGAAGAGCTTTGGCAAGAAAGAGTACTACTCAAAGCCAAAGTACGAAGGGCACAAGAAAGAGAAGTCTGAAATGAGAAATAAGCCAAGGTATGAGAGGAGAGAGGAAATACGAGAAGAGAGGAAAGATGACAGAAAGGAAGATAGAAGAGAAGATAAGAGAGAGGAGAAGAAAGAAGAAAGAAAGGATGAACCAGGCAGATGCTACAACTGTGGCAAATTTGGGCACTTCTCCAGAGATTGCAAGTTCAAGAAAGTGAAGAACTCAGAATACTACGCAAGGAAGTCGCTCATTGCCAAGAAAGCTGAAGAAGGAAAGGTACTTATGGCTAAAGAAGAAAACTGGCTATTCCAAAGTTCTGATGATGAGGAGCAGGCTCACTTCACCCAAGTTTCCTACATGGCAAAACTAGATGGTGACAATGAAGATTCTGAGGCACATTCCGAAGATGCAAACTCTGAGGTAAGTGATAATTCTGAACTTATTGAATCTATGATGTGCCAAATACATAATATGAAAGATGAATTTGCTTTATTGAAAGGTAAACTTAGCTCTGCACATCAATCAGTTTTGAGTTTTCATGATGAAAATGCTTTGCTGAAAGTTATTGTGGAAGAAAAAGAAAAAGAAAAGGACGGTTTAAAAGCTGAAAAGGAATCCTTAAAAAGTAAAATATCTGGTTTAGAAAAGGATCTTGTGAATCTCAATGCTGAAAAAGGTGAGTTCAAAATTAAATTGGAAGTATGTTTTCAAGAAATAAATGAAGCCTACACCAAGATTAAGCAATTTGAGGATATTAACATGAAACGAGGTCAGACTGAGCAGACATTAAATCTGTTGACCAATAAACTCCAAGATGAAAAGTTTTATAAACTTAAACCAGGTCTGGGTGTGCCAACTAATGATGTTTTGAAAAAGGCACCGGAGCACTTATATAATTTTGATAAATTTGGCTCCGCAATCAGACCCATTCCTAACATTCGTGCAACTTTTGTTGAAGCAAGTACTCCTAAACCTTTTACAGAGTTCAAAGGTAAAGAAGAAATGGGAGAACACAAGTCTTGTGACACTGATTCTCAAAATTCTTTTAAATCAGTTGGTTTTAAATACAGTGGTTTGAACAAAAGATATGAGACTCGAAAGATCGAATTTACTGAGTTTGAATCACTGTTTACCACATCTTCCAAAGAATCAGTCAGCAGTGACACAGTTCCACCTGAGACTGAATGCAAATATGATGAGTATGAATCAGATGCCGATCCATCAAATATACCATCTGTCTCAAATCCCATTGCTCCTAAACCTTTACTTGTTGAAGAGGTTAAAGAAGAAGCTGTAAACACGAATGGATTTTGTTTGAATAATGACAAAATGGAGTTTATTGAGAATATGACTGAAGATAGGTTTTCTAAAATGATGAATGCTTCAGACTCTGATCCTGTTTCTGTTCCAAAGGAGTCAAATTCTGTGAGCAATCATACATCTGAATTGATGAAACAAATTGATATGTTGCAACAGACTCTTGATGAGGTTGAAGATGAAAACTTTGATCTCAAATTTAATCTTGAAAAATCTTTGAAAGAAAATCAAGAGCTTTGCACAGAAATCAATAATTTGAAAATTACTTTGTTTAAGAATGTTTCAAATGATAAACAGATGTTCAATGATCCAAGCTGGAAGGTAAGAACTAATCCAGAATTTGATGCTCCTGCAAAACCTTTAGTTATTTACTCTGATTGTCCTGAATATCCACCTAGTATTTTTGAGAAGGGTGAGACTTCAAGTAACTCAAGAAAAGAATCACCTTCTAAGATAGAGACTAACGAGATTCCTGTTTCTGTTTCAGATATAAATGGAAATGGAGTTGGGAGGAGTAAGAAGAATAAAGATGATAGTTTGAATAAAAATAATAGTTTGAATTTTAGTGAAACTTCTGTTCCAAACAGTTGTACTACAGACAGTGATATTTTGAAAAGTAATTCTTTTGATGGACATGAATGTAAGATTTGTTCCGATAAATCTAAGTTTATGAATTTTGCTCGAAATAATCTATATTGTAAACACTGTCGGGATAATTCATTGAAATACTACTCCACTCCTAAGACCAAAAAGGGTAAAAGAAAAGCTAAACCTAATCTTAATTCTAATTCTACTACACAACCTAAAGTGTTTCGAGCTAAGGTTGCCAATCCTAAATCTAAAAAGCATTTTCAGGAATTAAATGTCAAAATGGTTTGGAAATGGGTTCCAAAACCCCGTTATGAATGGAGAGTGAAAGTTAAACCTGCTGATATTCCTGAATTGCGTGAAGCTAACCGCGAAGAACCCATTTTGATATGGGTACCTAAGCAAAACTAATTGTTTCTTATGCATGCCTGTCGATTGTGGGTGATAGATTCCGGATGTTCACGCCACATGACAGGATTCAAGAACCTCTTGCATAACTATGTGGATGAGCCTGCCGGAGCAGTTCGTTTTGCAAATTTAGAAGTAGAAGGAAAAGTCAAAGGATATGGCATGCTTGATAATGGAGTTGTGAAGATTCAAAGAGTGTTATATGTTGAAGGACTTGATCATAATTTGTTTAGCACCAGTCACTTCTGTGACATGAAATATCAAGTTCGCTTCACAACAACTCATTGCTACCTTGAGGATCCAGATGGTTACAAAGTCTTCAAAGCTGAACGCCATGGAAATCTATATTATGTAGATTTTCCTACACTGTCTGCCACACGTCCAGTATGCCTATTAGGCAAAGCATCTAAAGCATAATCGTGGACGTGGCATCGACGCTTGTCTCATCAGAATTTTAGATCAATAGCGAAGCTACAGAGACAAAGTCTGGTCAAAGGTCTACCAGAAATGAGGTTTGAGAAAGACTCACTATGTTCTGCATGTGAGATGGGCAAAATGAAGCGAAGCTCATTCAAGTCCAAAACTAAATCATCGACCTCATCTGCACTGGAACTTATTCATATGGACCTTTGTGGCCCAATGCGAATAGCGTCTATCAACGGAAAGAAATACGTTTTAGTAATGATAGATGACTATTCAAGGTATACATGGCTTGAGTTTCTTCGAAACAAGTCAGATGCGCCAGAATTGATTATCGCTTTTATCAAGTGCATTCAAGTACGTCTTCAATTGCCAGTCCTAACTCTTCACAGTGACAACGACACGGAGTTCAAGAATGACACCTTGCAGAGTTATCTTATATTTGTGGGAATATCACATAAATTCTCTGCAGCCTACACTCCACAGTAGAATGGAATTGTTGAACGGAAGAACCGCACTCTTATTGAAGTTACTCATACTATGCTTGCCTATTCTGATCTACCCATGTATCTTTGGGCTGAGGCAGTCGCAACAGTATGCTTTACTCAGAATCGTACCATTGTGGTCAAACGTTTTGACAAAACAGCATATGAGTTAATCAACAATCGTAAACCTAACATCAAATTCCTTCGTGTTTTTGGTTGCAGGTGTTACATTCTGTGAGAACGTCAAGGATTATCAAAGTTTGATAAGAAAACGGATGAAGGATATCTCGTTGGATACTCTCTGACATCCAAAGCTTATCGAATCTACATTATTCGAACCAAGACGGTTGTTGAGGGCATGAATGTATCTTTTGATGAGAATTCTACACGGACTTCTGGATACAACAGTTCAGAACTCGGACTTAAGAACAAAGCTTCTATTCACTCCAGAATAGAACCAGCTTCTAAAGAATCTACTTCTTCTAACTCTAACTCTACTTCATCTGAGTTAGATTTGTTGTTTATTGATGCCTTCGATGATATCTGTGCAGACTTTGACAAAGGCATATCAACTTCAACAACAAGCTCGGAGGTCCCTACAATTTCTGAAGACATGTTTGGACCATCCGAAGAAGTCACTGAAACTGCATCTCCATCAGGTACAAGTAAACCGTTAGTTTCTGACTCTACTAATGCTGAATCTGTCTCTCAAATAATTCTTCTAGAAATGAAGTCACGAGTACTTCAACTGCTAGTCCAGAAGATTCAGTATCAGAAACTCCTGTACAAGATGTCCCGAGTACATCTATGGATCTACCTGCCGTGCATGATGAATACAATGCATCAAACACGCAACAAATAGTTGAATCCTTACCAAGCACACATCGTTGGACTAAGGATCATCCATTGCATAACATGATAGGTGACGTACAATCTGGTGTCACGACACGGTCTGCATCAACAAATTTCTGCATGTTTTCAAGCTTCCTTAGTTCCTTAGAACCAAAGAAAGCATCAGAAGCTCTACGTGATCCCTTCTGGATTTCAGCTATGCAAGACGAGCTTCTGCAATTCGAACGGAACAAGGTTTAGCGATTGATCCCACTACCTAAAGGTAAAACTGTTATTGGAACAAAGTGGGTATTCAGATTTAAGAAAGAAGAGGCTGGAGTATTTGTGAGAAACAAAGCTCGATTGGTTGCAAAAGGGTACTGTCAATAGGAGGACATTGACTATGATGAAACATTCGCCCCTGTCGCAAGGATCGAAGCCATCAGAATCTTCTTAGCATATGCAATGCACAAAAACTTTACAGTCTATCAAATGGACGTAAAGTCATCTTTCCTAAATGGCGTTCTGCATGAGGAGGTCTATGTGGCACAACCTAAACATATATCTTTCTTGTCTGTTATATATCTTTCTTGGTTTACAAGTAAAGCAATTACCCGAAGGCATTTTCATTAATCAAGCTAAATATATAACAGACATGTTAAGAAAGTTCAATATGTCAGAGAGCTCAGTCATGAAAACACCAATGGCTACTGGTACACTCTTAGATACAGATCCCTCTGGTAAGCCTGTTGATCAAAAGGTGTATCGTAGCATGATTGGTTCTTTACTTTATCTGACTGCCAGTCGCCCAGATATAATGTTTGCCACATGTTTTTGTGAGAGATATCAGTCTAATCCTAAAGAGTCACACTTTAATTTTGTTAAGCGAATCCTTAGATATCTCAAAGGCACTCCCAATTTGGGCCTTTGGTATCCAAAGGATTCTCGTTTTGATCTAACTGCCTTTACAGATGCTGATCATGCAGGATGTAAGCTAGACCGGAAAAGCACCTCTGGATCATGTCAATTTATAGGTGACAAACTTGTAAGTTGGACCTCAAAGAAGCAAAATTGTGTTTCAACATCCACTGCCGAGGCTGAATATGTAGCTGCTGCTAGCTGCTGTGCACAAGTCCTCTGGATGAAGTCACAATTAAGGGACTTTGGGTACAACTACAAGCACGTTCCTATTTATTGTGATTCCAATAGCTAATCCGGTTCAGCATTCAAAGACCAAGCATATTGATGTACGCTATCACTTCATCAAAGATCATGTAGAAAAAGGTGATATCGAAATGCATTTTGTTCAAACTGATTTCCAGTTAGTTGACCTTTTCACCAAGCCGTTGGATGAAAAGAGGTTCCAGTTTCTAATCAGCAAACTCGGTATGTTGAACATGTATTCTTAAACCTTACTCATGATTCGAAGGGGAGTATTTTGAATCTTAATCTTGTGTTTTATATATCTATTGTTCAACTGTTGCTAACAATAGAGGAATCATTTTCATAGATGATTACCATGATTTCTTTTATGTGCAGGATTGTTCACGTGACAATGGCTTCTAATCACATCTGATTAGAACCCGCACTTCAATGTTTACTTTATTCTGTTTATTAAAAAAAAAAAATTCAGTTGAGGGGGAGCTTAATTGTCAAAGAGCTTAATTGACAAACTCTTTTTGTTTGAGGGGGAGAATAGCATTGTCAAACACACTTATGTTTTGACTTATCTAAAATTTTTATTCTTCATGTAACTGTATTCCTTTGTGCTTACATGTACAATCGACTGTTGAACAACACGTTCTTTTAGGAAAATACATGGGATTCAGTGTGAGAGTTTAACATATCTTCCATGGATTCACGATAACCAGCGTTTCCTACCCAGGAAGTATTCCCTGAGTGATTGATGGGAGAGGGGTCAAAAGATTTAAGTGTTGGTGTGTGAAGAGGTAAAATGAAAAAGAGAGATTGGTTAGAAGTAAGATTTAAAAGATTAAAAGAAAGAGGGTGAGAGAACAGAGTAAAAGAATATTAGACTCTGCACCAAACTTCTTTCTGAGCCGGGCAGCCACATAATCTATTGTTTCACAATCTTTGGTGAACAATATTGAAAAAGGCAGCTAGCCTATGTCATCTCTTGCATATAACCCCACCAGCTACTCATTCTTTTCTCAAAAAGAGAATGTTTTACATTTTCTAGGGAAGAAGCGCATATGCTATTGGTTCTTCATTTGGAAGATACTAATATTGAAAAAGAAGGAAAGTTGCCCCACCTTCGACCTTTTCTCATGCACATTGAGTCTGTGTATAATTTGTTGCTGTCTCAACAAGTTTACATACTTTGAGCCTATATTGAAAAGCAATCATCGATGCTTAATTCTTTCATACAAATGCTCGAACACACAGAAATTTGTTTTCTGTCAGAACGTTCATAGATAACCTTGTGTTATTCGATGATTGAATGGAAGTCCTAGGGAGTCAACATCAAAACCAACTCCTTATATAGTAACTTTGTGTTACTCAGTAACTTTGTGTTACTGACAGGCATTCCAAACTGAGTCATTTGTTGATTCAGGGTTACCACATTTATTTGAATTTGAAAAGATTGAAATAATCACTTTCTCCATTCGGAGAGACTGTTCTTATTTCCACACAGGGATCTATACATGAAGACGGTGCTTAATTGATTTCTATATGAAAAGGGGAAGATTGTTTTGCTATGTTTTTATGATGATGATTCTTACCACTCATCAAAAAGGGGGAGAATAATCAAGAAAGGGAGAATACAAGAAGAATTTTTGACTGCAGTTTCAAAGATGTCAAAGTGTCTGAACTTATTTGATCTATCAAAAGTCTGACTGAAGATGATCGTCAGAAGGACACTTCATTTAAAGAAAGAGAAAGATGAAGACTGTAACTGAAGTTTTCAAGAAAAGTGAAGACCCGAAGATTATTGCCAATTTTTTTTAAATCTTGAATCCAAAGGGGGAGATTGTTGGATCATAAATTGTATTCAAGATTAAAGTTAATTAGGGGGTCTAATTTGTATTTAGTTGAAAGTTATTTGTTATTGGGCCTCAAGCCCATTAGGCCTATACGGCTTAGTATAAATAGGTTTTATTAATTTAGTTTTAGGGTTAACTCTTTCATAATATTTAGAGATTAAAAGCTGTAGCCGTATTCTCTGTATCGCACGCCTAATGTATCAAGAACACACACTGGTTTTCATTGATTAATCAAGGGATCGTGGTATGTTGTTTTGATTCATTTATCTCTTGATCTTTATTGTGTGTGATTATTTATCAACTAGAATACTGGGTTTAACATAACCTTTCCTACACAGTTACCAAGTTGACTCACTCCGAGCACTACCTCCAACCGCTTCTTCACTTTTCCTTCTCGAAAACATGAACATGCTTCTAGTGATAGGCTCACTAGCTAGCCCAAATCCTTAGACCAATCGCCCGTTTTAGCTTTATCCACTCTCGAACCATAGCATACACTCTAAACCCCTTTCTCACGCCCTCTCTAGGGTTTATAAACTCACTTAACAGAAATTCTGAAAACATAAACTCCCAAATCCTGCGCCACTTGCCAAACTTCTTACTCTCAGGTCAACAATTCCAACTTGTCAAAACACAAAATACATTACTACACTTCACCAAACGGTTACCGACAATCCACACGCGAGACATTAACCACTCTCTCCCAAACATTACTTACTGATCGAAGACACCTCACGGATTTTCCCTGTCTCCTACAACCCATCATGAACTAAATCGTTCGACATTAACATCAATATGTCACTGAAATAAGATGAGCTTGTCCAACACCTCTCTAAGTCCCAGAAACCCAAGGTTCCTCCATGAAGTTGCCGCCAACTATCCCTCGAACCCATAAACTTCAGATTAGAAAAATCACCAACCCAACCAACATCTATGCATCTCTGCTACATACTTGACACTTTCGAAAAGCTCACCGAGACTCACTGAGCAAGGGTTTTCGCCAATGCTCATCCTATAACACTAACACAATTCTAAAACTTAACCTCAAAGAAACTCCTTACATCCATAATGACTTGAACGACCACTTTGGCATAAAAATAATACCATCTCATCTAACCATTCATCTCCCTACCACATCATCACCATAACACCAAAATCTTCGCAACACTTGGTACACATAACAGATACCCTCCTCATCATGCCGATCGTAACACCAATATTTGAAATAAAGTCGTTTCGTGACTTTGTCCTACTCAAATCTAGATCGCCCGCAAACTCTTGAACATTTAAACCACTCAACACGATTTCGCTTCTGATCGGCTTATCGCGATCTGCCATATACAAAGTCGGGTAGTTGGTAAGATTAAACGTACTATCTTACGGGTTAACTTGCTCGAAGTGCAACCACCCGATTGCTTCCTATACCTTACTCCCACACGAACCATCAGATCCTCATGGGAATTTACCTGACCAACTAACAATCTTCTATTTTGAAAAGTCCCCTCGAGGTGGTCCTATACCATTCCAGATACACATCGTTCCTGAACGACCTCTAGTTTCTTTAAGAAACTCAGAAAAACATGACCGTAGACACTTCCCCATTTTCAGCATCCCGGCAACGGCCTCAACAATTTGTCGCTGACTTCAACATCACAGTCGACATAGTGATACTTCAACAATGTTTTCAGCTAACAAGAATTCCCAAAGGAACCTACTCCTTCCAACGCATCATAACTATATCGGTGTCCTACCAACTTCGCACGTTGAAGGCACATGACTTACTTGATAGAATCTGATTACCAGATCAACTCAAAACTCCGACTCGATGTCAATAAATTTTCATCCAAAAACCACAACGTTACGTAACAACACGCTGCAAAAAGGCGTACCTTAACGACTTCGAATTCCACCCCAAACAACACCACTCGCCGACTACACCATCTCAGGTTAGGAGTGCATGCTACCACAAAACGAATCATTCCTAACACTCAAGGGCTAAGACTTCTGTCACTTTCCGCATTTCCCTAGAAGGAATAGCAGGATCATGAATCGACCGACAACGGCCCTAACGTCACACTCTCATCCTCCACCCCTTTCTTCATCCTTAACTTCAATGCTTCCTTATGACCTAACGAGTTCATAGCCTTCATGCATGACAACATAATAGTTTGAAATCATTTGACACATTTGAAAATATTTTCAATGAAACTTTACTCAAGCAATTTCAAGAACTTCTAATCGAAATTACTTATGTTGAGTGAGTTAGTCGACTTCCGCCCTTGCTGGCATGACTAAGTCCATACCAGTCTTCCTTATAACATCACATCGTCAAAAGATGTTATATTTTCCACAAAAGATGACTCATTTATAAAATAAATGCAATAGCTCCCAAATTACTAAGTTCTAAATTTAGTGCACCGTGCAATAAACTTGCCCTTTTTTCTAAACCCACACATGTTTACACACGCTAACTCATTTTCAAAACAAATGACTCAAAGGTGCACACACACCAATAAACCTGACATGAAAGACTCAAGCAACTTATTCGAAAACACCATGCATGATACTCCCACTTCATTGAAGGCTATTCACTCTCGTAAGGTCGATCGCTTACACTCACACCAATTTACCACTGACCCTTACTCCCGACCAACCAGTCAGGTCCCTCACAATTGCATCCATCTTCAGCAATAACGATTTCCAACATTCTGGTATGTTTCATTATCAGTAACCAACGCGACCATTGATTTCGCAATTCTTGCATCCTTACTTTGGTCCAACTAGGCTTACCAACAATAACTCATTTCCATTCTGTCTTCATTCCATTTATTAGTCAACACGAATACCGTATCTAAGCCACCCTCACCAACTTTCAGTTAACTACTGATTCAAAAGGCTCAAATCTATTATTCGATTCTTGGGGTGAACTCTCTTGATATCCATTGATAGACATCACAAACTACCAAACCGACGACTCCCTTGGAGTTACCAGTTCACCTCCAATCGTCAATCTTCCCTTTTCAGACCCAAGAAGTTCTTCCTCTAGACGAAACATCTACATCCCACACAATATTCATCCCAGAAGGTATTAACCTTAAACTCATGAACGTGCTCGCACAACACGCCAGACCAACGCTATCGTTCAATGATAGAACTCACTACCCAAAACTACACTCAATGACTAACCCAACAATAGTATTCGAGTATACTCATGCACCTGTAGATTCATAATGGCATTGGCCAGATGCAATTCTGAATTTACCTTACATGAGAGTCCTCACTATTGTCGTCCCGATTCTCGATGACCGATGACTCCTTAAAGGCTTCTTACATCTCAGTTGTGTCCCTCTATTTCACAGTTTAAGTTTAGGCCCATCCGGTCACCTAAATCCCTTAAACTATGGCTCTGATACCAACTGTAACAACCGCACTTTAATTACTGAAATTGTATGTTTCCCAATCACAATCAAGCAATATCTCAAGATCAAGATTTGACAATATAAAGTCTAGATAGAGAGTAGAGAGAGAAAGGTTCTTGTCATTTATCTCACAAGTATTACAATGAACTCCTTGTTACATGATTAACAAAGCAAACACTATTTATACAAGGAACTAAAATCACATGCTTAAACCTACAAACATTAAGATTGACTAAGCTAACTTTGACTTTGTTGACTTTGCTAGACTTGACTTTTCTCATTAAATCTTGGATACAATTTTATACACTAACATTCTCCCCTTTTGTATTCAAGATTTAAATTTTTTTTGACACTAGTCTTCAGCGCTTGATTCTTCAACTTTTATCTCTGACATTGAATCTTCAGTCTTTCAGTCTTTAAAGAATCTTGAAAAGTCTTTTGCACTTTGCATCTCGGAAAGTCGACAAGTCTTGAACAAAACTTTGAAAACTTAATCTTTGAAACTTCTTTAAACTTCTTTGGAACTTTGAGGAATCTTTGACAAATATGTATCTTCATCTCTTTGATCTCTTGACCGTCTTTGGAAAAACAAACTTTCTCGAAGCATCTTAATTTGGACTTGTCTTCAGAATCTTTTGAGAATGATTTCTTTTCATCTTCTTTGAACTTTCAGAAATTCTCCACAAGTCTTCACTTTGAACTTTCTTCATGACTTTGAAATTGATTTGAACTTGACCTTTGTAGATTTCTCCCCCTTTTTGATGATTGTGAACATCATAATCATCAAAACTTTCTCAATTTCAACACTTTCTTTGAATCTCCCCCTTTTACAAATATTCTCCCCCTTTGAAATACATTTTACATTTTCCATCCTTTGATCTGAGTATCTGAATCATGAATTGTATATACCCGAATTTTTTCAAATTCAGATATAATGAACGTTGTGACCCTGATTCAACAAATGAAACAGTTAGAAGTGCCTGTCAGTAACACGGAGTTACTGTGTACAACGAATGTACAATTTAAGGAGCTGGTTTGATGATGACTCCCCAGGACTTCCATTCAATCAATGAAAAACACAAGGTAATTCTATGAATGTTCTGACAGAAAAACAAATTTTCTGTGTGTTCGTGCTTGTGTTATGAAAGAATTTAGCACAATGATTGTGTTTCATAAGGCTCAAATTGTGTAAACTGTTGAGACAACAACAGATATTACACGTACTGAATGTGCATGAAAGAGGTGCGAAGGTGGGGCAACTTTCCTTCTATTTCAATATCTAAATCTTCCGAGTGAAGACTAGATAGCAGATATGCTGCATCCCCAAAGAAAATGAAACATTTCTTTGTCAAGAAAGAACCGAGTGGTTGGTGGGGTTAATGCAAGAGTTGGCATGGGCTCACTGCCTTTTTCAATGATGGTCACCAAAGAATGTGAACCAATCAGTAGACGTGGCTGCCCGACTCAGAAAGTGGTTGGTGCAGAGTTATGATATTCTTTTAACTCTGTTCTCACACCCTCTTTCTTTTTAACATTTTTCTCACTTCTAACCAAACTCTCATTTACATTTTTCCGCTCCACACAATGAGAAAAACTCAACCGGATGAGTTATCTCCCCCACTCTTTGATTTATGACCCCTCACCCCTCAATCACTCTAGGATAACTTTCGGGGTAGGAAACACTGGTTTACGTGAATCCATGGAAGTTCTGTTTAAGCTCTCACATGAATCCCATGTAATTTGACCTAAAAGAATGGTTGTTCAACAATTTATTTTGAACGATTAAGCACAAAATATGATGACATTGTCAAAATGTATGCTCGTTTTAAAAATATGAATGGAATTTGAGCATTTGTACTTTGAAGATCTCTCAAAACAAAGATATTGAATGAATGAAATGAAATCAAGAGAATTGTTTTGAGAATCTGACAATGTATCAATCAGATCAAATGAAATGGTTAGGTAATCAAAGAATTGGATGGTTTGTTTATATGAACTAATATAGACAATTTAGCAATGAAATCATAAGATTAGAAATGATGATTGATGCTCAACAACATTTGAAAGCAAACAGGAGTATTACCATCGAAAAATTTGTTCGTTATGAGACATGGTAATAACAAATTCAAATAAAGTACTAAACCGATGTGTGTGAATACTTGACAGTATATAGAAAACATAATACTCAAGTATTGATCTTTGGAAACACACGGTCAGTTAAACATTAATGTTCAACAATGAAAAACATTTAAGGTCACACTTCTTAATTCATGAAATCTTTTGAGAATAGAGAAGTGGTTTGAACATTTAAGAAACTGTTTTTCATGCTTGAAAGTTGTTCTTCTTTTAAACAATCAGAGATCTAGATCAGAAGATATTTACCTTTAAGCTCCCCCTCAAATCAGTATTTCATGATTTGTTTTCTTTTAAGATCCCCCTGGATATTTGTAAAATATCCATATCTTTAAACATTAAAGAACGGGTCCTGATCTGTCATGTGATCAGAAGCCACAATCTTTACATTAAAGTTCGGGTCTTGAACTGAATTATTCAAGAGCCATTGTTCTTTAAACATTGAAGTCCGAGTTCTAAGTTGTAGTACTTAGAAGTCATACATCTTGCTCCCCCTATACCCGTGGTACCTGCGAAACAGATTTAACAGGTTTTGGTACCCACTGGTATTTGGGTCCTGGTATGTTAGATTTAGAAATCCACTTCTCATTAGATGTATATCTTTTAAATCCAGAATTCTGAGAAGTTATTCTGTAAGATCCGTACCAGTTATGAGCAGATTCTTGTTGGACGAAATCATTCTCTCCACAGTAAGAGTAACAGATTTTCCTTTGAGCAATCCTGATGAAATGATTAGTCGAGTAATATACATCAGAATTATCAAAAGATTTACCTTTATGCGTACTGTTCTTTTTGGCATTGTTTGTGGATTTGAATGATCTATCATTCTTCTTCTCTTCATCAGGAGTCTTCACTCACCAGACCATTTGATTTTTCTTCGATTGCTTTCCAAGAGATTTAACATAGAATCTCGCTGGTCCATCAATAGATTTGTCATAAAATAGATTTGATGGTCGAATCTGACTTGATTTGACAATTTTAGGTTTGACACTGTTCTTTTTGAAAACATTTTGATCATGAATAGAACTTGAAGCTGTTTTGAAACAGCAGACTGATTCTGTTGAGTTATCAACAGGTGATTGGCTAATCACATCAGCTGTTACTTTATCAGACAATTCAATGTTTGCAGCTTCCAAGTCATTTATCTTTTTAGTCAAAATGTTTCTTTCATCTGAAAGTGTGTCAAACTTTTGTTTCAAATCAGAACTGGCCTTCTGTTCTTTTTGATAATCTGATGATAGAGCAATTATTTTGGATTGGAGCTTAGATATCTCAGATTCAAATTGTAAGCGTTCTTGCTCAAAATCTTTTTCCAAGTTCTTGTTGTTTTCAGAAATATCTTTGAAAATCCCAGTATATCTCTTTTCAACATTTCTCTTTTCAAGCTCATAAGACTGCTTCTTTTCTTTGAAAATCTGTCTTTCTTTTTCAAGCAAGTCTTGTAAAGTAGAAATCTGATTGGGAAGTTCAGTAATTTTGGCTTCAAGAACTTGTATTTCCTTAGCAAATGTGTCTTTTTCAGTAATTAGAAGCTTTTCAAAATCAGACACTTGCTTGGAAAGTTTAATACATCTCAGCTCCAAATCCTTTTTCTCTTGGAGAGTTTTCTTGGAAAATTCAGATATCTGTTGAGTTGAAGATTTCTTTGCATTTGATTTTTCTTTTTCTGCTTGGAGGCTTGTTTTCAATTCTGCATTCTTCTTCTCTAGAGCAGATACCTGTTCTTCAAAAGCCTTAAACTTGAATTGAAGCTTAACTGATTCATCTTGCAATTCTGATGATTTTTGTTCAGTCATCTTCAGCTGGCTTTGAAGATTCGCTTTAGATTTATCTTCTTTGATGCTTTTCATCAAATCAACATTTTTTACTTTCAATGCATATACATTTTCTTCAGAAGCCATATACTTTTGTTGAAGCTTAACTGATTCATCTTGTAGATCTGATGATTTCTGTTCAGTTTTCTTCAGTTGGCTTTGAAGTTTTGTAACATAAGATTCCTTGAACTTGATTACTTCTTCAAGAGACTGAATGGTATTATCTTTTAATCCCATCATTTTCTCTCTATCTTTAATCTCTTTCTCACTGATAATACCTGCAACAGAGTTAGAATAATCAGTACATTTTGCACAAACATGAATTTTATCAGAGTTTGACAATTTAGAATTTGAAACAGATTTATTTAAAGTTTGAGTTATCTCTTTTCCATCCACTATGATATGTGAAGTTAAAATGATAGGCTCCAAATCTTTCTCATTTATCTGCTTTATCCATTGAGAATGTTTATCTGTATAAGACATTTTGAATGATTAGCTTGATTAGAATGATCGTTCCCAAACAAATCAGAACAGTTGACTAAAAGTCAAACTTGGATCACCACTTGAAAATAAATTTTTCTCAAAAAACAATTTCAACTCTGAAACTCGCAAAGCAATGAAACTCGCAAGGCACTAAAACTCGCTAAGCACTGAACACACAAAGCACTATTCACTGAGAAACTCGCTAACAGGCACTTGCGCGTTTATGTTTTGCGCTAGACGCTACTTGCGCGTTTTGTGAAGTTTGCGCTAACAAGCACTTGCGTGTTTCTGATTCGCGCTAAACGTTACTTGTGCGTTATGAAGCTCGCGCAAAACAAGATATGCGCTTTCTGAGGCTTGCGTAAAACGAGATTTGTGCGTTTCAAAGTTCGCGCAAAAACACAATATGCGCTTTTCAGGGTTCGTGCAATACTCAACTTGCGCGTTTATATTCCTTTGCGCGTTTCTTGCCTTAGAAAAAATTCGACACTTTTCAAACTTCCAGCCTTTGATTTGTGTGTTTTAAGAACTCGCTAGGTACTATTTGCGCATTTGATAATGAACTCGCAGAAGACACTTGCGCGTTTTATGAAGAACTCGCTGATAAGGACTAGCGCGTTTCAAGAACTCGCAAACTGAGGTTTGCGTGTTCTTCACTTGATGAACCTTGCGCGTTTTACCAATGTAGCGCGTTCTTCCTCTGAGATTCAAGATCGATCAAAAAAAATCGAATAACCTGCAAATTTAAACATGAAATTGCATAGAGATGATCGATTTACAAATTAGAACATTATTCTATCACAAGATTTTGAATAAAACCATCAAAATGCAACAATCTGATTCAAGAACAGTGTTCGAACTTTTCAAAATTAGAAAACTTCAAAATTTCAAAATTGAAATCGATTCAATTTGAATTTGATTATACAATCAATACTGTGTGTTCCAGATTCTAGTTTCTAATACAAAACAATCAAACAAACAAGATTCAATTCAAAGATTACCTATTTGATTATTCTTTAATTCTCAATTTACACTTTCTCTCTCTAGAACTCTCTCTCTCTCTCTCTACGTATTCTCTCTCAAATCTCAATTCTAACTCTTTTATATTACAATACGTACATTCCTTGTCACACCTCAAATACAAAATAGAAAAACTATTTTTATACTACCATCTAAAACAAGGAAACAACAAATACAAAGACATTGACTTTTATTAAGACACTTTGACTTTTAATGAGATTGGACTTTAGCAGCTTTGACTTTCTCAACTTTGATCTTCAGAATACTTGATCTTGTATCCAACAGATTTATGCGCTAACAATCTCCCCCTTTGGATTCAAGATCATTGTTGAAAGATTTAGCAAATCAGTCTTCACTTTAAGCTCTGTCAAAATATTCTCCCCTTTTCTTTAACGGTATTCTTTCCAAAACTGTCTTCAAGTGATTAACAATCTCCCCAAAACTTTCACAATAATACTCTCAGACTTTGGAAAGAAATTATCTTCAGAATCAGCTCGAATTTGCTTTAGCAAATAATCTTCAAAGAAAATTTCCTCAAATCTGCAGAAATACTTTGATCTTCTTCAAATCTTCAAATCTTTACCTTGAACTTTCTGACTTGAACATTTCAGAAAATCATCTCCCTCAATCTTGAAAATCTTTAACATTTCTTCATACCATCTCCCCCTTTTTGATGATTTGAACATCTATATCATCAAAACTTTACGTCCAAGAAATGTCATTGACCGTTCTGATCTGTCAAACTGAGCCTCTGATTCTGTGATCCACAACCAAGATTTCATCTAGATCTTTGCAAATCCAGACAAAATAAGAACATGTAACTCCTGAATCAACAGATGAATCAGTTAATATGCCTGTCAGTAACACAAAGTCACTGTGTGTAACGAATACACAATATAAAGGAGCTTTTTGATGTTCACTCCCCCAGGTCTTCCATCCAATCATCGAAATACCACAAAGGCAATTTCTATGAATGTTATGACAAAGAAACAAATTCTTTGTGTGCTCGTGCATGTGTTGAAAGAATTAAGCACAAATAATTGCTTTTCAATAAGGCTCAAAGTTGTGTAAACCACTGAGACAACAGTAGATAAACACAGACTCAATGTGCATGACTGAAGTGCGAAGGTGGGGCAGACTTCCTATTTTTTCAATATCCAGATTTTCCAAATGAAAATCAGATAGATTATGTGCTGCGCCCCCTTTAAAATGTGAAACATTTTCTTTTTGAGAAGAAAATGAGTAGCTTGTGGGGTTTATTCAAGAGTTGGCATGGGCTAGTTGCCTGTTTCAATAACGTTCACGAAGAAATGTGAAACATTAGTAATGTGGCTGCCCGGCTCAGAAAGTAGTTGGTGCATAGTTTGATATTCTTTTACTCTGATCTCACACCCTCTTTCTTTTAATCATTAAGCGCACTACTAACCAAACTCTCTTTTCCATTTTACCTCATCACACAATCCACACTTATTTCTTTTTGACTCCTCACACTCAATCTCTATGGATTAAATTCTTGGGTAGAAATCACTGGTTAACGTGATTCCATAGAAGTTCAGATAATTCCTAGAACAAAGAACCCATATAATCCTAGAAAACATTTGTTGCTCAACTGGTTTAACTATAGCAGTTAAAGCTCATGTACAAATGTCAGATGTAAATATGCTCAGAAATATAATCATGAAGATATGAGCATTTTAAAACATTGAAGTATTTTCAAACAAGTATACTGAATGAATGAACATGAATGCAAAAGACTTGCTTGAAAATCTGACATTGTATGAAAATGATCAGAAATGAAATGATATATCAATCAAAGCTTAAGGTCAAGAATAATGGATATTTGTCTATACGAAACAAATTATAGACATTCTTGAAATGACCGTTTCGAAATGAAATATCGCTCAAACTTCTTTGAATACAAGCGAAGTGTCTTACCATCGAAGAAAAAATTGTTTCAATTTAGAGACATGGTAAGAACATGTTGAACAAAGTCAAACCGGTGTGTGTGAATACTTGAAAGTATATAGAAAAGACAATACGCAAGTATTTATCTTTGGATACACACGGTTTGATTATCGATGAAGCACACAAAAAAAAAATGAAAACATTTAAAATCACACTTCCAAATTATAAAATCTGTTCAAAAATCAGGAAGTGGTTTGAACATTTAAGAACATGTTTTCTATATCTGAAAGTTGTCCTTCTTTCAGATACATTTGAGATTAAGGTAAGAAATTTACCTTTTCGCTCAATCTTAATACTCATAAAGTAAGCTGTAGTCATTAAGATATGATCGTGTCAGCTTCTCTCATCCTGCATAAGTCTCAAAGTCTAGTCAAAAATTTATTCACAAAATTTATTCGAACAATAAAAGAACATAAAACAGTAAAAACGATTAAAGAACGAGTTCTGATCTTAAGCAATCAGAAATCATAGTCTTACTCCTTTTGATAAGCTCCCCCTAAAATCATGCATTACAAAAATTTTGTCAGTTAAGTAAAATGCAGAAATCAGTTATGCTCCCCCTTAAAATAATGTAGATCATCTAAAATCTTCTCTTACTCCCCTGAGATCATGAGCAAACAATTAAAGTGTAGATATCCTTCAGACATAAAAAATAAAGAAAATGATGAAAAATAACAATACGTAACTTTATTAGGTAACAACCGATTATGTCTTAAGATTTAACATACCAAGCTTAGAGACAAGAAAATTAAATCTCTTTTCATCTAAGGGTTTGGTAAATAAATCTGCAAGTTGATAATCTGTTTTTACAAAATAAAGTTCAATTGTTCCTTTTTCTACATTATCTTTTATAAAATGATACCTGACGTCAATGTGTTTGGTTTTCGTATGCTGGACAGGATTAGCAGATATCGCGATTGCACTCTTCGAGTCACAATAGATTGGAATTTTATCAAACTTGAATCCATAGTCTCGCAGCTGTGTTCGCATCCACAAGACTTGAGAGCAGCAACTGGCAGCAGCTACGTACTCTGCTTCAGCAGTTGATGTGGAAACACATAATTGTTTCTTTGATGCCCAGCTAACGAGCTTGTCTCCAAGAAATTGAACGTGACCAGAAGTACTCTTTCTATCCAACATGCAACCTGCATGATCTGCATCTGAATAGGCAGTTAGTTGAAACCCAGTATCCTTAGGATACCACAGACCAAGGTCTGCAGTCCCTTCAGATATCTAAAAATCCGTTTGACAGCAGCCAAATGGGATTCTTTGGGAGCAACTTGATATCTAGAACATAAGCATGTTGAAAACATAATATCTGGTCTACTCGATGTAAGATACATTAATGAACCTATCATACCTCTATAAGTCCTAACATCAACACTTTTACCCGAAGGATTAGTGTTAATCTTAGTACCTGGTGCCATCGGGGTTCCAATTGGTTTACAATTTTCCATTTTGTACTTCCGAAGAATGTCCAAAATGTACTTAGATTGATTAATAAAAATCCCCGTAGAAAACTGTTTAACTTGTAGTCCGAGAAAGAAATTCATCTCTCCCATCATACTCATTTGAAAACGTGACACCATGAGGTTAGAAAAGTTTTTACAATATTTTGGATTAGTAGAACCAAATATTATATCATCAACATATATTTGAATAAGGATAATATCAGCTTTTTCCTTCTTGATGAATAAAGTAGTATCAATCTTACCTTTGGAGAAACCAGACTTGACCAAGAATTTGGATAAAACGTCATACCATGCTCGAGGGGCTTGTTTTAAACCATAAAGGGCTTTGTCCAAGATATAAACATGATCTGGCTTCTCTGGATTGACGAACCCTTCTGATTGAGACACGTACACTTCCTCTTTAAGAATGCCATTCAGAAAGGCTGTTTTCACATCCATCTAAAAGACTGTGAAATTCTTATGAGCTGCGTATGCTAGAAACATGCGGATTGCTTCTATACGCGCTACTGGAGCATACGTCTCATCGTAGTCTATGCCTTCCTCTTGCCGGTAACCTTTGGCAACAAGTCTAGCTTTGTTCCTTATGACGATACCATCTTCATCCTTTTTATTCTTGAATACCCATTTAGTTCCTATCACTGTTTTACCTTCTGGTTTTGGAACTAATCTCCAAACCTTTAGGGCTTCAAACTGATTGATTTCTTCTTGCATAGCAGATACCCAGTCCGAATCAGCAAGAGCCTCTGATACTCGCGTTGGCTCAATCTTACTGAGAAATGAGTCATGCATACATTGATTAAGAGTCGCTGACCTAGTTTGTACAGGCTTGTTGAGATCTCCAATTACTTGATGTAAAGGATGTTTTTTGCACCAACGATGCTCATGAGGGAGTGGAGTAGATACTGATTGAACATGATCATCATCTAGAAATCCACTATCAGAATCTTCAGTTTGAATAACAGGAGGGGGGTTTGCAGTTGAAGTTTCAGGTGCAGAAGCATCAGTTGGAACAGCAGAATCTGGCTGTTGAGTAGACAATGTATGACACCCAACTGAAACAGTTACTTCTGGCTCAACAGTTTCTTGTATATCTTCATATGGGGTCTTCTGAAAACGTCGATGTATCATAGACCGATTTTGAGTATGGCATGCAGTCGACACAGCTTCTGCCCACAAGAATAGAGGTAAGTCTGATTGGCTAAGCATAGTCCGAGCGGCCTCGACTAGCGTCCAATTTCGCCTTTCGACTACTCCATTTTGTTCAGGCGTACGAGCAACAGAGTACTGATGTGATATCCCGACCGATTCGAGATATTCTTCAACTATCTTGTTTTTGAACTCTGTGCCGTTGTCCGTTCGAAGAAACTTGACTTGTCGCTGCATTTTCACCTGGGTCGTCTTTAAGAAAGTAATGAGAACTTCCGGCGTCTCATCTTTTGATCGAAGAAATTTGACCCACGTGTATCTTGAGTAATCATCCACAATGACCAACACGTATTTCTTTCCTCCCAAACTCTGAGTTCTCATTGGACCACACAAATCCATATGTAACAATTCTAACAGAGAACTAGTGCTTGGTTCAGGCTTCGGTTTATGTGCGGCTCTCTTCATCTTACCCTTTTCACATGCTGCGCATAAGTGTTCTCGTTCATATTTCAGCTCAGGAAGTCCTTTGACCAATTTCCCATGAACCAGCTTGTTGATGTAACGAAAGTTCAAATGAGATAAACGTATGTGCCAGAGCCAACTTTGTTGTGTTGAAGCTTTTGTCATCAAGCATACTTGATTGTCAATCTGTACTTTGGAAAGATTGATGGTATAGAGGTTTGTCTTTCGATGTCCACCTAAGAGTTCTGTGCCGTCTTCAGTACGAACCGAGCAACTCTTAGATTTGAAGTTGACCTCTAACCCTTTATCGCAGAATTGACCAATGCTAAACAAGTTGTGCCCCAAGCCTTCGACATAACTCACTTTACTTATCGTTATGTTGTCTTGAATGATGTCACCATATCCTAAGATAGGTGAAAGCTGATCGTTTCCAAATCTGACATTTCCAGTGAATTTCTCTGTATAGTTAGACAATAAATCTTTTTGCCCAGTCATATGCTTGGAACATCCACTATCCAAGTACCACATATGCCGGGTCTGCAAGAGAAATCAGACAACAATAGATTTAGGTACCCATTTAAAAACGGGTCCTAACAGTTTAGCACAAGATTTTGGTATCCACTTGAAAATGGATCCTCTGTTCTTTTGAAAACTTTGAAACACATTTGATCTTGAAGAATATATATGATAAGATTCATACCAATCAGAAGAATTATGAGAATAAGCAAAATCATTTCTCTGATAAGAATAAGATGTAGTAGTAATAGGAGACAATTGAATCAATTGCTTTATTGAATATCTCTTGTAAGAAGTTACATGGTTTTGATTATTAGAAGCAATTTGATCAATCACATCAGTATCACTACTCACTGATCTATTACAAGTATTATCAGAAACTGATTCCACTATCTCATCCTCCTTCCATTTTGGTCTTCATTCGGATTGAGCTTTCAAATTTTTCTTCCTTAAATCTGAAACATAAGATATAGATTTATTAGGAAAAGCAGATTTCCGAGACTGAATATTCTTTTGTGTACCAGTGTATTTCTGTTTCTGTAATCGTTGTTTCTTATGTTTCTTACCATTAGCATAGTAATCAGCAGTTACAGAAACTGATTTACCAACCTTAGTTGATGATTCAACAGTATTTACACCACTTGGTAACACTTTGTCATTTTTAAGACAAGTAGAATGATCAGGAAGTATAGATTTGTCATCAAACATATCAAATTCTTCCATGCACCCATCATCAGAATTTAAAAAATCATTTGCAGACTCAAATAAGTCAACAAAATTATCAGATGAAGATTGAGATACCTTAGAAACTGTAAAACACTTTGTAGATTTATTTTGAAACACAGTGTTCTTTATAACTGTAGAAAATACATTTTGTTGTATATCAACCAAAAGTTTTTCATCAGATAAAACATTTTCAAGCTCGACTATTTTGCTTTCAAGAATAGATGTAGGAACATAAACCTTTGCAATCGCAGGTTTTGCCTTCATCTCAGAAGCGGAATAACTAACAAAATAGTCAGTTGAAAGAACTTTTGGTGTTTTTGAAAGATAACTATCATTTAACTTTTCATAGTTAAACGGTAGTTGCATTTTCTTTTTATTCTTTCTATTTTCAGTTTCTTGGTCCTCAACTTCTTCTGACAATTTGGTAACAAATTTGGGTTTTAAATGAGTATGCTTATCAGCACAAGCAAGAAAATCATAGTTATAAAGTGCCGGCTGTTTTCTGATAGCTTTCTTAAGATAATGGGGGTTTTCAAAACCAAGTCCCCATTTCTCTTTGACATCAGCCTCTTCATTAGGTGCATTGAGAAAAATGGTTTGATCTGTTTGACCTCTCGCATAAAGTTTTGCTTCCAGACCATTTACCTTCTTATTCAAATTCTTATTTTCAACCTGCAATTTATAAACAGTTAGTGCAGATTCATTTTTCTCAAACTCATATTTAGACACTTTACCTTCAAACTCAGAAATCCTCTTTTCAAAACAATCCACTTTAGATTTAGAATCAAAATCAGACTTGCGTAAAGAATCAATCAGATCTTTGTTTGAAATAACAGACGTATTAAGCTCAAAGATCTTATTCTTTTTAGCAACTTTTTCTTTTTCCTTTTTCAGATTATTTTGTAAATTTTGTAGCTCAACCACCATGGTTTCCATTTTGGTAAAAAAATCTTTTTCAGATAAGTTTAATACCTCATTAACTGCCTCATCATCTGACTCGTCATCCTGTACTTCTTTGCCCATGAGACAGATATGAGCTGTTTCTTCTTTCACTTCTTCTTCTCCTTCTGAGTAATCCAGCCAAAACTCATCTTCAGCCATTAGAGCGACACCCGCTTCTTGCTGTCTTGCCAAAAGCAACTTGTTCTGATAGTACTTAGAGTTGCGAACTTTCGGCTTTCGACAATCTTTTGCAAAATGACCCATCTTGCCGCAATTGTAGCATTTGATGGAATCTGTTGCTGGCTTCTCGGCAATTGTGTAGTCATTCATGAACTTTTTCTTCTCATACGGTTTCTTCTCCACATATCTATCCTCTTCATACCTCTTTCCTTCCACTTTCTGTCGATGCTCGTGGTTCTTTGAACTAGATGAAGAATACCTTTGAGAATTTGATCCCGGCTTCTTGTAAAATTTCTTCTGGAATGCACGGGTCAGCAATATCATGGCTTGTTTCAGACTTTCGCCATCATCACTATCTGTAACTGAATCTGACTCAGAACTGGTAAGAACTATCTTCTTTTTCTTCTCTTTCTTTTCTTTCTTTTCTTTCTTCTTCTCTCCAGCTACTAAGGCAATAGGATCAGGAACTTGTGCTGCCTTCTTCTTCTCAGCTCTTTTCTCTTCAACCTCTTCCTCATTCTGCCTCAAGGTCTCAAATACCTCATGTAGTGGTATTTCATTCAAATCCTTCATCTGTTTCATCCTTCTTGTATGCTTTTTCCATTCCGGACGTAGGATACTCAGAAATTTGACATTGTTTTCCAACTGCTTCTTTTTGACTTTATTCTTTGTCAGCTCATTCAGAAGCAATATAAACCTCTCATATGTATCTTCCAGACTCTCATTCTCCTTAGCTTTGAATTCCTCATAACTATTGATGCAATTTTCCACTTTCATCTGATTTCCAACCTTGGATCCTATCATCATCTTTTGCAACTGATCCCACATCTTCTTAGCATTGGATTTATAGCTATCAATCTTGATGTAGATCTCGTTTGGAATGCTTTGAAGAAGTAATGATCTCGCTTGTTTATCTTCTTTGTATCGGCTTTTCTGATCTTCAGAATATTGAGAAATATCCACTGTCACTGTTTTCATCTTTTGCTCTCTTTCCTCAGTCCCATCTTCACTATCAGAAGAATCAACATCAGGTACTTGAACTGTTATTGGAGCCATTGGACCTTCGGTGATAGACAGAAGAATATTCTCTCCATTTGAATGCCGATCTATGAAATCCAAGAATCTGTCCTTCCATTGTTCATACTCGCCTTTGAATAGAACTGGAGGCTTAACATCAGTACCAATCGAAAGTGCATCTTTGGAAGTCATCTTGTATAACCTGTTTTAGAAATATTATCAATAAGAAACTAGAACTGATCGTTAGTCCAAAAAGAAACAACCAAGAAAATACATAAAACTTGAAATATAAAATCAGATATTTTGATCACAACCAGAAGTATGTCCCCCTTCGCAGACTTAGCACGGGGGTCCCGCTAAGTCCTATTAAAGGGCATATTATAGTTTTGAAAAATTTGTCTAAGTCCTCCACACTTTGCGCTTCAAGTGGGAAACGCAAATCTTGACTTTGCGTGTCATACGGGGAACGCAAACCTATACTTTGCGGTTCATATGGGAAACGCAAACCACCACTTTGCGGTTCAAGAAGGAAACGCAAACCACAACATCTCTGAACTCAACTTTGCGTTTCTAGAAATCCTTCCCTTTTGTCAACTTTGCGTTTCAAATTTACAAACGCAAGACACACTTTGCGTGTCAAGTTACACCCGCAAGATAAACTTTGCGTGTCACATTACAAACGCAAACCCAACTTTGCGATTGTAGTTACACCCGCAAAGCTCGCTTCTCGGTTGTTGATGAAAACGCAAATATCACTTTGCGTGTCTCGTTGAATACACCCGCAAACCTTGAATGACCCGCAAACCTCTGAAGAACTTACTTAAATCTTGATGAATGACCCGCAAACCTGTTTGAATGAAACACAAACTTGAAGAACACCCGCAAACCTCTAAAACCGAACAAAATCGCACCAAAAACTCATTTAAACCTAGAAATTCAACTCTATACTTCGACAATTCACACGTCTAACCAATTCGAACACAAAACTAACACTGATTTTCGATCAAATACACAAAAATTACAAATTCTATACTCATACAATGTCAAGAACTCGTGAATACAACAACCACAAAAATTCTAAAATTCGAATTGATTACAGTGCAATTGACAAATCTTTCTATACAAACTCGATCGAATTCACTTTCCTAACAACACTTAATCGATTACAACTCCAAAAACTCACTAAAACTCAAAAATCAAATCTGGACTTGAAGAACACACATACGAACATTCTGACTTTTCTTGAAATTTCGATTTGGATCTGCTCTGATACCAATTGTGTGTTCCAGATTCTAGTTTCTAATACAAAACAATCAAACAAACAAGATTCAATTCAAAGATTACCTGTTTGATTACTCTTTAATTCTCAACTTACACTTTCTCTCTCTAGAACTCTCTCTCTCTCTCTCTCTCTACATATTCTCTCTCAAATCTCAATTCTAACTCTTTTATATTACAATACGTACATTCCTTGTCACACCTCAAATACAAAATAGAAAAACTATTTTTATACTACCATCTAAAACAAGGAAACAACAAATACAAAGACATTGACTTTTATTAAGAGACTTTGACTTTTAATGAGATTGGACTTTAGCAGCTTTGACTTTCTCAACTTTGATCTTCAGAATACTTGATCTTGTATCCAACAGATTTATGCGCTAACAAATACAAGAAACATTTGAAATCATAAATCGACTGCAATAGATCCATTTTCGTGAATCAAAAACTATTTAACAATGAAAATTCGATTCAACAGTGAATTTTTGAAAGTCGAATTATGTTGAATTTTCAGAAATCGATCTAATCAAGTGATGTAATCTCCTCTGAATCTGTTTGGTTTTCTCTGATACCAATTGATATTGTAAGTTTCCCAATCACAATCAAGCAATATCTCAAGATCAGGATTTGACAATATAAAGTCTAGAGAGAGTAGAGAGAGAAAGGTTCTTGTCATTTATCTAACAGATATTACAATGAACTAACTAACTACAACTATTACAAACCAAGGTATTTATACCAAGGATACTAACACAAGATACAAACACTTTCAATGCTAAACAACATATTGACTTTACTAACTTTGACCTTGTTGACTTATCTTGACTTGACTTTTCTCATTAAATCTTGGATACAATTTTATACACTAACATTCTCTCCCTTTGATTTTGGCTGTTAATCACAAATCATGAAGTTCGAGTCCTGATCTGATGTGATCAGAAGTCATAGTCCAGTATGCAAACCTGTAAAACAGATAAATCTTTGGTACTCATTGAACATGAGTCCAGGTTTGTTAATAATATCCAACTTTTTGAAATTGAGTAAATGAGTTACAAAATCATACCAGATATAAAGAATTGCTCCCCCTCATAAATATAAAGAATGATGTAACTATTCATTAAGGTTCAACATACCAAGTTTGCTGACTAGAAAATTAAATCTCTTTTCATCAAGAGGTTTAGTAAACAAATCAGCAACCTCAAGGTCGGTTGAAACAAAATGCATTTCTACATCACCTTTTTCAACATGGTCTTTAATAAAGTGATACCTGATATCTATGTGCTTCGTCTTTGAGTGCTGCACAGGATTTGATGTGATAGCTATTGCACTCTTGGAATCACAGTAGATTGGTACCTTGTGAAAAGTATATCCATAATCTCTCAGCTGGGTTCTCATCCATAGAACCTGTGAGCAGCAACTTGCAGCCGCAACATATTCCGCTTCAGCTGTAGATGTGGATACACAATTCTGTTTTTTGGACGACCAACTAACCAGCTTATCTCCTAGATAATGACATGCTCCTGATGTGCTTTTCCTGTCTAATTTGTTTCCTGCATGATCTGCGTCAGTATATGCTATTAATTCAAACTTAGAATCTTTTGGATACCAAAGGCCCAGATTTGTTTTCAGAAATCGATTTTTGAAAACTTCATAAATCGATTGCAATAGATCCATTTTCTTGAATCAAAAACTATTTAACAATGAAAATTCGATTCAACAGTGAATTTTTGAAAGTCGAATTATGTTGAATTTTCAGAAATCGATCTAATCAAGTGATGTAATCTCCTCTGAATCTGTTTGGTCTGCTCTGATACCAATTGAAATTGTATGTTTCCCAATCACAATCAAGCAATATCTCAAGATCAAGATTTGACAATATAAAGTCTAGAGAGAGAGTAGAGAGAGAAAGGTTCTTGTCATTTATCTCACAAGTATTACAATGAACTCCTTGTTACATGATTAACAAAGCAAACACTATTTATACAAGGAACTAAAATCACATGCTTAAACCTACAAACATTAAGATTGACTAAGCTAATTTGACTTTGTTGACTTTGCTAGACTTGAATTTTCTCATTAAATCTTGGATACAATTTTATACACTAACAATTACATCAAAATGTAATTATCCATACCAAAAACGAAGGCCTCAAGCCTACAATTCAAACAAGGTTTGAAAATACAACCTATTACACAACTGAGTCTATAAGGAAACTACTACAAGGAGTCTTCTAGCTTCTGGAAATAGCTCTCATCTTCTCCTTACCCTTACCGGTACATGCTACCTTGCGATAACCTGAAAAAGGGTTATAATTTTGAAAGAGCGAGGGTTAGACCGATGGTCTAGTGAGTCCCCTCCAAGGGCTACTACAACAGCTCAAATATTATTTAAAACATTTAAACAAAGCCTTACGCCTCACGAGCGTAACTCAAACATTTAAACAAAGCCTTACACCTCACGAGCGTAACTCACTCTACTGACCAACACTGCCGTCAAAGACGATATGTCTGTCTCGTACTGCCTTATTTTGGAGACACACCCTAATGGCATAAACGGGCCACACTCCCCGGTACGATCAGGCGGGCCACACTCCCTGACTTAGGTCACAATCTCAAGCTACTGACCACACTACCGCCGAAGACGGTGTGTCTAACTCGCACTGCCTAAATATTGGGACACCCCCAATGGCATAAACGGGTCACACTTCCCGGCACGAGTAGGCGGGTCACACTTCCCGACTTAGGTCAAAATTTCCGAATTAAATGTATGCATACATCTAATCATCAACAATATATAAAACAAGTTTATAAACATAACATGAACATGCCAACATAATTAAACCAACCTTTTCAATAAACCTTCACAACTTTTGATACTAAAAGCGTGCAGTTCTGAAAATCCACAAGTATCAAACAACTTTCGAAATCATAACAGATTTAGTTTGAAAGACTCACCTCAGATCCTTCTCGCTTAAAGCCCGCTTTCTAACGATTAGCACCACCTACGACAACACCGATAAATCGATAAGCTAACTCGCAGATAACTCTCTCTCTCTCTAAAACATAAGAAAAACGATACACGGTGCCACCCCGATCAAAACCCCACCGATCGACACCGGTCGGCCCACACCGGTCGACACCGGTCGGCGACCCTACCCTGGGTCCGGTCGATATTCAACAAACTTGCTCAGGATTCCAAATCTCCATCAAAACCCCCATAACACTCAAATCTCGAGATTAAACGGTTAAAAAGCTTAATAATGAGATCCTGCAATGCCTATAACACTTAGAAGGTAGAAATAGACAAGATTCATACCTTGATTTGAAGAAAAATGATGACCCTTTGATCTCTGCCAAATCATTCTCCCTGCTCTCTACTTCCTTTAGCCGCCCACAACGATGATAATGAGAAATATCATTTAGGTTAAAAACTATATATATAACCCAAGTTTCATTTAACCCCCCTGAACTTTGGGAAATGATTAACTTTTTACCTAACTCCAAAATTAATTAAAATTCTCGACCCCGGATATTACAAGTTATATGAGATAAAGAGATTGTTGAAAGGGAAAAATGTTGCTGAATCTGAGCCTAGCCATCCTACTCAACCAATCCAGCCACCACAAACACCTCAACCTGTTGATCTATCCATTGATGAGCTGAAGTCACTTTTATTTGCCAAAATTTTATCAGCAGCTCCGGATAATCAACAAGATACAGATCTTCTTTCTCTTCTGCAATCTCACCATCAACAACAACCACCACAGTTTGTGTAACCAGTAGATGTGGTTAGAGCTTCAGAGTTTTCTACATTAAAAAAATGATGTGTTGCATGCATTCTCTGACCTAAAAAAGGTAGTGCAAACATCTTGTAAAGACCAAGCAGTTGTTTCTAAACCAAGACATGATCCTAATCAAGATCATGATCATGAGGGGGAGAATAGGGAGAAACAGGCAGCTGCTGCTTCTGAGGGTACAATGATTGTTGGTGATAGAACTAAGAATGTTGAATCTGTTGAAGGCAGTACTGATCAGGATAACAGGCAAACTGATCATGATGAGAATGTTGTTGGAAGGGAGCTTGTATTATTTGTGAATGAAGATGTTGAACCAACGGTTGCAAAGCCTAAGGTTGCAAGAAGGGAGGAGATTATGGAGATTACAGGCATTAAACATGTAAATGTCATTGTTTTATCTGACAATGATGATGATGAAGAGGTCAATGCCAAATATGAAATGTTTTGGAAGATAAAAGAAGAAGGAGAAAAGGATGGATTTATGGAAGTTGAATCAGATGATGATGTTGTTGAAGTTTTTGAGGTAGTTAAAAGAGTTGATGAAGTGCCAACTAATAAGGAGAGTGTACTAGATAATCTTCTTGAGGACAAAGATACAGAAGCACTAAATGCTATGTTTGATCAGAGATCTCTGGAAGATATACATCTCAGTCCTGTGCATAATGAAGAACCTGAACCTAGTACTTCTGCCATTCCAACTGTTCCTACTTTTAAAGATTTTGAGTTCCCTGAGGTCAATGTTGAGATTCCTTCTGATGCTGTTGAGTAAAATGTTCAAAAGAATACTGAGGATGAGCTACAATATCAAAGAAAGCCAAATAGTCCTATCAATCAAACGGAGTTTGTGAGAGAACCACTCCATGCACCAGAAATGCCAAAAGAAGCAGGTCCATCAGGTACTGCTATAGTGGGTTCTACTTCTTATACTGGCTATGATGAGTTTGGTCCTACAATGGAAGAAATCAAGAGGATTAGAACAACTCTGAGGGTTCCTTATTTGGAAGAAGGTGTAAAGATATTTGTGAGCTACATTAGACAGCTAGATCAATACCAACTTCTTAATATTCAGGACAAATCACCTGAGTTCAAGCTAGATTATGTGAGAATGCTTCAAGCAGTGAACAAAACTTGTAAAGATGTAAGGAGCAAGGAAGGGATTTTGCAAGTTGTAGAAGTTAGACTGAAGCAATTCATGAGAATTTGGTATCCTGAATTTGAAGTTCAAAGGAGGGATATAAAGCTCTACATTTTCAATGAAGTTGACTATGCAAATCTAAACTTTGATGATAATGAGTTCTTATACCATGATTTCAGAAGCAGAAGAACAAGATTTTCAGAAATGTTGTATGCACTTGATACCATCAAGAGGTTCATCAAGAGGCATATCTTCTACACTTACTGCTTTGACAAACCAGAAAAGGATCAACCTTCTTGCACCTGACATGACTCATCCTTTGCTTGAAGATACACCTCTGTACAAAGTGCTGAGACAACCTGAGTTAGGGGTGGTGTATGAGAACAAAGACAAGAAGCTCAAAAGGTTTATGAGAGCTGCTGAAATTCCTAAGTATTCTGATGGTACTCTGAAGGATGTCCTGAAAGAGAGTGAGAAGAAGAGGCTAGCTGAAATGACCATATGCCTAGATCTGATAGAATCTTCACAGATCACATGATTCAAGCCATCAAGGACAGACTTCACTTTAGAGACAACATTAGAAGATTTGAATCTTACATAGGGATCAGGAGAACTTGCTTTAAGAAGTGGACAAGTTGAAGACTTTGCAAATTTGATTAAAAAGGGGGAGATTGTTAGATATAGTTTTAATCAATTTGTATTGTAATGTTTGACTAGTATAGTTGACTTTTGTATGTTGGTGTTGTATGAGGTTATGACTTGTGTAACCCATATAAATACCCTTTCCTTTGTATTCATTGTAACTAAGTAAGTCATTGTAAGTCTAGTAATTCCAAGTCTTGTAACTCTTTACTGTGAGATATATGACATTAGACTTGTGACCAATTTCTCTCTCTAGATTCATTCCCTTTGTGTTTAATCTTTGATTGTTAATGCTTGAATCTGGAACAACACGCACGCCATTGACTTTACAAGCATGATATAAAATTGACTAAGTAAAGTTGACCTTGAATTACAACCTTTAAGCTCTAACATTCTCCCCCTTCTTCTCCTTAATTCCAAATAAGTCTCAAATCTTCTCATGGCCTTTCTAAAGTTTATTCTGTTATGTAGTTCTTCCAAGGCTTTCAATAGTAGTAGTTTTTATCTTCTAGGCATTCTGTCTTCATCAAGTGCCTTTTCATTTGCTTTATATCTGTTGTCTAACTAAAGTATGATAATCATTAAAGTTCCATCTGAAAACTTGGCAATTTCACTAAATATGAGAAACCTTATGTCACCTTTTCGATTCTTGTATACCACACCAAACTCTGGGTCTTCAAGAATCATAAAAGTGGACAATTCTCCAAGTCTGGAATGCTTAGATTAGACCTGGCAAAAACTGACCCGACACGCTAACCCGACACGAACTCAACACGAAATAAACGGGTTTGGGTAATACATTTCAACCCCTTTAAGTAAACGGGTTGACACGACACAGCACGAAAATTAAACGGGTAAGGTCAGGGTCAAATATTTCAACTCGAAAATGACCCGAATAACCCGTTTATATATATATATATATATATATATATATTTTATAAGTTTTCTTTTTAATGCTTTGAATTTTTAATGTTTTAGATTTTCTTAGAACTTATAAGTTTCAACTATAAAATTTTGATTTCGAATGCTTTCATTTGAATTTTGAATTTTTATTTTTTTGTGAATATTCGATTTTTAATTTTTAGTTTTATAAATGTTAAACGGGTTAGACGGGTTATGTCGGGCTAGGCGGGTCGGGTTAGGGTTGGAATTTTCTGACCCGTTTATTAAACAGGTTGGGTTAGGGTTAGATACTCTCAACCCGTTTAAGTTTGAACCCGACACGACACGACACGTTTGCCAGGTCTAGCTCAGATTAGGCTTCAACATGTTGACAATAGGTTGATTGCTCTCCAAACCAAGTTGAAAATCAAAGCAATATGAGTAGATTAAATGTTTGTGTAGAAACCTCTTTATAACATTCAGTGTAAGCACAATCCTTTCTTTTATGATAGTTAGGCTTCTGAAATGGTGGTACATAAACTCAAAGTCTTCAATCAGTAAGTTCTGAAAATCAGCCTTAGAGAAAGTGTAGATCTGCCTATCTTGCCTATGAACCACAAACACTAGATACCATATTCTGAAAAAACAACATCACATATACTTCTTTAACAGTGACAATCAACTTCTTTGAACGAACATGAATAGTTGGTTGAGCTCTGGACTTCATTAGGTAAATATATTCTTCCTTGTAGGTCTCTGATTGCCCTGTCACTCCAAGAACTGCATATAGATTGAATTGTCTGAGAGTCCTGTTCTAGTTCTAATTGCAAACGATTATTAACAAAACAAGATTTAATCAATTTACATGTTTGATTCAATTTACAAAATCACAAGATTACAATCTGTTTTCACACTTTCCCTCTCTAGACTTTTCTCTCTCTCTCTAAAACTCTCTCTGAATATTCAACTAGTCACACTTACAAAAATGATACTCACTCCTTCTTACAAAGACTTACAAAGACTTACAAAGGTATTTATACCCACAACAAATACAAAGAAACAAAATACAATTACATTGACTTTGACTTTATTAACAAAAGACTTTGACTTTTAATGAGAGTTGACTTTCTCAGCTTTGACTTCTTGTACTTTGACCTTCAGTCTTCATGATCTTGTATCCAACAGATTTATGCTCTAACAATCTCCCCCTTTAGATTGAAGATCATCACAAAAAGATTGTTCAAATCAATCTCCTCCTTTAGTCACATTGAAGAACTTTAAATCTCCCCTTTAAGCTCAATCTGAGTACAATCTTCCTCTTTTGATTGATCTTTAACTTTAATCTCCCCAAAGTTTATCTTCAAGAAATACCAACAATCTCTCCCAAAGATGATAAAAATGATCTTCAATAATCTCTTCAGATTCATCACAAGACTTTTTCAGATTTTCGAAAGAAATTATCTTCAGAATCAGCTCAACTTGCTTCAGCAAATAATCTTTAAAGAAAATTTCAGAAAATCAGCACATCTTCAAACATTTTTGACTTTGCTTGAACAATCTTTCAAACTTTCAAACTTTGAACTTTGAAATTTCTGATCCGGGCATTTCTGTAAATCATCTCTCCCTTTTTGATGAATAGAGCATCTATAGCATCAAAACTTTCTCCAAGAAATGTCTCTTAAATTCTATCTGACCACTGATCTGTCACGAGCCTCTGATTCACCGTCAATTCGAACAATGTATTCATCCAGATCTTTGCAAATCTAGACAAAATAGTCGTGTAACACCTGAATCAACAAATGAATCAGTTAACATGCCTGTCAGTAACACTAAGTCACTGTGTGTAACAGATACACATAGTAAAGGAGCTTTTTGATGTTCACTCCCCCAGGGCTTCCATCTAATCATTGAAACACCACAAAGGAAATTTCTATGAATGTTATGACAAGAAAACAAATTCCTTGTGTGTTCATGCAAGTGTAGAAAGAATTAAGCACTTGATGATTGCTTTAAGGCTCAACATTGTGTAAACCACTGAGACAATAGTAGATAAACACAGACTCAATGTGCATGATTGAAGTGCGAAGGTGGGGCAGACTTCCTTCTTTTTCAATATCCAGATTTTCCAAATGAAAATCAGATAGCATATGTGCTGCGTCCCCTTGAAAATATGAAACACTTTCTTGTTAAGAAGAAAATGAGTGGCTGGTGGGGTTTAGTCAAGAGTTGGCATGGGCTAGTTGCCTGTTTCAATAACATTCACCAAAAAATTGTGAAATGCTAGTAATGTGGTTGCCCGACTTAGAAAGTAGTTGGTGCAGAGTTTAATATTCTTTTACTCTGATCTCACACCCTCTTTCTTTTAATTCAATAAGCTCACATCTAACCAAACTCACTTTTCCATTTTACCTCAACGCACAACCCACACTCATTTTTTTTCGACTCCTCACACTCAATCACTATGGATTAACTTCTTGGGTAGAAATCACTGGTTAACGTGATTCCATAGAAGTTCAGTTAAATCCTAGCACAAAGAACCCATATGAGACATGGGTAAGAACAATGTGAAACAAGAAATCAAACCGGTCTGTGTGAATACGTGAAAGTATATAGAAAAGACAATACGCAAGTATTTATCTTTGGAAACACACGGTTTGTAAACATGTAAGCACAAAATAAAAATGAAAACATTTAAAATCAAACTTCCAATTCATGAAATCTGTTTAAGAATCCGGAAGTGGTTTGAACATTTAAGAAAAATGTTTTCTTATGACTGAAAGTTGTCCTTCTTTCAACCATATATGAGATTAAGATAAGAAATTAACCTTTCTATGCAGTCTTAAATCTCATGAAGTCAACTGAAGTCATAAAGATATGATCTTGATAGCTGCTGTCATTCTGCACAAGTCTCAAAGTCATGTCAAAGCAACTTTTATTCACAAAAAATTATTGAAAAGAAAATGACATAAAACAGTAAAACAATTAAAGTACGAGTTCTGATCTGAAATAATCAGAAATCATAGTCTTACTCCTTTTGATATGACTTATAAGCTCCCCTTAAAAGCATGCATCACAAAAAAAATTTGTCAGTGTATTAAATGCAGAAATTAGATAAACTCCCCCTCAAAAGAATGTAGATCATCTTAAAGTTCTTCTCACTCTCCCCCTGAGATCATGAACAAACTATTAAAGTACAGATATCCTTCATAAATAATGATAAAGAAATGAAGAAAAAATGACAATAAAAGAAACTTTAATAGGTAACTAATGATTAGACCTTGAGATTTAGCATACCAAGCTTAGATACAAGAAAGTTAAATCTCTTTTCATCTAAAGCTTTAGTAAACAAATCAGCAAGTTGATAATCAGTTTTTACAAAGTAAAGTTCTATTGTACCTTTTTCTACATTATCTTTTATAAAATGATACCTGACATCAATGTGTTTTGTCTTAGTGTGCTGCACAGGATTAGTTGATATGGCGATAGCACTCTTCGAGTCACAATAGATAGGTATTTTGTCAAACTTGAAACCATAGTCTCACAGCTGTGTCCTCATCCACAAGACCTGAGAGCAGCAACTGGCAGCAGCTACATACTCTGCTTCTGCAGTCGATGTGGATACGTATAATTGCTTCTTTGATGCCCAGCTAACGAGCTTGTCTCCAAGAAATTGAATGTGACCTGAAGTGCTCTTCCTGTCCAGCATAAACCCAGCATGATATGCGTCTGAATAAGCAGTCAGTTGAAACCCAGTATCCTTAGGATACCACAGACCAAGATCTGTAGTCCCCTTCAGATATCTAAAAATCCGTTTGATAGCAGCTAAATGGGATTCTTTAGGAGCAGCCTGATATCTAGAACATAAGCATGTTGAAAACATAATATCTGGCCTACTTGAAGTAAGATACATTAAAGAACCTATCATACCTCTATAAGTCCTAACATCAACACTTTTACCCGAAGGATCAGTGCTAATCTTAGTACCTGGTGCCATCGGGGTTCCAATTGGTTTACAATTTTCCATTTTGAACTTCCTAAGAATATCCAAAACGTATTTAGATTGGTTGATGAAAATCCCCTTTGAAAACTGTTTTACTTGTAATCCGAGAAAGAAATTCATCTCTCCCATCATACTCATTTGAAAACGTGACACCATGAGGTTAGAAAAGTTTTTGCAGTATTTAGGATTTGTAGAGCCAAATATTATATCATCAACATATATCTGAATAAGTATAATATCAGCTTTTTCCTTTTTGATGAACAAAGTGGTATCGACTTTACCTTTGGAAAAACCTGATTTGACCAAGAATTTAGATAGAACATCATACCATGCGTGAGGGGCTTGTTTCAAACCATACAGGGCTTTATCCAAGATGTAGACGTGATCTGGCTTATCTGGATTTACGAACCCTTCTGGTTGAGACACGTAGACTTCCTCCTTAAGAACGCCATTCAGAAAGGCCGTTTTTACGTCCATCTGATAGACTGTGTGTCAGGATCGAATTCTCAACAAGAATAAATTCTCAGAAACTAATATCAAAGAAGTTTGCGGAATAACACTTTGATATTCAATAAAATAGTAAACCAAAATAGTATATAATCAACAACTTGTAAACTTGTATTGAATGCTTGAAGTTACAAGATTAAACAAACAACCTCAATATTGATGAACAGGCTCACCAATACGAATTCTACTTCTCTAGAATTAGGATCTATACCTTGAGGTTGATTTTCTCTCTAGAACTAAAACTTAGAATTAATTTTTATAATCTGTTCTATCAAATCTGTACATATACTGAATAAAAAGATAATTGTAATAAATAAAATATCTTCAGTATATCTTCCATGTATATCTCTAAGCTTCCATGTATATCTTCAGATTATCCAGCTGTTATCCTTTCATGCGAATCATGCTCAGCAGCATTAATCTCTTCAAGCAGCATTAACTACTAAGCAGTACTAACCACTAGCAGTACTAACTAGTTAAGCAGTACTAACTTTGTTTATGCAGCACTAACTTTGACTAGCAGTATTAATTCTACTAGCAGTAGTAACACGCAGCAGTATTAACCTTTAAGTCTTCTAGCAGTAATAACTTTGAACCAGCAGCATTAACCATACTTGATGAATTCTTCAGTTCCCAACACTGTGAAATTCTTGTGAGTTGCGTAGGCTAGAAACATACGGATTGCTTCTATACGCGCTACTGGAGCATACGTCTCGTCGTAGTCTATGCCTTCCTCTTGCCGGTAACCTTTGGCAACAAGTCTTGCTTTATTCCTTATGATAATACCATCTTCATCCTTCTTGTTTTTGAATACCCATTTAGTTCCTATCACGGTCTTTCCTTCTGGTTTTGGAACTAATCTCCTGACCTTCAGGTCTTCAAACTGGTTTAACTCTTCTTGCATAGCAGACACCCAATCCGAATCAGCAAGAGCTTCTGATACTCGGGTAGGCTCTATTTTGCTGAGGAATGAGTCATGCAAACATTGATTCAAGGTTGCTGACCTAGTTTGCACTGGCTTGTTAAGATCTCCAATTACTTGGTGTAAAGGGTGCTCTTTGGTCCAACGATGCTCATGAGGGAGTGGAGTAGATGTAGATTGATCATAGTTGAAATCTAAATATCCATTGTTAGTCTTTTCTTGTACAATACTTGTTGGGGGTATTGCTGAAATAGTTGGTGTAGAAGTTACAGTTGGAACAACAGATTCTGGTTGTTGAGTAGACAATGTAGCACAACCAACTGATACAGATACTTCTGGTTCAACAATATCTTGCACCTCTTCAACCGTAGGAGTATTTATTTGAATTTGAGTTTTTGATTGAACTGGGGGATCACTTTCAGTTATGACTTCTGAAGTGACTGGATGATTGCAACTTGTATCTTCAGACCTGTTAGTCACAACAGATTTAGGCAAATTAGATCCTAGAAACTCATCATAAAAGAATTCAAATAACAAATATAAATCAGATAAATGACTAGTAGACGTAGAAGAGCCATTTGATTTGTTCTGTTCAGGTACAGGTTTTGGACTGATTGATCCAGAAGCTAACACTCCGGTTATCACGGGTTCTGAACTGAGTTGTTCAGAAGCCATCTCTACATCGAATGTAACGTTGACGCTCTCGACTATTGTCTTTGACTTCTTCAGATAGATTCTATATGCAGCAGATGTAGAAGAATATCCAATGAAGATGCCCTCATCCGCCTTAGCCCTAAACTTGTTCAGACTCTCTCTGTCGTTCAGCACAAAACACTTACAACCAAATACATGAAAATATTTGATGGTTGGTGTTCGGTTGTTGATTAAAGCATACGGCGTCTTCTGAAATCTGCGGTGTATCATGGAACGATTCTGAGTGTAGCACGCAGTCGAAATAGCTTCTACCCACATAAATATAGGTAGATCATTCTGGCTAAGCATAGTACGAGCGGCCTCGACTAGCGTTCGATTTCGCCTTTCAACTACTCCATTCTATTCAGGCGTACGAGCAGCAGAGTATTGATGTGATATCCCGACCGATTCGATATACTTTTCAACAATTCTGTTCTTGAACTCTGTGCCGTTATCAGTTCTGAGAAGCTTGATTGTTTTCTGCAGATTCACCTGGGTCGTCTTCAGAAATGTAATGAGTACTTCTGGCGTCTCATCTTTTGATCGTAGAAATTTGACCCATGTGTATTGCAAATAATCGTCCACGATAACCAACACGTATTTCTTACCGCCTAAGCTTTGTGTTCGCATCGGATCACAAAGATCCATATGCAACAACTCTAGTGGAGAATTGGTACTTAGTTCAGGCTTCGGTTTATGCGGAGTTCTCTTCATCTTTCCTTTTTCACATACTGCACATAAATGTTCTTTCTCGTATCTTAGCTCAGGAAGTCCATTAACTAACTTTCCTTTGACCAGCTTGTTTATGTAACGAAAATTCAGGTGCGATAAACGTCTGTGCCAAAGCCAACTTTGCTGTATCGAAGCTTTTGTTAGTAAGCAAACCTGATTGTCATTCTGGACTTGTGAAAGATTGATGGTATAGAGATTTGTCTTTCGATTCCCGACTAAAAGTTCTTTGCCGTCTTCAGTACGAACCGGACATCTCTTAGCTTTGAAGTTGACCTCTAACCCTTTGTCGCAGAATTGACCGATGCTAAACAAGTTGTGCCCTAAGTCTTCGACATAACTCACCTTCTTAATCGTTATGTCGTCTTGAATGATGTCACCATATCCTAAGATCGGTGAAAACTGGTCGTTCCCAAATCTCACATTGCCGCTAAATTTCTTTGTATAATTAGACAATAAAGCTTTCTGCCCGGTCATATGCTTGGAACAACCGCTATCCAAGTACCACATATGCCGGGTCTGCAAGAGAAATTAGGAAACAACAATTTTAGGTACCCATTTAAAAACGGGTCCTAACAGATTAGCACATGATTTTGGTATCCATTTTAAAATGAACCCTCTTTTCTTTTGAAAAATCTTTGAAGCAGTTAGTTTGGAAGAATAAACATGATATGATCCAAACCAATCATTAGAATTATGATGATAAGCAAAATCATTCCACTGATAAGTATAAGAATTAGTAGTAGTAGAAGATAATTGGAACAATTGCTTATTAGAATATCGCTTGTAAGAAGTTACAAGTTTTTTATTTATAGAAGCAACATAACCAACTATATCAGACACACTACTATCAGATCTATCAGTAACTATATCAGGAATCAATTCTGCCTTCTCATCATTCTTCCTTTTTGGTCGCCATTCAGTTCTTGCTTTCGACCTTTTCTTTCTTAAAACTGAAACAGAAGATTTAGATTTATTAGGAAAATCAGATTTCTGAGATTGGCTTTTCTTTTGTTTACCAGTGTTGTTCTGTTTCTATGAACGCTGTTTCTTATGTTTCTTACCTTTAGCATAATAATCAGTATTCACAGAAACTGAGTCACCAACCTTAGTTGATGATTCACCCTTTTCAAAAACACTTGGTAAAACTTCTCCATTTGTAAGAAAAGTAGAATGATCTGGAAGTGAAACATTAAAATCAAACATATCAATTTCCTCTAGACACCCATCATCAGAATTGAGAAAATCATTTGCAGACGCAAATAAGTCATCAAAGTTATCAGTCGAAGTTTGAGGTGCCTTTGAAACTGTAGAACACTTTGTAGATGTAGAATGAAAAACTGTGTTCTTTAAAACAGTAGAAAATACACGTTGTTCAATATCTACTAAAAGTCTTTCATCAGATAAAACATTTTCAAGCTCAACTATTTTGCTTTCAAGACTTAGTGGAGGAACATAAACTTTTTCAATTGTAGTTTTTGCCTCCATCTCAGAAACAGAATAACTAGCAAAATAGTCATTTGAAAGAACTTTTGGTGTTTCAGAAAGATAACTATCATTTAACTTTTCATAGTTAAACGGTAGTTGCATTTTCTTAATATTCTTTCTATTTTCAGTTTCCCTAGCCTCAACTTCTTTTGGTAACTTGGTAACAAATTTGGGTTTTAAATGAGTATGTTTACCAGCAACAGCAAGAAAATCAAAATTATAAAGTGCTGGTTGTTTTCTGATGGCTTTCTTTAAGTAATGGGGGTTTTCAAAACCAAGTCCCCATTTTTCCTTAACATCAGCCTCTTCATTAGATGCATTAAGAAAAATAGTTTGATCTGTTTGGCCTCTTGCATATAGTTTGGCTTCCAGACCATTTACCTTCTTATTTAAGAGCTTGTTTTCAACCTGCAATTTATAAATAGTTAGTGCAGATTCTTTCTTTTCTAAATCAGACTTAGAAAGTTTAGCTTCAAAATCAGAAATCCTCTTTTCAAAACAATCTACTTGAAGTTTAGAATCAGAAGCATATTTGCGTAAAGAATCAATTAGATCTTTGTTCCTAATAAATGACTTATTAAGCTGAAAGATCTTATTGTTTCGTTTAGCAACTCTGTCTTTTTCTTTTTTCAGCTTGGTTTGAAGGTCTTGAAGCTCAACCATCATGGCTTCCATTTTGTTATGAAATCATTTTTAGTTAAGTTCATTACCTCATCAGCAGTCTCTTCATTTGAATCATCATATCTCACAGTGTTGCCCATCAAACACATGTGAGCTTCTTCATCTTTTACTTCCTCGGCATCTGAATGATCTAGCCAATATTCGTCTTCTGCCATTAATGCTCTGCCTGCCTCTTGTTGCTTGGCTAGGAGCATTTTATTTTTATAATATTCTGAGTTGAAAACCTTTGGCTTCCGACAATCTCTAGCAAAATGACCAACCTTGCCACAGTTGTAGCACTTTATCAGATCATCGGTCTTCTTTTCAGTACCAGCATAGTTATTTAGATATTTCTTCTTTTCTTCCGGCTTTCTTTCCACATACCGGTTCTCTTCATGTCTCTTTCCTTTAACTCTCTCTCTGTGCTCGTGGTTCTTTGAGCTTGATGAAGAATATCTATGAGAATTTGATCCCGACTTCTTGTAGAACTTCTTCTGGAATGCTCGGGTCAGTAAAAGCATAGCTTGTTTGAGGCTTTCTCCATTATCACCATCGGATTCAGACTCTGATTCAGAACTTGAAAGCACTATCTTCTTCTTTTTCTTCTTTTCTTTCTTCTTTTCTCCGGCTACCAATGCTATTGGATCTTGTACTTTCTCTGCCTTCTTTTTCTCAGCTCTTTTCTCTTCCACTTGTTCTTCGTTCTGCCTCAGTGTTTCATAAACCTCATGTAACGGAATGTCATTTAGATCCTTCATCTGTTTCATCCTGCGCGTATGTTTCTTCCATTCAGGTTGCAGGATGCTTAAGAACTTGACATTGTTCTCAATCTTCTTCTTTTTCACTTTGTTCTTGGACAATTCATTTAGAAGCAGGACAAACCGTTCATAGGTGTCTTCTAAGCTCGCATCTTCTTTTGCTTTGAATTCTTCGTAGCTGTTAATGCAATTAGCTACTTTTATCTGATTTCCAACTTTCGATCCCATCATCATCTTCTGAAGTTGATCCCACATCTTCTTAGCATTCTCCTTGTAACTGTCTATCTTGATGTATATCTCGTTCGGAATGCTTTGAATAAGTAAGGATCTTGCTTGTTTATCTTCTTTAAAACGACTTTTCTGCTCCTCAGAATATTGTGAAAAATCCATTGGAACAATTTTCAAATTTTGCTCTCTGTCCACATCACCATCCTCACTGTCAGATGAATCATCATCAGGAATCTGAACAGTAGGTGGAATCATGGGACCTTCAGTAATTGAAAGCAGAATGTTTTCCCCATTTGCTTGCCTATCCACAAAATCCAGAAATCTGTCTTTCCACTGCTCGTATTCTCCTTTGAAGAGAACAGGAGGCTTTACATCCGTACCAATAGACAGAGCGTCCTTTGAAGTCATCTTGTATGTACCTATTTGAGAGTCCTGTTCTAGTTCTAATTGCAAAAGATTATTAACAAAACAAGATTTAATCAATTTACCTGTTTGATAAGATATGCAATAAGAAACTAGAAGCTGATCGTTAGTCCAAATATGAAATCACAAGAATATAGAAAAATTCAGAAACTCAGAAATTTTGACTAAGTGTTAAAACTCGCAAAGCACTATAGAAGCTTAAAACACGCAGAAGCTTGAAACTCGCAAGTCACTATTCACTGAAAAACTCGCAGGCTTTAGCTTGCGTGTTTGTGAAACTCGCACGCAAAGGTTTGCGTGTTTTGGCAAACTCACAGATCACTGAAACTCGCAGAAGCCTAAACTCGCAAGTGACTGTTCATAAAGAAACTCGTATATAGAGGTGTGCGCGTTCCCTGAACTCGCAAAGCACTACTTCCACGTTTGAACAAACTCGCAGATTGATCTAACTCTTAAACTCGCTAATGGTATCATGCGCGTTTTCTGAAACTCGCGGATTGAAGAAACTCGCAGATCACTGTTTCCGAATAAACTCGCAAGCTTAGACTTGCGCGTTTGTAGAACTCGCTAATTTCTACGTGCGCGTATCAATACTTAGAAAAATTTCTCCAAACTTCAAAATCGCAGACTTCGATCTGCGCGTTTATAGAACTCGCAGATAACGCCTTGCGCGTTTGAGACCAAAATCTTCAACTTGCGCGTTCTTGCGAAGAACTTGCGCGTTTCACAGATCTTGCGCGTTCTTGTAGTTTTTGAACAAAAACTCAAACTATCACACTGAAATCCATTGAAATCTTTAAATTTGATCTCGAAACGTTGTCAATTTGCTCGATTTCAATACTCTCACTGGTTACAATACTTGAATTACAATAACAAACACAAAATGATACAATTTGAATCGAACACAGTGCGTGAAACTCGTGAACTGGAAAATCACAAAAATTCGAAATTCTCAATCAATTACAGTGCAATTGACAAATTTAACTATACAGACTCGATCAAATACACTATACGATCATAACCTGATCGATTTCAACTCCTAATTCGCACTAAAACACAAAATTCGATCTGACTTCGAAAAACACAGAGTCGAACTATTTCTTGATCTGATTTCGATTGGATTAAGCTCTGATACCAATTGAGAGTCCTGTTCTAGTTCTAATTGCAAACGATTATTAACAAAACAAGATTTAATCAATTTACCTGTTTGATTCAATTTACAAAATCACAAGATTACAATCTGTTTTCACACTTTCTCTCTCTATACTTTTCTCTCTCTCTAAAACTCTCTCTGAATATTCAACTAGTCACACTTACAAAAATGATACTCACTCCTTCTTACAAAGACTTACAAAGGTATTTATATCCATAAAAAATACAAAGAAACAAAATACAATTACATTGACTTTGACTTTATTAACAAAAGACTTTGACTTTTAATGAGAGTTGACTTTCTCAGCTTTGACTTCTTGTAGTTTGACCTTCAGTCTTCATGATCTTGTATCCAACAGATTTATGCTCTAACATTGTCTGATGTAGTGAGCAAAGATCTTCTGTTTTGACTCTTCAAGAAATGGAATCTTTTGTGACTTCTTTAGGATTTCTTCAACTGGATTGATTTTGGGTTGGGTTGGGTTGATGTAAAAGGACCTGCTTTATTAGAACTGTCAATAGTAGGAGATTGGATAGGTACTAACTGAGATTGAGAAGGCATTGTAGGCATTACTGAGTGTGAACTTCTAGAATGACTTGTGTCTTAGGAGATGTAAAAGGACTTAAATGAATTTCCTCAGGGGTCTCAACACCGTAAAGTTATTGTAGAAATTCAGTCTCTTTATAGAACTATTTGCCTTCCACTTTCTTCACCATGTGCACCTATTTCAAATCTTTATCAACATTATCACCTGAGGTGTCAACATGTACATACTCTGATCCCATAGCTTCACTGACTCTTTGTCCCTTTGCATTCTCCCCCTCATGGTCATGATGATCATCATCCTGATCATGTCTCATTTTAACTCCCTAAGCTTGAGCTTTGCAAACATCCACTTTCGCAGATAAAGAATCCAGAGTCTTCTGCATTGATTGAAGTGTTGACATTAGCTCAGACTTGAATGCACCAAATTCTTCTGAAGTAACATGAGTAGAGGTGGTAGGAGCAGCTTGAGCAACATGATTGTCTGTGATCTAAGAAGGCTGACTAAATCTGCATCACTTTGATCTGCAAGAGCTTGTGATAGAAGCTTTGCAAACAACAATGACCTCAACTCATCCACAGAAAGATCAACAACTCATGGTTGAACTAGTGGTGGTGGTGTAGGCTCTTGATATATAACTAGATCTTTGCCTTTCAACATCCTCTTGATTGAAGAAAGATAATCAAACATACGGTCTTCAACAGCCTTTAGGGCGCCGTTAAGAAATTCCCTTGATACAAAGTCAGTTAAAATAACTCCAGGTTCACGTAGACTTCCTGTTGTCACAACAATTGAAGATGCAACTGTGTGGCCTAATCTCAATGTTGGCATAAGGATAACATTGGCATGACTTCCACTCTGTCTTTGTAGTCCAAATGGTGGATCTACTCTGAGTGTTCTGATTGGGTTATTAAGACATCTGATGGTAGCTGTTAGACTAAAATTGTATTCAAGATTAAATGACAGTCATTGTTGTAATTAGTGTTTGTGTGTGAGTTGTAATGAGCTTAGAAGGTTTGACCTTGCTTGGTCATGTTGACCTATGTATAAACAAGTCCTTGTGTTGTTTCAAAAAGGTGCAAGAGAGTAAGTGTGTGAAAGTGAAGGTGTAATCTTGGTGGTAGTTGAGAGAGAGTAAGAACACATAGTTGCACACATTGAGTACACACACAAACACATTCTATCTTGAAAGGTTAATCACTAATAGATCTATGGCTTGATGTAATTCTTGTGATTAATAAACAAAGTATTTTGTGGTAATCTGTATGTGTTTATGCTAGTAAATCTTGGGCCATAATTGGTATCAGAGCCAAATCCGTTTGAAAATCAAGAAAATATTTTGAGTCGACACTGTTCACGTTACTGTTCACGAAGTCAAAATCAATTTTGATTTTTAGTGGAATTTTTGAGTTGAACCTGATTAGGTTATGTTCGTATTGTATAATCGATCAAGTATGTCTAGATAGATTTGTTAATTGCACTGTAATTGAGTATGAATTTGTGTTTTTTGTTGAGTTCGAGTTCACGAGGTTCACGTACTGTTCTTGAATCAATTTGGTGATTTGTGTGTTTTTAATCGAAATTACTTGTTGGAATTGTGTTCGAAATGTGTTGTTGAGTAAATTGTCAAAGTTTCAAATCGAAAGTCGAAGTCTAGATGAGTTTTTGGTGTGATTTTGATCGAGTTTAGAGGTTTGCGGATGTTCATCTTGGTTTGCGAGTGTTCATCTTGGTTTGCGTGTGTTCATCCTGGTTTGCGTAAATATTCTTCGAGAGTTTCTTTGTTTGATTTGTACCTTGAGTATCACTCTACAAACGCAAAGTGTTATTTGCGTATCAACACACATACGCAAAATGGTGTTTGCTTATCTCAACACAAACGCAAAGTGTTGTTTGCGTTTCACACTCTGAACACGCAAAGTCGTCTGTGACACTGATTAATCTCAGTTTGCGTTCCACAACACAAACGCAAAGTAGAGTTTGCGTTCCTTAACACACACGCAAAGTAAGGTTTGCGCTCCACAGCACAAACGCAAAGTAAGGTTTGCGTTCTATACTGCAAACGCAAAGTCAAGGTTTGCGTTCCACACTACATACGCAAAGTCAAGGTTTGCGTTCCACACTGCATACGCAAAGTCAAGGTTTGCGTACCTCACTTGACACACAAAGATTGGTTTACTTAGAATTTTTTTCTGAGAATTTTTCAAAACTGTAATATAGCGGGACCCCCGTGCTAAGTCTGCGGAGGGGGATATAGTTCTGATTGTGATCAAAATTTCTGAATTCTTATTTCAAGATTTTTGTATTTTTGTGATTTTTTTTGGACTAACGATCATTTCTAGCATATTTTTATAGATTTCAAGATGTATCAGGATAACATTTATGATCTTGACGAGATGATACGAGAGCTTGATGATTGTAGAAGACGAGCAAATATTGCCAGTGAGACAGCTGATGGACTTAAACAGATAAATTCTCAAATTTTTGCGGAAAGAGATAAGCTGAAAAATCAAGTCTTTAGTCTTGAGGTTGAGCTAAATATGTTGAAAGAAAAAGACAACTCAAATGACAAAGAGGACACGAAGAAGGCTGAGAAGAAAAGAAAAGATTTAGAGAATGAAAAAGCTGAGCTGACGAAGAACAAACTTGAATTAGAAGTTCAAATTGAAAAAGAGAAGAAAGAAAGGGAAAGTTATGAAAAGAAAAGAAAAGAGTTTGAAAATGAGAATGCTGAATTGAAAAAGAAAATATCTGAATTTGAGAAAGAAAGAAAAGATTTTGCAAAGAAGTTTTCTGATTTCTCCAGAAAGGCATTTGAAGAAAAGAAAGTTGTAGAGATGAAATGCATTAAACTTTCTCAACAAGTTTCAGACTTTGAGAAAGTAATCATACTGGAACGAGATAAATTTGAGAAAGAACAGAAGAAGATAGTTGAAACAAAGACTGTAAAGAAAGATTTTACTAAAGAGAAGATTGTGTTTGAGACTGAGATTGCTAAGCTTACAAAGAAGCTATATGAACTGTCATCAACAATACTGAAGGAGAAGAATGCAAAAGCTGAGTTGTATAAGAAGTTTGACATATTGTCAAAGGAGAGAAACTGTTTGACTTCAAAGATTAAAGAACTTGAGGAGATCATGTTCACTGTGAAGCTGACTGAGCACAAAACGCCAGAATCTATTGCTCAATCACCAAGAGATGATCAAGCTGGTTCAGAATGCTCATTCAAAACAGCTTATAGTTCAAATTTTATGAATGTTTCTCATAATCCTTTATTTGATTCAGATGATAGTCATACTTCTGCACTTAAAGATAATATTTGTCCTTCTAACTTGTTTTATGAAAAAAATGTTGATGGTTCAGGTAACATTCAGAAGAAAGAATCTCAGAAGAAAATGACATGGAGAAAGAAAGATGAGAAAGATAAAGAGAATTGGTATTGGAGGGTGAAAGGATCTTCGGAGGAGAAGAAGAAAGAAGAAATATCATTTGGATATACATTTAAAGCTCAAAGGAATAATTCTCCTAAAGGTAAAACTTTTGATAAACTTGATCTGGTTTACACTATTAATCAATTGATCAGGTTAGCTCAAAAGAAAATAAATTGTTCCTACTGTGGTTCAAATGATTTTGTTGGTAAAAATTTTGAAAATTACTGGTATGGTTCTTACTACATCTCTCCTACTAAAACTGCAACTAACAAATCTGGATCCAAATACCAGTGGATACCAAAAGCTAAATCTGTGTTGCAGGCACCCAAGGTTTAAGGGGGAGAAAGAACTAAGGCTTCTAAACAAATTAGTTCAGAACCCGTGCTTCAAAGAACTATGGATTTTGGACAATTCAGTTCAAAACCCGTATTCAAATGTTTTCTTCTGAAGGATGCTTTCAAGATTACATCTTATCAGGAAGTTTTTTTTGTTTGAAAGGGAGTTTAGAAATTATATTGCTATATCTTTTATAATAATATTTCTAAAAAGATTGATGTTTTACAGATATCAAGGGGGAGGATATCTAGTCAAGGATAATTTAATTGATATATTCATTTCAGGGGGAGTTAAGGATTCTGATTTACAGGTATAACATTCTAATCCTTATACTCTAACACTTGTGAAAGAAGAACAACTTTTACTTGTGAAAAATGTTTTTAAAATGTTAAAACCACTTCACGATCTTAAAATGTATTTATGATTTGAGAAGTGTGAATTTTAAATGATTTTTTTTGGATACTTCATTGGTTATCTGGCCGTGTGTTCTTTAAAGAATAATACTTGTGTATTTTCTTTTCTAAATACTTTGTCAAGTATTCATACACACACTGGTTCAGTATTTTCAAATTGATTTTGTTATTACCATGTATCAAATAATATATCTTTCTATGGTAATACTCCCGTCGTTTGGTATTCACAGTTGTTTGAATCAAACGTCATTTATTTTAATGTGCTTTTATTGATAATATGTTTATATATTGTTCATATAAACAACATATGTCTTTGAATTCCCAAATATTTTTCTTCATGATAATTTGATCTGATCTTAATCATTGTCAGATTCTCAAAACATTTCTATTCTTTCTTGATTATTCATTCATATAAAGTTTTGAGATATCTTAAATGTTCAAAATGCTCATTTCATTTCTGATTTTTGAATGAGCATACAAACACTGACATATGATTTCTTGTGCTTTACATGTCAAGAAAATCATTGAACAACATGTACTTTTAGGAACATGGGATTCAGTATGAGTGCTTACTAGATCTTCCATGGATTCACGATAACCAGTGTTTCCTACCCCGGAAGAAATCCTTTGAGTGATTGAGGGGAGAGAGGTCTTAAAGAATTGAGTGTGAGAGTGAGCTGAGGTAAAATGGAAATGAGAGATTGGTTAGTTGTGAGCTTAAATGTTTAAAAGAAAGAGGGTGTGAGAACAGAGTTAAAAAGAATATCAGAACTCTGCACCAAACATCTTTCTGAGCCGGGTAGCCACATTACTGATTGGTTCACAATTCTTTCGTGACCATCATTGAAATAGGCAACTAGCCCATGCCATCTATTGCATACAACCCACAAGCTACTCATTCTTTTCTTAAAAAGAGAATGTTTCATATTTTTTTTGGGGAAGCAGCACATAATCTATCGGATCTTCACTTGGAAGATACTGATATTGAAAAAGATGGAAAGTTGCTCCACCTTCGACCCTTTCTCATGCACGTTGAGTCCATGTATAATCATTGCTGTCTCAGTGATTTACATATGTTGAGCCTTATGAAACACAATCATTGTGCTAATTCTTTCAAAACACAAGCACGTACACACAGAGAATTTGTTTCTCTGTCAGAACATTCATAGAATTACCTTGTGTTCTTCAATGATTGAATGGAAGTCCTGGGGAGTAAACATCAAACAAGCTCCTTATATTGTACATTCGTTGTACACAGTAATTTCGTGTTACTGACAGGCATTTCTAACTGTTTCATATGTTGATTCAGGGTTACAACTCTTATTTCGTTTGAATTTGAAAAGATTCAGATGAATACATTCATGGTTCAACGGATCTTTTAGATCAGATGACAGATTTTATCACATCATGTTTTAGGGAGATTCATAATTTTCCTATTTGGGGGAGATTGTCTATTATTAAAAAGAGGAGATGAAAGTTCATGAAGAATGTGCTTATCAGACAGTGGGAAGTTTATTCAATGACATATCTGACCTTGAAGTGTTTTAATGATTTTGATTCTTACAAATCATTAAAAAGGGGGAGATTAATCAAAGTTCAAGATCATATTGAAGGTTAAAGATTTTAGAGGAGATAAATATTTTTCAGATGATCAATGTCAAAGGTTAAAGAAAGCTTATCAAAGAAAAAGTTGAAGAAAGTCTGAGTTTGAAAGAAAGGTTGTTTATTCAGAATATGTAAAAGCTAATTCAAAGGGAGAGACAAGTTTGAAGAATTGTCAAAGTTTTCGAGATGTCAAAGCCAAAAAGATTTGAAGTTGAAGTTATTTATGAAAATATGAAGACCTGAAGATTATTGCCAAAAATTTTTTAATCTTGAATCCAAAGGGGGAGATTGTTAGACTAAAATTGTATTCAAGATTAAATGAGAGTCATTGTTGTAATTAGTGTTTGTGTGTGAGTTGTAATGATCTTAGAAGGTTTGACCTTGCTTGGTCATGTTGACCTATATATAAGCAAGTCCTTGTGTTGTTTCAAAAAGGTGTAAGAGAGTAAGTGTGTGAAAGTAAAGGTGTAATCTTGGTGGTAGTTGAGAGAGAGTAAGAACACATAGTTGCACACATTGAGTACACACACAAACACATTCTATCTTGAAAGGTTAATCACTAATAGATCTATGGCTTGATGTAATTCTTGTGATTAATAAACAAAGTATTTTGTGATAATCTGTATGTGTTTATGCTAGTAAATCTTGGGCCACAGTAGCATGTATAGATTGTGTCCTAGGAAATGATAAAAATAAATCAATAGGATCTAGATACACAGGTGCACAGAAAGGAGGTGAGGATTGGGGCTGGTGTCCTCTAGTTTCAATATCCATATCCTCAAAGTGAGGACTGGATAGCATTTGTACTTGATCCCCGTGAATATTTGAAACAATTATCTGTTGTGAGGTAATTAAGTAGCTAGCAGAGGTCTGAAATTGCGTTAGTGGACGACTAACGTCTTCTTCAATACGTGATCCCAACACATGGGATCTGATAACAAATGCGGCTGCCCTTCTGGATCTGTAGGTTTGGGTGCACACACACTCACCATATTCTTTTAACTCCCCTTCTCTCTGTCTCACCATATCATCATTTTCAACTTGATCACCCTCATTTCTCCTTATATCTCCAAATACCTCTTCAATGTGTTGACCAATAGCAACATCAAGATCTTAGTCATCTTAGTCATCATCAGAATCATCATCATGAGCAGTATCAGCAGAATCTCACTCAGTCTCAGTATCTGAACTTTCACCAGCAACTTCAAGCCTACCAATATATGCTAGAATAAGGCTTTCATTGGCTTGAAGCATGGAATCATCTGGAATTATGGAAGCAGAAGTTTATTCCATGGCTTCTGGTTCAGATGGCTGACCCCCACCTGTACCCCTCTTGGTATTTTACCTCTACTCTACCCGTTCAGGTGCCTGTGCATCTTGAACCCTTACCAACTCCTCTCTTCTAAGGCTTGAGTCTTGGGAGGTCCCACCGGTTCTGGTTGGACTATAGACTCTATATAACCCCTAATGCACTCGGAGTCCGGATCTGCATAAGCTAGTAGAGATGTTGGGATTGGCATGTTGTATGGGAACATTGTTGTCTACTTGTGCAAGTACCTCATGGAATTCTCTGGCCCAACTGGATAGTTAAGTCTTAAAATCCTCTTGTTTGATCTCAGCATGCTCAGAACAATCAGCTGTAAGAATCTCTGATATGGAAGAAAGGTTCTTGCCTTGTTCGTCCTTTTAACTTGAACTCTTTCTTGTAACTCATTCCAGAAAATAATCGAATAATCGACATGCAAGTCATAGAAGACTGCATGGAATAACTTCAGGATGTGTATGTTGGCATTGTTTATGCCATTGTGCTTGTAAGTCAGGAACCGGGTAATCACTGAAAATAGAGAATATCAGATGAGTGGTAGATTTGACTTCTAGAACTGGCTGACCTTCTCCAACTCTTCCATTTAACCTAAGGCACAAATACCTTCTAGAACTTCTACATCAATAGGATAAGAATCAAATATGTTGCGGCTAGGTCTGGAGTTTGCTTCTGGAAGATGAAGCAGGAATCTGATCCTCTGATAATCCCATGATGTGACTTAGTCATCAAAATGGATGTCAAATCTGGGTCTATCATTCTCATACACAAAAGATAATGTCTTCTATGCTTGATGCAGATAGATCATAAGTACATTGATTGTTGCTGATAGTGTATATGACAGAGGATGACCCTTCAGTATTTGGATGACAACCAGATCAAATGTTGATGTGGTCAAAGTCAATTTGGTGGTTGTTTGGCTTGAGTTGCAGGTACTCATTTGGATGGATCAATGTAAAATCTGGATTCTCAGCATTTGCAGAAGATGGATTTCGAGATTTGGATGATGGTAAAGGAGCTTCTTGAGTGGCTTGGGGAACATTCTCATCAAATTGGGTTTGATGGAGTGGTTGCTCAACTGACTGGTCATGGGATGCCATGATCAAGTACCTGAAACAGTAAGTGGTAGAGCAACAACTCTGAGAGTTAGTTTTGTTCAAAATCAGGTTTTGAAAGTTTTCAGAAAAATTCCTAAGTATAGTTGTCACAAGCCAAAGGAAACAAAACCCAAAAGCTCTGCTTGTCACAACCTACTATACCAAACAAGTAAGCTTGTCGCAAGACACTATTTGCGATAAGCTAACTTGTCTCAAGTGAAAGAAAAAATGAACTTATCGCAGACAACAGGTTGCGATAAATAGACTTAGACTTTTCAAGAAATTGAAACTTCTCGCAAGCCACATAAAGATGAACTTATCGCAAGTTCATGTTTCGAAAAACTCAGATCATTCAAAACTGAATATTGAACCATGAATCTTTCACAAATATATTCGATTAACAAAACCCAACAATATTTGAACATTTAGAAATAAAAAAGAACCAAAAATTTGAATCCCTAGATCAAAATTTCGAATAGCCATCGAGTCCATATGAATAGTCACTGACATCGACTCAAATCCAATGAATTAAACAATAATTTGATGTTTCGAAAGGTGAAATTTATGGTAAATGAACACTAAGCAACATATACTGAGTTAGATTTATACCTGAAATCGAAAGAATGTGAAAATAAAATTGAACGCACTTATAACCCCAAAATTCTCGGATGAACAGTGTGAAAAGGCTTTGGTTTGCTTCAAAATGACAAGTGGGAAAAATTATTTTGAAAACTTTTTGTTATACTCAGAAGCCAAAGGGACACGTGGCACGAGTGAATTGGACCACCACTTGTTGCAAACCTTTAAGAAACAATTTGTCGCAAAGAACTGACAAGATAGTGTGGAGTACTTGTCGCAAGATACAAGATGCGATAAGTGTGCAAGGAACTTATCGCAAGCCGAATAAAAAACATACCAACTTTGTTAGATATAGTTTTAATCAATTTATATTGTATGTGTTTGACTTTAAGTTTGACTTTTATATGTTAGTATTGTATGAGGTTATGACATGTGTAACCCATATAAATACTCTTTTGTCTTTGTCATTGTAAGTAACTCTCATATTCCAAGTCTTGTAATTCTTACTGTGAAATATATGACATATGACTTGTGACCAATTCTCTCTCTAGATCCATTCTTGTTTGATTAATCTTTGATTGTTAATGCTTGAATCTGGAGCAACAATTGGTATCAGAGCAAAATCAGATTGAATTGGGAAAATCAACAATTTTGAAATTGGACAGAAAAATCAATTTCCATTCTTGGAAAGTTTACTGTTCACGTACATTGTTCCATTGATCAAAATTTTGATTGAATTATGTTTTGAATGCAAAATTGTGCAATTTGTGATCGCCCATTTATATAGAACACTTCTTGTTTTGACTGTAATCACAATTGATCAACATTTATAGGTCAATTTGATCAATCTTGCAGTTTTTGGAAACTTTCCATTTTTGTACTGCTCATGATCAAAAGTATTGGATTTTGATTGTTCTTGATGAATTCAATGCACAAGGGTTGTTCTCGATCATATTGTGAGTACTTTGTCAAATTTTGGTGATCAAATTCCAAGGTTTAGGTGGAATTCAGTTGAAATTTTGAAGAAAAAGTTCAAGATCCACATAATTCGCATGATACATGAAGAACTCACATGGTGAAGAATTCACGTGATAAAGTGAAAGAATGTTTCTAAGGACAGATTTCGCATAGAGTCTTATACGAATTCCAAGAATTCGCACATAGCCTTGTACGAAAAGTTTAGATTTCGCATGAAGGCTCATACGAAAAGCTAGGATTCACATAAAGACTTGTACAAAAAGCTAAGGATTCGCATCAAAAGTTGAAATTTTTTCTAAGGCAAGAATTCGTATCGATACGAATTGCTCAAGCCTTGAAAATATTCTAAGGGAGGAATTCGCATCATAGTGATAGCATCATATGCGAAAAGTCAGAATTCACATCCCTCCTTATACGAAATGTTCAGAATTCGCATAACTATATGCGAAAAGTGAAGAATTCGCATACAGTTACATGCGAAAAGTGAAGTTTTCATATCCTTTTCATACAAATTCTTGTGTGTGTGCGAATTGTATGTGAGTGTTATACGAATTCCATACTTAGTTTCATTTTAAGTGATTTTTCTGTGATTTTTAATAGTTGATTTTTCTGATTATCTGACTAACGATCTTTTCAAGCATTATTTTCAGATAAATTCTAATCATGCCTTACACAGATGAGAAGGGTAACACTGTTCTTACAAATAGAAACTGTGCACTGGCATACATGCCTAAGATACCCAAAATAGAAGCTGAAAATGCAAAGCTTAAACTTCAGAACTCAGAATTAAAAGCTGAAATTGAGACACTGAATGTAAAACTGAAGAAAGTTGAGATACAAGTATCTACCTACCAGGCAAAAGGAAAAGATTGGTTAAAGAGAGTTGATGAGAGAAGTAAGAATGAAAAAGCTGAACTTGAGAAATATTTCAACCAGAGATTGTATGATCTTTCTAAGACTGCTGAAAAAGAAAAGAAAGATTTAGAAATCAGATGTTCCAAACTTTTACAACAAGTTGCTGATTTTGAAAAGATTGTAATATCTGAAAGAGATATCTTTAAAAAGGAAAAGAAAATTTTTGAAAAGAAAAATATTGTGCTTTTCAAAGAAATTTTTGAAAAGAATCAAAACTTAGAAAATGATTTTGAATCTGAAAGAAAGGTTTTTGAAGCTGAAATTTCAAACTTAACTAACAAGTTAGCTGATTTGTCTAGAGATATACTTAAAGGACAAAAGAGTAAATCTGATATTCAAAGCAAATTTGATAAACTTTGCAATGAAAAATCCAAGTTGAATGACAAGATCAAACAACTTGAGAAAGCTAATGCTGATTTATCTAATAAGATAACATCTGAAACACCCGATTTATCTTCTTATGATGATGATTCAGTTGAATCAGTATGTTCTTTTTAATCAGTATCTAGCTTATTTCAAAAGATGGTTTTCAAGAAAAAGAATGTTAAACCAGAAATCTTGAAAACAAATCAGATTAAAACTCCTAAGTCTTTTTATGTTAAATCTGTTAATAAAAATGCTTCTTATTTTTCAAAATCCGGATTTAAGACATCTGAGAAAGAAAAGATGATCTGGGTTGTAAAGGGATCTCCAGAATCAGTCAAATACCATAAATCATATGCACAAGCTGCAAAGACAAACAAGAACAAAGCTGAAAAAGGTAAATCTTTTACACCTGATTATGTGAAGTCTACAAAACATCTAATCAGGTTAGCTACAAGAAAACTTTGTTGTTCTTATTGTTGCACTGATGATTTTGTACACAAAGCACACATCCACAACTGGTATTATTCTTACAAGAATTTTTATGACACTACATATCACAGAGGTGAAAACCACTCAAGGAAGTTTTCATATACTAACCAGACTGGACCCAAATTCATCTGTGTACCAAAACTAGTTAAACCTGTGATGCAGGAGCCTACACTCAAGATGGAGTGAAAGGGGCTATGACTTCTAAGTAAAGCAGCTCAGAACTCATTCTTCAATGATAAAGAATGATGACTTCTAAGTACTACAACTTAGAGCATCTCCAATGGGAGGTTCATGATGCCAAGTCATCACAAGAAGAACCACTTTGGTTTTTAACATCCCATTGAGAGTAAGAGGTCCATGCTTACATGGCATGAACCAAGTTCATGGTTAGGAACCGGTTCATTTGTTAAAATTGGGTCCACAACATAATAAATTTCATTAAACAATAACTAAACAATTATTAATTTATTTATTTTTATTTTATATTTTTATATCTTCTCATACATATTACAATATAAAAGTAATTTAGTTAATAACACATATTATAATTATTCTATTTCAATAACTTTTTATATTTCCTCATAATTTTTATTTACTATCTTTTTTTTTACTGGTTTTCATTCATGTATCCTTTATTTTACATAGCTTTTTAATTATTATGGATTTTACAATTTTAATTTATAATTATTGTTTTTTAATTGTAATAAGTAATTTTAATTGTTATAATTTTAATATTGTAGTTTTTTATTATATAAATCATGAACCGGTCCATGATTGAGAAAGAAAGGTTTATAAAATGAGTAGGAAAGAGAAAACTGATGTGGCATTGAGAGAAAGCTGATTTGACAAAGTATGTACCTCTTTAGAGGGTCATGACTGTAGATGATCTTAGGACTCAATCTTTAATGTTCAAGAATGATGAAATCTGAACACAACAGTTCAGGACTCAGTCTTCAAAGAATTCTGCTGAAAGAATCTTTGAATGTCAAATCATCTAAGGGAGTATTTCTTACCTTTGTATTTGGGAAGATTATACTCATTTTTGATTTTGGGGAAATTGTATTTCAAAGAATATTTTTCTAAGGAAGAAACATATTTACTTTGATATTTTGTTTTTGGAGTAGAATATGACTTACATTGTTATATCTTTTATTTGGATAGGAAGAAACAAAATTTTAAGGGAGAAATAGACTTAAATTGTTATATTTTGTTTTGTATGCAGATATGAAGGGGGAGCATATCTGTACAAATCCAACAAGATCTATCTCATGTTAAGAGGGAGCAGCAAGATATTAATCAACAATTGGTATCAATATTGACAACAATTGATATCAGACAATTGATTTCAGACAAACAAATGAGATCAAACCAGAGATCAAGTCAAGGGGGAGCAAAGACAAGAAAGATATGTCAAGTCAAGGCGGAGCACTTTACTGAAATATCATGTCCAAAAAGGGTTATCAGTTTGTGTGTGTATGCAAATATTTTTGGAATTAAAATGAACTCAAAATTCTATTTTTAGAAGTTGCTATTTTTAGAAAGTTTTCATTTTTGGAAAGTTTCTATTTTTGGCAAGTTTTGAAAATGCTTCTAAAATTAGCAAGTTTCCTTGTTTAGAATGTTTTTCAAAAAGTGGAAATTTTGCTAAGTCCAAAATTTGCATAACAGTGTCATGTGAATTCTAAGGATTTCGCACCATTGTGTTATATGAATTGTCGAAATTCACATACAATGATGTATGAATTCTAACTTTTCGCATGCTTCTATATGAGATAAGTGAGCAATTCGCATCTCAGTATCATGCGAATTCTTGTTCTTGCACAAAATTCGCATATAGTTTCATGCGAATTCTCACACACATTATCTAATTCTTTCAAGACAATTCACATACCTGTGTCATGCGAAAAGTGAGTGGTCCAATCAAATCGTGCCACGTGTCTACTCTATTCTAGGGTATAAATACGTTCCTTATTAGTTTTACCCTCACTTTTCAAAGTATAAGCTTTTCATACGAATTCCTTTCGAGCACTGACCCTTAAACCTCTTGATACGAATTCTTGAACTTCAGTCTTCGATTCATCAAGTTTTTGATTTCAAAGGTTAATTTCTGTTATTATTTTTGTTTTGTGTTGCTTGTTCTTGTTTTCTTCCAGGATTCCCTATACTGGATTAGTTATTAGGGTTTGATTCTTCGATTGGACTGTTCATATTCAAGAACTTCGTACGGACTTTGAACATTAATCAAAAATTGGACCTTGATTATGATTCTAAGTGTTAATATGAACTCAAAGGAACATTAATATGATATAATCGATCACTAATGAACATTTATTTTAACCTAAAACTCTTAATTTGGGATTTGATTTTGATTTGGACCTTTCGACTGTTCTTGATGAGTTCATGATTAAAATCCAAAATTAATGGTTCAAATGTGTTTAAATCGATCATAAAGGATTAAAATTTTTGGGTTAAAATTCATAATTAAAAATTTTACTATTCTGGGTTCATGTGAAATATTTGAGTTTTTGAATAAACTCATGTTGATGTCCTTGATGTTCATAACTAATACTTAGAAAATTTTCAAGGAAATTTTTTGAAAGATTAAAGGTTCATACGAATTCTTGTTGATTAACAAGTGCCATACGAATTCCTGGACTCATTGCCAAATTATTCTAAGTTCACAATTCGTATCATCCTTCATACAAATTCCTTGGTCACGTGTTGTTTAAATTATTCTAAGTAAAGAATTCGTATATTGGTTTCATACGAATTCTGTGTTGATACTTCATTCCTTTTAAATCCTAAGTGAGGAATTCACATATATCTCATTCATGTGAATTCTATAATTAGAGTTTTTTCAAAACTTGTTTTCCAATGTCAAAACTTTTGTTTTTGAACTAACAACTTGGACCTTGTCCAACCTTGGTCATTCGTTTCAGATACCAATGACTGATCAATCTGTTGAACAAAATGTTCAGATGGGTGAGAACTCACCTAATGAGGCATCCCAGGAGTGCCCAGTGCCATCTTCTAGATCAGACTTTCAAGCACCACCTAATGTCAATCCTGATCTATTTCTGATCTCACCATCAGAGATGAAACCACAACTATCAAACAACCATCATCTGGAGTTCACCGTCAAGATAGATCCACTGGTGATAGATATCCTGAAGAATCATCCCTTAAGGAATGCACTAACAGCTCAAGCTAGTGTTCCTGAGTTATATGTTCAGTAAGCATGGAAAACCATCAGTTTTAGCCATATGAGGACAGAAGGTGAAAGGATCCCAATATTCAAGCTGGAAATAGATCACTTTACTTCAGTAATGAACCTTGATAGGCTGAGATTGATTCTGAATCTGCCTGCGGCAAATGCCAAAAGGGCAAGACCACTTATGATGAGTTGCCATCTGATGCAGAAGTTTTCCAAGGCATCAGAGATATGGGATATGTTGGACAGCTGACTCATGTCAACCACTTTAAGAAGAACAACTTGCCTCTGTTCTACTACACCTAGTTCTTTGTAATCAATAGGTGTCTGACTGCAAAGATTTATGGAACAGACAATGCAAGTATTCATATCCTGAAGCTGTTCTACTCAGTGGTTCATGATCTTCACATTGACTATGCAAACATCTCCTGAACAGAACTTTATGAGAAATTGGTAGCAAAGAAAACATCAAAGGCACCGAACTACATTCCGTATCAAAGGTTCAAGACTTTGTTAGTCTGAAGCATGCTGAGGAGCAACCGACAGATTCCAACTAGAATTAACCATCCACTTGCACCGGTAAGGTGAGATGATATACCTCATGAAGCAGAAGAGAGAGTTCAGTTTCTCTATGCCAGTCCTAGAAAGTTTATTGGACTATGTTGATCAAGAGTGTGATAGTATGATAGCATATAGAGAGTCTATGAACAAACAAGACCGGTTGGCCCTACCCCAGGCTCAAACCCTAGGAGAGAGGAGTCAGTGAGGGTTTCTGCAACAATAGGAGTTCAGAAACGGGGAGAGAAGAGAAAAAATTCTGAGAGGGGTACTAGAGGGGTTCAGAGACCTACACTAGAGGAATCAGGGTCACGGGTCCTTACCCAACGTACAGTGACACCTCCTGCTAATGACGGTCAAGGTTCTGATAATGATCTGAATAATGCTAATAGAATGGCTGAGACTAATGCTTATGAAAGTAGTAGTGATGCAGTTCCTTCTGCTACTAGTGATACGGAGAATGCTGCTACTGATGATAACCAAAGTGTTGGTAATTTTGCTGATGAAAATGACGAGGAATCTGATGATGCAACTGAAACGGCTGATGATAATTCTGATGATGATGATGATCATGATAATGATGGTGGAGCTGAAATTACTTCTGATGTACATGCTGAGATCACTTCTGAAATTCCAAATGAGACTGCTCAAGCAGATGACCCGAATGATGAGAATGTTGATGTCTTTGAACCATTCTATGGAAATGATGCCATGGAAACTAATGAGCAAGTTGATAATACTGTCAACATGGTTGTGGGAGATATAAGGAGAAATGAGGGTGTTTTAGTTGAAAATATTGAGCGAGTGAGTGATGGGGGAGATAAAGAACATGGTGAGAGTGAGTGCCTTGTAACATATCGTTCCAAAAGGGCAACCACATCAAATACTTTGCCGCATGTGTTGCATGCAGGTATTCAAGACATAAGTAGCCTACTTATGCACTTGCACACCTCAACCAACCATTCTACCTCCTCTCAACAGAAGATAGTTTCATATACACAAGGGGATATAACACAAAATCTACCGGGTTCTCATTCGGAGAATCAAGCTATTGAAAATAGAGAACATCAACCCCAGTTCTCAACTTCTTTCTATGCACCATTGAGTCTAGGGCCAATTGAATTTCCAATATTCATTCATAGGTCACTTTTTGCAGAAGCAACCATCGGTAGTCTTGGTGACCCGATCGGAACATCCAGAGTAGATCCGCAATCTGGACTACGAGGACCGGATGGAAATCCTATCATTGCCACATCATTGCCAACAAGTAACACATGTCATTCAGTTGGTTCTACCACTATCATGCAAACGGATAATCTACGTGATTCTGGTGTTACTAACCCTGACTTTGTGTCAAAGGAAGTTCTCGACGGCGCCTTAAAGGCTGTTGAAACTAGATTATCAAAGAAGTTTGAGGATGAGCTATGTGAGATCAAAAGGATGTTAAAGGGGAAACACATTGCTGAGTCTAGCCAACCTACTCAACCAATTCAGCCACCACAAACACCTCAACCAGCTAATTTATCTCTTGATGAGCTTAAGTCCTTAATGTTTGCCAAGTTATTATCACAAGCTCCGGATAATCAGTTAGATGCAGATCTTTTTACTCTTCTACAATCCCACCTTCAACAACAACCACCACAGTCTGTGCAACCAGCAGATGTGGTTAGAGCTTTAGAGTTTTCATCTTTCAAATCAGATGTGTTGCATGCCATTTCTGATCTTAAACAAGCATTGCAAACATCTTGTAAAGCCCATGCAGCTGTTTCTAAGCCTAGACGTGATCCTGATCATGAGGGGGAGAATAGGGAGAAACAAGCAGCTGCGATTCTGAGGGTACAATGGTTGTTGGTGATGCAGTTGAGAATGTTCAAAATGTTCAAGGTGCTGATTAGAGTTAAAGGCAAACTGATCAAGGAGAATCTGTTTCAGGAAGAGATTTGGTTTTATATGTTAATGATGATGTTGAACCAAGGGTTGCAAAGCCTAAGGTTGCAACAAGGGAGGAAATTATTGAGTTTACTGGCATACAACATGTTAATGTCATTGTTTTGTCCGACAATGATAATGATGAGGAGATTAATGCCAAGTATGAGCTATTTTGGAAGATTAAAGAAGAAGGAGAAAATTATGGGTTCTTGGAGATTGATTCTGATGATGATGTAGTTGAAGTTACTGAGATTGTGAAAAGAGCTGAAGAAGTGCCAGCCAATGAGGAAAGTGTGTTGGATAATCTTTTTGAAGACATGGATATTGAAGCACTCAATGCTATGTTTGATCAAAGGTCTCCTGATGACATACATCTCAGTCCTGTACATAATGAAGAACCAATGCCAAGTACTTCTGCTATTCCAACTGTGCCAACTTTTAAAGATTTTGAGTTGCCTAAATCAAATGCTGAGATTCCTTCTGATGTTGTTGAACAAAATGTTGAAAAGAATCCTGAAGAAGAGTTGCCATATCAGAAGAAGCCAAATAGTCCTGTAAATCAAGCTGAGTTTATGAGAGAACCACTCTATGCATCAGAGATTCCTAAGGAAGCAAGTCCTTCAGGTACTCCAATTCTGGGTTCTACTCCTTACACGGGATATGATGAGTTTGGTCCAACTATAGAAGAGATTAAGAGAATCATAACTGCTCTGAGGGTTCCTATCTTGAAGTAGGTGTCAAGATATTTGTGAGCTACAACAGGAAATTGGATCAAATTCAACTTCTCAATATAAAGGACATGTCACCTGAATTTCAACAAGAGTATATCATAATGCTTCAGTCAGTAAATAGAACATGCAAGGATGTTAGAAGCAAAGAAGGGATTCTGCAAGTTGTGGAAGTCAGAATGAAGCAGTTCAAGAGAATTTGGTATCCTGAATTTGAAGTTCAAAGGAGGGATATGAAGTTCTACATCTTTAATGAAGCTGACTTTGCAAATCTAAGCTTTGATGACATTGAGTTTCTATACCATGATTTCAGAGGCAAAACTAAGATATTTCCTGAAATGATTTATGCTTTGGAAACCATCAAGAGTTTTATAAAGAGACACATCTTCTACACCTACTGCTTTGATTTTGTAAGTCCAATATTCAAGCAAACCACAATTAAGATCAATATTATGATAAAACTAGAGAGAGAACGTAGAGAGAGAATCCAAATGTCATATATCTCACAATGTGCTAAATGGTTCAAGCTCTTACAATGCATAAGAAAAGAAAAGCTTATATAGGTTCAAACATTCCTTGACCTCTATACAAAGACAATACAAAAAGTCAACACTATTAAAGCACTATTTGATCTAAACATTACATTAACAATCTCCCCCTTTTAGATCAAATTACAAAATAAAATCAACTAGTCCACTTTTTAAAACATGTTCTCCTGATTGCCATAAAAGATTCAAATCTTCTAATGATGTCTCTGAAGTTGAGTTTGTCCTTGATAATGTGAATCATCTGATATGTGAAAATTCTGTCTGATCTAGGCATATGGTCATTCATCTCGAACCTCCTCTTCTCACTCTATTTGTTAGAGCAGAAATATGTTGGATACAAGATCATGAAGATCAGAGGTCAAAATACAAGAAGTCAAAGCTGGAAAGTCAATTCTCATGGAAAGTCAAAGTCTTGTGTTAATAATTGTCAAAGTCAAATTGTATTGTTTTGTTTTTCTTGTTAAAACTTGTAGCATATAAATAGAGTTGTTTTTGCTGTTTAATAGATAGATGACTAGAGGAATTGATAAGATTTCATAGAGAGAGTTTGTAGAGAGAGAAAGAGACGTTTAGAGAGAGTAAGAGAGAAACACATTTGTAATTGTTTGAATTTGGAATTGAAATCAAACAGATAGATTTGATAATCTTGTTTGTTTTGATTTGCTTGTGATAAGAACTTGAATTTCAGGGACACACAATTGGTATCAGAGCAGATCCAATTTGAAATCAAATCAAGAAATGGAGTCGACATTCTGTTAAACGAGTTCATAGATCGATTTTGATTTTTAGTGTATTTTTCGAGTTGTAAATGGCCAGGTTATGTTCGTTTATTGTTTTCAATCGAGTCTGTATGTTTTGAAGAGTTAATTGCACTGTAATCAATCTTGATTTGTTGATTTTATCATTTTCGAGTTCACGAGTTATTCGAGCACTGTATTGGATTAATTCGTTCTTGTTGTTGAGTTTTATTAAAGTTCGTTGATTGTAATCTGTTCTAGACGTTTAGGTGATTGAATTCTCAAAGTTTCAGTTTGTAATTCAATGTCTAGATAGGTTTTTAGGCGAATCAGATTGGTTTTGTCTTCGAAAGTTGAAGAACTCGCAACCAGATCTGAAGAACTCGCAAGATTATTTCAAGAACTCGCAGAGTTCATTGTTTTCACAAAAAGTTTTAAGAATTCGTAGAATTCTTTATTTTTTGCAAAGTTGTTTTCTGAAAATCATAAGTACAAGATTCACAGATCAAGTGGTTTACGAAAATCAGAGAATTCGTTTTTGTGTCACTTGCGAATTTCATAGATTTCGCAAAGAGTTTTTCATGAAAAGTTTTAAGTATAGAATTCTTAGTTCCGAATTCGCAATATTCTGTTTTTGAGATTTGCTTAGAATTCGCAGATTTTCGAATGAATTTTACCAAGGATAGAATTCGTAGTCGTATTTCTTGAGAAAATCTAAGGATTCGCAGATATCTAGTCTGCGAAAAGTATAGAATTCGTAAGAGTCTTCTCTGCGGATTCTAGTTGAAACTTACGAATTCTAAGTGAATATTCTTGGTTACGAATTTTGATACTTGCAAATTCTAGAAGCTTATGAATTCTTGAATTCTTAAGCTTGTGAATTGTGTGTTTGGTTCTAAACAATTGCGAATTTCTGGTTCTAAACACTTGCGAATTTGTGGTGATTCTTGTGTACCTTGCGAATTCTTTGTATTTCTTTGTGTAGCCTGCGAATTCTAGACATAGTGTTTTTCAGAAATTTCTTTGTTTAGTTCATTTCAGTGTTTTTCAATATTCTTGTGATTTCTATTGGACTAACGGTTAATTTCAAGTTTCTTATTGCTTATATTTCAGACAGGATGACTTCCAGAGACGCTCTTTCAATTGGCACTGATGTCAAGCCCCCGGTTTTGTTCAAAGGGGAATATGAACAATGAAAGGATCGCTTTCTCGATTTTATTGATCGGAAAACAAATGGAAAAGACATTCTATCATCAATCGAAGATGGTCCAATGCCAACATCTACTGAGGAGATTCCTGCTGAAGGTAATGACTCAGATGGAGCTCAAAAAAAAAAAAGAGTTAATAAAGTTTTTGCTCAATACACTGATGCACAAAAGAGTCGGTTTTATGCTGATAAACAAGCCAAATCTTTGCTCTTACAAAGCATGACCAATGAGATCTATGTGAAAATAGACAACTATAATGCAACTGCCAAATCAATGTAGGATCAGCTACAGAAGATGATGTTGGGTTCAAAGGTAGGCAACCAGATGAAGATAACTAACTGTATAAACAGTTATGAAGAGTTTAAAGCAAAGGAGAATGAAAGTCTGGAGGACATATATGAAAGGTTTGTTCTGCTTCTGAATGAGCTTTCCAAGAACAAGGTTAAGAAGGAACCGATTGAGAACAACGTGAAGTTTCTCAGGATCTTGCAACCTGAGTGGAAAAAGCACACTCGTCGAATGAAACAAATGAAAGATTTGAGTGATATTCCACTGCATGAGGTCAACGAGACGTTGCGACAGAATGAGGAAGAGGTTGAGGAGAAAAGAGCTGAGAAAAAGAAGTCTAAGAAAGTGCCTGATCCCATAGCACTTGTAGCTGGAGAAGAGGAGAAAGAAAAGAAAGAGAAGAAGAAAAAGAAGAAGATAGTCATTTCTAGCTCAGAGTCTGGTTCTACATCTGATGGTGATGATGGAGAGAACCTCAAGCAGAAAATGCTTTTACTAACCCGAGCTTTCCAGAAAAAGTTCTACAAGAAATCAGGGTCAAATTCACAGAGGTATTCTTCTACGGGCTCAAAGAATCATGAGCATAGAGAAAGAGTTGAGGGTAGATTTGTTGAGAAGAAACCAGATGAGAAGAAAAAGTATGTGAATGACTACACCAGCACTTAGAAGAAAGCCGATGATCTAATCAAATGCTACAACTGTGGCAAGGTTAGACATTATGCAAAGGACTGTCAGAAGCTGAAGGTTAGGAATTCAGAATATTACAAGAACAAAATGCTCTTGGCCAAGCAACAGGAAGCTGGCAAGGCATTGATGGTTTAAGACGAATATTGGTTAGATCATTCTGATGATGAGGAAGAGAAAGAAGAAGAAGCCCACATGTGTTTGATGGGCAATACGGTAAAAGATGATGATTCTGAAGATGAAACGTCTGATGAGGTAATGAACATATCCAAATCTGATTTTATGGTTAAAATGGAAGCCATGATGGTCGAACTTCATGATCTTCAAAATAAAATGAAAAAGGAAAGAAGCAGAATTGAGAAGAAAAATCAAAGTATCTTTGATCTTAATAAATCAGTAATTGGTTCGCAAATCTTTTTCTGATTTTAAAAATGAAAAGATTCGTTTTGAAAATAAGATTTCTGATTTTGAAACTAAATTGTCTAAGTCTGATTCAGAAAAGCAAGAATGTGTTCAAAAAGCGTTTAAATTGCAGGTTGAGAACAAGACTTTAGAGAAAAAGGTAAATGGTTTGGAAGCAAAATTATATGTTCGAGGACAAACAGATCAAACTATTTTCTTGAATACACCTAATGAAGAAGCTGATTTTAAAGAAAAATGGGGACTAGGTTATGATAATCCTCATTACCTAGAAAAAGCTATCAGAAAACAGCCAGCTTTATATAATGCAAATTTTATGTATGCTACTGCTACATATCCTTATTTGAAACCCAAATTTGTCACCAAATCATCAAAGGAGGTTGAGGCAAAAGAAGATGAGAAAAGAATGAATTTAAAGAAAATGCAACTACCAATCTGTTATGATTGATTGAATGATAGTTATCTTTGAGAGACACGAAAATTTCTTTCAACTGATTACTTTGCTAGTTATTCTTCTACTGAGATGGAGGCAAAACGTATTCAAGCTAAAATTTATGTTCCTCCACTCGTATTAGAAAGCAAAATAATTGAGTTAGAAAATATTTTATTTGATGAAAGAATTTTGAGTGAACTAACACAAGATGTATTTTCTACAGTGTTAAAGAATACCGATTTTCATTTTAAATCTAAAATGTGTTCTACATCTTCTAAAATACCTCAAACTTCTGAACCTGATATTGATGACTTATTTGTGTCTGGAAATGATTTCTTAAATTCTGATGAAGGGTGTATTGATGAAATTGATATGTTTGACTTCAATGCTTCACTTCCAGATCATTCTACTTTTGTTATCAATGGAGAAGCTTTACCAAGTGTTTATGAAAAAGGTGAATCATCAACTAAGGTTGGAGAATTAGTTTCTGTGACTGCTGATTACTATGCTAAGGGTACAAAACATAAGAAACAGCGCTCACAGAAACGGAACAACACTGGTAAACACAAGAAAAATCAATCTAAAAAATCTGATTTTCCTAATAAATCTAAATCTTTTGTTTCAGATCTAAGAAAGAAAAGGTCGGAAGAGCGAACTGTATGGCGACCTAAAAAGAAGATTGATGAGAAAGCGGAATCAATTCCTGATGTAGTTACTGATAGATCTGATAGTAGTGTTAATGATGTAGTCGGTAAATTTGCTTTCAATAAACAAAACCTTGTAAATTCTTACAAGAGATATTCTATCAAGCAATTGTTCCAACTATCTCCTACTACTACTAAATCTTATTCTTATCGGTGGAATGATTTTGCTTATCATCATAATTCTAATGATTGGTTTGGATCTTATCACGTTTATTCTTCTAAATAAAATGTTTTTAGGAATTTTCAAAAGAAAAGAGGATCCATATTCAAATGGATACCAAAATCTTGTGCTAATCTGTTAGGACCCGTTTTTAAATGGGTACCTAAATCTGTTGTTTCCTGATTTCTCTTGCAGACCCGACATATGTGGTACTTGGATAGCAGTTGTTCTAAGCATATGACCGGGCAGAAAGTTTTATTATCTAATTATACAGAGAAATTCAGTGGCAATGTTCGTTTTGGCAATGATCAATTCTCACCAATTCTGGGATATGGTGATGTGGTACACGACAAAGTAACGATAACGAAGGTGAGCTATGTAGAAGGATTAGGGCACAACCTATTTAGTATTGGCCAGTTCTGCTACAAGGGATTAGAGGTAAATTTCAAAGCTAAGAGTTGCTCAGTGTGTACTGAAGACGACAAATAACTTTTAGTTGGTACTCGCAAGTCAAACCTCTACACCATAAATCTTGCAAAGGTCCAGACTGACAATCAGGTTTTCTTACTGACAAAAGCTTCGATGCAGTAAAGTTGGCTTTGGCACCGACGGCTGTCACACCTGAATTTTCGTTATATCAACAAATTGGTCAAAGGTAGATTAGTGAATGGTCTTCCTGAGTTGAGATACGAGAAAGAACACTTGTGTGCAACATGTGAAAAAGGGAAGATGAAGAGAGCTCCACATAAACCGAAGCCTGAACCTAGTACCAGTTCTCCATTAGAGTTGTTGCATATGGATCTTTGTGGTCCGATGCGAACACAAAGCTTAGGCGGAAAGAAATTTGTTCTAGTTATCGTGGACGATTATTCGTGATACACGTAGGTCAAATTTCTATGATCAAAAGATGAGACGCCCGAAGTACTCATTATATTTCTGAAGACGACCCATGTGAATTTGCAGAAACCAGTCAAGCTTCTCAGAACTGATAATGGCACAGAGTTTAAAAACAGAACTATTGAAGAGTATCTCGAATCGGTCGGGATATCACATCAATACTCTGCTGCTCGTACGTCTGAACAGAATGGAGTAATCGAAAGGCGAAATAGAACGCTAGTCGAGGCCGCTCGCACTATGCTCAGCCAATCAGACCTACCTCTATTTTTGTGGCCAGAAGCTATTTCGACTGCGTGCTACACTCAAAATCGTTCCATTATACACCGTAGATTTGAAAAGACTCTGTATGCGTTGATCAACAACCGAACACCAGCCATCAAATATTTTCATATTTTTGGTTGTAAGTGTTTTGTGCTAAACGACAGAGAGAATCTCAACAAGTTCAGTGCTAAGGCAGATGAGGGCATCTTCATTGGATATTCTTCTACATCTGCTGCATATCGAGTTTACTTGAAGAAGTCGAAGACTATTATCGAGAGCGTAAACGTTACATTCGATGAGGAAATGGCTTATGAACAAGTCAGTTCAGAACCCGTGATAACTAGAGTGTTAACTTCTGGACAACTCAGTTCAGAACCTGTACCTGAAAAGAACAAATCAGATGAAGCATCATCGTCTACTAATCACTTATCTGATTTAGATCTTTTATTTGAATTGTTTTATGATGAAGATCTTGGGTCTAATGTGCATAAATCGGTTGTCGTTGACAAAATGGAAGATTCAACGGCAAATCATCCAACCACTTCAGATGTTTCCACTGAATCAAATTCCCTGATTCAGCAATATATTCTAGTTCAGCTGCCTACTCCAATAGTTGAAGTTGTATCTACTAATGATGAGCCAGAAGTTGCTGTAAGGACAAATCAACAAACTGAATAAGTTGTACCTACTGAAGCTTCTGCACCAATTATTTCACCTGAATCCCTCCCTCATATTGCTCAAACTGAAGAAGCTGATAGTGGAGTTTTGGATGATAATCATGATCAATCTTCATATAATCCACTCCCTCATCAACATCGCTGGACCAAAGAGCACCCTCTACACCAAGTCATTGGAGATCTCAACAAACCGGTGCAAACTAGGTCAACAACTTTAAACTAGTGTCTGCATGACGCATTCCTCAGCAAGATAGAACCTACTCGAGTATCAGAAGCTCTAACTGATTCGGATTGGGTGTCTGCTATGCAAGAAGAGTTAAACCAGTTCAAAGCCCTAAAGGTTTGGAGACTAGTGCCAAAACCAGAAGGAAAGACCGTGATCGACACTAAATGGGTATTCAAGGACAAGAAGGATGAAGATGGTATTGTCATTTGAAACAAAGCACGACTTGTTGCCAAAGGTTACCGGCAAGAGGAAGACATAGATTACGATGAGACTTATGCTCCAGTAGCGCGTATAGAGACAATCCGCATGTTTCTAGCCTACGTAGCTCACAAGAACTTCACAGTCTATCAAATGGACGTGAATACTGCCTTTCTGAATGTCATACTTGAGGAGGAAGTCTATGCCTCGCAATCAGAAGGCTTTATGAATCCAGATAAACCAGATCATGTCTACATCTTGGATAAAGCACTTTATGGGTAAAAACAAGCGCCTCGAGCCTAGTATGAGGTATTATCTAAATTCTTGGTCAAGTCTAGTTTTGCAAAAGGTAAAGTCGATACCACTTTATTCATTAAAAAGGAAAAATCCGATATCATTCTTATTCAAATATATGTTGATGATATAATATTTGGTTCTACAAATCCTAAATATTGTAAGAATTTTTCAAACCTCATGGTGTCACGTTTTGAAATGAGTATGACGGGAGAGATGAATTTCTTTCTCGGTTTACAAGTAAAAAAATTTCAACGGGGATTTTCATTAATCAATCTAAGTACATTTTTGATATTCTTCGGAAGTTCAAAATGGAAAATTGCAAACCAATTGCAACCCCAATGGCACCACGTACTAAGATCGGCACTGATACTTCGGGTAAAAGTGTTGATGTTAGGACTTATAGAGGAATGATAGGTTCTTTAATGTATCTTAATTCAAGTAGGCCAGATATTATGTTCTCAACATGTTTATGTGCAAGATAGCAGTCTGGTCCTAAAGAATCCCATTTGGCTGCTGTCAAACGGATTTTTATATATATGAAGGGGACTACAGATCTTGGTCTGTGGTATCCTAAGGATACAGGGATTGAAATGACTGCTTATTCAGACGCAGATCATGCTAGATGTATGTTAGACAGGAAGAGCACGTCGGGTCATGTTCAATTTATTGGAGACAAGCTCGTTAGCTGGGCGTCAAAGAAACAACTTTGTGTTTCCACTTCGACTGCAGAAGTAGAGTATGTAGCTGCTGCCAGTTGCTGCTCTCAAGTATTGTGGATGCGGACATAGCTACGAGACTATGGATTCAAGTTTGACAAAATACCGATCTATTGTGACTCGAAGAGCGTTATCACAATATGAGCTAATCCTATGCAACATACTAAAACAAAGCACATTGATGTCAGGTATCATTTTATCAAAGATAATGTAGAAAAAGGTACAATAGAACTTTACTTTGTAAAAACTGATTATCAACTTGCAGATTTGTTTACCAAAGCTTTAGATGAAAAGAGATTTAATTTTCTTGTATCTAAGCTTGGTATGCTAAATCTCAAGATCTAATCAGTAATTACCTATTAAAGTTTCTTTTATTGTAATTTTTCATCATTTCTTTATTATTATTTCTGAAAGGATATCTGAACTTTAACACTTTGTTCATGATCTCAGGGGGAGCGAGACAAGATTCTAAGTTGATCATCATTATTCTGAGGGGGAGTTTATAGACTTGTTGCATTTACTTAACTGTTAAATTTTTGTGATGCATGATTTTAGGGGGAGTCTATGAGTACAACAAAAAGAAGTAAGGATATGATTTTTGATTATTTCATATCAGAACTCGTACTTTCAATGTTTTACTGCTTTATGTCATTTTAATTTTAAATAAATTTGTGAATAAAGTTGCTTTGACATGACTTTGAGACTTGTGCAGAATGAGAGAAGTTATCAAGATCATATCTTTATGACTTCAGCTGACTTCATGAGATTTAAGACTGCATAGAAAGGTTAATTTCTTATCTTAATCTCATATATGGTTGAAAGAAGGACAACTTTCAATCATAGAAAACATATTCTTAAATGTTCAAACCACTTCCCGATTCTTAAACAGATTTCATGAATTGGAAGTGTGATTTTAAATGTTTTCAAAATTTACTTGTGCTTACATGTTTAACAAGCCGTGTGTTTCCAAAGATAAATACTTGTGTATTGTCTTTTCTATATACTTTCAAGTATTCATACACACCGGTTTGACTTTTTGTTCAAAATGTTCTTACCATGTCTCAAATTTGAAACATATTTTTTGATGGTAAGACACCCCGCTTGCACTTCAATGAATTTTGAGTGTAAATTCATTTCGAAGCGTTCATTTCAAAAATGTCTATATTTTTGTTTCATATAGACAATATCCATTTTTGTTGACCATAAGCTTTGATTGTTATATCATTTCATTCTGATCATTTTTCATACAATGTTAGATTTTCAAACAAGTCTCTTGTATTCATAATCATTCATTCAATTTACTTGTTTGAAAATACTTCAATGTTTCAAAATGCTCATATTTTCATGATTATATTCTGAGCATATATACATCTGACTTGTATTTGCGTTTTAACTGTTAAAGTTAAACCATTTTTGAGCAACATATGCTTTATAGGACAATACGGGTTTCTTTGTCCTATGACTTAAATGAACTTCTATGGATTCACGATAACCAGTGTTTCCTACCCAAGAAGTTAATCCATTGTAATTGAGTGTGAGGAGTCAAAAAGAACTGAGTGTGGGTTGTGTGTTGAGGTAAAATGGAAAAGAGAGTTTGGTTAGATGTGAGCTTAACTGATTAAAAAGAAAGAGGGTGTGAGAACAGAGTAAAAGAATATCAAACTCTGCACCAACTACTTTCTGAGTCGGGCAGCCACATTACTAATGATTCACATTTCTTGGTGAACATTATTGAAACAGGCAAATAGCCCATGCCAACTCTTGTTTTTCTGGGGACGCAACATATAATCTATCTAATTTTCATTTGGAAAATCTGGATATTGAAACAGAAGGAATTCTGCCCCACCTTCGCACTTCAATCATGCACATTGAGTCTGTGTTTATCTACTATTGTCTCAGTGGTTTACACAATGTTAAGCCTTTTATAAAAGCAATCATCCAGTGCTTAATTCTTTCTACACTTGGACGAACACACAAGGAATTTTTTTTCTTGTCATAACATTCATAGAAATTGCCTTTGTGGTGTTTTGATGATTGGATGGAAGCCCTGGGGGAGTGAACATAACAAAAGCTCCTTTCCTAGGTGTATTCGTTAAACACAGTAACTTTGTGTTACTGACAGGCATATTAACTGATTCATTTGTTGATTCAGGTGTTACACGAATATTTTGTCTGGATTTGCAAATATCTAGATAAATACATGGTTACAGATCAACAAATTAGTGGCTCTTGGACATATCACAATGGTCAAAGACATTTCTTGGTGAAAGTTTTGATGTTATAGATGCTCTATTCATCAAAAAGGGGGAGATGAATTAAAGAAATGTCCGGATCAGAAATTTCAAAGTTAAATATTTGAAGAAGATAAAGTTCAAAGATTGAGAGTTTGAAAGTTTGTACAAGCAAAGTCAAAGTTGTTTGAAGATGAGCTGATTTTACTGAAATTTTCTTTGAAGATTATCTGTTAAATACGTCTGAGCTAAATCTGAAGACAATTTCTTTCCGAAGTCTGAAAGAGTTTTTGTGATAATTTTGGAGAGATTATTGAAGATCGTTTCTACCATGTTTGGGGGAGATTGTTAATTTTGTTCAAAGACAGACTTGGGAAGAAAATTTGTTGCAAAGGAGGAGATTGTACTTTTTGGAGCTTAAAGAGGAGATTGTTTTGCTAAATCTTTTTGAAGATGATCTTGAATCCAAAGGGGGAGATTGGTAGAGCAGAAATATGTTGGATACATGATCATGAAGATCAAAGGTCAAAATACAAGAAGTCAAAGCTGGAAAGTCAATTCTCATGGAAAGTCAAAGTCTTGTGTTAATAATTGTCACAGTCAAATTGTATTGTTTTGTTTTTCTTGTTAAAACTTGTAGTATATAAATAGAGTTGTTTTTGTTGTTTAATAGATAGATGACTAGAGGAATTGATAAGATTTCATAGAGAGAGTTTGTAGAGAGAGAGAGACATATAGAGAGAGAAAGAGAGAAACACATTTGTAATTGTTTGAATTTGGAATTGAAATCAAACAGGTAGATTTGATAATCTTGTTTGTTTTGATTTGCTTGTGATAAGAACTTGAATTTCAGGGACACACACTCTTCATACATTGTCTCTAATTCTTTAAGAACATCCTTCAGAGTCCCATCAGAATACTTAGCAACCTCAGCAGTTCTCATGAATCTTTTCAGCTTCTTATCTTTGTTCTCATACACCACTCCTAACTCAGGTTGTCTCAAAAATGTATAGAGAGGTGTGTCTTCAAGCAACTGATGAGTCATGTCTGGTGCAAGAAGGTTGATCCTTGTCTGATTTGTCTCAATGCCCAACTGAAAATCAAAGACATAAGTATAGAATATATGCATCTTGATGAACCTCTTGATGGTATCAAGTGCAAACACCAGTTCTGGAAACCTCTTATTTCTACCTCTGAAATCATGGTATATGAACTCAATATCATCAAAGCTTAGGTTGGCATAGTCAGCTTCATTGAAAATATAGAAGTTCATATCCCTCATTTGAACTTCAAATTCAGGATACCAAATTCTATTGAATTGCTTCTTCCTGACTTCAACTACTTGTAGAATCCCTTCTTTACTTCTTACATCCTTGCAAGTTCTGTTCACTGCCTGACGCATCCTGATGTACTCTTGCTGAAATTCAGGTGACTTATTCGGAATGTTGAGAACCTGGACTTGATCTAATTGCCTGATGTAGCTAACAAATATTTTGACACCTTCCTCCAGATAAGGAACCCTTAGAGCAGTTCTGATCTTTTTAATCTCTTCAATGGTTGGACCAAACTCATCATATCCCGTGTACGGAGTAGAACCAACAATTGGAGTACCTGAAGGACCTGATTACTTAGGAATCTCTGGAGCATGGAGTGGTTATCTCAGAAATTCTGCTTGATGAACAGGACTATTAGGGTTCTTCTGATATGGCAATTCTTCTTCAGGAATCTTTTCCACATTCTGCTCAGCAACATTAGAAGGAATCTCTGCATTGGTTTCAAGGAACTCAAAGTCTTTGAAAGTAGGCACAGATGGAATGGCAGAAGTACTTGGCATTGGTTCTTCATTCTGTACAAGATTGAGATGTATGTCATCAGGAGACCTTTGATCAAACATAACATTGAGAGCTTCAGTATCTCTGTCCTCAAAAAGATTATCCAAAATACTTTCTCATTTGCTGGAGTTCTTCAGCTCTCTTTACTATCTCATTGACTTCCACTATATCATCATCTGAATCATTTTCCACAAAGCTATCTTTCTCTCCTTCTTCTTTAATTTTCTAGAACAACTCTTACTTGGCATTGATCTCATCAACATTATCATTGTCAGACATCACAATGACATTAACATGTTGTATACCAGTTATCTCCATTTTCTCCTCCTTTGTTTCAACCTTAGGCTTTGCAACCCTTGGTTCAACATTCTCATTCACATACAGTACAAGCTCCCTTCCAATAGTAATTTCATCACGATGAGCTTGTCTATCACCCTCAACTTGTCTATCACCCTGATTACCACTACCTTCAACATTTACCACATGAGCAACATCAAGATCTGCAACAATTTTCTGTCTTTTACTCATCTCCCCCTCATGATCTTGATCAGAGTCATGATCATGTCTTTTGCCTAAAGCTGCCTGAGACTTGCAAGATTGCTGAACGACCTTGGTCAACTCCTAAAAATTCTTAATCATATCTTCTTTGAAAGTCTGTAATTCAGAAGCAGTGAAAAAATCTTGTGGAACCACAGGAACAACTGAAGCTGGAGATTGCTGAGACCTCAATAACCCAACCAAATCAACTTCAGTCTGATCAACAGGGGCTTGGGATAACAGCTTGGCATAAAGTAAGGATTTCAACTCTTCCAATGATAGATCAACAGATTGTATAGGTGGAGGTGGTGGTTGTGGAACTGGCTCCTGAGTCACTGGATTTTTCCCTTTCAACATCCTCTTCACATCACCAATGTCTTGCTGAATTCTCTCAAACAAACGATCCTCGACAATCTTTAAGGCACCGTCTAATTGATCTTTGGACACAAATTCCTCGAAAATAACACCGGGGCTACTCAAGCTCACCGTTGGCACAACAATTAAATATTCAATAGTGTGGCCTGTGTTTACAGCTGGCATTGTGTTAGCTGTGACAGGACTTCCATCTAATCCTCGTAGACCAAAATATGGTGCTACTATAGATGTTTCGATTGGAGCACACAGACTTCCGATGGTAGCAGTTTGTATAAGTGTCCTAGGAATGATTAATGGAAAATCAATTGGCGCTAGACTCGACTGTGTATGCAAAGGAAGTGAGATTTGGGGTTGATGATCTCTATTTTCAATATCTAAACTTTTCGAGTGAAATCTAGATAGCGTTTGTGCTAAATCCCCATGTATATATGAGAATAAAGCCTGTTGTGAGGCAATAGAATGGGTGGCTTGGGTGTACAAATGCATTAGTGGGCTACTAACATCTTTTTCAACACCTGCTCGCAACACATGCGGCGAGGTGGCAGATGCGGCTGCCCTTCTGGATACGTAGGTTTGGGTACACACACGCTCTCCATATTCTTTTTCTTAAACCACTCTTAACCTCACATTTTCATCATTTTCAACTAAGTCTCCCTCATTCCTCCTTATATCACCAACCATATTTTTAACAGTGGTATTAACAGCTGTCATATCAATATCCATGGCATCAGTGTGTAGAGAAACATCATCAAGGAATCCAAAGTTGTGTCCCATGTTATCATCATCATTATCATCATTGTTACCTTCATTTGGACCAGGTGTAGCAGATGGAACTTTATCACTAGAAGAACTTGCTTCCCGATCCGACTCAGTTTCAGAATTCAAGCCTTCATTGGCATTGTCTTCCTGAGGGCCCAATTGATGAGTGATAGCCTGCTCAGGTTGAGAGGTGGAGATTTCTTGATGTGTGGCATTTACAGCCTGAATCTCCATAACCTCTGGTCTTGAAGACTGACCCCTTTTAGTTCCACAACCTTTGATGTTCTCTTTATCAGCATTTTGTCAAATAATTTAGTCTAAATAGCAACAGAGTAATCCACGTGCAGATTGTACACAATGGCATGAAGGAGTCTGAGTGTATGCATGTTGGTGTTTTCCAATCCAGAATGTCTTGAAGTCAAACACCGGTTGATGATGGAAAATAGCTGATAGTAGAATGGTGGTAGATTGTTCTTCTTGAAGTCACTGATCCTGGTGAGTTGACTCACATATCCTAAGGCTCGGATGACTTTAAAATTTTCTGAATCAACTGGATATGGGTGAAATGTAGTTCTCCCTTCTCTGGAATTGGCTTCCGGAATATCAAGGATAAGTCTGAGCCTTCGGTAGGTTAGAATGGAAGTGAAGTTGTCTATCTGGATGTCAAAGTACTTGTTGTTGTTACTGTCCACCACATAATCAATAGTTTTCCATACTTGTTGCAGATATATAAGTGGCACATTTGCAGTGGCCATCAATGCATAGAAAATTGGATGGCCTTTTAGAATGTCCAAGACCAAGGGATTGATATTGAGAGTATCAAGATCCACATGGTGGTTGTTTGGATACAACAATAGATATTCGGAAGGATTGATTAGCGCAAGGTCAGGATCTCCACCAATGGCTGATTGAAAGTGTGATATGGATGAGGGCATAGGAGTGTCTTTTGAGACATTGGGATCATTCTCATCCATTTGAACAATCGGGTCAATGGAATTTTCACTTGCCATTGAAAATACCTGAAAAAGATCAAAAGTATTGGATGGATATCCAATATGTCATTTAAAGTCCAAAAACCTAGTTTTTCAAAAATATTTTGAAAATTTTCTAAGCCCAAAAGTCTTAGACTAAAGGACTAGAAAATTGACAAAGTACAGAAAGATGTACTTTAATACTCACAAAGAAAAGCACATATTGTTGCAGAAGACAAATGCAACAAAAATACTTGAGAAATATTGACAAGTCAAAGAAAAGCAAAAACCCTTGTGAATTTGAATTGGGCCTCAAAATGAAGAAAATATCTCAAGAACTCTCAAAAAACAAGAGCACTCAACATTCAAGTCAAGAACATGCAGAGTGTGATGTTCTTGGCAAGAACTCGCAGAGTTCAAAAACTCTTAGAGTTCAAGTCAATAACACGCACAAAGAACTGTTCATGTCAAGAACACTCAGAGTGCACTATTCATGTCAAGAACACTCAGATTTCATCTTGTTTAAAAATTTGAAATTTCAAACATCCAAATTCAAAGATTAACTTGTAAGCTTAAAATTTTAGTTTGAAATGGATTCGATTTAGTTTATTAAACTATTTTAAGATATAAAATTGAACTTTTTAGCATGATTTCAGTTCCAAAATTAGTTCAACAGTCCATAAGTCATTCGAAGTCCAACAGTCCAAAAATCAAAATCCCAAGTCAAGGTAAACCTACAAACAAGTTAACAATCGTATATGTGGATTCGATTTTGAAATCCCAAACACAAAATCAAGTTATATTTGAGATATTATCAACATTTATCAGTCCATTGTTCAAAAATCACAATAGGTTTGGTCCGAGATGGGTTTAAGAAGATGAACAGTTAATCGATCTAAAAACCCTAAATTCGAACAATCAAACATTGAGAATCAACAATACAACATACAAAAGATAAATATAAACAATAATACGAATATGAAATCACAAAACCTAATCTGAATCGATGAACAAAAGATTGAAGTCTGAAAGTCGCAAAAGATGATCGAGAGAAAAATTTTCTAAGTGTGAAACGCGTAGAAGTGATCTAAGACAAGTGAGAGAAAAAAATGAGGGGAAAAAATGAGAAAAACTTCAAATTTATACTCAACATTGGGTTGGACACGTGGCACGAATTGATTAGATACCCCACTTGTCGCAGATCAAAGGGAAATGGACTCATCGCAAAAAGTGACAAGTTGTGTGTGCACTTCGCGCAAGAAGAGAAATTGTATGATCCCAATCCAAATCAAGCAATCTCTATTCAATATATGACAATATCAAGATTCTAGAGAGAGAGTGTAGAGAGAGAAAGTTCATTTGACATTGATCTAACAATCTTGAGTACAATGTGTCTAGCTACATGATTTACAAGGCAACATGGTATTTATACCAAGGACTAAAACTATAAGCTTAACAACTAAGTAATCTCAGGTTTGACTAAACAGACTTTGACTTTGTTGACTTACTTGACTTGACTTGACTTTTCCTATTAAATCTTGGATACAATAATACACTAACAATCTCCCCCTTTGTATTCAAGATTTAAAAAAAATTGACATTAGTCTTCAGCGCTTGATTCTTCAACTTTTAACTCTGACAGCTTTAACCTTTGAAGCTCTGACAATCTTCAACCTTTCAGTCTTTGAAGAATCTTGAAAAGTCTTTAACACTTTGCAGTTTTGGAAAGTCAACAAGTCTTGAAAAACGAAACATTTAAAGTCTTGAATTATTTAAACTTTGAAATTCTTTAACTTCTTTGAAACACTTCATCTTTTTTAAAAAACTTCGAGGGATCTTTGAACTTTGTATCTTCATTTCATCAATCTCTGATCATTCTTCTGAAAAACGAACTTTCACTAATTATCTTTAAGACTTGAATCATCTTCATCTTCAGAAATCTTTGAGAATGATTTCTTTTCATCTGATTTGAACTTTCAGAAAATTCTTCACAAGTCTTGACTTTGAACATTCTTCAAAACATTGAAATTGATTTGATATTGAACTCTGTTGATTTCTCCCCCTTTTTGATGATTGTGAGCATCATAATCATCAAAACATTTTCAATTTCAACTTAATCTTTGATTCTCCCCCTTGAAAATACATTCTCCTCCTCTTGATCTGAACTGAATCATGAACTGTATATACCCAAATCTTTTCAAATTTAGATATAATGAAGTTGGTAACCCTGATTCAACAAATGAAACATTTAGAAGTGCCTGTCAGCAACACGGAGTTACTGTGTACAACGAATGTACAATTTAAGGAGCTGGTTTGATGATGACTCCTAGGACTTCCATTCAATCATTGAAAAACACAAGGTTTATCTATGAATGTTCTGACAGAAAAACAAATTTTCTGTGTGCTCGTGCTTGTGTATGAAAGAATTTAGCACAATGATTGTTTTTCATAAGGCTCAAATTGTGTAAATTGTTGAGACAGCAACAAGTATTACACGGACTCAATGTGCATGAAAGAGGTGCGAAGGTGGGGAAACTTTCCTTCTTTTTCAATATCTAAATCTTCCGAGTGAAGACTAGATAGCAAATATGCTGCGTCCCCAAAGAAAATTGAAACATTTCTTTGTCAGGAAAGAAATGAGTGGCTGGTGGGGTAATTGCAAGAGTTGACATGGGCTCACTGCCTGTTTCAATGATGGTCACCAAAGAATGTGAACCAATCAGAAATGTGGCTGCCCGGCTCAGAAAGTGGTTGGTGCAGAGTTTTGATATTCTTTTAACTCTGTTCTCACACCCTCTTTCTTTTTAACATTTTTCTCACTTCTAACCAAACTCTCATTTCCATTTTTCCGCTCAGCACAATGAGAAAAACTCAACCGGATGAGTTATCTCCCCCACTCTTTGATTTTGACTCCTCACCCCTCAATCACTCGAGGATAACTTCCTGGGTAGGAAACACTGGTTAACGTGAATCCATGGAAGTTCTATTTAAGCTCAAACATGAATCCCATGTAAGTCCTAAAAAGAATGGTTGCTCAACAATTTAACTTTAGCAGTGAAGCACAGATAAGATAACATTGTCAAAATGTATGCTCATTAAAAATATGAATAAGATTTGAGCATTTGAACAATGAAGATCTCTCAAAACAATGATAATGAATGAATGAAATGAAATCAAGAGAATCAGATCAAATGAAACGGTTAGGGTATCAAAGAATTGGATATTTTGTTTATATGAACGAATATAAACAATTTTGCAATGAAAGCACAAAAATTGAAATGATGAATGATGCTCAACAACAGTGATTTACAAACGGGAGTATTACCATCGAAAAATTGTTTCTTTGTGAGACATGGTAATAACAATTTCAAATGAAGTACTGAACCGATGTGTGTGAATACTTTATAGTATATAGAAAAGATAATACACAAGTATTAATCTTTGGAAAAACATGGTCAGTTAAACATTAACGCTCAATTTTGAAAAACATTTAAAAACACACTTCTAAATTCATGAAATCTTTTGAGAATAGAGAAGTGGTTTGAACATTTAAGAACACGTTTTTCATGCTTGAAAGTTGTTCGTCTTTCAAACAATCAGAGATGTAAGATTAGAAGATACTTACATTTAAGCTCCCCCTAAAATCATTAAAGAATGATTTAGGTCAGATAAGCTCCCCCTGGATATTTTTGCATAATATCCTTATCTGAACATTGAAGAACGGGTCCTGATCTGTCATGTGATCAGAATCCACAGTCTTTAACATTGAAATACGGGTCTTGAACTGTATTATTCAAGAGCCATAAACTTGTACTTTGAAGTACGAGTCCTAGACTGTTTTGTCTAGAAGTCAAACATCACGCTCCCCCTTAAACTTTGGGTGCCTGCAACACAGTTTTAGCTTTTCGTACCCACTGGTATTTGGGTCCTGAGGTGTTAGTTGCAGTTCTTGTGGGGTTTACATTATATGAACCATACCAGTAATTAACAAAAATTTTACTTACAAAGTCATGTGCTCCACAGTAAGAACAACAAATCTTCTTTTGAGCAACCCTGATCAAATGATTAGTCGAGTAATATATATCATAATTACCAAAAGAGTTACCTTTATGCGCACTGTTATTGTTAGCATTGGTTGTGGATGCAGATGCTTTGTCTTTCTTCTTTTTCTCTTCAGAAGAATCTTTAACTCTCCAGACCATCTGATTTTTCTTAGAATTCTTTCCAAGAGATTTTACATAATAGCTCGCTGAACCATCAACAGATTTGTCATAAAACAGATTTGATGGTCTGATCTGACTTGATTTGACAATGATTGGTTTGACACTTTTGTTTTTCAAAACATTTTTATCATGAATAGAACTTGAAGCTGTTTTGAAAGAACAGGCTGATTCTGTTGATAGATCAACAGGTGATTGATTAATCACATCAGCTGAAATCTTTTCTGATAAATTGACTTTTGCAGCTTCTAAATTCTTTATCTTTTCAGATAAAGTGTTTCTTTCAGAAGTAAGTATGTCAAACTTTATTTTCAAATCAGATCTAGCCATCTGTTCTTTAAAAATATCTGATGATAGAACAGAGATTTTGGATATGAGCTTTGATATTTCAGATTCAAAATATGAACGTTCTTGTTCAAAATCTGTTTCCAAGTTCTTGTTTTTCTCAGAAATATCTTTGAAAATCCCAACATTTTTCTGTTCAAATAATTTCTTTTCTTGCTCAAAAGACTGTTTCTTTTCTTTGAAAATATTTCTTTCCTTTTCTAGCAAGTCTTGTAAAGTAGAAATTTGCTTGAGAAATTCAGTGTTTTTATCTTCAAGAACTTTTCTTTCCTTAGCAAATGTGTCTCTTTCAGTAATGATTATCTTTTCAAAATCAGACACTTGCATGGAAAGTTTAATGCATCTCAGCTCAAGATCCTTCTTCTCTTGTAAAGTTTTCATGGAAATTTTAGATGACTGTTGGGTAGAAGATGTCTTCACATTTAATTTTTCTTTTTCTGCTTGGAGACTTGTTTTCAGTTCAGCATTCTTCTTCTCCAAAGCAGATATTTGATCTTCAAAATCCTTTAACTTGTTTTGAAGCTTGACTGATTCATCTTTCAGCTCAGAGGACTTCTGTTCAGTCGTCTTCAGTTGGCTTTGAAGATTCGCTTTAACTTTATCTTCTTTGATGCTTTTTATCAAGTCAACATTTTTCACTTGCAATGCATGTGCATCTTCTTCAGAAGCCATATACTTTTGTTGAAGCTTAACTGATTCATCTTGTAAATCTGATAATTTTTGTTAAGTCGTCTTCAGTTGGCTTTAAAAATTGCTTATCTTTCTCTCTTTTTGTAAAATTATTTTCTCTTTTACCCCTATGATTTTTTCTTTTATTTCAATTTCATTCTCACTTGCTCTGATGATACCTGCAAAATCAGATTGAGAATTATTAGCACATTTTGCACAAACAGGAGTTTTATCAGAATTTGACAAATTTAATTTCAACTCCTGAATCTGCTTTTGAAGCTTTGAATTCTGATTTTTCAGATTGTCTCTTTCTGCTTCTATTTTCGGTATCTCAGGCATGTACAAGACTGCCATATCTCTTGCGGACAATATAGTATTCCGTTTATCATCAGTAGTAGGCATCTTGACAGATTGGCTTAAAAAAATGATCGTCAAAAATCAGACAATTATGACCACTAACAAAATATGTCCCCCTCCGCAGACTTAGCACGGGGGTTCCGCTAATGCTTGAAAAAAATGCTTGAAAAAAATGCTTGAAAAAAAATCTTGAAAAAAAATGCTTGAAACAAAATATTTCCTTTGACATATTTTTCTCTAGAAAGAAATGCTTGAAAAAAAATGATCGTTCCCAAACCAATTCAGAAAATTTGACTAAAAAGTCAAACTTGGATCACACAAAAAATTTAATTTTCAAAAAAAATCTAAGTCTTGAAACTCGCACGACACTGTACACACTAGTCACTGTTCATGTTGAAACTCGCAAATGGTAATGTGCGCGTTTCTAGAACTCGCAGGCCAATAGTAGCGCGTTTGCTCAAACTCGCATGACGATGAAACTCGCAAGGCACTGGAACTCGCTAATCACTGTTTCGAACAAACTCGCAGATCAAACAACTCGCAGAACACTGTTGTTAGCGCGTTACGCTTAAACTCGCACGCTTATCTAGCGCGTTTCGATCAAACTCGCACGTCTCTCTAGCTCGTTTCGATCAAACTCGCAGGCTTTGACTTGCGCGTTTATCAAACTCGCTTGTCTCTATCTGCGCGTTTTACCCAAACTCGCACGTGTTGCTTGCGCGTTCTTCAGACACTTGCGCGTTCTAGCCAAACATCAAATCCTTTGACTTGCGCGTTTGATGGTGAACTTGCAGGCTTTGCTTGCGCGTTCTTCAGCTTGAATCTTGCGCGTTATCAAGATGAACTTGCGCGTTTTCTGAATCTAGCACGTTTTGACAGTTCGTTCACAAAATCAGTCCAAATCGACTTAAACCTGCAAATTTAAACATGAACTTGCACCAATATGATCGAATTATCAATTAGAACACACATCTACCACAAGATTTCCATTAAAACCTCAAAAAATCAACAAATTAATTCAAGAAACAGTGCTCGTGTTCAACTTTTTCGAAAAATACAATTTGATCAAATTGATCCATCTAATGTTTGAATTTGACAATATGATCAGAACGAAAGTTGATCCTTATGATAAAACGTTCACAATCAAATCAATTTCTTGATTTAATTGTACAAAAACATGAAAAACGTGGATCAAACAATGTCAGGAAAACGAATTTTTGAAAATCAAGATTTAGAAAAATTGAATCAAATTTTGATGTAATGATCCTTCTGATTGGATTGGTTTGCTCTGATACCAATTGAAATTGTATGATCCCAATCCAAATCAAGCAATCTCTATTCAATATATGACAATATCAAGATTCTAGAGAGAGAGTGTAGAGAGAGAAAGTTCATTTGACATTGATCTAACAATCTTGAGTACAATGTGTCCAGCTACATGATTTACAAGGCAACATGGTATTTATACCAAGGACTAAAACTATAAGCTTAACAACTAAGTAATCTCAGGTTTGACTAAACAGACTTTGACTTTGTTGACTTACTTGACTTGAGTTGACTTTTCCTATTAAATCTTGGATACAATAATACACTAACAATCTTCCCCTTTGTATTCAAGATTTAAAAAAAAATTGACATTAGTCTTCAGCGCTTGATTCTTCAACTTTTAACTCTGACAGCTTTAACCTCTGAAGCTCTGACAATCTTCAACCTTTCAGTCTTTGAAAAATCTTGAAAAGTCTTTAACACTTTGCAGTTTTGGAAAGTCAACAAGTCTTGAAAAACGAAACATTTAAAGTCTTGAATTATTTGAACTTTGAAATTCTTTAACTTCTTTGAAACACTTCATCTTTTTTAAAAAACTTCGAGGGATCTTTGAACTTTGTATCTTCATTTCTTCAATCTCTGATCATTCTTCTGGAAAACGAACTTTCACTAATTATCTTTAAGACTTGAATCATCTTCATCTTCAGAAATCTTTGAGAATGATTTCTTTTCATCTGATTTGAACTTTCAGAAAATTCTTCACAAGTCTTGACTTTGAACATTCTTCAAAACATTGAAATTGATTTGATATTGATCTCTGTTGATTTCTCCCCCTTTTTGATGATTGTGAGCATCATAATCATCAAAACATTTTCAATTTCAACTTAATCTTTGATTCTCCCCCTTGAAAATATTTGTTCCCTCTTCAATTTCAATTTCAATTTTTGGCCAAAATAATTGACTTTTGGACCAAAAATGTTATAAAAACTTAACTGGACTAACAGATATCCGTTAAATCACTATTCATCATCTCTTCCAACAAAAAACCCACTTACTATTCATTTTTTTTCAACAACTCAAAAACTCTCAATCGCTTGCTGAAACCTTCGCCATTTTCTTGCAATATGATCAAAATAACGAATTAAACAGATCTGGATCGATTCTACAGAAAAAATCGGGCGAAACAAAAGGTTTTCCGGCGAGTTGCTTTTTTCCGGAGAGATTTTGTAATAAGCTCTATTCTTTCTCGATTTTGTTGTTCTAGCTATATGAAACAACACATAATCGATATATAAACATTATAGAACAGATCTAGAGCGAGATTTGACAACATCACAGCGTGATCTCGTTTTTCCGGCGATGAATAGTGCAGAATCCGGCGAACTCGTTTTTCCGGCGAGGTTTTCCGGCGACTCATCAAAACTTCGACTTTTCTTGCTCTAATTGCGAAAAAAACTTTCCAAATGATAGATGTCAGGATCGAATTCTCAACAAGAATTAATTCTCAGAAACAATATCAAAGAAGTTTGCGGAATAACACTTTGATATTTAATGAAACAGAAAACCAAAACAGAATATAATCAACAAACTGTAAACTTGTATTGAATGCTTTGAAGTTACAAGATTACTCACTCAACCTCAATATTGATGAACAGGCTCACCAATACGAATTCTACTTCTCTAGAATTAGGATCTATGCCTTGAGGTTGATTTTCTCTCTAAAAGTATAAAAACAAAAGTTAACTCATTATTCTAAACTATACAATATATATACTAAATACAAAGATAATTACAATAAATAAAATATCTTCTGTATATCTTCCATGTATATCTATAAGCTTCCATAATCTTCAGATTATCCAGCTGTCATTCTTTCCATCCAAATCTCTTTAGCAGCACTAACCATGATCAGCAGCATTAACTTCTTCTAGCAGCATTAACTACTAAGCAGCACTAACTACTAGCAGTACTAACTAGCTAAGCAGTACTAACTTTGTTCAAGCAACACTAACTATGACTAGCAGTATTAATAGTACTAGCAGTAGTAACACTCAGCAGTATTAACCTTTAAGTCTTCTAGCAGTAGTAACACTCAGCAGTATTAACCTTTAAGTCTTCTAGCAGTAGTAACTTTGAACCAGCAGTATTAACCATACTTGATGAATTCTTCAGTTCCCAACAATCTCCCCCTAACTTGACTTTTAGAAAGAGAAGTCAAGTTCTTCAGAATTAATCTTCAAGATGCTTTCAACACCTCTGATTCAATTTCCCAAATTTGGATCTAGGCCCAAGCTTTGATTTACAGTTCTTCTCACCACAATCTTGGCCATCTCTGAATCCTTTGTACAAACCAGTGTAGCTTTAAGCATCCCTTCTAACTTCTCCTTGCTATGCTCATAGATTTTGTCCACCAGGTAGTATTCATGATAACAATTGTCAATAGTAATCATGTATACTCCACAGTTTTCAAACAGTATCCATTTGTCAATCTTCTTGAATATGAACTCATGCATATGATCTTTAATCCTATGGTGCACTCTTTCAGGCTCAAACATCATGCACAAGTATTCCAATGTCACTTTGAGAAGATTCTCTTCAGTACCTTTCAACACAGGTTCATAAAGTTTCATCCCAACTTTATATAGTTCTTCCATATCAGCTCTTGAACAACTTCTGATGACTTTCCCCCATGTTGAATAAGCTTCAAATGAACCATCCGCTCTCTTGATTCTGAAGAAATTCTTTCCATTGTCTCTCAGAATATCCCAGAAGATGATCTCTGGAGCTTGCATAGAGATTGGAACAGCTTTCAAAGGTTCCACTATTGTCATGTACGGATCCATACTTTCATCTGTTTGCTTAGTGACCTGCTCTGGACTCTGTACTGGCTCTGTTGGGGATGTGACTGAAGGTTCTGCTTCCTTTTCAGTTTCTTCCACCCTAGGCCTTTTCAACTGCCTTTTTGGAGCAATTGATTTCACTCTTTTTCCAGACTTGGCTTCTATACCAACATTTCCAGGTTCTTCCTTCTTCTCTTCTGCTTCTTCTTTGGAAGGTGTGGTTTCCTCAGGGAATGGTTGTTGGATGTTGAGATCATGTCTCTCTTTCATCCTTCTCTCAGCCTCCTCCCTTTGTGCTGAATCCCCTTGAAGCTTGGCCATTTCCTTGTTATACAACTCTTCAATCTGAGAGAATGCCATGTGGGTAAACATCTCCCCCTTAACACCAATTGCACCTTTCAGGAAGTTTATCATTTTTCTTCTTTCCTGATTGGCCAAAAATGTCTTGGAGGGTTGTCTTTTCTGCTTTTGTTTCTGAATTGGCATCTTCTTAACTTGGAGTTTCTTGACCTGAGTTGTTGTCTGAGCTGTTTCTTTCAAACTCTTTTGGTATTCTGCATTTAACTTCTTGGCCATTATCCTTGCAAGCTCTCTATCAGTTTCTGTTTGAAATTGCTCCTCTTTTTCCATTTGCTCTTGAAGCTGCTTTGCCATCTCCTCATCCATTTCAATCTGACTCCTCTTCTTTGAAGGTTGTTCAGGTTCAATCATCTTTCCTTTTCCTTTTATATCCTCCTTCATTTTCTTCTTTTGAGGTTCTCCTTCATTGATGACCACTCCTTTGGCCTTTTGAGTAGCCTTAGGAGTGTCATTCTTTGCTTTTACTAAAGTCTCTGCTATCTCCATTTCTTCCACAGAGAGCCCTATTTCTGCTGCTTCAGTTTCTGCTGCTACTTTTACTTCAGCAGCAGTAACTGTTTCTGTTTCCATCTCTTCCTCTGTCTCCCCCTCAACTTCAGCTTTCTTTTCAACAGTTTCCCCTTCATGCTTCTCCCCCTTGTTGAAAGAATCTTGAACTTTGTCCCTCTTTTTGAGTACAAACTGTTTCCTTCTTTTCTTTTGAACCAGCCTGGTCACCATCTTCTTCAATTTTTCAATCTGGACTTGTTGTGACAGGATCACCAGCTTCATCTCCTCTATTTCTTTTCCTTGTTTCAGAACATCTAGGTTGATGTTACCCATTGCCTCCATCAATTCATCATAGTTATATCTGTCCTCACCTTCTCCAGGAGTGTTACCCCCTATTGAAGGATCATTGGATCTTTTAGTAGTGGAAGTCTTCTGCCTAGCAGAAGCACTATCCACCCCTGTGGTTTCTTGGCACCAGGGACCTTCAAATGATTGCTCATTCAAAGTTGCCATGGGGGAGGTCTTATTGATGTTACCACTTTCCTTCTCTGTGCTAGCAGGAGTAGTGGCAGCCTCATCACCCATATGCTCTACCTCCTCCTCAGAGAGCACCTCCTTTGGGTTGGGAGACACCCTTGTGGTTTCCCTTTGGATATTCTCTAGGGGAGAATTCTCCCTTAGAGGGCTTAAAGGCTGAGAGGGTAATGGTACAAGAAGGGAAGGAGCCTTCTTTACCTGTTTTCTCTTGTAAGTTTGGGTGATAGAAGAGGTTGGTTTTTCAAGAAGGGACTGGGGAATTGATTTTGAGAGGGAAGGTTGGGCTTGGCTAGCAGTGGGTTGGTCTAATGGGGGCCTTGACCCTGCTGCCATACCTTCATTGATTTGGGACACCACCATCATTGTAGAGAACAATGGGGTGTCAACTCCTTCAGAGTCCCCAGCAGATCTTCTCATATTTGAGAAAACCTTGCCTTTAGGGGGTTTAGGTACATATACCCCAACAGGTTGAGGTATATCCGTCAATTCATGAGTAATGACTTCTTGAACAAACCTGGGATACATAAAGAAGCTCTTTTTGTTTCCCATGTTTGAGACAAGATCACTGAAAATCATTTTAGAAAAATTATACTTTCTGGCAGTGGCCAAGCACACCAAAGCATAAGCAATAGTGCTGCTGAACTCACTCCATCCAGTAGTCTTTTTGGAGATACAGTGCATAAGAGTATGGACAAAGAAACGCCATTGGGGTGAAAATTTTGCTTTAGAGAATTTGAAAACTCCCAATGGGCCTCCATACCCCATTCTTGTAAGATTTGAAAACAGTTCATCATTTGGGATAGAGGTTATACCAGAGGCATCGTCTAGACGTAGACTGATGCGAATAACCTCTTCAGTAACCGTGAGTGATTGATCACAGATTCTTGTCTTGATCATCTGCACACCATTCTCAACAACAATGGTTGCATTAGCCCAGAACTGCCTTTGATGCTCAATATAGATTGTAGGGGATACAATAAGAGAATGAGCAATGTGGCTTGACTTGAGGAAATCCACAATCTGATGAAATCCTGCAGCTTGCTTTGGCTTTTGTAGCATTGCAATCTCGTTGTGCTCGTCGATAAAAGTCATGGATGCCATTGATCTTAGTGAAAAGCTTGCCTGAAGACTTCTAACTTGAGAGACTAGAGCAGTATTAACTACTAGCAGTATTAACTAACTAGCAGTATTAACTACGAGCAGTATTAACTAACCAGCAGTATTAACTACTAGCAGTATTAACTGAAAGCAGTATTAACCACTAGCAGTATTAACCACTGAAAGCAGTATTAACTAGCTAGCAGTATTAACTGAAAGCAGTATTAACTACTAGCAGTATTAACCACTGAAAGCAGTATTAACTAGCTAGCAGTATTAACTGAAAGCAGTATTAACTACTAGCAGTATTAACTAAAAGCAGTATTAACTACAAGCAGTATTAACTGAAATACTCCTTTTAAACCTGCTAAACACTGAGTACTGCTATGCATATCCTGAAACAGAAGATTAGTAACTCCAATAATAATATACAGATATAAAACCACTTTTTGAGAAGGGGATTATTCAGAGTTGATCATTCCCACACTTGTTACCAAGAAAGTGAATCTACCCACATCAAAAGCTTTAGTGAATAAATCAGCAAACTGATTATCAGTGTGAATTTTGACAACTTGAATAAGTTTCTTTTCATTACAATCTCTTATAAAGTGATACCTGATCTCAATGTGCTTTGTTTTTGAGTGCTTGACTGGATTATTCACAATGCTAATAGCACTGCTGTTGTCAATAAAGATTGGAGTGTATAGAAAGGTTACCCCATAATCCAACATTTGATTCTGAATCCATAAGACTTGAGAACAGCAACTTGCAGCTGCTATGTACTCTGCCTCTGTTGTAGATGTGGATACTGTGGTTTGTTTCTTGCACTGCCATGAGACTAGTCTAGCACCCAAAAACTGACATCCTCCAGAAGTAGATTTTCTGTCCAAGTTTACCCCACCTAGATCACTGTCTGAGTATGCTATTAGGTCAAAAGGTGAGTTATGAGGATACCAGAGTCCCAATCTGGGTTGCCCTTTGAGATATCTGAATATCCTCTTAACAGCTTGAAAGTGAGATTGCTTTGGCCTAACTTGAAATCTTGCACATACACAGACTGGAAACATTATATCTGGCCTTGATGCTGTGAGATACATGAGAGAGCCAATCATGGATCTATAATGATGCACATCCATATCCTCCCCCTCAAGATCTGCTGTGATCTGCTTGTGTGTTTCCATAGGTGTGCTGGCAGGTTTTGATTCTGAGAAACCAAACTTGGTTAGAATATCCTGCACATATTTGGATTGACATATGAAAATGCCATCTGACTTCTGTTGAACTTGGAGTCCAAGGAAGAAAGTAAGTTCCCCCATGGAACTCATTTTGAACCTTTGATGCATTAAATCCTCAAACTCCTTGCACATGTTGTTTCTTGTAGATCCAAAGATAATGTCATCAACATAGATTTGGACCAGCAAAATATCCTTCTTCTTTCTTTTAATAAATAGAGTCTTATCAATGACTCCTCTTTCAAAGTCATTTTCCAAGAGATAGGATGACAGAGTGTCATACCATGCTCTTGGGGCTTGATGTAATCCATAAAGTGCTTTCTTTAATTTGTATACCCTGTCTGGATAGCTTGGGTTTTCAAACCCTGGTGGTTGACAGACATATACTTCTTCTTCAATTGACCCATAGAGAAAGGCACTTTTTACATCCATTTGATAGACTTTGAAGTTCATGTAAGAAGCATAGGCTAGGAATAGTCTGATTGCTTCTATTCTAGCCACAGGTGCAAAAACTTCTTCATAATCTATACCCTCTTCTTGAGTATATCCCTGAGCCACCAGCCTTGCTTTGTTCCTTATGACAATACCTCTTTCATCTCTCTTGTTTCTGAAAATCCATTTTGTGCCAATTGCTCTGTGACCTTTAGGAAGGTCTACCAGATCCCATACATCTTGTAGCTTGAACTGTAGCAGTTCCTCTTGCATTGCTTCTATCCAGCTAGATTCTTTCATAGCATCATGTGCCTTTTTAGGCTCAAGCTGTGATAGAAAACAAGAAAGCACTGTATGCTGTTGATCTTGCATTTCCTGAAGCCTGCTTTGATATCTAGTCATCATAGGAGAAGAGATATCTCCTATTACCAGCTGTGGAGGATGATTCTTTTGAACTCTGGTGTTATGACTAGGTTCTTCATTCAGTCCAGCCTCAAGATTAGATTCATGCAACTCAACTGAAGTGTTTTCAGATGCCACTTCATTATTTTCTTGAGTCTCCTCATCTCTAGTGTCTTCTTCACTCTGGCTTGGTCCAGTAAATGATTCCTTTTCACAGTCTTCAACAGAATTTACTGTGGGTATGGGAAAAATCACAGATTTAGATATACTTTCTTGAACTTGTGTGATCCCTGATCCTCCACTTCCTGTTCCTGTATACTCATTACTGAAACCAAAAGAGTTAGTTAGTGAATCAATGTCAAATAGCCACTGAGGTCCAGACCCAACAGGATTTGGTGTGTTCTCATTGCATTTGACATTGTCACTTTCTTCAATTATTCTAGAAGAAGAGTTAAAAACTCTGTAAGCCTTACTCTGAGATGAATATCCAACAAGAAATCCATCATCTGCTTTGTTATCAAACTTACCTAAGTGAGATTTGGTATTTAGAATTGTACAAGGACACCCAAAAGGTTTGAAGAAACCAATAAAAGGTTTTCTTTTGTTTAAAAGCTCATATGGGGTCTTGTTCTTTTGCTTGACCACTAGAACTCTGTTTTGGACATAACAAGCAGTATTAACTGCTTCAGCCCAGAAGGTAATTGGCAATTTTGAATCAGCCAACAGAGATCTAGCAGCCTCTATTAGTGTTCTATTTCTCCTTTCAGCAACACCATTCTGTTGAGGAGTCCTAGGAGCACTATATTGCCTTTCAATACCTTTTTCTTCACAAAAGGTGTTTAGATCATGATTTTTAAACTCAGTTCCATTATCTGATCTAATGACTTTTACTCTTTGATTAGTTTGGTTTTCAATTCTTAGAATAAAGGATTTGATAAGACCACTTGTTTCATCCTTAGTCCTTAGAAAATATACCCAAGTAAATCTGGAGTAATCATCAACAATAACCAAGCAGTAAGATTTCTTGCCTATACTCATAACATTTGTAGGACCAAACAGATCCATATGCAGTAATTGGAGACAAGAAGAAACAGAATTTAACTCTTTGGTCTTATGAGAAGTTTTGTGTTGTTTGCCTTTAAGACAAGCAACACAATGATCATCACATGAAAAGACTTTTGAAGGTAAACCTCTTACAAGGTTATTTTTAACAAGATTGTTCATAGTCTTGAAATTCATGTGACACATCCTTCTGTGCCATAGAGAGGATTCATCTACAGAAGCTTTTGAAACAAGACAATTTAGAGATGAATCACTATCAACATTGTCCAAATCAAGACAGTAAACATTGTCCTTTCTTGGAGTTCTAAGTAGTATCATGCTTTCATCAACTACCTTGAACCCTGGAGCAAGAATCATACACTCAGAAGTAGTGAATAATATACTATGTTGTTTGTCACAAACCTGTGATACACTTAACAGATTGTACTTTAATTGATCAACATAGTAGACATCCTCAAATGTCATCTTACCTTTGGTGACATTACCTTTTCCGCTTATCTTACCACCAGTAAGATTATCTCCAAATGCAACATGTCCTCCATTGATATGCTTGAAATCCTGAAGGCATGACATGTTGCCTGTCATATGCCTAGAGCAACCACTATCAACATGCCAAATGCTCTTTCCCTTGAGCTGTTGGTTGCCCTGCACATTAGATAAATCAATTAGTATGAAATAGGAACCCAAGCCAAAGTGGTCTTGGGTACCCCTTTCTCATCAAAATACTTGCATTCTTTCTTGACAAGATTTTTGAACTTTAATTCCTCATTCTTGGAGTACTTTGTTACAATAATAGGCTTGGAAATGTTTTTGCTAGAATCAGTACTGGTTTTAGAAGTACTAACTGCCTTGGCAGCACTTGCATGCTTAGCAGTACTAACCTTGTTAGCAGTAGTAACTGTGTTAGCAGCAGTAACTGTGTTGGCAGTATTAACCTTTGAAGAGGTATTAACAGTATTAGCAGCATTAATATTTTCAGCAGTACTAACACTGTTAGCAGTAGTAACTGTGTTAGCAGTACTAATATTGTTAGCAGTGCTAACACTGTTAGTACTTCTAGGCACCCACATTTTGACACTTTCTTTTAAAATATTTTTCTTTAAAGTGCCTTTACTTTCAATAGATTTCTTTATCACATGTTTCTTTCCGGCCTTCCTATAACCAACAGGTTTTTGCACAAATCTTTTAAAGTTCATCTGTTGGTTAATTGGGTTGAAGTAACAATACTTAGCCAAATGATTCAACTTGCCACATATAAAACAAGGTTTTGGTCTATTGATTTTATTCAAATCAACTCCTTGTTTCTGAGCCCATTGATTATTCCAGTTTCTTTGATTTCCTCTTTTTAAACCAGAATTTAGGCTCTTGGCTTTATTGCAATCACACTGTTTACAAGATCCAGGATTCACAACTGTGGTTTGTTTGTAATGGACCTTGTTATCATTTCCTTTAGTCTTCTCTATCTCCTTGGACTTGACCCAGATTTTCCCACATCCCTTATTGGTGATAATATTGTTTTCTAATGGTATCTTTTTACTCACATTATTATCCCTGTTCTCACTGGCTCCTTTCTCATTCAAATCCTTAACTACTACCTCATCCAAAGGATCTATCTTAAAAGCTTCTTCAGACAAGTCCTTTTTCTCTTTAGTTTCTAACAAATCTGATGTAGGAGAAATATAGTTGTTATTGTAAGGAGGGGGTGTATTGTTGTATCCAATACCAGGCTTCATCTTATCATGTATCTGAGCCTTTAGAAGAGAGTCCATTGCTTTTGAAGCATAAGAAAACTTGTCTATGTCAAGCTTAACTTTTGACAGTTCCTCTTTCAGTCTATCATTCTCTTCTAAGGACTTAGACAGTTTGGTTTCTAACTCATTCTTTTCCCACCTCCAATAGTTTGTGTCATAAGAGTGTTGAAGTTCATTAGCTTGAAAGCCTTTGATTTGCTCTTCAAATCTCTCTACTATCAACACATAATCTCTTCTGTCCTTTTCTAATCTTTTGAGGTCATCACACATACTTTGATTGTGATCCCTGTATCTTGTAACAGTGTCAATGCAAGATTTAGTGCAAAGATTAGAACTTACCTCAGTGGGGAGATCAGACACTTCTGCCATAAGAGCTTGGTTCTGAATGGCTTCCTCTGCTTGATCACTCCAATCAAATCCCATTCCTTGTTGAGAAACAAGGGCTTGAGCAGGATTCTTGTTCAGATTGTATCCTCCATTCTGAGCTTGTTGGTGGTTGTTGTTTGGAACAGCACTCCTGCATTCTCTAGCAAAGTGTCCTTTCTTGTGACACTTAAAACATTCCACCTTGGTTTTGTCAAAACCAGCTCCATCTTCTCTTCTTTGAGAGAAGTTATTTCTTCCAGTTCTTTTAATGAACTTCTTCACCCTCATGGATAACATGGCCATCTGCCATTTAATATCCATCTCCTCCAGATCATCAGGGTGAATTTGATCCAGATCATCATTAATCAAAGAATTGTTGCTATGACTGGACAAAAAGGCTTCAAAGATAGTTTCAGTGCCTTTTTCTGAACTTACTCCACTGGCAGTACTAACTGCTTCAGGGTTGGCAGTAGTATCAGTGGATGCTGAAAGAAGTGCAGCATTGTGAATATAACCAGAGGGCTTCTTCTTGGTTTCTACCTCAGTTTCAAAAACTCTTAGATCATTGTATAGATCATCAAGTTCTTTCTCTTCCAGATTGTCACTCTGTCTATATGAGACAGTGTACATAGTCCATTCATCCCCAAGAGATCTGAGGAACTTTCTGTTGATATCATCTTGTTCCATCTTCACACCTACAGTAGCCAGTTCACCAATGAGTTTATTGAACCTATCAAAAGTTTGAGTCATAGACTCATTCTTTGTGGAAGTGAAGTTCTCATACTGCTGCTTTAGAACATCTCTTTGATTTCTTTTGATGCTCTTAGTTCCAACAAATCTTTTCTCTAGAGCATTCCAGAGAATCTGAGCATCAGTGCAGTTGCAAAATTGATGCTGATATTCATTGGGAATGGCCAAGAGCAGAGTGCTCAAGGCCTTCATCTCTGTCTGTCTGATCTTCCTCTCACCATCTGTCTTTGGTGGAGGTCTTTTCCCATCTGGTCCTATCCTTCCAGCTTCAGAAGGACCATTCTCAATGATATCCCACATTGAGTAGTCAGTGAGAAGAATATATTGTCTGATTCTGATCTTCCACATGTCAAACTCACTTGGTTTGAGCATTGGAACCTTAGAAACCAAAGTACTGCTTGATTCTGTAAGATTTTCCATGATGAGTAACTGTTTCTGAGAGAGTTAGGCTCTGATACCACTTGTCAGGATCGAATTCTCAACAAGAATTAATTCTCAGAAACAATATCAAAAAAGTTTGCGGAATAACACTTTGATATTTAATGAAACAGAAAACCAAAACAGAATATAATCAACAAACTGTAAACTTGTATTGAATGCTTTGAAGTTACAAGATTACTCACTCAACCTCAATATTGATGAACAGGCTCACCAATACGAATTCTACTTCTCTAGAATTAGGATCTATGCCTTGAGGTTGATTTTCTCTCTAAAAGTATAAAAACAAAAGTTAACTCATTATTCTAAACTATACAATATATATACTAAATACAAAGATAATTACAATAAATAAAATATCTTCAGTATATCTTCCATGTATATCTATAAGCTTCCATAATCTTCAGATTATCCAGCTGTCATTCTTTCCATCCAAATCTCTTTAGCAGCACTAACCATGATCAGCAGCATTAACTTCTTCTAGCAGCATTAACTACTAAGCAGCACTAACTACTAGCAGTACTAACTAGCTAAGCAGTACTAACTTTGTTCAAGCAGCACTAACTATGACTAGCAGTATTAATAGTACTAGCAGTAGTAACACTCAGCAGTATTAACCTTTAAGTCTTCTAGCAGTAGTAACTTTGAACCAGCAGTATTAACCATACTTGATGAATTCTTCAGTTCCCAACAATAGATATTATCATATAGAACATATCTGCACTTTTTTGTAGTTTATTTCACGTTTTTTCCGGCGTGAAAAGTGAAAATTTCGGCGAATTCGTTTTTCCGGCGAGGCTCGAATTTTCGATCAAACAACTCGATTTTGTTGATCAAATTTGCATCAAACAATCGATATAAACATTTAGGACAGATCTGGAAGAGATGTGACAATATCAACGCACATACCTCGGTTTTCCGGTCGAATTCCGGCGAGATCTACTTTTTCTCCGGCGAAACAACATAAAATGTTCATATCTCTCTCATTTTTTGACGAAATTCAAATCCGAAACTTGTAGATCGCTCGAAATTCAATAAAGAATAGATCTTGATAATTCAAATCGATTCATGCAACGATTTTTCGGATCGATAGATTTGACGCGAAAAACGATACCGAAAATATCGAAAAATCTCAAAAATTATCGAAATGCGATTCTACGAATTGAGATAGATCTGGAATACGATTAAGAACAATACTTCAAGAGTATTTAGAATTTGGAGGCACTTACATGTAGATCGGGCTAAAAAACACATGAAATGTCGAGATTCGATCGTTACGAGAAAAATTTCTTCGTGAGGCTCTGATACCAATTGTAGGACCCTAGATCTAGACATCTCAAGTGTTTGTAATTGATTAAGTAGGATGAGATAGGATTAGGATTTATTGAATATTTATTAGAAATGGAAAACTACACTAATGAGAGAGAGAATTCTTAAAAGGCTACATTTTGTAAATTGCAATTATCAAATGATTACAAGGCCTTAACCATCTATTTATAGAGACACTAATCCTACCTACCACCTTTTCTACAACATGTAAGCACAAGCCCTTACACATTAAGCTCTATTCAATTACAATTTATAATACATTTACTTTCCAAACTTTCAATGCACTAACAACATCGACGAAGAAGGAGATACAAGGAAGAGGAACTGGTCTGGAAGAAGAAACTAGTTGAAGATGGGAAGAAAGATGAGCTGAAAGGAAAGAAATCATGTGTACATACACACAAAGCCAAAAAAAATAATGTGCGTGAAGGTAAACCTGATCATATCTACTCGAGAGATCAATTAATCAGGTTGTCAGGTAAGAAATACTATTGTTCTTATTGCCGTACACATGATCCTATTCACAAGACTAGTGATCATTACTGGTATGGTTCTTATTCCATAACTCCCATTCGAATTGCAACTAACATTCATGAACCCAAATACCAGTGGGTACCAAAGCCTAAAATTGATTCTGTGTTGCAGGCACCTACTGTCAAGGGGGAGTAGAAGAACTAAGGCTTCTAAGTAAATCAGCTTAGAACCCATACTTAAACGGAGTTTGACTTAAATCATTTTATCATGATTTGAGGGGGAGCTTCAAGGTAAATATCTTCTGATCTATATCTCTGATTGTTTGAAATAAGAACAACTTTCGAACATGAAAAACGTTTTCTGAAATGTTCAAACCACTTCTGGTTCTCAAAAGATTTTATGAATTTAGAATTGTGATTTTAAATGTTTTTCAATTTTTGAGCATTAATGTTTAACTGACCGTGTGTTTCCAAAGATCAATACTTGCATATTATCTTGTCCATATACTGTCAAGTATTCACACACACCGGTTCAGTACTTCATTTGAATTTGTTATTACCATGTCTCATAACGAAACAATTTTTCGATGGTAATACTCCCGTTTGCTTTCAAATATTGTTGAGCATCAATCGTCATTTCCAAATTTGTGCTTTCATTGCTAAATTGTTTATATTTGGTTATATAAACAAAATATCCACTTCTTTGATACCCTAACCATTTTATTTGATCTGATTGATACATTGTCAGATTCTCAAAACATTCTCTTGATTTCATTCATTCAATATTTTTTTTTTGAGAAATCTTCAAAGTTAAATTGCTCAATTATCATGAGCATACATTTTGACAATGTTATCATACATTTTGTACTTAACTGTTCAGTTAAACTGTTGAGCAACTATTGTTTTTAGAACTTACATGGGATTTGTGTGAGAACTTAAACAGAACTTCCATGGATTCACGTTAACCAGTGTTTCCTACCTCGGAAGTTATCCTTGAGTGATTTAGGGGTGAGGGGTCTTAAATCAAAGAGTAGGGGAGATAACTCATCCAATTGAGTTGTTCTCATTGTGCTGAGCGGTAAAATGTAAATGAGAGTTTGGTTAGAAGTGAGCTTTAATGACAAAAACAAAGAGGGTGTGAGAACAGAGTTAAAAGAATATGAAAACTCTGCACCAAACACTTTCTAAGCTGGGCATCCGCATCTACTGATTGGTTCACATTCTTTAGGTGACCATCATTGAAACAGGCAGTGAGCCCATGCCAACTCTTGTTTTTACCCCACCAACCACTCGTTTCTTTCTTAACAAAGAAATGTTTCATTTTCTTTGGGGACGCAGCATATCTGCTATCTAGTCTTCAATCGGAAAATTTAGATATTGAAAAAGAAGGAAAGTTTCCCCACCTTCGCACCTCTTTCATACACATTGAGTTCGTGTAATATATGTTGCTGTCTAAACAGTTTACACATTTTTGAGCCTGAGAAAGCTAAGTAGCTTCAATCATTCTACACTTGCACGTACACACAAGGAATGAGTTTTCTTGTCATAACATTCATAGAAAATTCCTTTGTCGTTTTTCGATGATTGAATGGAAGCCCTGGGGGAGTGAATTTCACAAAAGCTCCTTTCCAAAGTACATCCGTTGTACAAAGTGGCTCCGTGCAACTTACAGGCATACTAACTGTATCATTTGTTGATTCAGGTTTACAATTCCTATTATATCTGAATTTGAAAAGATTCAGATATATACATTTCATGAATTTACGGATAATCAGATCAACGGGCGGAGAATGTCAAATTATTATGAAGGGGAAATTGTTAGTCTTTACAAAGGGGGAAATCAAAGAAAGTGCTGAAATTGAAGAAGTTTTGATGATCATGATGTTCACAATCATCAAAAAGGGGAATAAATTTTACAAAGTTCAATTTCAAAGTTATAAAGAAAGAAAGTTCTGTGAAAGTTCAAGATTGGTAAAAAGAAATCATTCCATAATGATTCAATTTCTGATTGAAGATGATTCGTGAAAGTTTGCTTTTCTGAAGACAACTAGAGATCAAAGAGATGAAGATATGAGTTCAATGATGTTTCAATTTTCAAAGTTGAAGATTTCAAAGATTGTATGTCTTCTATCCCGTATCATATGGTGTTTGCTACAAGTTTGTTCCTCCTACGAGCTGATTGAAACAAGTTCTTAAGCTGAAAGTCAATTCAACTCGCGGTTCAAAGACAGATTCTTTGGTTTAAACTGAAGATGCACCGTGGAATGTCAAGTAACTCGGACATTATCTTTCTTGTGTGCTGATCCGATGTGTTGAGTTTCTACAGTGGAAAGCTGCTTGATAGTGCATTCAGTCGAGGCTATTGTACATTGAATCTGGTTACAAAGTTGAAATATGAAGACCAAGAGCTTTATTTAAGGGGGAGTTTGAAAAGACCTGAAGACACGCAACACCAAAGTTCTTCAAAGATTCAAGAGGGAAAGAAGATCAAACCTGAAGATTTAAAAAAGATCAATGCCTGAAGTTCTCAAGAAGATAAATGCCTTATTCAACTTTAGGGGGAGATTGTTAGGACTGAAAGTCCTGTGCGTTGAAAGTTGATTAAAGCATTTATAAGGGTTTAAATTGTAATTAGTTGAAAGTTATTGTAAATGGTCCTATAGCCCATTAGCCCGACGAGCGCCATATATAAGGCGTGTTTTAGTTCATATTTCGGGTTAGACAAATCATTATTAGATCTCATTCATAATTCTCTAGTCAATAGGTTTACATTTACTGATCAGATATTCTCTCTGTAAACCTAAACCTTTATTGAATGTTAATCATATGACTAGAGGTTGTAGCAATAATATTGTTCGTGATTGCACTGTACTGGGATCTACAACATTACTTTGTAAACACAGATGATCAACTTGCTGATTTATTTACCAAGCCGTTGGACGAAAAGAGATTTATTTTTCTCATTTCGAAACTTGGCAAGTTGAATCTCAAGACATAATTTGTAGTTACCTAGTATAGTTTATTTTTGTTATTTTTCTTCATTTCTTTATGTTTTAATCTGAACGATATCTGCATTGAAAGGTTCTGTTCATGATTTCAGGGGGAGTGTGTGACAAAGATAAGATGATCTACCTTATAGGGGGAGTTAGTAAAATTTTTTGCATATGATTTGCTACCGACAAACTTTTGTATTGCATAAATTCAAGGGGAGTAGATGACTTCTGATTAAATATGATCAGAACTCGTTCTTAAATGTTTTACTGCTTTCATGTTGTTATTTTCATTAAATTTTCAATAAGACTTTATGACTTTGATGACTTTTTGACTGAATGCAGATTTTGAGAGGGAGCTTACACGGTTAGTTAATCATGACTTGAGGAGAAGCTATGAATGCTATATTCATATTTGTTTGTCTGAAAGAAGGACAACTTTCAGACATGAAAAACATGTTTCTAAATGTTCAAACCACTTCTTATTCTCAAAAAGATTTCATGAATTTAGAAGTGTGATTTTAAATGTTTTCTTTATGAACTTTCATGTTTCTATAACCGTGTGTTTACAAAGATATATACTTGCGTATTATCTTTTTCATATATTGTCAAGTATTCACACACACCGGTTTAGTTCTTTTATTGACTATGTTCTTACCATGTCTCATATTGAAACTAGTTTTCGAAGGTAAGACACTCCTTTTGTACATTCAAAGTTTGTTGAGCGTTATTTCATTCAAAGTGTTTCTTTCAAGAATGTTTATACTTGTTCTTATACACAAATTCCAATTTTTTCATGACCTAAGCTTTTATTGATAAATCATTCATATTTGATCTTTTTCATACATGGTCAGATTCTCGAAACTTATCTATTGATTTCACTTCGTTAATTCAACTTCCTTGTTTTGAGAACATCTTCCATGTTTAAAATGCTCAAATCTTCATGATTATCTTATTGATCATACATACATCTGACATATGTATTGTTCTTTAACTGTTGAAGTTAAATGATTGAGCAACATTCTCTTTAGGATAAAATACATGGGATCAATGTGTGAGCTTAATAGAACTTCTATGGATTCACGTTAACCAGTGTTTCCTACCCAAGAAGTTATCCTAAGTGATCGAGAGGCAAGGGTCATATATCAAAGAGTAGGGGAGATAACTCATAGGGTTGAGTTTTTCTCATTGAGCTGAGGTAAAATGTAAAAGAGAGTTTGGTTTGAAGTGAGCTTCAATGATTAAAATAAAGAGGCTGTGAGATTAGAGTAAAAGAATATAAAACTCTGCCCCAAATATTTTCTGAGTTCGGCAGCCACATTACTGTTGTTTCACAATTCTTTCGTGCACTTCATTGAAACAGGCACTAGCCCATGCCAACTCATAAATTAAACCCCATCAGCTACTCATTTCTTTCTCAACAAAGAAATGTTTCAAATCTTATTGGGGACGCATCACATAATCTATCTCGTCTTCATTCGGAAGATGTGGATATTGAAAAAGAAGGAAAATTTCCCCACCTTCGCACTTCGTTCATGCACATTGAGTCTGTGTAATACTATTTTTATCTCAATGGTATACACACTTTAAGCCTGTATGAAAAGCCTAAGTAGCTTCAATTGTTCTACACTTGCACGAGCACACAAGGAATTCATTTTCTTGTCATAACGTTTATAGAAAATTCCTTTGTGATTTTCGATGATTGAATGGAAGCCCTGGGGGAGTGAACATCAAAAGGCTCCTTTCCAAAGTACATTCCTTGTACTACGTAGCTTTATGCTGCTTACAGGCATTTATAACTGATTTATTTGTTGATTCAGGGTTACATTCTTATTTGTCTGAATTTGATAAGATTCGAATGATTACATTTATGAATTGACGGATGGCTCGGTACTCTTGAGAAAAGATCAGATATAGAAAGAGGTCAGAAAATGGAACATGACATTTCTTGGAGACAGTTTTGATGATTTCTATGCTCTACATCATCAAAAAGGGGGGAGACATGATCAAGAAATGTTGAATTTGGAGAAAAGTTCGTTGTTTGGAATATGGGAGAGATACAAGAAATTGTCAAGAAATATAATTTATTGGGAGATTGTACAGAATGGAAAGTGAAGGTTCAAAGAATTCAAAAAGTTTGCTGAAGTGTAAAGAAAATCTCTTTGAAGATGATTTTCTGAAGCAAAGTTAGCTAAATCTGAAGATAATTTTGTTTCTGAAGTCTGAAAGAGGTTTTTATAACCTTGGGGGAGATTGTTATAGTTCTTGAAAAAACATTCACAGACTTTGGGGGAGAATACTGCAAATTTAAGGAGATTGATTTTCAAAGGAAAAGTATTTGTCAGAAACATAAAGAGGGAGATTATTCTTTGATGCTGAATTTTGTTTTGAATCCAAAGGGGAGATGAAACGTTTATATTTATGAAGATGTTAAAGTGGGAGATTGAATACGCTAAAGATTAGAAAAAGGGGGAGATTGCTCGTTAATGTTGAATTTCTTTTTAAAGATGATCTTGAATCCAAAGGGGGAGATTGTTAGTGCATTAAAGTTGGATCGAATATCATTTTGATACAATGTCAAAGCCCAAGTCAAAACCCTCAAATGCAAAGTCAAATTCAAGTTTCTTAAAGAGAAAAGTCAAAGCATGTCAAAGTGTTAGTTTGTATTAGTTATGCTTTTGTCTTTGAATTTGTCGGAGGTATAAATAGCCATTTCCGTTTGTAGAATAATTAGGCACTATTACAGAATACATTTAGAGAGAGAAATTTTATGGTTGAGAGAATTGTAATATGTTCATTTTGAAGATCAATGGAAATGAAAGTTTAGCATCTTGATTGTTGTTCATCTTGTTGATTTGCACATATTTGGGACACACAGTTTCTAACAATATACTCCCCCTCAATATAAGAAACATAAATAGATAGAAACACACACATACTCCCCCTCAACATGGTCAAAATATCAATGTTCATGCAGAAGGATTCAGCATTCCAAGCTTGCTGACAAGAAAGTTAAATCTTTTCTCATATAAATGTTTTGTAAATAAATCTGCAAGCTCAAATTTTGTTGGAACAAAATGCATTTCTATTGATCATTTTTTCACATGATCCTTAATGAAATGATACCTTATGTCGATGTGTTTTGTCTTTGAATGCTGAACCGGATTAGCAATGATTGCTATGGCACTCTTGTAGTCGCAATAGAGAGGAATTTTGTTCATGATGTACCCATAATCTCTTAGTTCTGTCTTCATTCATAAGACTTGTGAACAACAGCTTGCTGCAGCGACATATTCTGCCTCATTAGTTGATGTTGATACACAATTTTGGTTTTTAGACGACCAACTTACGAGTTTGTCACCTAAAAATTGTGAAGCTCCAAATGTACTTTTTCGGACAAGCTTATTTCCTTCATGATCAGCATCTGCGAACGCAATCAGTTCAAAACCAGAATCCCTCGGATACTAATGGCCCAAATTTTGTGTGTCTTTGAGATATCTCAGGATTTTTTTCACAACAATAAGGTGAGATTCCTTCGGATTAGTCTGATATCTTGCACAAAAACACGTTGCAAACATTATATCAAGTCTACTTGAAGTGAGATAAAGTAGAGAACCAATCATGTTTTTGTAAGTCTTTTGATCATTTGATTTACCAGATAAATCTGCATCCAAAAGACTTCCAGTTTCCATTGGTGTTTTCATGATTGAAGTATCAGTCATGTTAAAAATTTTCAACATATCATTTATATATTTTGACTAATTGATGAAAATGCCTTCAGGTTGACTTGCAAAATAAGAAAGAAATCAAGTTCCCCCATCATGCTCATTTGAAATCTGCTTTTCATTGTCGTTTGAAAATCTTCACACATTTTAGGACTTGTAGACCTAAATATAATATCATCAACGTATATTTGCACTAAGATTAAATCATCACCTTTTTTCTTGAGAAATAAAGGGGTGTCGATTGTACCTTTTCTAAAGCCAGATTCACTAAGATAATTAGTCAGAGTTTCATATCATTCCTGTGGCGCTTGTTTTAATCCGTATAAGGCTTTGTCCAGGACATAGACATGATCTGGAAATTTTAGATCAACGAAGCCTTTAAGTTGACTCACGTACATTTCTTCATGAAGTACTCCGTTCAAAAATGACGACTTAACATCCATCTTAAATACTTTTAAATTCTTGTGTGTCGCGTAAGCCAATAAAATCCTAATTGCTTCTATCCTTGCCACTGGTGCATAGGTTTCATCATAATCAGTTCCTTCTTGTTGATTGTAACCCTTAGCAACCAACCGAGCTTTGTTTCTGACGATTATCCCAACTTCATTTTTCTTGTTACGGTAAACCCACTTTGTACCAATAACCTTTTTGTCCTTGGGGTTTTAACCAATCTCCACACTTCATTCCTTTTGAATTCAAGAAGTTCATCTTGCATAACATTAATCTAATCTGGATCTTTTAAGGCCTCAGATGTCTTCTTCGGTTCAATATTGCTGAGAAAATTAACATATAAGCATTCATTTGTCGACACTGATCTTGTCTTCACACCACACTTAGCATCACCAATAATATTTTGTGGAGGGTGTGCCTTTGTCCATCTATGAGTACGTGGGAGAATTTGAATATCAGTCTGAGTATTTCATTCATCGTACTCATCAGTTACTGCAGGTAATTCCATGACTTGTGTTTCTGGAATTTCCATTGCATCTGTTGGTTGCATAACTTTAGTTGTTGGTAAATATGATGTAGAATCTCCAGACACAGTAGGTTCTGAAACTGGTTTCGAATTAGAAATGACCGACTCATAAGTGTTTTCTAGATTTGAGCTCTCACGATTTACTGCATTTATGCTTGTTGAAGTAGCACCAACTTCTTCAAAAGGGCCAGATATTTCAGTACTTGTTTATGATATTTCCAAATTTCTGGATATGTCATGATTTTCAAAATCTGCACATATATTCATAAAATCATCCATGAATAGTAAATCAAGTTCAGATTCAACAGTACGCTTATTAAGTTCAGAAGACTTAGTCTGGTTATTTTTAGGTTCCACTTTTGATATGAGGAGAAGCTTGAATATTCTGTCGGAGTTCTGAATTGATTTGTTCAAAAGTCCATATGGAGCTTTCATCAAAAGATATGTTGATACTTTCCACGACAGTCTTTGTTCTCTTATTATAGAGTCTGTAAGCTTTTCATGTAAGTAAGTATCTTATGAAAATTTCTTCATCTGCTTTCTTCTGAAATTTTGCAAGATTATCATGATCATTCAGGACAGCACTTGCAACCAAAAACACGAAATAATTTAATGTTTGTTTTCCGGTTATTAATAATTTCATAAGGAGTTTTATTTAGGCGCTTATTAATGAGAGTCCTGTTTTGAGTGAAACAAGTTGTAGCAATTGCTTCCGCCCAAAGATATGGTGGCAGATTAGAATATGCAAGCATTGTTCGTGCTGCCTCTAACAAAATCATGTTCTTTCGCTCAACAACTCCATTTTGCCGTGGAGTCATGACTGCAGAAAAATTGTGAGAAATCCCAACGAATTGAAGAAAACTTTGAAGAATTTCATTCTTGAATTTCGTTCTGTTGTCGCTTTTCAACTTTTCAACTTGACTTTGAAGAAGAACTTGTATATGCTTGATGAACTTAATTATCAGATCAGGTTGATCCGTCGAGATTCAGCTGAGAAGTTTATTTTTCTCTTGTATTTTTATTAGCTAGTTTAATTTCCTACAACTATTTTATGTTCACTACTGTGGCGAGCCTGTGACCACAATGGGAAATTTTATTTTAATGTAATTTAAGTTTGAACATTTTTTTCTTTCATTATGTCTTTACATATGAGTAGGACAAACTCGAGAGGTCAAAATATAACACTTGGGTGTTACCACATTTTTGCTAAGTCTTTGGTTTGGTCATTCAACTTGAAGATTTAACTCAATGCGGACAAATCGATCACTTGTGTGTGTTAATATTAGATGTTTGACCCAGAGATGGGCAGATTCCAAATAAGGCTTGAGTGATGCAAGAAGGTTTGATAAAAATCTTCAATAATCACATAGATATATGGTTTTTTGCATAATCATACTAGGGTTCAGATGTCGGTCGAGTTGGTGTGTAATAGAGTTATGCGCATCTCTCCATATTGGCAGAGCTATGATCTTTGAGATCTATTGTTAGATGTATGTTTGAATCCATTTGTTATGTAGTTTGACTTCTATGATGTAATGTGTTTGACTTTGTTTGTTAAGTATTGTATGAGGTTATAGCGTGTGTAACCCATATAAATACTCTTTAAGTCTTTGTTTCCTTGTAATGCTTAGTAACTCATGTAATTAAGACTTGTGATTTTTCATATCAATATACATGAAACTTGTGACTATACTTTCTCTCTAGATTTCATTCTTTAATCTTGTTCCTTGATTGTTATTATGCTTGAAATCTGGAACAACAATTGGTATCAGAGCTAAATCAGATTTATTGGGAAGATCAACTTGCAACAAATTGGAAGGATTGAATTTCTAAATCTGGAAAGTTACTGTTCATCGAAAGTTACTGTTCCATTGATCATTTTGATTTGTAGTGATGTTTTAGTGTAAAAATGAATGCATTGTAATCATTTAGTGATAGTGATCATTTGTTATACACATTGTAATCACAATTTCACAACAAATTAGTATCAATCTGATCAAATTTGGTAAGTTTGTAAACTCACTGTACACGCACTGTTTTGAATCAAATTGTGTTAATCAAGTGTGTTCTTGATTAAATTGATGATCAAGGGTTGTTCACGATCATATTTGGAGCAAATTCACAAAGTTTTGTGATCGATTTCAAAGGAATAAGTGGAAAACAGTGGAATTTAAGTAAAAAATGAACAAGATCTGAGAAATTCACATGATCCTTGAAGAACTCGCATCTTGAAGATTCAAGTGGAATTCACATGGTGATAATTGCAAAATTTTCCTAAGGCAGGAATTCACATTGTTAGAGCAGAAATATGTTGGATACAAGATCATGAAGTCTGAAGGTCAAAGTACAAGAAGTCAAAGCTGGAAAAGTCAACTCTCATTAAAAGTCAAAGTCTAAGTGTTAATAAAAGTCAAAGTCAACATGTTGTGTTTGTTTGTTTCTTTGTTTTTAGTAGTGGGTATAAATACTTTTATTTTCCATTTAATAGATAGATGGTTAGAATTTGATTTTACATATCAGAGAGAATTTATAGAGAGAGAGAGAGAGACTTCTAGAGAGAGAAAGTTGTAATCTTTGAGTTTTGAATTGAAATCAAACAGGTAATCGTAATCATTCTTGATTGTATTTGATTGTTTGCAATTAGAATCTTGAATCAGGGACACACAATTGGTATCAGAGCAGATTCAATTGAAATCATTTCAAGAAAAATGTGTCGACACTGTTCTATCAAGTTTTAGACTCAATTCTGAAATTGAGTTTGTTTTTCGTGTTGTGATTGATTTGTTAGTGATCGATAAGTGTACTAGAATGAGTTTGTATAGGTAATTTCACGAATTGCACTGTAATTTTCAAGAATTTCTGAATTTTGTTGAATTTTGAGTTACGAGTTCATGAGCACTGTAAATTGAATCAAAAAGTTACAATTTGTGTTTGTTTTTGTAATTCTTGTATTGTAACCTGTTAGAGTATTGAAATCGAGCATCCCTACAAAGTTTCAAGTCAATTGGACAAGTTTTGGATCGAAATCAGTGAAAAAGGCTTAGTTTTTGTTCGAAAACTCCAAGAACACGCAAGATCCATCAAACGCGCAAGTTCATCGGAAGAACGCTCAAGCTGAAGAATTTGATTTTTGGACAAAACGCGCAAAGTGTGGTTTGCGAGTTTTAGAAATGCGCAGATCGAAGCCTGGGAGTTTGCTCTTCAATCTGCGAGTTTAAAGATTTGCGAGTTTGAAAAATTGGAAAATTTTTCTAAGTGTTGAAACACGCAAGCATTGCGAGTTTCCTTCTGCGAGTTTGACTTGCGAGTTCTATAAAACGGGCAAGTAGACCTTAGCAACTTCTCAAAATGCGCAAGTCTAAGTTTGCGAGTTTCTTCGGAACAGTGATCTGCGAGTTCATTTGATCTGTGAGTTTGTTCAAACGCGCAACTAGGCATCCGCGAGTTCAAGAAAAACGCAAGCCTCTATCTACGAGTTTATCAGTGAACAGTTACTTGCGAGTTTAGGCATCTGCGAGTTTCAGCGATTATTTCTTTTAGTCTGCGAGTTTGCTAAAATATGCAAACCGTTGCTTGCGAGTTATATAAACACGCACGCCTAAGCCTGGGAGTTTCTTTTGAACAGTGGTTTGCGAGTTTAGGCGTCTGCGAGTTTCTTTTTGAATAATGTTTTGCGAGTTTTACTACTTAGTCAAAAAAAATTTATTGTGATTTCATTTGGACTAACGGTCAATTTCAAGTTTCTTATTGCATATATTTTTCAAACAGGATGACATCAAGAGAAGCTCTCGCTATCGGAACTGACACAAAGCCACCAGTACTTTTCAAGGGAGAGTACGAGCAGTGGAAAGATAGGTTCATGGACTTGATAGACAGACATGCATTGGGTGAACTTATCAAGATATCTTTGGAGGAAGGAGTTATGCCAATTCCAAAAACAACTCGTACTGTTGGAACTGAGCAAATAGAATATGAACTTAAATTTAATGAATTCACTGATGAGGAAAAAGATAGAGCAAGAGCTGATAAATTGGCAAAGTCTTTCATTCTTCAAGGCATACCAAACGAGATATATGTCAACATTGACAGCTACAATGCTACCGGAAAGCAAATATGGGATCAACTGGAGAAAATGATGCTAGGATCAAAGGTTGGGAACCAACTCAAAATCTCAAATTGCCTCAATAACTATGAAGAGTTCAAGGCTAAGGAGGGCGAATCATTGGAGGCTACTTATGACCGGTTTGTGACTTTGTTGAACGAACTCAGCAAGAACAAAGTGAATAAGTCACAAATTGAGCTTAATGTCAAGTTCCTGTGTATCTTGTAGCCTGAGTGGAAGAGATTTACCAGGCAGATGAAGCAGATGAAGGACTTGAATGAAATACCACTCCATGAAGTCTATGAAACTCTTAGACAGAATGAAGAAGAAGTTGATGAGATTATGGGTGAAAAGAAAAAGGCTGAGAAGGTAGTTGTTGATCCAGTTGCTCAAGTTGTGAAAAAGAAGAGTGTGAGCCTTAAGAAGAAGAAGAAAGCCATACTTTCTGAATCAGAAGAGGTTGAGAGTGAAGATAAATCTGATTCAGATGACTGTGAAAGTTTGAAACAGGCCATGCTGATGTTGACAAAAGCTTTTCAGAAAAAGTTTTACAAAAAGACTAGCTCAAATAGTCAAAGATACTCTTCTGGGTCTAAGAACTAGGAGCACAAACAAAGAATTGAAGGAAAGAGATTGGAAGAGAAGAAACCAGAGGAAAGAAAGGTTAGAGCTGAAGAAGCAAAGCTGCAAGAGCCAACTAAATGCTACAACTGTGGCAAACTAGGGCATTTTGCTAAAAACTGCAGCAAGACAAAGGTTCGAAACTCCGAGAATTATAAGAACAAGATGCTTTTAGCAAAACAGCAAGAAGCCGGAAGGGCACTGATGGCAAAGGACGAGTTCTGGATTGACCACTCGGATGAAGAAGTTGAGACAGAAAGACTTCTCATATCTATCTTATAGGAAAGACTGTTACTGAAGATGAAGGAGATTCTGAATGTGTTGAAGAGAATGAAGAGGTATGTGATATGACTAAATCGGATTTTATAAATCAAATAAATGTCATGATGATTAGACTTCAAAAGTTAGAGTCAAAGCTTAAGCGTGAAAGAGGTATCAATAAAGAAAAAAACCAATCAATACAGAAACTTAGCGAGGATATTGCTGAGAAGAAAGTATTGATTGAGACTTTACATAAAAATATTGATACCAGTGCTAAAGAAAAGACTCTAATTCTTAAAGAGTTAGCTGAAACAAATTCAAAATACAGACTATGTGAGTTTGATTCAAAAGAGCTTATTAAAATGCATTCTTCGCTTTCAAAAGAAAACAAATCTTTACTTGAAAAAGTGAATGCTTTGGAAGGAAAATTATACACATTGGGTCAAACTGAACAATCCATCCATCTAAGAAAACCCAAAGAGAACAAAGAGTGTTGGGGACTCGGTTATGAGAATCCACACTATCTTAAAAAGGGTATATCTGAAGTGCCTGCACTTTATGATTTTACATTTTTAAGTCTTGCATCAAGATACCCTGATCTCATGTTAAGTGGACTAAACTATCTGAAGAAGATGAAGCTAAGGAATATGTGAAAAGAAAGAACACAACTAAAGTTCAACTTCCATTTCGTTATGAGAAGTTGAATAGTAGTTATAGTTCTGATAAATCAAAATTTCTTTCAGATGAATATTTTGAGAGTTATTCCTCAAAAGAGTTGGAGGCAAAGCCTACTGAAGGTAAAATTTACATTCCTCCTCTCGTATTAGAAAGTAAAATTTCTGAACTTGAGAATACTCTAACAGAAGAAAGAATTTTGATGGATTTAGAACAACATGTGTTTTTAACTGTGTTGAAAAATTCTGATTTTTCTAATTCTTCTAAAGCTTCAAATTCTGATGATATGTCTAGTTTACTTAATGATGGGTTTGATTTTTTAAACTCTGATGGAGATTTAGATGAATGTATTGCTCAATTTGATTTTAATTCTAAACTTCCTGATCATTCATCTTTTGTTGTTAATTCTTTTGGATTACCAAGTGTGTTTGATAAAGGTGAACCATCAACGAAAGTTGATAAATCAGTTCCTGTGAAAAAAAAGTTGCCAAAGGTAAAAAGCAGAAATCTGGGCATTCACATAAACAGATCAACACTGGTAAGTCAAAACAGAAGCATTTATTTGATTCTCATCGGTCTAACTCTGAAGTTTCAAAATTTTCAGATATGAGAAGGAAAATGCATGGAGTTAAGTCTGTGTGGCAACCTAATAAGAAGATAGATGAGAAGAATAAATCATTTTCTAGTGCTGATTGTAATATGAATACTACTAGTAAAGATGATATAATTGTGGATGTTGCTAATTCTAAAACAAAACTTGTAAATTCTTGCAAGAAATATTCAAAACAACAATTATTCCAGTTATCTTTGTCTACTAGAAAGTTTTCCAATTATGATAGACATGATTATGCTTCTCAGAAATATTATGATGTTTGGTTTTGGACATATTATGTATATTCTTATTGTTCTAATTCTTCATATGTGTTAGAGCACAGTGGATCATCCAATCTGAAGATCCAATCTGAAGCTAATGCCGGAAAGTCGACTCTCGATATTAAGTCTAATGTTACTTTGTAATAAATGTCGAAGTTAATTAATGTTTATTATAATTTAGTATTTAGTTTAACTTAGTTTAAATATCTAGTTATTAGATATTAGTTAGTTATTAGATATTAGTTAGTTTTAGATATTAGTTAGTTAATATCTAAATTAGATATTTGTTTTAATATCTAAGTTTAGATATTATAGCAAAGTGTGTTTGAGAAGCTAACACTAAAAAATCAGAAAACACACACAACACACACTCACGGTGTAAAACAGAGGGAACACATCGAAAGCTTCAATCGATCAATCCTGTAATCTTTGTTATTAATCTAAACAGGTTGGTTAATCGTTTATGTGTTGTTTTGATAAGAACTTGATAAGTATTGTGGACCGACAATATGATTTTCAAAGGAAAAGCGGACCCAATTTTAAATGGGTACCAAAATCAAGTGCTAACATAGTTGGATCCAAATACAAATGGATACCAAAGAAAAAGGATGAATCTGTGTTACAGGAAAGTCAAGTCAAGGTTGAGTAAGAGACTTATGGCTCTTGAATACAACAGTTCAAGACCCACACTTCAATGATCAAAAGATTTTACTCCTAAGCTGAATGATAATGTACTTCTACATACATATCTGAGGAAATCAATATTCAAGAGGGAGTATATACATATTTGTCTGAAATTTTCTGCATCCGACAGAAATGATGTTCTACATTTGAGGGGGAGTTAATACATATCTTTTACACTGATAATTTTTCTGATGCATAATTTCAGGGGGAGTAAAAGACTTATGATTTTTGATGACTTTATATTAGAACTCGTACATTAAATGTTTTACTGCTTTATGTCATTTTAATTTTGAATAAATTTTGTGAATAAAGTTGCTTTGACATGACTTTGAGACTTGTGCAGAATGAGAGAAGCTTACAAGATCATATCTTTATGACTTCAGCTGACTTCATGAGATTTAAGACGAAGCGAAAAGGTTAAATTTCTTATCTTAATCTCATATATGGTTGAAAGAAGGACGACTTTCAATCATAGAAAACATATTCTTAAATGTTCAAACCACTTCCCGATTCTTAAACAGATTTCATGAATTGGAAGTGTGATTTTAAATGTTTTCATTTTAATTTGTGCTTAAATGATTACAAACCGTGTGTCTCCAAAGATAAATACTTGTGTATTGTCTTTTCTTTATACTTTCAAGTATTCACACACATCGGTTTGCTTAATGTTCAAAACGTTCTTACCATGTCTCAAATTTGAAACATATTTTTCGATGGTAAGACACCCCGCTTGTATTTCAATGAATTTTTTAGCGTTGTTTCATTTCGAAACGTTCATTTCAAGAATGTCTATATTTTGTTTCATATAGACCATATCCATTATTCTTGACCATAAGCTTTGATTGCTATATCATTCATTTCTGATCATTTTCAAACAATGTCAAATTTTCAAACAAGTCTCTTGCATTCATGTTTATTCATTCAATTTACATGTTTGAAAATACTTCCATGTTTCAAAATGCTCATATCTTCATGATTATATTCTGAGCATATACATTTATCTGACTTGTATTCGAGCTTTAACCGATAAAGTTAAACCATATTGAGCAACATTTGCTTCATAGGAATATGGGTTCTTTGTGCTAGGATTTAAATGAACTTCTATGGACTCACGATTCCCAGTGTTTCCTACCCAAGAAGTTACTCCATAGTGATTGAGTGTGAGGAGTCAAAATGAAATGAGTGTGGGATGTGTGACGAGGTAAAATGGAAATGAGAGTTTGGTTAGATGTGCGTTTAATGATTAAAAGAAAGAGGGTGAGAGATCAGAGTAAAAGAATATCAAACTCTGCACCAACTACTTTCTGAGTCGGGCAGCTACATTACTAGTGTTTCACAACTCTTGGTGAACATTATTGAAACAGGCAACTAGCCCATGCCAACTCTTGAAAAAAACCCCACCAACCACTCATTTTCTTCTTAAAAAGAAAATGTTTCATATTTTCTGGGGACGCAGCATATACTCTATCTTATTTTCATTTGGAAAATCTGGATATTGAAACAGAAGGAAGTCTTCCCCACCTTCGCACTTCAATCATGCACATTGAGTCTGTGTTTATCTACTGTTGTCTCAGCGGTTTACACAATTTTGAGCCTTTATATAAGCAATCATTCGTGCTTAATTCTTTCTATCACTTGCAAGAACACACAAGGAATTTGTTTTCTTGTCATAACATTCATAGAAATTATCTTTGTGGTGTTTCGATGATTGGATGGAAGCCCTGGGGGAGTGAACATCAAAAAGCTCATTTCCTATGTGTATCCGTTACACACAGTGACTTCGTGTTACTGACAGGCATATTAACTGATTCATTTGTTGATTAAGGTGTTACACGAATATTTTTTGTCTAGATTTGAAAAGATCTGGATGAATACATTGTTCGAATTGGCAACGAATCAGAGGCTCTTGGACAGATCAGAATGGTCAAAGACATTTTTGAAGAAATTTTTGATGCTATAGATGCTCTATTCATCAAAAAGGGGGAAATGTTTTACAGAAATGTCTGGATCAGAAATTTCAAAGATTTGAAAGTTTGGATAAAGATCTGAAGAAGAAAAAGTTCAAAGATGTTTGAAGATGTGCAGATTTTCTGAAATTTTCTTTGAAGATTATTTGCTGAAGCAAGTTGAGATAAATCTGAAGATAATTTCTTTCTAAAAGTCTAAAAGAGTTTTGTGATAATTTTGGGGAAGATTGTTATATCTTTTGAAGATAGACTTTGGGGAGATTGAAGTTAAAGATCAACCAAAAGAGGAAGATTGTATTCAGATTGTGCTTAAAGGGGAGATTTAAAGTTCTTCAATGTAACCAAAGGGGAGATTGATTTGCTAAATCTTTTAAAGATGATCTTGAATCCAAAGGGGGAGATTGTTAGAGTAGAAATATGTTGGATACAAGATCATGAAGTCTGAAGGTCAAAGTACAAGAAGTCAAAGCTGGAAAAGTCAACTCTCATTAAAAGTCAAAGTCTAAGTGTTAATAAAAATCAAAGTCAACATGTTGTGTTTGTTTGTTTCTTTGTTTTTAGTAGTGGGTATAAATACTTTTATTTTCCTTTTAATAGATAGATGGTTAGAATTTAAGTTTACATATCAGAGAGAATTTGTAGAGAGAGAGAGAGACTTCTAGAGAGAGAAAGTTGTAATCTTTGAGTTTTGAATTGAAATCAAACAGGTAATCGTAATCATTCTTGTTTGTATTTGATTGTTTGCAATTAGAATCTTGAATCAGGGACACACACACATCCCAAAGGATACGAAATTCAAGGAATTCGCATCCTTCAGTATACGAATTTCCAGAATTCTCATAGAGCTTCATACGAAATGTCCAAGAATTCGCATCATAAAGTTTGAAATTTTTCTAAGTCAAGAATCCGCATCGATACGGAATTGTTAGATGTATGTTTGAATCAATATGTTATGTAGTTTGACTTTTATGATGTAATGTGTTTGACTTTGTTTGTTAAGTATTGTATGAGGTTATAGCTTGTGTAACCAATATAAATACTCTTTATGTCTTTACTTCCTTGTAATGCTTAGTAACTCATGCAATCAAGACTTGTGATTTCTCATATCAATATACATGAGACTTGTGACTATATTATTATTCCCAGATATCAAATTCTTTCTATCTACAAACAATCAAGATAAGAAATCTCATAGTCACACATCATTGATATACAAATCATGAATTACAATCTCACTTTCTCTCACTATATTCTCTCTCTACAATTTTCTCACAGAATAATGTTCTTAATTTGCTCTTCTCTAATCTGCACACTTCACTCAATGACTTACTTACTTGTTACTTACTTATTACAAAGACAAAGAACCTATTTATACCACTACACAATTACAAAGAAACAAAATACAAAACATTGACTTTTGACTTTTATTACAAAATGACTTTGACTTTCACTGAGAGTTGACTTTCAGCTCTTGACATCTTGAATTTTGATCTTCAATCTTTATGATCTTGAATCCAACAATTCTGTGCTCTAACAATCTCCCCCTTTGGATCAAGATCATTACTAAAAGATTTAGCAATGCAATCTTCTCTCTTTAAGCTCAATTTAAATAAACTCCCCCTTTGATCAACCTTTATCTTCTCTTGAAATCTCCCCTTTGATACAAAAATGATTTTCTCAAACAATCCACATTCTCCCCTTTCTTTGATTGTATTCTTTCCAAATCTGTCTTCTAGAAACAATTTTCAGCAATTTCTCCAAAAATTATCACAGAAACTCTTTCAGATTTCGGAAAGAAATTATCTTCAGAAATAGCTCGAATTGCTTTAGCAATTGATCTTCAAAGAAAATTTCTGTAAAATCAACATATCTTCAAACATCTTTGACTTTGCTTGAACAAACTTTTAAACTCTCAAACTTTGAACTTTATCTTCTTCAAATCTTTCACTTTGAAATTTCTGATTCTGACATTTCTTTAAAACATCTCCCCCTTTTTGATGAATAGAGCATCTATAGCATCAAAACTTTCTCCAAGAAATGTCTCTGAAATTCTGTTCGGACCACTGATCTATTATAATGAGCCTCTGATTCATTGCCAATTCGAACAATGTATTCACCCAGATATTTGCAAATCTAGACAAAATAGGAATGTAACACCTGAATCAACAAATGATTCGGTTAATGCGTCTGTCAGTAACACGAAGTCACTGTGTGTAACGGATACACATAGGAAAGGATCTTTTTGATGCTCACTCCCCAGGGCTTCCATCCAATCATCGAAACAACACAAAGGCAATTTCTATGAATGTTATGACAAGAAAACAAATTCCTTGTGTGTTCGTGCAAGTGTAGAAAGAGTTAAGCATTTGATGATTGCTTTTATAAAGCTCAAAATTGTGTAAACCATTGAGACAACAGTAGATAAACACAGACTCAAATGTGCATGATTGAAGTTCGAAGGTGGGGCTGACTTCCTTCTTTTTCAATATCCAAATTTTCCAAATGAAAATAAGATAGATAATGTGTTGCGTCCCTAGAAAAATATGAAACATTTTCTTGTTAAGAAGAAAATGAGTGGCTAGTGGGGTTTTGTCAAGAGTTGGCATGGGCTAGTTGCCTGTTTCAATAACGTTCACCAAAGAATTATGAAACGCTAGTAATGTGGCTACCCGACTCAGAAAGTAGTTGGTGCAGAGTTTGATATTCTTTTAATCTGTTCTCTCACCCTCTTTCTTTTAATCATTAAGCTCACATCTAACCAAACTCTCTTTTCCATTTTACCTCAACGCACAACCCACACTCATTTCTTTTTGACTCCTCACACTCAATCACTATGGATTAACTTCTTGGGTAGGAAACACTGGTAATCGTGAATCCATAGAAGTTCATTTAAGTCCTAGCACAAAGAACCCATAATTTCCTATGAAAATCAATGTTGCTCAAAAATGGTTTAACTGTATCAGTTAAAGCACAAATATACAAGTCAGATGTGTGTATGCTCATAATATAATCATGAAGATATGAGCATTTTAAACATTGAAGTATTTTCAAACAAGTAAATTGAATGAATAGATAAGAAACTTGTTTGAAAATCTGACATTGTATGAAAAATGATCAGATAAGAAATGATATAACAGTTAAGGCTTATGGTCAAGAATAAAGGATATTGTCCATATGAATAAAAAATATAGACATTCTTGAAAGAACGTTTGGAAATGAAATAACGCTCAAAATTCATTGAAGTATAAGTGGGGTGTCTTAGCATCGAAAAATATGTTTTAAATTTGAGACATGGTAAGAACATATTGAATAAAAATTCAAACCGATGTGTGTGAATACTTGAAAGTATATAGAAAAGACAATACACAAGTATTTATCTTTGGAAACACACGGTTTATAATCATGTAAGCACAAGTAAATATTGAAAACATTTAAAAATCACACTTCCAATTCATGAAATCTGTGTAAGAATCGGGAAGTGGTTTGAACATTTAAGAACATGTTTTCTATGATTGAAAGTTGTCCTTCTTTCAACCACATATGAGATTAAGATAAGAAATTAACCTTTTCGTGTAGTCTTAAATCTCATGAATTCAGCTAAAGTCATAAAGATATGATCTTGATAGCTTCTCTCATTCTACACAAGTCTCAAAGTCATGTCAAAGCAACTTTATTCACAAATTTATTGAAAAATAAAAGACATAAAGCAGTAAAACGATTATAGTACGAGTTCTGATCAGAAGTAATCAGAAGTCATATCCTTTACTCCCCCTGAAATTATGCATCTAAAATATGTCAGTGAAAAAGTACATGATAGAGATCTACAATTCTATTTTGAAATGTAGTTCATCATATTTATCGGATGCAAAATATTTCAGAAAAATATGTACTCCCCCTTGATGGTTGATTTCCTCATTCGAGTATTGGAGTACAATCTCTTATCAGCACAGGAGTAAGGTCTTTTGATCACTGAAGAACGAGCCCTAAACTGTTGTGTTTAGAAGTCAAACTTCGTTGAAGTACGGGTTCTAAGTTGATGTACTTAGAAGCTTTGGTTCTCTTACTCCCCCTTGACTGTAGATGTCTGCAACACAGAATCAGTTTTCGGCTTTGGTACCCACTGCTATTTGGGTCCATGAATGTTATTTGCAGTTCTTATGGGAGTAACTGAGTAAGAACCATACCAGTAATGATCACTTGTTTTGTGAACAGGATCATGTGTACGACAATAAGAACAATAGTATTTCTTGCCTGATAACCTGATTAATTGATCTTTCGTGTATATATGATCAGGTTTACCTTTACGCGCATTGTTCTTCTTGGCTTTAGTCTCATGTACACATATCTTCTTTCCTTTCTTCTCAGTTTTCTTCTCATCTTTCTTTTCTTCTTCAACTGGTTTCACTTTCCAGTTCTTCTTCTTTGTATCTTCTTCGTCTTCGATGTGTACCTGAACCATCTATATTTCTATCATAGAAAAGGTTAGTACTACGAATCTGATTAGAAGATTTAACTGACCTTTTGGAAGAAACGGTCTTATGATGTGAGCTTCCAACTATCTTGAATGAGCATTCCGAATCAGCTGAATCATCTCTAGGTGTATGGATAATTGACTCTGGAGTCTTGTACTCAGCCACCACCACCATCTTAGAAATGATATTTTTAAGCTCTTTTATTTTTGAAGCGAAACTGTCTCTTTCTTTAACAAGAAGGTCAATCTTCGTCTCAAATTCAGACTTTGTTTTCTTCTCTTTCATCATACTCTTAGATAGTTCAGATAACTTGACAGTAAGCTTTCTAATCTCAGCCTCAAACATGCTTCTTTCTTCTTCAAATCCCTTTTCAGCATTGTTTCTCTGGCCGGATATTTCTTTGAAGAATCCAACATTCTTTTGTTCAATGACCTTCTTTTCCTTGACAAACTTTTCTCTTTCCAAGATTATTACTTTCTCAAAATCAGAAACTTGCTGAGAAAGCTTTATACACTAAAGCTCAATCACCTTCTTTTCTTCACAACTCTTTCTGGAAAAGTCTAAGAACTTCTTTTCAAACTCATCTTTGTCCTTAGCCATTTTTATCTCCAAATCTGATATTTTCTTCTGAAGCTCAGTGTTCTCAGTTATCAGACTCTGTTCCTTGTCTTCAATGCTTTCATCATTAATGACAAAAAGAGAATGATCTGGAAGTGGAGCATTAAATTCAAGCAAATCAATTTCCTCTACATACCCATTATCAGAGTTAAGAAAATCATTTTCAGACGCAAATAAGTCATCAAAGTTATCAGTTGAAGTTTGAGGTGCCTTTGAAAATTTAGAACACTCTGTATATTTAGATTGAAAAACAGTGTTCTTTATAACTGTAGAAAATACACTTTGTTCTATATCAACCAAAATTCTTTCTTCAAATAAAACATTTTCAAGCTCAACTATTTTTCTTTTCTAGAATGAGTGGAGGAACATAAACTTTTGCAGTTGCAGGTTTTGCCTCCATCTCAGTAACAGAATAGCTAACAAAATAGTCATCTGAAAGAACTTTTGGTGTGTCAGAACGGTAACTATCATTTAGCTTTTCATAGCGAAATGGTAGTTGCATTTTCTTTCCATTCTTTCTATTCTCAGTTTCTTTGGCCTCAACTTCTTCTGGTAATTTGGTAACAAATTTGGGTTTTAAATGAGGATATTTATCAGCAATAACAAGAAAATCAAAGTTATACAACGCTGGTTGTTTTCTGATGGCTTTCTTTAAGTAACGGGGGTTATCGTAACCAAGTCCCCATTTCTCTTTAACTTCAACCTCTTCAATGGGTGCATTTAGAAAAATGGTGTGATCTGTTTGACCTATCACATGAAGTTTAGCTTCCAAATCATTTACCTATCGCAAGCTAAACTCGCAGAATGAAGAAACTCGCAGAAACTAAACTCACAGATCAAACTCGCAGAATGAAGAATCAAACACGCAAACTTCGATTTGCGCGTTTCTAAAACTCGCAAATAGCCCTTTGCGCGTTTCTAGCCAAAATAAAAAATCTTTCAGTTTGCACGTTCTTCTGATGAAGCTTGCGCGTTTTGTAGATCTTGCGTGTTCTTGGGATTATTGACCAAAAACTTGATGTTTACACCGAATTTGATTCAATACTCCACCAAATGATCTGAAACTTTGCAGATTTCCTCTACTTCATATCTCGAACCCATTACAATACAAAGATTTCAATGAAAAACATTAAAAATACAGAATCGATCTATGAAACAGTACAACTCAAACACGAACTGAAATCTTATAAAAATCCAAAATTCACATTAATCTGATGTGAATTAAACAAAACAATTCAAACTAAACTTGTTCAAGATGATAAATTGAATCTAAACAACCAAATTCAGCCCAAAAACACTCTTAAATCCAAAAATCAATGTGCCACAGATAGACTAGCGAGTTCTACAAAATGTCGACCAAAAAATTCTTCAAATCAATCTGTTTCTGAATTTCTTCTACTCTGATACCAATTATTATTCCCAGAAATCAAGTTCTTTCTATCTACAAACAATCAAGATAAGAAATCTCATAGTCACATATCATTGATAAAGAAATCATGAATTACAGTCTCACTTTCTCTCACTATATTATCTCTCTAGACAACTCTTTCTCTCTCTACAATTTTCTCACAGAATAATGTACTTAATTTGCTCTTCTCTAATCTGCACACTTCACTCAATGACTTACTTACTTGTTACTTACTTATTACAAAAACAAAGAACCTATTTATACCACTACACAATTACAAAGAAACAAAATACAAAATATTGACTTTGACTTTTATTACAAAATGACTTTGACTTTCACTGAGAGTTAACTTTGAGCTCTTGACATCTTGAATTTTGATCTTCAATCTTTATGATCTTGAATCCAACAATTTTGTGCTCTAACATATATTTTATCTCTAGATTTCATTCTTTAATCTTGTTCCTTGATTGTTATTTTGCTTGAAATCTGGAACAATATCTACATAGTAAGTTTGGCAAACCGATAGTTAGCATTTGTGGATACTTTATGACAAAATCGTAACAACCTATAACGATGTAGGTTCGAGAGGAGGAAATCGTGTGGGGTCATATTGTGACCGATTTTGTCAACCATTTAAGGTATTATTATACTCTCACGGGAAGCTTGCACACTTAACTGCTTTTTATTACTTGACATTTTAAGTTGTCAACCTTTTTATTACTTGACATTTTAAGTTGTCAACATTCTCTAATACACAAACCAATTTTATAAAATCTAACTTTGCACTGGATCGATGTTCGTAGAAATCTCAGATTCATAAAGACCAGTCGATGTGGCTATGATTTTTCGTACCTTACCATTATATTACTCATAAGTGAACTCAATTGTTGGTGTGCACTTATACCACTATTGTATCACATTTACTTGTGAGTATTTTTACTATCAACAATTATTATGCAAAATATTAAAAAAAAAATCAACTGGTTGTATTTGAAATATCCTTATATATATATATATATATATATATATATATATATATATATATATATATATATATATATATATATATAATCATATACGTAAGCGGTTCAGTTCGCTTAGACCGCCAAACTAGTGCTCAAACCGCATACTTGAACAGTCCAGTTGATCTGGTTCAGTCCCATCCAACAGGTTTTCATGTTGTATTGATGCATACATTTTTTAGCACCCCTAGTTTCATGCGACATTGGTCCCTGTAAACATCATCCTTCTCGAGGTGTCATAAATCACATCTGATTTGTCGTTATCACATTTTCGTATGCTGACTACCCTCTCTTTCGATTACCTAGATATATACACGTATAATCTTTTACAAATCAATAAATTATACAACCTTACAAACTCGTTTTCAAGTGTCATTTCGTTTTACATATGAAATAAGAGGTGTGAAAATGCAATGTTTATGATTATTTAGCGTATAGAAAAAATAGTTCTGAAAAACAAGTCAATAAACACTGCATTTGCATAGGTGTTGTTTTACATTTGAAACAACACATTAAAATTGATTCAATCAGAACCGCAAATATTTAGAGAATCGGAGAACCAACACATCGAAGAACCAACACATCGAAGAACCAACACTCATTAATTATTCATGATAAATAACCCTTATATATTCATGGATATCATAAATAAATATCTGCATTTTTATTATTCACGATATTCATGATGGATAACCCTATAATATTATTAGCTCCATAAATCATTTTGTTAATTATCCGGTTCTCAAAATACCTATGGTTTCCATTTGAACCCTTCCCTATCATGTAACTTTTTATATTTGATATTAATGATGAATAACCCTATAATATTATTAGTATAAAAAATCATTATTAATTAATAATTTGTTACTTATCCGGTTCTTAAAATACCTATAGTTCCCATTTAAACACTTCCCTCTCTCTCTCTCTCTCTCTCTCTCTCTCTCTCTCTATCTATATATATATATATATATATATATATATATATATATGTGTGTGTGTAAAAGAACAAAAGCAATGAACATAAGGTAACAACTTCTAATTTATGGTTTTCATCTCAACTGAGGGAATTATATATAATTAAAGAGCAAGGAGGGGGTACAAAAAGAAAGGACCAAATTTTTCTTTAATTTATGATGCATCCCACATTTGAATGAGGGAATGAAACACATAAGATGGAGGCAAGTACAAAAAGAAAAAAATAAAAATAAAAGGCAAACAAAACCCCTTTTCCTCTTCTAGTATTAAAATTTGTTTCTTTGATAACTTAAATTGAGATTTCAATTAAAGTATGGTACAAAAATCCTTTTCTCATATTACTCTCTCGATACATGATCTAACGTTTTGAAAACAAAATTTCTTAGTATCACGATCTATCCTTGCTAGAGATGAGACGGCTAGTATATATACAAGGTATTCACCACATCACCGGGTGGCTCACCTGAATGCCCACTCTCTCGCTCGTTCTTTCTAGTTCCGACTTGAGAAGAAGAAAGAATTAAGCGTTGTTTAGACCGCTCACAGTTTCTCTCACCTGTAACGAGATTTTAACTAAAATCTTGACTTCTTAAAAGGATATAAAGCACCAACATTAGACCGAGTAGCAAGGAAACCTACCTCCCTCCCTACATCATGTATGTCTAAAAGTGTTACTATATTAAGTTTATAAGACGTTTTTAAATGTTTTAACAAGTTTTTTATATATAAAGTGTCATATTAGTTGCGTCATAATACACGATTGAAAAAAAAAAATGTCCTATAAACACAAGTGTCTTACAAAAAGAATGTATATATAAGATTTTCTATAAAGTGTTCCATAAAATAGTTCATACGAAGCTTTATCTTAAAAATGCCAATGACTTGTAAAACGCCCAAAAATATTGTATAAACTTGTTCTAATACATTTACAAAGAACATCTTTGCATGGTCTTATAAATTTAAGTCCTACAAAACAAACTATTTTTACTTCAGCCAACCCAGTAAAAAAAAGCTCCCATTTTTACATGGTTTCTTAAACACAACCATATAAAAATCTTTTTTATACGGTTTCTTTTGTTTCCCGTGCAAAATCAACATAAACAAAAACCGTTTTTAGAGGACAGACTAATTCAACATCGATGAGTTCTGCACCGGACATCGTCAAAACAACCTATTTGTCGAGAGAGATCCGAAACAAAAGCAACAAGAATTAATAAAATCTACATACACAGTCGAACTTACTTCACACCAACAATCGACATGAGGAACTTCAGATTGGCATTCACTTCATCCAGATCCGAATCGCCTTTGAATGATGCTGGTGGTTCTACCCCAGTGAACGCATATAGAGCCTTTAGTTCTCCTATATATGTTGCTTCACTTGGTGCTTTGTATCCCACGATTGCCCTCATCGCCCCGATTTTTTCCCACATTTTCTCCTCATCTAATTTGTCCTGCAAAACACAACACTGCTGAAGTCAGGATTACATTACAACATGATAATAGAGTACTCAACCAGGCTTCAATGAAAACCGTACGGAGGATACCTTGATCGGCTGATCGGTACAGGCAACAATTCAGGTCATAAGGCCGGCAATACAATAACTTTTTAGGATTAAATTAAGTGAAGAAACAAAATGAATTTGGCAAAACCTGATATGACATAAAAAACAATCTGTCCTATTATTATTATTATTATTAGTCTAATGATGCATAGATGTTGTACTTTCTAAGAGTTATACTTGAATGTTTTATAAGATGGTCTAGAATAATGTTACATTACATCTAGACAATCATGTATTCACGTGTCACATGGAGGTCTTGAATCAACATTTATATATGTCTACAAGTATAAATCGAATTAAAGAAATATGGGGACAAACCTCTCGGGATGGCACTTTTGTATCGGTCGTAGAGGCTACTTTCACATAGTTCGAGTCCAACAGAGGCCGTTTAAAAGAAGGAAGCGCCATGACATCCAAATTGTCATTAGCAGCACTTTCCTTCGTTTTGTCACCCTCTACAAATCATAAACAAATTACATGGATCAATCAAAGTATTTCAAACACATTCCAACGTGAAATTAATGTTACAAAGTAATATACCTTCAAGGCTCTCCAAAATCATGCTTGTGTTTCGGTCATCAAACAAATCCAAACCACTCTCGTCCCCTATTTCCCTTGCATCCGCATTTGCCTGAATCAATTGTTCTTTCTTCTTTTTCGAGATGGCACTTTCTATGTTTGAACTGTTTTTTTCCTGCGAACCCATATTTCTTTTCTTGGTGGTATCCCCGACGCGGCGAATCTCCCCACCGTTCTTGCTTCCTTCCTCTACTGCCGAGTCAATCTCTTTAACCATAACCGGTTCCGTTGTGGAATCATTTCCGATATTCGTCCTCCCTTCGTCCCTTATTTTTTCCAACAATCCGGTACTTCCCTTCACTATCTCTTCGGTTTCTTCATCTTCCATTGCTTCCTTTCTTTCTTCCTCTAAGCTATCATCATCTCCTTCAAGCTCATAGCCTTGCTCATCTACACTACCGGCAACGAAGTTTCTGTTCGATCCCGACCCTTGAATACGTGCGTCACCAGCCACATTCAGCCCAAGCCTCATCTCGACTCCTTGCTGTACTATATCCTCCATTTGTTCTTTTTCCTCATCTTCAATGAGGATATTTCTTTCTTGCAGAAATTGCCTATAATCATCATCATCTAACTCGACTCCACGCTTCCTGTCCATAATTCGTTCATATTCCACCACCTTTTTACCATATCCATCATCGTCTAACTTGAACCTGATTCGTTCTTCTTCATTCTCCTTTTGCATCAGATTGTGATCGTCATCTTCATCGGTATAATAATAACCTTTTTTGTCTACAATCCCTCTCATATTAACCCCTTGCTTTATATCCTCCAATTGTTGTTCCTTTTTTTCTTGATCCAGCAGGGGTGATTCTGGGGTGGGCAGTAACTTGGTCATGAGCTTATTGGTACAAGCATAGGTCGCAAATACAAACCCAAAAGGGACAGAAAACGCAACCCCCATAGCTGAAAATACTACAAGTGGAGGAAGAACCAGTGGTGCAGATGAGACGATAATACCAGTAATTACCATCTTCTTTCCAATCCCATAGCCCTTGTTCAATATCCATTTCAACATACTAGCTTCATCACCTGCTTCTTCTAATTTCCAACATGGGTCATGTTCTTGAATCGCCCATTCTGATTCTGGATCTTCCATCCTAATTATTAATGAATTTAATTAAACTAAAGCAAATTAATCAAATAGTCGATTGAAAACTGTTGTTGTTTACATTTCAATGCTATAAATTATACCTCCTATGAAACAACATGCACGATTATCCAGTTATTCTTGATTTTCCCAAATCCATCTTCATTAGTTCCTTTGATAATTATATCGCTGAGAAAAATTTCGAACAACAGATTGAATAATTGAAGCTAAGAACTACATCTAATCAAAGAGTCCATCAAGAAAAAACATCACGTATTAGTAGTTGAAAATAAGATTAGAAATAGGATATGTACCTTAGTAATGTGGATTTGTGAGATTGCTGCAATCGAGAGGATGGAAGACGGCTAAATTTGAAGGTTGAAGCATGGGTTTTGGGGAAGAGTGAAAATTGATTACTATTATGTTATTATGAAGATAAAAGACACGCGTTGGGAGGAGGGAACAGACGCTGGTTGAAAGGGATGAGAAGGTGACAGCCGTCTCCATTTCAGCATGCACCCAGAGACGAGACTTATATTATTTATTATTATTATTATTATTATTATTAGAGTATGCTAGAAACGTACTCGTGCAATGCAGCGAGATACATTACGATTTTAATGTTTCATTTTATTTTTTTGTCAATTTACAATACGATTTTGGATGGTTTTGAGAACGGCAAATTGCATGAAAAGTAACGTACTTTAGTCTAATTCCTGTTTTAGGTAACGTACTTTCAAAACTTCTATTTTGGTAGCTGAGATGTGAAATCTCAAACTTTTAAGTACCTAGTTACATATAAATGTTTACTAGGATTAGATTTTTTTTGACATGACATTTTTTATTTATTTTTTAACGTCAACTAAGAATATAAATTCCATGTCATTATTTTTTAAAATGTAAAATTTATATTTTTTAATTAAGAAGAAATTTCATATATATATTTTTTAATTCTTAAACTTATCACAATTTTCTTAAAAATCAAGCAAATCAAATTAACGTTTTTTTTAAACAATAAAATTTGTAATTCTTTTTCTTTATTAAAAAAATGACCATAAAATTTGTAAAACTATTTAAGTGATTGTAATTCTTATAATTCTTTATTAAAAAAATATCATAAAACAAAAATATTACAAAAATTAGAATCATTTAAATAATTTTATAAATTTTATGGTCATTTTTTTAATAAAGAAAAAGAATTACAAATTTTATTGATTTAAAAAAATTACGTTAATTTGATTTTCTTAGTTTTTAAGAAAATTTTGATAACTTTTTAGAATTAAAAAAATATATACGAAAGTTTGTTCTTAATTAAAAAAATATAAACTTTACATTTTAAAAAATGATGGTATGGAATTTATATTCTTAGTTGGCTTTAAAATAAATAAATAAATAATATCATGTCAAAAAAAACCTAATCCTAATAAGCATTTATATGTAACTGGGTACTTAAAAGTTTGAGATTTCACATCTCAGGTACCAAAATAGAAGTTTTGAAAGTACGTTACCTAAAACAGGAATCATACTAAAGTACGTTACTTTTTCATGCAATTTACCCTTTTGAGAAAGTGATAATGTTTTTTTTATAAATTTGTTTAATTTAGGCTTAATAATATAATGTTTTTTATATAAAAAAATTAAGTATTTTGTTAGAATTGAAAGACTATCTTATATATTTTAATGAAATCTAGAAAAAATAACCAATTACATATTTAATAATATAATTAAAATAAATTTATAATATATTAATATATTAATTAATAGCGATACATGGAAAGTTCTGCATAAGAGGAAAATATTGCACATATCAAATTGGTGGGTGTTAGAACCCTCCAGTAGTAATATGTATCATGTGCTTTGATACTTGTAAATTAATAGATTTTTAAAATCTTGCATAAAATGATGGTACCTTATGCCTAATAATTTGTATTTAAGAGTTTTTTATTCGTGCTTTATAATATAGTATATATTACGGATTTGATTCCTCATGTTTGAAAATTGTTACGGAATTGGTCCTTAAATTTCATTTATTACATGATAAACCTCCAGGCATGCATTTTGTTACGGGGTCCTTTATAGACCACATGTAGACCACGTGCTTTTATCATAAATACGTCATTATATTTTTGCTATTATAATCCATTATTTCATGCAAAAAGTTTATAATAACACAATATTTTGAGCAGAATAACTACTATAAAAAGTTTTATAATAACATATTAATTTGGGTAGAGTAACAACTATAAAATGTTTTAGAATAACACTTCATTTATTTTACTCATGGTAAAGGAATTCAAAATCTTCTAACTCAAGAAGTGAAAAATATGCTTCAGTAAACATCCACTGTTTGTTGTCTTCTCTAGTAACATAGAAAATTGTATACCATACTCTGATCAGCTTCTTTGTGTATACATTTTTTATAAGGACTATTTTGTGCTTGGTCTTCACTAACCAATCAGGTTGAATAAGTGATTTCATCATGTTGATTGTGGACATACTCAGACTAAAAGTCTTTGTTGTACTGAGTTATTCCTAACACTCTGACTGGATCAAACTCTTTAATTATTCTCACAAAGATCTTCTTTAATTACTCTTATGACACTGTGCTCCCATTTGATCACATGTTCTAACTGTGTCGGTGCACTGTTATATGTTCTTTGTCTGGGTGGCTCAGCTTGTGGTTCTGCCACAGGAGATTCATGTTGTGGTTGCTCTTTTAGTGGAGATTCAGGAACTTGCTCAGTGAGTAAATTTAGCATGTCTATATATCCTTCTTCCATAAATTCTTCATCAGAAAAGGTAAAGAATTCCTATACCTCTTCCTTGATCTTGAGCTTTGCAGTTTCTGACTCTTTAGAATTTGAATCAATGTAAATCATGTCAAAAAACATATTGTCTACCATTCTTACATATGCCTCCCTTGTATCTGCAACCTCAGTATTTTCAACCCTCGGTTCAATTTTATGATCAACATACACAACTAACAAGTTGTTCTCATCAGCACTTGTACCAGATTCTTTTACAACTCCAACATCTTTTATTTCATCAACAGTTTCATTTTGAGTTGTACCTTCAACAGATTCAAACCCTACACATGCACCTTCAGTCACTTTATGTATTTTTTTTCTCCCCTCATAGTGATCTGTATCATCCGGATCATCATGCCTTCTTTTTCGACTTTTAGCTTGTGCTTTACATGTATCCTCTAAGGTTTGCACCCTTTCGGATAATGTCACTAAGGTCTATTGGAGTGATTCTATTGAAGTCTTCACAAGATCGACTAAACTTGCAAAACTTGTTTTAACATCCTCTTTGAAAGAATTAAACTTTTCTTCCTTAACAACATTTGTCGTTGATTCAAATTGTTTCCGTAATGCTCCAATCAAATCAACATCAGTTGGGTCTACCTCATCAGCTTGAGACAAAATCTTTGTATAGAGCAATGGCTTTAGCTCATTTACTGATAAATCTTCGGACTGTCTTGGAGGAGGTGGTGTTGGTATATCTATAGAAATAGCCTTTCCTTTCAAGAATGTCTTCATTCCATCAAGATGTTCAGAAAATGATAGTTGGACAACCTTTAGAGCGTCGTCCAATAATTCTCTGGAAACAGATTCAACGAGATTCACAACTGGTCCACATAAGATACCAGTTGTCACAACAATTGATTCAACTGTGTGACCTACATTCAGTGTTGGCATAATGTTAGCACTGGTAGGATTTCCATCCGGTCCTCGTGAAATACCAATAGCTTGTAGTACTCGGGTGGTTCCAGAAATGTCACTCAGACATGCAGTAGAGACATATAGAGTCCTAGAGTGTATATTTAGATCTAGACTCAAATGTGTAACAAATGAAGTTGGCAAATGGAGCTAGTGTCTGGCTGTTTTAATATCAACACTCTCTAAATGAGAGGCCGATAGATTATGTGACAAGTATCTGTGCATTTGTGAAACAATAATATGTTGGGAGATGATTGAGTGGTTGAGTGATGTTAGTGCGTACGTCACTGGGTCCATGAAGACTTCTTCAATACCAGATCCAAACACATGTGATCCGATAGGAGATGTAGCTACCAGGGAGAATGACGCGGTTAAGTAAAGATCTTCTTGTTTTTTTGATCCTATCTCACACTCACTATATTTTTCTAGCATCCCAACACACTCCCTCTTGGAATTTTCGACTATAACTCCCTTAATCTCCCCTTCATATGTAGTAATATTCTTTATTACTTGATCAAGATGCATATTGGGTACATGCATATTGTGTTATGGACCATTATCATTGTCAACGTCTTCAAATGAGTCATCAAAATTAGCATCTCCATCTTTAGAGCGTTCATCACTAGAGGAATTTGAATGAACATTTGGATTTTCCTCAGGAATATCCTGCTCAATTAGTATAGCAGCATTTTCCTAACATGCAGATTCAGAAGCACCCCCAACTCCTGAAATTCCACTTCCATTTTCATTTTCTCTTGTCTTTCCCTAATCAAGACCGACTAGACCTAAAAGACCATCACTCATCTCAGCTAAAGCATGGGTTGCTCCTTGGGTAGGTCCCTCCGACTTTGGCTCGACCATAGGAGCAATTTCTTGCCTATATTTTAACATTTGGTGCATCCTGATCTACGTATGAGAGAAGAGCTTCGGGTAATGGCAAAGTATTCGAGAAATTGCTTTCATCTTTGAATGATCTTGAGATACTGCATTGTGAAGTCAGGACCAACAGGTGCATAGAAACATTTAGGGATTTCTCTGTTGGACCTTAGCATACTCCGAATGAACAATTGGAGAAATCTCTGATATGGGACAAATGATCTGGCTTTGGAGGGTTTACTCTTATAGGATACCATCTCTACTAACTCATTCGAAAAGATAATGGAATAGTTGCAGTGCTTATTGAACGCTACTCCATGAAATATCCTTAGCACAAACTACATATATCAAGCCCAGTGTGCTTTGAGGTGAGACACATGTTGATGATAGAGAATAAGGTGTACCATATCGGTAGAAGGTGCATTCTCTTGAATTCTGATGCAGATGTCAGCTGATTTGAGTATCGAAAAGAAATTATGTCTGTGTACAACTGATTTTCTGATGCAAAGTCATCATAGTCCTCCTTTCCTAGGAATTCATCTTTGTCAGGTAATTAGAGTACCCGTCTTAGTCTTTTCATGGTTAGCTCAATTTAAAAATGATCCACTCTTGCTTCAAAATGGTAGTTGTTCTGTTGTGAGTGTCTTCTAGAATTGCTGAAGATAGATGAGAGGTACATGAGTTGTGGTGGTAAGGCAAATTTCAGTGGGTGTCCTTTCAGTATTTCAAGAAGTACAGGGTATACAGTTCTCATTGAAAAATCAACTTTGTGGTTGTTTGGTTTGAGCTCAAGATATTTTGATCTAAGGATGAGCTGGTCTTCCGGGTTTTGGGCACTTACAGAAGGTTGGGTAGATCTTACTGATGGCATTGGGTTTTCATCATCAGAGTGGTTTGATTGGTGTTGTTCTTCTGCCGTTTTTATACCAAAAAACTATAAATGTTATCCATAAAACCCATGAAAAACAACTTGAGCAAACTTGATTTAGTTTTTTTTTAAATCAAAATTTTTTGTAAGTTGAACTTGTCGCACAACACTAGAAAATAGTGAAACTTATCGCACAACACATAAAGACATATCGCACAAGAGGTGTGCGACAAGTCAACTTATGGCAGAACAAAGGACAGATGTCGCACAAGAGGTGTGCAACATGCTGACATCTTGACTTATCGTACAACACTGATGCGATAAATCAACTTATCGCAGACAACTAAGATAAAAAAACATGCGATAACTTGAAAGAATATAATCTTGCGATAACATTGAATATAGAGATGTGCGATAACTTTGAAGATCAAGAACATATAACACCAAAATAAAAAATATACCAATAAATTCAGAAAGATTATACCCTATTACTCGATAAACAAAGCTAAACACCAAAAACCCTAAACTGATTCGGTTCGAATACGAACAGTCATGAACACATATACACATAGATCAAAAATATCAAAGAATACAATCCCACAATCAAGACCATTGAGAAAATCGACATACATGTGATGATCGAAACTGACGAATTCAAACAAAGTAGTGGAATTCGATCGAACACAAAAGGAAATACAGGTCTTTGATGAATAATATCAAGTGAGTATAATGAACAGTGAATGTCGAATGAGAATGAAAAGAGTTTAAAAAACAAACTTTTAAACCCTTAGATGACATGTGGCAAAAGATTATTGGACCACAACTCAAAAAAGAATGACTCTGAAAAATTCAACTTATCGCACGAAGAAGTGTGCGATAAACACTGTTCAAAATACTTGTCGCACAACACATGTGCGATGGACCCTAAGACCAAATATCTCACAAGGCACGTGCGATAACCACTGTTCATCCAACTTGTCGCACGACACTTGTGCGACAAACACACATTATCGCATAAAACTATGCGATAACAAGAACTTGTCGTACAACTCTTCTGCGATAAACAAATATATCGCATGAGTGTTGTGCGATAAAATCAACTTATTTTGATGTTTTAAAAGTTTTGCAATTTTTTTTTAAAGATTTACCAGCTTAAAAGATGTCTAACTTTTAACCGATTTTAAGCATTAGATTTTCAACAAAAAATTACTCCCCCTTATATGATGCATTTTTAAAATCAAAAGTTTATTTTCATCATTAAGCATTAGTAAAAAAAATTGAAAACCATTTTACAGTTTCTCCCCCTTGAAGTAAGTATAAAACACATTTTCTTGTTAAACATTGCACACTTGCACATTTTCTTCTCAAAAAACATTTTCCTTCAAAAATTTGAGAACTCCCCCCTCAAAAGATTATCTCAGGTAACAATTTATATACTCCCCCTGAAATCATGAGCACACATTAATAACAGATAAAACATATTACAGAATGAAGAAACAAGTACATAGAATTAAACTTTGAAAAAAAATATAGAATTTTGAAAAATATGAATAAGATATAAAGAAAATTCAAATAAGATGGAATTTTAAATTTGTCAAACAAAGAAAAATTCTTTGAATGAAAAATGAAAATTTTACATCATATTGAATGAACTTTATCATTTAAATGCGGTTGCCCTTAAATGCATATTTCGCAGACAAAATTAGGGTTAGACCACATGGTATAGAGAGGAAATCCCTGCCAGTGTAATCATCTAATAAAACCAATTTATATAAATCCTTTTAAATAAACAAACATATAGTTGGCACCCAGGCACAACCCAGTTAATCATATAGTTGACACACAGGCACAACATCGTTGTTAGATATAAGGTTGACACTCAGGTACAACATTGTAATAACACATTCACCGTAACAAATCCAACGTATCAATAATATGTCATATCATAGTAACAACCATTTAATAATATATGCATTTCAGTCTGAAATTGGTTATAAGAAAACTCACATTGGTCTCGTTAAATGAAGATAAACCTTAATCGATACATATTATCAAACCGAACGTGAATCTAAACCAAAGTAGCATGGATCACAAACAAAGCAATTAAAACCAATCCAATAATTTTATAAACCTATTAGGCTCTAAATGATAGACCCCAAAACACCTATTAGGCAACTTTCTACATGACTTTTGGTCGCTTCTAAAGTCGCATTAGCCACTAAATTGGTCTTCCTCGACCTACACAAACCCCTGTTCAAATCAGATTCAAACAAACTCAACACACATCTAATTAACAACTTAAAACCACCAATTAACACCTTTGGTGCTTCAAGGATCTTACAAAACATGAATGAACATGAGAAATCTTAGTACCCTTAAATCATAATGGTTAACCTAAGCACAAATGGAGGAAACCAAATACCCAATTCATGAAATAAGAGAGAAAAGAAAATAAACTTGGTCTTATCAGTTCAAGACTAAGAAGAACTCAAACACAATCATGGAGACTTTTATCAAAAAAATTTATTACTAAACCTAAAATTCTACTCACTTAATGCTCCCAACAATACCCAAAATTAAGAAAACAAAAAGGAGAGATGCCTTGCTAAACAAATCTCAAGTTGAAAATTATGCATACAACTTTTAACACCACCTTCATTAAATTTGTTTTTTTCAAACCCCTATAATCCTAATCGCACCCACATATACACCTTAGAACACATACATAATATGAAAGAAGAAAGAAGGCTACCAACTTAAATATGGGTCAAATTTTCATACTAAACCCTCCAAATTAAAATAAATACTCAACATACCCTGAACTTTTAAGTATTAAACAACTAGGTAACCTAGGTTATAACATGTTGAACCCTCTAAATGGTGCCATCCCCCTCTCTCCACAAATAGAACTGATGATAGAAAGATCTTTGCTTGAGGAGCCTGGGATGACAAATGCATCTCCATCATGTTCTACGATGCTGAAAGATAATTTTGTTTTTCCAAAAGAAGGAGATGATTTGTTTCTAAATCAAAGATGGAGATTAAATTTGTGAAAGAATTCTACAAAGGTAGAGATTGTGTTAATTTGTACTAAAGGGGGAGATTGTTGTGCATATCTTTATAGAAGATGATCTTGAATCCATAGGGGGAGATTGTTAGTGCAAAATATATGTTGGATACAAGATCATGAAGACCGAAGTTCAAGCTGAAGATAAACGTCAAAGTCAAAGAGCTAAAGTCAAACTCTCATGCTAAGTCAAAGTCATTTGTAATAAAGTCAAAGTCAAAGTTAGTGTTGTAAGTGTTTAGCCTTGTAAGAGTTTTAGTATAAATAGTGTTTTCGTTTGTAGACTCATTAGACTATGAGTTGAGCGCGTATTGAGTTAGGGAGAGAAATATTGTTTTGAGAGCTTCTGTTATAAACGAATTGAAATTGAAATATAATTTAATTGATAATTCTTGTTTGTCATCTTGATTTGCACTGATTGTGGGACACACAATTGGTATCAGAGCCGAGAAATTCAGAAGAAATTTGGTTCAATTCGAAGATTCTTGGTCGACAGTTCAAGAACACGCAAATCAACTGTTCAGATTTCATTTTCGAGCTACAATGGTTGTTTTAGTCTGAGTTTGATTGTGTTAGAATCGATTTGTTGTTTGTATTGTTTCTTCTAATTCACATCAATTTGGTGAGAATTGTGGATTTTCTTGGATTTTTTGTTCGAAGAATAGAATCGCACTGTTCTTGATTGAGTTGTAATCTCTAGAGTTTTAGATTGAAATTCGTTGATTGTATCTTTTTCGTGAGAAGGAATAGTAGAAGTCTTTAAATTTTCAGATCATATTTCACAGGTTTGATCATTTTTGAAGTTGAAAAGTTGAGTTGTTGAACGAACAGAGGAAGAACACGCTAGATCCAACAAACGCGCAAAATTCTTGCTGAAGAACACGCACGACATAGAAACTCGCAAAAGAATGAAGAACTCGCAAGTTGTGACGTGCGAGAAATAGAAACGCGCAAGATACATTATGCGAGTTTGTACTGTTCATTCCCTTCATTGTGTGAGAAGTGCTTGTTTTGCGCGAAGTGAAAAGTTCAATTTTTTTTCTAAGTGTGAAACGCACAACAGCATTGTGCGAAGTGGTTTTGGAGAAACGCGCAAGACACTCTTTGCGAGAAGCAAGAACTCGCACATCTCTCTGTGCGCGAAGTCAATACTCGTATCCTTTGTTGTGCGCGAACCTCGAACGCGCATAGCATTGCTTGCGTGAAGTTGAGTTTATTTGTTCTACACAAAGTTTTGATTTCCTTTGATCTGCATGTTTTATACTTAGTCAATTTTCTGAGTTTTTACAGCGTTGACCAAGTTTGACTTTTTGAAGGTCCAGTTTGTTTCTGAATTTATTTTTGAAGATCATTTCAAACAGTGTAAATCTCAAGATGACTTCCAAAGATGCACTTGCCATTGGTACAGATGTCAAACCACCGGTTCTTTTCAAAGGCGAATATGAACAGTGGAAAGGCCGATTCTTGGATTTTGTGGACAGACATGCAAATGGAGAAAATATTTTGATGTCCATCATGGAAGGTCCGATGATACCTCTTACTATGGAAATCCCAGATGATGAATCCTATGATAGTGAAGATGGGAATGTGGACAGAGCACAAAAGACAAAGACAGTACCAAAGGATATTTCTCAGTACACAGAAGAGCAGAAAAACAGATATAAAGTTGACAAGCAAGCTATATCTCTACTCTTGCAAAGCATACCGAATGAGATCTACATCAAAATAGACAGCTACAAGGCTATAACTAAGAAGATGTGGGATCAATTGCAGAAAATGATGATGGGATCCAAGGTTGAAAATCAAATGAAAGTGGCTAACTGCATTAATAGCTATGAGGAATTCAAAGCAAAGGAGAATGAGAGTTTGGAGGACACTTATGAGAGATTTGTTCTACTGTTGAATGAAATTGCTAAGAATAAAGTGAAGAAGAAGCAGATTGAAAACAATGTCAAGTTCTTGAGTATCCTTCAACCTGAATGGAAGAAACATACACGAAGGATGAAGCAAATGAAGGATCTCAATGACAATCCCTTGCATGAAGTCTATGAAACACTGAGACAGAATGAGGAGGAAGTTGAAGAGAAAAGAGAAGAAAAGAAAAAGTTTGAGAAAGTTGTTGATCCTATCACTTTGGTAGCTACAAAAAAAGAGAAAGAGAAGAAGGATAAGAAGAAGAAGAAGAAAGTGGTTACTTCAAGTTCTGTTGATTCTGAAGTTGGTGATTCTGACTCTGATGATGGGGAAAACTTAAAGAAAGCTATTCTACTGCTGACCCGAGCATTCCAGAAAAAGTTCTACAAGAAGCCATGATCTAATCATCAGAGGTACTCATCAGGGTCGAGAAATTTTGATCACAAAGAAAGAATTAAAGGCAGAAGGAATAAGGAGAAGAAGTTTGTTGAATGGAAACCACAGGAGAAGAAAAGATATTTGAATGATTATGGAGAGCAGAAATCTGAAGAGCTGATCAAGTGCTATAACTGCTAGTGGGTCATTATGTCAAGGACTGCCGGAAGCCAACAATGAGGAATTCAGATTACTACAAGAATAAGATGCTTCTGGAAAAACAAAAAGAGGCTGGAAAGGCTTCGATAGCGAAGGATGAATTTTGGCTTGATCACTCAGATGATGAGGAAAAGGATGAGAATGCACACATGTGCTTCAAGGGAAAGGAAGTGAAATATGACGACTCAGATGAGGAGACTTCCAATGACGTACAACTTAGTTCTGAATCTGATTTTTTAAAACAGATTGAAGCCATGATGATTGAGCTTCAAGACATATAAGCAAAACTCAAAAAGGAGAAAATTAGAGTTGCTAAGAAGCGTCAAACAATTTTTTATCTCAACAAGGAAATTGTTGGGAACAAAAACTTGCTTGATTCTCTAAAAAAAATCTACTACTATTTTTGAAAAACAAAAAGCTTGTCTTGAATCACAAATTTCTGAAACTGTTTCAAAATTAAATTCTTCTGAATGTGAGAAACAAGAGTTTGTACTAATAGTTCACAAATTGCAGGTTGATAATAAAAATTTGCAGAAAAAGTTAAATGGTTTAGAAGCAAAACTTTACACTCGTGGTCAAACAGATCAAACCATTTTTTTAAATACACCAAAGGAAGAAGATGATTTTAAAGAGAAGTGGGGTCTCGGTTACGATAACCCACACTATTTGAAGAAAGCAATCAGAAAACAACCAGCTTTATATAATTTTGATTTTTTACAAGTGGCTGATAAACATCCTCATTTGAAATCCAAATTTGTTACCAAGTCTTCTGATGAGGTTGAGGCCAAGGAAGACGAGAAAAGAAAGAACACGACAAGAATGCAACTACCATTCTGCTATAAAAAGCTGAATGATAGTTATCTTTTTGTACAACCAAAGCTTTTGTCAAATGATTATTTTGAAAGCTATTCTACTAAGGAGTTGGAGGCAAAACCTCTTAAAGCTAAAATTTATGTTTCTCCACTCGTTCTAGAAAGCAAAATTGTTGAGCTTCAAAATGTTTTAGATGATGAAAGAACTTTGGTTGAAATTGAGAAAATTGTGTTTTCTAAAGTTATGAAGAACACTGTTTTTAAATCTGATCAAAAGGTGTGTTCAAATTCTTCCAAGGCACCTCAAGTTTCTGATGATGATTTTGATGACTTATTTGCAGATTCAAATGACCTTTTAAATTCTGATGGTTCTGTTAATGAAAGTGTTAAGATGTTTGATTTCATTGCAAAACTTCCAGATCATTCTGATTTTATAATCCATTCTGATGCTTTACCTAGTGTGTTTGAGAAAGGTGAATCATCAGCTAAGGTTGATGAATGAGTTCCTGTGAGTACCTATTCTTCTAAAGGTAAAAGGCAAAGGAAAAGGTGCTCACAGAAACGGACTAACACAGGTAAGCAAAAGAAAAGACAAACTCAGAAATCTCATGTTTCTAACAAAGTTAAATCTTTTGTTTCAGAATTGAGCAAGAAAAAGTCTGAAGTGAGATTTGAATGGTGACCTAAGAAGAAGATTGAAGAGCTTACAAAATCATTACCTAAATCTGATTGTAATAGGATTTCTGTTAGTGATAGTGATTTAGTTGGTAAAATTGCTTTTCATAAACAAAAACTTGTAACTTCTTACAAGCAGTATTCAATAAAGCAATTACTCCAATTATCTCCATCCACTAAAAAGTCTTCTACATATCGTCGGACTGATTTTGTGACTCGACAATATTCTGATGTTTCGTTTGGAACATATCATGTATATAATTCTTTTGGCTCAAAAGTTTTTCAAAAGGTCAAAGGGTCTAAAATTTTAATGGATGCCAAAATCATGTGCTAACACTGTAGGACCCATCTATAAATGGGTACCTAAGCCAATCGTTTCCTGATTTCTCATGTGCAGACCCGTCATATGTGGTACTTGGATTCTGGTTGCTCCAAGCATATTACTGGGCAAAAAGATATATTGTCTAATTATATAGAGAAATTTTGTAGGAACGTTCGTTTTGGAAATGACCAGTTTTCACCGATTCTCGGATATGGTGATGTTGTACCAGAAAATGTAACGATCAAGAAGGTGAGCAACGTTGAAGGACTAGGACATAACCTATTCAACATTGGTCAGTTTTGCGACAAGGACTTAGAGGTTAATTTTAAGGCCAAGAGGTGTTGTGTGCGAACTGAAGACAGAAAAGAACTTTTGGTCGAAACGAGATAGTCAAACCTCTACACGATTAATTTGTCAAAAGTCAAGATTGATAATGAGGTGTGTCTACTTTCAAAAGCCTCTATGAAGCAAAGTTGGTTATGGTATAGACGACTATCTCACCTGAACTTTCGATACATCAACAAGCTAGTCACTGGTAATTTGGTGAAAGGACTTCCGGAGCTCAAATATGTCAAATAACATCTATGTGCTACGTGTGAGAAAGGCAAGATGAAAAGAGCTTCTCATAAGCCTAGGCCTAAACCGAGTACAAGTTCTACATTGGAATTGTTGCATATGGATCTCTGTGGTCCAATGCGAACTCAAAGCATTAACGACAAGAAATATGTATTAGTGATTGTGGACGATTTTTCCAGATACACTTGGGTTAAATTTCTGAGATCGAAAGATGAGACGCCCGATGTCATCATCACATTTTTAAAGACCACTCAAGTGAATCTGCAGAAGACAGTCAAGCTACTCAGAATAGAGAATGACACAAAATTCAAGAACAAGATTGTTGAAGATTATCTCGAATCGGTCGGGATAACACATTCATTTTCTGCTGCCAAAACACCAGAACAAAATAGAGTTGTAGAGAGGCGTAATAGAACCCTAGTGGAGGCTTCTAGCACGATGCTGAGTCAGTCAAATCTACGTTTATTTTTGTGGGCTGAAGCTATGTCAACTGCATGTTACACTCAGAATCGATCCATTATTCATCGCCGATTTGGTAAAACGCCATACACTTTAATTAGTAATCCAATACCTAGCATTAAAGATTTCCATATTTTTGGATGCATGTGTTTTGTGATGAACGACAAAGAGAACTTGAACAAGTTCATTCCGAAAGCTGAAGAAGGCATTTTCATCGGATATTCTCAGACATCAGCAGCATATAAAGTTTATTTGAAGAAATCGAAGATCGTAGTCGAGAGCGTAAATGTTACATTCGATGAAGAGATGGGTTCTGATCAAAACAGTTCAGAACCCGTGATTACTGGAGTCTTAGCTTCTGGGCAAATCAGTCCAAAACCTGTGGTTAACGTTACTAAATATGATAAAGCATTAGTGTTGAAATCTCATTTAACAAATTTAGATTTATTATTTGAATTTTTCTACGATGAGTTTCTTGGTTCTAATTTGCCAAACCTGTTGTGATTGACAGACCTGAAGGTTCAAGCATTCATCATCCAATCACTTCAGATGTCTCAACTGAATCTGTTCCCCCGATTCAGAAAAAAACTTAAATTCAAACACCTACTCCATCAGTTGAAGTTGTGAATGTTAATGAAGAGACATAAGTAACAAAATCAGTTGGATGTATGGCAACGCCTACTCAACAGACATCAAGTGTCCAACCAACTGAAGCTTTTGCACCAACTATTTCAACTGAACCCCTACTAGAACAAGAAAAAGTAGATTCTTCGATGATTCTCATGATCAATCTACATCTAATCCACTCCCTCAAGAACACAAGTGGACCAAAGAGCACCCAATACATCAAATCATTGGAGATTCGTCCAAGCCGGTGCAAACTAGGTCTACGGCATTGAACCAGTGCATGCATGATTCCTTTCTGAGTAAGATAGAGACAACCCGAGTATCTGAAGCTCTAGCTGATTCAGATTGGGTAACTGCAATGCAAGAAGAGCTTAATCAATTCAAAGTGCTTAAAGTCTGGAGACTCGTGCCACGTCCTGAAGGTAAAACAATCATTGGCACGAAATGGGTTTTCAAAAATAAGAAAGATGAAGATGGTATCGTGATAAGGAACAAAGCAAGACTTGTTGCTAAAGGATATAGGCAAGAGGAAGGCATAGATTATGACGAGACTTATGCTCCAGTTGCACGTATAGAGGCAATCAAAATATTTTTAGCCTACGCTGCACACAAGAACTTCACAGTTTATCAAATGGATGTGAAGACTGCCTTTTTGAATGACATTCTAAAGGAGGAAGTCTACGTCTTGTAGCCTGAAGGTTTTGTCAATCCAGATAAACCAAATCATGTATATATTATGGATAAAACTCTTTACGGTCTGAAGCAAGTTCCTCGCGCCTGGTATGACGTTCTATCATTTTAATTTAGATATATGTGGATGACATCATATTTGGTTTAACTAATCCAAAGTATTGTAAAAAAATTTCAAACCTTATGGTGTGCAGATTTCAGATGAGTATGATGGGAGAGATGAATTCCTTTCTCGGATTACAAGTCAAACAATTTTCTACGGGGATTTTCATTAACCAAGCGAAGTACATTTATGATATTATGAGAAAATTTAAAAAGAAAAATTGTACTCCAATTGGAACCCTGATGGCACCAGGAACTAAGATCGGAGCTGATCTTTTCAGGAAAAGTTATCGATGTTAGAACCTATAGAGGGATGATTGGTTCTTTGATGTACTTGACGGCTATTAGGCCAGATATTATGTTTTCTACGTGCTTATGTGCAAGATATCAGGCTTCACCTAAAGAATCCCATCTCTCTGCGGTAAAGCATATTTTTAGGTATCTGAAAGGCACTACAGATCTTGGTCTGTGGTATCCTAAAGATACAGGTTTTGAGCTCACAACGTTTTCAGACGCATATCATGCAGGTTGTATTCTTGACAGGAAGAGTCCTTCAGGACACATACAATTCTTAGGCGATAAACTCGCGAGTTGGGCTTCAAAGAAACAACTATGTGTATCTACTTCAACAGTTGAGGCAGAGTACGTATTTGCGGCTAGTTGCTGTTCTCAAGTGCTGTGGATGCGGACACAACTCCGAGATTATGTATTCAAGTACGACAAAATCCCGATCTACTGTGATTCAAAGAGCGCCGTTGCAATATCTGCAAACCCTGTTCAACATACGAAAACCGAGCACATCGACATGAGATATCATTTTATCAAAGACAATGTTGAAAAAGGTACAATCGAACTTTACTTTGTAAACACAGATTATCAACTTGCTGATTTGTTTACCAAGCCTCTTGACGAAAAGAGATTTAATTTTCTTATTTCAAAACTTGGCATGCTAAATCTCAAGACTTAATCTGTTGTTACCTAGTACAATTTAGATTTTGTTATTTTTCTTCGTTTCTTTACTTTTAATCTGAAAGATATTTGCACTAAAAGGTTTGTTCATGATGTTGGGAACTGAAGAAAAACTCAAGTATGGTTAATGCTGCTGGTTCAGAGTTAATACTGCTAGAAGACTTAGATTTAAAGGTTAATACTGCTGAGTGTTACTACTGCTAGTAGTTAATACTGCTAGTCAAAGTAAGTGCTGCTTGAACAAAGTTAGTACTGCTTAGCTAGGTTAGTACTGCTAGTGGTTAGTACTGCTTAGTAGTTAATGCTGCTAGAAGGAAGTTAATGCTGCTGAAGATTAATATTGCTTATATGATGAAGATTCGTATGAAAGGATATACATGGAAGCTTAGAGATATACATAGAAGATATACTGAAGATATTTTATTTATTGTAATTATTTTTGTATTCAGTATATATATTGTATTGTTTAGAATAGTTAGATAACTTTGGTTTTTCATTCTTTTAGAGAAAAAAATCAACCTCAAGGTATAGATCCTAATTCTAGAGAAGTAGAATTCGTATTGGTGAGCCTGTTCATCAATATTGAGGTTGAGTGAGTAATCTTGTAACTTCAAAGCATTCAATACAAGCTTACAGTTTGTTCTTCATATTTTCTGTATTGATTTACTGTTTCATTGAATATCAAAGTGTTATTCCGCAAACTTCTTTGATATTGTTTCTGAGAATTAATTCTTGTTAAGAATTCGATCCTGACAAGTGGTATCAGAGCCTAACTCTCACAGAAACAGTTATTCATCATGGAAAATCTTACAGAATCAAGCAGTACTTTGGTTTCTAAGGTTCCAATGCTCAAACCAAGTGAGTTTGACATGTGGAAGATCAGAATCAGACAATATATTCTTCTCACTGACTACTCAATGTGGGATATCATTGAGAATGGTCCTTCTGAAGCTGGAAGGATAGGACCAGATGGGAAAAGACCTCCACCAAAGACAGATGGTGAGAGGAAGATCAGACAGACAGAGATGAAGGCTTTGAGCACTCTGCTCTTGGCCATTCCCAATGAATATCAGCATCAATTTTGCAACTGCACTGATGCTCAGATTCTCTGGAATGCTCTAGAGAAAAGATTTGCTGGAACTAAGAGCATCAAAAGAAATCAAAGAGATGTTCTAAAGCAGCAGTATGAGAACTTCACTTCCACAAAGAATGAGTCTATGACTCAAACTTTTGATAGGTTCAATAAGCTCATAGGTGAACTGGCTACTGTAGGGGTGAAGATGGAACAAGATGATATCAACAGAAAGTTCCTCAGATCTCTTGGGGATGAATGGACTATGTACACTGTCTCATATAGACAGAGTGACAATCTGGAAGAGAAAGAACTTGATGATCTATACAATGATCTAAGAGTTTTTGAAACTGAGGTAGAAACCAAGAAGAAGCCCTCTGGTTATATTCACAATGCTGCTCTTCTTTCAGCATCCACTGATACTACTGCCAACCCTGAAGCAGTTAGTACTGCCAGTGGAGTAAGTTCAGAAAAAGGCACTGAAACTATCTTTGAAGCCTTTTTGTCCAGTCATAGCAGCAATTCTTTGATTAATGATGATCTGGATCAAATTCACCCTGATGATCTGGAGGAGATGGATATTAAATGGCAGATGGCCATGTTATCCATGAGGGTGAAAAAGTTCATTAAAAGAACTGGAAGAAATAACTTCTCTCAAAGAAGAGAAGATGGAGCTGGTTTTGACAAGACCAAGGTGGAATGTTATAAGTGTCACATGAAAGGACACTTTGCTAGAGAATGCAGGAGTGCTATTCCAAACAACAACCACCAACAAGCCCAGAATGGAGGATACAATCTGAACAAGAATCCTGCTCAAGCCCTTGTTTCTCAACAAGGAATGGGATTTGACTGGAGTGATCAAGCTGAGGAAGCCATTCAGAACCAAGCTCTTATGGCAGAAGTGTCTGATATCCCCACTGAGGTAAGTTCTAATCTTTGCACTAAATCTTGCATTGACACTGTCACAAGATACAGAGATCACAATCAAAGTATGTGTGATGACCTCAAAAGATTAGAAAAGGACAGAAGAGAGTATGTGTTGATAGTAGAGAGATTTGAAGAGCAAATCAAAGGCTTTCAAGCTAATGAACTTCAACACTCTTATGACACAAACTATTGGAAGTGGGAAAAGAATGAGTTAGAAACCAAACTGTCTAAGTCCTTAGAAGAGAATGATAGGCTGAAAGAGGAACTGTCTAAAGTTAAGCTTGACATAGAAAAGTTTTCATATGCTTCAAAAGCAATGGATTCTCTTCTAAAGGCTCAGATTCATGACAAGATGAAGCCTGGTATTGGATACAACAATACACCTCCTCCTTACAATAACAATTATATCCCTCCTACTTCAGACTTGTTAGAAACCAAGGATAAAAAGGACTTATCTGAGAAAGCCTTTAAGATAGATCCTTTGGATGAAGTAGTAGTTAAGGATTTGACTGAAAAAGGAGCCAGTGAGAACAGGGATAATAATGTGAGTAAAAAGATACCATTAGAAAACAATATTATCACCAATGAGGGATGTGGGAAAATCTGGGTCAAGTCCAAGGAGATAGAGAAGACTAACGGAAATGATAACAAGGTCCATTACAAACAAACCACAGTTGTGAATCCTGGATCTTGTAAACAGTGTGATTGCAATAAAGCCAAGAGCCTAAATTCTGGTTTAAAAAGAGGAAATCAAAGAAACTGGAATAATCAATGGGCTCAGAAACAAGGAGTTGATCTGAATAAAATCAATAGACCAAAACCTTGTTTTATATGTGGCAAGTTGAATCATTTGGCTAAGTATTGTTACTTCAACCCAATTAACCAACAGATGAACTTTAAAAGACTTGTGCAAAAACCTGTTGGTTATAGGAAGGCTGGAAAGAAACATGTGATAAAGAAATCTGTTGAAAGTAAAGGCACTTTAAAGAAAAAGATTTTAAAAGAAAGTATCAAAATGTGGGTACCTAGAAGTACTAACAGTGTTAGTACTGCTAACAATATTAGTACTGCTAACACAGTTACTACTGCTAACAGTGTTAGTACTGCTGAAAATATTAATGCTGCTAATACTGTTAATACCTCTTCAAAGGTTAATACTGCCAACACAGTTACTGCTGCTAACACAGTTACTACTTCTAACAAGGTTAGTGCTGCTAAGCATGCAAGTGCTGCCAAGGCAGTTAGTACTTCTAAAACTAGTACTGATTCTAGCAAACATAGTTCCAAGCCTATTATTGTAACAAAGTACTCCAAGAATGAGGAGTTAAAGTTCAAAAATCTTGTCAAGAAAGAATGTAAATATTTTGATGAGAAAGGGGTACCCAAGACCACTTTGGCTTGGGTTCCTATTTCATACTAATTGATTTATCTAATGTGCAGGGCAACCAATAGCTCAAGGGAAAGAGCATTTGGCATGTTGATAGTGGTTCCTCTAGGCACATGACAGGCAACATGTCATGCCTTCAGGATTTCAAGCATATTAATGGAGGACATGTTGCATTTGGAGACAATCTTACTAGTGGTAAAATAAGTGGAAAAGGTAATGTCACCAAAAGTAAGATGACATTTGAGGATGTCTACTATGTTGATCAATTAAAGTACAACCTGTTAAGTGTATCACAGGTTTGTGACAAACAACATAGTATATTATTTACAAATACTGAGTGTATGATCCTTGCTCCTGAGTTCAAGGTAGTTGATGAAAGCATGATACTACTTAGAACTCCAAGGAAGGACAATGTTTACTGTCTAGATATGGACATTGTTGATAGTGATTCATCTCTAAATTGTCTTGTTTCAAAAGCTTCTGTAGATGAATCCTCTCTTTGGCACAGAAGGATGTGTCACATGAATTTCAAGACTATGAACAAACTTGTTAAAAACAACCTTGTAAGAGGGTTACCTTCAAAAGTCTTTTCATGTGATGATCATTGTGTTGCTTGTCTTAAAGGCAAACAACACAAAACTTCTCATAAGACCAAAGAGTTAAATTCTGTTTCTTCTTGTCTCCAGTTACTGCATATGGATCTGTTTGGTCCTACAAATGTTATGAGTATAGGCAAGAAATCTTACTGCTTGGTTATTGTTGATGATTACTCCAGATTTACTTGGGTATATTTTCTAAGGACTAAGGATGAAACAAGTGGTCTTATCAAATCCTTTATTCTAAGAATTGAAAACCAAACTAATCAAAGAGTAAAAGTCATTAGATCAGATAATGGAACTGAGTTTAAAAATCATGATCTAAACACCTTTTGTGAAGAAAAAGGTATTGAGAGGCAATATAGTGCTCCTAGGACTCCTCAACAGAATGGTATTGCTGAAAGGAGGAATAGAACACTAATAGAGGCTGCTAGATCTCTGTTGGCTGATTCAAAATTGCCAATTACCTTCTGGGCTGAAGCAGTTAATACTGCTTGTTATGTCCAAAACAGAGTTCTAGTGGTCAAGCAAAAGAACAAGACCCCATATGAGCTTTTAAATAAAAGAAAACCTTTTATTGGTTTCTTCAAACCTTTTGGGTGTCCTTGTACAATTCTAAATACCAAATCTCACTTAGGTAAGTTTGATAGCAAAGCAGATGATGGATTTCTTGTTGGATATTCATCTCAGAGTAAGGCCTACAGAATATTTAACTCTTCTTCTAGAATAATTGAAGAAAGTGACAATGTCAAATGCAATGAGAGCACACCAAATCCTGTTGGATCTGGACCTCAGTGGCTATTTGACATTGATTCACTAACTAACTCTTTTAGTTTCAGTAATGAGTATACAGGAACAGGAAGTGGAGGATCAGGGATCACACAAGTTCAAGAAAGTATATCTAAATCTGTGATTTTTCCCATACCCACAGTAAATTCTGGTGAAGATTGTGAAAAGGAATCAATTACTGAACCAAGTCAAAGTGAAGAAGACACTAGAGATGAGGAGACTCAAGAAAATAATGAAGTGGCATCTGAAAACACTTCAGTTGAGCTGCATGAATCTAATCTTGAGGCTGGACTGAATGAAGAACCTAGTCATAACACCAGAGTTCAAAAGAATCATCCTCCACAGCTGGTAATAGGAGATATCTCTTCTCCTATGATGACTAGACACCAAAGCAGGCTTCAGGAAATGCAAGATCAACAACATACAGTGCTTTCTTGTTTTCTATCACAGCTTGAGCCTAAAAAGGCACATGATGCTATGAAAGAATCTAGCTGGATAGAAGCAATGCAAGAGAAACTGTTACAGTTCAAGCTACAAGATGTATGGGATCTAGTAGACCTTCCTAAAGGTCACAGAGCAATTGGCACAAAGTGGATTTTCAGAAACAAGAGAGATGAAAGAGGTATTGTCATAAGGAACAAAGCAAGACTGGTAGCTCAGGGATATACTCAAGAAGAGGGTATAGATTATGAAGAAGTGTTTGCACCTGTGGCTAGAATAGAAGCAATCAGACTATTCCTAGCCTATGCTTCTTACATGAACTTCAAAGTCTATCAAATGGATGTAAAGAGTGCATTTCTCTATGGGTCAATTGCAGAAGAAGTATATGTCTGTCAACCACCAGGGTTTGAAAACCCAAGCTATCCAGACAGGGTATACAAATTAAAGAAAGCACTTTATGGACTACATCAAGCCCCAAGAGCATGGTATGACACTCTGTCATCCTATCTCTTGGAAAATGACTTTGAAAGAGGAGTCATTGACAAGACTCTATTTATCAAAAGAAAGAAGAAGGATATCTTGCTGGTCCAAATCTATGTTGATGACATTATCTTTGGATCTACAAGAAACAACATGTGCAAGGAGTTTGAGGATTTAATGCATCAAAGGTTCAAAATGAGTTCCATGGGGGAACTTACTTTCTTCCTTGGACTCCAAGTTCAACAGAAGTCAGATGGCATTTTCATATGTCAATCCAAGTATGTGCAGGATATTCTAACCATGTTTGGTTTCTCAGAATCAAAACCTGCCAGCACACCTATGGAAACACACAAGCAGATCACAGCAGATCTTGAGGGGGAGGATATGGATGTGCATCATTATAGATCCATGATTGGCTCTCTCATGTATCTCACAGCATCAAGGCCATATATAATGTTTCCAGTCTGTGTATGTGCAAGATTTCAAGTTAGGCCAAAGCAATCTCACTTTCAAGCTGTTAAGAGGATATTCAGATATCTCAAAGGGCAACCCAGATTGGGACTTTGGTATCCTCATAACTCACCTTTTGACCTAATAGCATACTCAGACAGTGATCTAGGTGGGGCAAACTTGGACAGAAAATCTACTTCTGGAGGATGTCAGTTTTTGGGTGCTAGACTAGTCTCATGGCAGTGCAAGAAACAAACCACAGTATCCACATCTACAACAGAGGCAGAGTACATAGCAGCTGCAAGTTGCTGTTCTCAAGTCTTATGGATTCAGAATCAAATGTTGGATTATGGGGTAACCTTTCTACACACTCCAATCTTTATTGACAACAGCAGTGCTATTAGCATTGTAAATAATCCAGTCAAGCACTCAAAGACAAAGCACATTGAGATCAGGTATCACTTCATAAGAGACTGTAATGAAAAGAAACTTATTCAAGTTGTAAAAGTTCACACTGATAATCAGTTTGCTGATTTATTCACTAAAGCTTTTGATGTGGGTAGATTCACTTTCTTGGTAACAAGTGTGGGAATGATCAACTCTGAATAATCCCCTTCTCAAAAAGTGGTTTTATACCTGTATATTTTTATTCTTGGTGTTACTAATCTTCTTTTTCAGGATATGCATAGCAGTACTCAGTGTTTAGCAAGTTTAAAAGGAGTAAGTTCAGTTAATACTGCTAGTAGTTAATACTGCTTTCAGTTAATACTGCTGGTAGTTAATACTGCTTTTAGTTAATACTGCTAGTAGTTAATACTGCTAGTTAGTTAATACTGCTTTCAGTTAATACTGCTAGTAGTTAATACTGCTAGTGGTTAATACTGCTAGTAGTTAATACTGCTTTCAGTTAATACTGCTAGTAGTTAATACTGCTAGTGGTTAATACTGCTAGTAGTTAATACTGCTTTCAGTTAATACTGCTAGTAGTTAATACTGCTAGTGGTTAATACTGCTAGTAGTTAATACTGCTTTCAGTTAATACTGCTAGTAGTTAATACTGCTCTAGGTTAATACTGCTTATATTCCGAATACTATAAATACTCTTTGCCCGCCTAAAAGTTCATAACGACTCTTTGCATACTGTTCTCTTGCGCTCAAAACCTTTTCTCTCTCAAGTTCGAAGTTTTCAGGCAAGTTTTTCACTAAGATCAATGGCATCCATGACTTTCATCGACGAGCACAACGAGATTGCGATGCTACAAAAGCCAAAGCAAGCTTCAGGATTTCATCAGATTGTGGATTTCCTCAAGACAAGCCACATTGCTCATGCTCTTATTGTATCCCCTACAATCTACATTGAGCATCAAAGGCAGTTCTGGGCTAATGCAACCATTGTTGTGGAAAATGGTGTGCAAATGATCAAGACCAGAATCTGTGATCAATCACTAACAGTTACTGAAGAGGTTATTCGCATCAGTCTACGTCTAGACGATGCCTCTGGTATAACTTCTATCCCAAACGATGAACTGTTTTCAAATCTTACAAGAATGGGGTATGGAGGCCCATTGGGAGTTTTCAAATTTTCTAAAGCAAAATTCTCACCCCAATGGCGTTTCTTTGTTCATACTCTTATGCATTGTATCTCCAAAAAGACTACTGGATGGAGTGAGTTCAGCAGCACTATTGCTTATGCTTTGGTGTGCTTGGCCACTGCCAGAAAGTATAATTTTTCTAAAATGATTTTCAATGATCTTGTCTCAAACATGGGAAACAAAAAGAGCTTTTTTATGTATCCCAGGTTTGTTCAAGAAGTTATTACTCATGAATTAACGGATATACCTCAACCTGTTGGGGTATATGTACCTAAACCCCCCAAAGGCAAGGTTTTCTCAAATATGAGAAGATCTGCTGGGGACTCTGAAGGAGTTGACACCCCATTGTTCTCTACAATGATGGTGGTGTCCCAAACCAATGAAGGTATGGCAGCAGGGTCAAGGCCCCCATTAGACCAACCCACTGCTAGCCAAGCCCAACCTTCCCTCTCAAAATCAATTCCCCAGTCCCTTCTTGAAAAACCAACCTCTCCTATCACCCAAACTTACAAAAGGAAACAGGTAAAGAAGGCTCCTTCCCTTCTTGTACCATTACCCACTCAGCCTTTAAGCCCTCTAAGGGAGAATTCTCCCCTAGAGAATATCCAAAGGGAAACCACAAGGGTGTCTCCCAACCCAAAGGAGGTGCTCTCTGAGGAGGAGGTAGAGCATATGGGTGATGAGGCTGCCACTACTCCTGCTAGCACAGAGGAGGAAAGTGGTAACATCAATAAGACCTCCCCCATGGCAACTTTGAATGAACAATCATTTGAAGGTCCCTGGTGCCAAGAAACCACAGGGGTGGACAGTGCTTCTGCTAGGCAGAAGACTTCCACTAATAAAAGATCCCATGATCCTTCAATAGGGGGTAACACTCCTGGAGAAGGTGAGGACAGATATAACTATGATGAATTGATGGAGACAATGGGTAACATCAACATAGATGTTCTGAAACAAGGAAAAGAAATAGAGGAGATGAAGCTGGTGATCCTGTCACAACAAGTCCAGATTGCAAAACTAAAGAAGATGGTGACAAGGCTGATTCAAAAGAAGAAAAGGAAACAATTTGTGCTAAAGAGAAGGGAACCAGTGTCTGATGCTCCCAAAAAGGGGGAGTCAGAGGCTGAAGTAAACCTGAATGAGGAAAAAGAACAAGTTGAGGGGGAGCATGATGGGGAGAAGAACAGTATTGAGGGAGAGTTAGAAGCAGAAACTGTTAATACTGCTGAAACTTCACAAGCAGTAGTAACAGAGTTATCTCCAACAGAAATTGAAGTAGCTGAAATGCTCATCAAAGCAAAGAATGACACTCCCAAAACAAAGGGAGTGGTCATAAATGAAGGGGGAGAAAAAGGAGAAGTGAGCAAGAAAGATAACAGTAAGAAGCCAATGAACAAAGACAAAGGAAAAGCAAAGATGGTGGAATCTGATCAACCAGTCAAGAAGCAAAGGTTGGTTGAATCAGATGAAGCTCTAGCCCGGAAGATGCAGGAGGATATTGAAAAAGAAGAAAGAGTTCAGGTTGAAAAAGACAGGGAGATGGCAAAGGCTCTAGCTGCTGAATTAAATGAAGCTTATCAGAAAGGGCTTGAAACAGAGAAAGCTAAGCAAAGGGCAATAAGCTTGAGAAAGGCCATGTTAGTCAAATCAAGTGCAAAGAAAAGAAGACCTTCACAAACTTACCTTGCCACTCAGGAAAGAAACAAAATGATAACTTTCTTGAGGAGTGCAATTGGGGTAAAGAAAGAAATGTTTGTGAAGATGACTTTTGATCAAATCAGGGATCTTTATGAGAAAGAAATGGGGAAGCTGAAAAATAATGAAAAGGATAGAGTGGAGTTTGAAAAGAAGGCAAAGGAGAGATATGATGTGAATATACATCAACCATTCCCTGAAAGTGAAGAGGGAACTCCTATCAAAGAAAGGGCAGAGAACAAGGAAGAAAAGAAGAAGGAAGCTACTTTAGTGCAGGTTCAAAAGACTCTGAAAAGAACCAAAATGATGGCTAAAAGAAAGAAAAGTGTAAAGAAGCCTAGAGTAGAAGAAGAGCAAAAGGTTACTGAAGAAGAAGAGGCACCTCAGAATGAAGCTAAAACTCAGGAAGAAATACCACAGAGTTCAGATGTAAACATGTACATGGTGGTAATGGATAAAATTCCAAAGCCTATTTCAGTTGAACCTGTTGGATTTAAACCTCCTGAAGTTATCCATTGGGATATTATGGAGGTGGATGGCAAAGAATACATCAGATTGAAAAGAAATGATGAGAAGTATGAAGTATACAACACCTGGAACAAAATTGTCAGAGAGTGTTCAAGATCTGATTTGGAAGAAATGTTTGAAGTGGGGATGAAAATTTATGCAGATCAGTTGAAAGCTCCAGGGTTACCTATAGTGAAGCTGGTCATGGAATACTTGTGTATGTTATTCAATCCAGAAGTAGTGAAGCACTTAATCAGAGATGTGTTCAAAACTGTTAGAGGATGGACTCTCTATGAAAGGAGTGGAGTCTATGAACTAGCATTGGATACTTTTCACATGGAGTACTACTTGGTGGATAGGGTCTACAAGCATACAAATCTTAAGCTTCATGCCATGTTGAATAAGAAGTTGGGTTGTGCACCAAATTCAGAAATGGCCAAGTATCTAATTCAGAGGACTATCAATCAGAGTATGGGACTGGATCCTAATATTGGAGTAGATCAATGAAGATTTTGGGAGCATCTGAAGAACTTGACTTCTCTTCTTAAAAGTCAAGTTAGGGGGAGATTGTTGGGAACTGAAGAAAAACTCAAGTATGGTTAATGCTGCTGGTTCAGAGTTAATACTGCTAGAAGACTTAGATTTAAAGGTTAATACTGCTGAGTGTTACTACTGCTAGTAGTTAATACTGCTAGTCAAAGTAAGTGCTGCTTGAACAAAGTTAGTACTGCTTAGCTAGGTTAGTACTGCTAGTGGTTAGTACTGCTTAGTAGTTAATGCTGCTAGAAGGAAGTTAATGCTGCTGAAGATTAATATTGCTTATATGATGAAGATTCGTATGAAAGGATATACATGGAAGCTTAGAGATATACATAGAAGATATACTGAAGATATTTTATTTATTGTAATTATTTTTGTATTCAGTATATATATTGTATTGTTTAGAATAGTTAGATAACTTTGGTTTTTCATTCTTTTAGAGAAAAAAATCAACCTCAAGGTATAGATCCTAATTCTAGAGAAGTAGAATTCGTATTGGTGAGCCTGTTCATCAATATTGAGGTTGAGTGAGTAATCTTGTAACTTCAAAGCATTCAATACAAGCTTACAGTTTGTTCTTCATATTTTCTGTATTGATTTACTGTTTCATTGAATATCAAAGTGTTATTCCGCAAACTTCTTTGATATTGTTTCTGAGAATTAATTCTTGTTAAGAATTCGATCCTGACACATGATTTCAGGGGGTGTGTGAGACAATATTAACATGATCTACATTTTAAGCGAATTAGAGATTTCTGCATATATTCTTACACTGATATATGTTATGATGCAAATTTTCATGGGGAGTAAGGACAATGATTTCTGATTACATCAGATCAGAACTCATTCTTAACATGTTTTATTGTTTTCATGTCTTTTATTATTTAATAAAAGTTTTGTGAATAAGACTTTGTGCTTTGATGACTTTTGACTGATTGCAGATTTTGAGGGGGAGCTTACATGTTCATATCGAATATGATTTTGAAGCTGACTTAATGAGATTGAAGCTGATCGTAAGGATCATTCTAAACTTAATCTCATACATGTCTGAAAGAAGGACGACTTTCAGATATGAAAACATGTTCGTAAATGTTCAAACCACTTCTCTATTCTTAAACAGATTTCATGAATTAAGAAGTGTGATTTTAAATGTTTTCATTTTTTTTTCATGAGCTAAATTGTTAAACAAACCGTGTGTTTCCAAAGATAAATACTTGTGTATTATCTTTTCCATATACTTTCAAGTATTCACACACACCAGTTTTGTATTTTGTTGTTTATGTTATAATCATGTCTTAAACTAACCAATTTTTCGATGGTGATACACCCCGTTTGACCTTTATTGATATATCAACGCTCAAATATCAATTAAAACGATGATTTCATTCAAAACATTTCTTTCAAGAATGTCTATAATTGTTCTTATAGACATCATCCTATTTTTCATGACCTAAACCTTGATTGATAAATCATTCATATTTGATCTTTTCATACATTGTCAGATTTTTAAACAAGTTTCTTGTATTCATTTCATTTATTCAATATACTTGTTTTGAAATATCTTCCATAATTAAAATGCTCAAATCTTCATGATTATATTCATGAGCATACAAATATCTGACATGTATCCATTATGTGATCTAACTGCAAAGTTAAACAATTTGAGCAACACTTTGCTTATAGGACAACATGGGAATTGTGTGAGCTTAATAGAACTTCTATGGATTCACGTTAACTAGTGTTTCCTACCCAAGAAGTTATCCTTGAGTGATCGAGAGGCGAGGAGTCAAAATATCTGAGATGTGGGTATGTGTGATGAGGTAAAATGTAAAATAAAGTTTGGTTAGAAGTGAGCTACAATGATAAAAAGAAAGAGGGTGAGAGATCAAAGTAAAAGAATATCAAACTCTGCACCAACTTTTTCTGAGCCGGGCAACCACATTATCTGTTGTTTCACAATTCTTCGTGAACTTCATTGAAACAAGCAACTAGCCTATGCCAACTCTTGTTTGAAACCCCATCAACTACTCATCTTTTTCTTAAAAAGAAGATGTTTCAATTTCTCTTGGGGATGCAACATATAATCTATCGGGTTTTTATTTGGAAAATCTGGATATTGAAAAAGAAGGAAGTCTGCCCCACCTTCGCACTTCGATCATGCACAATTGAGTCCGTGTATTACTGTTATTGTCTCAATAGTTTACACAATTTTGAGCTAATTATTAAAAGCTGTTATTCCCAGATTCTAGTTTCTAATCACTTACAAGTAATCAAACAAACAATTCAAACAATTACCTGTTTTGATTAATCTTCTCCATCCAACAATTACACTTTCTCTCTATAAAACTCTTTCTCTCTCTCTCTACAAGATTTCTCTCTCAAACGTATTCTCTCTCTCTAAATCACACGGTTCAATTCACACACTTGAACTCTACTACTAAAACAGAAATTAAAAGACTATTTATACCAACTCCTAATACAAGAAAACTAAATTACAAAAAATACAAATACATTTGACTTTTATTACAAAAGACTTTGACTTTAATAAGGGTTGACTTTCTTCAGCTTTGACTTTCTTGAACTTTGACCTTCAGTCTTCTTGATCTTGTATCCAACATATTTATGCTCTAACAATCTCCCCCTTTGGATTCAAGATCACTGTTGAAAGATCTAATCACTTTAAGCTCTGTCAGTACAATCTCCCCTTTTGTTTAACGGTATTCTTTCCAAAACTGTCTTCAAATGATTAACAATCTCCCCAAAACTTTCACAAGACACTTTCATATTTTGGAAAGAAATTATCTTCAGAATCAACTCAGATTGCTGTAGCAAATAATCTTCAAAGAAAATTTCCTCAAAAACAGCACATCTTCAGAAATTATTTGATCTTCTTCAAATCTTTACTTTGAATCTTCTGACTTGGACGTTTCTGAAAATCATCTCTCAAAACTTTATCATTTCTTGATACCATCTCCCCCTTTTTGATGATTTGAGCATCTATATCATCAAAACTTTTCTTCCAAGAAATGTCTTTGACCATTCTGATATGTCAAACTGAGCCTCTGATTCTGTGATCCATAACCAAGTATTCATCTAGATCTTTGCAAATCCAGAAAAAATAAGAACATGTAACTCCTGAATCAACAAATGAATCAGTTAAAATGCCTGTCAGTAACACGAAATCACTGTGTGTAACGAATACACAATATAAAGGAGCCTTTTGATGTTCACCCCCCCAGGGCTTCCGTCCAATCATCGAAATACCACAAAGGCAATTTCTATGAATGTTATGACAAAGAAACAAATTCCTTGTGTGTTTGTGCATGTGTAGAAAGAATTAAGCACGATGATTGCTTTTCAATAAGGCTCAAAGTTGTGTAAACCACTGAGACAACAATAGATAAACATAGACTCTAAGTGCATGATTGAAGTGCGAAGGTGGGCCAGACTTCCTTCTTTTTCAATATCCAGATTTTCCAAATGAAAACCAGATAGATTATATGCTGCGTCCCCTTGAAGATGTGAAACATTTTCTTGTTAAGAAGAAAAGGAGTGGCTGGTGGGGTGAAAGTCAAGAGTTAGCATGGGCTAGTTGCCTGTTTCAATAACGTTCACCAAAGAATTGTGAAACGCTAGTAATGTGGCTGCCCGACTCAGAAAGTAGTTGGTGCAGAGTTTTAATATTCTTTTACTTTGATCTCACACCCTCTTTTCTTTAATCATTAAGCTCACTACTAACCAAACTCTCTTTTCCATTTTACCTAATCACACCCACACTCATTTCTTTTAGACTCCTCACACTCAATCTCTATGGATTAACTTCTTGGGTAGAAATCACTGGTTAACGTGATTTCATAGAAGTTAATTGAAGTCCTAGCACAAAGAACCCATATTTCCTATGAAAGCATGTGTTGCTCAAATGGTTTAACTATAACAGTTAAAGCTCATATACAAATGTCAGATGTAAATATGCTCAGAAATATAATCATGAAGATTGGAGCATTTTTAGACATTGAAGCATTTTCAAAGAAGTATATGAAATGAATGAACATGAATGCAAAAGGCTTGTTTGAAAATCTGACATTGTATGAAAATGATCATAAATGAAATGATATAACAATCAAAGCTTAAGGTCAAGAATAATGGATATTGTCTATACGAAACAAAAATATAGACATTCTTGAATAAAACGTTTCGAAATGAAATATCGCTCAAAAATTCTTTGAATTACAAGAGGAGTGTCTTACCATCGAAAAAATTGTTTCAATTTAGAGACATGGTAAGAACATTTTAAACAAAAATTGAAACCGGTGTGTGTGAATACTTGAAAGTATATAGAAAAGACAATATGCAAGTATTAATCTTTGGAAACACACGGTTTGTTTATCAATTAAGCACAAAAATAAAATGAAAACATTTAAAATCACACTTCCAAATTATAAAATCTGTTTAAAATTCGTAAAGTGGTTTGAACATTTCAGAACATGTTTTCTATATCTGAAAGTTGTCCTTCTTTCAGATACATTTGAGATTAAGATAAGAAATTTACCTTTTAGCTTTGTCTTAAATCTCATGAAGTCATGCTTAAGTCAAAATGATATGATCGTGTCATCCTCTCTCATCCTGCATAAGTCTCAAAGTCTAGTCAAAAATTTATTCACAAAATTTATTCGAAAATAAAAGACATAAAGCAGTAAAATGATTAAAGTACGAGTTCTGATCTGAAATAATCAGAAATCGTAGTCTTACTCCTTTTGATGTGATTTATATGCTCCCCCTAAAATCATGCATCACAAAAAAAAAAAATTATCAGTTAAATAAAATGCAGAAATTAGATAAGCTCCCCCTCAAAAGAATGTAGATCATCTTAAAGTGCATCTCATTCTCCCCCTGATATCATAAGCAAACTATTAAAGTGCAGATATCTTTCAGAAATAATGATAAAGAAAATGATGAAAAAGAACAATACTTAACTATATTAGGTAATAACTGATTATGTCTTCAGATTTAACATACCAAGCTTAGAGATAAGAAAATTAAATCTCTTTTCATCTAATGGTTTGGTAAATAAATCTGCAAGTTGATAATATGTTTTTACAAAATAGAGTTCAATTGTTTCTTTTTCTACATTATCCTTAATAAAATGATACCTGACATCAATGTGTTTGGTTATCGTATGTTGGACAGGATTAGCAGATATTGCGATTGCACTCTTCGAGTCACAATATATTGGAATTTTATCGAACTTGAATCCATAGTCTCGCAGCTGTGTTCGCATCCACAATACTTGAGAGCAGCAACTGGCAGCAGCTACGTACTCTGCTTCAGCAGTTGATGTAGAAACGCATAATTGTTTCTTTGATGCCCAACTAACGAGCTTGTCTCCAAGAAATTGAACATGACCTGAAGTGCTCTTTCTGTCTAACATGCAACCTGCATGATCTGCATCTGAATAGGCAGTCAGTTGAAAACCAGTATCCTTAGGATACCACAAACCAAGATCTGCAGTCCCCTTCAAATACCTAAAAATCCTTTTGACAACAGCCAAATGGGATTCTTTAGGAGCAGCCTGATATCTAGAACATAAGCATGTTGAAAACATAATATCTGGTCTACTAGATGTAAGATACATTAACGATCCTATCATACCTCTATAAGTTCTAACATCAACACTTTTACCCGAAGGATCAGTATTAATTTTAGTACCTGGTGCCATCGGGGTTCCAATTGGTTTGCAATTTTCCATTTTGTATTTCCGAAGAATATCCTAAATGTACTTAGATTGGTTAATGAAAATCCCCGTTGAAAATTGTTTAACTTGTAATCCAAGAGAGAAATTCATCTCTCCCATCATACTCATTTGAAAACGTGACACCATGAGGTTAGAAAAGTTTTTGCAATATTTAGGATTTGTAGAGCCAAATATTATATCATCAACATATATTTGAATAAGGATGGTATCGACTTTTTCCTTTTTGATGAACAAAGTGGTATCAACCTTACCTTTGGAAAAACCGGACTTGACCAAGAATTTAGATAGAACATCATACCATGCTCGAGGGGCTTGTTTTAAGCCATATAGGGCTTTATCCAGGATGTAGACATGATCTGGCTTATCTTGATTGACGAACCCTTCTGGTTGAGACACGTATACTTCCTCCTTAAGAATGCCATTCAGAAAGGCTGTTTTCACATCCATCTGAAAGACTGTGAAATTCTTATGAGCTGCGTAGGCTAGAAACATGCGGATTGCCTCTATACGCGCTACTGGAGCATACGTCTCATCGTAGTCTATGCCTTCCTCTTGCCGGTAACCTTTGGCAACAAGTCTAGCTTTGTTCCTTATGACAATACCATCTTCATCCTTCTTGTTTTTGAACACCCATTTAGTGTCAATCACGGATTTACCTTCCGGTTTTGGAACTAATCTCCAGACCTTCAGGGCTTCAAACTGATTTAATTCTTCTTGCATAGCAGATACCCAATCCGAATCAACTAAAGCCTCTGATACTCGTGTTGGCTTAATCTTACTGAGGAATGAGTCATGCATACATTGATTAAGAGTCGCTGACCTCGTTTGTACAGGCTTGTTGAGATCTCCAATTACTTGATGTAATGGATGCTCTTTAGTCCAGCGATGCTCATGAGGGAGTGGAGTAGATGAAGATTGATCATGATCATCATCTAAAAATCCACTATCAGGCTCTTCAGTTTGAATAATAGGAGGGAGGTTTACAGTTGAAGTTTCAGGTGCAGAAGCATCATTTGGAACAGCAGACTCTGGCTGTTGAGTAGACAATATATCACACCCAACTGAAACAGTTACTTCTGGCTCAGCATTTACTTGTACATCTTCAACTGTAGGAGTATTCAATGGAACATGAGTTTCTGACTGAATGGGGGATACAGGTTCAATTATAACTTCTGAAATGACTGGATGATTGCAGCTTGTGTCTTCAGACCTGTCAGTCACAACAGATTTAGGCAAATTAGATCCTAGAAACTCATCATAAAATAATTCAAATAACAAATCTAAATCAGATAAATGTGAAATAGATGTAGAAGCGTTATTCGAATTATTCATTGTAGAAGCAGGTTCTGGACTGATCTGCTTAGAAGCTAATACTCCAGTGATCACGAGTTCTGAACTGAGTTGTTCAGAAGCCATTTCTTCATCAAATGTTACATTGATGCTCTCGACAACTATCTTAGACTTTTTCAGATAAACACGATATGTTACAGATGTTGAAGAGTAGCCAATGAAGATGCCTTCGTCCGCCTTAGCACTAAATTTGTTCAGATTCTCTCTGTCGTTAAGCACGAAACACTTACACCCAAATATATGAAAATACTTGATTGTCGGTGTTCTGTTGTTGATCAGCTCATATGGAGTCTTTTGAAAACGGCGGTGAATCATGGATCGATTTTGAGTATGGCATGCAGTCGACACAGCTTCTGCTCACAAGAATAGAGGTAAGTCCGATTGGCTAAGCATAATCCGAGAGGCCTCGACTAGCGTTCGATTTCGCCTTTCGACTACTCCATTTTGTTCAGGCGTACGAACAACAGAGTACTGATGTGATATCCCGGCCGATTCGAGATATTCTTCAACTATCTTGTTTTTGAACTCTGTGCCATTGTCCGTTCGAAGAAACTTGACTTGTCTTTGCATATTCACCTGGGTCGTCTTTAAGAAAGTAATGAGAACTTCGGGAGTCACATCTTTTGATCGAAGAAATTTGACCCACGTGTATCTTGAGTAATCGTCCACAATAACCAACACGTATTTCTTTCCACCCAAGCTTTGTGTTCTCATCGGACCACACAAATCCATATGCAGTAACTCTAACGGACAACTAGTGCTTGGTTCAGGCTTCAATTTATGCGCGACTCTCTTCATCTTACCCTTCTCACATGCAACACATAAGTGTTCTTTCTCATATTTCATCTCAGGAAGTCCTTTTACCAATTTTCTACTAACCAGCTTGTTGATATAACGAAAATTCAGATGTGATAAACGTCTGTGCCAGAGCCAACTTTGTTGCATTGAAGCTTTTGTCATTAAGCAAACTTGATTGTCAATATGGACTTTGGACAGGTTGATGGTATAGAGGTTTGTCTTGCGATGTCCACCTAAGAGTTCTGTGCCGTCTTCAGTACGAACCGAACAACTCTTAGATTTAAAGTTGACCTCTAACCCTTTATCGCAGAATTGACCAATGCTAAACAGGTTGTACCCTAAGCCTTCGACATAACTCACCTTATTGATCGTTATGTTATCATGAATGATGTCACCATATCCTAAGATTGGTGAAAGCTGATCGTTTCCAAATCTGACATTTCCACTGAATTTCTCTGTATAATTAGACAATAAAGCTTTTTGCCCAGTCATATGCTTGGAACATCCACTGTCCAAGTACCACATATGCCGGGTCTGCAAGAGAAATCAGGAAATAATAGATTTAGGTACCCATTTAAAAACGGGTCTTAACAGATTAGTACAAGATTTTGGTATCCATTTAAATATGGACCCTCCTTTTCTTTGAAAACTTTTAAAAACATTTGACCTTGAAGAATAAACATGATAAGATCCAAACCAATCAGAAGAATTATGAGAATAAGGAAAATCATTTCTCCGATAATGATAAGATTTAGTAGTAATAGGAGATAATTGAATCAATTGCTTTATTGAATAACGCTTGTAAGAAGTTACAAGGTTTTGTTTATGAGAAGCATATTGACAAACTACATCAGAATCACTACTATCAGATCTAGTACAAGAATTATCAGAAACTGATTCAGTTATCTCATCATCCTTCCTTTTTGGTCGCCATTCGGTTCTCGCTTTCGACCTTTTCTTCCTTATATCCGAAACAAAAGATTTAGATTTATTAGGAAAATCAGATTTCTGAGATTGATTTTTCTTACGTTTACCAGTGTTATTCTTGTTCTGTGAATGCTGTTTCTTATGTTTCTTACCATTAGCATAGTAATCAGCATTCCCAGAAACTGATTCACCAACCTTAGTTGATGATTCACCTTTCTCATGTACACTTGGTAAAACTTTTCCATTTATGATAAAAGTAGAATGATTTGGAAGTTGAGCAGTAAAGTCAAACATATCAATTTCCTCGATACACCCTTCATCAGAATTTAGAAAATCATTTGCAGACTCAAATAGATCATCAAAATCAGTCTTAGAAGTTTGAGATACTTTTGAAGATGTAGAACACACTTTAGATTTGCAAATAAAATCTGTGTTCTTTAATACTGTAGAAAATACGTTTTGTGTTAGATCACTCAAAATTCTTTCATCAGATAAAATATTTTCTAACTCAATTATTTTTCTCTCTAAGACAAGTGGAGGTACATAAATTTTGGCTTGAACAGGTTTTGCCTCCATCTCAGTCGAAGAATAACTAGCAAAATAATCAGTTGAAAGAAATTTTGGTGTTTTAGAAAGATAACTATCATTCAGTCTTTCATAACAGAATGGTAGTTGCATTTTCTTCAAATTCATTCTTTTCTCATCTTCTTTTTCCTCTACTTCTTTTGATGCTTTGGTGATAAATTTGGGTTTCAAATGAGGATATTCATCAACTGCATACATATAATTTGCATTATATAGACCTGGCTGTTTTCTGATAGCTTTTTCTAAGTAATGAGGATTATCAAACCCTAATCCCCATTTTTCTTTAAAATCAGCATCTTCATCAGGTGTATTCAAAAAAATAGTTTGATCTGTTTGGCCTCTAAGATACAATTTTGCTTCCAAACCATTTACCTTTTTCTCTAAAGTCTTGTTCTCAACCTGCAGTCTAAACGATTTTAGAACACATTCTTGTTTTTAGAATCAGACTTAAACAATTGTTTTTGCAATTCAGAAATCTTACTTTCAAAACAATCTTTTTCATTTTGAAAAACAGAAGCAGATTTGCGTAGAGAATCAATTAAATCTTTGTTCTCAATAACTGAAGTGTTGAGCTCAAAGACCTTTTCATTTCTCCTAGCAACTCTGTCTTTTTCCTTTTTCAATTTATTTTGAAGATCTTGATGTTCGACCCTCATGGCTTCCATTTTGGTCATGAAATCATTTACAGTTAAGTTCATTACCTCATCAGCAGTCTCATCATCTGAATCATCATCTTTCACTTCTTTTCCCATCAAGCATAGATGAGCAGTCTCTTCTTGTTCTTCCTCATCAGAATGATCCAACCAGTATTCATCTTCAGCCATTAATGCCCTGCCAGCTTCTTGTTGTTTGGCCAAGAGCAATTTGTTTTGATAATATTCGGAGTTGCGAACCTTTGGCTTTCGACATTCTTTTGCATAATGTCCGAACTTGCCACAGTTGTAGCATTTGATCAGATCATTAACTGTCTTCTTTTCAGTACTTGTGTAATCATTTACATACTTCTTCTTTTCTTCTGGCTTTTTCTCAATCATTCTATTTCCTTCCATTCTTTCTCTATGCTCGTGGTTCTTTGAGCTTGATGAAGAATATCTCTGAGAATTGGATCCGGGCTTCTTGTAGAACTTCTTTTGGAAAGGTCGGGTTAACAATAGCATAGCCTGATTGAGACTTTCTCCATCATCTCCATCAGATTCAAACTCTGATTCAGAACTAAATACCACTGTCTTCTTCTTATTCTTCTTCTCTATCTTTTCTTTCTCTTTCTCTCTAGCTACTAATGCTATAGGATCAACAACTTTCTCAACTTTTTTTTTCTCAGCTCTTTTCTCTTCTACCTCTTCTTCATTCTGTCGCAGAGTCTCGTAGACTTCATGTAGAGGTATTTCGCTCAAATCCTTCATTTGTTTCATCCTTCGCGTGTGCTCTTTCCATTCAGGTTGCAATATGCTGAGAAACTTTACATTGTTCTCAATCTGTTGCTTGTTGACCATGTTCTTGGAAAGCTCATTCAGAAGCAACATAAACCTATCATAGGTTTCCTCCAAGCTTTCATTTTCTTTTGCTCTAAATTCTTCGTAGCTGTTTATGCAGTTAGCTACCTTCATTTGGTTTCCAACTCTAGAACCCAACATCATTTTTCTTAATTGATCCCACATTGATTTTGCAGTTTCATTGTAGCTATCCATTTTCACATATATCTCATTTGTCATGCTTTGTAAAAGCAAAGATCTGGCTTGTTTATCAGCATCAAACCTTTTCTTTTGTTCATCAGAAAAACTAGCATACTTTTTATCCACTCTCCTTGTTCTCGGAGCTCCATCTGAATCATTACCACCAGCAAGAATCTCCTCAGTAGGTTTCTTCATTGGGCCTTGTGTGATAGATTTCAGAATGTTCTCTCCATTTGATTGTCTATCAACAAAGTCCAAAAATATATCTCTCCATTGTTCATATTCTCCTTTGAACAACACCGGAGGCTTGACATCAGTTCCAATTGAGAGAGCGTCTCTGGAAGTCATCCTGTATTTACCTGTTTTAAACAAATATGCAATAAGAAACTAGAACTGATCGTTAGTCCAAAATATGAAATCACAAAAATACAAGAAATCTTGAAATAGAAATTCAGGAATTTTGATCACAATCAGAAATTTTGATCACAATCAGAAATTTTCACTATTAAAAGCCATATTACTGTTTTGAAAAATTTCTCATAAAATATTCTAAGTATAGAAACTCGCAAGTCACTATTAAAATATGAAACTCGCAGATGCTGAAACTCGCAAACAACTGTTTACTAAGAAACTCGCAGGCTTAAGCTTGCGCGTTTGTGAAACTCGCACGCAAAGACTTGCGTGTTTTGTAAAACTCGCTAGCCGCTAAAACTCGCTAGATGCTTAAACTCGCAAGAGACTATTCACTTAAGAACTCGCAGATAGAGACGTGCGCGTTTTGATAAACTCGCTAGTCGCTACTAGCGCGTTTTGACCAAACTCGCAGAACAACCAAACTCGTAGATCGTCCAAACTCGCAGATCGAACAAACTCGCAGATCACTATTCCGGCTTAAACTCGCACCCTTCGATTAGTGCGTTTGTAGAACTCGCAGATCACTACGTGCGCGTTCTAGTCCTTAGAAAAACTTTCTCACTTTTTCAAACTCGCGGACTTCAATCAGCGAGTTTCTAGAACTCGCAGATAACTCCTTGCGCGTTTGATACCAAAATCAATTCTTTGACTTGCGCTTTCTTGCGGATGATTCTTGCGCATTTGAACGATGAACTTGCGCGTTCTATGAATCTAGAGCGTTCTTCAGAGTTCCGTGCGTGTTCTTCATTTGATCGATCATAAACCACTTGAAACAATGATTTACACTCCAAAACTTTGTGAAATCGATCGACTATTCATCTAGAACACAAATCAAGCACTGATTTTCAATTACAAACACTAAAAGTATAAAATGATCTATAGAACAGTGCTTTAAAAACTCGTGACTAAAAATTCAATAAAATCCAACAATATGAGAAAATTAAAGTGCAATTCAGAAATTAAAGTACATAGACTCGATCTATTACATTTTTCGAACAATTCCTAATCAAAATCTGCTCCAAAAACACATTAAAACTCAAAATTCGATTCTCGGCTCAAGAACAGTGACGAACCAACACTTTCTTGGATTTCTTGATCTGATTTCACTTTGGATCTGCTCTGATACCAATTGTTATTCCCAGATTCTAGTTTCTAATCACTAACAAGTAATCAAACAAATAATTCAAACAATTACCTGTTTTGATTAATCTTCTCAATTCAACAATTACATTTTCTCTCTCTAAAACTCTTTCTGTCTCTCTACAAGATTTCTCTCTCAAACGTATTCTCTCTCTCTAAATCACACGGTTCAATTCACACACTTGAACTCTACTACTAAAACAGAAATTAAAAGACTATTTATACCAACTCCTAATACAAGAAAACTAAAATACAAAAAATACAAATACATTTGACTTTTGTTACAAAAGACTTTGACTTTAATAAGAGTTGACTTTCTTCAGCTTTGACTTTCTTGAACTTTGACCTTCAGTCTTCTTGATTTTGTATCCAACATATTTATGCTCTAACAAAAGCAATCATCATGCTTAATTCTTTCATACACAAGCACGTATACACAGGAAATTCGTTTTTCTGTTTACACGTTTATAGTTTAACCTTGTGTTATTCGATGATTGAATAGAAGACCTGGGGAGTGAACATCAAAAAGATCCTTTCCAATGTGTATTTGTTACACACAGTGGCTTCGTGCTATTGACAGACATCTTAACTGATTCATTTGTTGTTTCAGGTGTTACATTCATATTTGTCTGAATTTGAAAAGATTCGGATGAATACTTTATGAATTGACGGATGATCAGAGGCTCTTGTGACAAAGATCAATGGTCAAAAAAGTTTACTGCCATTTCTTGAAGAAGTTTTGATGATTTTTGTGCTACATCATGAAAAAGGGGGAGAAGATAATTTCAAGAAATGTTGGGTGAAGAATAGTTTTGGAGTTGATTAAGAATTTGAAAGGAATTTATGATTCGAGAAAGATGATTTGAAGAAAGTTCATTGAAAGATTATGTCAAAGAATGCAATTTATGTGAAGAGTTTACAAGATTGAAAGAGAAAGTTCAAAGAATTCAAAATGTTTGCAGAAATTTACTGAAATTTTCTTTAAAGATGATTTGCTGAAGCAAACTGAGCTAAATCAGAAGATAATTTCTTTCTGAGGTCTGAAAGAGGCTTCTACAACCTTTTGGGGAGGTTGTTAAAGCTTATTGAAAAAGTTTTTGTTCAAAGACTTTGGGGAGATTACTGAAAGTTTGAAGATTGCTTAAAGAAAAAGGGGAGATCGTTCTATGATGCTGAAAGATAATTTTGTTTTTCCAAAAGAAGGAGATGATTTGTTTCGAAATCAAAGAGGGAAATTAAATTTGTGAAAGAATTCTACAAAGGCAGAGATTGTGTTAATTTGTACTATAGGGGGAGATTGTTGTGCATATCTTTTCGGAAGATGATCTTGAATCCAAAGGGGGAGATTGTTAGTGAAAAATATATGCTGGATATAAGATCATGAAGACTGAAGTTCAAGCTGAAGATAAACGTCAAAGTCAAAGAGCTCAAGTCAAACTCTCATGCTAAATCAAAGTCATTTGTAATAAAGTCAAAGTCAAAGTTAGTGTTGTAAGTGTTTAGCCTTATAAGAGTTTTAGTATAAATAGTGTTTTCGTTTGTAGACTCATTAGACTATGAGTTGAGCACGTATTGAGTTAGGGAGAGAAATATTGTTTTGAGAGATTCTGTTTTAAACGAATTGAAATTGAAATATTATTTAATTGATAATTCTTGTTTGTCATCTTGATTTGCACTGATTATGGGACACACAAATCAAGTACCTAAAAGCCATAAAAACATCATTCTAAGAGACCATGACTTCAAACCCGTACAAACAATTCATATATGTTATGTTCCTGATAAAGAAATTGGTAGGTTTGATGGGATGGACTACTTTTTTGAATCAAAGGAGTTCAAAGAGATGAATGTTGGATTTCTTTTAAGACCAGACACAGGATTCGACTAATGATCGGTATGGGAGATTATTTCGGCTTATCTGGTTTGGATTTTGATTTTGATTTTGATTTAAGAGATCTAGATTTAGATTTTCGATTTTTTTATTTTAATTTGGATTTGAGGTTTATATTTTGATTTTGTATTTGATATTTGGATTTAGGCTGAAGGACAACGAACGGAGGTTTATCTAGAGACGATGACCGGAAGGGATTCATAGGGTAGTGAAGGACGTTATTAGGAAGGGTTGAATTAGACACGTGATGAAAGTCAAGTGGACATTAGAAAATGACTTTTAGTTTTAGAAAATGAGATAAAAATCTTAAAAAACTAAAGTAGACTAATTGGCGATTCAGATACTGATTTTGCAGGGTCTAAAGTAGACAGGTGCACAACTTGAAGCTGCTAATTACTAGGTGGAAATTTGGTCAGCTGGTCCAGTAAGAAACAACATTCGGTCTTCACTTCTACTGTTGAGGCTGAATATTTTTCAACTGGAAGTTGTTGTGCTCAGATCTTGTGGATCAATAATCAACTACAGGACTATGATCAGTTATACTCTAGAGTCCCCATATTGTGTGACAATTTAAGTGCTATAGCTATTGCAAACAACCCGGTGCTTCACTCCAGATCAAAGCACATAGATATCAGATATCACTTTATTAGAGATCATATCTCTAAAGGTGATATTGAGTTGCACTTCATTCCTACTGACCTTCAGTTAGCAGATATCTTTACCAAGCCTCTAGATGAAGCAAGATTCAACTTACTGATTGGATCTCTAGGTATGTTAAATTTTGAGTAAAAAAAATTCAGTCTTAACTACCGAAAAATTGATTTGGTAGAACTTGTGAGGTCCAATGAGATCAATTGAATTGATTGATAAAGATTAACAAGAGATTGTTGGGAGGAATCTATAGTTTTATTGAACAAACACAAACTACACTACAGAGAACGGAATTCGTACACATGCTACATTGTTAGAAATGAAAGTTACAAACAACGAACACTAACATAATCTATTTATACCCAATACCCTTGTATACATTAAGCCCAAATCCATTACAAGGCCCAATACAAACAATAAAGGATTACTTTACTAAACTTTCTAAAATAGAACATATTTATGTTCTAACATTCTCCCTCTAAGTTTTGTAAAGTAATCATTCTCTTTTCAGCTTAGCTTCAACTCCTCTCTCCCTTGATTTCTTTAGAAAAGTTAGCGTTGCATAAACTTCAAAGCTCCTCTAGCTCCCCCTTGAAAGTAGCTCTTATCCTTGAAGTTTCAACTTTAATACCAGATCTGATGTAGACCATAACCTTAACTGAGTGCACAAAAAGACAACTTTTGACTCTTGTAAACCCAACACATTCCGTATGCCCACAAGAATGATATGTGTTGAATTATGGAATGACAACCAAGTGCATCTTTAGTGTATAACATCTGATCTTTCTTTAAACCTCGAGTTGAAATAAGAATTCAACTTAAGAACTTAATCTGATCAGCTTATAGAAGGTAGCATCCGGTAGCAACACTACAAGGCAAGGGTTAGAAGGCGATTACTGTTCAACAACTGATGAAAGACACTCATTTTCTGATAACTTTCCAGAATACTGAACAATCAAACACATAACTCCTTTCTTCACGAATTAGCTGGATGATTAAAAGCACTAAGGATTCTGAATCACAACTCAAGCATCAGAACAATGATTGCAGTCGCTCACTCTACTGATTGATCAGGTCAGAAGAATGATAAAGAGCACTCAACGGTCTAACAACAAAAGAAGCTCTGCAGACTGATGATTGCAAATGCTCAGGCAACTAACTCAATCTAATCAGAGATTAAATCCTTAAATCCAGTATCTGAAAATCTTGACAAACATGATCACTCGTGAAAGATTAGATCAGTTGCTAAGTATATGTGACCAACATATGATAAGAGTGATGTCACATATGCATTACGCGTAAAAAGCTCGGGAACAGGGCAAACTTGTAGCAAAATGGGTTCAAAACAGTCATTTTCTCAAAAAGTCACAAACTTTTCGCATAACACTAACAATTCGCAGATCACTATTCCAATTTAGCACAATTCGCATGATGGCATTAGCCGAAAACTCCAGAAGTCGCATAGGCCTACGTGCGAATTCTTAATTTTTGCACGTGCCTACGTGCGAATTCCTCCCTTCTCGCATAATTCACTCCTGCGAATTCCTGACTTTTCACATCACTCACACATACGAAGTCTTGACTTCTCGCATCTTACTCCATGCGAATTATTTACTTTTTGCATCACTCTTCTATACGAATTCCACACTTAACAAAATTTCATCTTCAAAGAATTTCATCATGCGAATTCTTAAACATTTTGCATATGTTTCTTGTGCGAATTCCGTTCTTAATAAAAATATCATCCTCAAGGAACATGCTAATTTTGACATGCGAATTCTTCTATTCGAGTTCTTCCATTTTCATGCGAGTTCTTCAATTAATCATGCGTATTCTGTGGATCTCGAATGTTTTACACTGAAATCTTCAAATTAACCTTCTATACTTCGAATTTTGAGTTGAAACTTTGTGAGCAGGTTCGAAAACATCACTAGAGCACAATTGTAGTTGATGATCTATTTCAAAAACAACTTTAAAGGACACTTTGATCTCAACACAATGATATACCAAATTTTCGAACAAAAAGTCTCAAAATCGATCAATTTGTCCAGAATTGTTGGAATAAAACATAATTAATGATTCCATGAAGTTCGTTTATATCCTCAGAATCAAATTAACATCAAGAACATCCAAATTCACAACAAATTCCAGAATTCAAAAAAAAAAATTCTTCACAGTAACTGTTCTTCAATCCAATCTGATCTCGATCGTGCGATGAATAATTTGTCGTTAGGCTCTGATACCACTTGTGAGGTCCAATGAGATCAATTGAATTGATTGATAAAGATTAACAAGAGATTGTTGGGAGGAATCTGTAGTTTTATTGAACAAACACAAACTACACTACAGAGAACGGAATTCGTACACAGGCTACATTGTTACAAATGAAAGTTACAAACAACTAACACGAATAGACTCTATTTATACCCAATACCCTTGTACACATTAAGCCCAAACCCATTACAAGGCCCAATACAAACAATAAAGTATTACTTTACTAAACTTCATAAAATAGAACATATTTATGTTCTAGCAAAAGTCTCTATCGAACACTTTCTTTGATAGACTCTGTTTACTAAATTATTCCAAGTCTTCACTACCGAAAAACTCTTACCGAAACCTCTAAACCCTATCAAACTTCTCTTTCGGCAAGACTTTTTGTCTACCGAATTTTCTAACCTTCGGCAAGATTTTCCTTTATCTACCAAATTCTCTAAACCTTCGGCAATACCTTCTATCTACAGAATCACCCTCTTACCGAAACCTCTCCTTATTTCATCTTCCTTTTCGGTAGGGTTTCTCTTTGCCGAATTTAGATGCTGACGTGGTAAATCTTATCCATTATTTGTCGAAATCTTATTAACACCTCTGTCCTTCCTATTCAATCACCCCACATCCCTGACATTGGCTGTTTTTCGGCCCCTTCCACTTTCCCACGTTTCCATCAACCCTAAAACCATCACTACCATAATTATTTTCATTCAATTTCATTAAGCACTTTTTGACATCCGGTTTTCCCTCCACCCTATATATTCTTCCTTTAACCTTTCTTCTTTCTTTTACCATCTTCTGAAAATTCTCAAGCTCTCCCTCTCTCAAAAACCTGCAATTTTCTTTTCTCGAACACTCATCAATAGCATCTTCCAAGTCTTCAAAGTCAAGCAAGAGCACCCCCTTACAAAGGAATCTCTTCTATTTCCCGCATGCAACCACATTGCAAGTCTAAGTGCAGATATCAATCACCCGGAATTAAACAGGTATCCACCTTTTTTCAGCGATCACCTCTCCAACACGCCCTCACTGCTTCTCCCAAAATGAGCAAAATGCTCCTTGGGAGCTTCTGGCTCACTTGCTCATATGATGAAGAAACTCATATCGTTTTCGTCTCCATTCTCTCGGATTCTGACCATCCGGACCTTACCTTCGGAGTTGAAGATTTCCGTTCAATCCTTCAACTTCCGGTTTTTACTCCATATGCTCCCTTCCTTACTAATCGTGAGCAAGAGGAAGTCATTGCGGCCCTCAACTAAATTCATGATGGGAAGTCTAAAGGCTTTGACACTCTACTCCCCAAGAACATATGCGGAGTATGGAACTTCTTTTTCTCCCACCTTATCTACTACATATCCCACAAAACTTCCGGGTGAGATCAGTCTCCTGCACACATCACAAGGTTGGCCCATGCACTGATATTCATTCGGCCTATCGACTTTGCTCAAGTAATTTTTGACTCCATTACTGCTGTGATCTCGCCGTCTCGATCCCCTCACGTGGATCTTCCACGTTTCTTGTCGTTGATTATCAACAACAAGCTTAAGGCAATTATTGATGCCGATGCAAAGCTCCCCGAGCCGACTATCTCTTACGACTTGTTGCCAAAACAAGTCTTCAAGCAAGTTTTGAACAAGGGAGCAAATGCTATGGACAACCTACTGACTCCAGGTATGATTTCTTTTGCTACAACTCCCAATCCGATTTGGGGCGCCCCTGTGGCTGTGCATACCGAAAGGCCTCAACAATCATTGGGTCACAACATTTCGGTGGCCCCTATTCCCCCTTCTTATTCCCGAGCCAAATCGGTAGCCACCAAAAAGAAACCATCAAAGGCTACCGGTAACGCCACCCTTGCTGCAATGACACTGTCTCTGAAAGAACCTTCGGAGACTACCCATGTCAAATCCCCTTCTTCCTTGAAGCGGCGGGGCTCTAAATCCCCACCTAAGTCTCGTTCTAAGAGGCTTAGGAAACCTCTTATGGCCAAGCCACAAACTCCCCCTACCGATTCTCCAAAATTGGTGGAGGTTGAAATTCTCCTAGTTGGGCCACAGGAATCTATCAAGCCTAAGCCTGCCTCCTCCATTCCCTCTCAAAAGGGTTTGGTTGTACAATCGGCGACCCTCACTAAACCTTCACCAACATTTCAGTTGTTGGATGAAGATGAGTTGGTTTCCTGCCCGGACCAACACTTCTCTTCTCCACAGCACGACCTTACACCCGGGTCTATACCTGATATTTCTGCACGATTCAATGAAGAATCGACCTTTACAGGGTCGGTTCCAAGGGTCCCAATAACTTTCTGGAAATGTTATTTCTGGATACCACCTCCTATGATGCTACCGAACAACAAACTCCTTCTCCTAAGGAACAGGATTCGGCAATGGTTCACTCGGCGGAAAGTTCCCTATCACCAAAGAATCCTTCACTTACACGTTCTCCCAAGAGGCCTTCACCGAAACAACCATCCCCCAAGAAACCTTAACCGAAAACCTCACTTAGAAAGAGGGTGAGAGATCAGAGTAAAAGAATATCAAACTCTGCACCAAACTTTTTCTGAGTTGGGCAGCCACATTACTGTTGTTTCATAATTCTTTCGTGAACTTCATTGAAACAGGCAACTAGCCCATGCCAACTCTTGCATATTAACCCACCAACTACTCATTCTTTTCTTATCAAAATAATGTTTCATATTTTAAAGGGGAAGCAACACATCATCTATCAAATCTTCATTTGGAATATATTCATATTGAAAAAGAAGGAAATTTGCCCCACCTTCGAACATCATTCATGCACATTGAGTCTATGTATTATCTGTTGTTGTCTCCACAATTTACATATTTTGAGCCTGTGAAAGCTTTAATTGCTTCAATCATTTCTAAACACGCACGAGCACACAAGGAATATGTTTCTTTGTCTTAACATTCATAGAAAATTCCTTTGTGGTTTTTCAATGATTGAATGGAAGTCCTGGGGGAGTGAACATCAAAAAGCTCCTTTCCAATGTACATCCGTTGTACACAGTGGCTCTGTGCTACTGACAGGCAGATTAAGTGATTCATTTGTTGATTCAGGGTTAACAATCCTAATTTTTCTGAATTTGAAAAGATTCGGATAAATACATTTATGAATAGATGGCAAAATATTCCAATTAGATCAGACAGAGTTCATATTCTCTTTGGCTGAGATTGTTTATATATTTTTCCAAAGGGGGAGAACATCATTGTTACTCGTGAAGACTGTGCTTATTTGATTCTAAAAGGGGAGATATTTCAAAGATAGAGCTGACGTTGAAATGTTTTGATGATTCTGATTCTCACAATTCATCAAAAAGGGGGAGAAATTTCAAGATTTCAAAGTCAGATTATTGTTTATCATAAAAGGGGAAAAATTTACAGAGATGATTCAAAGCTAAATTTCTGAAGAGAGCAAAGTCAAGTGAAAGTTGTAAAGCTGAGGAAATTTGAATTTCAAATCTGAGCAAATTTTAATGATTGCTGGGTTGAAGAGATTTTGTGAAAGCATGATGGATTTTATGACAAATGGAGGAGATTGTTGAAGATCTTAAAGTTTTGAAGATTTCAAAGTTTTCAAAGAATGTCAAAGTTGTTCAAGATTTGAAGGTATTAAAGATTCTTTGTTGAAGATTTTTCAAGAGAAAGAAGACCTGAAGATTAGTGTCAATTTTTTTAATCTTGAATCCAAAGGTGGAGATTGTTAGACCAATATTGTATTCAAGATTAAAAGAGGGTCAAAAGTGTAATTGTATAATAGTGTAAGTACTACTTTGTATATTGTATTGTAAAGTCAAAGTTTTTGACCTTGTGCTTAGTTAGACTACTTAGTCATGTTGACCATATAAATAGAAGGTTAATGTCTTTGTAATAATAAACGCATCAAAGAGAGATTATAGATACGTAGATTAGAACACACCGAGATTACACACAGAGAGAGCTTGAGAGACAAATGCATAAAATAGGTATATGAATCTATAGAGTTGTTGTAATCATTGAGAAATCAATAAAGATCGATTCCTACATTCTTGTGTATTGATTTTACTGAGATTGGAACTGGAACAACATTTGGTATCAAGGAAGTTCACGGGTTCGGATCCCATGGAGTGCATTTAAATTCCAAAGGCATGATGTGCAGCCATTGACTTCTAGCGAAGATCTTATTAGTACTGGCATATGCTGGGGGGGGGGGGGAATTGTTGGGTCATTGACCAGCATCTTCCTAAATCGAAATGTGGCGCTGGCTACTACACTATAAGGAAATAAAGTTGTGCCTTATCCATCAGCAATTGCTTTTGGCGTAGTGGTAAGCGCTTGATCATAACATGTGGTATCAGAGCAGATTCGATTAAAAATCAACAAACCATGGCTTCGCAGCCTATTTTTCTGCTTTTTGATTGATTTGTGATTTGTGCACTATAATTGTATGAAAATTTGATTGTATATTGATTGAATAGCATCATAGAGTCGATTTAACACAATCGCACTGTAATTTTCGATTGAATTTGAGTTTTTGTGAGTTTTTGTGTTCAAGAGTTCTACGTACTGTTTAAACATCGAAATGTACGTTTGAGTGGATTTTATTGAAATTCAGTATTTGTAATCGACTCTTGTAGTGTTTGTGGATAAATTGGTAAAAATTCAGATAAATTTCAAAGATTTGATAAGGTTTTGATCGATTTGAAGTGATTTTAGATCGAAAACTGAAGAACTCGCATGGAAGTCTGAAGAACTTGCAAGATCTATAGAATTCGCATAGCTCCTTGTTAAGTCCAAATATTGTATTCAAGATTTATTAGGAAAGTCAATGTTAGAAGTCAACAACGTCAAAGTCTTAAGAAATGTCAAAGTTGTCTTGTTTTCTTAATCATTAAGTTTTACTTTTAGTTTGTGGTATAAATAGGATTAGGCTTTGTTAATCTTGTAAGAACTTCATTTATAACATTTCAGACATATTAGATTCAAGATCTACTTTCTCTCTCTACTCTCTCTCTAGATTTCATTGCTAAATCATTGTTTGTTTGAGAATTGCTTGATAATAAGGGATTAACAATTGGTATCAGAGCCTTAACAAACAATTTTCAGAAAAGATTTGCACAAAATGTTGGATCGATGTCTAAATTTTTGGATCAAAAAGTTGATTTTCTTGAAAATTTTCAAGAACACAGATTTTACTCCGACAAATCATATTTTCAGTAATTAGCTGCTATTTGTTTGCAAAAATGATTTCATTGTGATCGTTTGCTATTTTAGAATGATTCTTGCTTCAATTCTATCACAGATTGTTCATTTTTTCAAATTTTAATTTTTTTTTGAAAATCTGGAAATTTTTCTAAGAACACAGTTTTCAACTCAAATGTTCACTGGTTGAATCAAAATTGTTTGATATGTTGATTTTAATCTGAAATTGCCTTTAGAAATAAGTTTAGACTTGAATTTTGATTGTATTGATACTCTTTTGAGTTTTAAATTTGCAGATTTCAAGAGTCAATTTTGTGATTTCGGTCAAGAACATCATTAAATCGGCAAGTTGTTTCTGTGAATTGAAATTGGTGGCTATGATTTGCTTTGTTAATGGACGATTTAGTTGATTTGTAAATCAATTTCAATGGTTCACTTTGCATTTCGGTCGACTCACGCAAAGCCTAACTTTGCGTTTCAGCTTATTCACGCAAACTTGGTTTGCGCTTTTCACTTATAACGCAAACCACAGGATTACGCTTCTGTCTGCTCACGTAAACCACAGGTTTGCGTCTCTTACCTCTCACGCAAACCCAAGAGGAGTTGTCATAAAATCACAAATGGAGCGGTGGATGTAAGGATAATATTCAAGTGGGTCGGTGGTGGATGTAAGGATAATATTCAAGTGGGTCGGTGGTGGATGTATTCAATTGAAATTGGAATTCAAAGATTGGTTTGAAAATTGCAATGGCGGTGGAAGGAATTAACAACAATCGATGCTGCAGAATTGTAGGACGTTGGTTGTATTTTAATTTGAATGTTTCTAAATTCATCATGGGTATCATGGGTCTGTGTTCAATCTTAAATGTTTGACAGATTTGTTTTTGATCGTGGGTTGGTGCATATGTTCACGCAAAATCACAGGGGCATTAGTTTCTGCAGTGAATAAAGTTTCTGCAGTAATTGATCATCTCACGCAAACTTCAATTAATTTCAAGATAGCATTCAGTGGAGGTGATAGATTTTTTTTGATTGGAGGAAATGTTTTAGTGGGGCACCATGAATGTTTCATTTTGATTCCACAGGTTTGCATGAATGTTGGTGATAGCATGGTTGGTTTAATTAAACATGCAGGTTTGAATTTCATTTTGATTCCACAGGTTTGCGCCATGAATGTTTCACGCAAACCATAGGTTTGCGCCACTAGTCTTTCACGCAAAATTTACTGCACAGTTCGGTGAAATCAATTTCAAATCAGTGGAGAAGTATTGGTTTTTCAATTGAGAAATCAAGTTTGTGAGCTGTAGTTTATTGAATGAAATCGTGGATTGTGATTGGCTATCCAAGTTGTGGTGGATGTCATGGTAAATTGAATTTGGAGAAAGAAAATCATGTGGAATTTTCTTGATTGACTAAACTTGCAAATTTTGATTGGATATTCAATTCTAATGGGTCGGCGGATTTCATAAACAAATCGGTGGCCATTAGATATAAAATTCGGTTGTTTGAGAGTTTGCGCCATCAACAGTTTGCCCAAAATTGTGTCTTGTGTTACCAACTGTTCGCGATAAGCTTAATTTGCGCCATTTTCTGCTCGTGAGAAGTTTGGTTTGCGCTACCTATAGTTCACGAAAAACTCAGTCTTGAGCCACTAATTGTTAGCGCATAACAAGTGTTGTTCAAATTTTAAATTTTGTGCAAAGATTTTAATTTGATCTGATTTTTGATTTTCTGATTTACAGTTTGGGAACGATCATTTTTTTTATCAAGCTGTTTCTCATTCAAAGTTTTCTGAGAGAGAAATTTTTTAGATTGTCTGTATTTTGTTTTTGAATTCATTTCAACTGACGATAATTTTGTCAAATTCTGTTTGAAACAGGATGAGTTCTCCAATTTTACTCAGAGGAAGATACGAGCAGTGGAAAACTGATTTTTTCAAATTTGTAGATACACATGAGCTGAGTTGCTATATCAGATTGTCATTGACTGAAGGAGAGATGAAATCTCGTACTCAAACAGAAGATTGTACTGAGGATCGGGAGAAAAGAAAGAGTGCTGATAATATGGCTCGAATTTTTTTGTTGAATAGTATTCGTCATGAGATTAATAGTCACATAAATATCTATCAGTTGACAGGAAAAGATTTATACAAGTCAACAGGAAAGGAGATATGGGACTATCTTGAATGGACGATGTTAGGGCCAACGGTTGTGTCTGAGCTAAAAGGAAAGATTTCTGAGTTGGAAGCTAAAATTCAGCAGACAGTGTCTGTTGAGAGCAATAAGCAGAAAGTTAACAAATTGGAATCTGAGAATGCTGAGCTTCAAAGGAGAATATCTGACTTGCAACAAACGATGGTCAAAGAAAAATCTGATTTTGAAAGTAAAAAGAAAGAGTTTGCTAAGAAGTTTTCAGAATTTTTCAGGAAGAGTGCTGATGAGAAGAAAGCAGTTGAGCTTAAATGCATAAAGCTTTCTCAACAAGTTTCCGATTTTGAGAAAGTACTTATTTTGGAAAGAGAGAAGTTTGTTAAAGAAAAGAGGTCCATTGGAGAGAAGAACGTTGGATTCTTTAAAGAAATATCCGGCCAAAGAAAGGATGCTGAGACGGGATTTGAAGAAGAAAGAAGCATATTTGAGACTGAGATCAAAAAGCTGACTGCCAAGTTATCTGAACTATCTGCGAGTGCACTGAAAGAGCAAAAAGCGAAGTCTGAATTCAAGGAAAATATTGATCTGCTTGTCAAAGAAAGAGACAGTCTTGCATCAAAGATTAAAGAACTTGAAAAGACAGCTTCAAGTTCAAATCAGAAAACTGTTTCTTCCAAGAGGTCAGTCAAATCTTATGATCAGATTCGTAGTACTAACCTTTTCTATGACAGGAATATAGATGGTTCAGGTACACATCAAAGCAGAATGAGATACAAAGGAGAGGAACTGGTTTGGAAGAAGAAACCAGTTAAAGAAGAAATGACAGATGAGCTGAAAGGAAAGACATCATGTGTACATACACACGAAGCTAAGAAGAATAAAGCGCATAAAGGTAAACCTGACCATATCTACTCGAGAGATCAATTGCTCAGGTTTTTAGGTAAGAAATATTATTATTCTTACTGTTGTACACATGATCATATTCACAAAACGAGTGATCATTTCTGGTATGGTTCTTACTCGATTACCCCCACACGAACTGCAACTAACTTTTATGGACCCAAATACCAGTGGGTACCAAAGAAGAAAACTGATTCTGTGTTGCAGGCACCTCAAGTCAAGGGGGAGTAAGAGAACGATGGCTCTTGAGTAAATCAGCTCAAGACCCGAACTTCAATGTCAGAAATATGGCTCTTGAATAACACAGTTCAAGACCAATACCTCAATGTCAAGACAATGGCTTCTAAGTACACAGCTTAGGACCCGTTCTTCAAAGGAGTTTGACTTCTAAACACAACATTTTAGGACTCGGACTTCAGCGATCAAAAAGACCTTACTACTGTGTTTTTTCATCCGATAGATATGATGGTCTACATCCCAAAAGAATTGATCTGATCTCTATCCTATACTGTTTTATTGATAGATTTTTCTGATATGATGGTCTACAATTCTAAAGGGAGTGTCTGATCTCTATCCTATTTTAACTGATATATCTCAGATGCTTAATTTAAGGGGGAGTAAAGGTGATGACTTCTGATTAATTTAGATCAGAACTCATACTATAAACCGTTTTACTGCTTTCTTTTATTTTTCTTTTAATAAATGTTCTGAATAAAGTGGCTTCTAATCACATGACAGATCAGGACCCATTTTTCAACAATCAAAGAAGGATATTATGCTAATATCCAGGGGGAGCTCAAAAAACATAAATCATTATATCATGATTTGAGGGGGAACTTAAAGGTAAATATCTTCTGATCCTAGATCTCGGATTGTTTGAAAGAAGAACAACTTTCAAGCATGAAAAACATTTTCTGAAATGTTCAAACCACTTCTCTATTCTCAAAAGATTTCATGAATTCAGAAGTGACCTTTTAAATGTTTTTCAAATTTTGAGCTTAATGTTTAACTGAACGTGTGTTTCCAAAGATCAATACTCGTGTATTGTCTTTTCCATATACTGTAAAGTATTCACACACATTGGTTCAGTATTTTATTTGAATTTGTTATTGCCATGTCTCTAAAAGAACCAATTTTTCTATGGTAATACCCCCGTTTGCTTTCAAAGTTGTTGAGTATCATTCATCTTTTTCATATTTGTACTTTCATTGATAAATTGTTTATATTCATTCATATAAACAAAATTTCCAATTCTTTGATACCCAAACCTTTTGATTTGATCTGATTGATTCATTGTCAGATTCTCAAAACAATTCTTTTGACTTTATTTCATTCATTCAATATCATTGTTTTGAGAAATCTTCAAAGTTCAATTGCTCAAATTTCATTCATATTTTTAAATGAGCATACATTCTGACATTGTTATCTTTTTGAGCTTAACTGTTTCAGTTAAATTGTTGAGAAACCATGCTTCTTAGGAAATATCATGGGATTCGTGTGTGAGCTTAAACAGAACTTCCATGGATTCACGCAACCTGTGTTTCCTACCCAGGAAGTTATCCTTGAGTGATTGAGGGGTGAGGGGTTAAAATCAAAGAGTGGGGGATATAACTCATCCAGTTGAGTTATTCTCATTGTGCTGAGTAAAAAAATGGAAATGAGAGTTTGGTTAGAAGTGAGCTAAATGTTAAAAAGAAAGAGGGTGTGAGATCAGAGTTAAAAGAATATCAGAACTCTGCACCAACTTCTTTCTGATCCGGGCAACCACATATACTGATTGGTTCACATTCTTTGGTGGCCATCATTGAAATAGACAGTGAGCCCATGCCAACTCTTGCTATTACCCCACCAACCACTCGTTTCTTTCTCGAAAAAGAAATGTTTCATTTTCTTGGGGACGCAACACATATGCTATCTAATCTTCACTCGGAAGATTTAGATATTGAAAAAGAAGGAAAGTTGCCCCACCTTCGCACCTCTTTCATGCACATTGAGTCCGTGTATTATCTGTTGCTGTCTCAACAGTTTACACAATTTGAGACTTAATGAAACACAATCATTGTGCTAAAATTCTTTCATACACAAGCACGAGCACACAGAAAATCTGTTTTTCTGTCAGAACATTCATAGAATTACCTTGTGTTTTTCAATGATTGAATGGAAGTCCTGGGGAGTCATCATCAAGCCAGCTCCTTATATTGTACATTCGTTGTACACAGTAACTTTGTGTTACTGACAGGCATTCCTAACTGTTTCATATGTTGAATCAGGGTTACTCGCTCATTATGTCTGAATTTGAAAAGATTCGGATATATACAGTTCATGATTCTGCTCTTCAGATCAAAGTGCGAAAACTGTAAAAGGGGAGATTGTTAGTTGTTCACAAAGAGGAAATCAAAGTCTGAGCTGAAATTGATGAAGTTTTGATGATCTTGATGCTCACATCATCAAAAAGGGGGAGAATTTTATAAAGATTCAATTTCAAAGTTCGAAGTTCAAGACAGAAATTCAAAAGGCTTCCGCTGATTCAATGTGAAAAGATTCTGAAAAGAAAATTCAAAGATTCAAGAAGGTTTGTTCTTCCAAAGATGGTTCAGAGATCAAAGTAATGAAGATACAATTTTGATCAGAGAAGAAAGAATTTTCAGAGATAAAGTTGTCAAAGTTTAAACTCAAAGTTTCAAGTTTTCAGATTTGTTCAAGGCATGTTGACTTTCAGAGCTTCAATGTGAAAAAGACTTTTCAAGATTCTTCAAAGACTGAAAGACTGAAGATTGTTAAAGCTTCAAAGTTCAAAGTTATCAGAGTTAAAGCTGAAGAATCAAGTGCTGAAGACTAGTTCAAATTTTTATTAAATCTTGAATACAAAGGGGGAGATTGTTAAGTCTAAATATTGTATTCAAGATTTATTAGGAAAGTCAATGATAGAAGTCAACAATGTCAAAGTCTTAAGAAATGTCAAAGTTGTCATGTTTTCTTAATCATTAAGTTTTACTTTTAGTTTGTGGTATAAATAGGATTAGGCTTTGTTAATCTTGTAAGAACTTCATTTGTAACATTTCAGACATATGAGATTCAAGATCTACTTTCTCTCTCTACTCTCTCTCTAGATTTCATTGTTAAATCTTGTTTGTTTTGAGAATTTAGCTTGATTGTTTGGGATTTATCATTCACACTCCTTGTTTTTGAATTTGCTAAGTGCATAATTTGCATAGACCTATATACGAGAAGTGTGGAATTCGCACTTGCTTGTGTATGACAAGTTGGTTGATATTTCTCTAAGTATAGATTTCGCATCGGCCTACATACGAATTTTGTGGATTTCGTATCGGCCTTCATATGAATTCTTAAAACTCGCATCACACTACATACAAATTTTGTGGATTCGCATCAAGCTACAACGGATTTTGTACTTTTCGCATAGAAAATTGAAATGTTTTCTAAGTATACAATCCGCATCGATACAGGAAGTTGAAGATCAAGAAATTTTCGAAGTATAGATTTCGCATCTCCCTGTTGTGCGAAAAGTTCATGCGAAAATTTTGGAGTTTGAGAAAATTTGAAGGCAAGAATTCGCATATAGTAGTGTGCGAATTTCTCAAAATTCGCATACAGCGGCGTGCGAATTTCTAAGAATTCGCATCTCAAGTTGTGCGAATTTCTCTTGGTGTGCGGATTTTGACATCTGTGGTGTGCAAATTTCATAAGGTCTGCGAATTTTGGCGAAGTTTACTTGGTGTGCTTATTGTTTGAGATACAGTGGTGTGAGGATTCTTACCTTAGAAATTTTTTGGAAGTTTTTCTGAAAATTTTCTACGAGTTTTGATTGTTGATTACTTTTCGAACTAATGATCATTCCTAGATCTTTTTAATCAGATTGTAAAGATGTCTAAGGATCTTCTCGCAATGGGGTCTCAGTCTAAACCTCCTGTTCTTTCTATCGGAGAGTACCCTCAATGGAAGCGACGTATGATTCAGTTCTTAAATTACAAGAACCAAGACTATATGAAATCTATTACTGAAGGACCAGTCAATCCGTTGGTCATAGTTCCTGGACAAGCAGCTGATAAAACTTCTCCGAAAATACATGTTCAGCATATTCCAAAGCCTTATCAGTACTTTAGTGAGAGGGAGAAGGAATTAGCAAAAATAGACGAAGAAGCTCTAATTTATCTGACGATGGCTATTCCAAACGATATCTACAACCGTGTAGATAGTCGGGATTCTGCAAAATCCATGTGGGATGAGTTAGAAAGGCAATTCCAAGGAACTGACAAGTCCATTCAGGCAAAGCTCAATCAAAGTATCAATGCCTACGAATGATTTCATGCAAATGAAGGTTAAGCACTGATAGAAACCTACAATAGGTTTAATGTGATCTTGAATGATTTAAGGAGAAATGGCATGAACAAATAAGTATCAGAAATCAATTGTAAGTTCATCAAGAACTTGAACCCAGAATGGAAGAGCTACGCCATAAACCATCAAATGTCAAATAACATGGCTCAAGAAGATGTGAACGATATATTTTCTACTTTATCTCAGCATGAAGATGAGGTAAAGATGTTGAGCGATGAGAAGAAGATGGTGAAAGATTCGTTGGCTCTACTTGTGAGAAAAAAGTTGGGTAAGTCAAGTTCTGGTACTGGTTCTGCTTCAAATTCCAAGTCTAAGATTTCCAAAGATTATTTGTCTGAGCTTCTGAAGTCAAGTTCTGAATCGTCGGTTAAGGAGATTGAGGTGGACTCAGATGATGATGTACAGAGTTTTGCTGAGAATTTGGCTTTCATTACCATGCAATTTAACATGAGTTTTGGGAAAAAGAAGTATTACTCAAAGTCCAAATATGAAGGTCACAAGAAAGACAAGTCAGAAAAGTATAAACCCCGTTTTGGGAAGAGAGAAGAGAAGAAGGATGAGAAGAAAGAAGAAAGTATAGATCCACAGTCTGGAAGGTGCTTCAATTGTGGAAATTTTGGTCATTTTTCCAAGGATTGCAAGTTCAAGCGGACAAAGAACTCAGAATATTATGCGAAGAAGTCTTTGATTGCAAAGAAATAGGAAGATGGGAAAGTGTTAATGGTTGAGGAAGAGAATTGGTTGTTTCAGAGTTCCGATGAGGAAGAAGCCCACTTTACCTAGGTTTGTATGATGGCAAAGCTTGAAGATGATGCTGAGCTTGTTTCTGAGCATTCTGATGGAGATTCTAAGGTAAGTGATAAAACTGACAATCCTGAAATCATTGAATCTATACTTGCGCAATTCCAGCACATGGAGTCTGAATTTGAATTGCTAAAAAGTAAACTTAGTTTTGAACGACAATCAATGATGAATTTTCGAGACGAAAATGCATTATTGAAAGTTGTTGAGAATAAAGAGAAAGAAAAAGATTATTTGAAAAAGGAAAAAGAAGTTTTGAAAACTAAGATCTCGGAACTTGAAAAGGACTTAGTTAATTTAAATTCTGAAAAGGGTGAATTCAAAAAATCAAGTTTGAAGTGTGTTTTCAAGAAAGAAACGAGGCATATTGTAAGATTAAGCAACTGGAAGATTTAAATTTAAGAAGAGGACAGACTGAGCAAACATTGAATATTCTAACAAACAAACTCCAAGACATTCAATTTATAACGCAAAACTGGGGTTAGGTTTGTCGGAAAATGATATTTTAAAACGAGCCCCTGAAAATTTATACAATTTTGATAAATTGGGTTCAATTGGAAAGAAGATTCTAGATATTCATGATACTTTTGTTAAAGCTGAAACTCCCATATCTAACAATTCATGTAAAGGTAAAGAAATAATGGAAGATGATCAATCAAGTTGCAGTGATTCTCAAACCAGTTTTAAATCGGTTGGTTTTAAATATAATGATTTAAATAAAAGCTACAAAAATAGAAAATTAGAATTTGTAGTGTTTGAATAATTTTTTTCCACACCATCCTCAAATGAATCAGTCAACGACGATAAAATCATACCTGAGACCGAATGTTAGTATGATGAATACAAATATAATATTGATGTTTATGCTCAGATCCCTATATCTGAATTTATTACCTCTGACTCTTCAAATGAAGTCAAGATAGAAGAGACTTCAACTGTCATGAATTCTGATAATCAAACTTAGTTTGTTGATCACATGTCTGAGGAAATTTTTGAAGATATGATGAATTCTTCAGACCCTGTCCCGATTTTGAAAAAGCTTGAGTCTGACTCCACGGTTCATCAAACATCTGATTTAGAAAAACAAATCAAAGATTTACAAAAGTTCTTGAAGAAGTTGAAGATGAAAACTTTGATCTTCGGTTTAAACTTGATAAATCTTTAGAAGAAAATAAAGAGCTTTGTAAACAAATAAATGATTTGAAAAATGATTTGTTTAAAAAGTGTTGATCCTAAAGATGTGTTCTATTCAAGATATGAACCTCTAAACTAAACAAATCAGAGTGATATAGGTGCGGAAGCGATTTATGGTATAGTAAAGAAGTATGGTTTGGTAGTAAACAAAATAATGTTCAACAAAGCATTCAACAAACAAGTATACAATGATTACTGAATCAAAAGCTTCATTAAACTGAGTTTTACACCAAGTGTGTGCTAATATGCTCAAAGATAATCTGGAAATACAAAGGTGCTCTCAAATTAGTGTGTACTCGCGTGATTTACAATTCAGGAGGTTCTCCCCTCATATAGGATGAGGAGCACACAATAGTACAAGGCAAAGGCTGACATTCCATAAAAGGAATGCCACCTGTAATGTAAAACATCGTGGAGCCGCATATGGTGATCTTGAAAATCTTCGTACAATAGGCTCACTTGTTCTGCACATGATCTTGTCTTGAATATTGTGTGATCCAAGATTTCAAGCATTTGACAATTAAAGAACACAATTAAAGAAAGAATTTAGAGAGAGAATTGTGTCACAAGTGTCGTAGTCATATATCTCTTAGAAGCAAACATTACAACACTGAAAGTCTTACTTACATGCTTACAAGACAAAGAAACACTACTTATATAGGGTCAAACAAACCATGACCTCTACACAAGCTTACAAGAAAAGTACAACTTACAAAAGTAACTTATTTGATCTAAACTATGCTTTAACAATCTCCCCCTTTTAGATCAAATAATAAAAGCTTTATCTGCCCCATCTCGAAAAACTTCCTTGTATGATTCCAAGCAAAGATTCAAAGTTCCTTATACCTCTCTTGAAATGGATTCTGTCATCTAGAGCATCCAAAACTCTCACCAGAGCAAGTTTATCAAACTTTCCCATTGTCTTTTCTCCTTTCTTTATCTTTTCTTCATTTGCCTTGTATCTTTGGTTCAGCTGAAGTCTGATCACCTTTAACGTTCCATCAGAAAATTTAGCAATCTCTGAAACTATGAAAAATCTCTTCTTATTTTCTAAATTCTTGTAAATCACACCAAGTTCAGGAACTTCCACAATGGTGAACAGATCATAATTCTCAATATCCTCCAACTGTAGATTAGGCTTTAACATGTTAACTTTCTTCTGGTTCGTTTCAATACCCAGTTGAAAATCATAACAATAAGTATTGTTTACTTGCCTTGTCATGAACCTCTTTACAGCTTCCAAAGCAAAGATGATATTCTCAGGCCTTATTGTCATATTCCTGAATAAATGATACAGATATTCAATATCATCAACGTTTAAGAACTTTAATTCTGCTTCGGAAAATTCACACTCAGTGAGGTCTCTTCTCTGGATAAAGAAGACTAGATACCAGGTATGTTGAAATTTCCTGAGTCTCACTTCTTTGAAAGTTACAATCCCATACTTGTTTTTAACATACTTCTCAGCTTTCCTTTCCCAACTCATGAATCTAGCATACTCAATCTGATACTCCATTGGTTGATTGGAAACCTCCAAAATCTTGTAGATATCTATCTTTGTGAGCCTATGCACAAAGATCTTCTTCATCTCCTCCTCAAGAAAGGGTTCTCTTAAAGTACTTCTCATCTGTCTTAACCGAGCTTCAGTTGGCACAAGAGGAACTTTTGGCTCATTAGATGGACCAACTTGAGCTTCAATAGGATTGGATGGAAAATGCAATTCAGATTCAACTTCAGGATTGGATTGATCATCATTTATCATTTCTAGGTTGGTTATCTTGAAATGGACTAGGAACTCTGTTTGGACTTGGTGATCTGGCAGGACTTGGTTGGTTCAAAGGACTTGGAATGCTTTGAGGTATCTCTGCTTGTTCAGAAAGGATGAATTCCTTGAAGGAAGGAATTTCAGGTGCATGACTTGAAGGTTCAGGCAACTCATTTTGCATTGGGCTCAACTGAATATCCTCTGGATTTTCTAACAAAATATCCAAGATGTTTTCATTTCCCTCATCATCAGATCCTATCAAATTTTCTCTTTCTTCTTCTTTTACCTTCCAAAATTTCTCATACTTCTCATTGGCAGTTTCCTCCTCATCCGATGATAGATCTATAACATTTACTGCATCAAATCCAGTGAGCAACAAAATTTCTTCCCTGGTAGCAACCTTAGGCTTTGTAAACCTTGGTTCTACATCTTCATTTACATACAAAACAATTTCTCTTCCTTCACCAGTAATTTGAACTTCATCATTTACACCTGGATCATTCTGCTTTTCACCATGATCAACATTCTCTCCAACATTGAAATCACCATCTCTATCATCAACCATAACCACATCATCACATTCAGCAGCTACCTATTTCTCCCTATTCTTCCCCTCATAATCATGATCTTGATCAGGATCATGTCTTGGTATAGAAATAGATGCTTGGGTTTTACAAGGTGTTTGCATTACCTATTTAAGATCAGATATATCAAGCAAAACATCATATTTGAAAGAAATAAACTCAGAAGAACTAACCAAATCTGCTGGTTTCACAGATTGTGGCGGTTGTTGTTGAAGGTGGGATTGCAGAAGTGAAAGAATATATGCGTCTTGATGGTTATCCGGAGCTTGTTGTAACAACTTAGCAAATAACAAAGACTTCAGCTCATCAATGGATAAGTCAGAAGGTTGAGGATTTTGTGGAAGTAACCGAGTTTGTGGTGTAGGTTCAGGTTCGACAGAGTGTTTTCCTTTCATCAATCGTTTGATATCATAAATCTCATCCTCCCACTTCTTGGTTAACCGGGATTCAACAACCTTTAAGGCGTCGTCGAGAATTTCCTTTGACACAATGTCAGGGTTAGTAACACCAGAATCACATAGATTATCCATTTGCAAGATAGTGGTAGAACCAACTGCATGGCCTCTGTTCATTGGTGGCAAAGATGTATCAATGTCAGGACTTCCATCCAGTCCTCGTAGTCCGGAGTGCGGAGCTACTCTAGATGTTCCAATCGGGTCACCAAGACTTACGATGGTACCCATTTCAAAATGTGTTATACGAATGACAATTGGAATCTCAAAAGGCACTAGACTCAATTTTGCAAGCAAATAAGTTGAGAACGGGGACTTCTGTTCTCTATTTTCAATACCTTGAATCTCCGAGTGAGAAAATGGTAGACTTTGTGTTATATCCCCGTGAGATGATGAAACTAACTCTTGTTGAGAAGAGATAGAGTGGCTGGTCTGGGTGTGCAAATGCATAAGTGGGTGACTTATGTCTGTTTCAACACCTGCTCGCAACAAGTGCGGCAAAGTGGTAGACGTGGCTGCCCTTTTGGATAAGTAAGTTCGGGTATACACACGCTCACGATGTTCTTTTTCTACATTTTCACTCACTCTCTCTTCTGGATTTTCAACTAATACTCCCTCTGAACTTCTTATATCTCCCAGTACAGTATTGACAGTAGCATTCACTTGGTCATCAATATCCATAGCATCATTACCATAGAAAGGTTCAAAGACATCAATATTCTTTCAGAATTTGAATCATTAGCTTGTACTTGAGCAGTCTGAGCATGAGTATCAACACCATCATCATTGTTGTCTTCATCATCATCAGAATTATCATCTGTAACACCCTAAAAACCAGAGTGAATTTAAAACGCAGAAAATGGACAGATAAGCATCAACACTTGGTATAAACCTCCCAAAAAGGGGAAAATGTACTTAACCTTTACAAACCTGAATACTGATATTGAACTCAACAACAAACTAATCTAAACATAAGATATCTAGATTACATCGGTTGTTAATCCAATATCACCAAGAGAATGGGACTTAAACAATTGCCCAACATCAATACTAGTCATCTCAAAATTCCCGAGACCAAGCTCGTCACTCAAGCCCTTAGCAACCCACCGCTAACGACAACCTGTTATACACATCATTTGAGAAAAAGTGTTAGGCTTAAAGCCTAGTGAGAACATACAATTTATAAATTTCAAGAGATATAAATAATTGTATCATAAGGAAATCTTTTCAATAAGGTTTAATTTTCAAATGAAACCTTTACCACAACCGGGCCTTTTAAATGTAAACTCATCATACGATGACAAAGATAACCAGTTTTACCAAGGATTGTAGCGTAACACAAAGTAGGTCACAATCCGAGTTATGAGTCGAAACACTTGGAATCCATGGCCACGAACTACAAAGGTCCGTACTACGATGTGAGGGAGGGCCCTCGAGGAAACCAAGTCATACTCGTTCACTAGGACTACCATATGAGCCTTAGCTAGTAACCGATCTCACATAATCATACCAAATTGCCCCCGAGGATCATATGCATCCATAGCTACAAATAAGGGAAAATATGATCCATGGCTAGTAAACCGTCTTGCATAACCGTACCAAATGGCCCTCGAGGATCATATACATCCATTTTTACAAAGAGGGGAAAAGACATCCCAAATATAAGTCGACTCAATACCTAGGGATCCAATAGTAATGGTACAGACTCGTCACAACAACATATGTGACCAACCATAGAGAGTCATATGGTATAAAATAACATTTATAAACAAAAATGCATTTCCATGTTTAACTTCTGGTAAGAATAAAAATCTTCAAAATGAACTTTAAACATTCTTCCAAGTAACCCACATAAATGTGCAAGTAAAACATCCTTTTACTTCAAATAAGATGGAACCCATCATTTTAATCGAAAATGATCAGGAACCCTAAAATCTCCCAAAACTCAAGTTATATCAAAATGTAGTAAACTTAGAGTACACGAGTATATCATCAATGAATACGATGACCGACTTGTCGAGGAAAGGTCGACACACCCTAGTCATCAAATCCATAAATACCGCTGGTGCGTTCGTTAGGCCAAAAGGCATTACAAGAAACTCATAATGGCCGTAACTTGTTCTGAAAGCTGTGTTCGGAACGTCTTCTTCTCTTACCTTCACTTGGTGGTAACCCGAACGTAAGTCGATCTTGGAAAAACACCCCGCTCCTTGGAGTTGATCGAACAAGTCGTCGATTCTTGGAAGCGGATACTTGTTCTTCACTGTAGCTTTGTTCAACTCACGATAATCGATGCACATTCTCATTGTGCCATCCTTCTTCTTGACGAACAAGACCGGATCTCCCCAAGGCGACAAGCTCGGTCTTACGAAACCCTTCTCCAAAAGCTCTTGGAGTTGAGTCATCATCTCCTAGATCTCTGCTGGCGCTAACCGGTAAGGGGCTCTAGCAACAGGAGTCACTCCCGGTACGAGATCAATCCGAAACTCCACTTGACGATCGGGTGGTAACCCGGGCAAGTCGTCCGGAAAGACGTCTGGAAATTCACGCACAATCTTCACATTTTCAAGCTTTAACTTCTCTAGCTTGGCGTCGATCACGTAGGCTAGGAAAGACGAGCATCCTTTCACCAAACACCTGCGTGCTTTAGTCATGGTGATTATTGCCACATCTCCCTTCCTCTTCTCACCATAAATCACAACAACTTCGCTACTGGGATTGGGAAGTCGAATTAATTTCTTGGAACATACGAACTCGGAATGATTGTTCGCTAACCAATCCATGCCGACCACAACATCAAAACCCCCGATTAACATCAGCAACAAATCGATTGGGAAATCTCTCCCTTCGATTCCTAGAATACACTTCTTCAGAACATCGTGGATCAGAACTTGACTACCATCTGCTTATTTCAACCACTAACGCATCCTCAAGACTATTAGTAGGCATAGCAATCTTTTGACGGAACAACTCAGATATAAAAGAGAAACTGGCACCCGTATCAAATAAAACACGAGCAGGTACTGAGTTTATAAGAAATGTACCCGATACCACATCAGCTGATGCTTTGGCCTCATCGACCGTCATCTGAAACGCTCGACCCGGAACCCTAGGTGGATTCTCTTTCTTTACTGGCGCGCTACCCGACATCAGCTTCGGGAAATCTCTCTTCATGTGCCCCGGTGTCTTGCACTCATAACAAACAAGACCTCTGATCAGACAGTCACGAGCGATGTGATTAAATTTACCACACTTGTAGCAAGATTGAGGAGTGGTGCCACAGTTACCGTGGTGCTTGGTTCTGCACTTCTGGTACTACCTAGCTTCTTGATAACTGTTGACACTTCGGTTTCCAAAAAAAGGCCGGGTTCTCTTGGGAGGTACTGAACTGCTCTCCCATTTCCTCTTCTCAACAACTGCCACAGCCTTCTCCGGTTTACCTCTCGCGTAAACCTCTTCCATAAATTGCGCCTCTTCGATAGTCTCCCGAAGGTTAGAAGCCTTCGAGTTTCAGACCATAGTCATAATGTCCGACGGTAGACCCTTCAGATAGGCCTTAATCTTTTCCTTCTCAGTTGAGGCCACATGCCCCACTAACCCCAGTTTCTCCATGAATTGACGGGTATACTCTCTCACCGACAAATTCCCTTTCTCCAGCGCTCGGAACTCTGCCTCGATCCAATCCACAGCCCTCTCATTGCAGTATTCTTCCAATAGCTTTACCTTGAAATCGCCCCAAGTCAGTTGGGCCAAAACAGTAGCAGAGAGAGTAGACTGGATAACATTCCACCACGTCTGTGTCGTATCCCTGAGCAGTTAGGTACCGAATCTTACCCTCTGGTCATCCCCACACTCGGATGAACTGAAGGCCTGTTCGATAGCTCGGATCCACTTAACACACGCAACTGGGTCTTCGGAATCAGAGAACTCTGGTGGTCCGCAACCTAGAAAAGACTTGTTGGAACAACTCTTCCCACTTTTCGGAGCACCGACCACTCTGTGCTCCTCAGATCTGATCCTGTTCCCGGTGCCCCCAGAGCCAACCAACACATTCTCCTCCACTGCCTCATGCCTCCTGAGGCTCGTGTCCCGGTCCTCCAACATTTTCTGAAAAACCTCTTGTTGTTTCTCCATGGCCGACGTCACCATTAGCATGACGTTGGACATCATTTCATCTTGAGGGTTTGCTATATGAACAACGGGGCTGGTGGATGCCAAATCTACTCTTGACCCCAACTCCACTTCCCCAGTAAATATCGGTGGCATGCCCGGAGGAACAACTACTGACACTCTAACCCTAGGATTCAGCTCACGCGAACTAACATCGCGAAGATCTCCGCCGTCCGACGGACGACCACGTGTGTTTACCATACCTAAATAATGGTTGCCACAAAACCACGAAAAGAATGAGATTCGGATCAACAGAATAACACAAGAAACGTACTACTACACCACCAATTGTCACAGTAACGGAACTTCAAGCGCAATCACGTATAAATATTCTCATAATAACATTAGCTAAATGAGATTATGAATATACAGTACATAAAGGTTCTTAATACCGTCGCCACAACGTTCAATAACTATAATTTCCGTCGACTCTAAGACCAATCCATCTTAGAAGTTCTACCCAAACTCACAAATCCATGCTTACATACTAAGTCTAAGTCTAGACATCTTACATTCATGCCTAGATCACTTAAACTAGAGCTCTGATACCAACTTGTAACACCCTAAAAACCAGAATGAATTTAAAACGCAGAAACTGGACAAATAAGCATCAACACTTGGTATAAACCTCCCAAAAAATGGAAAATGTACTTAACCTTTACAAACCTGAATACTGATATTGAACTTAACAACAAACTAATCTAAACATAACCTATCTATATTACATCCGTTGTTAATCCAATATCACCAAGAGAATGGGACTTAAACAATTGCCCAACATCAATACTAGTCATCTCAAAATTCCCGAGACCAAGCTCGTCACTCAAGCCCTTAGCAACCCACCGCTAACGGGAACCTATTATACACATCATTTGAGAAAAAGTGTTAGGCTTAAAGCCTAGTGAGAACATACAATTTATAAATTTCAAGAGATATAAACAATTGTATCATAAGGAAATCTTTTCAATAAGGTTTAATTTTCAAATGAAACCTTTGCCACAATCGGGCCTTTTAAATGTAAACTCATCATACGATGACAAAGATAACCAATTTTACCAAGGATTGTAGCGTAACACAAAGTAGGTCACAATCTGAGTTATGAGTCGAAACACTTGGAATCCATGGCCATGAACTACAAAGGTCCGTACTACGATGTGAGGGAGGGCCCTCGAGGAAACCAAGTCATACTCGTTCACTAGGACTACCATATGAGCCTTAGCTAGTAACCAATCTCACATAATCGTACCAAATTTCCCCCGAGGATCATATGCATCCATAGCTACAAATAAGGGAAAATATGATCCATGGCTAGTAACCGGTCTTGCATAACCGTACCAAATGACCCTCGAGGATCATATACATCCATTTTTACAAAGAGGGGAAAAGACATCCCAAATATAAGTCGACTCAATACCTAGGGGTCCACTAGTAATGGTACAGACTCGTCACAACAATATATGTGACCAACCATAGATAGTCATATGGTATAAAATAACATTTATAAACAAAAATGCATTTTCAAGTTTAACTTCTGGTAAGAATGAAAATCATCAAAATGAACTTTAAACATTCTTTCAAGTAACCCACATAAATGTGCAAGTAAAACATCCTTTTACTTCAAATAAGATGAAACCCATCATTTTAATCGAAAATGATCAACAACCCTAAAATCTCCTAAAACTCAAGTTATATCAAAATGTAGTAAACTTAGATCTGAAACCATGGAGATATATAGAAGTTCAAAATGTAAGTTTTGACATGTATAAAGTTTAGAAAAAGGTAGTAGGAACTTACCAAATAGGTTTTATAATAAAACCCGAAAAACCAGATATCGACCACCGAGAGAAGACAAAACTTTCTATACTGAACCCTTGCTAGAAGCACTTAATACTAGCAATTTATAGACCCTTGAAGATCCAAAGAAAACTAGAGAGAGAGACAAGAGAGAGACAAGAGAGAGAAAAGAAATGAAGAGAGAGAGAGAGAGAGATCTAGAGAATGAGATATTTGTTGGCTGAAATATCTAAAGTCGGCCAGGCAACTACGCGGGTTATGTCGCGACTCCAACTCGCGGCATAACTCGCCCGTGTACCTCAAACCCAAAACATCCAGTGGGTTTCGCGGGTTGTGTCGCGACCTCAAGTCGCGGTGCAACTCGCGTAATTCACTATTTGTTTGCCCAAATTCTCCAAAATCAAACTCGAACTCGAACTCGAAACCGAACGCGGTGCTAACGACAAAAGCTTAACACAAGAATACAAGGATATATATAATGGAAATCCAGGGTGTTACATCATCTCCATCAATTTCAGTTTCAGAATCATCATCATCTTTGGAAACATTTTCAGTATCACTTGTTGCAGACAGAACTTCACTTGTATCACTTTCATCAGCCAGATTTGCTTGATCTAGATCATTATCAGAGCCTGGACCTTCATCAGCAGGAGGTGTCACTGAACGTGGGGTAATAACCCGTGACCCTGATGCTTCCAGTCTAGGTCTCCGACCCCCTCCAGAGCCCCTCTCGGTATGTTTCCTCTTCGCCCCCCTTTTCTGAACTCCCATAGTATCAGAAACTCTCACAAACTCCGCTCTCCTAGGGTTTGAGCCTTGGGTAGGGGAAACCAGTCCTGGTTGTCCCATAGACTCTCTATATGTATCATACTATCACACTCTGGATCAGCATAATCTAATAAGCTTTTTGGCACTGGCATGGAAAAAGTGAATTTTCTCTTCTGCTTCATCAAATATCTCATCTCACTTACCGGTGCAAGTGGATGATTGATTCTTGTCGGAATTTGTCTGTTGCTCCTTAGCCTACTTTTGACAATAACAGTCATAAACCTCTAGTATAGAATATAGTTTGGAGCTTTTGATGTCTTCTTGGCAACAACTTTCTCATACAGCTCAGTCCAGAAAATGCTTGCATAGTCAATATGTAGATCATGAACCACCGAGTAGAACAACTTGAGGATATGAATACTTTCATTATCAGTTCCATAAATCTTAGCAGTGAGACACCTGTTGATGACTAAGAACATGGTGTAATAGAACGGCGACAAGTTATTCTTTTTGAAGTGGTTGACCTGAGTCAGCTGTCCAAGATAACCCATATCTCTGATGCCTTTGAAAACTTCTGCATCAGATGGCAGTTCATCATATGAGGTTCTTTCTTCTCTGGCATTAGCAGTAGGTAGACTGAGCATAAATCTGAGTCTTTCATGATTCAGTACAGAAGTGAAATGATCTATTTCCAGCTTGAAAATAGGAATTATTTCTCCTTGTTCCTTCATATGACTGAAACGGATAGTTTTCCAAGCTTGTTGAACATACAACTCTAGAATTGTTGCTTGAACTGTCAAGGCATTTCTGAGTGGGTGATTCTTCAGTATATCCAGGACAAGAGGATCAATATTGATGGTAAACTGCAGATGATGATTGTTCGGCTGTTTAGGTTTCATCTCTGATGGTGAGATAAGGAATAAATCAGGACTGACATTTGGTGGTACTTGAAAGTCTGATCTAGATGAAGTCATTGGACATTTCTGGGATGCCTCATGAGGTGAGTTTTCACCCGTCTGAACCTATTGGTCAACTGATGGTTCAACCATTTGTACCTGATAATAATTAACAAATTTTGGACAGGGTCCAAGTGGTTAGTACAAAAAAATATGAGATTTGACATTGAAAAACAACTTTTGAAAAAACTCTAAGTATAGAATTCACATGACAGGGATATGCGAATTCCTTACTTAGGAATCAAAATCAATGAAAGCATGACAAAATTCATATGGAAGCAATATACGAATTCTCCACTTAGAAGAATTTCAACTTGACAACCAAGAATTCGTATGAATCAAGGATACGAATTATAGACTAAGAAAAAAATTGACATTGAATTCCAATAATTCGTATGGCCTGTTTTCTCATCAAGAATTCGTATAAGACTTACAATTTTCAAATTTTGAAATTTGAAAATATTCCAAGTGTTTTATGAACATCAAGAACATTATCAAGAACATCATATGAACCTAGATTATGAAAATCAAGATTTTTGATTTTTTTAACCCAAAATTTTATCCTTTAAAGTCGATTAATGTTTATAAACAACATTAACAAAGAACATCTGAGATTATGAACCATTTTAGAACACAAAACTTGAATTTCGACCAAGAAATGTTTGAAGGTTATGAAGAACAGTCGAAGATGTAAAGTTCAAATCAAATCCCAAAATATTGAAATTTGGTTAAAATATATGTTGATTAGGGTTCGAGTATACTAGATTAATGTATCTTTCACTCCAAAATAACACAAAGAACAAAAATCAAGAGTCCAAAATTTTAAAATCCAAAGTCCTTCGAATCATGAAGATGAACAGTCCATTCGAGAAAATCCTAAATCTAATCCAGTTAGGGTAACACCTGCAAAGATACAATTAAAGAAGAATATACGAACATAAAACAATACAAACAAGATATAAACCTTGAAATCAAAAACTTGAAGGTCAAAGATGAAAAACAAGATGTCGTAGACGAGGGTTTCGTGCACTATGCTCTGAAAGATTCGTATAGAAAACCAAAACTTACGAAAAGTGAGGGTCAAAGAAATGAAGTACGTATTTATACCCTGGAGTAGAATAGGCACGTGGCACGATTTGATTGGGCCACCCAATTTTCGTATGAGACACTTATGCGAATTGTCTAGAAGAAAAGACAATGGTGTGTGATAATTCGCATGAAACAATATGAGAATTCTGTGCAAAACAAGCAATTCGCATGGCAAAGGGTGCGAATTCCTCACTTTTTGCATATAGAAGCATGTGAAAAGTTAGAACTCGTATGCCATAGAGTGCGAATTCCATCAACTCGCATGCAACAGTGTGCGAATTCTTCTGAATTCGTATGACACTGTATGCGAATTCTGGTCTTAGCAAAATTTCCCAACTTTTGAAAAACATTATAAACATGAAAACTTGCTATTTTTAGAAACTGTTCCAAAAGTTGACAAAAATAGAAACTTTCCAAAAATGGAAACCTTCCAAAAATGACATTTTGAGTTCATTTTAAGCTTCAAAATTTTACACACACACAAACACACTTACAACCCTTTTGAAGATATTTCTGTATTAAGTTCCCCCTTGACTTAATATCAATCTCCCCTTAATTTGACATGACTTTGCTTTTCATTGACTTGATCTTTTGATTTGTTCATCATTTGTGTGGTATCTTGCTGGCTCCCCCTTGACATGAGATGGATCTTGTAGAAAATGCATGGATATGCTCCCCCTTCATATCTGCATACTTAGAAAAATATAAGAGTATAAATCTGTTTCTCTCTTTTTGAAAAGTATAACAAGTAAGATCTGTTTCTCCCTTATAAAGATATTCTTTGAAGTACAATCTCCCCAAAATCAAAATGATAAAAAACAATCATAGGTAAGAAAAACTCCCTGAAATGATTTGACATTCACAGATTCTTTCAGAAGTCATCACTTGGACATTGAAGAATGAGTCCTAAGCTGTTGTACATAGAAGTCAACATCCTTTATCATTGAAGAATAAGTCCTGAGGTTCTTTACTCAGAAGTCATAGCCATTTTCACTATTTATTGAGTACAGGCTCCTGCATCACATGTTTAACTGGTTTTGGTACCTAGATGAATTTGGGTCCAGTCTGGTTAGTATGTGAAAACTTCCTTAAGTAATTTTCACCTCTGTGAAATGCAATATCAAAAAAGTTCTTGTAAGAATAATACCTTTTGTTGATGTGTGCTTTATGTACAAAAATCATAAATGCAACAGTAAGAACAATAATGTTTTCTTTTTGCTAATATGATCAGATGCTTTGTAGACTTGACAAAATCAGGAATAAAAGATTTACCTTTTGCCTGTCTGTTATTGTTTCTCTATGTAGCTTGTGTAGATGATTTCTGGTATTTCACTGATTCAGGAGATCCCTTCACAACCCAGATCATCTTCTCTTTCTTAGAAGCTTTAAAACCAAATTTTGAAAAATAAGCATCATTATTATCAAGAGATTTGATATAAAATGAACTAGAAGCCTTAGTCTGATCTGGTTTCAAGATTTCTGGTTTGACAATCTTTTTCTTGAAAACCATCTTTTGAAACAAGCTAGATACTGATTGAAAAGAGCATACTGATTCAATTGAATCATCATCATAGGAAGATAAGTCAGGTATTTCAGATGTTATCTTGTCAGACAAATCAACATTAGCTTTCTCAAGTTGGTTGATCTTGTCATTCAACTTGGATTTTTAATTGCAAAGTTTATCAAATTTGCTTTGCAGATCAGATTTATTCTTCTGTCCTTTCAGAATATCTGAAGATAAAGTAGCCAACTTACTTGTGAGTTTAGAAATCTCATTTTCAAAAAAAAATTATTTTAGATTCAAACTCTTTTTCCAAGTTCTGATTTTTCTCAGAAATTTCTTTGAAAAACACAATATTTTTTTTCCTTTTCAAAAATATCTCTTTCAGTAATAAGAATTTTTTCAAATTCAGAAACTTGTTTAGAAAGTTTAGCACATCTGATTTTTAACTCTTTCTTCTCTTTTTCAGCTTTCTTAGAAAGATCAGATAATCTTTGGTTTAAAGTTTTCTCAAATTTTAACTTTCTCTCTCTTGCTTTTCTCATCAACTCTCTTGAGCCATTCATTTCCCTTAGTCTGATAAGTGGAAACTTGAATTTCAGCTTTTGGCAGTTTGACATTCAAGGTATCAATTTCAGCTTTCAGCTTTAAGTCTTGAAGTTTAAGCTGTTCAACTTCAGCCTCCATCTTGGGATTTTCAGGCATGTATGCCAATGCACAATCTCTCTTTGTGAGAACAATACTTCCTTTCTCATCTATGTAAGTCATGATTAGAATTTATATGAAAAATAATGCTTGAAAAGATCGTTAGTATGATAATCAGAAAAATCAACTGTCAGAAATCACAGAAAAATCACTCAAAAATAAAGTTAAGTATGGAATTCGTATGGCACTCACATGCAACAATTCATATGAACAAACAGTTTACATAGACACATAATTCACATAAGAAAAGATAAGAAATCTTCACTTTTCGCATGTGCTTGTATGCAAGTTCTAAGATTTTCGCATAAGACTATGTGTGAATTCTGCACATTTCGCATAAAGCAGGGTACGAATTCTGAACTTCTCGTATAAAAAGCTATCACGGAGATGCGAATTCCTCCCTTATAAATTTTCTAAGGTTGAACAATTCGTATCGATACAAATTCTTCCCTTAGAAAAAAATTTCAGACTCAGGTGCGAATCCTTACCTTTTCGTATAAGCTTCCATGCGAAATCTTCACTTTTCGTACGAGACTGTGTGCGAATTCTTGAAAATTCGTATGGTACTCTTATGCGAATTCTATCCTTGAAACATTTTCACACCATCATGCAAATTCTTCATCGTGCGAGTTCTTTGGATCTTGAACACTTTTTCGAAAATTCCAACTTAAATCCACCCAAATCTTGAAATTAGACTCTGAAACTTGGTAGAATTGATCATTATATCATCGAGAACAACCCTATAGCATGAATTTCTTCAAGAATAACCATGATTAAAGGAATTGAATCTTGAACAACACGAAAATAAAAAGTTTCCGGAAAAAGAAAGATCAATCCAATTCACCCATAATTGTTGTTCAATTGTGTTACCAATCCAAACCACAAATATTCGGTACAAACGGCCGATCACAGTATGATGAAATTCACAATCAAAACATCACTCAATCTTATTCTTGATCAATAGAAGAGTGTTGATGAACAATAGGTTTTCCATTCTTGAAAATCGATTTTTCTGCCCAAAATCTTGTATTGTTGATCTTTCCAAGTTAATATGATTTGCTCTGATACCAATTGTGATCCCAGATTTCAAGCATTTTTCAATTAAAGAACAAAATTAAAGAAAGGATTTAGAGAGAGAATTGAGTCACAAGTGTCGTAGACATATATCTCTTAGAAGCAAAGATTACAACACTGAAAGTCTTACTTACATGCTTAGACGACAAAGAAATACTACTTATATAGGGTCAAACAAACCTTGACCTCTACACAAGCTTACAAGAAAAGTACAACTTACAAAAGAAACTTATTTGATCTAAACTATGCTTTAACATATTGTCTTTAAATCGTTAAGTCTTCCATCTCCAGAGGTTAGCCATCATAGAGGCTCTGTAAGTGATCACAGAGGCTCTGTGATCTGAAACTGATCTTCAGGTTCAGAACTTCTCGGGTAGATGGTTGATAGAGCTTATGAGCATTGTACTTTGTTAGGTCATGAATTCACAATTAATCAATGTAGAAAGATTGAACAAGAGGTAGATTAGGTAGGAAAATGAATGTATTAACCACAACCTAGAGAGATAAAGAGTTTCTCTCTCTAGAAACACATACAAAGCTTGAATGTCTACATTGTGAATGAAAGGTTACAAACAAACTACAAACACTCTCCTATATATACCCCAATCACCCATGTTACACAATTTAGCTCAACCCACTATGCTAATGACAAAGCCTATTTACTAAGGATGACTTTACAAAACTTTCTAAATACAGTACATTAACATTCTCCCCCTAAAGTTTTGTAAAGGAATCATCTCTTATCAGCTTCAGCTCTTCTCCCCCTTGATTTTTTTTGAAAAACTTTAGCGTTGCTTAAACTTCAAAATAGCTCTGGCTCCCCCTTGAAAGTAGCTCTTATCCTTTGAAATATTAACTGAAATATCAGATCTTATGTGGACAGTAACCTCGACTGAGTGCACATAAAGACAACTTTTAATCTTTAGTAAATCCAACACATTCCTTAACGCCCACAAGAATGATATGTGTGGATTATGACATGACAACCAAAGTGCATCTTCAGTCTATAACATCAAATCTGTCTTTGACCGCGAGTTGAATAGGAACTCAGCTTAAGAACTTAATCTGGTATGCTTGTCGGAGGATGCAACTTGTAGCAAACACTACTAGGTAGGGTAGAAGATTTATCTGAGGAAAAATTTGATAGTTAAATCTCAGAAGGCAACTTGTTGCAAAAATGGTTGTGAACAGTAACTTGTCGCAAAAACTCAGAACTCGCAGAACAAGTAAACTCGCAGAACAATAAACTCGCAGAGAACTATTCACGTTCTTTCGCGCTAAACATGATGTGCGTGCTCTTAAAACTCGCAGGCCTCTTCATGCGCGTTTTGAAAAACTCGCAGGCCTTGACTTGCGCGTTTTATGCCTTAGAAAAAATTTGACAGTATCACAACTCGCTAAGCATGGAACTCGCAGACTGAAGGAAGTTAATCGCTTAAACTCGCAAACTTCGTCTTGCGCGTTTAGTAAACTCGCACGCCCCATCTTGCGCTTTTTCTTAAACTCGCAAGCTTAGTCTTGCGCGTTTCCCAAACTCTCACACTTCATCTTGCGCGTTTTAGGACTTAGAAAAATTTGACAATGTCAAAACTCGCAGACGACATTTGCGCGTTTCTCTCTATCCTTGCGCGTTCTTTAGCTTGCGCATTTTTTCAGATGAATCTTGCGCGTTCTTCGATGAACTTGCACGTTTTACAGATCTAACGTGAAGTCGAGTCTGAAATCTGAAAAACACCAAATCTTTCACATTTCTTCGAATTTTGAGATGAAACCTTATGAGCATGTTCGAAATTCAATACTGAACAACTTTGTAGTTGATGATCATGTCTAAAAACATCTCAATACAAGAATTCGATCACAACTCAGTAACAAAAATATTTCGAACAAAAAAATTCTCAAAATCGACTAATTCTCCTAAACAGATTGAAATTACACAATGTGATTGATTACAAATGATTCAACTCTAATCACATAATCAATCTAGCATCAAATCTCGAACAATTAAGCTCCAAAATGAAGAATTTGAAATCCACGTTACTATTCATGCGACCAGAACACTATTCCATTGAAAAAATTGCGAATTCGATCGTTTCGATGAATAACTTCTTCGATTAGGCTCTGATACCACATGTTAGGTCATGAATTCACAATTAATCAATGTAGAAAGATTGAACAAAAGATAGATTGGGTAGGAAAATGAATATATTAACCACAACCTAGAGAGAGAAAGAGTTTCTCTCTCTAGAAACACATACAAAGCTTGAATGTCTACATTGTGAATGAAAGGTTACAAACAAACTACAAACACTCTCCTATATATACCCCAATCACCCATGTTACACAATTTAGCTCAACCCATTATGCTAATGACAAAGCGTATTTTACTAAGGATGACTTTACAAAACTTTCTAAATACAGTACATTAACACACTTCTGTGGTGCATCTTGGTGTATTTGAGCAGTCTTCTGTGGTTCCTACACTTAGCGTATTTTTCAATACTTCTATACAATGAGTTGGAGCTAACAAAAAGAACTTAACTGAACAAAAAGATTTTGATGACAAAATGTGGAATGTTAGATCAAATCCTGAGTTTGTGACTCTTGCTAAGACTACAGTTGTTTACTCTTCATGTTCTGAATATTTGCCAAGCGTTTTTGAAAAAGGTGAAACTTTTGGAATAAAGAAAAAGAATTAGCTTTCTAAGAAGATGCCTAATAAAGTTTCTTTTGGTGTTTCAGATCTGAATGGAAAGGTGGTTAAAGGAGAATGGAGGAAGAAAATTTCTGATAAGAAATATAGTCAAATTGTTTCTGAAAAGGATTGTAGTGTTGCTCATAGTGATAGGTTTACATGTAATAGTTCTTCGACAAATAAATGTCAATTTTGTGCCAATAAATGTAACACTTTTGATAAACCAAAATTTTTGACATTTGCTCGCAAGAAACGGTTAACAACTCTTTCACATTTTACTCCATTCCTTCCAAACCAAAGTCTGTTAAAAGAGTTTATAAAGCAAATTATGTCTCTAACTTCTCAACACAACATATTCAAATATTCAAAGCTATGTCTAATAATTCTTCAAAGAAAAAGGAATTTAATGCTTTGAATGTAAATATGATTTGGAAGTGATTACCAAAACCAAGATTTGAGTGGAGAATTAAGGGTAAAATGGATGATTTTAAGATATTGAAAGATGCTAAAAATCAGGACCCATCTGGATATGGGTACCTAAAAACAAGTAATTCGTTCTTTTTGCAGGCCTGCCGTTTGTGGTTCATAGATTCTGGTTGCTCAAGACATTTGACAGGATATAAGCACTTACTGCATAGTTATGCTGAAGAACCTACAAGAACAGTTAACTTTGCAAATGTTGTTCTTAAAGGCTACGTCAGAGGACACATAATGCTTACCATTGGCACCGTAACCATAAACAAAGTCTTATATGTTTAAGGACTTGATCACAACTTTTTCAGCACAAATCATTTCTGTGATAGCTTGTATCAAGTACGGTTTACTATTATTCATTGTCACATTGAGGACCCAGACGGTTTTGAGATATTTCGAGCAGAACGATATGGTAATCTATATGCGGTTAATTTTCCAACTCTCTCGGATACACGTTCTGTTTGCTTACTTGCTAAAACCTCGAATGAACAGAGTTGGATCTGGCATCGACGCATTTCTCATCAAAACTTTAAAGCCATTGATAGTTTAGCGAGACAAGGCATTGTCAAAGGTCTTCCGAAGATACGTTTTGAGAAGAATTCTCAATGCCCTGCTTGTGAAATGGGAAAGATGAAAAGAAGTTCCCACAAGCCAAAGATTGAATCATCTTGTACAACGCCGTCGGAAATGATTCATATGGACCTTTGCGGCCCGATGCGTACTGATAGGTGTTAATTTATTAATCCTAGAACAACACTTTTTGTGTCATTTAAGAGTCTTTTATTTGCCCAATTTAGTGAATTGAGTCTTTATTTATCCTATTTTTCACTTTTTAAAATATTCCTAGGTTTTGTTTATTTATTAACGATTTGCTGAATTTTAGTCAAGTTTCTTATGTTTATTTTTATCTTTAAAATTTCATATTTGCCGAGACTCCGGAGAAGCCATGAAGAAGAGAAAATGGACTTAAAGTGGGCTTGCTCTTTGATTTTTGTTGAAGCATTTGGGCTAAAAACTTGGGCTAAGCTTTGAAGGATTAAGCCGTATGATTGGGCTCCCATATTGGCCAAAAATGGAGAAAAATATGGCTTGGCCCATCAAATTGTTTACTTGCATTTCAACCTAACTTGGAGACAAAGTTTTATTTTGTTATAAATAGTTTCATAATGTTAGGTTTAGAATTGTCTTTTGATCACCTTTTGAGTCAAGTAAACTTGTGTCAAGGCACTTTGTGATCATCATTTCTCAAGAAATTCGAATTGTAGGCAAACATTGGTATTTTATTTGCATGTATTGTTAAAGTAATTCAAGTAATTTGATCTTAGTTACCTCTTTTGTTACAAGTTTTAGTGTTCATTCTAATATTCTCCTTTGTTTACCATGTTTTTGGTTACATGTTCTAAACCATATTTTGTGATCTCCCAACGATTTCTAAAGTGTTCGGTCACCTTTGTTTTGATAAAAAATTGTTTACGTAAGAATTGCTACTTGGTTTGTTTTTGCTTTCTCAAACTCTGTGTTAGAGCATATATTTGTTTAATACAAGATCATGAAGTCTGAAGACAGAAGGTCAAGCAAGTCAAAGCCAAAGTCAACTCTCAAGCAAGAAAGTCAAAGTCATTTGTAATAAAGTCAAAGTCTAAGTCAAAGTCAAAGTTTTGTATTTTGTTTTTAGTTGTTGTTTTGTAAGTGAGTTTTTGTTTTAATAGACATATGACTAGTTAGGTTTGGTTAGTTGTTAGAAGTTAGAAAGATTGTGTACGCATACTGTTTAGAGAGAGAAAGTTTCACAGAGAGAACTTTTGTACGAAATCTGAATTGGAATTGAATCAGGTTGAATATTGAATCTAATTGTCATCTTGTTTATAATTAATTGTGTTTAGAACTTGATAATTGGAACATAATAATTGGTATCAGAGCAGATTCAAGTTGAAATCGAAAGAAATATGGAAAGTTCGCACTGAGTTCTCAGTCTTGATCGAATTTTGAGTTTTTTTACGAATTTGTGATTGTAATTGGTTCGATTGTGTTTGTAGAGTGTATTAGAATCATCTTGTATTGGTTCGTTGTAATCTTGCACTGTAATTTTCATCAATTTGATGATTTTGTTGGTTTTAGAAACACGAGTCTGTACGCACTCTGAAATGATCAATTTGTACTTTTAAGTGAATCTTGTTGAAATTTAGTGATTGTAATTGTTTCTAGATGTATTAGTGAGCAATTTGTCGAAGTTTCAGACCGAAAATCGAAGAATTGATGGGGTTTTGAGCAAATCAGAGTGATTTTTTATCGAAGATCTTAAGAACTCGCGTAGCCCTGAAGAACTCGTACCAAGAACTCGCATCATAGAGGATTTCGCATAATTTTGTTATCTGAAAAATCTCATGTGTTGAATTCGCATATGTGTATTATGCGAAATGAGGAGAATTCTCATATGTGTGTAGTGCGAAAACCACATAATTCGTACAAGTTTATTTGCGAAAAGTTAGAATTCGCATAGCAGTTTTATACGAAAAGTTGTATGAGAAAAGTATTTCTCAAAATGTTTCTAAGTCTAGTTTTCGTATAAGGTTATATGCGAATTCTTAGAACTCGCATATAATTGCATGCGAATTCTGTGTGTGCGAATTCTGAAGTGTTTTTACATGCGAATTCTGAAATTTGTCTTGTGTACGAATTCTAAGGATTGAGTGTGAAGTGTGCGAATTCTTGTTTAATTGTGCTTGTGTGCGAATTGTGCATGCGGATTCCTTGTATTTCACAGTGATGTGCGAATTTCATACTTAGAGATTTTTGGAAATTTAATTTCTAAAATTTCTTTCTATGTTTTTCTGTATCTTGATTTCACTTGGACTAACGATCATTTGTCAAGTTCTTATTGAACATTTTTGAAACAGGATGACTTCAAGGGAAGCACTTCAAATCGGAACTGATGTAAAGTGTTAAGCCCAAATATTAGTTGATAAATGTTTACACAACACAACAATGACAAGAGATTAAGAAGAATCCTTCAAAATAGCCATAAATCTCTTGTGTCACAAGTCTAAGTGTGAGTGTGTGTTCTTGGTGTAATCACTACCTTGTGTGTGAAATAAATCAAATGAAGCCCTAGGGATTCTCAAAGAAACATTGCCTTATATAGGTCAACATGACCAAGGCATGGTCAAACCTAGACAACAACATATTAACCCCTAGGAAATTAAAGACAATTACAAATAAGACCCCTTTATACATTTTAATCTTGAATACAATTAATGATCCAACAATCTCCCCCTTTGGATTCAAGATTAAAAATTTTATTTTGGCAACTTTCTCCAGGTCTTCACTTCTTTTGAAAACTGTAGTAGATATGTCGTTAACCTCTTCAAAACATGTAGCTCTTCACAGTCTTCACAACTTTAAGGAAACTGTAACCTTCCCCTTTTTGCTGAAATTGGAATGAAGTGTCCTTTTGACGATCATCTTCAGTCAGACTTTTGATAATTCAGATAGGTTCAGACACTTCGAAAACTTTGAAAAAACTTGAATCCTTCAGCAATCTTCAACAAACTTTCTTTCTTGAACAAAGTAACTCAGATTTGACTTTGAAATCCTTGAATATTCTCACCCTTTTTGATGAATTTTGAGAATCAGCATCATCAAAACATTTCAAAGCAGGCCAGTCTTGGAATTATCTCCCCTAAATCAACATTTAAGCTCAGTCTTCATAAATATCTCCCTCTTTGGAAATAATAGCAATCTCCCCCAGATAGAGAAATATACTAGTATCTTCAAAATACGATCTGAATCTGATTCGGCCATCAATTAATAAAATGTAGTTATTTGAATCTTTGCAAATTCAAACAATTTAGAAGTTGTAACCCTGAATGAACAGATGAAACAGTTAGAAGTGTCTGTCAGTAACACAAAGTTACTGAGTAACATGAAGTTACTATATAAGGAGCTGGTTGTGACGTAGACTCCCCAGGACTTCCATTCAATCATCAAATAACACATGGTTATCTATGAACGTTCTGACAGAAAACAAATTTCTGTGTGCTCGTCCATGTGTATGAAAGAATTAAGCACAAATGATTGCTTTTTAATGTTGGCTCAAGTATGTAAATTTGTTGAGACAACAACAAATTATACAAAGACTCAATGTGCATGAGAAATGGTCGAAGGTGGGGCAATTTTTCTTCTTTTTAATATCCGAATTATCCAAGTGATAATCAGATAGAGTATGTGCTGCATCCCCGTTCAAAAATGAAACATCTTCTTGTTGAGAAGAAGATGAGTAGTTGGTGGGGTTATATGCAAGAGGTGGCATGGGCTAGTTGCCTGTTTCAATATTGTTCACCAAAGACTGTGAAACAATAGATTATGTGGCTGCCCAAATCAGAAAAGATATGGTGCAGAGTTTATGTTTTTTTACTCTGATCTCTCACCCTCCTTCTTTTAAATCAACTGAGCTCACTTCTAACCAACCTCTCATTTGCATTTTAACTCAGCACTCTCCCTATCTCTATTTTTTTTTAATGAACCCCTCTCCCCTCATTTACTCAGGATTACTTCCAGGGTAGGAAACACTGGTTATTGTGAATCCATGGAAGTTCTGGTAAGCTCACACTGAATCCCATATTTTCCTAAGAGAACATGTTGTTCAACAGTCAATTGTACATGAAAGCACAATAAATCAATGTCAGTAAATGTATGCTCATGACAAGATAAGAATGAAATAGGAGCATTTAAAACATTTCAGATATCTCAAAACAACTAGAATGAAATCAAGTGTTTTGAGAATCTGACAATTATTCCTTTAAGAGCTGAAGCTAAAAAGGATGATTCCTTTACAATCAGATCTATTAATCATGAAGAACAAAGATTTGGAAGACCAAAGACGTAAGGTATTTATACGAACAGTGTATAAACATATTGGCAATGAAAGCACATGAAAATGAAATATCGTCTGATTTTCAAACAAACAATGAAATTTCAAACGGAAGGATTACCATCGAAAGATTTATCTTTTGAGATGTGGTATTCACAAAGTCAAGAAAATGAGTATACTGACCAATGTGTGTAAGAATACTTGGTAAAGTATGAAGATATGAAAAGTACTCAAGTATTTGTCATTGGAAACACATGGTCAGTTGATGTCATGGAGTCTAAGGATTAGAAAGATATACCTTGAGTATGATATCCTTAACTCCCCCTAAAGATATTATCCATTGATTTATGTGACAAAAACTCAGGTTCTCCCCCTATAACATGTGAAAAGTCAACTAATCAGAAAAATATGACAATATTAACGCACATATCTTTTCTCTCTAACAGATATAACTGTTAAAGTTTCAACATTTCTCCCCCTCAAAACAAAAATATTTGACAGTTAAGCTCCCCCTCAACGCAAAAACTTCTAGAATGATGTGAGCTTTAAAGCATCCTTATTAGAAGAAAATCATTGAAGTGCAGGTTCTAATCAGATGTAATCAGAAGCCAAAGTCACTTGAAGTATTCTGCAAAAGAGAATATTGATATGAATAACAACTGTTTGAAAATCAATACACAAGCAACAAGATTAAGATACATAAAACTCCCCCTCGAGTCATAAGAAAAGGTTTAAGTAGACATGTTCAACATTCCAAGTTTGCTGATTAGAAACTTGAACCTCTTTTCATCCAACGGCTTGGTGAAAAGGTCAGCTAACTGGAAGTCGGTATGAACAAAGTGCATTTCAATATCACCTTTTCCTACGTGTTTCCTTGATGAAGTGATAGCGTACATCTATGTGCTTGGTCTTCGAGTGTTGGACCGGGTTAGAAGTTATTGCAATTACGCTCTTGGAATCGCAATAAATAGGCACTCACTTGTAGCTGTACCCAATGTCCTTTCACTGCGTCTTCATCCAGAGCGCTTGCGAACAGCAGCTAGCAGCAGCTACGTACTCTGCCTTAGTAGTGGATGTAGAAACACAATTTTGTTTTTTTGATGTCCAACTAACAAGTTTGTCTCCTATGAATTAACATGATCCAGAAGTACTCTTACGGTCTAGCTTACATTCAGCATGGTCAGCATCTGTAAAGACAGTGAGATCAAAACGGGAATCCTTTGGATACCAAAGGCCTAAATCAGGACTGCCTTTAAGATATCTAAAGATTCGCTTAACAACATTAAAGTGCGACTCTTTGGGATTAGCTTGATATCTCGCACAAAAGCAGGGTGCAAACATGATATCTAGACAACTTGCAGTCAAATAAAGTAAAGAACCAATCATGCTACGATACACCTTTTGATCAACAAGTTTACCAGATAAATCTGCGTCTAAGAATGTACCAGTAGCCATTGGTGTTTTCATGACAGAACTGTCTGACATATTGAACTTTCTCAAAATATCTTTAACATATTTGGCTTGATTGATGAAAATGCCTTCGGGTAATTGTTTTACTTGCAAACCAAGAAAGAAATTCAATTACCCATCATCGACATTTCAAATTTCGTTTCCATGATCTTTGAAAAGTTCTTGCAGAATTTCGGATTTTTCGACCCAAATATAATGTCGTCAACATAAATTTGTATGAGAATCAAGTCCTCACATTGACTTTTTAGAAATAAGGTAGTGTCAACTGTACCTTTCGTGAAACCGGAAGCTAGGAGTATTTTAGTAAGAGTTTCATACCATACTCGTGGTGCTTGTTTGAGACCATATAGGGCTTTGTCTAATACGTAGACATAATCAGGGTGATGAAGATCAACGAAACCTTCAGGTTGAGTAAAATAAACCTCCTCATGCAGAACACCATTCAGAAAAGCCGACTTTACGTCCATTTCATAGACAATAAAGTTTTTGTGCGCTGCATATGCTAAGAAGATTCTGATTGCTTTGATCCTCGCAACAGGGGAGAACGTTTCATCCTAATCAATGCCTTCCTGTTGACAGTACCCTTTTGCTACCAAACGAGCCTTGTTTCTTACCACTACTCCAGCCTCGTCATTCTTATTTCTAAACACCCACTTAGTTCCAATAACTGATTTACCTTGAGGTAGTGGAATCAAGCGCCAAACCTTGTTTCGTTCGAATTGTAGAAGCTTATCTAGCATAGCAGAAATCCAATAGGGATAGCATAGAGCTTTTGATGCTTTCTTTGGTTCTAGGGAACTCGGAAGCTTGAGAACATACAGAAATTTGCTGACGCAGCTCGTGTCTTGACACCAGATTGTACGTCACCTATCACGTTGTGTAGGGGATGATCTTTTGTTCATCTGTGTGTGCTTGGCAAAGACTCAACGGTTTGTTTCATATTCGTCTCATTATATTCATCATAAACAGCAGGTTGATCCATAGATGTTCTCGGGACATCTTCTATAGGAGTTTCTGATACTGAAGCTTCGGGAATCGCAACTGAAGTACTCGGGACTTCATTCCCAGAAGGAATATCTGCAGAAGCAGATTCAGTACTAGTCGTATCAGAAACTATCGGTGTGGTTGTACCTGATGGGGTTGCAGTTTCAGTGACTTGTTCAGAAGGTCAAGAAATGTCTTCAATAAGAATGGGAACCTCCGAACTTGGTGTTGACGTTATTTTGCCTTTATCAAAGTCTGCACAAATTTCATCAAAGACATCAATAAACAACAAATCTAACTCAGATGAAGTAGAGTTTGAGTTAGAAGAAGTAGACGATTTGGAAGCTGGTTCTATTCTAGGTTGAGTAAAAGCTTTGTGCTTAAGTCTGAGTTCAGAACGGTTGTGTTCAGAAGTCCGAGTAGAATTCTCATCGAAGGATACATTCATGCTTTCAACAACCGTCTTGGTTCTTGTATTGTAAATCCGATAAGCTTTGGATGTCAACGAGTATCCAACAAGATAACCTTCATCCGCTTTCTTATCGAATTTTGAAAGTCCTTGACGCTCTATTAAAATGTAACACCTGCAACCAAAGACACGAAGGAATTTGATATTGGGTTTACGATTGTTGATCAACTCATATGCAGTTTTATGGATGCGTTTGATCATTGTGGTACAATTCTGAGTAAAGCAAGTTGTTGCCACCGCCTCAGCCCAAAGATACATTTGTAGTTCAACATACACAAGCATGGTACGAGCAACTTCAACAAGGGTGCGGTTCTTTCGTTCAACAACTTCGTTCTGTTATGGAGTGTAGGTCGCGGAGAAGTTGTGTGAAATTCCCACAGGGACAAGATAGCTTTGTGTTGGATCATAAATTGTATTCAAGATTAAAGTTAAAGTTAAGGGTTTAATTTGTAATAAGTTAATAGTTTATTTGTGGGCCTCAAGCCCATAAGCCCATTAGGCATTAGGCCTAAGTATAAATAGTTTTAATTAATTAGGTTTTAGGGTTAACTCTAATAATTCTCATAATTATAGATTAGAGCAGCCGTACGAATTCTCTATATTCACGCCTAAGGTATCAAGAATACACACTGGTTTTCATTGATTAATCAAGGGATTGTGGCATGCTATTCTGATCTTTTTATCTCTTGATCTTTATTGTGTGTGATTGTTTATCAACTAGTTATCTGGTTTTAACAAGTGGTATCAGAGCCTAAAGAATCAAGTTTCTGAATTAAAACTGAGTTTATCGACTTCCTACTGTGTGAAAATCAATTGCTTCATTTAATGAGTTTTTATGCATAAAATTGATTTGATTAGGTGTGTTTTATGCTATTGAATATCATCTAAGTGTTTAGTTGCATTTAAATTCATCAATTGATTGGCTTTTTGATGATTTTTGGACTCTGGGTTCGTATTTATATCGACCACTGTGTTTATCAAATTGAAGTTTGAAAGTTTATTTTAATCATTGATTTTGTTTGCATACTGATCGTTACATGTTTTTGGTCACTAAAGTCTGAGTTTTGCTTTGGGTTTCTGTGTTTCGTGTGGTTTCTGGGTTGACTATTGTTTTCTGGGTCGAACTGCAAGAACATTCCGGTTGAAACCTTCAAGATAATACCGGTCGATATTCAAGACGACTGATTATCGGTCGAGTATCATACCGGTCACCCCACAACACACCACCCCGGTCGACAGCATATAGGTCCATATAGGTTCCAGCCCCGGTCAAATACACCGTATTGGTCCACATCCATACCGGTCGGGTCATCTCGGTTGAATACATCGTATCGATCGAATACACCCTAGTCAACACCTTACCGGTCGCCCCTATCACCACACACTTCACCGTTCGAACTCTTGTTTGGTCACAAATACTTCGACAAGTGCAACATACCGGTTGACAAGTGCAACATACCGGTCGAAAAGTTCCCGGTCAAGCAAGTTACCGGTCCAAACAAGATCCCGGTTGAAGCAAGATCCCGGTCGACACCTCTTTTGCGCCACTGCCTATTCGCGCAAGACCATCTTTGCGCCACCTGCGGTTCACGCAAAACTCCTCTTTGCGCGACCCACATCTCACGCAGACCTCAGCTTTGCGCCACCCTATACTAGCGCAAACCTCAGTTTTGCGCCATCCTTTACTCGCGCAAACCCTTTTGCGCCACTGCCTTAGCTTATTTTTGCGCCAGCTTCTCTGTGATCAATATCTTTGTGTATTTTACTGTGCGAGTACTGCATTTAATTATTTTTGGAAACTTATTTTTTTTTTGAAATTTTTTGAGTGTAGTCTTTATCCTATAGTTGATTCTAACGATCTCATCTAGTTGATTGTCTTGGTACAGATTAGTTTGATTTCTAACCTTACAGCTAAGATGTCGAATCAACTTCTCTCAATGGGCTCTCAGTCTAAACCTCCTGTCCTCATGGCTGATGAATATCAGCAATGGAAGAAGAGAATGATCCAGTTTCTGAATCACAAGAACAGAGAATACATGGAATCAATCATCAATGGTCCAGTAAATCCAATGATTAGAGTACCTGGTCAAGCAGAAACTGAAACCTCTCCAGAGATTCCTGATAGATTTGTCCCGAAACCGTACCATTACTTCAGTGAAAAGGAGAAAGAATTATACAAGATAGATGAAGAGGCTCTCATTTATCTGACAATGGCAATAGCAAATGACATCTACAACCGTGTAGATAGTCAGAGCTCAGCTAAAGAAGTCTGGGATGAACTATCAAGACAGTTTGAAGGAAGTGAAGCTTCCATCCAAGCCAAGCAGAACCTATGCATAAATGCATATGAGGGATTTCACGCAAAGGAAGGAGAGACACTGCTAGAGACCTACAACAGATATAATATCATTCTCAATGACTTGCGGAGGAACAATATCTCTAAATCTGCTTCAGAGATAAATTATAAGTTCATCAAGAATCTAAATCCTGAATGGAAGAACTTTGCCATCAACCTTCAGATGTCAAAGAATATGGCTCAAGAAAACGTCACTGATATCTTCTCTATTCTTTCTCAGCATGAGGATGAGGTGAGAACCATCAATAATGAGTCCAATAAACTGAAGGATTCAATGGCTCTCATAGCTGGCAAAGGTCCTGTATCCTCTGCAAGGTCAAAGAAAAAGGTGTCTAAAGCTCTTGTTACGGATTTTACTGAGTCTGATTCTGCTTCGAGTGATGAAGAACTAGAGATTGATTCTGATCCAGATATACAGAAGTTATCTGAGGACTTGGCTCTAATTACCTAACGATTCAAGAAGAGCTTTGGCAAGAAAAAGTACTACTCAAAGCCAAAGTATGATGGTTACAAGAAAGAGAAGTCTGAGATGTGATACAAGCAAAGGCATGGAAAAAGAGAGGAGGGACGAGAAGACAGGAAGGAAGATAGAAGAAAAGGAAAGAGAGAGGAGAAGAACAAAGAAAGAAAGGATGAACCAAGCAGATGCTACAACTGTGGTAAATTTGGGCACTTCTCCAGAGATTGCAGATTCAAGAAAGTCAAGAACTCAGAATACTATGCTAGGAAGTCACTCATTACCAAGAAAGTTGAAGAAGGAAAGGTGCTTATGGCTGAAGAAGAAAACTGGCTGTTCCAAAGTTCTGATGACGAGAAGCAAGCAAACTTCACCCAAGTTTCCTACATGGCAAAACTGGATGGTGACGATGAAGATTCTGAGGCACATTCCGAAGATGCAAACTCTGAGGTAAGTGATAATTCTGACCTTATTGAATCTCTAATGGTCCAAATACATAGTATGAAAGATGAATTTGCTTTATTGAAAGGTAAACTTAGCTCTGCACATCAATCAGTTTTAAGTTTTCGTGATGAAAATGCATTGTTAAAAGTTGTTGTGGAAGACAAAGAAAAAGAAAAGGATGGTTTAAAAGCTGAAAAAGAATCTTTAAAAAGAAAAATATCTGGATTAGAAAAGGATCTTGTGAATCTTAATGCTAAAAAGGGTGAGTTTAAAATCAAATTTGAAGTTTGTTATCAAGAAAGAAATGAAGCTTTCACCAAAATCAAGTAATTGGAGGATATTAACATGAAACGAGGTCAGACTGAGCAGACATTAAATCTGTTGACCAATAACCTCCAGGATGAAAGGTTTTATAAACTTAAACCAGGTTTGGGTGTGTTAACTAACGATGTTTTGAAAAAGGCACCGGAGCACTTATATAATTTTGATAAATTTGGCTCCGCAATCATGCCCATTCCTAACACTCGTGCAACCTTTGTTGAAGCAAGTACTTCTAAACCTTTTACAGAGACCAAAGGTCGAGAAGAAATGGGGAAGGACAAGTCTTGTGAACCTGATTCTCAAAATTCTTTTAAATCAGTTGGTTTTAAATACAGTGATTTGAACAAAAGCTATGAGACTCGAAAGATCGAATTGGATGAGTTTGATTCAATGTTTACCACATCTTCAAAAGAATCAGTCAGCAATGACACGGTTCCACCTGAGATTGCATGCAAATATGATGAGTATGAATCGGATGTTGATCCATCAACTATACCATCAGTCTCAAATCCCATTGCTTCTAAACCTTTACTTGTTGAAGAGGTTGAAGAAGAAACTGTCATCACGAATGGATCTTGTTCTAAAAATGACAAAATGGAGTTTATTGAAAACATGACCGAGGAAAGGTTTTCTGACATGATGAATGCTTCAAATTCTGATCCTGTTTTGTTAGAGTATAAATATGTTGGATACAAGATCAAGAAGACAAAAGTCAAAGCTGGAAAAGTCAAATCTCATTAAAGTCAAAGTCTTTTGTAATAAAAGTCAACATTTTTGTATTGTATTTTAGTTTCCTTGTTTTAGTTGTAGGTATAAATAGTTTCCTTTCTTTTGGTATTTAGTAGAGAACTTAATTGAATCATTATTCAGTTGTATTTTAGAGAGAGAAATATCAGAGAGAGAGAGAGTTTGTTAGAGAGAGATTGTAGAGAGAGAAAGTGTAATCTTGGAAATGAATTGAAATCAAACAGGTAATTTGATTGTTAATCTTCTTTGTTTGATTAATCTTGATTAGAAACTAGAATCTGGGAATATCAATTGGTATCAGAGCAGATCCAAATCGAAAATCAAGAAAAACAGAATGTTCGACACTTTGTTCTTCATGTTCAGATCTGTTTTTGAGTATTAGTGTATTTTTCGAGTTGTTTTTGATAAGATTTTGTTAGAATAGTGTAATCGGTCGAGTTTGTATAGAAAGATTTGTCAATTGCACTGTAATCAATTCAAATTTTCGAATTTTTGTGGTTTTTCTGTTCACGAGTTCTTGACACTGTATGTGTATCAAATTTGTATCGTTTGCGTAGTTGATCGAATTTTTGTGTTAGTTTTGTGTTCGAATTAGTTAGGCGAGTGAATTGTCGATGTATAGTGTTGATAATCAAGGTCTAAATGAGTTTTTGGTGCGATTTTGTTCGATTTTAGAGGTTTGCGGGTCATTCATCAAGTTTGCGGGTTATTCATCAAGTTTGCGTTTGATTCAACAAAGTTTGCGCATGATTCATTGAAAAAGTTCAGAAACGAGAAGTTAAGGTTTGCGTTTCTTTTGAGAAACGAGAAGTTAAGGTTTGTGTTCCTTCAAGAATCGAGAAGTTAAAGTTTGCGTTTTTCTTTGAGAAACGAGAAGTGGGTTTTGCGGGTTGAAAGACAAACGCAAAGTAAAAGTGGTTGAGCTCAGAGACAAGTTGTGATTTGCGTTTGTATCTAGAAACGCAAAGTGTATCTTGCGTTTGAAACGTGAAACGCAAAGTTCATCATTTTTAGTCTTAGTCATGACACGCAAAGTTTGAATCTGAGTTTGCTTCTCGACACGCAAATTGTACTTTGATCAAGTAAAAGTGAAACACAAAGTAAAGCAAAGTTCAAGTTTGCGTTCCCTGTGATAAGCGCAAAGTAGAAGTTTGCGTTCCCTGTGTAAAACGCAAAGTCCAGGACTGCGTTCCCTGTGAGAAGCGCAAAGTAGAAGTTTGCGTTCCCTGAGTGACACGAAAAGTAAGGTTTGCGGTTCCTGTGTGAAGCGCAGAGTGTGGAGGACTTAGATAATTTTTTCAAAATAGTAATATAGCCTTAAATAGCGGGACCCCCGTGCTAAGTCTGCGAAGGGGGACATATTTCTGGTTGTGATCAAAATTTCTGATTTTATATTTCAAGTTCTCTGTATTTTATTGATTGTTTCATTTGGACTAACGATTAGTTTCTAGTTTCTTATTGCATATATTTCTCAAACAGGTTTTATCAAAATGACTTCCAAAGATGCTCTTTCCATTGGCACTGATGTCAAGCCTCCTGTTCTGTTTATAGGGGAGTACGAACAGTGGAAAGACAGATTCCTTGATTTTATATACATACATGCAAATGGAGAGAATATTATGGTGTCAATCACAGAAGGTCCTATGGTACCAATCACGGTTCAGATACCTGATGATGAATCGTCTGATAGTGAAGATGGTACTGAGGAAAGAGATCAAAAGATGAAAACAGTGGCATTGGATATCTCTCAGTATTCCGAAGAACAGAAAAGCCGATACAAAGCATATAAACAAGCAAGATCTTTACTTCTTCAAAGTATCCCGAATGTCATCTACATCAAAATAGACAGCTATAAGGGAAATGCTAAGAAGATGTGGGATCAGTTGCAGAAAATGATGATGGGATCCAAAGTTGGCAATCAAATGAAAGTGGCTAACTGCATAAATAGCTACGAGTAATTCAAAGCAAAAGAAAATGAGATCCTAGAGGAAACCTATGAGAGGTTTGTGCTTCTTCTAAACGAACTGTCAAAGAACAAAGTGAAGAAGAAGCAAATTGAAAACAACGTCAAGTTTTTAAGCATTCTGCAACATGAATGGAAGAAGCATACACGTAGGATGAAGCAGATGAAGGATTTGAATGACATACCATTACATGAGGTGTATGAGACTTTGAGGCAGAATGAAGAAGAAGTAGAAGAGAAAAGAGCTGAGAAAAAGAAGGCTGAAAAGGTTCCGGATCCTATTGCTTTGGTAGTCGGAGAGAAAAAGAAAGAAAAGAAAGAGAAGAAGAAAAAGAAGAAAGTGCTTACAAGTTCTGAGTCTGAATCTGAATCAGATGGTGATGATGGAGAAAGCCTCAAATAGGCTATGTTGCTATTGACCCGTGCATTCTAGAAAAAGTTTTATAAGAAGTCGGGATCTAACTCACAGAGGTACTCTTCATCAAGTTCCAAGAATCATGAGCACCGAGCAAGGGTGGAAGGAAGGAGATATAAAGAGAACAGATATGTTGAGAAGAAACCTGATGACAGGAAGAAGTATGTGAATGACTACACTGTTGTAGAAAAGCCAACAAGTGATTCAGTCAAATGCTACAACTGTGGCAAGATTGGTCATTTTGCAAAAGATTGTAGAAAGCCAAAAGTTCGCAATTCTCAGTATTATCAGAACAAGCTGTTATTAGCCAAACAACAAGAAGCAGGCATCGCTTTAATGGCTGAAGACGAATTTTGGCTGGATCATTCAGAAGGTGAAGAGGAAGAGAAGGAAGAAACTGCTCATCTCTGTCTCATAGGAAAAGAAGTGAAGTATGATGAGTCAGATGACGAGACAGCTGATGAGGTATTAAACTTAACTGAAAAAGATTTTGTAACCAAAATGGAAGCTATGATGGTTAAGCTTAATGATCTTCAATTAAAACTGAAGAAAGAAAAAGACAGAGTTTCTAAAAGAAACAATAAGATATTTGAACTCAATAAGTCGGTTATTGGGAACAAAGATCTGATTGATTCTTTACGCAAGTCTGCTTCTGATTCTAAATCTCGAGTAGATTGTTTTGAAAAGAAGATTTCTGATTTTGAGGTTAAAGTTTCTAAATATGAGTTTGAGAAGAAAGAATCTGCACTAATTGTTCGTAAACTGCAGGTTGAAAACAAAAAGCTGATATTATCCTTATTCAAATATATGTTGATGATATAATATTTGGTTCTACTAATCCAAAATTTTGCAAAAACTTTTCTAACCTCATGGTGTCACGTTTTCAAATGAGTATGATGGGAGAGATGAATTTCTTTCTCGGATTACAAGTTAAGCAGTTTTCTACGGGGATTTTCATTAACCAATCTAAAGTACATTTTGGACATTCTTCGGAAGTACAAAATGAAAAATTCTAAACCAATTGGAACCCTGATGGCACCAGGTACTAAGATTAACCCTGATCCTTCGGGTAAAAGTGTTGATGTTAGAACTTATAGAGGTATGATTGGTTTGTTAATGTATCTTACTTCAAGTAGGCCAGATATTATGTTTTCAACATGTATATGTTCTAGATATCAGGCTGCTCCCAAAGAATCCCATTTGGCTGCTGTCAAACGGATTTTTAGATATCTGAAGGGCACTTCAGACCTTGGTTTATGGTATCCTAAGGATACAGGGTTTCAACTGACTGCCTATTCAGATGCAGATCATGCAGGTTGCATGTTGGACATAAAGAGTACTTCAGGTCATGTTCAATTTCTTGGAGACAAGCTTGTTAGATGGGCATCAAAGAAACAATTATGCGTTTCCACATCGACTACTGAAGCTGAGTATGTAGCTGCTGCCAGTTGCTGTTCTCAAGTCCCGTGGATGCGAACACAGCTACGAGACTATGGATTCAAGTTCGACAAAATCCCAATATATTGTGACTCGAAGAGTGCAATTGCCATATCTGTTAATCCTGTCCAACATACGAAAACCAAACACATTGATGTAAGGTATCATTTTATCAAAGATAATGTAGAAAAAGGAACAATTGAACTTTATTTTGTAAAAACAGATTATCAACTTGCAGATTTATTTACCAAACCCTTAGATAAAAGAGATTTAATTTTCTTGTCTCTAAGCTTGGTATGTTAAATCTTAAGACGTAATCGGTTGTTACCTACTAAAGTTACGTATTGTTAATTTTCATCATTTTTCTTTATCATTATGTTTGAAAGATACCTGTACTTTAATTGTTTGCTCATGATCTCAGGGGGAGTAAGAGAAGATTTTAGATGATCTACATTCATTTGAGAGGGAGCATAACTAATTTCTGCATTTTACTTAAATGACAAATTTTTGTGATGCATGATTTCAGGGGGAGCTTATAAGTCACGTGAAAAGGAGTAAGACTATGATTTCTGATTATTTCAAATCAGAACTCGTACTTTAATCGCTTTACTGCTTTGTGTCTTTTACATTCGAATAAATTTGTGAATAAAGTTGCCTTGACTAGACTTTGAGACTTGTGCAGGATGAGAGAGGATGACAAGATCATATCATTTTGACTTAAGCATGACTTCATGAGAATTAAGATTTAGTAAAAAGGTAAATTTCTTATCTTAATCTCAAATATATCTGAAAGAAGGACAACTTTCAGATATAGAAAACATGTTCTTAAATGTTCAAACCACTTCCCGATTTTTAAACAGATTTTATAATTTGGAAGTGTGATTTTAAATGTTTTCATTTTAATTTTTGTGCTTAATTGATAAACAAACCGTGTGTTTCCAAAGATAAACATTTGCATATTGTATTTTATATATACTTTCAAGTATTCACAAACACCTGTTTGACTTTTTGTTTTAAATGTTCTTACCATGTCTCATATTGAAACATATTTTTTCGATGGTAAGACACCCCACTTGTACTTTAAAGAATTTTGAGCGATATTTCATTTCGAAACGTCATTTCAAGAATGTCTATGTTTTTGTTTCGTATAGACAATATCCATTATTCTTGACCATAAGCCTTAGTTCTTATATCATTCATTTCTGATCATTTTCATACAATGTCAGATTTTCAAACAAGTCTCTTGCATTCATGTTCATTCATTCAATTAACTTGTTTGAAATATCTTAATTTTTTTTAAAATGCTCATATCTTCATGATTATATTTTTGAGCATATTTACATCTGACATTTGTATATGAGCTTTAACTGCTATAGTTAAACAATTTGAGCAACAAATGCTTTCTAGGATTATATGGGTTCTTTGTGCTAGGACTTAATTGAAACTTCTATGGATTCACGTTAACCAGTGTTTCCTACCCAAGAAGTTAATCCAATAGTGATTGAGTGTGAGGAGTCTAAAAGAAATGAGTGTGGGTGTGATGAGGTAAAATGGAAAAGAGAGTTTGGTTAGTAGTGCGCTTAATGATTAAAAGAAAGAGGGTGACTATTCAGAGTAAAAGAATATCAAACTCTGCACCAACTACTTTCTGAGTCGGGCAACCACATTACTAATGTTTCACAATTCTTGGTGAACATTATTGAAACAGGCAAATAGCCCATGCCAACTCTTGTTAAAACCCCACCAACCACTCATTTTCTTCTAAAAAAGAAAATGTTTCACATTTTCAAGGGGACGCAACATATAATCTATCTGGTTTTCATTTGGAAAATCTGGATATTGAAAAAGAAGGAAGTCTGCCCCACCTTCGCACTTCAATCATGCACATTGGGTCTGTGTTTATACTACTGTTGTCTCAGTGGTTTACACAATGTTGAGCCTTACTTAAAGCAATCATCGTGCTTAATTCTTTCTACACATGCACGAACACACAAGGAATTTGTTTCTTTGTCATAACATTCATAGAAATTGCCTTTGTGGTGTTTCGATGATTGGATGGAAGCCCTGGGGGAGTGAACATCAAAAAGCTCCTTTATATTGTGTATTCATTACACACAGTGACTTCGTGTTACTGACAGGCATTTTAACTGATTCATTTGTTGATTCAGGAGTTACATGTTCTTTTTTTGTCTAGATTTGAAAAGATCTGGATGATTACTTGGTTATGGATCACAGAATCAGAGGCTCTTGGACAGATCAGAATGGTCAAAGACATTTCTTGGAAGAAAAGTTTTGATGATATAGATGCTCAAATCATCAAAAAGGGGGATATGATATCAAGAAATGTTAAAGTTTTGTAGTTTGGGGGAGATGGTATAAAGAAATGATAAAGTTTTGAGAGAAGATTTTCCGAAATGTCTTAGTCAGAAGATTCAAAAGTAAAGATTTGAAGACGATCAAAGTATTTCTGAAGATTTGAGGAAATTTTCTTTGAAGATTTTTTTTGCTAAAGCAAATTCCAGCTGATTCTGAAAATAATTTCTTTCCAAAGTCTGAAAGTATTATTGTGAAAGTTTTGGGGAGATTGTTAATCATTTGAAGACAGTTTTGGAAAGAATACCGTTAAAGAAAAGAGGAGATTGTACTGACAGAGCTTAAAGGTGAAGATTGGATTGCTAGATATTTCAACAGTGATCTTGAATCCAAAGGGGGAGATTGTTAGAGCATAAATATGTTGGATACAAGATCAAGAAGACAAAAGTCAAAGCTGGAAAAGTCAAATCTCATTAAAGTCAAAGTCTTTTGTAATAAAAGTCCATATTTTTGTATTGTATTTTAGTTTCCTTGTTTTAGTTGTAGGTATAAATAGTTTCCTTTCTTTTGGTATTTAGTAGAGAACTTAATTGAATCATTATTCAGTTGTATTTTAGAGAGAGAAATATCAGAGAGAGAGAGAGTTTGTTAGAGAGAGATTGTAGAGAGAGAAAGTGTAATCTTGGAATTGAATTGAAATCAAACAGGTAATTTGATTGTTAATCTTGTTTGTTTGATTAATCTTGATTAGAAACTAGAATCTGGGAATATCAAGTATCTACTGCAAAGGAGTCAAATTCTGTGAGTGATCATACATCTGAATTGATGAAGCAAATTGACATGTTGCAACAGTCTCTTGATGAGGTTGAAGATGAAAAATTTGATCTCAAATTTAAACTTGAAAAATCTTTGAAAGAAAATCAAGAGCTTTGCACAGAGATCAATGATTTGAAAATTACTTTGTTTAAGATTGCTTAAAATGATAAACAAATGTTCAATGATCCAAGCTGGAAGGTAAGAACTAATCCAGAATTTGATGCTCCTGCAAAACCTTCAGTTGTTTACTCTGATTGCCTTGAATATCCACCTAGTATTTTTGAGAAGGGTGAAACTTCAAGTAACTCTAGAAAAGAACCACCCTCTAAGATAGAGACTAACAAGGTTCCTGTTTCTGTTTCAGATATAAAAGGAAATGGAGTTGGAAGGGGTAAGAAGAATAAAGATACTAGTTTGAATAAAAATGATAGTTTGACTTCTAGTGAATCTTTTGTTACGAATAGTTGTATTTCAGACAGTGTTATTTTGAAAAGTAATTCTTTTGATGGACATGAATGTAAGATTTGTTCCGATAAATCTAAGTTTATAAATTTTGCTCGAAAGAATCTTTATTGCAAACACTGCTGGGATAATTCTTTCAAATACTACTCCACTCCTAAACCCAAGAAGAGTAAAAGAAAAGCTAAACTGAACCTTAAGTCTAATTCTAATTCTTCCACACAACCCAAAGTGTTTCGAGCTAAGGTTGCCAATCCTAAATCTAAAAAGCATTTTCAGGAATTAAATGTTAAAATGGTTTGGAAATGGGTTCCAAAACCCCGTTATGAATGGAGAGTGAAAGTTAAACCTGCTGATAATCCTGAATTGCTTGACGCTAACCGCGAATGACCCATCTTGATATGGGTACCTAAGCAAAACTAATTGTCTCTTTTGCAAGCCTGTCGATTGTGGGTAATAGATTCCGGATGTTCACACCACATGACAGAATTCAAGAACCTCTTGTATAACTATGTGGAGGAGCCTGCCGGAGCAGTTAGGTTTGCAAACTCTGAAGTAGAAGGACACGTCAGAGGATATGGAATGTTCGATAATGGATTTGTGAAGATTCAGAAAGTGCTATATGTTGAAGTACTTGATCACAATCTGTTTAGCACCAGTCACTTATGTGACATGAAATATCAAGTTCACTTCACAACAACTCATTGCTATCTTGAGGATCTCGATGGTTACGAAGTATTCAAAGCTGAGCGCCATGGAAATCTATATTATGTAGATTTTCCTACACTGTCTGCCACACGTCCAGTATGTCTACTAGCCAAAGCTTCTAAAGCACAATCGTGGACGTGGCATCGCCACTTATCTCATCAGAATTTCCGATCCATAGCTAAGCTACAGAGACAAGGTCTGGTCAAATGTCTACCAGAAATGAGGTTCGAAAAAGACTCACTATGTTCCGCATGTGAGTTGGGCAAAATGAAGCGAAGCTCATTAAAGTCTAAAACTGAATCATCGACCTCATCTGCACTGGAACTTCTTCATATGGACCTTTGTGGCCCAATGCGAACAACATCTATCAACGGCAAGAAGTACGTCTTAGTAATGATAGATGACTATTCAAGGTATACATTGATCGAGTTTCTTTGCAACAAGTCAGATGCGCTAGAATTGATCACCGCTTTTATCAAGCGCATTCAAGTACCTATTCAATTGACATTACGAACTATTCACAGCGATAACGACACGGAGTTCAAGAATGACACCTTGCAGAGCTATCTTATCTGTAGGAATTTCACATAACTTCTCTGCAGCCTACACTCCAAAGCAAAACGACATTGTTGAACGGAAGAACGACACTCTTGTTGAAGTTGTTCGTACTATGCTTGCTTATTCGGATCTACCCATGTCTCTTTGGGCTGAGGCAGTCGCAACAACATGCTTTACTCAGAACCGTACCATTGTGGTCACGCGCTTTAATAAAACAGCATATGAGCTAATCAACAATCGTAAACCTAACATCAAATTCCTTCGTGTTTTTGGTTGCAGGTGTTACATTCTGCGAGAACGTCAAGGATTATCAAAGTTTGATAAGAAAGCGGATGAAGGATATCTCGTTGGATACTCTCTGACTTCCAAAGCTTATCGAATCTACATTATTCGAACTAAGACGGTTGTTGAGAGCATGAATGTGTCTTTTGATGAGAATTCTACTCGGACTTCTGGACATAACAGTTCAGAACTCGGACTTAAGAACAAAGCTTCTATTCACTCTAGAATAGAACCAGCATCTAAAGAATATACTTCTTCTAACTCTAACTCTACTTCATCTGAGTTAGATTTGTTGTTTATTGATGCCTTCGATGATATTTGTGCAGATTTTGACAAAGGCATATCAACTTCAACAACAAGCTCGGAGGTCCCTACTATTTCTGAAGACATGTCTGGACCATCCGAAGATGTCACTGCATCTCCATCTGGTACAAGTAAACCATTAGTTTCTGACTCTACTAATGTTGAATCTGTCTCTGCAGATAACTCTTCTGGAAATGAAGTCACGAGTACTTCAGCTGCTACTCCAGAAGCTCGAGTATCAGAAACACCAGTACAAGATGTCTCGAGTTCATCTGTGGATCTACCTGCCGTGCATGATGAATACAATGCATCAAACATGCAACAAACAGTTGAATCCTTACCAAGTACACATCGTTGGACTAAGGTTCATCCCCTGCATAACGTGATAGGTGAGGTACAATCTGGTGTCACGACACGGTCAGCGTCCGCTAATTTCTGCATGTTTTCAAGCTTTCTTAGTTCCCTAGAACCAAAATAAGCATCTGAAGCTCTACGTGATCCCTTCTAGATTTCTGCTATGCAAGACGAGCTTCTACAATTCGAACGGAACAAGGTATGGCACTTGATCCCACTACCTAAAGGTAAAACTGTTATTGGAACAAAGTGGGTATTCAGAAACAAGAAATACGAGGCTGGAATAGTTGTGAGAAACAAAGATCGTTTGGTTGTAAAAGGGTACCGTCAATAGGAGGGCATTGACTATGATGAAACATTCGCCCCTGTTGCAAGTATTGAAGCCATCAGAACTTCTTAGCATATGCAGCGCACAAAAACTTTACAGTCTATCAAATCGACGTAAAGTCAGCTTTCCTAAACGGCGTTCTGCATGAGGAGGTCTACGTGGCTCAACCTGAAGGTTTCGTTGATCCTCATCACCCTGATCATGTCTATGTGTTAGACAAAGTGCTTTATGGTCTTAAACAAGCACCACGAGTCTGGTATGAAACTCTAACTAAATTTCTCATAGCTTCTTGTTTCAAGAAAGGTACGGTTGACACCACCTTATTTCTTAAATGGCAAGGTGAGGACTTGATTCTCATTCAGATTTATGTTGAAGACATAATATTTCGGTCGACAAATCCGAAATTTTGCAAGAACTTTTCTAAAATCATGGAAACAAAGTTTGAAATGTCGATGATGGGTGAATTAAATTTCTTTCTTGGTTTACATGTAAAGCAATTACCCGAAGGCATTTTCATTAATCAAGCTAAATATGTAAAAGACATGTTAAGAAAGTTCAATTTGTCAGATAGTTCAGTCATGAAAACACCAATGGCTACTAGTACACTCTTAGATACAGATCCCTCTGGTAAACTTGTTGATCAAAAGGTATATCGTAGCATGATTGGTTCCTTACTTTATCTGACTGCCAGTCGCCCAGATATAATGTTCGCCACATGTTTTTGTGCGAGATATCAGTCTAATCCTAAAGAGTCGCACTTTAATGCTGTTAAGCGAATCCTTAGATATCTAAAAGGCACTCCTAATTTAGGCCTTTCGTATCCAAAAGATTCTCGTTTTGAACTAACTGCCTTTACAGATGCTGATCATGCAGGATGTAAGCTTGATATTCTCTGTTTTTCTAGTTTCTAATCACAAACAAATCAACAAACAAGATTCAATCAAATTACCTGTGTGATTCAAACTCCAAATCTCAAGATTACAAACTTTCTCTTTCTAGAACTCTCTCTCTCTCTCTTTCTATAGATCTCTCTCTGTCAAACGTACAACTGAATACCACTCCTAAAAACAGAAATACAAAGTTATTTATACTTACAAGAAATACAAAGAAATTAAAAACAAAATACAAATGTTGACTTTGACTTTTATTACAAATAGACTTTGACTTTCACTTGAGAGTTGACTTTATCAGCTTTGACTTTCTTGAATTTTGACTTCTTGATCTTGTATCCAACATATTTATGCTCTAACAATCTCCCCTTTGGATTTAAGATCACTATTGAAAGATCTAGCAATACAGTCTTCACTTTAAGCTCTGTCAGTACAATCTCCCCTTTTCCTTTAACGGTATTCTTTCCAAAAACTGTCTTCAAATGATTAACAATCTCCTCAAAACTTTCACAAGATACTTTCAGACTTTGGAAAGAAATTATCTTCAGAATCATCTCGGATTGCTTTAGCAAATAATCTTCAAAGAAAATTTCCTCAAAAATCAGTACATCTTCAGAAATTCTTTGATCTTCTTCAAATCTTTACTTTGAATCTTCTGACATGGACATTTCTTTAAGTCATCTCTCGAAAACTTTATCATTTCTTGATACCATCTCCCTTTTTTTGATGATTTGAGCATCTATATCATCAAAACTCTCTCCAAGAAATGTCGTTCAAATTCTATCTGACCACTGATCTTCGATAATGAGCCTTTGATTTATTGCCAATTCGAACAAAGTATTCATCCAGATCTTTGCAAATCTAGACAAAATAGGAATGTGTAACACCTGAATCAACAAGTGAATCAGTTAGAATGCCTGTCAGTAACACTAAGTCACTATGTGTAACGAATACACAATATAAAGGAGCTTTTTGATGTTAACTCCCCCAGGGTTTCCATCCAATCATCGAAATACCACATAGGCAATTTCTATGAACGTTATGACAAAGAAACGAATTCTTTGTGTGTTCTTGCAAGTGTAGAAAGAATTAAGCACGAATAATTGCTTTTCAAGGCTCAACATAGTGTAAACCACTGAGACAACAGTAGATAAACACAGACTCAATGTGCATGATTGAAGTGCGAAGGTGGGGGTAGACTTCCTTCTTTTTCAATATCCAGATTTTCCAAATGAAAACCAGATAGATTATATGTTGCGTCCCCTTGAAAATATAAAACATTTTCTTGTTAAGAAGAAAATGAGTGGCTGGTGGGGTGAAAATCAAGAGTTGGCATGGGCTAGTTGCCTGTTTCAATAACGTTCACCAAAGAATTGTGAAACGCTAGTAATGTGGCTGCCCGGCTCAGAAAGTAGTTGGTGCAGAGTTTAATATTCTTTTACTCTGTTCTCACACCCTCTTTCTTTTGATCATTATGCTCACTACTAACCAATCTCTCATTTCCATTTTCCCTCAACACACAACCCACACTCATTTCTTTTAGACTCCTCACACTCAATCTATATGGATTAACTTCTTGGGTAGAAATCACTAGTTAACGTGATTTCATAGAAGTTCAGTTAATTCCTAGCACAAAGAACCCATATAATCCTATGAAAGCATAATATTGCTCAAATGGTTTAACTTTAGCAGTTAAAGCTCATATACAAATGTCAGATGAATGTATGCTCATAAAATATAATCATGAAGATTTGAGCATTTTTAGACATTGAAGCATTTTCAAACATGTATATGAAATGAATGAATATGAATGCAAAAGGCTTGTTTGAAAATCTGACATTGTATGAAAATGATCAGAAACGAATTATATATCAAATAAGGCTTATGGTCAAGAATAATGGATATTGTCTATACGAAACAAAAATATAGACATTCTTGAAATGACGTTTCGAAATCAAATATCGCTCAAAATTCTTTAAAGTACAAGCGGGGTGTCTTACCATCGAAATTATGTTTCAATATGAGACATGGTAAGAACAAATTGACCAAAAAATAAACCGGTGTGTGTGAATACTTGAAAGTATATAAAAAAGACAATACACAAGTATTTACTTTGGAAACACACGGTTTATAAACTTTGAAGCACAAATTAAAATGAAAACATTTAAAAATTACACTTCCAATTTATGAAATCTGTTTAAGAATCGGAAAGTGGTTTGAACATTTTAAGAACATGTTTTCTATGATTGAAAGTTGTCCTTCTCTCAATCATATATGAGATTAAGATAAGAAATTTACCTTTTCACGCAATCTTAATTCTCATAAAGTCAGTTGTAGTCATTAAGATATGATCATGTCAGCTTCTCTCAATCTGCATAAGTCTCAAAGTCTAGTCAAAGCAAATTTATTCACAAAATTATTCAAATATAAAAGATATAAAGCAGTAAAATGATTAAAGTACGAGTTCTGATTTGAAATAATCAGAAATCATAGTCTTACTCCTTTTGGTATGACATATAAGCTCCCCCTAAAATCATGCATTACAAAAATTTTGTCATTTAAGTAAAATGCAGAAATTAGTTATGCTCCCCCTCAAAACAATGTAGATCATCTAAAATTTTCTCTTACTCCCCTTGAGATCATGAGGAAACAATTAAAGTGCAGATATCCTTCACACATAATGATAAAGAAAATGATGAAAAATAACAATACATAACTTTATGAGGTAACAACCGATTATGTCTTAAGATTTAACATACCAAGCTTAGAGACAAGAAAATTAAATCTCTTTTCATCTAAGGGTTTGGTAAATAAATATGCAAGTTGATAATCTGTTTTTACAAAATAAAGTTCAATTTTTCCTTTTTCTACATTATCTTTTATAAAATGATACCTGACGTCAATGTGTTTGGTTTTCGTATGCTGGACAGGATTAGCAGATATCGCGATTGCACTCTTCGAGTCACAATATATTGGAATTTTATCAAACTTGAATCCATAGTCTCGCAGCTGTGTTCGCATCCACAGAACTTGAGAGCAGCAACTGGCAGCAACTACATACTCTGCTTCAGCAGTCCATGTGGAAATGCATAATTGTTTCTTTGATGCCCAGCTAACGAGCTTGTCTCCAAGAAATTGAATGTGACCTGAAATGCTCTTTCTGTCCAACATGCAACCTGTATGATCTGCATCTGAACAGCCAGTCAGTTGAAAACCAGTATCCTTAGGATACCACAGACCAAGGTCTGCAGTCCCCTTCAGATATCTAAAGACCCGTTTGACAGCAGCCAAATGGGATTCTTTAGGAGCAGCCTGATATCTAGAAGATAAACATGTTGAAAACATAATATCTGGTCTACTAGATGTAAGATACATTAACGATCCTATCATACCTCTATAAGTTCTAACATCAACACTTTTACCCGAAGGATCAGTGCTAATTTTAGTACCTGGTGCCATCGGGGTTCCAATAAGTTTACAATTTTCCATATTGAACTTCCGAAGAATGTCCAAAATGTACTTAGATTGGTTAATGAAAATCCCCGTACAAAACTGTTTAACTTGTAATCCGAGAAAGAAATTCATCTCTCCCATCATACTCATTTGAAAACGTGACACCATGAGATTAGAAAAGTTTTTGCAATATTTAGGATTAGTAAAACCAAATATTATATCATCAACATAAATCTGAATAAGAATAATATCAACTTTTTCCTTTTTAAAGAATAAAGTGGTATCAACCTTACCTTTAGAAAAACCAGACTTGACCAAGAATTTGGATAGAACGTCATACCATGCTCGAGGGGCTTGTTTTAAACCATACAGGGCTTTGTCCAAGATGTAGACATGATCTGTCTTATCTGGATTGACGAACCCTTCTGGTTGAGATACGTATACTTCCTCCTTAAGAATTCCATTTAGAAAGGCTGTTTTCACATCCATCTAAAAGACTGTGAAATTCTTATGAGCTGCGTAGTCTAGAAACATGCGGATTGCTTCTATACGCGCTACTGGAGCATACGTCTCATCGTAGTCTATGCCTTCCTCTTGCCGGTAACCTTTGGCAATAAGTCTAGCTTTGTTCCTAATGACGATACCATCTTCATCCTTTTTATTTTTGAATACCCATTTAGTGCCAATCACGGATTTACCTTCCGGTTTTGGAACTAATCTCCAGACCTTCAGGGCTTCAAACTGAATTAATTCTTCTTTCATAGCAGATACCCAATCCGAATCAGCTAAAGCCTCTGATACTCGCGTGGGCTCTATCTTGCTGAGGAATGAGTCATGCATACATTGATTCAAAGTCACTGACCTAGTTTGTACGGGCTTGTTAAGATCTCCAATTACTTGATGTAAAGGATGCTCTTTGGTCCAGCGATGCTCATGAGGTAGTGGAGTAGATGAAGTTTGAACATGATCATCATCTATAAATCCATATTCAGGCTCTTCAGTTTGAATAATATGAGGGGGGTTTGCAATTGAAGTTTCAGGTGCAGAAGCATCAGTTGGAACAACAGACTCTGGCTGTTGAGTAGACATGATATCACATCCAACTGAAACAGTTACTTCTGGCTTATCAATTACTTGTGTATCTTCAACTGTAGGAGTAGTTGATGGAATGTGAGTTTCTGACTGAACGGGGTATTCTTGTTCAGTTATGACTTCTGAAGTGACTGGATGATTGCAACTTGTGTCTTCAGACCTGTCAGTCACAGCAGATTTAGGCAAATTAGATCCTAGAAACTCATCATAAAATAATTCAAATAACAAATCTAAATCAGATAAATGTGAAACTGAAGTAGAAGCGTTATCCGAATTTTTCTCTTTAGAAATAGGTTCTGGACTGATCTTCCCAGAAGCTAATACGCCAGTTATCACGGGTTCTGAACTGAATTGTTCATAAGCCATTTCTTCATCAAATGTTACATTGACGCTCTCGAAAACTGTCTTTGACTTTTTCAGATAAACACGATATGATGCCGATGTTGAAGAATAACCAATGAAGATACCCTCGTCCGCCTTAGCACTGAATTTATTCAGACTCTCTCTGTCGTTAAGCACGAAACACTTACACCCAAATACGTGAAAATATTTGATTGCCTGTGTTCTGTTGTTGATCAGCTCATATGGAGTCTTTTGAAAACGACGGTGTATCATGGACCGATTTTGAGTATGACATGCAGTTGACACAACTTCTGCCCACGAGAACAGAGGTAAGTCCGATTGGCTAAGCATAGTGCGAGCGGCCTCGACTAGCGTTCGATTTCGCCTTTCGACTACTTCATTTTGTTCAGGCGTACGAGCAGCAGAGTACTGATGTGATATCCCGACCGATTCGAGATATTCTTCAACTATCTTGTTTTTTGAACACTGTGCCATGGTCCGTTCGAAGAAACTTGACTTGTCTTTGCATATTCACCTGGGTCGTCTTTAAGAAAGTAATGAGAACTTCGGGCGTCTCATCTTTTGATCGAAGAAATTTGACCCACGTGTATCTTGAGTAATCATCTACAATAACCAACTCGTATTTCTTTCCACCTATGCTTTGAGTTCTCATTGGACCACACAAATCCATATGTAACAATTCTAACGGAAAACTAGTGCTTGGTTCAGGCTTTGGTTTATGCGGAGCTCTCTTCATCTTACCCTTCTCACATGCAGCACATAAGTGTTCTTTCTCGTATTTCAGCTCAGGAAGTCCTTTTACCAATTTCCCACTAACCAGCTTGTTGATATAACGAAAATTCAGATGTGATAGTCGTCTGTGCCAGAGCCAACTTTGCTGCATTGAAGCTTTTGTCATTAAGCAAACTTGATTGTCAATCTGAACTTTGGACAGGTTGATGGTATACAGGTTTGTCTTTCGATGTCCACCTAAGAGTTCTGTGTCGTCTTCAGTACGAACCGAGCAACTCTTAGATTTGAAGTTGATCTCTAACCCTTTATCGCAGAATTAACCAATGCTAAATAAGTTGTGCCCCAAGCCTTCAATATAACTCACCTTACTTATCGTTATGTTGTCTTGAATAATGTCATCATATCCTAAGATAGGTGAAAGCTGATCGTTTCCAAATCTGACATTTCCACTGAATTTCTCTGTATAATTAGACAATAAAGCTTTTTGCCCAGTCATATGCTTGGAACATCCACTGTCCAAGTACCACATATGCCGGGTCTGCAAGAGAAATCAGGAAACAATAGATTTAGGTACCCATTTAAAAACGGGTCCTAACAGATTAGCACAAGATTTTGGTATCCATTTGAATATGGATCCTCTGTTCTTTTGAAAACCTCTAAAAACATTTAATCTTGAAGAATAAACATGATAAGATCCAAACCAATCAGAAGAATTATGAGAATAATCAAAATCATTTCTCCGATAAAGATAAGATTTAGTAGTAATAGGAGATAATTGAATCAATTGCTTTATTGAATAACACTTGTAAGAAGTTACAAGGTTTTGTTTATGAGAAGCATATTGACCAACTACATCAGAATCACTACCATCAGATCTAGTACAAGAATCATCAGATCTAGTACAAGATTTATCAGAAACTAATTCAGTTATCTCATCATCCTTCCTTTTTGGTCGCCATTCGGTTCTCGCTTTCGACCTTTTCTTCCTTATATCTGAAACAAAAGATTTAGATTTATTAGGAAAATCAGAATTCTGAGATTGAGTTTTCTTTTGTGTACCAGTGTATTTCTGTTTCTGTAATCGCTGTTTCTTATGTTTCTTACCTTGAGTATAGTAATCAGCAGTTACAGAAACTGATTCACCAACCTTAGCTGATGATTCACCAATATTAAAACCACTTGGTAATACTTTTTTCATTTAAAAGACAAGTAGAATGATCAGGAAGTGTAGCATTGAAGTCAAACATATCAATTTCGTCTATGCACCCATCATCAGAATTAAGAAAATCATTTGCAGACTCAAATAACTCATCAAAATTATCAGACGAAGTTTGAGATGCCTCAGAAACTTTAGAACACTTTGTAGATGTGGATTGAAAAACCGTGTTCTTTAAAACTATAGAAAATACACTTTGTTGAATATCAACCAAAAGTTTTTCATCAGATAAAACATTTTCAAGCTCAACTATTCTGCTTTCAAGAATGATTGGAGGAACATAAACCTTTGCAACTGCAGGTGTTGCCTTCATCTCAGAAACAGAATAACTAGCAAAATAATCGTTTGAAAGAACTTTTGGTGTTTCTGAAAGATAACTATCATTTAACTTTGCATAGTTAAATGGTAGTTTCATTTTCTTTATATTCTTTCTATTTTCAGTTTCTTTAGCCTCAACTTCTTCTGATAATTTGGTAACAAATTTGGGTTTTAAATGAGTATGTTTACCAGCACAAGCAAGAAAATCAAAATTATAAAGTGCCGGTTGTTTTCTGATGGCTTTCTTTAAGTAATGAGGGTTTTGAAAACCAAGACCCCATTTTTCCTTAACATCAGCCTCTTCGTTAGGTGCATTAAGAAAAATGGTTTGATCTGTTTGTCCTCTTGCATAAAGTTTGGCTTCCAGACCATTTACCTTCTTATTCAAAAGCTTGTTCTCAACCTGCAATTTATGAACAGTTAGTGCAGATTCTCTTTTCTCAAACTCATACTTAGAAATTTTAATTTCAAACTCAGAAATCTTCTTTTCAAAACAATCTACTTGAGATTTAGAATCAGAAGCAGATTTGCGTAAAGAATCAATCAGATCTTTGTTCCCAATAACAGACGTATTAAGCTCAAAGATCTTATTGTTCCTTTTGGCAACTCTTTCTTTTTCCTTTTTCAATTTATTTTGTAAATCTTGAAGCTCAACCACCATGGCTTACATTTTGTTAATGAAATCTTTTTGAGTTAAATTTAATACCTCATCAGCTGTCTCGTCATCTGATTCATCATACTTGACTTCTTTTCCCATGAGACAGAGATGAGCAGTTTCTTCCTTTTCTTCCTCTTCACCTTCGAAATGATCCAGCCAAAATTCGTCCTCAGCCATTAAAGCTATGCCTGCTTCTTGTTGTTTGGCCAATAGCAACTTGTTATGATTGTACTGAGAATTACGAACTTTTGGCTATCTACAATCTTTTGCAAAATGACCAATCTTGCCACAGTTGTAGCATTTGACTGGATCACTTGCTGGTTTTTCGGCAACAGTGTAGTCAGTCACGAACTTCTTCCTTTCATCAGGTTTCTTCTCAACATATCTGTTCTCTTCATATCTCCTTCCTTCCACCCTTTCTCAGTGCTCGTGATTATTAGAACTTGATGAAGAATATCGTTGAGAATTTGATCCCGACTTTTTGTAGAATTTCTTTTGAAAGGCACGGGTTAGCAACAACATGGCTTGTTTCAGACTTTCTCCATCATCACCATCTGTCTCAGATTCTGACTCAGAGCTCGTAAGCACTTTCTTCTTTTTCTTCTTCTCTGCCTTTTCTTTTCTTTTCTTTCTTCTTCTCTCCAACTACCAAAGCAATCGGATCAGGAACCTTTTCTGCCTTCTTCTTTTCAGCTCTTTTCTCCTCAACTTCCTCTTCATTTTGCCTCAGAGTCTCATAGACTTCGTGAAGAGGTATTTCACTCAAGTCTTTCATCTGCTTCATCCTACGTGTATGTTTCTTCTATTCAGGTCGTAGGATACTCAGGAATTTGACATTATTTTCCAGCTGCTTCTTTGTCACTTTGTTCTTCGTCAGTTCATTCAGAAGGAAAGTAAACCGTTCATATGTGTCTTCCAAAGTCTCATTCTCTTTGGCTTTGAATTCCTCATAGCTATTGATGCAGTTAGCCACTTTCATCTGATTCCCTACCTTGGATCCCATCATCATCCTTGTATCAATCTTGATGTAAATCTCATTAGGAATTCTTTGAAGTAGAAGAGATCTTGCTTGCTTGTCTGCTTTATAACGGCTTTTCTGTTCTTCAGAATACTGTGAGACATCCACTTTAACTGGTTTTGTCTTTTGTTCTTTTTCCTCATCACCATGTCCACTATCAGATGAATCATCATCAGCAGGTACTTGAACTATGATTGGTTTCATAAGACCCTCTGTAATTGACAAAAGAATATTCTCTCCATTTGTGTGCCGGTCCACGAAATCAAAGAATCTGTCCTTCCATTGTTCATACTCTCCTTTAAACAGTACAGGAGGCTTGACATCAGTGCCAATGGAAAGTGCATCTTTAGAAGTCATCTTGATAAAACCTGTTTTGAAAAAATATGTAATAAGAAACTAGAACTGATCGTTAGTCCAAATATGAAATCACAAGAATACAAGAAATCTTGAAATAGAAATTCAGAAATTTTGATCACAATCAGAATTTTGTCCCCCTCCGCAGACTTAGCACAGGGTCGAGCGACAGCGCCCCTAGAGAAAAAAATTTCACTATTAAAGGGCATATTACAGTTTTAAAAATTTCTCAGGAAAAAAAATTCTAAGTATGAAAACTCGCAAATCACTGTGGAACTCGCAGAAGCACAAAAACTCGCAGAACACTGAAACTCGCAGATTGTTGAAACTCGCAAGTCGCTGAAACTCGCAAGTCGCTGAAACTCGCAAGATACTATTCACTGATAAACACGCAGATAGAGACGTGCGCATTTGAGAAACTCGCTAGTCACTACTAGCGCCTTTTGATAAAACTCGCAGATTACTGTTCCTGCTCAAACTCGCACCCTTCGATTAGCACGTTTGTAGAACTCGCTTACCACTACGTACGCGTTCTGGTCCTTAGAAAATTTTCCAAATTTTCCAAACTCGTAGACTTCAATCAGCGAGTTTCTGGAACTCGCTAACAATGCCTTGAGCGTTTTTACCAAAACTGATATTCTTCAGCTTGCGCGTTCTAACGAAGAACTTGCGCGTTTTGCAGATCTAGCGCGTTCTTCAGAAATCCGTGCGTGTTCTTCACTTTTTCACCGAAATTCGACTCAAATCTTCTTCAATTGAATCAAAACTTTGCAGAACTCTTCGAATCCAACTCAAAAACATATTACAATGTAAGAATTTTAAAACCAAGCATAAAATGATACACTTTGGCTCGATTTACAGTGCATTGTAACTCGTGAACAAAAACATCAACAAAATCCAAAATTACAAGAAAATTACAGTTCAAATGACAAATTTGACTATACAGACTCGATCAAATACACTCTGCTATCATAACCTGACCAAATTCAACATCTAATTTGCACTAAAACTCAGACTTGATCTGAACAATGAGAAACACAGTGACGATGAACAGTATCTCGATTTCTTGATCTGATTTCGATTTGGATTTACTCTGATACCAATTGATATTCCCTGTTTTTCTAGTTTCTAATAAAAAACAAATCAACAAACAAGATTCAATCAAATTACCTGTTTGATTCAAACTCCAAATCTCAAGATTACAAACTTTCTCTTTCTAGAACTCTCTCTCTCTCTTTCTACAGATTTCTCTCTGTCAAACGTACAACTGAATACCACTCCTAAAAACAGAAATACAAAGTTATTTATACCTACAAGAAATACAAAGAAATTAAAAACAAAATACAAATGTTGACTTTGACTTTTATTTCAAATAGACTTTGACTTTCACTTGAGAGTTGACTTTATCAGCTTTGACTTTCTTCAATTTTGACTTTTGACTTCTTGATCTTGTATCCAACATATTTATGCTCTAACAAAGCTATACCAGAAAAGCACCTCTGGATCATGTCAATTTATAGGTGACAAACTTGTGAATTGGACCTCAAAGAAACAAAACTGTGTTTCAACATCCACTGCTGAGGCTGAATATGTAGCTGCTGTTAGCTGTTGTTCACAGGTCCTCTGGATGAAGACACAGTTAAGGGACTTTGGGTACAACTACAAGCGCATTCCTATTTATTGTGATTCCAAGAGCGCAATCGCCATAACTGCTAACCCAATTCAACATTCGAAGACCAAGCATATAGATGTACGCTATCACTTCATCAAAGATCATGTAGAAAGGTAATATTGAAATGCACTTTGTTCAAAATGACTTCCAGTTAGCTGATATTTTCACCAAGCCGTTGGATGAAAAGAGGTTCCAATTTCTCATTAGAAAACTTGGTATGTTGAATATGTCATCTTAGACCGTACTCAGGATTCTAGGGGGAGTATTCTGACTCTTAATGTTGTGTTTTTCTATCTTTATTCTACGCTTGTTGCTAACGAGAGAGGAATCATTTTCACAAATGATTACCATTATTTCTTTTATATGCAGGTGTGTTCAAGTGACTATGGCTTCTAATTGCATCTTATTAGAACCCACACTTTAGTGCCTTATTTTTCTGTTTTCTGTTAAAAAAAAAATCTTTAAGTTGAGGGGGAGCTTAATTGTCACACTCTTTTAGTTTGAGGGGGAGAATTGCATTATCAAACACCTTATGTTTTGACTTCTCCAAATTTTTATTCTTCATGTTATTCCTTTGTCCTTACATGTATAAAAGACTGTTGAACAACACGTTCTTTTAGGAAAATACATGGGATTCATTGTGTGAGCTTAACAGAACATCCATGGATTCACGATAACCAGTGTTTCCTACCCAGGAAGTATTCCCTGAGTGATTGAGGGGAGAGGGGTCAAAGGAATTGAGTGTCGGTGTGTGAAAAGAGGTAAAATGAAAATGAGAGATTGGTTAGAAATGAGATTTAAAAGATTAAAAAAAAGAGGGTGAGAGAACAGAGTAAAAGAATATCAAACTCTGCACCAAACTTCTTTCTGAGCCGGGCAGCTACATAATCTGATTGGTTCACATTCTTTGGTGACCATCATTGAAAAAGGTACCTAGCCCATGCCATCTCTTGCATACAACCCCACCAGCTACTCATTCTTTTCTCAAAAAGAGAATGTTTCACATTTTCTGGGGAAGCATCACATATGCTATTGGTTCTTCATTTGGAAGATACTAATATTGAAAAAGAAGGAAAGTTGCCCCACCTTCGAACCCTTTCTCATGCATATTATGAGTCTTTGTATAATTTGTTGTTGTCTCAACAAGTTTACATACTTTGAGCCTAAATTGAAAAGAAATCATCTATGCTTAAATTCTTTCATACACATAAACAAGCACACAGAAATTTGTTTTCTGTCAGAATGTTCATAGATAACCATGTGTTATTCGATGATTGAATGGAAGTCCTGGGGAGTCAACATCAAAACCAACTCCTTATATAGTAACTTTGTGTTACTCAGTAACTTTGTGTTACTGACAGTCATTTTAACTGAGTCATTTGTTGATTCAGGGTTACACCTATTAAACTGTTTGAATTTGAAAAGATTCAAATGGTTACTACTTGTTATTTGAATCTGCAAAGATTGAAATAATCACTCTTTCCTTTTGGGAAGACTGCTCTTATTTCCACACAGGGATCTATACATGAAGATAGTGCTAAATTGATGTCTATACACAAAGGGGGGAGATATACACAAAGGGGAAGATTGTTTTGCTATGTTTTGATGATGATGATTCTCACCACTCATCAAAAGGGGGGAGAATATACTCTGAAGACTGCTGAAGAATTTCAAAGATATCAAAGTGTCTGAACTTATTTGAATATTCAAAAGCCTGACTGAAGATGATCGTCAGAAGGACACTTCAAGATGATAAAGATGAAGATTGTATCTGAAGTTTTCAAGAAAAGTGAAGACCCGGAGACTATTGCAAAAAAATTTTAATCTTGAATCCAAAGGGGGAGATTGTTGGATCATAAATTGTATTCAAGATTAAAGTTAAAGTTAAGGGTTTAATTTGTAATAAGTTAATAGTTTATTTGTGGGCCTCAAGCCCATAAGCCCATTAGGTATTAGGCCTAAGTATAAATAGTTTTAATTAATTAGGTTTTAGGCTTAACTCTAATAATTCTCATAATTATAGATTAGAGTAGCCGTACGAATTCTCTGTATTCACGCCTAAGGTATCAAGAACACACACTGGTTTTCATTGATTAATCAAAGGATTGTGGTATGTTATTCTGATCTTTTTATCTCTTGATCTTTATTGTGTGTGATTGTTTATCAACTAGTTATCTGGGTTTAACACTCTGTAAGGCGTCATTTTTTAACTACGTGCCGTTATCACTATGAAGTGTCCAAACTGCAATTGTAGACGTACTTGAATACGCTTAATAAAATCGATAATCAGTTCTGGTGCATCCGACTTGTTTCGAAGAAACTCGAGCCATGTGTATCTTGAATAGTCATCTATCATCACTAAAACATATTTCTTGATGTTGATAGATTCCGTTAGCATTGGGCCACAAAGATCCATGTGAATAAGTTCTAGTTCAGATGAGGTTGATGATTCAGTCTTGGACTTGAATGAGCTTCGCTTCATTTTACCCATCTCACAAGCTGAACACAATGAGTCTTTTTCAAACCTCATTTCTGGTAGACCTTTTACCAGACCTTGTCTCTGAAGCTTAGCTATTAATCTGAAATTCTGCTGAGACAAGCGGCGATGCCACCCCCATGATTGTGCTTTAGAAGCTTTATCTAGTAAGCATACGGGACGTGTGGCAGATAGTGTTAGAAAATCTACATAATATTGATTTCCACGGCGCTCAACTCTAAAGATTTCGTAACCATCTGGATCCTCAAGATAGCAATGAGATGTTGTGAAGCGAACTTTGTATTTCATGTCACAGAAGTGACTGGTGCTGAACAGGTTATGATCAAGGCCATCAACATATAACACCTTCTGTATCTTCACAACTCCGTTATCAAGCATTCCGTATCCTCTGACATGTCCTTCTATTTCAGAATTGGCAAAGCGAAATGTTTCAGCCGGCTCCTCCACATAGTTATGCATTAGGTGCTTGAATCCTGTCATGTGGCGTGAACATCTTGAATCTATCACCCACAATCGACAGGCCTGCAAAAGAAACAATTAGTTTCACTTTGGTACCCATATCCAAATGGGTCCTTTGCTGTTAGCTGCAAGCAGTTCAGGAATATCAATAGATTTGACTTTTACTCTCCATTCATATCGTGGTTTCGGAACCCATTTCCAAACCATTTTAACATCTAATTCCTAAAATTGCTTTTTAGATCTCAGATTAGTAACCTTAGCACGGAAAATTTTAGGTTGCATGGAAGAGTTGGAATTAAAGTTCATTTTAGCTTTCTTTTTCCTTTTCTTAGACTTAGGAGTAGAGTTGTATTTAAAAGAATTATCCTTACAGTGTTTGTAATATAAGTTCTTTCGAGCAAATGTCATAAATTTAGATTTATCAGAACAAATCTGACATTCATACTCATCAAAAGAAGTACATCTCAAATCATCACTGTCTTGGGTACAACTGTTTTCAACATCAGTTTCACAAACATTTAAACAATCATTTTTATCCTTCGTTCTCCTCCAAAGTCCATTACCATTCAAATCTGAAATAGAAACATAAACCTTGTCAGTCTTTTTCTTAGAAGGCAATCTTTTTCTTGAAATACCTGAAGTTTCACCCTTCTCAAAAATACTTGGTTGATACTCAGGGCATTCAGAATAAATGGCTGGAGGTTTTGTAAACTCATCAAATTCTGGATTAGATCTTACCTTCCAGCTTTGATCATTAAGCATCTGTTTATCATTTGAAACATTTTTAAACAAAGTGACTTTCAAATCATTGATCTCTTTGCAAAGCTCTTGATTGTCTTTCAAAGACTTTTCAAGTTTAAATTTTGCGATCAAAGTTTTCATCTTCAGTTGCATCAAGAGATTTTTGCAACATATCAATTTGTTTTATCAAATCAGATGCATGATCACTCACATAATTTGACTCTTTTGGAATAGAAACGGGATCAGGGTCTGAAGCATTCATCAGTTTAGAAAGTATTGCTTCAGTCATGTTCTCAACACACTCCATTTGATCATTCTTAAAACAAGATTCATTCGTGACACTGGCCTCTTTTTCAACCTTTTCAACAAGTAAAGGTTTAGGAGTAATAGGGTTTGAAACTAATGGTATAATTAATGGATCTGCATCCGATTCATATTCATCGTATTTGCATTCAGTTTCAGGCAGGATTTTGTCATTGTTGACTGATTCATTTGAATGTGTGGTAAATAGTGATTCAAACTCAACGAATTCAATCTTTTGAATCTTATATTTGAAACCAACTGATTTAAAAGAATTTTGCGAATCAATACCACTAGAGTTATCCTCAACTATTACTTCTTTACCTTTGGACTCTGTAAGAAGTTTAGAAGTATCAGCTTTAACAAAAGTCGCACGAATGTCAGGAATGGGTTTAACCATGGAGCCAAGTCTGTCAAAGTTATACAAGTGCTCTGGGGCCTTTTTCAAAACTTCATTTACTGGCAAACCCAAACTTGGTTTAACTTTATAAAATCTTTCATCTTGGAGTTTGTTGGTCAACAGATTTAATGTTTCCTCAGTCTGACCACGTTTCATGTTTATGTCCTCTAATTGTTTAATCTTAGTGTAAGCTTCATTTCGCTCATGAAAACAGACTTCAAATTTGATTTTAAAATCACCTTTTTCAGTTTTAAGATTAACAAGATCCTTTTCCAAATCAGATATTTTTCTTTTTAAGGTTTATTTTTCAGCTTTTAAATTATCTTTCTCCTTTTCCTTTTCTTCCACGACAACTTTCAGCAGAGCGTTTTCATGACGAAAACTCAAAACTGTTTGTCGTTCCGAGCTAAGTTTACCTTTTAACAGTTTAAGTTTATCTTCCATGTTGTGGATTTGGACCATTAGTGATTCAATAAGTTCAGAGTTTTCGTTTACCTTAGAGTTTTCGTCCTCAGAATGAGCCTTAGAAGTCTCATCATTATTATTAAGCTTTGCCATGTAGGAGACGTGAGTGAAGTGTGCTTTCTCCTCCTCGTCCGAGCTTTGAAACAACCAGTTCTCCTCCTCGGCCATGTGCACCTTCCCTTCCTCCACTTTCATGGCAATCAAAGACTTCCTTGCATAGTACTCCGAGTTCTTGAATATTTTAAACTTGCAATCCTTAGTGAAGTGTCCAAACTTTCCCCTGTTAAAGCACCTTCCTGCTTCATCCTTATTCTCTTCCTTCTTGTCCTCTCTCTTTTCTTCTTTCATTTCTTCTTTCTTCTCTTCTCTTTGTCCTCTCTCTTCTCATTTCTCCTTCCATACTTGGACTTGTACCTCAGCTCAGACTTGTCCTTCTTGTACCCTTCATACTTCGGTTTCGAATAGTACTTCTTTTTGCCAAAGTTTCTTTTGAATTGGCGCGTAATCAGGGCCAAGTTTTCAGAAAATCTCTGTATATCGTCATCAGAATTGACCTCTAGTTCCTCCTCACTAGTAGCAGAGTCTGAATCAGTAAGCTCAATGACAAATGCTTTCGACACTTTCTTCTTTGATTTTGAAGAAGAAACTGGACCAAAACTATAACCTTTTCCTTTCCCAGCAATAAGAGCCACTGAGTCCTTCAGATCCTTGGACTCATTGTTGATTGATCTCACTTCATCTTCATGTTGGGAAAGAGTGGAGAAGATGTCAGTCACATTCTCTTGGGCCATGTTCTTTGACATCTGAAGATTGATGGCAAAGTTCTTCCACTCTGGGTTCAAGTTCTTAATAAACTTATAGTTTATTTCAGAAGAATATTTGGAAATGTTGTTCCTCCTCAAATCATTCAAGATGATGTTGTATCTGTTGTAAGTGTCCAACAATGTCTCCCCTTCCTTAGCATGAAATCCCTCATATGCATTGATGCACACATTCTGTTTAGCTTGAATTGAAGCTTCACTACCCTCAAATTGTCTCGCCAACTCATCACATATCTCCTTTGTAGAACTTTTGTTGTCTACATGATTGTAGATGTCATTAGGAATGGCCATTGTCAAAAAGATGAGAGCTTCTTTATCTATTTTGTACAACTCTTTCTCCCGTTCAGTAAAGCATTCATATGGTTTTGGAACAAATCTGTCAGGAATCTCAGGAGAGGTAGGTGTAGCTTCTTGACCAGGCCCTTTGATCATGGGGTTCACAGGACCAGAAGAAATAGATTCCATGTAATCTCTACTCTTATGATTCAGAAACTGGATCATTCGTTTCTTCCACTGTTGGTACTCACTGGCAAACAGGACTGGTGGTTTGGACTGAGATCCCATGGAAAGGAGTTGATTTGACATCTCTAGCAGTTGGATTAGTATATAAAGTTATCTGTACAATTTAAATCAACTAATAAGATCTTTGAATCAAGAATTGGATAAAATATACACTAAAAAATTTCCAAAAAAATAAATTTCTAAAAATACTCAAGTGCAGAATTCACAAGCTATAAGAACCACAGAAAGATTCGCAGACAGAAGGAGAAACTTCAAAATTCGCAAACAAGATAGGTAGAATTCACAGACAGGTAGAATTTGCAAACAAGCTTTCTGCGAAACCTAGAATTCGCAAACAGTAGACCTGCGAAACCTTAACAATTCACAAAGCAATACTTAGCGAATCCTTGCCTTAGAATAATTTCTGAACACTGGCTTTCACAAGTAAAATTCGGAGAGTATAGAGTTGCGAGTTCTATACTTAGAAAATATTTCAGATTTCAAGGTTTCACAAACAACAAGGAGAAATCACTTTAAAGACCTTGCGAGTTTTGGACTTAGAAAAATTCAAGAAAGCTTTAACTTTCGCACATCACAACTTTCGTAAGCAAGGATTCGCAAACCATAGACTTACGAATCCTGGACTTAGAAACTTTTGAACTTTTCACTAAACTTTTGCAAATAAGATTTCGCAACCAGAATAGAGTTATGATTTTTATGAACCTGCGAATCCTATATTTAGTGAAAATTTTGGAAGCTAAAGATCAAGGATTCGTAAACACAACCTGCGAATTGTAACACCCTCAAATCTGGAAATAGCAACTTATTTAAAATTTTCTACATACATCAATAAATGGATCATCTACAACCACGATTTTAGATTCAACTACAATAAACATACACCATCTTATACATACGGACTATAAGGGACGGGTGCTACTAATACCCATGCATAGTCACTATGTCCATACAGCGGAAGACTTCACCGAATACTTACTTTCGGATCTAGCTAAGGCTTTACTCCTCATAGGACTGCTAGAACCTACTCCCAGCCTTGAATACCTGATGCACATGCCGACAAGTAAAAAGGTTAGGCTAACGCCTAGTGAATCCAAGAGTTTTACATGAATAAATATATCTTTAAAAGAATGAACTTTACTTGAAACCGTGACCAGTTAGTTGATGTCCTTTAAAATGTGGAAACGACTCTTTTCCCATATCATGCACTTTCAAAGGTGGACACCTCATTTCAAACATGCTTTATAAAGTAATGTAACTTAATTTAACTCGAAACATGAATCATTATCAAAACCATATATACCATACGTTCGAAACCATGGACACTAGAACCAATACTCACATGACCGAAACGAGCATACTTTGATTTCCAAAACACTGGGTGGACATAATTCATTCAAACCTTAATATACGAGGAGGATGGTCCAATATTAAGGTCCTCATTCATTGTCGACCATAAAGACCCAATAACCATAAAGTAAAGCATCTTATATATAGGAAAGAAATACTGATAGCTGAAAACGGGGGAAACCCGTATCCGTTGAAGGTGGAGGTAACACAAAAGTATGCCACCTAAGAAACGTTAATCGCATGACACCTCCCGACATCCCAGCCCGGTGTCCCTACGACTTCTTTACAAGTGTCACCCCAAGTCAGTTGACCTTGATGGATCATTCCAAAGAACTCCATCCCGAAGGCCCGACACACTTAAAGACTACCTCCCAGGCATTAGTTCAAGCGGCGGAGGTCCTAGCGCCTACTATTACGGTAGCACTAGCTGACTCAACCCTCCTAGCAATCACTTGTAAAGTTTCCGGTCATAAAACATGGGTACCGACGTTCAACCCCGCAATACCCAATTGATCATCCCAAAATAGACTGACTCACGTGCCTATGGATCTATTGCAACACAGTCTAACCTTCCCGGACTAAACATGAATGACCAAAGCACTTGAGTCCGTAACAACCTCAATACGCATCATAGCGCATTAATACGTACGTCATAACTGGACTCCACATTGAGCCATTTAAAACCGGACAAGTGTCCTCGAGACTCCTTTAAAACAACATCGAGCCAAAATGCTCAAACCTCTTTTGACCAAAGATTACGTTTTCCAAATAACGAACTCACTCAACCCATACCATGAAATCACATGCTCCAAAATACTCGAATGGACTCCAACACAGTTTAAGTCGGGTCAAAAGGTTTTCCAAATAGATTTATGCTCATTATCCTTTCAAAACGTCCCATAACACAAAGTTGAACCTTTTACCCGAAACAACATTAAAATGTCTTTTAACTAAATAATCTCATGTATGCAATAAGTTGCCAAACACACTCATTTATGACTCATTTATCAAAATGCCCAAAATCGCAATAATATGTGCTATACAGGTTTATAAAGTTAAATATTTTCAAAATAACCAAATTTATCAGCAGTTAACAATTTCATGTGAAATGTAAAATACTTTAAAATAACCATTTTGGCATGTACACCATTTTCACAAATCAACTTGAACTCACCTCGCTAGATTTAGGCTAAATCTAGGTTTCACCCAACGAGCTCTTTTGAAGGCCACTTGAATCCTCAAGCTGAGAGCTTCCAAAACACTTTTAGATGATGAGACTTTCCGAAGACACCCAATCCATCTCTTCAACTCGAGTACCCAAAACCTAGACCCAACATTCCAAACCATAAATAACCATATTTAACCATTTAGAGACATTCCCCAAACATTATTTACTAAAATCCCCAACGAGAACAAAACCCTAGTTTCCCCAAAACTATCAAGTCCGAGATTTGGTAAACCAAACACTAGGGAAACATCAATGGAGCATTTATAACTTATTACAAGGTTTGGAAATGGAAAGAACATGCTTACCACTTAGGTTTTGACGACAACCTAGAAAACCCGAAATGAACTTGAGGTTGAAGGTGAAGATGAAGCTTCTTGACCATAGCTTTCAAATCTTTGATGGGTGGAAGGAGGAACACTTGGAATATAAAAGATTTGGTGTCTTGGATGCATAAAACCGATTTTATGGTTTGGGGTTCGGTTTCTAGAGAGAATAAGGGTGAAAGGGGGTTGAGATAAATGAAGAGGGGTTGCTCAAGGCTGATTAAAAATGACCAGGGGCCGTCGGCGATTGTGCCCGGCGATTGTGCCCGGCGATTGTGCCCAGGACACTCTCGCCAGGGCACTATCGCCCAAACTGTACCGCGGGCACAAGCCCGCCGGCGATTGTGCCCAGGGCACTATCGCTAGGTACTATCGCCCAGAGTGTACCGAAGCTCAATTCTTCCCATTTTCCACACAGACCACCCAAGACGCGATAAGGCTTAATGGGTAAGATGTAGGGGATGAAATTCTATGATAAGAAACAAGAATTTCTCAAAGGGTTAACTTCACAAGAAGAGATTTACGAGTGTTACACAAATCTTAGGGGATTCGCAAACTAGTGTCCTGTGAGTTCTTCAGTATTCGCAACTAAGACAATTGAGAAACCTATACTTAATCAAATTTTCAATTTTTTAAAAGTCCTGCGAATCCAAACATTCGTAGATAAAGTTCTAGCGAATCTTGAGGTTTTCGTAACACTAATACTAGCGAATCCTATACTTAAACAATTTCAACAATCTCTGCAAATTTCAGAGATCTTGCGAGTTCTTCCTAGAACTTGCGAGTTCTTCATAAAACCGTCCTTATACTCGACTTTCAATCCAAAAACACATCAAATGGTCAAATCACAGTGTTAAAATCACACAATTCATTCACCTATATACTACGAACAAACCCCAATCAAAATTAATCACCAAAAATGACTTATGTGCACACATTTGAATGGAACAGTGTTCGAACTTCAAAAGAACAAAAACTTCGAAAATCTTCAAAACAGTAATCTATTGATGTTTTTAAATGAAATCAGGCAATCTGATGATGTTCTATAACCATATGCGCACCTAATCAAATCATTTTTAGGCTAAAAAACACAATAAATCTCAAAAACGATTTTCACATAATGAAGTTTTTGAAAAAGTGTTTTTCAATCTAAAAACCTTGATTCTTGGCTCTGATACCAAATGTTAAGCCCAAATATTAGTTGATAAATGTTTACACAACAGAAAAGTGTGAGTGTGTGTTCTTGGTGTAATCACTACCTTGTGTGTGAAATAATTCAAATGAAGCCCTAGGGATTCTCAAAGAAACATTGCCTTATATAGGTCAACATGACCAAGGCATGGTCAAACCTAGACAACTACATATTAACCCCTAGGAAATTAAAGACAAATACAAATAAGACCCCTTTCTACATTTTAATCTTTAATACAATTAATGATCCAACATAAAGCCACCGGTCTTATTCAAAGGAGAGTACGAGCAGTGGAAAGATCTCTTCTTAAATTCTATTGATAGAAATGATTTGGGGGACTACATCAGGCTATCTTTGAAGGAAGGTGTCATGAAACCTCCTACAAAGATCTTATCCACTAAGGGAGAGAATGTGGAAGAGATTGTAAACAAATAATACTCACTACCTCTGGAAGAATATACTGATGAGCAGAGAAAGAGAGTTAAACCTGACAGATTGTGTTATGTCCTAAATTCAAGTTCTAATCACTAACAATCAATCAATATGAGAATTAAATCGAAATCACATGTCATTCATACAAATCACATATTACATTCACTCACTTTCTCTCTCTACAACTTTCTCTCTCACTAGAATGATATGTCATTCACTTCTTGTCTCATATGCTCCATGTTATGAGAATTTCTAATCTTACTAGTTTACAACAAATTATTCCTTTCCAATGTGTATTCGTTACACAGTAACTTTGTGTTACTGACATACATATTAACCGATTCATTTGTTGATTCAGGTGTTACATTCCAATTTGTCTGAATTTGAAAAGATTCGGATGAATATCTTTATGAGTTTACGGTGAATCAGAGGCTCAGTTCAACAGATCAGTGGTCAGAATTGATAATGACATTTCTTGTTAAAAGTTTTGATGATTTCATGCCTCTATCATCAAAAAGGGGGAGTTTGTTCAAAAGATTATTCAAAACGTTTAAAGAAATGTTCAAAGATTACATGTGAAAGAAAGAACGATTGTTGAAGTTTGTTCAAAAGTTGAAAGTAAGAGTTCAAAGTTTTTCAGAATTGTTGAAGATAAATTTGATGAAGCAAAGTGTGCTAAATCTGAAGATAATTTCTTTTCAAGTCTGAAAGAGAGGTTTGTTTAAAACCTTGGGGGAGAATGTTACTATTCTTGAAGAACAGACTTTGAGAAGATTGTTGAAAGTTTTTGAGAAGATACTGAATTTATCAAAGAAAGGGGAGAATGTCAATTTTTCATATTAATAGGGGGAGAATGTTGATTGCTTGAGAAGATTTTGTTTTTCATCAAAGGGAGAACATTCAAGTTGAGCTTTAAGAGAGAAGATTGATTTGCAAAATATTTTTCAAAATGATCTTGATCCAAAGGGGGAGAATGTTAGAGCACATATATGTTGGATTCAAGATCATAAAGACTGAAGATAAAAGTTCAAGAAGTCAAAGCTGAAAATTGTATCCAAGATTTAATAGGAAAAGTCAAGTCAAGAAATGTCAACAAAGTCAAAGTCTAGTTAAGTCAATATGAGATTATCTTATTTAGCTTTGTGGTTAAGCATGTGATTTTAGTTCCTTGTATAAATAGTGTTTGCTTTGTTAATCATGTAACTAAGAGCTTTCATTGTAATATCAGACATATGAATACTTTTCTCTCAACTCTCTCTCTATCTAGAAATATACACTGTTATATCATTGAATCTTGATTGAGAGTGTTTGAATTGCTTGATTTGAATCTGGGAATACAATTTCAATTGGTATCAGAGCAAACCAAACCAATTCAGAAAGATTAGATCACAAAACTGAATTCAATTTTTGGATTTGTGATTTTCACGAACTCGTTTTCTGGAAACTCACTGTTTGATCATAATTTTCATTGACTTGTTGAAATTAGTGTGTAAAAATGGATTAATATCAATCGATTTGTGATTCTATACACTTTGTATTCACACAATTTCACAATTTAATCACTGTATCGTTTGAATTTGGAGTTTTTGCGATTTCCTTGAAAACACGAACACAGAGTCTGTATGTTGATCAATGCACTGTAATTTCAAGTTTTCTAGATAGATTTGTTCCTTATAATAGTGTTCTAATATGCATTTCGAGTATATTGGTGAAATTTCAAGAATTAATTTGCAGGATTGAATCGATTTGAATCGAATTCGTGATCATAACTGTCAAAACGCGCAAGAAAACCCAAGAACGCACAAGATCTGCGAAACGCGCAAGAGTCATGCTGAAGAATGTGCAAGCCAAAGGATTTTATTTTTGGCCAGAAACGCGAAGATAGTGGCTTGCGAGTTTCAAAAACACGCAAGACAAAGCTTGCGAGTTTTGCTTGAGTAGTTCAAGTTATCTGCGAGTTCTTGACAAACGCGCTAACAGAGGTCTGCGAGTTCTCGAAACAAGCAAGACAAGGCTTGCGAGTTTTAGTCGATCAGTTCATGTGATCTGCGAGTTGCTCGATTCAAGTGATTTGCGAGTTTTAGAAACACGCTAGAAGAGGCTTGCGAGTTTGAAATCATTAAAAAATATTCTAACTGTTGTTTCGCGCTAACAACGTCTAGCGAGTTCTAGTTTCGCGTTACCAGCGTCTAGCGAGTTTCTAGTTTCGCGCTAACAACTGCTGGCGAGTTTCTAATTGAACAGTTCTTAGCGAGTTCAGTACTTAGCGAGTTTCAGTGACTTGCGAGTTTCAAAGATAGAAAAATTTCTGAATTTTTTTTGAGATTATTTTTTTTATCTAAGTTTGACTTTTACTCAAATCTTCTGAACTGTTTGGGAACGATCTTTCATAATCAAGCTAATCTTTCAAGATGCCAAAGACTGATGATAAAGGGAATATTGTACTATCAGCAAGAGATATGGCAGACTTGTACATGCCTGAGATACCAAATATAGAAGCTGAACGAAATCAACTGAAAAATCAGAATTCAGTACTTCTAAAACAGATTCAGGAGTTTAAATCAAAATTGTCAAATTCTGATAAAACTTCTGACTGTATAAAGTGCGCTAATCATGCTAAATCTGATTGTGCAGGTATCATCAATGCTAGAGAGAAATAGATTACAGAACAAGAGAAAGATATTAAAAGGAAAGATGATTTGATAAATACTGTTGAGAGAGCAATGAAGGTTAAAGAGTCTGTTAAAGCACATATTTATTGGATTCAAGATCATAATTATCTGAAGATGGAAATCTGAAGTCAAAGCTGATAAAGTCGTCTCAACAAATAGTCTAGGGTCCTTTTGTAATAAATAGTCAAAGTCTGTTTACGTATTTTATTTATTAGTTAGTTTTAATTTTAGTTAACTCAGATTGTTTTTGGGCCAAGCTTTGCAAAGCCCATTACCAAGCCTTGCAAAGCCCAATAGGCTTAATTTTCCTAAGTATAAATTAGTTTTGTTTAGGTTATTTAGAAAAAGGAAGAAAAGGAGCTTAATTAGAAAAATTGTTAGAGAGAGGTTAGTGTGGTGGTGGTGTGCGCCGTGAACAAGAAGCAGAGAAAAAGAGATTAATTTCATCAAGAACAATTGTATTCTTTTGATTAATCAATATCAGCTTTGCATTATTTGTGTTGATTATATGTTTGCTTGATTGAATGATTGCTTATTGGGACACACAATTGGTATTAGAGCAAGTTCAGATTGAATTGAATAATTTTTTGTTTGGTTCTGTTTTCTGTCAAAGATTCATAATTTTTATTGTGTGATTGTTCATTCAAGTTATTATTGGTTGGATTGTGTTTGTTTTATCTATTATAGTGATTGGGTATTGGTTGATTTGATTATTGCATTGATTTTGATTATCAATTTGGTGATTTTGGCAATTCTGGGTTCGTTCTTGTGAAGTCACTGTTTCATAAATCAAGATTCATTGTTAATGGTTTTTAATGAAATTAATTGATAGCAATCTATTCTAGTTGTTTATTTGATCATTTTGGCAAATTTTGGTTGTTTAATTCGTGATATCAAGAGATTTCTGGGCTGATTTCTGGTTTCTGGGTCGATACTGTTTCAAGAACATATCGATCTTTGTTAATATCGGTCTTTGTGTTTTTCTGGTCGAAGACCTCTATCGATCTTTGATTACTTCCGGTCGAATATCTTTTTATCGGTCTATAGCATTCGACCGGTACCCTCACAGGTTACCCCGGTCTAAGCACATTATCGTTCAAACTATATCGGGCCTTACACTTCCGGTCGAATACCTTTTATCGGTCTATAGCATTCGACCGGTACACACACAATCCCGGTCATATCCTATTCCGGTTTAAGACCATGTTCCGGTCAAAGACAATACCGGTCGAAGCTTTTGCATTCTATCGGTCTTATCCCTTTCCGGTCTAAGCACTATCGGTCTAAGCACTATCGGTCTAAGAATTATCGGTCTAAGCATTCTACCGGTCTTTGCACTTCCCCGGTCGAACAAGTTCCCGGTCGAACTCTCTACCGGTCGAACAAGTTCCCGGTCGAACTCTCTACCGGTTTTTACAAGTCTCCGGTTGACTCAATACCGGTCGAAGCACATACCCGGTCGATTTTTGCAAACTGTAATAGCGCTTCTAAATGTCAAATTTTTTTTCTCTAGGAGCGCTGCCCCCATACCCCCGCAAGGGCGTTGACCCTTGACCCCACCCGCTAACCTCGAAGCACATCCTTGAAAAAAAAAATTCTCTAGCGGGACCCCCGTGCTAAGTCTGCGAAGGGGGACAAAGTTCTGTTCGTGATCAGATTTTTCTGAATTTCATTCTAAGATTTTCAGTATTGTTTGATTTTATCTGGACTAACGGTCATTTTTCAAGTTCTTATCTTATATCTATCAGAATGAATTCCAGTGAAACTCCTTCAATCAGTACGGATGAGAAGCCACCAGTACTCTTCAAAGGAGAGTATGATGCATGGAAAAGTCAGTTCATAGACTTCATCGATCGAAATGATTTGGGAGATTATATCAGAAAATCTCTGAAAGAAGGAATCATGACACCTCCAACTAAACTTCTGACCGTAGCTGGACAAAATGGTCAAGATGAACAAAGAGAGTATAAATTACCTCTTGATATGTACTCAGACGAGCAAAGAAAAAGGCATGAAGCTGACAGATTAGCTCGATCTTTCCTAATGAAAGGAATGTCAAAAGAGATTTCAAAAGAGATTTTCTTTACATTGGACAGGAAAAATGCTACAGGAAAGCTATTATGGGAACATATTGAGAAGATTGAGATAGGACCAAAGTTGTCTTCAAGAGTAAAGTTTCTGGAATTTGAGAACTCTGAACTAAAAGAAAAGATTTCTGCTTTGAATGCTCAAATCCAGAAACTAGATTTTGTTGAGAATAATGAGAAAGTTATTGATTTGGAGAGTGCAAATGCTGAGCTTCAAAAGAAGATATCTGATCTGGAGAAAAAGATGGCCAAAGAAAGATCTGAGTTTGAGATTGAAAAGAAAGCATTTGTAAAGAAATTCTCAGATTTTTCGAGAAAATGTGCTGATGAGAAGAAAGAAGTTGAGCTGAAATGCATAAAACTTTCTCAGCAAGTTTCTGATTTTCAGAAAGTAATCATTCTTGAAAGGGAAAAGTTTGCCAAAGACAAGAAGGCCATTGAACAGAAGAACACTGGATTCTTTAAAGAAATATCCGGCCAGAGAAATGATGCTGAGAAGGGATTTGAAGAAGAGAGAAATTTCTTCAAAACTGAGATTAGAAAGCTGACTGTGAAGCTATCTGACTTATCTGAAGGTGCCTTGAAAGATCAAAAAGCGAAGTCTGAATTCAAGAAAGAGATTGACCAACTTTTTGAAGAAAGAGACAGCTTTGCTTCAAAGATTAAAGTGCTTGAAAAGTCTGTATCAAGTTCAAATCAGAAACCTATCTCGTCACAAAGGTCAGCTAAATCTTTTGATCAGATTCGTAAGACTAACCTTTTCTATGATAGAAATATAGATGGTTCAGGTACACGTCCTAGAAGAAGGAGATACAAGGAAGAGGAACTGGTCTGGAAGAAGAAACCAGTTGAAGATGAGCTGAAAGGTAATAAATCATCTGTGCATACACCCAAAGCCAAAAAGAACAATGCGCATAAAGGTAAAACTGAACATATCTACACAAGAGATCAATTAATCAGGTTGTCAGGTAAGCAATTCTATTGTTCTTACTGTCGTACACAAGATCTTGTTCATAAAACAAGTGATCATTTCTAGTATGGTTCTTACTCTGTTATTCCCATAAGAACTGCAACTAACAAACATGGACCCAAATACCCTGGGTACCATAGAAAAATGATGAATCTGTGTTGCAGGCACTTACTGTCAAAGGGGAATAAGAGAGCGAAGGCTTCTAAGTAAATCAGCTTAGGACCTGTACTTCAACGAAGTTTGACTTCTAAACACAACAGTTTAGGACTTGTACTTCAGTGATCAAAAGACCTTACTCCTGTGCTGATAAGAGATTGTACTCCAATACTCCAATGAGGAAGTCAACCATCAAGGGGGAGTGCATACTTTTCTGAAATTTTATGCATCTGTCAGATATGATATTGAGGGGGAGTCAATGTTTATATTTTTCATTGATAATTTTTCTGATGCATAATTTCAGGGGAAGTAAAGGTGATGACTTCTGATTATTTCTGATCAGAACTCGTACATAAATTGGTTTACTGCTTTATGTCATTTCAATTTCTGTGAATAAAGTTACTTTGACTAGACTTTTAGACTTTTGTAGGTTGAGAGATGCTTCAAAGATCATATCTTTATGACTTTAAGCTTGACTTCGCGAGATGTGAGACTGTACTCGAAAGGTATAATTTCTTTTCTTCATCTCATTCATGGTTGAAAGAAGGACAACTTTCAATCATAAGAAAACATGTTCTTAAATGTTCAAACCACTTCCCGATTCTCAAACAGATTTCTTGAATTGGAAGTGTGATTTTAAATGTTTTCTGATTCATCATTGAGTTTTAACTGTTCAAGTTAAATCATCTGAGCATCATATGCTTCATAGGAAAACATGGGATCAGTGTGCTAGGACTTAATTGAACTTCTATGGATTCATGTTAACCAGTGTTTCCTACCCAAGAAGTTAATCCTGTAGTGATTGAATGTGAGGAGTTCAAAAAGAAATGAGTGTGGGATGTGTGATGAGAGAAATGTTAAAAGAGAGTTTTGGTTAGCTGTGAGCTTAAAGATTAAAAGAAAGAGGGTGAGAGATCAGAGTAAAAGAATAACAAACTCTGCACCAACTACATTCTGAGTCGGGCAGCCACATTTCTAATGCTTCACAATTCTTGGTGAACATTATTGAAACAGGCAACTAGCCCATGCCAACTCTTGAGATTACCCCACCAGCCACTCATTTTCTTCTAAACAAGAAAATGTTTCATTTTCAAAGGGGATGCAGCACCTATGCTATCTGATTTTCATTTGGAAAATCTGGATATTGAAAAGAAGGAAGTCTGCCCCACCTTCACACTTCGTTTATGCACATTGACTCTGTGTTTCACTACTTGTCTCAGTGGTTTACACTTTTTTGTGCCTTATAAGCAATCATTTTATGCTTAATTTATTCTATCACTTGCACGAACACACAAAGAATTTGTTTCTTTGTCATAACTTTCATAGAAATTTCCTTTGTGGTGTTTCGATGATTGAATGGAAGCCCTGGGGGAGTGAACATCATAAAAGCTCATTTATATTGTGTATTTGTTACACACAGTGACTTTGTGTTACTGACAGACAATTTTTAACTGGTTCATTTGTTGATTCAGGTGTTACCTTTCATATCTATCTATTTTGTCTGGATTTGCAATGATCTGGATACGCATCTTTATGAATTGACGGATAATCAGTGGTTCTGTTTGCAAGATCAATGGTGGAAGAAATTTCTTGAAGACACGTTTTGATGAACTCTTTGCTCTTTTCATCAAAAAGGGGGAGAAGCGTCAATCAAGAAATGCGGAGATCAAAAGTTTTTGAAAGAATTTCTGAAGATATTATGAAGATTTGATGCTTTGAAGAAATTTTCTTTGAAGATGATTTGCTGAAGCATTCCAAGCTGAAACTGGAGATAATTTCTTTCCAAAATATATTCTCATCGATTGGGGAGATTGCTACATTCTGAAGACAAAGAGGAAGATTACATTTTCTGAGCTTAAAGAATGATCTTGATCCAAAGGGGGAGATTGTTATAGCACATATTTATTGGATTCAAGATCATAATTATCTGAAGATGGAAATCTGAAGTCAAATCTGATAAAGTCGTCTCAACAAATAGTCTAGGGTCCTTTTGTAATAAATAGTCAAAGTTTGTTTACGTATTTTATTTATTAGTTAGTTTTAATTTTAGTTAACTTAGTTTGTTTTTGGGCCAAGCATTGCAAAGCCCATTACCAAGCCTTGCAAAGCCCAATAGGCTTAATTTGCCTAAGTATAAATTAGTTTTGTTTAGGTTATTTAGAAAAAGGAAGAAAAGGAGCTTAATTAGAAAAATTATTAGAGAGAGGTTAGTGTGGTGGTAGTGTGCGCCGTGAACAAGAAGAAGAGAGAAAGAGATCTATTTCATCAAGAACAATTGTAATCTTTTGATTAATCAATATCAGGTTTGCATTATTTGTGTTGATTATATGTTTGCTTGATTGAATGATTGCTTATTGGGACACACAGAGTCCATAATTACAAATCTTCAGAGCCAACTGAAGACGACTAAACAGAAATCATCAGAATTTCAAGATGAATCAGTCAAGCTTCAAAACAAGTTTAAGGCTTTTGAAGATCAGATATCTGCTCTGGAGAAGAAGAATGATGAACTGAAAATAAGCCTCCAAGCAGAAATAGAAAAATCAAATGTGAAGACATCTTCTACTCAACAGACATCTGAAATTTCAAAGAAAACTTTACAAGAGAAAAAGGATTTGGAGCTGAGATGTTTAAAACTTTCCAAGCAAGTGTCTGATTTTCAAAAGATTCTAATTACAGAAAGAGACACATTTGCTAAGGAAAGAAAAGTTCTTGAAAATAAAATTACTGAACTTCCCAATCAGATTTCTACTTTACAAGACTTGCTTGAAAAAGAAAGACAGATTTTCAAAGAAAAGAAGCAGTCTTATGAGCTTGAAAAGAGAAATGCTGAAAAGAGAAATACTGGGATTTTCAAAGATATTTTTGAAAAGAACAAGAACTTGGAAAAAGATTTCGAGCTTGAACGTTCACATTTTGAATCTAAGATATCAAAGCTCCAATCCAAAATAACTGCTCTGTCATCAAATTATCAAAAAGAACAGAAGGCCAGATCTGATTTGAAAATAAAGTTTGACACATTAACTTCTGAAAGAAACATTTTATCTGAAAAAGATAAAGAACTTAGAAGCTGCAAATGTTGATTTGTCAGAAAAAGTTTGTGCTGATGTGATCAATCAATCACCAGTTGACAATTCAACAGAATCAATCTGTTCTTTCAGAACAGCTTCAAGTTCCATTCATGACAAAAATGTTTTGAAAAAGAAAAGTGTCAAACCACAAACTGTCAAATCAAATCAGATTAGACCATCAAATCTGTTTTATGATAAATCTGTTGATGGTTCAGCAAATTTTTATATAAAATCTCTTGGAAAGCAATCTAAGAAAAATCAGATGGTCTGGAGAGTTAGAGGTTCTTCAGAAGAGAAGAAGGACAAAGCATATGCATCCACATCCAATGCTAAAAAGAACAGAACGCATAAAGGTAAATCTTTTGGTAATCCTAATATGTTTTACTCTACTAATCATTTGATCAGGATTGCTCAGAAGAAAATTTGTTGTTCTTACTGTGGAGCACATGACTTTGTAAGTAAGAATTTTGTCAATTACTGGTATGGTTCATATTATGTAAACCCCACAATAACTACAACTAACACATCGGGACCCAAATACCAGTGAGTACCTAAAGTTAAAACTGTGTTGCAGGCATCCAAAGTTTAAAGGGGGAGCATGATGTTTGACTTCTAGAAAAATCAGTCTAGGACTCGTACCTCAAAGAACGTTGACTTCTAAACACTTCAGTTTAGAACCCGAACTTTAATGTAAAGGATTGTGGCTTCTGATCACATGACAGATCAGGACCCGTTCTTCAATGTTTAGACATGGATATTTTGTAAATATCCAGTGGGATCTTAAAAGAAAACAAATCATGATATAATGATTTAAGGGGGAGCTTAAAGGTAAATATCTTCTGATCTAGATCTCTGATTGTTTGAAAGAAGAACAACTTTCAAGCATGAAAAACGGTTTCTAAAATGTTCAAACAACTTCTTGTTCTCAAAAGATTTTATGAATTTAGATGTGAGCTTTTAAATGTTTTTCAATTTTGAGCCTTAATGTTTAACTGACCGTGTGTTTTCAAAGATCAATACTCGCGTATTATCTTTCCTATATACTATAAAGTATTCACACACATCGGTTTAGTACTTCATTTTAATTTGTTATTACCATGTCTCATAATGAACCAATTTTTCGATTGTAATACCCCCGTTTGCTTTCAAATATTGTTGAGCATCATTCATCATTTCAATCTTTGTGCTTTCATTGCAAAATTGATTATATTCGTTCATATAAACAAAATATTCAATTCTTTGATACCCTAACCATTTTATTTGATATGATTGATACATTATCAGATTCTCAAAACAATTCTCTTGATTTCATTTCATTCATTCAATATCTTTGTTTTGAGAGATATTCAAAGTTCAAATGCTCAAATTTCATTCATATTTTTCATGAGCATACATTTTGACAATGTCATCATACATTTTTGAGCTTAACTGCTAAAGTTAAACTATTGAACAACCATTCTTTTAGGACAAATTACATGGGATTCATATGTGAGCTTAAATAGAACTTCCATGGATTCACGTTAACCAATGTTTCCTACCCCGGAAGTTATCCTTGAGTGATTGAGGGGTGAGGGGTCAAAATCAAACAGTGAGGGAGATAACTCATCCGGTTGAGTTTTTCTCAGTGTGTGGAGCGGAAAAATGGAAATGAGAGTTTGGTTAGAAGTGAGCTAAATGTTAAAAATAAAGAGGGTGTGAGAACAGAGTTAAAAGAATATCAAAACTCTGCACCAACCACTTTCTGAGCCGGGCAACCACATCTACTGATTGGTTCACATTTTCTTTGGTGACCATCATTGAAACAGGCATTAAGCCCATGCCAACTCTTGCAATTACCCCACCAGCCACTCGTTTCTTTCTTAACAAAGAAATGTTTCATTTTCTTTGGGGACGCAGTATATCTGCTATCTATTCTTCATTCAGAAGATTTAGATATTGAAAAAGAAGGAAAGTTGCCTCACCTTCGCACCTCTTTCATGCACATTGAGTCCGTGTAATACTTGTTGTTGTCTCAACAGTTTACACAATTTAAGCCTTATGAAACACAATCATTGTGCTAAATTCTTTCATAAAACAAGCACGAGCACACAGAAAATTTGTTTTTCTGTCAGAACATTCATAGAATTACCTTGTGTTTTTCAATGATTGAATGGAAGTCCTGGGGAGTCATCATCAAACCAGCTCCTTAAATTGTACATTCGTTGTACACAATAACTTCGTGTTACTGACAGGCATTCCTAACTGTTTCATTTGTTGAATCAGGGTTACAAAGTTCATTATATCTGAATTTGAAAAGATTCGGGTATATACAGTTAATGATTCATCTGTTCAGATCAAAGGGCAGAGAATGTCAAATCTATCTCGAAGGGGGAGAATATTTGTAAAAGGGGGAGGTTCAAAGAAAGTGCTAAAATTGAGAAAGTTTTGATGATAATGATGCTCTCAATCATCAAAAAGGGGGACAAATCTACAAAGATCAATTTCAAAGTCATGAAGAAAGTTCAAAGTGAAAAGACTTGTGGAGAAATCTACAAAGTTCAAGAAAGTTCAAGTCAGATTCAAAGAAATCATTCTGAAAAAGATTCGTGAAAGTTTGTTTTTCCTAAGATGGTCCAGAGATTACAAGAGATGAAGATACAAGATCAAATTTTTCTCAAAGTTGTTTCAAAGTTCAAAGATGAAGTTTTCAAAGACGTTCCAAAGATTCAAAGTGCAAAAGACTTTTCAAGATTCTTCAAAGACTAAAAGACTGAAGATTCAATGTCAAAGACAAAAGTTGAAGAATCAAGCGCTGAAGACTAATGTCAATTTTTTTTTAAATCTTGAATACAAAGGGGGAGATTGTTAGTGTATTATTGTATCCAAGATTTAATAGGAAAAGTCAAGTCAAGAAATGTCAACAAAGTCAAAGTCTAGTTAAGTCAATATGAGATTATCTTGCTTAGCTTTGTGGTTAAGCATGTGATTTTAGTTCCTTGTATAAATAGTGTTTGCTTTGTTAATCATGTAACTAAGAGCTTTTATTGTAATATCAGACATATAAATATTTCTCTCTCTACTCTCTCTCTCTAGAAATATACATTGTTATATCATTGAATCTTGATTGAGAGTGTTTGAAGTGCTTGATTTGAATCTGGGAATACAATTTCAGTCCACTTTCTAGCATGAAAGTCAAAGTCTCTTTGTAATAAGTCAAAGTCAAAGTATCTTGTATTTTGTTTCTTTGTAATGTTGATGGTATAAATAGCCTTGTCTTTGTTGTAAGCTAGTAAGATTATAAACTCTCATAACACGGAGCATATGAGAGAAGAAGTGAATGACATATCATTCTAGTGAGAGAAAAAGTTGTAGAGAGAGAACGTGAGTGAATGTAATCTATGATTTGTATCAATGACATGTGATTTCGATTTAATTCTCATCTTGATTGATTGTTAGTGATTAGAACTTGAATTTAGGACTTAACAGATTGGCTAGATCATTCATATTACAAGGAATTCCGAATGAGATCTACGTCAAAATCGACAGTTATACTGCCATGGGAAAGGAAACGTGGGATTAGCTAGAGAAAATGATGCTCGGATCCAAGATTGGCAACCAGCTCAAAGTCTCCAACTGCCTCAACAACTACGAAGAGTTCAAGGCCCAAGAGGGTGAATCTATTGAGGCTACTTACGACAGATTTGTGACTTTGCTGAACGAGCTCAACAAGAACCAAGTCAGGAAGTCTCAAATAGAGCTTAATGTCAAATTCCTCAGCATCCTCCAGCCTGGGTGGAAGAGGTTTACTAGGAAAATGAAACAGATGAAGGATCTAAACGAGATTCCACTTCATGAGGTGTATGAGACTCTTAGGCAAAATGAAGAGGAGGTGGAGGAGATCAAAGAGAAAAAGAAGAAGGCTGAAAGAGTGGTTGTTGATCCAGTTGCTCTAGTAGTAAAGAAGAAATCTGTGAGTCTAAAAAGAAGAAGAAGGTCATAGTTTCTGAGTCCGAGGAGGCTGACAGTGAAGAAAATTTTGATTCTGATGAATGTGAGAACTTGAAGCAGGATATGCTAATGTTGACAAAAGAATTTCAGAAGAAATTCTACAAGAAGCCTGGTTCGAACAATCAGAGATACTCCTCAGGTTCAAGAGACAACGAACATAAGGAGTGGATTGAAGGAAAGAGAATGTAAGAGAAAAGGCCTGAAGAGAAGAGATACATAAATGAAGAGAAGAAAGAACCAGAACCAACAAAGTGCTATAACTGCGGAAAGCTCGGACACTTTGCTAAGGATTGCAGAAAGCCTAAGGTCCGAAACTCCGAGTATTACAAAAATAAAATGCTCTTGGCCAAGCAGCAAGAGGCTGGCAAGGCTCTTATGGCCGAGGATGAATTCTGGCTCAACCATTTTGATGAGAAGAAGAGAAAGAAGAGAAAGCCCACTTGTGCTTTATGGGTAAGACTGTGACTGAAGATGAAACTGATTCAGACTGTGAAGACAACGAAGAGATATGTGATATGTGTAAATCATACTTTCTTATTGCAATGCAAGCTATGATGGTTGAACTCCAGGAATTAAAGCCTAAATTTAAACACGAAAAATGTATCAATATAGAGAAAACCAGTCAATACTGAAACTTAGCAAGGATATTGTTGAGCAGAAACGAATTGATTGAGGCTTTACATAAAAACATTGATACCAGCGCGAAAGAGAAGACTATAATTCACAATAAACTATTTGAAACTACATCGAAATATAAATTGTGTCAATTTGAATGAAAAGAGGTTGCTAAAAAGTGTTCATTTCTTTCAAAAGAAAACAAATCTTTAACTGATAAGGTGAATGTTTTGGAGGAAAAACTTTACACTTTGGGTCAAACAGAGCAAACCATTCATTTGAATAAACCTAAAGAGAGTAGTGAGTGTTGGGGTCTTGGTTACGAGAACCCACACTACCTAAAAAAGGGTATTTCTAAAGTGCATGTGCTTTATGATTTTGGATTTTTTAAAACTGGCACCACAATACCCTGAACTCAAAGTTAAGTGAACTAAATTGTCTGAAGAGGATAAAGCTAAGGAAAAAGAGAAGAGAAAGAACACAACTAAAATGCAACTTCCATTTCGATATGAGAAGTTGAATTATAGTTATAGTTCTGATAAATCAAAATTTCTTTCTAATGACTATTTTGAAAGCTATTCTTCAAAGGAGTTGGAGGCTAAGCCTATTAAAGGTAAAATTTATGTACCTCCTCTCGTGTTAGAATGTAAAATTTCTGAACTCGAGAACACTCTATTAGAAGAAAGGATTTTGATTAATCTAGATCAAACTGTGTTTTCTACTGTGCTTAAAAATTTTGTTATTTCTAAAAATTCCGAAGCTTCAAAATCTGATGATATTTCTGATCAACTTGATGAAGAGTTTGATTTTCTTAACTCTGAAGGTGATTTAGATGATTGTGTTGGTCAATTTGATTTTAATGCTAAACTTCCTGATCATTCACAATTTATAATCAATTCTTTTGGATTACCCAGTGTATATGAAAAGGGTGAAACATCAACGAAAGTTGATGAACTAGTTTCGGTGAACACCAAGAATGCTAGAGGTAAGAAGAAGAAATCCAGACATTCACAGAAACAGGAAAGCACTGGTAAGCCAAAGAAAAAGCAATCTTTCAAATCTCACAGTTCTAACTCTAAAGTTTCAAATGTTTCAGATGTGAATAAAAGAAAGACTGGAGTTAAATCAGAATGGCTACCAAAAAAGAAGATTGACGAGAATGCAAAATCATATTCTGATCCTGATTGTAATAAAGAAACTACTAGTAAAACTGATGTAGTTAAGAATGTTGCTTTTCAAAAACCAAAACTTGTAACTCTTACAAGCGTTATTCAATAAAGCAATTTTTCCAATTATCTCCGTCTGCTAGAAAGTCTTCTAATTATAAAAGAAATGATTATGCTTCTCGGAAATATTCTGATGTTTGGTTTGACACATATCATGTCTATTCATATCATTCTCATGCTTCAAATGTTTTTCAAAAGATCAAAAGGGTTATATACAAATGGATGCCAAAATCTTGCGCTAACATTGTAGGACCCGTCTATAAATGGGTACCTAAACCAATTGTTTTGTGATTTCTCATGTGTAGACCCATCATATGTGGTACTTGGATTCTGGTTGCTCCAAGCATAATATCGGGCAAGAAGATTTATTGTCTAATTATACAAAGAAATATTGCGGAATAGTTCGATTCAGGAACGACCAGTTTTCACCAATTTTGGGCTATGGTGATGTAATTTAAGATAACTTGACGATTACGAAGGTGAACTACGTTGAAGGTTTAGGACATAACCTATTCAGCATTGGACAGTTCTGTGACAAAGATCTAGAGGTTAATTTCAAGGCCAAGAGATGTTTTGTGCGTACTGAAGATGGTAAGGAACTCTTAGTCAGCACTAGAAAGTCAAACCTCTACACGATTAATCTGTCAAAAGTACAGACTGACAATGAGGTGTGTCTACTGTCAAAAGCCTCACTGCAACAAAGTTGGTTATGGCATTAAAGGCTTTCTCACCTGAATTTTCATTACATCAACAAACTGGTCACGGGAAATTTGGTAAAAGAACTTCCAGCGCTCAAATACGTTAAAGAACATCTTTGCGCAACATGTGAGAAGGGCAAGATGAAGAGAGCCACTCATAAGCCGAAACCTAAGCCGAGTACAAGTTCATCCTTGGAACTTCTGCATATGGATCTCTGCGGTCCTATGCGTACACAAAGCATAAACGACAAGAAATACGTTTTAGTGATTGTGGACGATTACTCGCGGTATACTTGGGTCAAATTTCTGAGAACAAAATATGAGACGCCCGAAGTCATCATCACATTCTTAAAGACAACCCAAGTGAATTTGAAAAATCCAGTCAAGCTTCTACGAACGGACAATGGCACATAATTCAAGAACAGAATTGTTGAAGATTATCTCGAATCGGTCGGGATAACACATCAGTATTCTACTGCCAGAACGCCTGAACAGAACGAAGTCGTAAAAAGACAGAACCGAACGCTAGTTGAGGCCGCTCGAACTATGCTGAGTCAAGAGGATTTACCTCTGTTTCTATGGGCTAAAGGTGTACTACACTCAAAATCGCTTTATAATCCACCGCCGGTTTGGTAAAATGCCATATGCTTTAATCAATAATAGTACACCTAGCATTAAACATTTCCATATTTTTAGATGCAGGTGCTTTGTATTGAATGACAAGGAGAACTTAAAAAAGTGATTCCGAAGGCAGACGAAGGCATCTTTATCGGTTACTCTTAAACGTCTGCAACTTACAGAGTCTATCTGAAGAAGTCGAAGATAGTAGTTGAGAGCGTCAACGTTACATTTCATGAGAATATGGATTTTATTCAATACAGTTCAGAACCCGTTATCACTGGTGTACTAGCTTCTGGGCAGATCAGTCGAGAACCTGTGCCTACTGCTAATAAATCAGATGAAGCATCATCGTCTACTTCACACTTATCTAATTTAGATCTTTTGTTTGAATTGTTTTATGATGAATTTCTTGGAACTAAAGTGTCTAAACCTGTTGTGGTTGAAAAATTAGAAGATTCACGAAGAAATCAACCAACCACTTCAGATATATCAATTGAATCAAATTCCCCGATTCACCAAGAGATTCCAATTCAAACGCCTACTCCAACAGTTGAAGATGTGAACAGTCATGATGAGCCATAAGTTGTTGAGTCATTTGGTTGCACTATAACGACTACTCAACAACCAGATAATGTTGTACCAACTGAAACTTCTGCACAAAATACTTCAACTGAACCCCTCCCTGAACAAGAAGAAGATAGTGGATTTTTAGATGAAAATCATGATCAATCTACATCAAATCCACTCCCTCATGAACATAGGTGGACTAAAGAGTACCTGATACATCAGATCGTAGGAGATCCATCTAAACTGATGCAAACTAGGTCTGCTACAATAAACATGTGTATGCATGACTTATTTCTAAGCAAGGTAGAGCCAACACGTGAATCTGAAGCCCTAGCCGACTCAGATTGGGTAAATGTGATGCAAGATGAGCTGAATCAGTTTGAAGCACTCAAAGTCTGGAGACTAGTGCCTAAGCCTGAAGGTAAAACTATAATCGACACAAAATGGGTGTTCAAGAACAAAAAGGACGAAGATGGTATCGTGATCAAAAATAAAGCAAGACTAGTGGCTAAAGGATAGAGGCAAGAGGAAGGTATTGACTATGACGATACTTATGCTCCAGTGGTGCGCATCGAGGCTATTCGCATGTTTCTTGCATTTTCAGTCCACAAGAACTTCACCGTCTACCAAATGGACGTGAAGACTGCTTTTCTCAACGACATTCTCAAGGAGGAAGTCTACGTGTCTCAGTCTGAAGGTTTTGTGAATCCAGAGAAACCAAATCACGTATATATTCTGGACAAAGCTCTTTACGGTCTGAAGCAAGCCCCTCGAGCCTGGTATGAAGTGTTATCTAAATTCCTAGTCAAGTCTGGCTTCTCAAAAGGTAAGATCGATACTACTTTGTTTATCAAAATGGAAAAAGCCGATATCATTTTAATTCATATATATGTGGATGACATCATATTTGGCTCAACTAATCCAAAATAATGTAAGAATTTTTCTAACCTCATAGTGTGCAAATTTCATATGAGTATGATGGGACAGATGAATTTCTTTCTCGGATTACAAGTCAAACAACTTTCAACGGGGATCTTTATTAATCAATCAAATTACATTTTCGATATTCTTAGAAAATTTAAAATGGAAAATTGTACATCTATTGGAACCTCGATGGTACCTAGAACTAAGATTGGCACTGATCCTTCTACAAAAGTTGTCGATGTTTGAACCTACCGAGGGATGATTGGTTCTTTAATGTATTTAACATCTAGTAGGCCAGATATAATGTTTTCTACATGTCTATGTGCTCGATATCAGGTTTCTCCAAAAGAATCCCATTTGTCTGCAGTTAAAAGAATATTTAGATATCTGAAGCGCACTGCAGATCTTGGTCTATGGTATCCTAAGGATACAGGTTTTGAACTGACAACATATTCAGATGCAGACCATGCACGTTGTATGCTTGACAGGAAAAGTACGTCGGGTCACATACAATTTCTAGGCGATAAACTCGTGAGTTGGGCTTCAATAAAACAACTTTGTGTATCTACATAAAGAGTTGAGGCAGAGTACGTCGCTACAGCGAGCTGCTGTTCTCAAGTGTTGTGGATGAGAACACAACTCCGAGATTATGGCTTCACATACAACAAGATGTCGATATACTGTGATTCGAAGAGCGCGATTGCCATATCTGCGAATCCTGTTCAACATACCAAGACCAAACACATTGATGTACGATATCATTTTATCAAAGAGAATGCGGAAAAAGATACAATTGAACTTTATTTTGTAAACACTGATTACCAACTTGCGGATTTATTTACCAAGCCTCTCGATGAAAAGATATTTAATTTTCTTGTTTTAAAACTTGGTATGCTAAATCTCAAGACTTAATCTGTGATTACCTATTAAAGTTTTGTTATTGTTATTTTTATTCTGAAAGATATCTACACTTAAGGTTGTTCATGATCTCAGGGGGACTGTGAGATGATCCAAGAAAAGATGATCTACATACATTTGTGGGGGAGTTCATGCTTTTGCATATATTCTTAACTGCTAAATTTTCTGATGCATAATCGTACGGGGAGTAAGAGTCAAGGAGTATGGAATATGACTTCTTATTATATCTTATCAGAAATAGTAATTTCGAAGTTTTATTGCTTTATGTCATTCTATTTTCAATAAATTTTGTGAATAAAGCTTTGTACTTTGACGACTTTGTGACTTTTACAGAATTGAGAGAGAGCTTACATGATCATATCATATAAGACTTAGAGCTGACTTGATGAGATTTAAGACTGCGCAAAAGATTTATTTCTAATCTTAATCTCATACATGTCTGAAAGACGGACAACTTTCAGATATGAAAACATGTTCTTAAATGTTCAAATCACTTCTGATTCTCAAAAAAAATTCATGAATATAGAAGTGTGATTTTAAATGTTTTCGTGTTATATGTGCTTTAATGATTATTAAACCATGTGGTTCCAAAGATAAATACTTGTGTATTGTCTTTTCCATATACTTTCAAGTATTCACACACACCGGTTTAACTTTTTGTTGTAAATGTTATCACCATGTCTCAAATTTAACATATTTTTCAATGATGATACACCCCGCTTGATATTCAAAGAATTTTCAGTGTTGACTTCATTTCAAAACATTTCATTCAATAATGTCTATATTTTGATTTGTATAGACAAGATCCAATTTTTGTTGACCTAAGCCTTAATTGCTAAATCATTTTTATTTGATTTGATTACATCATTGTCAGATTCTCAAAACAATTCACTTGACTTTGTTTCATTTGATCAATTTCGTTGTTTTGAGAATTCTTAAATGTTCAAAAGCTCACACATTGATAGTGTGAAGCATATATACTCTGTCTATGGTATTTTATGCTTAATTGTCAAGATAACCGTTTGAGCAACATTATGCTTTTAGGAAAACATGGGTTTATTGTGTGAGAACTTAAACAAAACTTCTATGGATTCACGTTAACCAGTGTTTCCTTCCCAAGAAGTTAATCCTTGAGTGATCGAAGAGTGAGGAGTCAAAATAACTGCGTGTGGGTTGTGTGATGAGGTAAAATGAAAATGAGAGTTTGGTTAGAAGTGCTCTGAAAGATTAAAAGAAAGTGGGTGAGAGATCAGAGTAAAAGAATATCAAACTCTGCACCAACTTTTTCTGAGCCAGGCAGCCACATTGCTGGTGTTTCACAATTCTTCGTGAACATCATTGAAACATGCAACTAGCTCATGCCAACTCTTGATAATAACCCCACCAGCTACTCATTTTCTTCTCAACAAGAAAATGTTTCAATTTTAAAGGGGACGCAAGACATAATCTATCTGGTTTTCATTTGGAAAATCTAGATATTGAAAAAGAAGGAAGTCTGCCCCATCTTCGCACTTCGATCATGCACAATTGTGTTTTTGTTTAACTGTTGTTGTCTCAATGGTTTACACAATTTTGAGCCTATCAAAAGCAATCATCTGTGCTTAATTATTTCAAACATAAGCACGTACACATAGAGAATTTGTTTTTCTGTCAAAACCTTCATAGAATGAACTTGTGTTATTCGATGATTGAATGGAAGACCTGGGGGAGTGAATATTAAAAAGCTCCTTTCCATTGTGTATTCGTTACACACAGTGACTTTGTGTTACTGACAGACATTTTAACTGATTCATTTGTTGATTCAGGTGTTACATTCATAATTTTTCTGAATTTGTAAAGATTCGGATGAATATCTTTTTGGATCGATTAATAATCAGAGGCTCCATTGTAAAAGATCAGTGGTCAGATCAGAAAGATTAATGACATTTCTTGAGAAAGTTTTGATGATGTCAATGCCATTTCATCAAAAAGGGGATAGGTTCAAGAAATATAAATGGGAGAAGCTAGTGATCAAGAAATGTTTGTGAAAGATAGCTGTTAAAGAAGATTATTGAGAGCGTTTGTAAAGATTTGCTAAGATTGTTGAAGAATGTTGAAAGCCGAAAGAGAAAGTTCAAAGATTTCTGAAAGTAAGCTGAGTTTTACTGAAATTTTCTTTAAAGATAATTTGTTGAAGCAAACTGAGCTTAATTTGAAGATAATTTATTTCCGATGTCTGCAAGAGGTTTCACACCCTTGTGGGAGAATGTCATTGTTCTTAAAGACAGACTTTGAGGAGATTAGAAAAGTTTCTGAAGACGAATTTATTCAAGAAAGGGAGATTGTTTGTGTGGTACAGAAAGGGGGAGATTGCACAAATTGAGCTTAAGAGGGAGATTGAATTGCAAAATCTTTTAGAGATGATCTTGAATCCAAAGGGGGAGATTGTTAGAGCATATATTTGTTGGATACAAGATCATGAAGTCTAAAGACAGAAAGTCCAGCAAGTCAAAGCCAAAGTCAACTCTCAAGCAATAAAGTCAAAATCATTTGTAATAAAGTCAAAGTCAAAGTTTTATATTTTATTTTTAGTTGTTGTTTTGTAAGCGTGTTTTTGTTTTAATAGACATATGACTAGTTAGGTTTGGTTAATTGTTAGAAGTTAGAAAGATTGTGTACGCATACTATTTAGAGAGAGAAAGTTTCACCGAGAGAACTTTTGTACGAAATCTGAATTGGAATTGAAACAGGTTGAGTATTGAATATAATTGTCATCTTGTTTGTTATTAACTGTGTTTAGAACTTGATAATTGGGACATAATACTCTGCTAGTCTTTAATATCGTGTTTCACTTTAGATGTATTTATTGTGCAACACGTGGCTAGTGACAATTTGTTGAAACGATTACCAAGTATTTTCTATGTATTCGAAGTTCGTTTGATTTATTTTCTTCGATTACATTCAATTTTACGTTTGGAACTAAGACAACATATTTGGTGTTCTTTCGGATTGAATTCCTTCTATGCCAAACGGTGATTTTTCTAAGTAGTAAAATTACTGTTTCCAAGTTTTTGCAAGTGTTCTAGTTTTTAAACAAAACTTCCCGCGCAAGTTACTACATCTGGCAGCACTCACAACACATTTACTTTCTGCAATTTACAGCTTTATTTACATTTCTTGCACTTACTTTCCAGCAATTTAATTTCCTGCACTTTACTTTCCAGTTATTTATATTTTCGCAATTTAAATTTCGGTCTTCAATTCAGATTCCAATTACTTGCGCGACAAGTTTTCTTTTTAAACTTCATTACTTGCACCTTGTTTTCATAACTTTCAAATTCAATATTTGTTTTTCAGTATTTATTTCTTTTGTAAGAAAAAACAAGCAATGATAGGCTAAAACCTTAGCTTGGGGTGCAAGGCAGAGTTAGGACCGAGACCGATGAAAAAGTAAAATGGTGTCAAAAATATAGTTGAAAGTATCGTTGAGCATATTTCAGGTAATTAAAGATTATAGAAAATTAACTGACGACTAATTAACTGTATGAAAATGTATAATCCCTAAAAAGATTATATTAAATGTTAATTCTTGGATAAATGAGACTGCTATAATATATTTTCACCGGATCATTTGTATCTGTCCTAATGAACCTTTGCACCCTTTGCCTTTTCTCACAACTGAACTTTCCTTAGTGATAACTTAGTACTGTTAAAAGATTTCTTCGAATTCGCCATCTGAAATTGACTTCTAAATACTGGACTTTTCTGATAGAATATTCACAATCTTCCCTGAGGATCAATATCCGGTACTTTGTACCACTATTACTTGTTACGAGACGATAGTAGGATAAAGTGTATACTTACACTAAATTCTATTTTAAGTGAATCTAAAAAAGGATTGCAATATTCTTACAACAAGTTTTTGGATCCGTTGCCAAGAAACACCCTGAAAGATTTTTCAATTTTAAGTAAAGTTTTTAAAAGCTGATTTTTCTACCACCTTTTTCGAAAACTAGTGTTTTCCAAGAGTGTCACACGGGGAATTTTTCCAACTCGATCCTGACATAGAAAAAACGTTTAGACAAAGAAGAAATGCGCAAAGAGCTGCTTTAGATTTAACCTCTCCAGAAATGGTTGAACGTGTGTTGGTCAAAGAAGAAGAACAACCTGGTCCTGGCCCTAGGAACAATAATAGAGGTCCTAGGATAATTCCTAGAAATGACATTTTTGAGGAAGAAGCTGAACAACCGATAAATCGATTTGAGGAGGAGGAACTAAACATTTCTAAGCTAGCAAATTCTAAACATGGAGGTATTATGGATTATGCTATCCCTATTTTAAACTAACTGCATACAGGGATTCTTAAACCAACTATTAATATTGCTCATTTTGAACTCAAGCCTATAATGTTTCAGATGTTGCAAACCAATGGCCAGTTCGCTTGTATGCCATATGAAGATCCACATTCTCACTTAAGATCTTTCATGGAAATCACAAACTCGTTTCTTATCCCTGGAGTATCTGAAGATGCTCTTAGACTTAGACTTTTTTCCATTTTCACTAAGGGATAGAGCCAAGTCCTGGTACAATTCTTTGAATCCAGATACTGTGATCACATGGACCAATATGGCAGAAAAAATTTTAAAAAAATATTTTCCACCCACGAGGAATGCTAAATCCAGAAATGAAATATGCACATTTAGAAAACTGGTTGATGAAGAAGTTCCTGATGCATGGGAAAGGTACAAAAAGCTACTGAGAAAATTCCCTCAACATGGCATTCCGTACTGTATACAGCTAGAGACGTTTTAGAATGGTTTAAACACCACAACTAAACAAATGCTTGATGCTACTGCAGGTGGATCTTTCACTGCTAGTACATACAATGAAGGTTATGACATACTTGAGAAAATTTCTAACAACAACGGACATTGGTCTGATCCACGTGCACTTCCACCTAGGAAAGCAGCAGGGGTACATGATGTAGATGCTTACTCAGAATTGACTGTACAACTCTCTAATATGGCTTCGTTGAGTAAAAATCTAACTAATTCGTATGTGCAATATAATTCTACTATACATATCCCTACTGTTAACTCTGTGAAGTGTACTTACTGTGGTGATGAACATTCTTTTGAGCAATTCCCGGGAAATCCTGAGCAAGTTAACTTTGTCAACAAAAGTGGACCTTTTTCACAAAACAAAATTCTAGATGGAGAAATCTATCCAATTATTCTTGGAATGGTCCTACTCATAACAATCAGTTGCGAAGACTTCAGGGACAATCCAATTTCCATTCACAATCTCAAGGACCGTCTAATTTTCACCAACAATCTCACCCATAGTCGCACCATAACAATCAGAATATCCAACAGGCTCATTACCAGTCTCAAAATCATCAACCTTCTTTCCAAAGAAAGTCCAATCAACATGCTGATTCTTAGAACCCACATAAAATTTCGTGAGAATTCAGTGTGTGCGAATTCTGAATTCTACTTGTCTGCGAATTCTGAAAGGTTGTGTGTGTGCGAATTTGTTGTGTGCGAAATCTATATGCGAATTCTTTGTGTCTCATTAGAGTGTGCGAATTCCATACTTGGGAGGATTTTGGAAATTTAATTTCTGAAAATTCTTTCTAAGATTTTCTGTATTTCTGTATTAAGAGAAGAACTAGCTATTAGAACTGATGTAAAGCCACCGGTACTTTTTAAAGGAGAGTACGAACAGTGGAATGACCGCTTCCTGGACTTCATCGATCGTAATGATCTGGGGGATTATATCAGATTATCTCTCAAGGAATGAGTCATGAAACCACCCACAAAGATCTTATCTATTAAGGGAGAGAATGGGGAAGATATTTTCAACAAACAATACCCACCTCTATTGGAAGAGTACACTGATGAGCAAAGAAAGAGAGTCAAAGCTGATAGTCTAGCTAGATCCTTTATTCTACAAGGGATTCCAAATGAGATCTACGTCAAGAATGACAGTTACAATGCCACGGGCAAAGAGATGTGGGATCAACTAGAAAAGATGATGCTAGGATCCAAGATTGGCAACCAGCTCAAAGTCTCGAATTGCTTAAACAACTATGAAGAGTTCAAGGCCAAGGAGGGTGAATCTCTGGAGGCTACTTACGACAAATTTATGACTCTGTTGAACGAGCTTAGCAAGAATAAAGTCAGGAAGTCACAGATTGAACTCAATGTCAAATTCCTCAGCATCCTGCAGCCTGAGTGGAAGAGGTTCACAAGGAAAATGAAACAGATGAAGGATCTGAACGAGATTCCACTTTATAAGATGTACGAGACTTGGAGACAAAACGAAGAAGAAGTGGAGGAGATCAAAGATGAAAAGAAGAAGGTTGAGAAAGTGGTTGTTGATCCAGTTGCCCTGGTAGTGAAGAAGAAATCAGTGAGTTTAAAGAAGAAGAAGAAGGTAATAGTTTCTGAATCCGAGGAGGTGGATAGTGAAGAAGATTCTGATTCCGATGACTGTCAGAATCTGAAGCAGGCGATGCTATTAGTGACTAAAGCTTTCTAAAAGAAGTTTTACAAGAAGCCTGGATCTAACATTCAAAGGTATTCTTCGGGTTCAAGGAACTATGAACATAAAGAGAGAATTGAAGGAAAAAGGATGGAAGAGAAGAGGCCTGAGGAGAAGAGATATAAATCCTAAGAGAAGAAAGCGTCAGAGCCAACTAAGTGCTATAACTGTGGAAAGATCAGACACTTTGCTAGGGATTTCCGAAAGCCTAAGGTTCGAAACTCCGAATACTACAAGAATAAGATGCTTTTGGCCAACCTGCAGGAGGCTGGCAAGGCTCTTATGGCTGAAGATGAATATTGGCTCAATCATTCTGATGAAGAAATAGAGAAAGAAGAGAAAGCTCACTTGTGCTTCATGGGTAAAGAAGAGACTGAAGCAGAAGCAGATTCAGACTGTGAAGACAATAAAGAGGTATGTGATATCTATGAATCAGACTTTCTCATTCAAATGCAAGCTATGATGGTTCAACTCCAGGAATTAGAGTCTAAACATAAACGTGAGAAAGGTATCATTAAAGAGAAAAACCAATCAATACTCAAACTAAGCAATGACATTGCTGAGAAGAACGTATTGATTGATGCTTTACATAAAAACATTGATATCAGCACGAAAGAAAAGACTATAATTCACAATGAATTATCTGAAACTACTTCAAAATACAGACTGTGTGAATTTCAAGTGAAAGAGGTTGCTAAAATGTGTTCTTCTCTAACAAGAGAAAAAAAATCTTTATCTGATAAAGTGAATGTTTTGGAAGAAAAACTCTACACGTTAGGTCAAACTGAGCAAACTATTCACTTAAATAAACCAAAAGAGAGTAGTGAGTGTTGGGGTCTTGGTTACGAGAACCCACACTTTCTCAAAAAGGGTATTTCAAAAGTGCCTGCGCTATATGATTTTGGATTTTTAAAACTGGCACCACAATATCCCGAACTCAAAGTTAAGTGGACCAAACTTTCTGAAGAGGATGAAGCTAAGGAAAAAGAGAAAAGAAAGAACAAACTAAAATTCAGCTTCCATTTCGATATGAGAAGTTGAATTCTAGTTATAGTTCTGATAAGTCAAAATTTCTTCCTAATGACTATTTCGAAAGCTATTTTACAGAGGAGTTGGAGGCTAAGCCTGTTGAAGGTAAAATTTATGTACCTCGTCTCGTGTTAGAAAATAAAGTTTCTAAACTTGAGAACACTTTGATAGAAGAAAGGATTTTGATTAATCTAGAACAAACTGTGTTTTCTACTGTGATTCTAAATTCTGATTTTTCTAAAACTTCCAAAGCTTCAAAATCTGATGATTTTAATGGTCTACTTGATGAAGAGTTTGATTTTATTAACTCTGACGGTTGTTTTGATGATTGTGTTGATCAATTTGATTTCAATGCGAAACGTCATGATCATTCACAGTTTGTTATTAATTATTTTGGTCTACCCAGTGCGTATGAAAAGGGTGAAACATCAACGAAAGTTGATGTACCAGTTTCTGTGAATACCAAGAATGCCAAAGGTAAGAAGAAGAACTCTAAGAATTCACAGAAACAGAAAGCGACTGGTAAGAAAAAGAACAAGCAATCTATCAAATCTCACAGTTCTAACTCTAAAGTTTCAAATGTTTCAGATGTAAATAAGAAAAAAACTGGAGTGAGATCAAAATGGCTACCAAAGAAGAAGATTGACGAGACTGCTAAATCATATTCTGATCCTAATTGTAATAGAGGAACTACTAGTAAAACTGATGTAGTTGAAAATGTTGCTTTTCATAAACAAAAACTTGTAACTTCTTACAAGAAATATTCAATGAAGCAATTATTCCAATTATCTCTGTCTGCTAGAAAGTCTTCTACTTATAATAGAAATGATTTTGCTACTCGGAAATATTCTGATGTTTGGTTTGGAACATATCATGTCTATTCTTATCATTCTTATGCTTCAAATGATTTTCAAAAGAAAAGAGGACCCAAATTTAAATGGGTGCCAAAATCTTGTGCTAACACTGTAGGACCCATATATATATGGGTACCTAAACCAATTGTTTTGTGATTTCTCCTGTGTAGACCCGTCATATGTGGTACTTGGATTTGGGTTACTCCAAGCATATGACCAGTCAGAAAGATTTATTGTCTAATTATCCAGAGAAATATTGCGGAACAGTTCGATTCGGGAATGACAAGTTTTCACCAATTTTGGGCTACGGTGACGTTACTCAAGATAAAGTAACGATTAAGAAGGTGAGCTATGTTGAAGGTCTAGGACATAACCTATTTAGCATTAGACAGTTCTGTGATAAAGACTTAAAGAATAATTTCAAGGCCAAGAATTGTTCTATACGTACTGAAAACGGTAAAGAACTCTTGGTTGGGACTAGAAAGTCAAACCTCTACACGATTAATCTGTCAAAAGTCAAGACTGACAATGAGTTGTGTCTACTGTCAAAAGCCTCGTTGCAACAAAGTTGGTTATGACATCGAAGGCTTTCTCATCTGAATTTTCGTTACATAAACAAACTGGTCACAGGAAAATTAGTAAAAGGACTTCCGGAGCTTAAGTACGTGAAAGAACATTTGTGCGCAGCATGTGAGAAGGGCAAGATGAAGAGAGTCGCTCATAATTCGAAGACTGTGCCTAGTACAAGTTCTACCTTGGAGTTACTTCATATGGATCTCTGTGGTCCAATGCGTACTCAAAGAATAAATGGCAAGAATTATGTACTAGTGATTGTGGACGATTACTCGCGGTACACTTGGGTCAAATTTCTGAGATCAAAAGATGAGACGCCCGAAGTCATCACCACTTTTCTAAAGACTACCCAAGTGAATCTGCAAAATACAGTAAAGCTTCTTAGAACAGACAATGGCACAAAATTTAAGAACAAAATTGTTGAAGAATATATCGAATCGGTCGGGATAACACATTAGTTTTCTGCTGCCAGAACGCCTGAACAGAATGGAGTTGTAGAAAGACGTAACAGAACGCTAGTCTAGGTCGCTCGAACTATGCTGAGTCAATTGGATCTGCCTCTGTTTCTATGGGTTGAAGCTGTATCGACTGCCTGCTACACGTAGAATCGCTCCATAATCCACCGTCGATTTGGTAAAACGCCATATGCTTTAATCAATAATCGTACACCTAGCATTAAACATTTCCATATTTTTTGATGCAGGTGCTTTCTACTGAATGACAAGGATAACTTAAACAAGTTCAGTCCGAAGGCAGACGAAGGCATCTTTATCGGCTACTCTCAAACGTGTGCACCCTACAGTATATACCTAAAAAGTTCAAGATCGTAGTCGAGAGCGTAAATGATACATTCGATGAAGAAATGGCTTCTGTTCAAGACAGTTCATAACCCGTTATTACTGGTGTACTAGCTTCTGGGCAGATCAATCCAGAACTTGTGCCTACTAATAAGAAATCAGATTAAGTGTCATCGTCTAATTCTATTTTATCTGATTTAGATTTATTTTTTGAATTGTTTTATGATGAATTTCTTGATACTAAAGTGACTAAACCTGTTGTGGTTGACAGATTGGACGATTCAACGCATAATCATCCAACCACTTCAGAGATATCTACTAAATCCAATTCCCCGGTTCAACAAGAAATTCCAATTCAAACGCCTACTCCAACAATTGAAGCTGTGAACATTCATGAAGATCCAGAAGTTGCTGAGTCTGTTGGATGCACTGTAAGGACTACTCAACACACAACAAATGTCCAACCAACTGAAGCTTCTGCACAGAACACTTCAACTGCACCCCTACCAAATACTGAACAAACTGATGAAGCTGAAAGTGGATTTTTAGATGAAAATCATGATCAATCTACATCAAATCCACTCCCTCATGAACATAGGTGGACCAAAGATCACCCGATACATCAGATCATAGGAGATCCATCTAAATAGGTGAAAACTAGGTCTGCTACACATAATCAATGTATGCATGACTCATTCCTGAGCAAGGTAGAGCCAGTACGTGTATCTGAAGCTCTAGCCGACTTAGACTGGGTAACTGCGATGCAAGAAGAGCTGAATTAGTTCCAAGCACTCAAAGTCTGGAGACTAGTGCCTAAGCCTGAAGGTAAAACCATTATTGGCACAAAATGGGTATTCAAGAATAAGAAAGATGAAGATGGTATCGTTGTTAGAAACAAAGCAATACTAGTGGCTAAAGGATATAGGCAAGAAGAAGGTATTGACTATGACGAGACCTATGCTCCAGTGGCACGCATCGAAGCTATAAGGATGTTTCTAGCATATGTCGCACACAAGAACTTCATTGTCTACCAAATGGACGTGAAGACTGCCTTTCTCAATCGTATCTTAAAGGAGGAAGTCTACGCCTCTCAGCCTGAAGGCTTTGTCAATCCAGAGAAACCGAATCACGTATATATTCTAGATAAAGATCTTTACGGTCTGAAGCAAGCCCCTTCTGGAAAAGCTGTCGATGTTAGAACCTACCGAGGTATCTCGAAAGGTAAAATCGATACTACTCTTTTTATCAAAAAGGAAAAAGCTGATATAATTTTAATTCAGATTTATGTAGATGATATCATATTTGGATCAACTAATGCAAAACACTGTAAGAATTTTTCTAACCTCATGGTGTCCAGATTTCAGATGAGTATGATGGGAGAGATGAACTTATTTCTCGGATTACAAGTCAAACAGTTTTACACGGGGATCTTTATTAATCAATCAAAGTACATTTTCGATATTCTTAAAAAATTTAAAATGAAAAATTGTACACCTATTGGAACCCCGATGGCACCTGGAACTAAGATTGGCGTTGATCCTTCTGGAAAAGTTGTCGATGTTAGAACCTACCGAGGGATGATCGGCTCTTTAATGTATTTAACATATAGTAGGCTAGATATTATGTTTTCTACATGTCTATGTGCTCGATATCAGGCTTCTTCTAAAGAATCCCATTTGTCTGCAGTTAAACATATCTTTAGATATCTGAAGGGCACTGCAGATCTTGGTCTTTGGTATCCTAAAGATACAGGTTTTGAACTGACAACATATTCAGATCCAGACCATGCAGGTTGTATGCTTGACAGGAAAAGTACGTTGGGTCACATACAATTTCTGGGCGATAAACTCGTGAGTTGAGATTCAAAGAAACAACTCTATGTATCTACATGAACATCTGAGGCAGAGTACGTCGCTGCGGCAAGCTGCTATTCTCAAGTGTTATGGAGGAGAACAAAACTCCGAGATTATGGCTTCAAATTCAACAAGATCCCGATCTACTGTGTTCGAAGAGCACAATTGCTATATCTGCGAATCCTATTCAACATACTAAGACCAAGCACATTGACGTGAGATATCACTTTATTAAAGATAATGTCGAAAAAGGTACAATCGAACTTTATTTTGTAAACACAGATTATCAGCTTGATGATTTGTTCACCAAACCACTTGATGAAAAGAGATTTAACTTTCTCATTTCAAAACTTGGTTTGCTAAATCTTAAGACTTAATCTGTGGTTACCTTCTAAAGTTTTGTTATTGTTATTTTTCTTCATTTCTTTATTTTTAATCTGAAAAATATCTGCACTGAAAGGTATTCATGATCTCAGGGGGAGTGTGAAAAGATGATACGATAATCTACATTTGAGGGGGAGTTCATAAATTTTGCATTTGTTTATTGCTTTATGTCTTTAATTTTCAATAAATTTTGTTGTGAATAAAACTTTGTACTTTGATAGACTTTTTGATTTTTGCAGAATTGAGAGAGAGCTTACATGATCATATCATATAAGACTTAGAGCTGACTTGATGAGATTTAAGACTGCGCAAAAGTTTATTTATAATCTTAATCTCATACGTATATGAAAGAAGGACAACTTTCAAATATGAAAACATATTCTTAAATGTTCGAACCACTTCTGATTCTTAAAAAGATTTCATGAATTTAGAAGTGTAATTTTAAATGTTTTCAAGGTATATGTGCTTCAATATTTCACAAACCGTGTGTTTCCAAATATAAATACTTGTGTTTTATCTTTTCCATATATTGTCAAGTATTCACACACAGCGGTTTAATTTTTTGTTGAATATGTTATCACCATGTCTCGGATTGATCAAAATTTTCGATGGTGATACACCCCACTTGATATTCAATGTTTGAGCGTTGATTTCATTTAAAAACATTTCTTTCAAGACTTGTCTATATTTTGATTCGTATAGACTAATTCCAATTTTTACTAACCTAAGTTTCTTCATGATAAATCATTCCGATTTTGATCTTTTTTATACAATGTCATATTTTCAAACAAGTTTCTTGTATTTATTTCATTTTTTCAATATACTTGTTTTGAAATATATTCATGATTAAAAATGCTCAAATCTTCATGATTATCTTCAAGAGCATACAGACATCTGACATGTATTTTGTGCTTTAACTGCAAAGTTAACCCATTTTGAGAAACATTGTTCTTTTAGAAAAACAAGATGGGTTTATTGTGTGAGCTTAATAGAACTTCTATGGATTCACGTTAACCAGTGTTTCCTACCCAAGAAGTTAATCCTTGAGTGATCGAAGAGTGAGGAGTCAATATATGAGTGTGGGTGTGATGAGGTAAAATGAAAAAAAGAGTTTGGTTAGATGTGATCTCAATGATAAAAAGAAAGAGGGTGAGAGATCAGAGTAAAAGAATATCAAACTCTACACCAACTTTTTCTGAGTCGGGCAACCACATTACTGATTGTTTCACAATTCTTTGGTGAACATCATTGAAGAAGGCAACTAGCCCATGCCAACTCTTGATTTAAAACCCCACCAGCTACTCATCTTTTACTCAAATAGAAGATGTTTCATATTTCAAGGGGACGCATTAACATAATCTATCTGATTTTCATTTGGAAAATATGGATATTAAAAAAGAAGGAAGTCTTCCCCACCTTCACACTTCGTTCATGCATAATTGAGTCTATGTTATACTGTTGTTGTCTCAATGGTTTACACAATTTTGATCCTAACAAAAGCAATCATCATGTGCTTAATTCTTTCAAACATAAGCACGAACACACAGGAACTTCGTTTTTCTGTCTAAACGTTCATAGAATAAACTTGTGTTATTCGATGATTGAATGGAAGACCTGGGGGAGTGAAGATCAAAAAGCTCATTTCCAATGTGTATTCGTTACACACAGTGACTTCGTGTTACTGACAGGCATTTTAACTGATTCATTTGTTGATTCATGTGTTACAGTCATAATTTCTCTGAATTTGCAAAGATTCGGATGAATATCTTTTGGATCGATGAATAATCAGAGGCTCTTATGAAAGATCAGTGGTCAGATAAAATTGGTACATGATATTTCTTTTGAAAGTTTTGATGATTTCAATGCCACAATCATCAAAAAGGGGGAGAGAGAATCAAGAAATGTTTGAAGTGGAGAAGAAAAGTTAGAGAAATGCAAATTTTGAAGAAGGTTCATTGAAAGTTTGTGTCAACGATTGTAAGTATTGTTTAAGATTGTTCAGAGCTGAAAAAACAAATTGAAAGATTTCAGAATGTAAGCAAATTTTTCTGAAATTTTCTTTGAAGACAATTTGTTGAAGCAAACTGAGCTGAATTTGAAGTTAATTTCTTTCCAATGTCTTAAAGAGGTTTTTACAACATTGGGGGAGAATGTTACTGTTCTTGAAGACAAACTTTGGGGAGATTACAAAAGTTTTTGAAGATAAATTTATCCAAGAAAGGGAGATTGTTATTGAGCTTAAAGAGATTGTGCTTACAAAGATCAATCAAAGGAGGAGATTATTTTGTAACCTTCATCAAAGGGGGAGACTGAATTGCAAAATCTTTTTAGAGATGATCTTGAATCCAATGGGGATATTGTTAGAGCATATATCTGTTGGATACAAGATCATAAAGTCTAAAGACAGAATGTCAAGCAACTCAAAGCCAAAGTGAACTCTCAAGCATAGAAGTCAAAGTCTCTTTGTAATAAAGTCAAAGTCAATTGTAATTTTCTTTTTGTCTTGTTGTGTCCTTGTCTTAAATAGGGATATGACTTTAGTTTTGTAACAAGCATGTGGTTAGTTGTTAGAAGTTGACATTGTACACATACTGTTTTCTAGAGAGAGAAATATCACAGAGAACATTTGTACAAATTCCATTCATCTAATTGAAACAGGTTGATTGTTGGAATTGATTGATTCGTATTATATTTGTGATTAATTGCAAATAGAACTTAGGATTAGGGGATAGTAATCACTCATCTACTTCTTTGGAAGCAATGATGAAAGGGTTTATAACCCAAACTCAGGCATCAATTAAAAATCTAGAAACTCAGATGGGACAAATGGCTTTGGAAATTAGGAAAAGACCAGTAGGAACTTTCCCAAGTGATACCGAGACACCTCAAAGAGCTGGAAAAGAGCAAGTCCTTACATTCCATACCCCCAACGGTTAAGGAATCAAAAAGAAGAAATACAATTTAAAAAGTTTCTTGATGTTTTTAAGCAACTACACATAAACATACCTTTGGTTGAAGCCATTGAGCAGATGCCAAGTTATGCAAAATTTCTAAAAGACATTTTGAGCAAAAAGAAAAATCTGACTGAATATGAGATTATAGCTCTGATAGAAGGATGTAGTGCTTTGTTGTCCAGTAAAATCCCTCCTAAGCTGAAAGATCCTGGAAGCTTTACAATCCCATGTTCCATAGGAGGAAAAGAAATAGGAAAAGCCCTATGTGACTTAGGTGCCAGTATAAACCTTATGCCTCTGTCTGTTTTCAACACTTTAGGCATAGGTGAAGCTAGACCCACAACAGTTACCCTTCAATTAGCTAATAAGTCCATAGCCTGCCCAAAAGGTAAGATTAAGGATGTCTTAGTCCAAGTTGATAAGTTTATTTTCCCTGCTGATTTTATCATTCTAGACTTTGAAGCTGATAAAGATCTTCCCATCATTCAAGGCAGACCTTTCCTAACAACTGGAAGAACCTTGATAGATGTCCAAAAAGGAGAACTGACCATGAGAGTATAAGATCATAAAGTGACTTTTAATGTGTTCAATACCCTTAGGTACCCCGAAGAAAAAGAAGAGTGTTCTACTTTAAGTTTGATTTTGACATGGTGCCAAGAGAAAAGTTTGGGAGAAATTTTGAAGATAGCTGAATCTGATAGTGACGAGGAATAAAAAGAATTTGAGGCCTTGGAAATACCACATGAGACTGCTGCTTTTGAAGTATTAGAAAGTGAGGACATCAAAACTCTTGTTCCATCCCTAGAAGCCGCACCAGATCTAGAATTGAAACAACTCCCCTCCCATTTGAAATATTCCTTTTTAGGAGAATTAGGGAAGTTGCCAGTCATTATTTCATCATCATTAGAAACTGATCAAGAAGAAAAGTTGGTCAAAATGTTGAAACTTCATACTAAAGCCTTAGGATGGACCATTGATGACCTGAAGGGCATAAGCCCTACCATATGTCAACACAAGATTATCTTGGAAGACAAACATTTCACCTCAGTTGAGCCTCAAAGAAGACTCAATCCTGTGATGAAAGAAGTGGTTAAAAAGAAAATTTTGAAATGGCTTGATGCAGGCATAATCTATCCTATTGCAAGTAGTACATGTGTCAGTCCTGTTCAATGTGTACCCAAAAAGGGTGGAGTAACTATGGTAACAAATGAGAAAAATGAACTTATACCTACTAGAATATTTTCAGGTTGGAGAATATGTATGGACTATAGAAGGCTTAACAAAGCCACTAAAAAAGACCATTTTTTATTACCATTCATTGACCAGATTCTAGACAGATTAGCAGGAAAAGAGTTTTACTGTTTCTTAGATGGTTACTCTTGTTAGAATCAAATTGGAATTGCACTAGATGACAAGAAAATATCACTTTCACCTGTCCATATGGAACTTTTGCCTTTAGGAGAATGCCTTTTGGACTTTGTAATGCCCCTGCCACTTCCCAAAGATGTATGATGTCTATTTTTTCAGACATGTTAGAACACTCCATGGAAATTTTTATGGGTGATTTTTCTGTTTATGGTACATCATATGATCTGTGTTTACAAAACCTGGAAAAGAGTCTTAAAGGATGTGAAGAAACTGACTTGGTTTTAAACTGGGAAAAATTTTCATTTTATGGTAAAAGAAGGCATTGTATTAGGTCATTTAATTTCCAAAAGAGGAATTGAATAAGATAAAGCTAAGTTGGAGGTGTGTGTTCCAGATTCTAGTTTCTAATCACTAACAATTAATCAAACAAACAAATTCAAACAATTACCTGTTTTTGATTTCACTTCTCAATTCAACTACAAACTTTCTCTCTCTAGAACTCTCTCTTTCTCTCTCTACAAATCTCTCTCTAGAATATAACTTTGTTCAAGATTTCTTACAACTGAATACTGCTCTTACAAAACAGAAATAGAAAGCTATTTATACCTACAACTAAAATACAAAACAATAAACTTTGACTTTATTACAAAAGACTTTGACTTTGATGAGATTTGACTTTCTCAGCTTTGATTTCTGTCTTCTTGATCTTGTATCCAACATTTTATGCTCTAACAATCTCCCCCTTTGGATCAACATCACTGTTGAAAGATCTAGCAAATCAGTCTTCACTTTAAGCTCTGTCAGTACAATCTCCCCTTTTTCTTTGACGGTATTCTTTCCAAAACTAACTTCAAACGATTAACAATCTCCCCAAAACATTCACAACATACTTTCAGACTTTGGAAAGAAATTATCTTCAGAATCAGCTCAAATTGCTTTAGCAAATAATCTTCAAAGAAAAATTTCCTCAAATCTTCAGAAATTCTTTGATCTTCTTCAAATCTTTTCTTTGAACTTTTCTGACTTGGACATTTCTTACAATCATCTCTCAAAACTTTATCATTTCTTGATACCATCTCCCCCTTTTTGATGATTTGAGCATCTATATCATCAAAACTTTTCTTCCAAGAAATGTCTTTGACCATTCTGATTTGTCAAACTGAGTCGCCGATTCTGTGATCGATAGTCAAGTATTCATCTAGATCTTTTCAAATCTAGACAAAATAAGAACATGTAACTCCTGAATCAACAAATGAATCAGTTAAAATGCCTGTCAGTAACACAAAGTCACTGTGTGTAACAAATACACAATATAAAGGAGCTTTTTGATGTTCACTCCCCCAGGGCTTCCATCCAATCATCGAAACACCACAAAGGCAATTTCTATGAATGTTATGACAAAGAAACAAATTCTTTGTGTGTTCGTGCATGTGTAGAAAGAATTAAGCACGAATGATTGCTTTTATAAAGCTTAACATTGTGTAAACCACTGAGACAACAATAGATAAACACAGACTCTAAGTGCATGATTGAAGTGCGAAGGTGGGGCAGACTTCCTTCTTTTTCAATATCCAGATTTTCCAAATGAAAACCAGATAGATTATATGCTGCGTCCCCTTGAAAATATAAAACATTTTCTTGTTAAGAAGAAAATGAGTGGCTGGTGGGGTTTTTAACAAGAGTTGGCATGGGCTAGTTGCCTGTTTCAATAACGTTCACCAAAGAGTTGTGAAACGCTAGTAATGTGGCTGCCCGACTCAGAAAGTAGTTGGTGCAGAGTTTAATATTCTTTTACTCTGTTCTCACACCCTCTTTCTTTTGATCATTAAGCTCACTACTAACCAAACTCTGTTTTCCATTTTACCTCATCACACTCACACTCATTTCTTTTAGACTCCTGACACTCAATCACTATTGGATTAACTTCTTGGGTAGGAAACACTGGATAATGTGAATCCATAGAAGTTCATTTAAGTCCTAGCACAAAGAACCCATAATATCCTAATAAGCATGTGTTGCTCAAGATGGTTTAACTTTATCAGTTAAAGCTCATATACAAATGTCAGATGAATGTATGCTCAGAATATAATCTTGAAGATATGAGCATTTTTTAAAGATGGAAGCATTTTCAAACAAGTATATTGAATAAATGAATATGAATATAAAAGGCTTGTTTGAAAATCTGACATTATATGAAAAATGATCAAAAATGAAATGATATAGCAATTAAGGCTTATGGTCAAAAATAACGGATATTGTCTATACGAAACAAAAATATAGACATTCTCGAAATGACGTTTCGAAATGAAATATCGCTCAAAATTCTTTGAAATACAAGCGGGGTGTCTTACCATCGAAAAATATGTTTCAATATGAGACATGGTAAGAACATTTAGAACAAAAAGTCAAACCGGTGTGTGTGAATACTTGAAAGTATATAGAAAAGACAATACGCAAGTATTTATCTTTGGAAACACACGGTTGTTTATCAATTAAGCACAAAAATTAAAATGAAAACATTTAAAATCACACTTCCAAATTATAAAATCTGTTTAAAAATCGGGAAGTGGTTTGAACATTTAAGAACATGTTTTCTATATCTGAAAGTTGTCCTTCTTTCAAATACATTTGAGATTAAAATAAGAAATTTACCTTTTCCGCTCATTCTTAATTCTCATAAAGTCAGTTGTAGTCATCAAGATATGATCGTGTCATCTTCTCTCAACCTGCATAAGTCACAAAGTCTAGTCAAAACAAATTTATTCCCAAAATTTATTCAAATGTAAATGACATAAATCAATAAAACGATTAAAGTACGAGTTCTGATTTGAAATAATCAGAAATCATAGTCTTACTCCTTTTGGTATGACATATAAGCTCCCCCTAAAATCATGCATTACAAAAATTTTGTCATTTAATTAAAATGCAGAAATTAGTTATGCTCCCCTTCAAAAATAATGTAGATCATCTTTAATCTTCTCTTACTCCCCCTGAGATCATGAGCAAACATTTTAAAGTGCAGATATCCTTCAGAAATAAAGATAAAGAAAATGATGAAAAATAACAATTCGTAACTTTAGTAAGTAACAACCGATTACGTCTTAAGATTTAACATACCAAGCTTAGAGACAAGAAAATTAAATCTCTTTTCATCTAAGGGTTTGGTAAATAAATCTGCAAGTTGATAATCTGTTTTTACAAAATAAAGTTCAATTGTTCCTTTTTCTACATTATCTTTTATAAAATGATACCTGACATCAATATGTTTGGTTTTCGTATGTTGGACAGGATTAGCAGATATTGCGATCGCACTCTTCGAGTCACAATAGATTGGAATTTTTTCGATCTTGAATCCATAGTCTCGTAGCTGTGTTCGCATCCACAGGACTTGAGAGCAGCAACTGGCAGCAGTTACATACTCTGCTTCAACAGTCGATGTGGAAACGCATAATTATTTCTTTGATGCCCAGCTAACGAGATTGTCTCCAAGAAATTGAACATGACCTGAAGTACTCTTTCTGTCCAACATGCAACCTGCATGATCTGCATCTGAATAGGCAGTCAGTTGAAAACCAGTATCCTTAGGATACCACAGACCAAGATCTGTTGTCCCCTTAAGATACCTAAAAATCCTTTTGACAGAAGCCAAATGAGATTCTTTAGGAGCAGCCTGATATCTAGAACATAAACATGTTGAAAACATAATATCTGGCCTACTTGAAGTAAGATACATTAACGATCCTATCATACCTCTATAAGTTCTAACATCAACACTTTTACCCGAAGGATCAGTGCTGATCTTAGTACCTGGTGCCATCGGGGTTCCAATTGGTTTACAATTTTCCATATTGAACTTCCGAAGAATATCCAAAATATACTTAGATTGATTAATGAAAATCCCCGTTGAAAATTGTTTAACTTGTAATCCGAGAAAGAAATTCATCTCTCCCATCATACTCATTTGAAAACGTGACACCATGAGGTTAGAAAAGTTTTTGCAATATTTAGGATTTGTAGAGCCAAATATTATATCGTCAACATATATTTGCATAAGGATGATATCGTCTTTTTCCTTTTTGATGAACAAAGTAGTATCAACCTTACCTTTGGAAAAACCGGACTTGACCAAGAATTTAGATAGAACATCATACCATGATCGAGGGGCTTGTTTTAAACCATACAGGGCTTTGTCCAAGATGTAGACATGATCTGGATTATCTGGATTCATGAACCCTTCTGGTTGAGACACGTATACTTCCTCCTTAAGAATGCCATTCAGAAAGGTTGTTTTCACATCCATCTGATAGACTGTGAAACTCTTATGAGCTGCGTAGGCTAGAAACATGTGGATTGCTTCTATACGCGCTACTGGAGCATACGTCTCATCGTAGTCTATGCCTTACTCTTGTCGGTAACCTTTGGCAACAAGTCTAGCTTTGTTCCTTATGATGATACCATCTTCATCCTTCTTGTTTTTGAATACCCATTTAGTGCCAATCACGGATTTACCTTTCGGTTTTGGAACTAATCTCCAAACTTTCAGGGCTTCAAACTGATTTAATCCTTCTTGCATAGCAGATACCCAATCCGAATCAGCTAAAGCCTCTGATACTCGCGTGGGCTCTATCTTGCTGAGGAATGAGTCATGCACACATTGATTCAAAGTCGCTGACCTAGTTTGTACAGGCTTGTTAAGATCTCCAATTACTTAATGTAAAGGATGCTCTTTGGTCCAGCGATGCTCATGAGGTAGTGGAGTAGATACTGATTGAACATGATCATCATCTAGAAATCCACTATCAGACTCTTCAGTTTGAATAATAGAAGGGGGGTTTGCAGTTGAAGTTTCAGGTGCAGAAGCATCAGTTGGAACAGTAGAAACTGGTTGTTGAGTAGACAATGTATGACACCCAACTGAAACAGTTACTTCTGGCTCAGCAGTTTCTTGTACATCTTCAACTGTAGGAGTAATTGTAGGAATGTGAGAGTCTGACTGAACGGGGATTCTTGTTCAGTTATGACTTCTGAAGTGACTGGATGATTGCAACTTGTGTCTTCAGACCTGTCAGTCACAACAGATTTAGATACATTAGAACCTAGAAACTCATCATAAAAGAATTCAAATAACAAATCTAAATCAAATAAATGTGAAATAGAAATAGAAGCGTTATTCGAATTATTGGCTGTAGAAACAGGTTCTGGAAAGATCTGCCCAGAAGCTAATACTCCAGTGATAACGGGTTCTGAACTGAGTTGTTCAGAATCCATTTCTTCATCAAATGTGACATTGACGCTCTCGACAACTGTCTTTGACTTTTTCAGATAAACACGATATGGTGTCGATGTTGAAGAATAACCAATGAAAATACCCTCATCCGCCTTAGCACTGAATTTATTCAGACTCTCTCTATCGTTAAGCACGAAACACTTACACCCAAATATATGAAAATACTTGATTGTTGGTGTTCTGTTGTTGATCAGCTCATATGGAGTCTTTTGAAAACGGCGGTGTATCGTGGACCGATTTTGAGTATGACATGCATTTGACACAGCTTCTGCCCACAAGAATAGAGGTAAGTCTGATTGGCTAAGCATAGTCCGAGCGGCCTCAACTAGCGTCCGATTTCGCCTTTCTACTACTCCATTTTGTTCAGGCGTTCTAGCAGCAGAATACTGATGTGAAATCCCGACTGATTCGAGATATTCATCAACAATCTTGTTCTTGAATTCTGTGTCGTTGTCAATTCGAAGAAACTTGACTTGTCGCTGCGTTTTCACCTGGGTCGTCTTTAAGAAAGTAATGAGAACTTCGGGCGTCTCATCTTTTGATCGAAGAAATTTGACCCACGTGTATCTTGAGAAATCGTCCACAATAACCAACACGTATTTCTTTCCACCCAAACTCTGAATTCTCATTGGACCACACAAATCCATATGTAACAATTCTAACGGAGAACTAGTGCTTGGTTCAGGCTTCGGTTTATGCGGAGCTCTCTTCATCTTACCCTTCTCACATGCAGCGCATAAGTGTTCTTTCTCGTATTTCAGCTCAGGAAGTCCTTTTACCAATTTTCCACTAACCAGCTTGTTGATATAACGAAAGTTCAGGTGTGATAAACGTCTGTGCCAGAGCCAACTTTGCTGCATTGAAGCTTTTGTCATTAAGCAAACTTGATTGTCAATCTGAACTTTGGACAGGTTGATGGTATAGAGGTTTGTCTTGCGATGTCCACCTAAGAGTTTTGTGCCGTCTTCAGTACGAACCGAGAAACTCTTAGATTTGAATTTGACCTCTAACCCTTTATCCCAGAATTGACCAATGATAAACAGATTGTGCCCAAAGCCTTCGACATAACTCACCTTACTGATCGTTATGTGGTCTTGAATGATGTCACCATATCCTAAGATTGGTGAAAGCTGATCATTTCCAAATCTGACATTTCCACTGAATTTCTCTGTATAATTAGACAATAAAGCTTTTTGCCCAGTCATATGTTTGGAACATCCACTGTCCAAGTACCATATATTGCGGGTCTGCAAGAGAAATCAGGAAACAATAACTTTAGGTACCCATTTAAAAACGGGTCCTAACAGATTAGCACATGATTTTGGTATCCATTTAAAAATGGACCCTCTGTCCTTTTGAAAACCTTTAAAAAAATTTGATCTCGAAGAATAAACATAATAAGATCCAAACCAATCAGAAGAATTATGAGAATAAGCAAAATCATTTCTCCGATAATGATAAGATTTAGTTGTAATAGGAGATAATTGAATCAATTGCTTTATTGAATAACACTTGTAAGAAGTTACAAGGTTTTGTTTATGAGAAGCATATTGACCAACTACATCTGAATCACTACTAACAGATCTAGTACAAGAATTATCAGAAACTGATCCAGCTATCTCATCATCCTTCCATTTTGGTCGCCATTCTGTTTGAGCTTTCGACTTTTTCTTGCTTATATCTAAAACACAAAATGAAGATTTATTAGGAAAAGCATATTTCTGAGACTGAGTTTTCTTTTGTGTACCAGTGTATTTCTGTTTCTGTAATCGCTGTTTCTTATGTTTCTTACCTTGAGAATAATAATCAACAGTTACAGAAACTTATTCACCAACCTTAGTTGATGATTCATCAGTTTTAAAAACACTTGGTAACATTTTTCCATTATAAGACAATTAGAATGATCAGGAAGAGAAGCATTGAAGTCAAACATATCAATTTCTTCTATGCATCCATCATCAGAATTAAGAAAATCATTTGCAGACTCAAATAAGTCATCAAAATTAGTCTTAGAAGTTTGAGGTACTTTTGAAGATGTAGAACACACTTTAGATTTGCAAATAAAATATGTGTTCTTTAATACTGTAGAAAATACGTTTTGTGTTAGATCACTCAAAATTCTTTCATCAGATAAAATATTTTCTAACTCAATTATTTTGCTCTCTAAGACAAGTGGAGGTACATAAATTTTGGCTTGAACAGGTTTTGCCTCCATCTCAGTCGAAGAATAACTAGCAAAATAATCAGTTGAAAGAAACTTTGGTGTTTAGAAAGATAACTATCATTCAGTCTTTCATAACAGAATGGTAGTTGCATTTTCTTCAAATTCATTCTTTTCTCATCTTCTTTTTCCTCAACTTCTTTTGATGCTTTGGTGATAAATTTGGGTTTCAAATGAGGATATTCATCAGCTGCATACATATAATTTGCATTATATAGACCTGGCTGTTTTCTGATAGCTTTTTCTAAGTAATGAGGATTATCAAACCCTAATCCCCATTTTTCTTTAAAATCAACATCTTCATCAGGTGTATTCAAAAAAATAGTTTGATCTGTTTGGCCTCTAAGATACAATTTTGCTTCCAAACCATTTACCTTTTTCTCTAAAATCTTGTTCTAAACCTGAAGTTTAAACGATTTTAGAACACATTCTTGTTTTTCAGAATCAGACTTAAACAATTGTTTTTGCAATTCAGAAATCTTACTTTCAAAACAATCTTTTTCATTTTGAAAAACAGAAACAGATTTGCGTAGAGAATCAATTAAATCTTTGTTCTCAATAACTGACGTGTTGAGCTCAAAGACCATTTCATTTCTCCTAGAAACTCTGTCTTTTTCCTTTTTCAATTTATTTTGAAGATCTTGAAGTTCGACCCTCATGGCTTCCATTTTGGTCATGAAATCATTTTCAGTTATGTTCATTACCTCATCAGCAGTCTCATCATCTGAATCATCATCTTTCACTTCTTTTCCCATCAAGCATAGATGAGCAGTCTCTTTTTGTTCTTCCTCATCAGAATGATCCAACCAGTATTCATCTTCAGCCATTAATGCCCTGCCAGCTTCTTGTTGTTTGGCCAAGAGCAATTTGTTTTGATAATATTTTGAGTTGCGAACCTTTGGCTTCCGACATTCTTTTGCATAATGTCCGAACTTGCCACAGTTGTAGAATTTGATCAGATCATTAGCCGTCTTCTTTTCAGTACTTGTGTAATCATTTATATACTTCTTCTTTTCTTCTGGCTTTTTCTCAATCATTCTATTTCCTTCCACTCTTTCTCTATGCTCGTGGTTCTTTGAGCTTGATGAAGAATATCTCTGAGAATTGGATCCCGGCTTCTTGTAAAACTTCGTTTGGAAAGCACGGGTTAACAGTAGCATAGCCTGCTTGAGACTTTCTCCATCATCTCCATCAGATTCAGACTCTGATTCAGAACTAAATACCACTGTCTTCTTCTTATTCTTCTTCTCTTTCTTTTCTTTCTCTTTCTCTCCAGCCACTAATGCTATAGTATCAATAGCTTTCTCAACCTTCTTTTTCTCATCTCTTTTCTCTTCTACCTCTTCTTCATTCTGTCGCAGAGTCTCGTAGACTTCATGTAGAGGTATTTCGCTCAAATCCTTCATTTGTTTCATCCTTCGCGTGTGCTGTTTCCATTCAGGTTGCAATATGCTGAGAAACTTTACATTGTTCTCAATCTGTTGCTTGTTGACCTTGTTGTTGGAAAGCTCATTCAGAAGTAACACAAACCTATCATAGGTTTCCTCCAAGCTTTCATTTTCTTTTGCTCTAAATTCTTTGTAGCTGTTTATGCAGGTAGCTACCTTCATTTGGTTTCCAACTCTAGAACCCAATATCATTTTTCTTAATTGATCCCACATTGATTTGGCAGTTTCATTGTAGCTATCCATTTTCACATATATCTCATTTGTCATGCTTTGTAAAAGCAAAGATCTGGCTTGTTTATCAGTATCAAACCTTTTCTTCTGTTCATCAGAAAAACTAGCATACTTTTTATCCACTCTCCTTGTTCTCGGAGCTCCATCTGAATCATTACCACCAGCAGGAATCTCCTCAGTAGGTTTCTTCATTGGGCCTTCTGTGATAGATTTCAGAATGTTCTCTCCATTTGATTGTCTATCAACAAAGTCCAAAAATCTATCTCTCCATTGTTCATATTCTCCTTTAAACAGCACCGGAGGCTTGACATCAGTTCCAATTGAGAGAGTATCTGTGGAAGTCATCCTGTATGTACCTGTTTGTACAAATATGCAATAAGAATCTAGAAACTGATCGTTAGTCCAATTATGAAATCACAAGAATATAGAAATGACTCTGAAAATAAAATTCAGAAATTTTGATCACAATCAGAATTTTGTCCCCCTCCGCAGACTTAGCACGGGGGTCCCGCTACACTATTAAAAGCCATATTACAATTTTGAAAAATTGCTCAGAAAATATTCTAAGTATAGAAACTCGCAAGTCACTATGAAAATATGAAACTCGCAGACGCTGAAACTCGCAAACAACTGTTTACTGAGAAACTCGCAGATAGAGGCGTGCGTGTTTGAAAAACTCGCACGCAAAGACTTGCGTGTTCTGAGAAACTCGCTAGTCAATGAAACTCGCTAGTCGTAGAAACTCGCAAGAGACTATTCACTGGTGAACTCGCATATAGAGGCGTGCGTGTTTGAAAAACTCGCTAGTCGCTACTAGCGCGTTTTGACCAAACTCGCAGATCAACTAAACTCGCAGATCACTATTCCGGCTCAAACTCGCACACTTCGATTTGCGCGTTTGTAGAACTCGCAAGTGTCTACTTGCGCATTTCAACACTTAGAAACTTTTTCCCAAATTTCAAACTTGCAGACTTAGATTTGCGCGTTTCTAGAACTCGCAGATAACACCTTGCGCGTTTGAGACCAAATTCTTCAACTTGCGCGTTTTGAAGATCTTGCGCGTTCTTGAAGTTTTTCGAACAAAAACTTGATTTTCACTTCAAATTCGATTCAAATCTCCACCAAATGATCTGAAACGTTGCAGATTTCCTCTAAATCATGATTCGAACCGATTACAAAGCAAAGATTACAAACCAAAACAACACAAGTACAAGATTGATCTATGTAACAATGCTCTAAAAACTCGTAACATAAAACTCAATAAAATCCAAAAATTCGTGAAAATTACAGTGCATTTCGTGAAATTATCTATACAAACTCAATCTATTACATTCATCGATCACTAATAAACCAATTACAACTCAAAATTCACACTAAAACTCAAAAACAAATCTGATTTTGAATAACACAATGTCGAACCAAACTTTTCTAATTCTTGATCTGATTTCACTTTTGGATCTGCTCTGATACCAATTGTTATTCCCAGATTCTAGTTTCTAATCACTAACAATTAATCAAACAAACAAATTCAAACAATTACCTGTTTTTGATTTCACTTCTCAATTCAACTACAAACTTTCTCTCTCTAGAACTCTCTCTTTCTCTCTCTACAAATCTCTCTCTAGAATATAACTCTGTTCAAGATTTATTACAACTGAATACTGCTCTTCCAAAACAGAAATAGAAAGCTATTTATACCTACAACTAAAATACAAAACAATAAACTTTGACTTTATTACAAAAGACTTTGACTTTGATGAGATTTGATTTTCTCAGCTTTGACTTCTGTCTTCTTGATCTTGTATCCAACTTATTTATGCTCTAACAGGAGGTGATTAAAAAATTACCAGAACCAACAACTGTTAAAGGAATCAAGAGTTTTTTAGGACATGCAAGTTTTTATAGGAGGTTCATAAAAGACTTTTCAAAAATTTCAAAACCTCTCTGTTCACTACTACAACATGACCATGTTTTCAATTTTGATGAAAATTGTAAAAAGGCTTTTAAAATTCTGAAAGAAGCATTGCTCACTGCCCCAGTAGTAGTAACACCTGATTGGTCTCAACCATTTGAAATAATGTGTGATGCTAGTGACTGGGTAGTAGGAGTTATTTTAGGGCAGAAAAAGGAAAGAATTTTCCACCCTATTTATTATGCTAGTAAAACTCTCCATGAAGCCCAAATAAATTTCACCACTACTGAAAAGGAATTATTACCCGTGGTTTTTGCTTTTGAAAAATTCAGATCATACTTGATGGGCACTAAGGTAAAAGTTCATACTGATCATGCTGCCATCAAGTATCTCATTTCTAAAAAAGATGCAAAACCTAGGCTAATAAGGTGGATCTTGTTACTTCAAGAGTTTGATTTGGAAATCATTGATAGAAAGGGCATGGATAATCAGGTTGCTAACCATTTGTCTATGTTAGAAAAACAAGGTAACCCTGTCCAAAGTAGTGACATCTGTGAAGTATTTCCATATGAAAGGATTTTATCCTTGCAACATACTGCAATGCCTTGTTTTGCTGATCTTGTTAACTATTTAGCTTGTGGGATTATTCCCAAGGAGCTAAATAAGCATGAAAGAAGAAAGCTCATATTTGATTCAAAGAAATATTTATGGGATGACCCTTTCTTGTTTAAAATTTGTGCAGATCAGGTGATTAGAAGATGCATACCAAAAGAGGAAATGACGTCAGTTCTTCCACACTGCCATTCAGGACCATGTGGATGACATTTTGGAGGAAGTAGGACAACTGCTAAAGTCTTGCAATCAGGATTTTTCTGGCCTACTTTTCACAATGATTCCTACAACTTTGTAAAAAGTTGTAATGAGTGTCAGAGAAGTGGGAATATTTCCCACAAAAATGAAATGCATGTAAATGGAATTCTAGAAATAGAACTATTTGACGTTTGAGGTATAGACTTTATGGGACCTTTCCCATGTCCAATAATTGTTCCTACATTTTGGTTGTTGTGGGCTATGTGTCCAAATGGGTGGAAGCCATGGCTTGTCATTCAAATGATGATAAGACTGTTATCAAGTTCCTACAAAAGCACATTTTCACCAAATTTGGTACACCTCGTGCCCTTATCAGTGATGAGGGTACTCACTTCATAAATAACTTACTAGAAGAAGCCCTTGAGAAATATGACATTAAACATAGGGTAGCCACAACATACCATCCTCAAACCAACGGATTAGTTGAGCTGTCAAATAGGGAGATAAAAGGAATTTTAGCTAAAGTAGTCAAACCTCACAGAAAGAACTGGGCCTCCAAATTAGATGATGCTCTATGGGCCTATCGGACTGCTTACAAAACCCCAATTGGAATGTCTCCCTATAAGCTAACTTTTGGAAAAGCCTGTCATTTACCTCTACAGTTAGATCACAAAGCCTATTGGGCCTTTAAGGAACTCAATGTGAGTTTAGATGAGGCAGGAAGGAAAAGATCTTTGCAGTTGTGTGAATTAGAAGAACGTAAGAATTTTTCCTATGAAAATGCCAAATTATATAAAGAAAATACAAAAAATGGCATGACAAGAAAATAATTCCAAAAGAATTCATTGCAGGTCAACAAGTCCTCTTGTTTAATTCTAGACTTAAACTGTTTCCTGAAAAGTTAAACTCTAGATGGACTGGGCCTTACCAAATTGCCAAAGTATACCCTTACGGAGTTGTTGAATTAATTGATCCAGAAAATTTCTGGTTAGCACTTTCAAAGTGAATGGCCAAAGAATTAAACCATTTTTCAATCACTTGGCAATTTTGCAACAACCTTATGAGGTTGTTCATCTGGTAAATTAGAAGTTGGGGATCAATCCTGAAAGTTTGTAAATAATTTTCTTATTTGTTCATTTTATTTCTTCATTAGTATAATTTTATTTTATTTTACTTACTTTTATTTCTTATCTTGAGCTTATGTTGAACTGATTTGAAAAGAAAAGCCAGCCCAAGATTTAGAAATAAAATTTAAGGCCTTTTTGTCATTTTGTTTAAATTATTTTCGGCCCACCTCTAATCCTATTTATTGGGCCGAATTATGAGCTAAAAGCATAAAAAGGAAAGAAAGAGGGATCCAACCCAAGTTTATGGATAAGAGAAGCGGGCCACATTTTGTTTTTGATTTATTTTTTGTTTTTGATTTATTTCTTGTTTTTGTAGGATTGGAACATTTAAGAAAATATTACAGCTGGATTACGAAAAAGGGAGGTTAATTGTCGGATCAAAAGCCACATCAGGCGACTTCATTTAATGCATTTCAGGGAGATTTTAGGCGGGTACTATCTTCTATGTACCAACCTGGGAGCCGAAGGGACAACTTTGTTTGAAAACAAACACCCTGTCTCACAAACCACCCCTGCAACTTACATCACCATCATCACTCACACTCCCCCATATATTGTTACCGCCGGCGATCACATCCATCCACAACCCTTTCCCTCTAAGCTACAAAATCTTTTTAAATACCACACTTTTGAAACCATTTCCCTCACCGATAGATCCATCTCCTCCAGTTTACTCTCAACCTTGAAGAAACCAATTCTCTCAATCATCACCTAGACTGAAATTTACAAGTTCTTCTCCATCTTTGCAAGCCTTTAACCATGGCCATCACAAAATCCAACGTAAGAAGACGAATCGGACGCAACTGTAATGCGAACAAAACACTACCTCCTCCCATTCTTTTAAGAAACAATCGGCGTATGAACACAAGGAACCCTGAGGCAAACCTGGAGGAAGGAACATATTCATCTCCTCCATCTGCAGGATCTGCTTTCGTTCCTCCACAAAATGAAAACGGAAATCCATTCGCTGAGTTATTTGCTGTAATTGAAGCACAGGCTGAACATCAGAGGCCTGCTGACATAAACTCTGGGGCATTACCTCAGAGGCCCTCTGAACAACCTTCAGAGGTGCAACACCAGAGACCCTCTGGATCTATTCCAGAGGAAGCACTTCAGAGGCCCTCTGAAGGGCCCCAAGCTCTGAACCATGTGGCCTCTGTGGCCAACATAAGTACCACCAACCTTGACCTATGTCTTGTTGCACCTAACTCCAGAGGCCCCAGAAACCAACCTCTAACGAGCACTGCCAATGTGATACTTATGAACTCAAGGGGAGAACCTATAGCTCCTTCACCACCACAATTCTTTGAGGTCATTCTGAAAATAGGCGAAAATCATCAGAGCAGAGATCAAGCACGACCCTCCTCCGGACCTACCTTTGTACCTCAGAGCTCTGCCCTGCCTCTGATACCCAATTTAGCCTCTGTTCCTCAAAATACACAACCTCAGAGTCCAGACCACAACTCTCCCACCCACGATGCAGCCACACCTTTAGAGGAGCCTTAACCCAGTGTTCAAATTTATACTGAAACACGAACGAAGGATAATAGCAAGGTTGTGGCAAGAACAGTGCCACCAAAGAAGAGGAAATTCATTGCTCTGGAAAAACAAGCTTCCACCACCAGAGTCACACGTCAGAGGGAGAAGAACAACAGAAGAGGCATCGCTATGACCTATGCGCCACAGACTGTTGCTGGACCTGCCACAAGAGGTAATGACTCTGATCTCCCTACTCATGATGAAATGTTTAGTTGTGTTTTAGCTAGGAGAAATTATGGTTTCTTTGCTGATAAGTTAGGACAGACTCCCAAGGGGTTTGACACAAAGTCTATCTCCCTTTACCCTGAGATCGCATCTATGATCCATAAGTTGGGATGAAGAAAGCTCTGCTTTGTCCCAAAGCTATACAATCTAGAATGGGTTAGGGATTTTTACTCTGAGGTTTCCATCTCTGATAACACTGAGCTAATAGTAAGACAAAATCCAATTTATTACTCAACTGCTAGGATAAACCAATTGCTAAACATAGAGCCCCCTATTGTGTCTGAATTTGATAAGTTGATGGTTGGAGCAAGTGAGGAAGAGTTAGAGATGATTTTCGATAGGGTAGCTCTTGAGGGAATTTCATGGACTATAAAAAGAAGAATTAGGACCTTTAAGACCAACAGTCAAAAAACCAGAGGCCAACATTTGGTTCTATTTCATGAGACACTCTCTGCACCCCACAACCCATGACACTAATCTATGTATGGAGAGGGTGTTGTTACTCTACTCATAATGGAGGGACACCCTCTGAATTTAGGAAGAATGATATGCCACAACATTAAGAGTAGCCTAGAAAGAACAAATGGTAGATTTCCATACCCCTCCATCATACACAGCCTCATAGAAGAGGGTGGTGCCATCAAACTCACCACTGACACATTCCCTAAAGAGAGGAGGGCTATTGACTTGAAAAACCTAAGGAGATTATTCAAAAACAATCACCCATCTCTTAACCGAATTGCCAACTCAGAGGAAGGATTAGATATTGCTGACCTTATAGAACACATGGAAGAGCATACCAGAGAAATTAGAAAAAGAAATGAAGGTAATGAATGACAACTTCAAACTGATGAAGGAGGAGAGAGAGAGATGTTGGAACTATAAGAAATAGAAGGATGAAGCTTGGAGAAGGAAGGCTCTAAAGGAAGACCCCAGAGATCTAGATGACATCCCAACTTTTCCAGAGCCTCTGACGCAAGTGCATGGAGTTACATCTCCTACTCATCCTGAGTAGGACAGGTTCTGTCAAATCTTTTTTTTTATGTTTTTAGTCTAATGTTTATATTAGAAGTCTTGTGTCTTGTGATTTTGCATTGTAATAGATTGGGAACTGATTTTAGAACTGTTTTCACAACTACCATTTGCATCCATCAATCACTTTTGCACATCACAGTTTCATATCTTATACCTCTGAGTTTATAGCCATAATAATCTCTGATGTATTCCACTTAAGTTATGAATTGCCATCACAACTTCACCAACATCTTGCTAGTTTATTGACTTAAATCATCAATAGGCCATTCTTTGTTCTTAGCTACACACATATCCATGGTACTTTAATTGGCCATTTCCTTTTTGATCCAATGAGAACATTGTATCCTTCACGTTTGGGGGGGGGGGTACAATCTGTCCAAAGATTGTCAAACCACACTTCATTGTAAATCACAAACACAAAAAAGCCACTCAAAGTTCATTACCACTAAACAGTAGAAAAATCCATGCAAAGAACCCCAGAAATGAAAATCAAAAGGCATAGACCTATTCACCTTGCATGAGAATGTGCCAAAGGCACCAAGAGTCAAAAGAGACCAAAAGTGTCCAAAATTTTCAAAATTTTTCCACAATAATGAGACGAATGGCAGTAAAATTGTGTCATTGAGTGAAAAATAGAGATTGAGGTAAGAGGCAAAGCATTGCAAGAAAAAGCCAAAATGCACTTCAAATTCATAACCTGCATCCTTTGATGATTCTTGTTAGAGATAAGGCAAGTCTAGGTAAGTTGGAGATTATGCATCTTGAATTTAGGTAAATGAACTAAGTTTATGAAGGGCGATGGATTTCAGTGTGTTTTCAAGATCTGGAAAAATTTCTTAAATTGGGGATATTTTTAGTTATGGTAAAACATGCTCAATTTTTTTTTTGATGTTTTTCATTTCAATTTTATTTTCCTTTCCTTGAGTCTTTTAGTTTGTCATTTTAGTTGTTTAGGGACAAACAACAGTTTAATATTGGGGGTGTGATAGGTGTTAATTTATTAACCCTAGAACAACACTTTTTGTGTCATTTAAGAGTCTTTTATTTGCCCAATTTAGTGAATTGAGTCTTTGTTTATCCTATTTTTCACTTTTTAAAATATTCCTAGGTTTTGTTTATTTATTTACGATTTGCTGAATTTTAGTCGAGTTTCTAATGTTTATTTTTATCTTTAAAATTTCAGATTTGTCGAGACTCCGGAGAAGCCGTGAAGAAGAGAAAATGGACTTAAAGTGGGCTTGCTCTTGGATTTTGTTGAAGCATTTGGGCTAAAGACTTGGGCTAAGCTTTGAAGGATTGGGTCGTAAGATTCGGCTCCCATATTGGCCGAAAATGTAGAAAAAGATGGCTTGGCCCATCAAATTGTTTACTTGCATTTCAACGTAACTTGGAGACGAAGTTGTATTTTGTTATAAATAGTTTATTGATGTTAGGTTTAGAATTATCTTTTGATCACCTTTTGAATCAAGTAAACTTGTGTCAAGCCACTTTGTGATCATCATTTCTCAAGCAATTCGAATTGTAGGCATACATTGGTATTTTATTTGCAAGAATTGTAAAAGTAATTCAAGTAATTTGATCTTAGTTACCTCTTTTGTTACAAGTGTTAGTGTCCATTCTAATTTGATCCTTTGTTTACCATAATTCGGTTACAAGTTCTAAACCATCCTCTTAAGGTCGTGGCCTTTCTTGTGATCTCCCAACGATTTCTAAAGTGTTCGGTCACCTTTGTTTTGATAAAAAATTGTTTACGTACGAATTGCTACTTGGTTTGTTTTTGCTTTCTCAAACTCTGCTAGTCTTTAAAATCGTGTTTCACTTTAGATTTATTTCTTTTGCAACACGTGGCTAGTGACAATTTGTTGAAACGATTACCAAGTATTTTCTAAGTATTCAAAGTTCGTTTGATTTATTTTCTTCGGTTACTTTCAATTTTACGTTTGGAACTAAGCCGACATATTTGGTGCTCTTTCGGATTGATTTCCTTCTGTGCCAAACGGTGGTAAGTGTTCTAGTTTTTAAACAAAACTATTGTTTCCAAGTTTTTTAAACAAAACTACGGTTGTAAGTGTTCTAGTTTTTAAACAAAACTTCCCGCGCATGTTGCTACATCTGGTAACACTCACAACACATTAATTTCTGCAATTTACAGCTTTATTTACATTTTTCGCACTTACTTTCCAGTAATTTAATTTCCTTCAATTTAAATTTCTATCTTCACTTCAAATTCCAATTACTTGCGCGACAAGTTTTCTTTTTAAACTTCATTACTTGCACCTTGTTTTCATAACTTTCGAATTCAGTATTTGCTTTTCAATATTTATTTCTTTTGTGAGAAAAACCAAGCAATGATAGGCTAAAACCTTAGCTTGGGGTGCAAGGCAGAGTTAGGACCGAGACCGATGAAAAAGTAAAATGGTGTCAAAAATATAGTTGAAAGTATCGTTGAGCATATTTCAGGTAATTAAAAATTACAGATAATTAACTGACAACTAATTAACTGTATGAAAATGTATAATCCCTAAAAAAATTATATTAAATGTTAATTCTGGGATAAATGAGGCTACTATAATATCTTTTCACCGGATCATTTGTATCTGTCCTAATGAACCTTTTCATCCTTTGTCTTTTCTCACAACTGAATTTTCCTTAGTGATAACTTAGAAGCGTTAAAAGATTTCTTCGAATTTTCCATCTGAAATTGACTTCTAAATACTGGACTTTTCTGATAGAACTTTCACAATCTTCCTTGAGGATCGATATCCGGCACTTTGTACCACTATTATTGTTACGAGACGATAGTAGGATAAGTTGTATACTTGCACTAAATTCTATTTTAAGTGAATCTCAAAAAGGATTGCAATATTATTACAACACGTACTCAGTCAATTAACGGTAAAAAGTATATCTTGGTGATTATTGATGAGTACTCCAGGTATACATGGTTGGAATTTCTTCGAGCAAAATCAGACGCACCAGAATTAATCATTGCCTTCATAAAGAAAGTTCAAGTTCTGTTACAATTTCCTATCAAGAAGTTGCGAAGTGATAACGGCACAAAATTTAAGAATGAGACTCTTCAAAGCTATTTGCTATCAGTTGGGATTTCTCATAATTTCTCGGTCGCACGCACACCGCAACAAAATGGCGTTGTTGAACACAAGAACAGAACTTTAGTTGAAGCGGTAAGGATTATGTTTGCATATTCTGGTCTTCCATTATACTTGTGGACTGAACCCATTGCAAGCGCTTATTTTACTCAAAACCGGACGATTGTTATTAAACGTTTTAAGAAGACAGTGTATGAACTGATTAATAAACGAAAACCGAATGTTAAATTTTTACATGTTTTTGGCTGCATGTGTTTTATTCTCAATGACCGTGACAATCTTGGTAAATTTGGCAAGAAGGCAGACGAAGGCTATTTTCTCAGATATTCTCTAACGTCAAAGGCCTATCGTATCTATAATCGTTGTACCAAGAATGTTATGAAAAACATACATGTATCATTTGATGAAAATTCAACATTGACTTCTGAACAACACAGTTCAGAACTCAAGCTTAAAGGAAAGGATTCTGTTCAAGACAGAATAGAACCCAAGAAAAATCAGAATAAGTCATCTAACTTTTCACTTTCTAAATCTGAGTTAGATCTTTTATTCTTTGATGCTTTTATGGACATCTGTGCAGATTTTGATAGATCAGGTGTGTCCGCATCTACTTAAGAGGTTCCTATCATAACTGATGATTTATCTGGATGTCAGGATCGAAATTCTAACAAGAATTTAATTCACACACACTCAGAATCAATGCTAAAGAAGTTGCGGAAAAACACTTTAACACTAACAATCAATGAAACAGTATATCAAACTCAAATCACAAGTTTATATTGATTCAACTTGATGATTACACACAAAACCTCAATCTGTTGAACAGACTCAACAGACGTTCTATACTTCTCTATAGAAAGGATCTAAACTAGTCTTGAGGTTAATTCTCTCTAACAAAACATATGAATGAATAATAATAATCTACTATCAAATACTTCTATACTATATATACAAGACTGAATACAAGATAATTATCAAAATACAACTGATCTTCAGCATCAATACCATAATTATCTTCAGTCTTATCTCCAACTTGTCTTTATCTCCAAATCATCTTTATCTTTAGAAGCAGCACTAATTATCTTCACAAGTATTAACCATCTTCAGCAGCATTAATCTTCAGCAGTACTAACTACTAGCAGTACTAACTCTCCAAGCAGTACTAACTATTTAAGTAACATCACTAACTCTTCAAGCAATATTAATTCTACTAGCAGTAGTAATCTTGATAGTCTGGCAGTAGTAATCACTTAGCAACAATAATCAGCAGCATAAACCATACTTAGTATAATCAGACCCAACAATCTCCCCCTAACTTAACTTTTCAGAAAGAGAAGTTAAGTTCTTCATGATATGGTCTTCATGATGCTTTCAACACTTCAGCTCAGTTGCCCAAATTTGGATCCAGTACCAGACTTTGATTCATGATCCTGCTAACCACAATCCTTGCCATTTCTGAGCCTTGAGGACAGATTAGTTTGGATTTCAGCATCCCATGTAGCTTGGCTAGGCTGTGATCATATATCTTATCCACCAGATAATATTCATGAAAGCTTTTATCTATGGTCAAGATATACACCCCACACCTTTCTATGAGCATCCAGTTGTCCACAGACTTGAAGACATCTTTGATGACATGCTTGACAAGATCTGGACTGAACATCATGCATAAATACTCCATTGCTAGTTTCTTGATGTTCATCCCTGGAGTCTTCAACACATCCCCATACAGATTCATTCCCACTTTAAACATTTCTTCCACGTCTGACCTAGAACAACATCTTACTATCTTCCCCCAAGTAGAGTAGACTTCAAAATGATCACCCATTCTTTTGATTCTGAAATATTCTTTGCCTTGATCTTCAAGAATATCCCAGTGGATGATTTCAGGGGCTTGGACTGAAATAGGATCTGCTTTCACTGGATCATTATCTGTTACAGTCATGTAAAGTTCAAAATGCACATTAGATTGACTTGGTTGTTCTGCACTTTGACTTGATTGTTCAGCTTGACCTGTAACAGATCTTTCTGTTTCTTTCTCAACTTCTGCAACCCTTGGCTTCTTAAACAGTTTCTTGGAAGCTATTGTTTTCACTCTCTTGGCAGATTTGACTTCCACATCAGCATGTTCTTCCTTCTTTTCTTCAGCCTTTTCTTTTGAAGGAGTGGTTTCCTCACTCTCAGGAAAGGGTTGTTGGATATTGAGATCATGTCTCTCTTTCATTTGTCTTTCAAACTCAATCCTTTGAATGAAGTCCCCTTACAGATTTGCCATCTCCTTTGAATACAACTCCTCTATCCTACCATAGGCCATGTTAGTAAACATTCCTTCAGGAACTCCAAGAGCTCCTTTTAGGAAGTTTATCATTTTCCTCCTTTCTTGATTAGCCAGGAAGGTCTTTTAGGGTTGTCTCTGTCTTTGCTTTAATGTCAGCCTTTGCCTTGAAGCCTTCTTTGTAACTATCTTGGCAGCAGCTGCAGTCTTCAAACTCTTTTGAAACTCTTCATTCAACCTTTTAGCCATATCTAATGCGAGCTCTCTGTCTTTGGCAGATTGAATTTCTTCTTCCTTTTCCAACTCTGCTTGAAGCTGTTTAGCCACTTCTTCATCTAACTCTATCTGATTCTTTTTTTTTAAAGGTTGCTCAGATTCAACCATCTTCTCCTTTCCTTTCCTCTTTGCATCCTCCATACTAACCTCTTTTTCTTTCTTTTCTAAACCTCCTTCTTTGATTATTATTCCCTTAGCCTTTTGAGTGGCTTTGGGAGTGTCATTCTTAGCTTTGACCAAGGTTTCTGCAATCTCCATTTACTCTCTGGACAATGATGTTTCTGTTGCAGTTTTCTCTGTTTCTACTTCTTTCTCAGTTACTGCTGTTGGTTCTATTTCTGCTGTTTTGCTATTTTCTGTTTCCTTATTCAGCTCCCCCTCAAACTGAGCTTCCATACCAATAGGACTGTTTTTCTCCCCTTTATCTTGTTTCTCCCCCTTGTTGAAAGCATCTCCCCTCTTCTTCAAGACATACTGCTTTCTTTTCTTTTTCTGTACCAACTTCATAACCATCTTCTTCAAATAGGTAATCTGCACTTGTTGAGACAGAATTACCAATTTCATCTCCTCTATATCTGAGCCTTGCTTGATGACATCAAGATTAATGTTTCCCATAGTATCCAATAATTCCTGGTAGTTATATCTGTCCTCACCTCCTTTGGGTGTGTTTACCACCCTTGAAGGATCCTTGGATCTTTTAGTAGTAGAGGTCTTCTGCCTAGCAGAAGCACCCTCTACCCCCTTGGTTTCTTGGCACCTGGGACCTTTGGATTATTGCTCACCCAAAGTTAACATGGGGAAGGTCTTAGATATGTTCACACTGTCCTGCCCTGCACTTTGTGCAAAGCCAGTAGTGTGAGCCTTACAGCCCATATGCTCTTCCTTCTCCTTATTGAGCACCTTCTTGGGGTTGGGAGACACCCCTGTGGTTTCCCTTTGGATATTCTCTAATGGAGAATGATCCATTAGAGGACTTGAAGGCTTTGTGGGTGAAGGTACAAGAAGGGAAGGAACCTTCTTTACCTTTTTCCTTATATAAGTGTGAGTGATGGGTGATGGTGGCTTTTTAAGAAGGGACTGAGGGATGTTAATAGAAATGAGTGGTGTGGGTAGGTCATCAGTTTGGTTGTCAGATGAGGGATTTGACACTGATGCCTCACCATGGGAAGGAGACACACCCATCATTGTAGAGAACAATGGTGTGTCAATACCTGAGAAGTCCTTACTAGGCCTCCTCATATTAGAAAACACCTTCCCTTTAGGGACCTTTGGTACATATACCTCATTAAAATGAGGTAAATCCGTCAATTCTTTATTCAGTAAAGCTTGCACAAACCTGGGATACATATAAAAAGATTTTGTTTTGGTATCCAGGTTTGACAGTAAGTCATTTAAGATCATTTGTGAAAAATTGAACTTCCTGGAGGTTGCTAAGCAGACCATAGCATAAGAAATGGTACTGCTGAATTCACTCCAGCCAGTTGTTTCCTTGAAATACAGTGCTGAAGGGTATGAACAAAGAATCTCCACTGTGGTGAGAATCTGTTCTTGAAAAATTTGAAGACATCAATGGACCTTCATACCCCATATTACTAAGAACTAGAAAGAGATCTTCCTTGGGTAAAGAGGTTATACCTGAGGCATCATCTAGTCGTAGATGAATGCAAATAGCTCCTTCTGTGATTGTTAGGGGTTTATCACACAGCCTTGTTTTGATGACCTGATTGCCATCTTCAGTATGAATAGCAGCATTGGCCCAAAACTGCCTTTGGTGTTCCACACAGATTGTGGCATGGGCTATGTGTGAGGATCTTAGGAAATCCACAATCTGATGAAATCCCTCTGCTTGCTTTGGTTTGAGTAGCAATGCCAATTCATTGTGTTCATCGACAAACATCAGTTCAACCATCTTCTTGAGCGATTGGTCGAAGCTAGGGTTACGCACTGGTAAGAGAGAATTCAAGAGAACAAGAGAGAGAGAGTACACTAGTAGGAAATCCAAAGAATTGAAAGAGCCGTTTGTAATTTGGCGGTCACACAGGGTATTTATAGGTGGAGGGAGTAAGTTAGAAGCAGTATTAATTACCCTAGCAGTAATAACGAAGTCGCAGTATTAACTCATAACAGCAGTAGTAACACATACTAGCAGTACTAACACAGACTAGCAGTATTAACACAGACTAGCAGTATTAACACAGACTAGCAGTACTAACACAGACTAGCAGTATTAACATGTACCAGCAGTAGTAACAATGATAAGCAGTATAAATAAGGCAAGCAGTAGTAACTTTGCACTGGCAGTATAAACCACCTAGCAGTAGTAACCATACTTAACAATTTTTGAACTATTATTATGAGTAATGCAGTGAGCAGTATTAACTGAACGAGAAGTACCAAGTATCCAATCCAAACAATCTGAAACACTTAAACACACCGGGGTTAATAGCACCAATTTAATGAAAGTAAATAAGGAGGAATCTATATAGGTACATAAAGAGAATTAGAATATACTTATTCATTGTTCATCATTCCCACACTTGTGACTAGGAATGTGAATCTACCCACATCAAAAGCTTTTGTGAATAGATCAGCAAACTGGTTACTTGTGTGTACTTTCTGGACCTGAATTGGCTTCTTCTCATTACAGTCTCTTATAAAATGGTACCCTATTTCTATATGCTTTGTTTTTGAATGCTTGACAGGATTATTAACAATGCTAATAACACTGCTATTGTCTATGAAAATAGGAGTGTGAAGAAATGTCATACCATAGTCCATCATTTGATTCTGAATCCATAGCACTTGTGAGCAGCAGCTTGCAGCAGCTATGTATTCTGCTTCTGTTGTTGAAGTGGACAATGTGGTTTGCTTCTTACACTGCCATGATACTAGTCTTGCACCCAAAAACTGACATCCTCCAGTTGTAGACTTTCTGTCCAAGTTAGCTCCACCCAAATCACTATCTGAATATGCAAGTAGGTCAAATGGTGAGTCATGAGGCTACCAAAGTCCTAATCTGGGTTGACCTTTGAGATATCTGAACATCCTCTTGATTGCTTGAAAATGTGATTGCTTTGGCCTAACTTGAAATCTTGCACACACACAAACAGGGAACATGATATCTGGTCTAGAAGTTGTGAGATACATGAGAGAGCCAATCATGGATCTGTAATAATGAACATCCGCATCCTCTCCCTCAAGATCTGCAGTAATCTGTTTGTGTGTCTCCATGGGTGTGCTTGCAGGCTTGGAATCTGAGAACCCAAACTTGGTTAAAATGTCCTGCACATACTTGGTTTGGCTTATGAAGATTCCATCTTGTTGCTGCTTAACTTATAGCCCAAGGAAGAAAGTAAGTTCACCCATAGAACTCATCTTGAATCTCTTATGCATTAATTCTTCAAAATCTCTACACAAATGATCTTTTGTGGATCCAAAGATGATGTCAACCACATAGATTTGCACTAACAGGATGTCCTTCTTCTTCCTTTGAATGAACAGAGTCTTGTCAATGGTTCCTCTCTCAAAACCATTTTCCAATAGATAGGTAGACAAGGTGTCATACCAAGCTCTTGGTGATTGAAGTAGTCCATACAGTGCTTTCTTCAATTTGTATACTCTGTCAGGATACTTGGGATTTTCAAACCCTGGAGGCTGCCAGACATATACTTCTTCTTCAATTTTGCCGTATAGAAAAGAACTTTTCACATCCATTTGGTAGACTTTGAACTTCATGAAAGAAGCATAGGCTAAAAACAACCTAATTGCCTCAATCCTAGCCACTGGTGCAAAAACCTCTTCATAATCAATTCCTTCTTCTTAAGTGTACCCCTGTGCTACCAATCTAGCCTTGTTCTTGATCACTATCCCTCTCTCATCTTTCTTGTTTCTGAAAATCCATTTTGTCCATATAGCTCTGTGTCCTTTAGGCTGTTCTACCAAATCCCATACATTTTGCAGTACAAACTGCAGCAGCTCCTCTTGCATTGCTTCTATCCAGCTTGGATCTTTCATTGCATCATGTGCCTTTTTGGGCTTAACCTGAGATAGAAAGCAAGATAGTAAGCCTGATTGTATGTCTTTTAATCCTCCCAACTTACTCTGATTCCTTGTGATGATTGGAGAATTGATGTCACCAATCACCAACTGAGGAGGATGATCTTTATGCACTTTTGTTTGATGAATAGCCTCTTCATTAATCTCTGCATCCAGATTAGAGTCATTCTTTTCAGGAGAGCTGCCACCAAACATTGAGGAGTTCTCATCATCAGTATCATCTTCTGCCAATGCAAGAATCTCAGGTTCTAACTGTTCTGAAGTCAAAAGTTGATCCTCCTTTTCACCTCTCTCCGCTTCATTCTAAGCAGTTTCAGTATCCTTTGAATCTGAAGCATCTTTCTTCTCTTGAACACAGAGTTCAGTAGAATCTTCTGTAGGGATTGGGAATAGCACAAACTCTTGTCTTTTGTCTTGTACTGATTCTGTCCTTGTTCCAGCATTATTCTCATAACTGAAACGCAAAGAATTTGTTAGTGAATCAATGTCAAAAAGCCAATCAGGGCATGTACCAAGTTTATTTGGTGTGCTCTCATTGCATTTGACATTGTCACTTTCCTCAAAAATTCTAGAAGAGGTATTAAATACTCAGTAAGCCTTACTTTGGGATGAGTAACCAACAAGAAATCCATCATCTGCTTTGCTATCAAACTTGCCTAAGTGAGTTTTGGTATTAAGAATTGTGCAAGGACACCCAAATGGTTTGAAAAATCCAATAAAAGGTTTCTTCTTGTTAAAAAGTTCATATGGTGTCTTGCCTTGAGATTTAACTATTAGAACCCTGTTTTGAACATAACAAGCAGTATTAACTACTTCTGCCCAAAATGTAACTGGCAGTTTTGAATCTGCCAACAGGGATCTTGCAGCTTCAATCAGTGTCCTATTTCTCCTCTCAGCAACTCCATTCTGTTGAGGGGTCCTAGGAGCACTGTATTGTCTCTCAATACCTTTTTCTTCACAGAAGCTGTTTAGATCATGGTTTTTAAATTCAGGTCCATTATCAGACCTGATGATTTTAACTCTTTGATTTGTTTGGTTTTCAACTCTGAGAATAAAGGATTTGATCAGTCCAATTGTCTCATCCTTTGTCCTCAGAAAATAGACCCAAGTGAATCTGGAGAAATCATCAACAATAACTAAGCAGTAAGATTTCTTGCCAATACTCATCACATTTATAGGACCAAACAGATCCATATGCAATAAAATAAGAGGTGAAGAGATTGTATTTATCTCTTTGGACTTATGAGAAGCTTTGTGTTGTTTGCCTTTAAGATATGCGACACAATGATCATCACATGAAAATACCTTTTGTGGTAAACCTCTTACAAGGTTGTTTTTCACAAGATTATTCATTGTTTTAAAGTTCATGTGACACATCCTTCTGTGCCAAAGAGATGATTCATCAACAGAAGCTTTTGAAAATAGACAATTAAATGATGAATCATTAGATACATTCTCTAAATCCAAGCAATAAACATTGTCCTTTCTTGGTGTTCTCAGTAGTATCATACTTTCATCAACTACCTTGAACCCTTTAGCAAGGATAATACATTCAGTATCAGTAAACAATATACTATGTTTCTTGTCACAAACCTGTGATACACTTAACAGGTTGTATCTCAATTGCTCAACATAGTAGACATCCTCAAAGGTCATCTTACCCTATGACACAATACCTTTTCCACTAATCTTTCCTCCAGATGGATTATCACCAAATGCAACATGTCCTCCATCAATTCTTTTGAAGTTTTGTATGCAGGACTTGTTGCTTGTCATGTGCCTAGAGCAACCACTATCAATATGCCAAATGATCTTCCCTTTTTTTTGTTGGTTGCCCTGCACATAAAGTGGAACAGTTAGTTTTTAGTAGGAACCCAAGCCAAAGTGGTCTTGGGTTTCCCATTCTCATCAACATATTCACAATCAGTTTTGTTGAGCTTTTCAGACTGGGGAATATTATGGCTTGAATACTTTGTCACAATAATGGGTTTGTTACTGGAAGCAGTACTAACTTGATTGGCAGTACTAACTTTGTTAGCAGTACTACTTGGATTAGCAGTACTAACATTGTTAGCAGTAGTATTGCTTGCAGTAGCATTATTTTTGTCAGCAGTACTATTTGAAGTAGCAGTACTAACAGATTTCTTTACTATTGGAACCCAAACCTGAACAAAGTTGTTTGCTTTATTTTTCTTTAAGTTACTCCTTGGCTTATTCGGAGTATTTTTCTTTGATTTTGCAAACTTGTTTTGAGCATGAGCTTTTAAAGGTGCTCTTTTTGCATTTTTAGCCATATGATTCCTTCTTTGATTCCTATAGCCAACAGGATTTTGTATATGTCTTTGAAAATTTATCCTCTGGTTCATAGGATTGAAATAACAGTATTTGGCAATATGGTTAAGCTTTCCAAAAATAAAACAAGGTTTTGGTCTATTGATTTTACTCAGATCAACCCCTTGTTTTTGTGCCCACTGATTATTACAGTTTCTTTGATTACCCCTTGTTTTATCATGTTTTTGGGGCTGATGCTTTTTACATGTACAGGGATTCACAACTGTGGTCTGCTATAGTGGACTCCCTGTACCTTTCCCTTTTCTCTCTTTGAGTTATCCACCTTTTCACTCTTGATGAATGGTTTACCTCCCCCTTCATTGGTAAGGATATGATTTTCTACAGGAATCTCTTCTGCATTCTTATTCTTAGAATTATCTTCCTCATTCTCTTCTTCAACCACCACACTATCTATAGGATCTACTTCTGTTGCTCCTATAGGTAAGTCCTCCTTATTTTTCTTTTCTAAGAGATCTGAAGAGGGAGGGATATAATTATTGTTATAAGGTGGAGGTGTTGCATTGTATCCTATACCACTCTTGATCTTATCATGAACTTGAGCTTTAAGCAAAGAGTCCATTGCTTTGGAAGCATAAGAAAACTTTTCAATGTCAAGCTTAGCTTTCTCATACTCACTCTTTATCTTCTCACACTCCTCTTTAGATTTTTCTATTTGAATCTCTAATTGATCTTTCTCCCACTTCCAGTAATTTGTGTCATAGTAATGCTGAAGTTCATTGGCCTTGTAAGCCTTGATTTGATCTTCAAACTTCTCAACAATCACTTTATACTCTCTTATATTTGTTTCTAACCTTTTAAGGTCGTCACACATGCTTTGGTTATGATCCATGTACTTTTTAACGGTTTGAAGACACTCTTCAGTGCACAGTTTAGTTTTTACCTCTGTTGGAATATCTGTGCTTGAAGATTCTGAGACTTCTGCCATCAGGGCTTGATTCTGAACAACTTCTTCTGCTTGATCACTCCAATCAAATCCCATTCCTTCTTGAGAAACAAGAGCTTGAGTGGAGTTTCTGTTGTTTTGGAAGCTTGAGGAATGTGCTTGCTGGTGGCTGCTACCATATTGTTGAGGAGTTCCTCCCCTGCATTCTTTTGCAAAGTGTCCCATCTTGTGACACTTGTAGCACTCCACCTTTAAGTTGTCAAACCCAGCACCATCTTCTCTCCTCTGAGAAAAGTTGTTCCTTCCAGTCCTTTTTATGAATCTCTTTACCCTCATAGTTACCATGGCCATCTGCCACTTTATATCCATCTCCTCAAGGTCATCTGCATTAATTTGTTCAAGATCATCATTTATTAAACCAGAATTAGCATGACTAGCAAGAAAAGCTTCTAATACAGAGTCATTAGATACATCCTGCTTAGATACATAAGCAGTACTAACTGATTCTGTATTAGCAGCAGAAACAGTAGAAGAAGAAGATGATAAAAGGGTAGCATTATGAGTGTATCCAGATGGTCTTTTCTTGGCTTCAACTTCAGCCTCAAACACCCTTAAGTCATTATAAAGATCGTCTTGTTCTTTGTCCTCCAGCTTGCCATCCTGTCTGAAGGAGACAGTATACATGGTCCATTCATCTCCAAGGGACCTTAAGAACTTTCTGTTTACATCATCTTGATCAATTTGCACTCCAACAGTAGCTAGTTCACCAATCAGCTTGTTAAACCTGTCAAAAGTTTGAGTCATGGACTCATTCTTAGTTGACATGAAGTTTTCATACAGTTGCTTCAATATTGCCTTCTGATTTCTCTTGGTACTTTTGGTACCAGAGATTCTCTTCTCTAGATCATTCCAAAGCATCTGGGCATCAGTGCAGTTGCAGAATTGGTGTTGATACTCATTAGGAATAGCCAAGAGCAGTGTGCTCAAAGCTTTCATCTTTGTCTGCCTTATCTTCCTCTCTCCATCTGTCTTTGGTGGGATTCTTTTTCCATCTGCTCCAATCTTTCCTTCATTAGATGGGTCATTCTCAATGATGTCCCACATAGAGTAATATGTGAGAAGGATGTATTGCCTGATCCTAATCTTCCACATGTCAAACTCATTAGATCTGAGCATTGGAACCTTTGAGACCGGAACACTATCACTTGAACCATCCATGATGATTGTTGTTTTTCTGAGTTTAACAATGCTCTGATACCACTTGTCAGGATCGAAATTCAAACAAGAATTTAATTCACACACACTCAGAATCAATGCTAAAGAAGTTGCGGAAAAACACTTTAACACTAACAATCAATGAAACAGTATATCAAACTCAAATCACAAGTTTATATTGATTCAACTTGATGATTACACACAAAACCTCAATCTGTTGAACAGACTCAACAGACGTTCTATACTTATCTATAGAAAGGATCTAAACTAGTCTTGAGGTTAATTCTCTCTAACAAAACATATGAATGAATAATAATAATCTACTATCAAATACTTCTATACTATATATACAAGACTGAATACAAGATAATTATCAAAATACAACTGATCTTCAGCATCAATACCATAATTATCTTCAGTCTTATCTCCACCTTGTCTTTATCTCCAAATCATCTTTATCTTTAGAAGCAGCACTAATTATCTTCAGAAGTATTAACCATCTTCAGCAGCATTAATATTCAGCAGTACTAACTACTAGCAGTACTAACTATTCAAGTAACAGCACTAACTCTTCAAGCAATATTAATTCTACTAGCAGTAGTAATCACTTAGCAACATTAATCAGCAGCATAAACCATACTTAGTATAATTCGACCCAACACTGGACCATCTGAACCTGCCAGAACAACAACTTCTTCAGGTACATCTATGCCTAATGTTTCTGATAATACTAATATTGATTCTGCTTCTACAGATACTAATTCTGGACTAGAATTACTTTCTTCAGATACACCGGTACAAGAAGTTCCACTAACTTCTGAGGTTGTTCCTGGTATAGTTGATGAATATAATGAGCAAAACACACGAGTTTTTTCTCAACCTCTCCCTATCACAAATCGATGGACAAAAGGTCACCCTCTTCATAATATTTTTGGTGACGTAAATAGTGGAGTACATGTGCGTGCAACATCGACAATTTTTTTGTATTTATTCAAGTTTACTAAGTTCCTTAGATCCCAAAAAGGGTTCTGAAGCTCTTCAAGATCCTGACTGGATCTTTGCAATGCAAGACGAGTTACTTCAATTTGAAAGGAAGAAAGTATAGCGGCTAATCCCACATCCAAAAGACAAATCAGTGATTGGCACTCTGTGGGTATTTAGGAATAAGAAAGATGAGGCTATAGTTGTCGTATGTAACAAAGCTAGAATGGTCGTGAAGGGTTACTGTCAGCAGGAGGGCATTAGCTATGATGAAACTTTTGCTCCTGTTGCGAGGATTGAAGCCATTAGGATATTTCTTTATTATGCAGCACATAAGAATTTCACTGTCTACCAAATGGACCTGAAATATGCTTTTCTAAACGGTATAGTGCATGAAGAGGTATACGTTGCACAACCTGAGAGCTTTATTGATCCACACTACCCGGACCATGTATATGTTCTTGACAAGGCGTTGTATGGATTAAAACAAGCACCAAGATCATGGTACGAGACTCTTACACAATTTTTAATTGCCTCGGGCTTCAAGAAAGGTACAATCGATACCACTCTATTCCTAAAGAAGCAAGGTGAGGACTTAATCTTGATTCAGATTTATGTAGACCACATCATATTTAGGTCTACTAATCCAAAATTCTGTAAAAACTTTTCAAAAATTATGGAGACTAGGTTTGAGATGAGCATGATGGGTGAGTTAATGTTCTTTCTTGGACTTCAAGTAAAACAATCACCTGATGGTGTTTTTATCAACCAGACTAAATATATTCATGACATTTTGAAAAAGTTTAACATGACTGAGAGTTATGTAATGAAAACGCCCATGGCTACCGGCACGCTTCTGGACGCGGATTTAACCGGTAAATTTGTCGATCAGAAAACGTACCGTAGCATGATTAGATCATTACTATAGCTCACAACATGTAGACTTGATATAATGTTTGCTACCTGCTTCTGTGCAAGATATCAAGCTAACCCGAAAGAATCTCATCTTATAGCCGTGAAAAGAATTCTTAGATACTTGAAAGGCACTCTAGAACTTGGCCTCTGGTATCCTAAGGATTCTGGTTTTGATTTAATTGCGTTTACTGATGTTGATCATGCAGGCTGTAAATTTGATCGAAAAAGCACCTCTGGATCGTGTCAATTCTTAGGAGATAAACTTGTAAGATGGACATCCAAAAAGCAAAAATGTGTTTCTACATCGACTGCTGAGGCAGAATACGTAGCTGCTGCTAGCTGCTATTCACAAGTCCTCTAGATGAAAATACAATTGAAGGATTTTGGATATTCCTACAAGTGAGTCCTTATTTATTATGATTCCAAGAGCGCAATTGCTATAACTGCAAATCCCGTTCAATACTCCAAAACTAAGCATATCGACGTGCATTACTATTTCATCAAAGATCATGTGGAGAAAGGCGTTCTTGAAATGAACTTCGTACAAACAGACTATCAATTGGCTGATCTCTTCACGAAACCGTTAGATGAAAAATGCTTTAAATTTCTGATCAGCAAACTCGGTATGTTGAATATGTCTACTTGAATTTTTATGCATGATCTAAGGGGGAGTTGATCTTACTAATTGCTTATTTGCATGTGTCTAAGGGAAGTTAGAACAGTTACTTATATTTTTAACTACTAACTAAAGCGGAATCATTTTTATAATGATTACCAAAATCTTAATTGTTTTACAGGTATTCTTTTGTGGCAATAGCTTCTGAATACTTCTGTTCAGAACCTGATCTTAAATGTTTTTCTTCTTAAGGATGCTGAAAAGCTACATCTTTTTAGGAAGTTTTTACTGTTTATTTGAGGGGGAGTTAGTTAAAACTTTTTCTGTCATATTTTTTCTAATGATTTGATTTTTTACAGATACAATGGGAAGTATCTGATGTTTTACCAAATGATGCTTAAACGATAATATTTATTTTAGGGGGAGTTAAGATTTCTACGTTAAAGGTATATCATTCTAAATCTTAATCTCTGCCACATGATGAAAGAAGAACAACTTTCTACTGTGAAAAATGTTTTCTTAAATGTTCAAACTTCTTCGTTTTCCCAAATGTTTTATGAATTTCGAAGTGTGCTTTTAAATTATTTTTATATGGATATTTTCATGTTTATCTGTTGGGTCTGAATGTGCTAAGGATGGATACTGCTGCTACTTGAAAGGTATTACTACTGCTTGTAACATTACTACTGCTAGATGAACAATTACTACTGCTAGTAGATTTAATACTGCTCCGAGAGTTAGTATTGCTAGTAGTTAGTACTGCTTGAAGATTACTACTGCAAGTGAAGGGTTAATACTTTGAGAATGTTAATGCTGCTGGATAAGGATGAAGTTAATACTGCTTATGAAGATAATGCTTGAAGAGAAAGAATAGGAGCTGGAGATAGAGATGAAGATAATTATAGAATGAATTATGAAGATCAATTTTGTTTTGATAATTATCTTGTAATCTGTCTTGTATATATACTGTATAGAAGGCATAGTTTAGATTACATTGATAGTTTTTCATATACGTTTGTTTTAGAGAGAATTAACCTCAAGGTTCTTAGAAGTCCTTTCAATAGAGAAGTATTGAACGTCTGTTGAGCCTATTTAAGTTAATTCAATATAACTTGTGATTTGCATTCAAGTACTGTTTCATTGATTGAGTGTTAAAGTGTTTTTCCGCGACTTCTTTAACATTGTTTCTAAGTGTGTTAATTAAATTCTTAATTAGAATTTTTCGATCTTGTCAAGTGGTATCAGAGCAAGGAAACTCAGAAACCTATAATCATGGACAGTTCAAGCGACAGCGTTTTGGTATCAAAGGTTCCCATGCTCAAACCCAATGAGTTTGACATGTGGAAGATCAGAATCAAGCAATATATTCTTCTCACAGACTTCTCAATCTGGGATATCATTGAGAATGGTCCCTCAGATGGAGGAAAGATAGGACCAGATGGCAAAAGACCTCCACCAAAGTCTGATGGAGAGAGGAAGATGAGGCAGACAGAGATGAAAGCCTTGAGCACTCTGCTCTTGGCTATAACTAATGAGTACCAACACCAGTTCTACAACTGCACGGATGCACAAATTCTATGGAATGCACTGGAGAAAAGATTTTCTGGTACCAAAAGTACCAAGAGAAATCAGAAGGCCATCCTGAAGCAGCAATATGAGAACTTCATGTCTACAAAGAATGAGTCCATGACTCAAACTTTTGATAGATTTAATAAGTTAATTGGTGAATTGGCTACTGTTGGTGTCCAGATAGATCAAGATGATGTCAACAAAAAATTAATAAGATCTCTTGGTGATGAATGGACTATGTACACTGTCTCCTTCAGACAGAATGACCAATTGGAGGACAAGGAACTGGATGACCTCTATAATGACCTTAGGGTGTTTGAGGCAGAGGTAGAAGCAAAGAAGAGGCCCTCTGGATACTCATACAATGTTGCTCTTTTATCATCTTCTACTGATTCTGCTGCTAATACAGAATCAGTTAGTGATGCCTATGGATCAAAGCAAGATGGATCTAATGACTCAGTTCTAGAAGCTTTTCTAGCCAGTCATGCTAATTCCACTCTAATTAATGATGACTTAGAACAGATAAATGCTGATGATCTGGAAGAGATGGATATAAAGTGGCAGATGGCTATGCTCATAATGAGGATAAAAAGATTCATCAAAAGGACTGGAAGGAACAACTTTGCTCAGAAAAGAGAAGATGGGGTTGGATTTGATAAATCTAAGGTTGAATGTTACAAGTGTCACAAGCTGGGGCACTTTGCAAGAGAATGCAGAAGTGGAATGCCTCAACAACATACTAGGAACCATCAACCATCAACCATCACAGTCCACTAGCTTCAACAACAGGAACTCTTCTCAAGCTCTTGTTTCCCAAGAAGGAATGGGAATTGATTGGAGTGACCAAGCAGAAGAAGCAGTTCAGAATCAAGCTTTAATGGCTAAAGTTTCAGAGTCAGCAAGCACTGATATTCCCACAGAGGTAAAATTTAACCTTTGCTCAAAATCTTGCATAGAAACTGTTAAAAAGTACAGGGATCACAATCAAAGCATGTGTGATGACCTAAAAAGGTTAGAGAAAGATAGAAAAGAGTATGTTGTGATTGTTGAGAATTTGGAAGAACAAATTAAGGCATACAAAGCCAATGAACTTCAACACACATATGATACTAACTACTGGAAGTGGGAAAAGAATCAGTTAGAGTTTAAGCTTAAAAAGTCTGAAGAGGAATGTGAGAAGATATGGAGTGATTTTGAGAAAGCCAAGCTGGACATTAAGAAGTTTTCCAATGCCTCTAAATCAATGGACTCACTTCTAAAATCTCAAGTCCATGACAACCTGAAAATAGGTTTAGGATACAACAATACCCCTCCACCCTATAACAATAACTATATCCCTCCCACTTCAGACCTCTTAGAAAGACAAGAGAAAATAGACTTACCTGCAGGAGCCACAGATATAGATCCTCTTGACAGTGTAGTGATTGAGGAAGAGGCTGAAGAAGAGACCACTAAGGGTAAGAATAATGATGACCTTAAAGAAATTCCTTTAGAAAATCATATCCTTACTAATGAAGGGGGGGTAAACCTTTTGTAAAGAGTGAGAAGGATGAAAGTTCTACGAGAGGGAAGGGAAAGGTATAGGGAGTCCATTACATGCAAACCACTATTGTTAATCCATGTACTTGTAAACAGAATCAGCCCCAACAACATGATAAAACAAGGGGAAATCAAAGAAACAGAAATAATCAGTGGGCTTTAAAACAAGGAATTGATCTGAGAAAAATTAACAGACCAAAGCCTTGTTTTATCTGTGGCAAGTTAAATCATCTAGCCAAACACTGTTATTTCAATCCTATTAACCAAAGGATCACTTTTCAAAGAAATATACAAAATCCTGTTGGTTATAGGAAGCAAATAAGGAATCATATGGCTGAGAATGTGAAAAGGGCACCTATAAAATCTCATGCTTAGAATAAGTTTGCTAATTCAAAGAAAAATACTCCAAATAAGCCAAGGAGTAACTTAAAGAAAAAGAAAGCAAACAACTTTGTCCAGGTTTGGGTTCCAAAAGTAAAGAAATCTGTTAGTACTGCTACTTCAAATAGTACTGCTGACAGAAATATTGCTGCTGCAAGCAATACTACTGCTAACAAAGTTAGTACTGCTAACCCAATTAGTATTGCTAATGATGTTAGTACTGCTAACAAAGTTAGTACTGCCAATCAAGTTAGTACTGCTTCCAGTGACAGCTCATTCTTCTGACAAAGTATTCAAGCAATAAGATTCCTCAGTTTGATAATCTCATCAAGTATGAATATGAATATGTTGATGAGAATGGGAAACCCAAGACCACTTTGGCTTGGGTTTCTATTAAAAACTAACTGCTTTATTATATGTGTAGGGCAACCAACAGCTCAAGGGAAGGAGCATTTGGCATGTTGATAGTGGTTGTTCCAGGCACATGACAGGTAACATGGCCTGCCTTCAAAACTTCAAAAGAATTGATGGAGGACATGTTGCTTTTGGTGATAATCCAGCAGGTGGAAAGATAAGTGGAAAAGGTAATGTGTCAAAAGGTAAGATGACCTTTGAGGATGTATACTATGTTGAGCAATTGAGATACAACCTGTTAAATGTATCACAGGTCTGTGACAAGAAACATAGCATATTATTCAATGATACTGAATGTATTATCCTTGCTCCAGGGTTCAAGGTAGTTGATGAAAGTATGATACTACTTAGAACTCCTAGAAAGGACAATGTTTATTGCTTAGACTTGGAGAGTGTAGCTTCTGATTCATCATTAAATTGTTTATTTTCAAAAGTTTCTTTGGATGAATCATCTCTTTGGCACAGAAGGATGTGTCACATGAACTTTACAACAATGAACAAACTTGTGAAAAACAACCTTGTAAGAGGTTTTCCACAAAAGGTATTTTCATGTGATGATCATTGTGTTGCATGTCTTAAAGGCAAACAGCACAAAACTTCTCATAAGTCCAAAGAGATAAATACAATCTCTTTACCTCTTAATTTACTGCATATGGATCTGTTTGGTCTTACAAATGTGATGAGTATTGGTAAGAAATCCTACTGCTTGGTTATTGTTGATGATTTCTCTAGATTCACTTGGGTCTATTTTCTGAGAACTAAGGATGAGACAAGTGGACTGATCAAATCCTTTGTTATTAGAGTTGAAAACCAAACAAATCTAAGCGTTAAAGTCATCAGGTCTAATAATGGAACTGAATTTAAAAACAATGACCTAAACAGCTTCTGTGAGGAAAAAGGCATTGAGAGACAATACAGTGCTCCTAGGACTCCTCAATAGAATGGTGTTGCTGAAAGGAGAAATAGGACTCTGATAGAAGCTACTAGATCTCTATTTGCAGATTCAAAACTTCCAATTACTTTTTGGGCAGAAGCAGTTAATACTGTCTGCTATGTTCAAAACAGAGTTCTAGTAGTGAAATCCCAAGACAAGACACCTTATGAGCTTTTTAAAAAGAAGAAACCTTTTATTGGATTTTTCAAACCATTTAGGTGTCCTTGCACAATTCTCAATACCAAAACTCACCTAGGCAAGTTTGATAGCTAAGCTGAGGATGGGTTTCTTGTTGGATATTCATCTCAAAGTAAGGCCTACAGAGTTTTCAACACCTCTTCTAGGTTTATTGAAGAAAGTGAAAATGTCAAATGCAATGAGAACACACCAAATCAACTTGGTTCAGGTCCTGATTGGCTATTTGACATTGATTCACTGTCTAATTCTTTGGGTTTCAGTAATGAGCATAATGCAGGAACAGGGACAGAAAAGGTACAAGTACAAAGACAAGAGTTTGTGCTGTTCCCAACACCTACTGCTGATCCTGTTGAATTCTGTGACTAAGATAAGAAAGATACTTCAGATTCAAAGGACACTGAACCAGCTCAGATTCAGAATGAAGAGGACAGAGGTGAAAAGGAAGATCAACCCTCAGATTCAGGAATCAAAGGTCCTGAGATGCCATGTTTGGAAGAAGATGACACAGATGATGATAACTCTTCAGTTTTTGGTGGCAACACTCCTGAAAAAAATGACTCTAATCTGGAAGCAGATATTAATGAAGAGGTTGTTCATCAAACAAGAGTTTAGAAAAATCATCCTCCTCAATTGGTGATTGGTGACATCAATTCTCCTATAATCACAAGGAATCAAAGCAAGATGGGAGGATTGAAGGACATACAATCAGGATTACTATCTTGCTTTCTATCACAGGTTGAATCCAAAAAGGCATATGATGCAATGAAGGATCCAAGTTGGATAGAAGCAATGCAAGAGGATCTACTACAGTTTGTGTTGCAGGATGTATGGGAATTGGTTGACCTTCCAAAAGGACACATAGCTATAGGCACTAAATGGATCTTCAGGAACAAGAAAGATGAGAGAGGAATAGTAATAAAGAACAAGGCCAGATTAGTGGCACAAGGGTATACTCAAGAAGAGGGAATTGATTATGAAGAGGTATTTGCACCAGTGGCCAGGATTGAGGCAATCAGGCTATTTTTAGCCTATGCTTCTTTCATGAAGTTCAGGGTCTACCAGATGGATGTAAAGAGTGCTTTCCTGTATGGGAGAATTGAAGAAGAAGTGTATGTCTGTCAGCCTCCAGGGTTTGATAATCCAAATTATCCTGACAGAGTATACAAATTAAAGAAGGCACTCTATGGGCTACATCAAGCACCAAGAGCATGGTATGACACTCTGTCTACCTATCTCTTGGAAAATGGTTTTGAAAGGGGAATAATAGACAAGACTCTGTTCATCAAAAGGAAGAAGAAGGACATCTTACTTGTGCAGATCTATGTGGATGACATCATCTTTGGATCCACTAAAGATTTTATGTGCAAGGAGTTTGAGGAGCTAATGCACAAAAGATTCAAGATGAGCTCTATGGGTGAACTTACATTCTTCCTTGGGCTACAGATTAAACAAAAGACAGATGGTATCTTCATCAGCCAATCCAAGTATGTGCAGGATATACTCACCAAATTTGGATTTTCAGATTCAAAGCCTGCAAGCACACCCATGGAAACACACAAATAGATCACTGCAGATCTTGAGGGGGAGGATGTGGATGTTCATCACTATAGATCCATGATTGGCTCCCTCATGTATCTCACTGCTTCAAGACCAGATATCATGTTTGTTGTTTGTGTGTGCGCAAGATTTCAAGTAAGGCCTAAGCAGTCACACTTTCAAGTAGTCAAGAGGATATTCAGATATCTCAAAGGCCAACCTAGATTAGGTCTTTGGTATCCTCATGACTCACCATTTGACCTACTTGCTTATTCAGACAGTGACCTGGGTGGTGCAAATTTGGATAGAAAGTCAACTTCAGGGGGATGTCAGTTTTTGGATGCAAGACTAGTGTCATGGAAGTGCAAGAAACAAACCACAGTGTCCACCTCTACAACAGAAGCAGAGTATATAGCTGTTGCAAGTTGTTGTTCACAAATACTTTGGATTCAGAATCAAATGTTGGACTATGGTATGACTTTTCTTCACACTCCAATCTTCATAGACAATAACAGTGCTATTAGCATTGTTAATAATCCAGTGAAGCACTCCAAAACAAAGCATATAGAAATCAGGTACCATTTTATCAGAGACTGTAATGAAAAGAAGATAATTCAGGTTGTGAAAGTCCATACAAGTAACCAATATCCTGATCTATTCACTAAATCTTTTGATGTGGGTAGATTCACATTTTTGATCACACGTGTGGGCATGATAAACTCTGAAATAGCCTATTATCTTGTGTCTCATGTACCTGTATAGATTCTTCGCTGTGTACTTTCTCATAATGTATGGAATATGGTGCTTTTAATCCTCTATCTTTAAGTGTTTCAGGTTGCTTTGAAATAAAGGAAGTTAGTACTTCTGGTTCATTTAATACTGCTCGCACAAATGCTGACAGGACAAATAAGTATGGTTACTACTGCTAGGCGGTTTATACTGCCAGTGCAATGTTACTACTGCTTGTCTTGTTTCTACTGCCAAAAGAGTTAATACTGCTAGACTGTGTTAATACTGCAGGTATGTGTTACTACTGCTAGCCTGTGTTAATACTGCTGGTATGTGTTACTACTGCTAGCCTGTGTTAATATTGCTGGTATGTGTTACTACTGCTAGCATGTGTTAATACTGCTGGTATGTGCTACTACTGCCAGTTTGTGTTAATGTTGTTGGTAAGTGTTACTACTGCTCTTAACTGAAACCAGTACCCTATAAATACCCTTCATGTCCGCCAATTTATCAAAACGGTTCTTTGAATTTCTTTTGCCTAGTCATCTTCTCTCGTCTTAACTCTTGCTTTCCAGTGATTACACCCTAGTGTTCAATCGACTTAAGAACTAATGGCAGGTCTCGTGTTTGTGGATGATCACAACGAGTTAGCAATGCTACAGAAACCCAAGCAAGCTTCGGGGTTTAATCAGATTGTGGATTTCCTCAACTCGTCGCACATTGCCTATACCCTCACTGTCAATCCCACAATCTATGTGGAACATCTACGACAGTTATGGGCAAATGCCTCAATCCAGACAGTGGAAGGAAGGCATGTCATCCAATCAAGGGTTTGTGATAAACCCATTACCATATCAGAGGACAACATACGCATTCATCTTCAATTAGATGATGCCTCAGGTATTACCTCTCTTCCGAAGGAAGATCTCTTCCAAGTTCTTAGTCGTATGGGATATGAAGGTCCCACTGATGTATATAAGTTTTACAAAAACAGATTTTCACCTCAGTGGCGATTCTTTGTTCATACCCTACAACACTGCATTTCACGAAAAACAACTGTATGGAGTGAGTTTAGCAGTACCTTAGCTTATGCTTTGGTCTGCTTAGCAACCTCTAGAAAGTTTAACTTTTCTCAAATGATTTTAAACGATTTGCTGTAAAACCTGGATACCAAAACCAAAAGCTTTTATATGTATCCAAGGTTTGTGCAAGAAGTACTAAATCAAGAATTGACGGATTTACCTCATTTCAATGAGGTATATGTACCAAAACCCCCAAAGGGGAAGGTATTCTCTAATATGAAGAGGCCTAGTACGGACTTCTCTTGTATAGACACACCATTGTTCTTTACAATGATGGTTTTGTCCCACTCTCAAGGTGAGGCATCAGGGTCAAAGCCCACATTAGACCAACCCACTGATGACCTACCCACACCTTCCACTACAAATCATATCCCTCAGTCCCGTCTAAAGAAGCCAACATCCTTCATTACTCATACATACACAAGGAAAAAGGTACAGAAGGTTCCTTCCCTTCTAGTATCTTCACCCCCAAAGCCTAAAAGCCCTCTGATGGAGCATTTTCCATCAGAGAATATCCAAAGGGAAACCACAGGGGTGTCTCCCAACCCCAAGAAGGTGCTCAATGAGGAGGAGGATGAGCATGTGGGCAGTGAGGCTCACACTACTGACTTTGCACAAAGTGCAGGGCAGGACAGTGTGAACATCATTAAGACCTTCCCCATGGCAACTTTGGGTGAGCAATCGTCCAAAGGTCCCATGTGCCAAGAAACCAAGGGGGTAGAGGATGCTTCTGCTAGGCAGGAGGCCTCTACTAAACGTTCCAATGATCTTCCAAGGGTGGTCAACACACCTAAAGGTGGTGAGGATAGATATACATACGATGAATTGATGGAAACCATAGCAAATATCAATATGGATGTCATTTCTCAAGGGCACAAAATAGAAGAAATGAAACAGGTCATAACTGCCCAACATGGGCAGATTGCTAAACTCAAAAAGATGGTTCTTAAGCTGGTGCACAAAAAGAAAAGAACACAGTTTGTATTGAAGAAAAGGAGCATTCCTCATGATGCTTCCAAAAAGGGGGAGAGTCAAGTTGAAGTTGAAAAGAAAAGCCTTGTTACAATGGAATCTCATTTTGAGGGGGAGATTGGTGCAGAAGCAGAAACAGCAAAAGAAGTAGAAACTACATCAGCAGCAGTAACTACACCAGACGTAGTAACAACAGCAGTAGAAACCGAGAAAGTTGCAGCTGAAACAGGTATGTCTGCAGACGAAATAGCAATTGCAGAGACTCTAGTAAAGGCAAAGACTGACACTCCCAAGTCCACTCAAAAGGCTAAGGGAGTGGTCATTAAAGAAGGAGAATCAGAACAGATAAAGAAAAAGATCAGTGAGGAAGAGATCAAAAAGAAAGGGAAAGAGAAAGTGGTTGAGTCTGAGAAACCAATGAAGAAGCTGAAACAGATTGATTTGGATGAAGAGTTAGCAAAGAAACTGCAAGAAGAGATGGAAATGGAAGAAGAAATCCAATCTGCAAAAGACAGAGAGATTGCTTTGGAGTTATCTACAAAGCTTAATGAGGAATTTCAAAGGAGTTTAAAGACTGTTGTTGCTGCTAAGAAAGTAACACTGAGAGCAACTAGAAAAATTCAAAAAAAGCCTTCAAAGACCTTCCTAGCAAATCAGGAAAGAAGGAAAATGATAAACTTTCTTAAAGAAGCTATTGGAGTTCCTGAAGGAATGTTTACCAGTATGTCATTTGGAAGGATAAAAGAGCTATACAAGAAGGAGATGGCCAAGCTGAAAGGGGATTTCACTCAAAGGGTTGAGGTTAAAAGAAAGTTGAAAGAAAGACATGATCTCAACATACAACAGCCTTTCCCTGACAGTGAAGAAGGCATTCCTATCAAAGACAAGGAAGAAGTAAAGAAAGAAGAGACCTTAGCTCAGAAAATTGGAGCTATAAAAAGAAAGAAATCTATTGCTACCAAGAAACAAGCAAAGAGGCCAAGAATTGAAGAAGTTGAAAAGGAGAATAAAAGTGAAAGAGCAGAAGCAGAAGCAGAACCTAATATTGCACCTTCAGCAGAGCCAGAGCAAAATCAAGAGCAGTCCAATCAACCTTCTAATGAGCAGTTCCATTTGTACATGACTTTCACAAATGAAGAACCAGTGCAAGCTGACCCTATCTCTATGAAAGCACCAGAGATTATCTTTTGGGATATTCTGAAGGACAACAGAAAAGAATATTTCAGATTCAAAAGAATGGGTGATCAGTTTGAGGTTTATGCAACTTGGGGAAAAGTGATCAGAAGTTGTTCCAGAGACGACTTGGAGGAAATGTACAAAGTTGGAATAAAGCTGTATGAATCTGTGTTGCAAGGTACTGAAATGAGCTTAATCAAGATTGCCATGGAGTACTTATGCATGATGTTTGAACCTGAAAGAGTGCAGTACAGGATCAAAGATTTGCATCTTGAATATGGTTTTAAAAAGATTGATCATTGGATGTTGTTTTAAAACTGTGGTGTCTACATGATTACAATTGACAAAATCTATCATGAGTACTACTTGGTTGACAAGATCTATGACCACAGCAAAGCTAAGTTGGAAGGGATGTTAAAAGCTAAGTTGGTATGTGCTAAAGGATCAGAAATGGCCAGAATAGTAATCAGAAGAACAATTAATCAAAGTCTAGGACTGGATCCAAATCTTGGGAATTAAAGTTGGAGTTTTGAAAGCATCATGAAGACCCTATGCTGAAGAACTTAACTTCTCAATTTGAAAAGTTAAGTTAGGGGGAGATTGTTAGGTTTGAATGTGCTAAGGATAGATACTGCTGCTACTTGAAAGGTATTACTACTGCTTGTAACATTACTACTGCAAGATGAACAATTACTACTGCTAGTAGATTTAATACTGCTCCGAGAGTTAGTATTGCTAGTAGTTAGTACTGCTTGAAGATTACTACTGCAAGTGAAGGGTTAATACTTTGAGGATGTTAATGTTGCTGGATAAGGATGAAGTTAATACTGCTTATGAAGATAATGCTTGAAGAGAAAGAATAGGAGCTGGAGATAGAGATGAAGATAATTATGGAATGGATTATGAAGATCAATTTTGTTTTGATAATTATCTTGTAATCTGTCTTGTATATATACTGTATAGAAGGCATAGTTTAGATTACATTGATAGTTTTTCATATACGTTTGTTTTAGAGAGAATTAACCTCAAGGTTCTTAGAAGTCCTTTCAATAGAGAAGTATTGAACGTCTGTTGAGCCTGTTCAACAGATTGAGGTTTTGTGTGTAATCATTAAGTTAATTCAATATAACTTGTGATTTGCATTCAAGTACTGTTTCATTGATTGAGTGTTAAAGTGTTTTTCCACGACTTCTTTAACATTGTTTCTGAGTGTGTTAATTAAATTCTTAATTAGAACTTTTCGATCTTGTCATTATCTAACCATGTGTTTCTCAACAATAAATACTTGTGTATTGTCTTTTCATATACTATCAATCATTCTTATACACACTGGTTCAGTATATTCTTTTTGACTTTGTTATTACCACGTCTCTAAAAGATAAATCTTTCGATGGTAATACTCCCATTTGAAATTCATTGTTGTTTGAAATCATACGTCATTTCTTATTAATTGTACTTTCATTGCTACTATGTTTATATCTTGTTCCTATAAACAAATATTCATTCCTTGATATCCCAATATTTTTCTTTATGATATTTGATTTGATTGAATCATTGTCAAATTCTCAAAACACTTCACTTGAATTCATTTCATTCATTCAATTTCATTGTTTTGGGAGATCTTAAATGTTCAAAATGCTCAAAATTCATTATTATTATTCATGAGCATACGTTCTCTTATAATGATATCTTGTACTTAACTGTCAAGATAACTGTTGAGCAACACATTGCTTTTAGGACAAAATTCATGGGTTCATTGTGTGAGCTATAAAACAGAACTTCTATGGATTCACGTAACATGTGTTTCCTACCCAAGAAGTAATCCTGAGTGACTGAGGGTCAAAAGATTATAGTGTGGGAGTGTGCTGAGGTAAAATGGAAAAGAGAGGTTGGTTAGAAGTGAGCTCAATTTATTAAAAGAAAGAGGGTGAGAGATCAGAGTAAAAGAATATCAAACTCTGCACCAAACTTTTTCTGAGCCGGACAACCACATTACTGTTGTTTCACAATTCTTTCGTGAACTTCATTTAAACAGGAAACTAGCCCATGCCAACTCTTGCATAAAACCCCATCAGCTACTCATCGAAAAGCTAAGGATTCACATCAAGAAGTTGGAAATTTTTCTAAGGAAAGAATTCGTATCGATACAAATTGTTCAAGCGTTGAAAATATTCTAAGGGAGGAATTCGCATCACAGAGATAGCATTTGTGCGAAAAGTCAGAATTCGCATCCTTCCTTATGCGAAATGTGCATATCAAACAACTTGAGAAAGCTAATGTTGATTTATCTGATAAAATAACATCTGAAACACCTGGTTTATCTTCTTATGATGATGATTCAGTTGAATCAGTATGTTCTTTTCAATCAGTATCTAACTTATTTCAAAAGATGGTTTTCAAGAAAAAGAATGTCAAACCAGAACTCTTGAAAACCACTCAAAGAAGTTTTCACATACTAACCAGACTGGACCCAAATTCATTTGGGTACCAAAACCAGTTAAACCTATGATGCAGGAACCTACACTCAAGATGGAGTGAAAAGGGGCTATGACTTCTGAGTAAAGAAGCTCAGGACTCAATCTTCAATGTCAAGCTATGACTTCTAAGTACAAAAGCTTAGGACTCAATCTTCAATGTTCAAGAATGATGACTTCTGAACACAGTAGTTCAGGACTTAGTCTTCAAAGAATTCTACTGAAAGGATCTTTGAACGTCAAATCATCTAAGGGAGTATTTCTTAGCTTTGTATCTAGGAAGATTGTACTCATTTTGATTTTGGGGAGATTGTATTTCAAAGAATATTTTTCTAAGGAAGAAACGGATTTATTTTGATATCAGTCAATTGATTTCTGACAATCAAATGAGATCAAACCAGAGATCAACTCAAGGGGGAGCAAAGACAAGACAGATATATCAAGTCAAGGGGGAGCACTTTACTAAAATATCATGTCCAAAAGGGTTGTAAGTTTGTGTATGTATGCAAATATTTTTTTGGGAATTAAAATGAACTCAAAATGCTATGTTTAGAAAGTTTACATTTTTGGAAAGTTTCTATTTTTGACATGTTTTAGAAAAGTTTCTAAAATCAGCAAGTTTCCTTGTTTAGAATGTTTTTCAAAAAGTGGAAATTATGCTAAGTCCAAAAATCGCATAACAGTGTCATGCGAATTCTAAGGATTTTGCACCACTGTGTTAAACGAATTGTTGATCTAGAGTGTGATAGTATGATAGCATATAGAGAGTCTATGGGACAACCAAGACCAGTTGGGCCTACCCCAGGCTCAAACCTTAGGAGAGAGGAGACTAATGATCTGGATTAAGCTAACAGACTGCCTGAGACTAATGCTGATGAAAGTAGTAGTGATACAGTTCCTTCTAATACCAGTGATACTGAGAATGTTGCTGATAATCAAAGTGATGGAGACAATGCTGATGAGAATGATGATGATTCTTCTACTGAAACTGCTAATGATGACAATTCTGATGAAAACAATCTACCGGGTTCTCATTCGGAGAATCAAGGTATTGAAAATAGAGAACACCATCCCCAGTTCTCAAGTTCTTTCTGTGCACCTTTGAGTCTAGGGCCAATTGAATTACCTATATTCATTCCTAGGACACTTTTTGCAGAAGCAACCATCGGTAGTCTTTGCCAAGTTATTATCACAATCTCCGGATAATCAATTAGATGCATATCTTTTTACTCTTATACAATCCCCCACCTTCAACAACAACAAACACGGTGTGGGTTACCGTGTGAGTTAACTCTCATAACCCGCCCTATGCACAGGATCAAAACAAAATTTTCGCAAAAACCAAGTTGCGTGAGCACAAGATTTCGGAGTTGCATTCGTGTCCGCGGGTCTCTCCCATGTACAAGTTCATCGATTTTAGCCTACGAAAGTCTCAATCGGCACCCTCCCTGCACACGGGTAGGTGTTGGAGTAAAACCAATCAAAGAGCTTGTAAGCCCTTCCCACATTCATGGTTATAAACCACAAAATTTTTACTCCTCCTTCCTATGTGGGACACAATCCCATACCCACTTGGTTTCCACCAAATTCATTCCAAACACCCAACTTTGAGCATCAATATCTCATTCACACATATTCCGTTTTGGACACATTGTTAGCGCAGAAATATGTTCGATACAAGATCATGAAAATCAGAAGTCAAAAGTTGGAAAGTCAACTCTCAATGAAAGTCAAAGTCAAAGTGTAATAAAATGTCATAGTCAATGTATTTTGTTTGTTTGTTTTAGTTTTGTCTTTTTAGACTTGTAGCTATAAATAGTATTGTTTTGTTTTAATAGATAGATGACTAGAAGGATTGTGTACGCTTTTCAGAGAGAAATTTTTAGAGAGAGAAAGATACGTTTAGAGAGAGAAAGTGAAAACAACTTGTAATCATTGTGAATTTGAATTGAACTTGAAACAGGTAGTTAAACAATCTTGTTTTGTTAATTGTTTTGTGATTAGAAACTTGAATCAGGGACACACAATTGGTATCAGAGCAGAAGAGATTCAGAAAATGGATTAAAATTTCAAGATTTGATCGACATTTTTCAAGAACTCGCTAAATACTGTTCAATTTCAATTTTTGTTGCTACAGTGATGTTTTTGATCTGAGTTTTATGTCATTGTAGTCGATTTTACATCTAGAACATTATTGTGGTGTAATGTTTAGCATAATTCAGAACATATTATACGAATTTTGAGGAATTTTGAAATTTTTGTTCGAGTTTAGAAAAGTACTGTGTATAGATCGAATTTTTATTTTTAGTGCTTTATATAAAAATTTCTTGTTTGTAAAGTGTTCTAGACATGAAATCGATGATATCTGCAAAGTTTCAGAACAATTGGTGAAGATTTGAACCGAAATCAGAGAGAAATATCAAGTTTTTGTTCGAAAACCCAAGAACACGCAAGATCTAACGAACTCGCAAAGGCAAGAACTCGCAAGGATTGAAGAACACGCACGTCAAAAGATCAAGTAAAGAAATGAAGAACTCGCAAGCTGTATCGTGCGCGAAGTAGAAACGCGCAAAGCATTGTGTGCATGTTTCTACTGTTCATCTCTATTTGGTGTGCGCGAAGTGTGATCTGCGCGAAGTATTGTTCTGCGAGAAGTTGATAATCTGCACGTTTACATTTAGCGCAAAGTGAAGATTGCGAAAATTTTCTAAGTCTCGAACTCGCAAAGACTCTGCGAGACGTATGTTGCCTGCGAGAAGTCCAGAACTCGAAATGTTCAGTGTGCGCGAACAAAGAACTCGCACGTAGCTTTGTGCGCGAAGTAAGGAACTCGCAAGCTTCAGTGTGCGCGAAGCAAGAACACGCACGAGCCTATTAGCGCGAACCTCAGAACTCGCATCATTCTTTGTGCGCGAAGTTCAAACGCGCAAGTTACTGTTTTTGCGCGAAGTCTGTATCCTTTGTTATGCGAGTTCCATACTTAGAATTTTTCTGAGTTTTCTGAAGTTTAACCAAGTTTGATTTTTGTAGATCTAGTTTGTTTCTGAATTTCTAACGATCATTTCAAGTTTCTTTTTGTTACAGGAATCATGGATGATGATTATTTTGAGGAATATACTTCTGAAAGGCGTAAAGAGAAAATTCTGGAACAGAAAATTTTAGAACTTCAAGAACAATATAAAGTAGACCAGATTTCTATTTCCAAAGAAGATTTCTCAACTGAAAATGATGTGAAACCTCCTGTTTTAGTTAGAGGAGAGTATGACCAGTGGAAAGATTACTTCTTAAACTTCATTGATCAACATGAATTGAGTGATTATATCAGATTATCTTTGCGGGAAGGAATGATGAAAATTCCAACAAAGATTTATTCTTATCCAGGAGCTTATGGATTCATGGAACGAAAAGAGGTTCCAATACCACGTAAGGAATACTCAAATGAGCAAAGAAAGAGATTTGAAGCTGATAAATTGGCCAAAGTGTTTATCTTGCAAGGAATTTCAGATGAGATTTCTATTCAATTAGATAGCAAAATGGCTACAGGTAAACAGTTGTGGGATCAGCTTGAAAATAAATCAAAGTTGTCCTCAAGAGAAAAAGTAAAGATTTTGGAATCTGAAAATTCTGAGCTGAAAAGAAAGATCTCTGCCTTTGAAAATCAGATTGTCCAATTCCAGCAAGAAGCATTTGTTGAAAGTTATGAGGAGAAGATTAAGAGTTTAGAAGATGCTAATGCTGAGCTTATAAAGAAAATATCTGATTTGGAACAAAAGATGGTCAAAGAAAAAGATGTTTTTGAGAGTGAGAAGAAAGAGTTTGCTAAAAAGTTCTCAGATTTTTCACGAAAATGTGCTGACGAGAAGAAGACAGTTGAGCTAAAATGTATAAAGCTTTCACAACAGATTTCAGACATTGAGAAAGTAATCATTTTGGAAAGAGAAAAATTTGTGAAGGAAAGAAAGACCATAGAACAAAAGAATGTTGGAATCTTCAAAGAGATATCTGGTTAGAGAACAAATGCTGAAAAGGGCTTTCAGGAAGAAAGTATCTTGTTTGAAGCAGAGATCCAGAAGCTTACTGCGAAGCTATCTGAGCTATCTAAAAGTGCACTAAAAGAGCGAAAAGTGAAGTCTGAATTCAAGAAAGAGATTGACCTGCTTGTCCGAGAAAGAGACAGTTTATCTTCAAAGATAAAAGAGCTTGAAGACATTGGTTCAAAGGTGGTGGTGACTGAGCAAATGACTCTAAAGTCACAAATCCACACACCTCGAGATGATTTAGCTGATTCTGAATGTTCATTCAAGACAGCTGCAAGCTCACATAAGAAACCTGTTTCTACAAAAAGGTTAGTCAATTCATTTGATCAGATTCGTACAACTAACATTTTCTTTGATAGAAATGTAGATGGTTCAGGTACACAAAGAACAAGGAGAAGAAGGGGATATGAAGAAGAAAAGTTGGTTTGGAAGGTAAAACCAGTAGATGAAGAAAATAATGATGAGAAGAAGGAAGAAATGAAAGGAAAGAAGGAAGAGAAGACAAGTAACAAATCATGTGTACATGCATCAGCAGCCAAGAAGAACAAAGTGCTAAAAGGTAAACCTGATCTCGCTTACTCGAGAGATCAAATGATCAGGTTATCTAAAAAGAGGTATTGTTCTTATTGTAATACATATGATTTTGTTCATAAGTCGAGTGATCATTACTGGTATGGTTCTTATTCTATCACTCCCATTAGAACTGCAACTAACAAACATAGACCCAAATACCAGTGGGTACCAAAGCCAAAGACTGATTTTGTGTTGCAGGCACCTACAGTCAAGGGGGAGTAAGAGAACCGAGGCTTCTGAATACTACAGTTCAGGACCCGTACTTTAACAGAGTTTGACTTCTAAACACAACAGTTTAGGACTCGTACTTCAACGATGAAAATGAGATGTTACTCCCGGGCTGACATGAGACTATACTCTGAGATCTAAATGAGAAGATCAACCTTCAAGGGGGAGTACATTTGTTTCTGGAAATATGTATTCAGAAGATATGACGAACTACACTTCAGGAGGAGTTGTAGATCTCTATCATGTGATTTTTCACTGACAAATTACAGATATATTTTCAGGGGGAGTTTGAATTATGACTTCTGATTACTTCTGATCAGAACTCGTACATTCAACGTTTTACTGCTTTATGTCATTTTATTTTCCAATAAAGTTTTGTGAATAAAGTTGCTTTGACGGACTTTATGACTGATGCAGATTGAGAGGATGCTTACAAGATCATATCTTTATGACTTTAAGCTTGACTTGATGAGATTTAAGACTGAACGATAAAGGTTAAATTTCTTATCTTAATCTCATATATGGTTGAAAGAAGGACGACTTTCAATCATAGAAAACATATTCTTAAATGTTCAAACCACTTCCCGATTCTTAAACAGATTTCATGAATTGGAAATGTGATTTTAAATGTTTTCATTTTATTTGAGCTTGAATGTTTACAAACCGTGTGTTTCCAAAGATAAATACTTGCGTATTTTCTTTTCTATATACTTTCAAGTATTCACACACACCGGTTTAATTTTTGTTCACATTGTTCTTACCATGTCTCTAAAATGTAACCATTTTTTTCGATGGTAAGACACCCCGCTTGAACTTCAAAGAATTTTGAGCGTAATTTCAAATTCGAAGCGTTTATTTCAAGAATATCTGTATTTTGTTTCATATAGACAATATCCATTATTCTTGATCATAAGCTTTAATTGCTATATCATATCATTTCTGATCATTTTTCATACAATGTCAGATTTTCAAACAAGTTTCTTGCATTCATGTTTATTCTTTCAATATACTTGTTTGAAAATACTTTAATGTTTAAAAATGCTCCAATCTTCATGATTATATTTGTGAGCATACAAACATCTGACATTTGTACTTGTTCTTTAACTGTTCAAGTTAAACCATTTTCAGCAACATATGCTTCATAGGAAAATATGGGTTCTTTGTGCTAGGACTTAAATGAACTTCTATGGATTCACGTTAACCAGTGTTTCCTACCCAAGAAGTTAATCCATAGTGATTGAGTGTGAGGAGTCAAAAACAAATGAGTGTGGGTTGTGCGTTAAGGTAAAATGGAAAAGAGAGTTTGGTTAGCAGTGAACTAAATGATTAAAAAGATAGAGGGTGAGAGAACAGAGTAAAAGAATTGTTAGAGCATGAAATAGTTGGATACAAGATCAAGAAGTAAAAAGTCAAAGTTCAAGAAGTCAAAGCGGAGAAAGTCAACTCTCATTAAAGTCAAAGTCTATTTGTAATAAAGTCAAAGTTTATTGTTTTGTATTTTAGTTGTAAGTATAAATAGCTTTATATTTATGTTTTGTAAGAGTAGTATTCAGTTGTAAGAAATCTTGAACAGAGTTATATTCGAGAGAGAGATTTGTAGAGAGAAAAAGAGAGAGTTCTAGAGAGAGAAAGTTTGTAATTGAATTTAGAAGTGAAATCAAAACAGGTAATTGTTTGAATTTGTTTGTTTGATTAATTGTTAGTGATTAGAAACTAGAATCTGGAACACACAATTGGTATGAGAGCAGATCCAAAGTGAAATCAGATCATGAAATCCAAGAAAGTGTTGGTTCGTCACTGTTCTTGAGCAGAGAATCAAGTTTTTGATTTTTAATGTGTTTTTGGAGCATAATTTGATTAGGATTTGTTCGAAAAGTGTAATAGATCGAGTCCATGTACTTTAATTTCAGAATTGCACTGTAATTGACTTGTAATTTTGGTTTTTGTCGATTTTTTTTCTCACGAGTTAACACACTGTTTCATCATTCATTTTGTAGTGTGAATGTTTGCTTGTGAAATTCTTAAGTTGTAATCGGTTCTAATATTGTAATCGACTATCAATACAAAGTTTCAAGACAATTGGACAGGGTTTGGATCGATTTCAGTGAGAAAAGTTGATATTTGGTCGATATTCTGAAGAACGCGCTAGATCTCCAGAACGTGCAAGTTCATCGATCAAACGTGCAAGATTCATCCGCAAGAACGCGCAAGTCAAAGGATTGATTTTGGTCTCAAACGCGCAAGGCGTTATCTGCGAGTTCTAGAAACTCGCTGATCGAAGTCTGCGAGTTTGGAAAAGTTGGAAATTTTTCTAAGGATCAGAACGCGCACGTAGTGGTTAGCGAGTTCTTCAAACGCGTTAATCGAAGGGTGCGAGTTTGAAGAGGAACAGTGATCTGTGAGTTTGAAGGATGCGAGTTTGAAATTTCAGGAAAAATTTCTAAGTGTGGAAACGCACAAGTAAAGCTAGCGAGTTTAGCTCAAACGCGCAAGCTTTGACGAGCGAGTTTTGGAAACTCGCACACCTCAGTTAGCGAGTTTCATCGTGAATAGTAATCTGTGCGTTTAGGCATTAGTGAGTTTCAGAAGGAATTTTTGTTTTGCGAGTTTCAATGGTTTGCGAGTTTGATTGATCTGCGAGTTTATCAGAATACGCAACCCTTTGCGTGCGAGTTTCACAAACGCGCAAGATTAAGTCTGTGAGTTTCACTTTGAATAATTGTTTGCGAGTTTCTCAAACGCGCAAGTCTCGATCTACGTGTTTCTCAGTGTCTGCGAGTTTAAGCACCTGCGAGTTCAATAGTGACTTGCGAGTTTTGATACTTAGTCAAATTTTTCATAATTTCTGATTTTGTTTTAATTTCAAATTTTTTTTGATTTCATATTTGGACTAACGATCAGTTCTAGTTTCTTATTTGATATATTTTTCAAAACAGGTTTTATCAAGATGACTTCTAAAGATGCACTTTCCATTGGCACTGATGTCAAGCCTCCTGTACTGTTTAAGGAGAGTATGAACAATGGAAGGACAGATTCCTTGATTTCGTGGACCGGCACACAAATGGAGAGAATATTCTTTTGTCAATTACAGAAGGTCCTATGAAACCAATCATAGTTCAAGTACCTGCTGATGATGATTCATCTGATAGTAGACATTGTGATGAGGAAAAAGAACAAAAGACAAAACCAGTTAAAGTGGATGTCTCACAGTATTCTGAAGAACAGAAAAGTCGTTACAAAGCAGACAAGCAAGCAAGATCTCTTCTACTTCAAAGCATTCCTAATGAGATTTACATCAAGATTGATAGCTACAAGGATGATGCTAAAAAGATGTGGGATCAATTACAAAAGATGATGATGGGATCCAAGGTAGGGAATCAGATGAAAGTGGCTAACTGCATCAATAGCTATGAGGAATTCAAAGCCAAAGAGAATGAGAGTTTGGAAGACACATATGAACGGTTTACTTTGCTTCTGAATGAGCTGACGAAGAACAAAGTGACAAAGAAGCAGCTGGAAAACAATGTCAAATTCCTGAGTATCTTACGACCTGAATGGAAGAAACATACACGTAGGATGAAGCAGATGAAAGACTTGAGTGAAATACCTCTTCACGAAGTCTATGAGACTCTGAGGCAAAATGAAGAGGAAGTTGAGGAGAAAAGAGCTGAAAAGAAGAAGGCTGAAAAGGTTCCTGATCCGATTGCTTTGGTTGTTGGAGAGAAGAAGAAAGAAAAGAAAGAAATTGCAGAGAAGAAGAAAAAGAAGAAAGTGCTTACGAGTTCTTAGTCAGAATCTGAATCAGATGGTGATGATGGAGAAAGTCTGAAACAAGCCATGATGTTACTGACCCGTGCCTTTCAAAAGAAATTTTACAAGAAGCCGGGATTAAATTCTCAAAGGTATTCTTCATCAAGTTCAGGGAATCATGAGCACCGAGAGAGGGTGGAAGGAAGGAGATATGAAGAGAACAGATATGTTGAGAAGAAACCTGATGAAAGGAAGAAGTTCGTGAATGACTACACTGTTGCCGAAAAGCCAGCAAGTGATCTAGTCAAATGCTACAACTGTGGCAAGATTGGTCATTTTGCAAAATATTGTAGAAAGCCAAAAGTTCGTAATTCTCAGTACTATCAGAACAAACTGCTACTAGCCAAACAGCAAGAAATAGGCATAGCTTTAATGGCTGAGGACGAATTTTGGCTGGATCATTCAGAAGGTGAAGAGGAAGAGAAGGAAGAAAATGCTCATCTCTGTCTTATGGGAAAAGAGGTGAAGTATGATGAGTCAGATGACGAGACAGCTGATGAGGTATCAAACTTAAATCAAAAAGATTTCATTACCAAAATGGAAGCTATGATGGTTGAGCTTCAAGACTTACAAAATAAATTGAAAAAGGAAAAAGAAAGAGTTGCTAAAAGAAACAACAAGATCTTTGAGCTTAATAAATCTGTTATTGGGAACAAAGATCTAATTGATTCTTTACGCAAGTCTGCTTCTGATTCTAAAATTCAAGTAGATTGTTTTGAAAAGAATATTTCTGATTTTGAAGTTAAAATTTCTAAGTATGAGTTTGAGAAGAAAGAATCTGCATTAATTGTTCATAAATTGCAGGTTGAGAACAAGCTTTTGAGTAAGAAGGTAAATGGTCTGGAAGCCAAACTCTATGCAAGAGGCCAAACAGATCAAACCATTTTTCTGAATGCACCTAACGAAGAGGCTGATGTTAAGGAAAAATGGGGACTTGGTTTTCAAAACCCCCATTACTTAAAGAAAGCCATCAGAAAACAACCAGCATTATATAATTTTGATTTTCTTGCTTGTGCTGGTAAATATCCTCATTTAAAACCCAAATTTGTTACCAAATTACCAGAAGAAGTTGAGGCCAAAGAAACTGAAAATAGAAAGAATGTAAAGAAAGCAACTACCATTTAACTATGCAAAGTTAAATGATAGTTATCTTTCAGATACACCAAAAGTTCTTTCAAACGACTATTTTGCTAGTTATTCTGTTTCTGAGATGAAGGCAAAACCTTCAGTTGCAAAGGTTTATGTTCCTCCACTCATTCTTGAAAGCAAAATAGTTGAGTTGGAAAATGTTTTATCTAATGAAAAACTTTTGGTAGATATTCAACAAAGTGTATTTTCTACTGTATTAAAGAACACGGTTTTTCAATCTACATCTACAAAGTGTTCAAAAGTTACTGAGGCATCTCAAACTTCGTCTGATAATTTTGATGACTTATTTGAGTCTGCAAATGAATTTCTTAATTCTGATGATGGGTGCATAGAAGAAATTGATATGTTTGACTTCAATGCTTCTCTTCCTGACCATTCTACTTGTCTTACAAATAAAAGGTGTTACCAAGTGTTCTTAAAACTACTAAATCATCAACTATGGTTGGTGAATCAGTTTCTGTAACTGCTGATTATTATTCTCAAGGTAAGAAACATAAGAAACAGCGATTACGGAAACAGAAATACACTGGTACACAAAAGAAAACTCAATCACAGAAATCTGATTTTCCATATAAATCTAAATCTTTTGTTTCAGATATAAGGAAGAAAAGGTTGAAAGCTCGAACCGAATGGCGACCAAAAAGGAAGGATGATGAGATAGCTGGATCAGTTTTTGATAATTCTTGTACTAGATCTGTTAGTAGTGATACAGATGTAGTTGGTCAATATGCTTCTCATCAACAAAACCTTGTAACTTCTTACAAGCGTTATTCAATAAAGCAGTTGATTCAATTATCTCCTATTACTACTATATCTCATTATAATTATCGGAGAACTGATTTTGCTTATTCTCATAATTCTTCTGATTGGTTTGGATTTTATCATGTTTATTCTTGAATATCAAATATTTTTAAAGGTTTTCAAAAGGACAGAGGGTCCATTTTCAAATGGATACCAAAATCTTGTGCTAATCTGTTATGACCCGTTTTTAAGTGGGTACCTAAATCTATTGTTTCCTGATTTCTCTTGCAGACCCGGCATATGTGGTACTTGGACAGTGGATGTTCCAAGCATATGACTGGGCAAAAAGCTTTATTGTCTAATTGTACAGAGAAATTCAGTGGAAATGTCAGATTTGGAAACTATCAACTTTCACCAATCTTAGGATATGGTGACATCATTCAAGACAACATAACGATTAAGAAGGTGAGTTATGTCGAAGGTTTAGGGCACAACTTGTTTAGCATCGGTCAATTCTGTGATAAAGGGTTAGAGGTCAATTTCAAAGCTAAGAGATGTTCGGTTCGTACTGAAGACAGCAATGAACTCTTAGTCGGAAATCGAAAGACAAACCTCTATACCATCAATCTTTCAAAGGTACAGAATGACAGTCATGTTTGCTTATTGTCAAAAGCTTCGATGCAGCAAAGTTGGCTCTGGCACCGAAGACTATCACATCTGAATTTTCGTTATATCAACAAGCTGGTTAATGGAAAATTGGTAAAAGGACTTCCTGAACTCAAATACGAGAAAGAACACTTATGTGCTGCATGTGAGAAGGGTAAGATGAAGAGAGCTCCGCACAAACCGAAGCCTGAACCAAGCACTAGTTCTCCGTTAGAATTGTTACATATGGATTTGTGTGGTCCAATGAGAACTCAAAGATTGGGTGGAAAGAAATACGTGTTGGTTATTGTGGACGATTACTCAAGATACACGTGGGTCAAATTTTGTCGATCAAAAGATGAGACGTCCGAAGTTCTCATTACTTTCTTAAAGACGACCCAGGTGAATATGCAGAGACAAGTCAAGTTTCTACGAACTGATAACGGCACAGAGTTCAAAAACAAAACAGTTGAAGAATATCTCGAATCGATCGGGATATCACATCAGTACTCTGCTGCTCGTACACCTGAACAAAATGGAGTAGTCGAAAGGCGAAATCGAAAGCTAGTCGAGGCTGCTCGTACTATGCTCAGCTAATCCGATCTACCTCTATTTTTGTGGGCAGAAGTTGTGTCAACTGCATGTCATACTCGAAATCGATCCATGATACACTGCCGTTTTCAAAAGACTCCATATGAGCTGATCAACAAATTTTTTTACTTAACTGACAAATTTTTTTGCTTAACTGACAAATTTTTTTGTAATGCATGATTTTAGGGGGAGCATGCATATAAGCCAGGTCAAAAGGAGTAAGACTATGATTTCTGATTATTTCAAATCATAACTCGTACTTTAATCGTTTTTACAGCTTTATGTCTTTTAAATTTTTGTGAATAAAGTTGCTTTGACTAGACTTTGAGACTTGTGCAGGATGAGAGAAGCTTAAAAGATCATATCATTTTGACTTAAGCATGACTTCATGAGATTTAAGACGAAGCTAAAAGGTAAATTTGTTATCTTAATCTCGAATATATCTGAAAGAAGGACAACTTTCAGATATAGAAAACATGTTCTGAAATGTTCAAACCACTTCCCGAATTTTAAACAGATTTTATAATTTGGAAGTGTGATTTTAAATGTTTTCATTTTATTTTTGTGCTTAATTGATAAACAAATCGTGTGTTTCCAAAGATAAATACTTGCGTATTGTCTTTTCTACATATTTTCAAGTATTCACACACATTGGTTTAATTTTTGATCAAATTGTTCTTACCATGTCTCATATTGAAACATATTTTCGATGGTAAGACACCCCGCTTGTACTTCAAAGAAATTTTGAGCGATATTTCATTTCGAAACGTCATTTCAAGAATGTCTATATTTTTGTTTCGTATAGACAATATCCATTATTCTTGACCTTAAGCTTTGATTGTTATATCATTCATTTCTGATCATTTTCATACAATGTCAGATTTTCAAACAAGTCTTTTGCATTCATATCTATTCATTTAATATACTTGTTTGAAAATACTTCAATGTTTCAAATGCTCAAATCTTCATGATTATATTTTATGAGCATATATTCGTCTGACATTTGTATTTGAGCTTTAACTGATAAAGTTAAATCATTTTGAGCAACATTATGCTTTCTAGGATTATATGGGTTCTTTGTGCTAGGAATTAACTGAACTTCTATAGAAAATAACGTTAACCAGTGATTTCTACCCAAGAAGTTAATCCTTTAGTGATTGAGTGTGAGGAGTCTAAAAGAAATGAGTGTGGGTTGTGTGTTGAGGTAAAATGGAAAAGAGAGTTTGGTTAGTAGTGAGCTTAATGATTAAAAGAAAGAGGGTGTGAGATCAGAGTAAAAGAATATCAAACTCTGCACCAACTATTTTCTGAGTCGGGCAGCCACATTACTAGCGTTTCACAACTCTTTGGTGAACGTTATTGAAACAGGCAACTAGCCCATGCCAACTCTTGACTAAACCCCACTAGATACTCATTTTCTTCTCAAAAAGAAAATGTTTCATATTTTAAGGGGACGCAACACATAATCTATCTGATTTTCATTTGGAAATTCTGGATATTGAAAAAGAAGGAAGTCTGCCCCACCTTCGCACTTCAATCATGCACATTGAGTTTGTGTTTATCTACTGTTGTCTCAGTGGTTTACACAATGTTGAGCTTTATTAAAAGCAATCATTCGTGCTTAATTCTTTCTACACATGCACGAACACACAAAGAATTTGTTTCTTTGTCATAACATTCACAGAAATTTCCTTTGTGGTATTTCGATGATTGGATGGAAGCCCTGGGGGAGTGAACATCAAAAAGCTCCTTTATATTGTGTATTCGTTACACTCAGTGACTTTGTGTTACTGACAGACATTTTAACTGATTCATTTGTTGATTCAGGAGTTACATGTTCTTATTTTATCTAGATTTGAAAAGATCTGATGAATACTTTGTTCGAATTGGCAATGCATCAGAGGCTCAGCTTGAAAGATCAGTGGTCAGAAAGATGTCAAAGATATTTCTTGGAGAAAAGTTTTGATGATATCAATTCTCAAATCATCAAAAAGGGGGAGATGGTATCAAGAAATGATAAAGTTTTGAGAGATGATTTTCAGAAATGTCCAAGTCAGAAGATTCAAAGTAAAGATTTGAAGAAGATCAAATAATTTCTGAAGATATGCTGATTTTTGAGGAAATTTTCTTTGAAGTTTATTTGCTAAAGCAATCCGAGCTGATTCTAAAGGTAATTTCTTTCTAAAGTCTGAAAGTGTTTTGTGAAAGTTTTGTGGAGACTGTTAATTGTTTGAAGACTGTTTTGGAAAGAATACCGTTAAAAGAAAAGGGGAGATTGTACTGACAGAGCTTAAAGTGAAGACTTAATTGCTAGATCTTTCAACAGTGATCTTGAATCCAAAGGGGGAGATTGTGAGAGCATGAAATAGTTGGATACAAGATCAAGAAGTAAAAAGTCAAAGTTCAAGAAGTCAAAGTTGAGAAAGTCAACTCTCATTAAAGTCAAAGTCTATTTGTAATAAAGTCAAAGTTTATTGTTTTGTATTTTAGTTGTAAGTATAAATAGCTTTATATTTCTGTTTTTTAAGAGTAGTATTCAGTTGTAAGAAATCTTGAACAGAGTTATATTCGAGAGAGAGATTTGTATAGAGAGAAAGAGAGAGTTCTAGAGAGAGAAAGTTTGTAATTGAATTGAGAAGTGAAATCAAAACAGGTAATTGTTTGAATTTGTTTGTTTGATTAATTGTTAGTGATTAGAAACTAGAATCTGGAACACACAAGAATATCAGACTTTACACCAACTACTTTCTGAGTCGGGCAGCCACATTACTAATGTTTCACAATTCTTCGTGAACATTATTGAAATAGGCATCTAGCCCATGCCAACTCTTACAATACCCCACCAGCCACTCATTTTCTTCTTAACAAGAAAATGTTTCATATTTTTCTGGGGACGCAACACATAATCTATCTGGTTTTCATTTGGAAAATCTGGATATTGAAAAAGAAGGAAGTCTGCCCCCACCTTCGCACTTCAATCATGCATATTGAGTCTGTGTTTATCTACTGTTGTCCCAGTGGTTTACAAAATGTTGAGCCTAATTAAAAGCAATCATCAAGTGCTTAATTCTTTCTACACTTGCATGAGCACAAAAGGAATTTGTTTTCTTGTCATAACATTCATAGAAATTTCTTTGTGGTGTTTCGATGATTAGATGGAAGCTCTGGGGGAGTGAACATCAAAAAACTTCTTTCCTATGTGTATCCGTTACACATAATAACTTCGTGTTACTGACAGGCATATTAAATGATTCATTTGTTGATTCAGGTGTTACATTCCTAATTTGACTGGATTTGAAAAGATCTGGAAGAATATCTTATTTTGGATCGATGGTGAATCAGAGGCTCAGTTCAAACGATCAGTGGTCAAAATTGATACAGACATTTCTTGGAGGAAGTTTTGATGCTATAGATGATCTATTCATCAAAAAGGGGAAGATGAATTACAGAAATGTCTGAGTCAGAAATTTCAAAGTTAAAGAATTATTTGAGATCAAAAGTTAATTGTGAAAGAAGGATGCAAAGTTGAAGATTTCTGAAGATGTGCTGATTTTACAGAAATTTTTCTTTGATAGTTTGTTACTAAAGCAAACAGAGTTGAAAATGGAGATAATTTCTTTCCAAAGTCTGAAAGAGTTTCTGATATAGTTTTGGGGAGATTATTGAAGATTGTTTCCATCATATTTGGGGGAGATTGTTAATATCTTTTAGAGACAGACTTGGAAGAATACAGTCAAAGATTGTCCAGATTAAATCAAAAGGGGAGATTGATTTGCTAAATCTTTCAAACATGATCTTGAATCCAAAGGGGGAGATTGTTAGCGTAGAAATATGTTGGATACAAGATCATGAAAATCAGAAGTCAAAGTTCAAGAAGTCAAAAGCTGAAAAGTCAACTCTGAGTGAAAGTCAAAGTCAAAGTGTAATAAAATGTCAAAGTCAATGTATTTTGTTTGTTTCTTTTAGTTTTGTCTTGTTAGACTTGTAGGTATAAATAGTATTGTTTTGTTTTAATAGATAGATGACTAGAAGGATTGTGTACGCTTTTCAGAGAGAAAGTTGTAGAGAGAGAAAGATACGTTTAGAGAGAGAAAGTGAAAACAAATTGTAATCATTGTGAATTTAAATTGAAATTGAAACAGGTAGTTAAACAATCTTGTTTTGTTAATTGTTTTGTGATTAGAAACTTGAATCAGGGACACACACACATAATATATCGTTTCGAAGCTCTCATATAGGAGAACACAAACCCACGAAGAGTTGGATATATACAATACATATACATGTATTTAAATGTGTCCAAAGTTAGAAAAAACCCATGTTTTACTAAATTTTTCCAACAGTTGTGTCTTGAATTTGGGAAGAAAAAGAAAAGAAAAAAAAGAAAGAAAGGGAGGTAAAAGAAAGGAAAGGAAAAGATTTTTCTTTTATTTGTGTACTTGTAAGGGAAGGAATATGAAGGAAAGGAAAATAAAAGAAATAAATGCTCATTATTTTTCTCTCATATTTGGAAGGAAACTTATCATTATTTTTCTTCCTTAAACAAATTAACATAGTTTATTACTTTCTTCCCCCCTTCCCTCCCTTTCCTTTCCTTTCCTTTCCTTTCTTTCGTAATTTTTTTTTTCAAAAACACAGCGTAAAATGTGATCCTGAAATGTGTAGGGATAAAAAAAAAGACCATTTAATGTAACCCTCTCCAAGAACTGTTGCTATTAATCGTAAACCTCACAAGTAGAAATTTTGAAATTCATAAATGAAGGGCATATCTATACTATATTATAAAGCATGGATAAAAAACTCTTAAATACAAATTATTAGGCATAAGGTACTATCATTTTATACAATATTTTAAAAATATTTTAATTTACAAGTATCAAAGCACAAGATACATATTACTACTGCAGTCTTCTAACACTCACCAATTTGGTATGTGCAGAAATTTCCATGTATCACTATTAATTATTATATAATATTACTATAAATTTGTTTTAATTATATTATTAAATATGTAATTGGTTATTATTTTCTAGATGTCATTAAAATATATAAGATAATCATTGAATTCTAACAAAATAATTATTTTTTTATATAAAAACATTATATTATTAAGCTTAAATTAAACAAATTTAAAAAAAAAATATTATCACTTTCTCAAAACCATCCAAAATCGTACTGTAAATCGACAAAAAAAATGAAACATTAAAATCGTGATGTATCTCGCTGCATTACACGAGTACGCTTCTAGTTATGAAAGAAATACAAATTTTGGTGGTCAAATACAAAGAAGGGGTAAAATGTGCAATATCAATATTAATTATCACATATTTAACAATTAGAAACTGCCATGAAAAACATACCAAATATAGGGGTAAGTATAAAGTTAGAATTATTTAGTTGTTCTAACTTGTATATAATTAGATCGAGCATATTAAAGAATTATTTTACCCCCGGTTTTATAAAACTGGTTTTTGGTTACACAAATCCAAATCAATAATATTATAATATACATGGGCTTAATCATTCGAAAACTCCAAAATTTGTAACATCCATGAGAACTTCTATCATACGATTTTGTTTCACATAATTTTTTCTCATATAAGAGTAGTATTCAATATATTGATTAACATATATTTGTTTCACAATCTGATTTTTCATATGAATTTGTTTGTGAAACTTTTTTATGTGTATCTTTTGTTTCATAAACACATCAAAAATGTGCACATTGTGAACCAAATACATGTAAAGTAAATACATTGTGAAACAAATATATGTTTATAAGAATTAATTTTCTAAATCCTAATCTTAGATGCAAAAAAATCCATATGAAAATACCCATAATTAGGCTTGTTCATCTAACCGTCAAACCGCACAAACCACCCACACCGCACCGCAAAGAGCGGTTTAGAACGTTTGCAGTGCGGTTTGCTTTTTACCAAACCGCACTATGCGGTGCGATTTGCGGTTTTGAGTTATCAAATCGCGGTTCAAACCGCACCGCACATTATGTATATGCATATATTTTTTATTTTGTATATTAAACACATATATGAATATATTAGAATAATTGCAATATTTATATAATATGTATTTTAGAATCGGACGTATTGAATATTTTTATTTTTAGGGACTACGATCACATTATCGTTGATTTTAAAATGAAATTTTGATCATATAATTATTGAATTATAGGTGTAAAATGCGTAAGGTACAAACCGCATAAACCGCACCGCATTTTGCATTGCGGTTTGGTGCGGATTGAAGTATATGCGGTGCGGTTTGCGGTTTGGAAAAATGCTCAAACCGCATATGCGGTGCGGTTTGCGGTTTTGCCCCAAACCGCACCGTGAACACCCCTACCCATAATACACTAGTTCTCAAGGTTATCACAAATTCATAGGTTCTCAAAAGAAGGTCCCAATAATATACATATGTAACATGTTATATTATTATTGATGTGTTATAATATTATGTAATGAAATCTTACAATCAACTAAATTTTTAACATGCTATTTTTGGTCATTTTACATTTCACAACTAACTCACCAGCTAGTTTTTATCAAACGTCATTAGTTCATCAACTAGTTTATCAACCACCAGCTAGCCTATTAGTAGCTAACAAGTAGTCTATCAGTAGTTTGCCAAATATAGCATTAGTTTGGCGTAACTTGTATATAAAGGATCTCGATCTCCAATAACGCAAGTATTACACTTGTTCGAAACAAAACCAAGAATACAAAGCAATGGATGCTATTAAATTCATGTTTCTTTTGTTTCTTCTGATTGCATCCGACGATATGCGTACAAACGGCTACGGTAAAACATCTTTTCCTTTCTTGCGTGTTAAAGTTTTGTGTGTTTTCATTTAGAAAGCCTAAAATTAATCAAAAGAAAATGAAGTTTTGTCAAATAATGTAATAAACGTTCAATTATTTATAGTTTGTACCTGTTTTCACTGGTAATAAATAGATCTTCTAACTATATATCGGTAATGTTGTTGGCAAGTTGTCAAGTAATATTGTAATTCTTGATTGTTTAAAAATGTCCACCAAAACATACCGATGCCTCATAAGCTAAAAACACGCTTATCAAGTTACGAAATCGGAAATTAATAATGAACGTTGTTACAATAAATCAAAACAAAACTCATTGCATGTTATACTGAACAAAACTAAGAAATTTTTTATTATATTTTGACCTTGAAAATGTATGATTTAGATGGAAGAACTATTGAAATTATACTTTAAAACACTTGTGTCGTTACAGTTTTTGTATAATGAACAATTTTTGTCTGTTTTTATATAACGCAGTCTTAAATTCTAAATTTATAGTATACTAGAAGCGTACTCGTGCAATGAAGCAAGATACATCACGATTTTAATGTTTTATTTTATTTTTTTGTCGATTTACAATACGATTTTGGATGGTTTTGAGAAAATGATAATGTTTTTTTTTATAAATTTGTTTAATTTAGGTTTAATAATAAGTATTTTGTTATAATTCAATGATTATCTTATATATTTTAATGACATCTAGAAAAAATAATCAATTACATATTTAATAATATAATTAAAACAAATTTATAGTAATGTAATATATTAATTAATATTGATACATGGAAATGTCTGCATAAAAGGAAGGCCTTGCACATATCAAATTGGTGGGTGTTTGAAGCCTGCAGTAGGAATATGTATCTTGTGCTTTGATACTTGTAAATTAAGAGATTTTTAAAATCTTGCATAAAATGATGGTACCTCGTGCCTAATAATTTGTATTTAAGAGTTTTTTATCAGTGTTTTATAATATAGTATAGATGAATAATACTTGTTAATTTATGAGCAACAAATATGATCAAAAACACATCCTCCGAAATTAAGATTTAATTTGTTAAATTGTAATTTAACAGCTCATTTAGCGGAAACCAATGAGACTTGTATACCTTATCCGTGTCTGAATGATGAGCCTGCGACGTATGACGCTTGCTTAAGCATCTGCCAACAAGAAGGATTCAGAGGAGCTATATGTCATGGAGATCCATATTTTGGTAGGCGCCACTGTTGTTGTACTTGATGCTATTTGTGATTATTTTTATCACAATTAATTAATACAATAATATAATTCTATGATTCATAATTAATCATGTTCAATCTTTTGTATTTTACATAGAATTTAAAGAGGAGTGTTCACTTGATAACGAGATAAAAAATGTAGTTAATCCAAGTCTTGTGACTTAGGGGTTGTTTACCCAATTGCTTACCCGGTAAGCGCTTACCGATATAACTCGACACATTAACTTATTTTACCGGGTAAAATTGTAATCATCACAATGGTATCGTATATAACAATTTCCTGGTAAGCTCTTACCCGGGTAAGAGTTGTCACTCTCACTTACCGGGTAAGACTCTTCATCATTATTACCACTCTTACTGGGTAAGATTTTATGCTCTTGCCATGCCGATCCGATAAAGTAAATACTTTGGTAAGCACTTACCGGGTAAGCGTTTAATAAACGCCCCTTATTGTTTTTATACTTTAAACGATACAATAAAAATTTGGAAAACCATAATTTATTAAAATACTATTTTTATAGAGATATTCTCATGATAAATTCAATATGAAGCTCTATTTAAAGTTGAACAATTTCACATGTAAAACTCCATATTCATATTAAGGTTGTTGTAAAGATTCACATATAAAGCATCGTAAGAAGCTGCATAATGAGAATTTAAATACAGGATAAAAAATGGTTGTACAATTACGATAGTATAAATAACAAATAAAACAAAATAAACTACTCGCCGGAATTTAAATACAATCCTCCCAACCTTAAAGGAGATTCCGCCCGCAAGATAGATTGTTCCTATTCCACTTTCCAGAACCACATCCATAACTCTTATGCCGATACTCCCGACAGCAGCCTTATTGGGCACATTACACTTATATCCAAGTGCACACTTAAATCACTAAGCAGTCCTTACCCACAAGAGTACAGTTGTCTCCCAACCTTGGATCACACTTACTACCTCAAGCGTAGTTTGTAATCTATACATCTCCCCGACCAATTCACCTCAAATCCACATGATTCTGAACCTAAAGCCAAAGATCGATACTAAGCTCCCATGAATCCTCAGATTCCTACTAGTCCATCCTTAATATTGATAAAGATGTCCTTCCAAGGCGAACCAACGCGTCCTTTAGGTAACCAACTAACACAGATCCGGCTATCTCTCAACTCCGTTCCAACCCCAATCTCAAAACATTCCCTTAGTAAGACCTTTATCCCAACGGAAAACTTATACATATCGATGCTTGATCAACAACATCTATCCTTCATCTAAGTTCCACCTCAGAGAGGTCAACATTCCCAAGACCCAACGGGGTACTTCCAAGCATTCCCCTGATTTATGGACCTCAAGAAAACAAGTCGATGCCTAAAACCAAACGGTGATAACGAAAACGTAGGCATCCTGTCCGATATTTCATTCGAGGGGGTATTGCTGCTTTAAGGTTGACACCTAACAGAGGGCTATTATTCCCGATCTTATATTCCCAACAAACGGACCACCATACTTCCTTTAATCATGGAACCCACTAAGACGATACACCATCAACATACACCATGATGTCTAACAGACAAGTAACCCATTAAATCGAACCCAACCAGACGCCGATAATCACTCAAGACATTTTCCTGCAGGTTTACCGAAGCATAGAGGTCACTCCTAAGATAACGGGGAATGCATGAATCTATTACCTCAACTATTCAAACGTGAACCGATTCAAAAGTTGAAACCCAATTTCAAGGTTGACCACAAGTCGGACCATCCGATGCTTCAAGTCCCAAGGACTCCTTAGTTCCTTAATTACAACTCCTTTCACGACAGGGTTTAAATCTATATGTTCGTCCCAGAGGTGATTAACAAGTTTGTAGAAGGGGGGGGGGGTTGAATACAAACACATAATTTAAAGTTTAATAAATTGTTTATTGATAAATCAAACACAATTTACAAGTCTGTTGAGGAATAAGATTAAGTAGAACTCAATATAAACAAACTTAAAAAAACACTAAGATGGTTGCACAAGAATATAGAGAAAGGGGGACTTAGAGAATATAGAAAACAAGGGCTTCTATGAAGCTTCAAGAATAGAGCACACTCTCAGATGAAGAGGTAATCTTTCTATTTATACCCTATGCATTAAATTCATGGCAGGGTACTTTACACGTGTCATTCATTGATTGGATTTGGGAGTCTGACTTTGGGAGACATGCTTTCGGCCGTATCATGAACAGTGTAGTTGACAGAGTTGTTGTACGAATTGTGGCAGAGGTATGTCCATTCTGACACATCGTACTGGGCATGCAAGGTAAGACAAAAGAGACTTGAGGCATAAGCTAAATGATCATTGATCGCTGAATATCTCTTTCTTTAGAGATACATAGAAGTTAAGCTATCGCTGAAGCTTTTCCTCAGGTTTCTTCGCGTATGAGTAGAGTCGTCTTTGCTTCACTGATATCCGCATCAGGTCACTAGTATACTTGTCATTGTTTAGCAACTTCGTCTTTGATTCAGCTATGAACATCTGTTGACACGAAACTTGTCTTCAGGGATTACGTTTACTGTGTTATATTAGAAACCATCAGCGATAAATGAACAGACTCAGTCTAATCGCTGATAGTGAAACACTAATACATATGAATTTTTATAAGAAAGATCATCAGTGATAACTGAACAGACTCAGCCTGATCGCTGATGGTGAAACACTAATATATATTAATAACCGTAATTTTCACTAAGTATAGAAGAGGGTCGTTATCAAATCACTGAGAGAGTATGGATCAACAATCTCCCCCTATTTGATAATGACAAAGTAACTGAAGAAAATTACTTTATTGTTCAAAATAATGGAATAATCAGGACTCATAACATACATGTCCCAATTACTATTTTGAGGGATCTTTTACAGTACTAATAGAGTTAAGTACTTCACTGAAATTTTCATTAATACAAAGATAGAATTACAAGGTATAAAAATTACAAGTACAAGTGAGGAACTAACTACTGTAAGTTTAACTAATACATTACAAGAATTAGGAAATTAATCTATCAGCTATCTACAGAAGACTTTGGAGGATTGATCATATACTCAGGTATTTCTTCTCCTCTTTGCCTTCGTTCAGAAGATTCTTGACTAATGATTGGTTTGATTGGCTCAGCTGAAGGAGAGTAGTCACACCATAAGCATAAGAGATCCTTGAGATAACTGAGGGGACAGATAGGAATTTCAGATACTCTTTGGAATATGAGCTATTCCTCATCATCTCTGAAGAATATACCAAAAGGATCTTTAATTACTTGCCCTGCAATATATGGACCACCAGGGGACAGGGATAGATCTAGAACTGAGAGATCAGAAGGAGGACCGAACAGAGCTTCTTTTGAAAACATGATGGAGGTGTTGTTTCTTATTGCAGCGACATTCTCAGATGAGGAGGAGCCAGGATTTCTTTTGAGTTGGCTTGGCTTAGAAGGAAGAGCATATGGCACCTCTAATATAGCAGCGACACTGTTGATGAGAGCATCATTTATCCCTTCAACATAGCCTCTGTAGGTTGAACTCTAGCCATTCCATGTAGCCGAAGCTTTCCAGCTTTGAAACGAACATAGCCTTACAGCTTCCATCCTCTCTGGTTATAACCATTGTGACAGAAGCTCGATCCTTCTTTTTTCTACCTGAGATGACAACGGCTACGATCTTCATTCGGTCAGAGCAATAGTCGACTTTATGTTTGCAACATTCGACTGTGTTATCGTTGACCGCTAGTTCTTTTGAGCGCTCCTCTTCAATTTCCTTTAATAGAGCAACCTGGACTTCCACTGGTTTCTTTTTCAACTTTCTGTCTTTGACTTGAGAGGACTGAATCTTGAGAGCAAGAGAGGCATCTCTTTGACAATCAACTATCAGTTTCTCAGCTCTCTGACAGATTCTTCGATTTCAGCTTCAGTAAGGAACTCAAGTTCTGTAGAAGTTGTTTGAAGAGGGACCTTCAACCATTGACTCTCTAGATGAGAGATCATCTCTGTTATTCTCTTCATCTCTTCCTCTGACAAGTGAGATGGTCTAGAGGGCTTTCCTGGATGGTGTGCAGGGATTCTTCTTCTTCATCTTCTTCATCAATCTCCTTTAAGGAGATTGGGATTATTGATTCATCAGCTATGGCAGCTGAGATTATTTGTAGTTCCTTACCCTTAAGCACGGGAGAGAACTGTCTGGTCAGAAAATAGATAAAAAGGAGTTAGTGTTTGTTTGGGAAGAAGAAAGATAAAGGCTAGAAAGAAACAGGGGTTGGGGATTTATAGAAAGATACAGGGACAAGGGAAAGGCATACCTGAGAAGGATTCTCCTCAGATAGTGAAACGTTAATCAGGCTTCCTTCAACAGCTGCACTCTTAGATCTGCTTTGGGAAGGGGCTCCTGAGGATGTTTCATGACTCCCCCCTGCTGTGACAGATTCTTTCGAAGCTATCACTGATGATGTGGCGGCTGCAGAAAACCATAAAGATTGGTCTTCTTCATCGTCATCATCATCGTCTTGATGGTGTTGCTCTTCATCCTGATCTTGAAGATCAAGATCTTCATCTTCTTCATCCTCCTCCTCTTCTTCTTCATCTACAAAGACTTGATCGTAGGAAGAAGATGGAGGGGCTTTGTCAGCAACCTTCTCCCCCTCAACATGACAGGGAGGTTCTTCTATTTGGACTTCAGCAATAGCTTCCTCATTTTCTTCTTCGTTTAGATCTTTCTCCCCCTCTTTGTCATTATCAGATGGGGGGAGTTCAGTGGTTGAAGGAGTAGCTTTAGCAGTAGCCAGGGATCAGACTTCAGCCTCCAGATGCTCTAGACGACCTTCAATCACAGGGATGTCTGAAGTAGCTTGATGAATAAATTCAATAGCGATATTCAGAGAAGTGCGGTTAGTCTTTGTGAAAGAAGGAGGTAGAGTCGGAGCTGGTTCATTCAGCTTCTCAAGGACTTGCTATAGAATAGATGTGTAGGAGTCCATCTTCGAAGATAACCCCTGGACATCGTTGCTTAGAGTATCGAAGCGTCCCTGAAGGAGTTGAGTATCCTCCTTTACCTTGACGAGCTCTCCCTGAAGAGAGCTGAGATTTGTGAGGCTTCATCTTTGGTGGAGCAGGTAGCTGTCAATTGCTTCAGTTCTTCACCAGCGCCGTAGCACTGGTGGTTTCGTTGATGGAGGTGGTGAGAGAGTCCACCTTGACACCTAAACTGTTGACATGAGCTTCAACAGTCTCCATATTAGGACTTGAAAGAAAAGTTAGTTTCTAAGAAACAGGCTTATATGGTGAGTTGGGAGTAGTGTTTAGGGTTAAAGAATCTATCAGAGCTGAGAAACTGATAGCTGATTGTCAAAGAGATGCCTGTCTTACTCTAAAGATTCAGTCCTCTCAAGTCAAAGACAAAAAGCTGAAAAAGAAACCAGTGGAAGTCCAGGCTGCTCTATTAAAGGAAATTGAAGAGGAGCGCTCAAAAGAACTAGCGATCAGCGATAACACAGTCGAATGGTGCAAACATAAAGTCGACTATCGCTCTGACCCAATAAAGGGAGAAAGAAGAAGGACCGAGCTTCTGTCACAATGGAGATAACAGAGAGGATGGAAGCTTTAAGGCTATGTTCGTTTCAAAGCTGGAAAGCTTCGGCCACAAGGAATGGCTAGAGTTCAAAGATGCACTGAAGAAATCCAAGTCAACCTACTAAGGCTATGTTGAAGGGATAAATGATGCTCTCATCAACAGAGTCGCTTTTATATTAGAGGTGCCATCTTCTCTTCCTTCTAAGCCAAGGCAACTCAAAAGAAAGTATGGCTCCTTCTCATCTGAGAATGTCGCTGCAATAAGAAACGACACCTCCATCAAGTTTTCAAAAGAAGCTCTGTTCGGTACTTCTCCTGATCTCTCAGTTCTAGATCTATCCCTGCCCCCTGGTGGTCCATATATTGCAGGGCAAGTAGTTAAAGATCCTTTTGGTATATTCTTCATAGATGATGAGGAACAACTCAGATTCCAAAGAGTATCTGAAATTCCTATCTGTCCCCTCAGTCATCTCAAGGATATCTTATGCTTATGGTGTGACTACTCTCCTTCAGCTGAGCCAATCAAAGCAATCATTAGTCCATAATCTTCTGAACGAAGGCAAAGAGGAGAAGAAATACCTGAGTATATGATCAATCCTCCAAAGTCTTCTGTAGATAGCTGATAAATTAATTTCCTAATTCTTGTAATCTTTTAGTTAAACATACAGTAGTTAGTTCCTCACTTGTACTTGTAATTTTCATACCTTGTAATTCTATCTTTGAATTAATGAAAATTTCAGTGAAGTACTTAACTCTATTAGTACTGTAAAAGATCCCTCAAAATAGTAATTGGGACATGTATGTTATGAGTCCTGATTATTCCATTTGATACACAATGAAGTCTTTATAGACTGCATAAGCTAAGAAGAGTCGAATTGCTTAGAGCCTAGCCACAGGGGCAAAGGTTTCATCATAGTCTATGCCTTCCTCTTTTCTGTATCCCTGAGCAACAAGTCGAGCCTTGTTGCGAGTTACAGTTCCATGTTCATCTAACTTGTTCCTAAACACCCATTTGGTGCCTATAACTGTTTTATCAGATGGTCTAGGAACGAGATTCCAAACTTTGTTGCGAGTGAACTCAGTCAGATCTTCTTACATAGCGCTGACCCAGTTTGGATCTCTAAGGGCATCATCAGCCTTCTTTGGATCTATTAAAGAAATAAAGTTGACAAAGAGACAAATATTACCTGAACTTCGTCGTGTCTGAATACCTGCATCGGGATCACCAAGAATTTGATCTATGGGGTGATCTCTGGTCTATCTCTGAGCAAGAGCATGATCGCTCATTTCAGAGGTTGGATCAACAATAGGAATGTTACTGATGAAGAAGCTTGAGGTTTATCAGCTATTAATTGTTGAGTGTCAGACAAACCATTGTTTTCTTAGAGGTGTTCAGACGAAGATGGATCTGATGGAGGAAGTGTGTTTAGAGGCTCAGCTGAAACCCATGAGATGGATTCAGCGTCCGGAGGTATGATGTTTGGATCATCATCAGCAGTAGGAGGATTTGTGTGCTGATGGTTTGAAAAGAAGGGTTATGTTTCTCTGTAGTGAGAGAACATCCAAGCATTTAACTCTTCATTGTCAGCGATTGTTTTAGAGTTCGCTGAGCGAGTTTCATCAAAAGTTACATGAATTGTTTCTTCCACAGATTGTCTTCTCTTGTTGAAAACTCTATAGGCTTTGGAGATAGAGGAATATCCAAGAAATATTCCATCATCAGCTTTTGGGTCGAACTTTTTTTATTTTCTTTGTTGTTTAAGATAAAGCATTGATAACCAAATATGTGAAGAAAACTGATAGATGGTTTTCTTCCATGAAAAAGTTCATAAGCTGTCTTTCCAAATCGCTTTACGATCAACCATCTGTTTTGAGTAAAACATGCAGTGTTTACAGCTTCAGCCCAAAATTGAGTAGGAAGGTGAGAATCGCTGAGTATTGATCTAGCAACTTCAATGATCGTTCTGTTTCTTCTTTCAGCGACTCTATTTTGCTGAGGTGTTCTTACTGAAGAGAAGTTATGAGAGATTCCCTTGTTCTCAAAGAAATTGTTTTGAGAAATTTTTTTGAATTCAGTTCCATGATCACTACTTATTGAATGAACAATAAGATTATTTAGCACTTCCATCTTCTTAACAAAAGATATTAGTTCTTCTGGAGTATCACTCTTCTAGGGAATAAAGATAACCCAGGTATAGCGAGAGTATTCATTTACAATGACAAGTGTATACTTCTTTCTAGCTATTGATTGGATGTTGACAGGGCCAAACAAATCCATATGCAAGAGTTGAAGAGGACTTGTCACTAAGGAAACTTGTTTAGACTTGAAACTAGCTTTTGTCTGTTTTCCTTTTTCACATGCTGAGTAGAGAGATTCTTTAGCATATGAGTGCTGAGGAAGACTAGAAACCAGTTCCTTATATGAGAGAGAATTCAGGGTTTTGAAGTTTAGATGAGAGAGCCTTTTGTGCCATAGCCAGTTGACATCAGAAGAGACTTTGGAAAGAAAACATATGTTTTCAGTGGAAGTAGAGTCCATATCTATTACATAGACATTTTCTTTACGATAACCACTGAGAGCAAGTTTTCCTTTCTCATTTACCACTGAACATGCTTTCTTGGTAAAGCGAACTTCATAGTCTTTGTCACATAGCTGACTGATGCTCAGAAGATTGTGCTTCATTCCATCTACATAAGCGACTCTTCTGAAGGTAGTTGTTCCATTGCTGAGGACACCAAACCCTCGGGTATATCCTTTTCCATTTCCACCGAAGGTCACAGAGGGACCTTTCTCTTCCTTGTATTCAGTGAGCAGGTCTTTTTGTCCTGTCATATGACGAGAGCATCCATTATCGAGATACCAGATGCCTTTTGATCCCTGCAAACATAAGGAAGATTAAGCTTTGTTTGGTACCCACTTTTCAATGGGTCCTTTAGGGTTAGTGGAGATGGAAGGTTCAACAATCTTCACAGCAGATGAAGATTCAGCTTCAGTGGTAACCTTCACCTTGGTTAATTTCTTAACCTTAGTGGTATTTTTCACCTTGGTAGATTTTTCAGCTTTGGTGACCTTCTCAGCCTTGGAGGCATTCATCTTCACTTTAGCTGATTTATCAGCTTTAGTGGCAGTTGGACATTTGCTTGCGATATGGTCAGTAAATCCACGGTGATAGCATTTTCTATATTTGAAAGTGGTTTTAGGACCATGAGTAAAAGGTTTTGAGAATTTAAGATGAGCAGGTCCAGCTCCAAGAATGCTTTTTGCATGAGATCTGGGAGGTATTTTCATTTCTTCATATCTTTTAGGCTTAAGATCAACCTTTAACTTTGGAGGACAGAGATCAAATATTTCTATCACAGAGATAAACGATTGATTCGCTGAAGGTTTAGAAGGAACTTTCAGCTTTGCTTTCTTGGTAGTCTTCTGAGGACGAAGAATGGATTTTCCTTTATCCGCGGACTTAGAGCCTTTGGATATTTCCTCAGGGATGGGATTAGAAGATGATGAAGGATAAAACTGATTATAATAAGTGTCAGAGATAGAAGAGACAAACGTTCAAAACTTAAGCAAGGAACTGTCTTCTTTATGCTCATCCTGTGGTTTCCCAAAACCAAGACCGGTTTTTATCACCGCCAGGAGCTTGAGCGTTTATTATCTCAGTGATCTTTGTTGAGGAATTGCACCATTTTTCAACAGTAGCCTTTTCTGCTTTTAGAGCAGCGATGGCTTGTTCGCGTTCTATGCTGATGATTTTATTTACAACAACTTGATCTTTAAAACTTTCCTCTAAAAGAGTCAGTTCTCTGATCTTTTCATGGCATTTTTCCAGTTGTTCAGTTAAATCATTGTTTTTGCTTTCATCTAGATATTTGCCGTTTAGAGCATTGCAAAGATCAATCGTCAGCACATCAACTGCGCGACTTCTCTCTGATTCAGGTAGAGAGGGATTAGTAGAGATAGATACCTGAGATGATATATAGCTCATAGAAGTATCAGTTGGTTCTTCCACTTCTTCTTTAATCTCAGCCATGAGGCAGAGATTAGCGACTTCTTCTTCATCAGAACTTGATTCTTCTGATTCATCCCAGTCATGTTCTTCAGCGATGAGACCTTTACCTTTTCGCTTGTAGTTTTTCAACTTTTGATATTTCTCTTTCAGCTTAAGGTATTTGTCATCGTTGGTTCTTCTCGAGGTAGAAGGTTTGAAGACTTTCTTCGACCTGCACTCACTTGCAAAGTGTCCAATCTTTTCACAGTTAAAGCAAGTAGTAGTAGCCTTATTAACAGGGGTTGATTTTAGCTTGTCAGTGAGGGAGAGAGGCTTATTTCTTCGAAAATTGCTCTTTCTTGCAAATCTCTTAAAAGAGTTTGTCAAGAGTGCTAAGGACTCGTCAAACTCTGAAAGATCAGTGTCTGATAGATCCTCAGATTCAGAATCTAACTCAGTGATGGTGAGAGTAGATTGCTGAGATGGAATTATCTCCGAAGAGACTAAAGCAATAGGAGTGCTTTTGGAGTCTTTAGAATCTTTCACCAGATTCTTCTTCAAAACATTTGATTGCTCATAGTTGAGCAATATTCCATACAAGGTGTTGAGAGAAAGAGAATTTAAGTCTTTTGTCAACTTAAGACATATTGAATAACTGTCCCAGTTGTTAAGCCCAGATTAATAGTTGATAAATAATCACACAACACAATAAAAACAAGAGATAAATAGATCAAATCAACATACCACAGATCTCTTGATTAATCAGATGAATACGTGTGTGTGTTCTTGGTGTATACAGATACCTCGTGTAGAATACAGAGAAAATACAACCTCTTCTGTTTTTCTTATGCAAATACACTTACTAAACCTAGAAAATAAAACTATTTAGACTTAGGTCAACATGACCTAATCATTATTAACTATTAGCTAAAATACCCCCTAGAGTATTAAACACTATTATAAACTAGACCCCATTTATAATTTAATCTTGAATACAATTATTGATCCAACAATCTCCCCCTTTGGATTCAAGATTAAAAAAAAATTCCCAATTATCTTCGGGTCTTCACTTCTCTTGAAAACTGTATTTGATATGACGTTGACAACTTCAAAGCTTGTAGCTTTACACAGTATTCATCTTCCTCTTTCTTTAAATAAAGTGTCCTTCTGATGATCAAATAAGCTCAGACACTTTGATATAAGCTCAGACACTTTGATATCTTTGAATTCTTCTTCAGTTCAAAAATTCTTGTATTCTCCTCCTTTGTGTATTCTCCCCCTTTTTGTTGAGTGGTGAGAATCATCATCATCAAAACATAGCAAAATAAAGTAGAAATTTCACCCCCAAATCATCAATGAAGCGCGGTCTTCATGTATAGATCCCTGTGTGGAAATAAGAGCAGTCTCCCCAGATAGAGAGAGTGATTATTTCAATTTTTGTAGATTCAAATAAATAAAAAGTGGTAACCCTGAATCAACAAATGGCTCAGTTTGGAATGCCTGTCAGTAACACACAGTCACTAAGTAACACAAAGTTACTATATAAGGAGCTGGTTTTGACGTTGGCTCCCCAGGACTTCCATTCAGTCATCGAATAACACATAGTTATCTATGAACGTTCTGACATAAAACAAATTTCTGTGTGCTCGTGCATGTGTATGAAAGAATTAAGCACCGATGATTGCTTTTCAATGTAGGCTCAAAATATGTAAACTTGTTGAGACAACAATGAGAAAAGGTCGAAGGTGGATCAACGTTCCTTTTTTTCAATATTAGTATCTTCCAAATGAAGAACCAATAGCGTATGTCCTGCGTCCCCAGAAAATGTGAAACATTCTCTTTTTGAGAAAAAAAATGAGTAGCTGGTGGGGTTGTATGCAAGAGATGGCATGGGCTAGGCGCCTTTTTCAATGTCATTCACGAAGAAATGTGAAACAACAGACAATGTGGCTGCCCGGCTCAGAAAGAAGTTTGGTGCAGAGTTTGATATTATTTTACTCTGTTCTCTCACCTTCTTTCTTTTAATCTTTTAATTTCACTTCTAACCAATCTCTCTTTTCCATTTTACCTCTTCACACACCAACAGTCAAATCTTTTGACCCCTCTCCCCTCAATCACTCAGGAAATACTTCCTGGGTAGGAAACACTGGTTATCGTGAATCCATGGAAGTTATGCTAAGCTCTCACACTGAATCCCATGTACTTTCCTAAAAGAACGTGTTGTTCAACAACCTTTTGTACATGTAAGCACAAAGGAATACAAATAAACATGAAGAATAAAATGTTGGAGAATTCAAAAACATTTGTGTGTTTAACTATGCTATTCTCCCCCTCAAACTAAAAGTGGTTGACAATTAAGTATCCAAAAATCATTTAAAATCACACTTCACAATTCATGAAAATCTTTTGAAGAATAGGAAGTGGTTTGAACATTTAAGAAACAATTTTTCACAAGTGAAAGTTGTTCATCTTTCAACAAGTGATAAAGTGCAAGGATTAGAAAGATAGACCTGTAAATCAGAATCCTTAACTTCCCCTGGAATGAATATTTTCATTTAAGTGTTCTCCCCCTTTATATCTGTAAAACAACAGTTCATCAGAAAAATATGACAATGATAGTAAAAATCATATTTATCTCCTCCCCCTAAGAGATATAACAGTTGGCTCCCCCTCAAATCAAAAACTTCTATAAAAGATGTTATCATTTAAGCATCCTATCAGAAGAAAACATTTAAAAACGGGTTCTGAACTCTAGTATTCAACAGACATTTACCTATTCTCCGGTGAGAATAGTATCATTCATTTTTACCAATGAAGAACGAGTCCTAAGCTGTTGTACTTAGAAGTCATTGTTTTGACAATGAGGCAAGAGTCCTGATTTGTAGTAATCAGAAGTCATTGTTCTTTCTCCCCCTCAAACCTTGGGTGCCTGCAACACAGATTTAGCTTTTGGTACCCACTGGTAATTTGGTCCTAATGGGTTAGTTGCAGTTCTAGTGGGAGAGATAAAATAAGAACCATACTAGTTATTCACATAATCTTTGTTAAAAAAATCATTTGAACCACAATAGGAACAACTAATTTTCTTTCGAGCTAACCTGATTAGTTGATTGATAGTGTAAACCAGATCAAGTTTGCCAAAAGTTTTACCTTTCGGAGCATTGTTCCTTTTAGCATTTGATGTATACACAAATGATTTATCGGTCTTTTTCTCCTCAGAAGATCCTTAAACTCTCCAGATCCAATTTTCTCTATCTTTTTCTTCATCATCCCTTCTCCAGAACCTTTTCTTCCGAGACCTGTTCTTTTTGAAATTACCTGACCCGTCAACATTTTTGTCAAAGAAAAGGTTAGAAGGACGAATCTGATCTTTAAGTTTAGAAGTATGATCATCAATTACATCAAACAAAGGATTATTAGAAACATTATTAAAAATTGAAATTGCTGTTGAATTGAATGAGCATTCGAATGCAGTTAGATCATCTCTCGGTGATCGAGCTATTGAGTCTGGCGTCTTGTGCTCAGTCAGCTTCACTTTGAATGCGATCTCTTCAAGTTCCTTTATCTTTGACGACAAACTATTTCTTTCCTTTGCAATCAGATCAAACTTCTTATGCAACTCAGATTTTGCATTCTTCTCCTTCAAGATGTTTGTTGACAACTCAGATTGCTTTCTTGTCAGCTTAGCTATCTCAGTCTCTAGATCTTTCTTTTCTTTAGACAAGTCTTTATTGACATCTTTCTGCTCAACTTTCTTCTTCTCATTCTCAACCTTATCTCTCTCCAGAATGATAACTTTCTCAAAGTCTGAAACTTGTTGAGAAAGCTTAACACATTTAAGCTCTAATGATTTCTTCTCTTCAAAGGCTTTTCTTGAGAAATCAAAGAATTTCATAGCAAATTCTTTTCTTTCTTTCTCAATTTTCATCATCTCATCTTGAGCTTTTGTGTTGTTTCTGTCTTGGGTTGCCTTTTCTTTCAGCATATTAATCTCAACTTCAAGACTGAAAACTTTATCTTTCAAAGAATCTCTTTCAGCAAAAATTCGAGAATTCATCTTTCTAAGTCCTTCAGATGTTTCACTAGCATTGTTTGCTCTTCTTCTAAGCTCATCAAGCTCTTTTTGCATTAAATCCATCTTTGACCACGTAGATCTTGAATTAAGACTTTCAAAACCTTCTAATTTAGCTTGAAGATTTAAAAATCTCTTTCTCTTTTGACTCAATAATTCCTGCAAAATTAATCTTTGAGTTAGAGATGCATTCTGAGCAAACGAAGTCTTTCTTTAAGAATTTATCATCTTGCAATTTATCAATTTGTTCAAGAAGAGATGAGTTCTGAATCTTCATATTTTGATTTTCAGCTTCTAGTGCTGGAATCTCTGGCATATATGCTAAAGCACAGGCTCTCTTAGTCAGCACTGTATTTCCCTTTTCGTCTATGTAAGGCATGATGATATCTGTACCACTTAAATCAACTCGTAAGATCTTAGAATCAAGAATCAGATAAAAACTACACTAAAAAATTTTCAGAAAAATAAATTTCCAAAAATAATCAAATGCAGAATTTGCAAACAGTATAAAACACAAAACACCTATAGATAAAATCAAATAAATAATACTGAAAAATGAAAATAAGAAAAACTGGCGCAAGTCACTAAATCCGCTAGGAACAGTAGCGCAAAAGACAGTTTTGCGCTAAGCAAAGATGGCGCGAAATTCAGTTATGCGCTAGAGGTTGTGGCGCAAATTATAGTAGAGCAAAAATCAGAAACTCACTAAGGTTAGAAGAATAGTGATGTATGCTCGTTTTGCGCGAGAAGTGGGTTGCGCGAAGTATGACTTTGCGCGAAGAGAAGGTGGCGCAAAGAGAGGTTTGCGCGAAAGACTGATGGTGCAAAGAAACCAAGTGTCGCGACCGGTGTCTTGCTTCGATCGGTGTGTTTCTTGACTGGTGTCCTGTGCGACCGGTGTCCTCGACCGGTGTCCCCGTCCGGAGTCTGTCCGACCGGTGTCTGCGACCGGTGTGTGACCGGTGTCTCCCCGATCGGTTTGGACTGGTGTTGACCGGTGTCGTGTGTGGTGCAGAAGACAACTTTGCGCCAAGAGAAGTTGGCACAAAAGGTGAGAACTCCAGGTACGCGCTAGGAGGCAATGGCGCAAAACTAACTTTGCGCTATGCACTTTGAAATACTTGAATCTGGCGAGAAGGAATTATGAACTTGCGCAAAATGGAATTCTTGAACAAACTAACGAGTTCTTCACTGTTCGACCCAGTACTCGATTTTCAATCCAGAAAACACATCAAACGATTAAAACTCAGTGCAAAAATCATACTATATATTCACAAACATACTACGAATGAAACCCAATCAAAATAAATGATTAAAAACAGTTTTTATGCTTCAATTCGAATGGAACAATAGTCGATAGTTTCATGAACACAGTATTCAAAAAACATCAAAAGCCAATCGATTGATGTTTTTAGCAGTAAACAGACAATCTAATATTGTTCGATAACATAAAACACACATAATCAAATCGATTTTATGCACATAAACACAGTAAATCATGAAATCGATTTTCACACAGTAGAATTTTCGAAAACCCTGTTTAATCCAAAAAGCTTGACTCTTTGGCTCTGATACCAGTTGTTAAGCCCAGATTAATAGTTGATAAATAATCACACAACACAATAAAAACAAGAGATAAATAGATCAAATCAACATACCACAGATCTCTTGATTAATCAGATGAATATGTGTGTGTGTTCTTGGTGTATATAGATACCTCGTGTAGAATACAGAGAAAATACGGCCTCTTCTGTTTTTCTTATGCAAATACACTTACTAAACCTAGAAAATAAAACTATTTATACTTAGGTCAACATGACCTAATCATTATTAACTATTAGCTAAAATACCCCCTAAAGTATTAAACACTATTATAAACTAGACCCCATTTATAATTTAATCTTGAATACAATTATTGATCCAACACCAACTTTCAGAAGACATTCTAAGAATTTTGTTAGGACCTCAGAATTAGAATAGGTCCTGCCAATGGTTCTTAGATCAATGATTAAGCAGTTAAACCGCTGATGAACATCAGAGAGAGATTCAATCTTACCAGCGATAAAACTTTCATACTGTCTTACCAAGTTAATATTTCGAGTCTCTTGGATTTCAGTGGTGCCTTCATATTGAATACATATGGTTTCCCATATTTCTTTAGAAGTTTTAAGATGTATGATGGAATGGAAAACTTCATCAAGCAGAGCCATAGAGATAATGGTTTTTGCCCTTGCATCTATACCAACCTTCTTTTTGTCTTCATCACTCCATTGTCTGATTTCCTTAGCAATATAGCGTTCAGGAATAAAAGGAGTGGTGGCAGTAGCTGGAACAACAGCTATGATTTGGAAAGGTTCATAGTGTCCGTTTGCTACGTACTCAGGTATAGTGGGATCTGCACCTTCAAGAAATAGCATCATTCGATTTTTCTAGAGAGAAAAGTTATCTCTGCTAAATCGAGGAGGTTTAGAAAGTCAACCATTATCATAGTAGTTTGTGTTTGTGTTAAGTGCCATTTTAGAATAGCAAGGAAGAGAATAAAGAAAGATCTTGTTTATCAGATTAAACAGTGTGCTCTGATACCACTTGTTGGTCCCGGAGGTGCTTAACAAGTTTGTAGAAGGGGGGGGGGGGGTTGAATATAAACACATAATTTAAAGTTTAATAAATTGTTTATTGATAAATCAAACACAATTTACAAGTCTGTTGCGAAATAAGATTAAGTAGAACCCAATCTAAACAAACTTAAGAAAAACTAAGATGGTTGCACAAGAATATCCATCTAAGAAAAACTTAAGAAGAAACTCTCTAATACTTAAAACTCGCAAGTAACTATTCACTTTGAAACGCGCTAATAGAGACGTGCGCGTTTCCAAAACTCGCTAGACACTACTTGCGCGTTTGAGTAAACTCGCAAACCACGACTTACGCGTTCCAACACTTAGAAAATTTTCTTAGATTTTCAAACTCACACGACGAACAAACTCGCAGAACCCTGTTCCTGATAAAACTCGCAGACTTCAACCTGCGAGTTTCTAGAACTCGCTAATAACGCCTTGCGCTTTTGAAACCAAAAACAACCCTTCGACTTGCGCGTTCTTCCAGATGAGTCTTGCGCGTTTGTCCGATGAACTTGCGCGTTTTGAAGATCTTGCGCGTTCTTGAAGTTTTTCGAACAAAAACTTGATTTTCACTTTAAATTCGATTCAAATCTCCACCAAATGATCTGAAACTTTGCAGATTTCCTCTAAATCATGATTCGAACCGATTACAATGCAAAGATTACAAACCAAAACAACAAAAGTACAAGATTGATCTATGTAACAGTGCTCTAAAAACTCGTGACATAAAACTCAATAAAATCCAAAAATTCATGAAAATTACAGTGCATTTCGTGAAATTAACTATACAAACTCAATCTATTACATTCATCGATCACTAATAAACCAATTACAACTCAAAATTCACACTAAAACTCAAAAACGAATCTGATTTTAAATAACACAGTGTCGAACCAAACTTTTTCTAATTCTTGATCTGATTTCACTTTTGGATCTGCTCTGATTCCAATTGCTATTCCCAGATTCTAGTTCCTATTCACAATCAAACAAACATAAACAATATGTCAATCAAATTACCAGTTTGATTAATCTTTCAAATCCAACGATTACACTTTCTCTCTCTAGAACTCACTCTATCTATCTAACGTATTCTCTCTGTGAATATAACTCTCAGATTCTCAATAAGACTTGTTAGAACTAAAAACAGAAATACAAGGCTATTTAAACCTACAACTAAAATACAAAGAAACTAAAATACAAATACTTTGACTTTTATTACAAATAGACTTTGACTTTGATGAGTGTTGACTTTCTCAGCTTTGACTTCTTACACTTTGACCTTCAGTCTTCTTGATCTTGTATCCAACATATTTATGCTCTAACAATAGAGAAAGGGGGATTTAGAGAATATAGAAAACAAGGGTTTCTATGAAGGTTCAAGAATAGAGCACACTCTCAGATGGAGAGGTAATCTTTCTATTTATACCCTATGCATTAAATGCATGGCAGAGTACTTTACACGTGTCATTCATTGATTGGCTTTGGGAGTCTGACTTTGGGAGACATGCTTTCGGTCGTATCATGAACAGTGTAGTTGACAGAGTTGTTGTACGAATTGTGGCAGAGGTATGTCCGTTCTGACACATCGTACTGGGCGTGCAAGGTAAGACAAAAGAGACTTGAGGCATAAGTTAAATGATCATTGATCGCTGAATATCTCTTCCTTCAAAGATACATAGAAGTTCAGCTATCGCTGAAGCTTTTCCTCAGGTTTCTTCGCGTATGAGTAGAGTCGTCTTCGCTTCACTGATATTCGCATCAGGTCACTAGTAGACTTGTCATTGTTCAGCAGCTTCGTCTTCGATTCAACTATGAACATCTGTTGGCGCGAAACTTGTTTTCAGGGATTACGTTTACTGTGTTACATCAGAAACCATCAGCGATAACTGAACAGACTCAGTCTGATCGCTGATAGTGAAACAGTAATAGATATAAATGTTTATAAGAAAGATCATCAGTGATAACTGAACAGACTCAGCTTGATCGCTGATGGCGAAACACTAATACATATTAATAACCGTAATTTTCACTAAGTATAGAAGAGGGTCGTTATCAAATCACTGAGAGAGTATGGATCAACACTATAGGCCTAATGAGTTCAAGGTTTTCAACTAATATGCCGATTTAAACTTTTATAAAACTTTCAAATACATAAGCTTTATAACTATTGATCGTGCGGTAAAATCCACTACCGATCTCTCGATAGGTTGAAAATTGGTCACCGACGCTACACATATAAAACTATTTCCAAAATTCGTTTGATCAATATTTACGTAAATAAAACGGTAACAAAAGGTGTGTAGAAAAATTTACACTATAAACATGAAAATAAATTCATGCGCCCCAACACGTGTAATAAATGTTTGTACCACTCCAAAAGAGAACTTCACAATTTTAAATTTAAAAATTTCCCTCCTTAACCAAAAATGTTGTGGCATAAAATTTTCGACAAGTCCCATATGCATCAGTTTATTCCCTAAAACTCGGTAAAACGATAGGGACGTACATAAATATCAAATCATGTTCAAATTTGGGTCGCACGGGTAAAACGCACATGTCCAAAATAGTAACTACAACGACATGTAAACTGATATTAATTTAGTGCATTGCGAAAAATTTCTAACAGTAAAATCAATAACTGAAATATGTTCAGAACAAAAGTTCTATCTGAAATAACATAAATCTTTTATATGTTTACTCACACCAACAGTATAATTTGATCCAAATACGAATAGTGTACAATGATTAATACTTGTATAAGGCTCAAAGATAAAGCACGTGATATTGGGACCTCCCCAAAATAACATATGGGATAACATCTATTAAGAAAACCCATAAGTTAACGCACGCAATAATGCATGTACACACGTTCCAAAATTTATCTACGTGACATAAAAAGTCGTACGATAAGACACCATAAAACCCAACCGAATTTTCATAAAACTCATTAACGCTAAAATCGAGCGGTGTCAAAATTTTCATTTCCTAACATAAGAAACATAAAACGACAATAAGTCTAAAAAGTTAAAATTCCAAAACCACAACGTACGATAAAATGATCCTTTCTAACAAAACCTTTATGAGACACGACGCCCAATAAGCTCGTAAATTTACACGCAATAAAATTAAAACCCACGCATTTCGAAGTACACTCGCGCGTCCAAAACGTCGCAAAACAATATTCCATAAAATTCAACACGACTCGTACAAACTAAAATTTCCAAGAAAAAATTCCAACTAAAAAAAACATGGGAACAACTCTTCCTTTAAAACCTTAACATACGTGGAGGAGATCCAATGTCAAGGCTAAAAATCCTACAATTACGTCCAATACACCAAATGACATTAAAACACGGATCTTTATAATATCCAAAAATAGCGTTAAACACAGAACAGGGACGGGGAGATTTTCTATATAAATTTGCAATTACATGCAACAAAACAATTCCATGCATGCTTAAGCTCACGGTTTAAAATCTGATGAGTGTTAAATGTTTTACCAAGACTTTGTGACGTAACTCACTTTATGCCTTGAAAATATGAGAAGCAATTTATGCAAACTTATTTAGAAATAAATTTCGTGCATGAATTTGGTCGGCACTTAACATCGCGAAGTCACGCTCCTCAAACTCATACTATTGTCATCCGAATGTTCAACATCTTAAAGCAATACTCGAATATTTCATCGGTTCACCTTATAATTTCTCCTCGAATAACGTCAATTCCAAAAGTCTAAGGTTCTACCCCAACCAATTGTCCTGACCCACAATGATCAACTTCCATCATTCATCATGTCTTAACTGTCACTACAAGTGACAGCGCTATAAACATTAACTTCTTCGAGCCACTACTCCTCGGAAACTCATTCACTACCCCATCGATCCTTACACAAGGGCGGTTCAAGCACACACATGTAACATGTAAGTTCACTACGACACTGGCCAGTCGCAATTATGAACGTACCGTACATGATTATCCTTGCTACCCTCGTCATGATTCCCGATTCTAGTGACTCCATCAACTTCAAAATATCTTATCTTAGAGTGTCTAGTAGTGCAATCTTATTTTCTCATACTTAGAAGAACGCCAGTTTGAGTCTAGGCATCAAAAATCAACACCTAAATCTCTCAAACTTAAGCTCTGATAGCAACTTGTAACACCCTCAAATCTGGAAATAGAAACTAATTTAAAATTTTCTAAATACACCAATAAATGATTCATCTACAATCACAATTTAAGATTTATCCGCAATACACACATTCATTCTATATATACACTCTATAATAAGGACGGGTGCTACTAAAACCCAATAATAGTCACTATCTCCAAACTGCGGAAGACTTCACCAAATACTTACACTTGTGAGAAACTAAGCAAGTCTCTTCATAGTACTGCTAGAACCAAACCCTCAACTGGAACCTGATGCACATGTCGACAAATAAAAAGGTTAGGCTTAACGCCTAGTGAGCTCAAGAGTTTTCAACATATATAAATCAATCGTATAAAAAGGAAGAATACAACTGAAATCATAATCTTTCAAAATGATATGCTTCAAATGTGAAACGACTTGTTTTCAAATAATATGCATTTTAGACGAATGAGGCACCATAATAAACGTTTTCCAAACCCAATGGTTTTAAGAACTAAGACCCCAAAATTACACGTTCCTTCGTAAATTAATTTCAACACATAACTCACTCAAAATGAGAAGAGAAAGAAGACTCCCAATTTATAAACGAGGATAAAACTTTATATCCCGAAACACCCAAACACGGGTGGGGTATAATACTCAACCCAGAAATCATGGATAATATCCATATATACAAAACGTCACCAAAAGCTTGGATAAAAAACTCAATACCCAAAAACAACACCTTTCGGTGACGGTGGATACCCGAATTCAATCGAGACTGGCGGACAAACAAAGTTAAGCCATTTATCAATGTTCTCGAGCTTCACATAGAGCCATGGATCCCCGTATACGACTCCCAACCGAGCTACCACTGCCAGATACCCAAATGACCCTAGTGTCTACTCGACCTCTAATGAGTGTCACCACAAAAGCCACAAGTCTCCGTATCCGGATAACCATGGGCACCACCACGAGACTTAGCTCCGTATACGGCTCTGCAGAGCACCACCACAAGCTTACATAAAAACATGACTTGGAGATCACTCACTAGACTTCAAACGCGGAAACTAAATTCCACGATGAGTAACTAGACTGGATTACAAACGGGCATCGAGTTCAACCACCCACGATCTATAGCTCGAGACCTTCAATAGAGGTTGCACGGTTATCGAGTTCAACCACCAACGATCTATACCTCGAGCTCCCGCTATCCATAAACAATATCCAGTCCCAACACGAGGATAAAGTCCCCAACTAAAACAACTGACTGACTCATATGCCTATGGATCCAATGCATTACAGTCTAAAACGTTACATGACTCAAACGAATGACCTAATGCATTCAAAACATGTAACTCTCAATTAAGATGCAACTAAGTACACCATACGTCCAAGGATCCTCAACGATCTACCAAAACCGAACAAATGTTCTAAAGACTCCACCGAGTACAAATCAACCCCCAAGAGGCTTAATAGATGTTTGGCTAAAACACGAGAGCCAATATGGTTACATAAACCAAAATACACATTTTCTCAAAATCTTTGATTCTCAAATTACCATTGGCCTTCGGCCCAAAACCCAAAAGGACTTACACATTCGTACTTTTCAAAACATCCAATTTCATGAATGATACATAAAACTAGACAAACACTAAAAATGCATTTTTGACCAAATACCTAGTTATGCAATGATTCATCAAAACCCATTCATTTATGACATATTTATCGAAATGCCCAGAAATAATAAAGATGTGTGCTATATAAGTTTGTAAAGTTAAACACTTTCAAAATAACCAAACTTATCAACAGTTAACAATTTATTGTAAGACGTAAAACCCTTTAAAATAAACATTTTGGCATGTACACCGTTTTCACAAATCAACTTGAACTCACCTTGCTAGATTTAGGCTAAATCTAGATTTTACCCCACTTTGAGCTTCCTTGACGAAACTTGAATCCTCCAAGCCAAAACCTCCAAAAACTAGATCCAAACATTATCAACCGTAAATAACCATATTCAACCATATAGAAACATTCCCCAAACATTTATATCAAAACCTCAACTTATACCCAAAACCCAAATTTTGACCTAACTCCTCCAAAATCTTCCAAACCGAAAATGAAGAAACATAATACTTAGGAAACCATCAATGGAGCATTTATGTCACCTAATATGGTTTAGAGATGGATAGGATGAACTTACCACTTAGGTTTTGGTGAAAACCTAGAAAACCTAAAAATCTCTTAGTTTGGAGATGAGAACTTCGTCTTCCAACAAAAGGTGAAATCACTTGCATGAGGTAGGGAAGGAACACTCTAAACTTCATGGAAAAGCCTCCAAAATCGATTAGGGTTTATGTAGGGAGAAAGGGAAACGTTTTGGGAGAGAAATGGAATAGGGTAGAAATGGGAAAATGAGAAGATTTGCTGAACGATCGCACATTTAAGACTCTGGTACCCGTGGGCAACAATGCCCATGCGACTATGACCATGTCAATGTTGCAGGGCATAGTCGCTTGGCTTGTACTGTAGGTACTCTCCCACCTGCGACATTTCCAGATGACAGTGACACTGTCATAGTCGCTTGGCATAGTCGTCGGGCTTGTACCGAGCCCCAAAACTTGACTCTTTCAACTCTAAGGCCCTCGATACTCTTAGGAACTTTAACCGATGCCTTTACAAGTCACATAAACGTTCGGATGACATTTATTTACCAAAAAATTACGGGTGTTACAGAAAACCCTCCAAGGGCTCAGGGCCGAGCTTTCCACATGAAGGCCGTCGAGGCCAAGGAATCCACCGACGTGGTATCGGGTATGTTTCTCCTAAACTCCATACCTGTTCGTGTGTTATTTGATTCTGGTGCTAGTTTCTTTTTCATGTCTGAATCTTTTCATCAAAAGCTTGCCAATCCCACTAGTAGCTTAGTTGATGTTTTAGTGGTAGAGATAGTGAATGGTAGTCAAGTAGTGATCCGATACGTTTTGAAGGATTGCTTGATTGTCATCAAAGGGAAGAAATTCTCAACTAATCTGATGCCTATGGTTATTGGTGGATTCGACGTGGTGGTCAGTATGGATTGGTTGACGGAAAATCATGTCGAAATCCTATGTTCCAAGAAACTGATCCGACTCCCTACGGCAGATAATGAAATGGTAGTTGTGTGTAGAGAAAAGAGGAAGGGCGATGTGGCGATTATCACTATGTCTAAGGCGCGTAGATGCTTAGTGAAGGGGTGTTCGACTTTCTTAGCCTATGTGATCGACACCAAGCTCGAAAAGAAGAAGCTTGAAGACGTGAGGGTGGTGCGTAAGTTTCCTAATGTATTCCCGGAAGACTTACCCGGTTTTCCGCCCGATCATCAAGTAGAATTTCGGATTGACTTGGTACCGGGAGCGACTCTGATTGCTCGAGCCCCTTACCGATTGGCGCCATCAGAAATGCAAGAAATGATGGCTCAACTTCAAAAGATGCTGGAGAAGGGTTTTATGAGGCCGAGCTCATCACCTTGTGGAGCTCCGGTATTGGTTGTCAAGAAGAAGGATGACACGATGAGAATGTGTATCGGTTACCGTGAACTGAATAAGGCTATGGTGAAGAAAAAATATCCGCTTCCGAGGATCAAAAACTTATTCGACCAACTCTAAGGAGCAGGATGTTTCTCAAAAATCAGTTTGCGTTCGAGATACCACCAAGTGAAGGTGTGTTATAACTATATTGTATTCAAGATTAAAAGAGGGTAAAAAATGTAAATATGTAAAGTGTGAGTGTTTACTTTGTAATTGTATAGTAAAGTCAAGTAGTTGACCTTAGACTATGATAGACTAATTGGTCATGTTGACCATATAAATAGAAGGGTCAAAGTCTATGTCATTATATTGTACGTGCATTTAGAGATCAAGAACACACTGTGAAAAACACACACATATAGAGCTTGAGGGAATTATTCAAGAAATAGGTATACGACTTTATGGAGATGTTGTAATCATTGATCAATCAATAAACAAATGTTTCCTACATTGATTGTGTGTGATCTACTGAGTTAGGAATTGGAACAACAATTGGTATCAGAGCTTAATTCGACAAAATCAACAAAAACGAACTCGTACCTCTGTTTACTGTAGTTTCAATCGATTTGTCAATTATGTATTGTAATTGTGTGTCAAATTGGTTCTATAATGATCGATTGATGTTTTAGAATCAAATTGTATTGGTTAAAAACACATTTGCACTGTAATTTTGGTTTGAATTTGAGTTTTTGTGATTTTTTGGTTTTCCGAGTTCTATGCACTGTATTAGAATCAAAATGTATGTTTGAGTTTATTTCATTGTAATTCATTGTTTGTAATAGCTTTGTATAGTGATCGTGGATAAATTGGTGAAGTTTCAGATCAAGTTTCGAAGAATCAGTAAGATTTTTATCGATTTAAAGGTATTTTTCATCGAAAATTGAAGAACTCGCATGGATTACTGAAGAACTCCCAAGATCTACAAAATCCGCATAAAGAATTCACATAATACTAGATATTTGAAGAAGACAAGTAGGGAATTCGCACATAGTTAGATATGAAAAGGACAGAATTCGCATCGGCCTAGATACGGAAAGTGAAGAATTCGCATAGAGAAGCATACGAAATTCTCAGAATTCGCATTGTGCTATATACGAATTTCTCATAATTCACATAGGACATCATACGAATTCTTGTACTTTTCACATAGAAAATTGGAATATTTTCTAAGTATACAATTCGTATCGATACGGGAAGTTGAAGACCAAGAAACTTTCTAAGTGTAGAATTCGCATCTTCCTGTTGTGCGAAAAGTTCATGCGAAAATATTGAGATTCAAGATTTGGCTAAGGCAAGAATTCGCATATAATAGTGTACGAATTTCTCAAACTTTGCATACACTATCGTGAAAATTGCTCAAAATTCGCATAAAGCAGCGTGCAAATTGCTCAGAATTCGCATAAAGCAGCGTGCAAATTTCATAGAATTCTCATCTCAAGTCGTGCGAATTCCTCTTGGTGTGCGAATTTTGTTATTAGTGGTGTGTGAATTTCTCTTTGCCTGCGAATTTTAGTGATTTTCTTTTGGTGTGTGAATTGTTTGAAGCTACAGTGGTGTCAGGATTCTTACCTTAGAAATTTTTGGGAAATTTTTTTCTGAAAATTTTTAAGTGTTTTAATTGTTGATTATTCTTCGAACTAACGACCATTCCTAGCTTAATTTCAACAGATAGCAAAGATGTCTAAGGAACTTCTCTCGATGGGGTCTCAGTCTAAACCTCCCATTATTTCCATTGGCGAGTACCCTCAATGGAAGCGCCGGATGATGCAGTTATTGAGCCACAAGAACAGGGAGTATATGAAATCTATCACTAAAGGACCAGTCAATCCTTTAATCATAGTTCCTGGTCAAGCTGCTATCGCGACTTCTCCGAAAATTCCTGTTCGATACATACGGAAGCCTTATGAGTACTATAGCGACCAAAAGAAGGAGCATGCTAACATTGATGAAGAATCCCTCATTTACTTAACGATGGCAATCCCAAACGATATCTAAAACTGTGTAGATAGTCGTGATTCCGCAAAAGCGATGTGAGATGAATTAGAGAGCCAATTCCAGGGAAATGATAGGTCCATTCAGGCAAAGCTCAACCAAAGTATCAATGCCTACGAAGGATCTCATGCCAAGGAAGCTGAAGAACTGATTGATACCTACAATAGGTTCAATGTGATCTTAAATGATTTGAGGAGAAATGGTATGAACAAATCAGTATCTGAAATCAACTATAAGTTCATCAAGAACTTGAACCCAAAGTGGAAAAGTTATGCCATCAACCTTAAAATGTCAAATAACATGGCTCAAGAAGATGTAAATGATATATTCTCCACTTTATCTCAGCATGCGGATGAGGTAAAGATGTTGAGCGATGAAAAGAAGAAGGTGAAAGATTCATTGGCTCTTCTTGCGGAAAAGAAGTGGGATAAGTCAAGTTCGGGTACTGGTTATTTTTCAAAATTCAAGTGTAAGATTTCCAAGGCTTATTTGTTTGAGCTTCCCAAGTTAAGTTCTGAATCATCAGTCGAGGAGATTGAGGTAAACTCAGATGATGATGTACAGAGGTTTGATGAGAATTTGGCCTTCATTACAAAGCAATTCAACAAGAGTTTTGGGAAAAAGAAGTTTTACTCAAAGTCCAAATATGAAGGTCACAAGAAAGATAAGTTGGAAAAGTGCAAGCTCCAGTTTGGGAAGAGAGAAGAGAAGAAGGAAGAGAAGAAAGAAGAGAAAATAGATCCACAGTCTGGAAGGTGCTTCAATTGTGGTAATTTTTTGGTCACTTTTCGAAAGATTGCAAGTTCAAGCGCATAAAGAACTCAGAATATTTTGCGAAGAAGTCATTAATTGAAAAGAAAGAAGAAGATGGGAAAGTGCTAATGGCGGAGGAAGAGAACTGGCTATTCCAAAGTTTCAATGAGGAAGAAGCCCATTTTACCCAGGTCTATATGATGGCAAATCTTGAAGATGATGCTGAGCCTGTTTCTGAGCATTCGGATGGAGATTATGAAGTAAGTGTTAATACGGACAACCCTGAACTTGTTGAATGTTTACTTGCATAAATCCATCACATGGAATTTGAATTGTTAAAAAGTAAACTTAGTTTTGAATGACAATCAATGATGAATTTTCGAGAAGAAAATGCATTATTGATAGTTGTTGTTGAGGCTAAAGAGAAAGAAAAAGGCTCTTTGAAAAAGGAAAAAGAAGTTTTAAAAACTAAGATTTCGGAACTCGAAAAGGACTTAGTTAATTTAAATTCTAAAAAGGGTGAATTCAAAATCAAATTTGAAGTTTGTTTCCAAGAAAGAAACGAGGCATATTGTAAAAGTTAAACAACTGGAAGATTTGAATTTAAAAAGAGGACAGACTGAGCAAACATTGAATCTTCTAAAAAAAACTCCAAGATGTTCGATTTTTTAATGCAAAGTTGGGGTTAGGTTTGTCTGAAAACGATATCTTAAAACGAGCCCCTGAAAATATGTACAATTTTGATAAATTGGGTTCAATCGGAAAGAAGATTCCAGATATTCATATTAAAGTTGAAACTCCAATATTTGACACTTCATCAAAAGGGAAAGAGGTAATGGAAGATGATCAATCAAGTTGCACTTATTCTCAAACAAGTTTTAAAACGGTTTGATTTAAATACAATGATTTAAACAAAAGCTACAAAAACAGAAAATTAGAATTTATAGAGTTTGAGTCATTGTTTTCCACACCATTCTCAAATGAATAAGTGAACAATGAAACAATCATACCTGAGACTGAATGTCAGTACGATGAATACGAATCTAATACTGATGTTTGTGCTCAGATCCCTATATCTGAATCTGTTACTTCTGACTCTTCAAATGAAATCAAGATAGAAGAAACTTCAACTGTCATGAATTCTGAAAATCAAAATAAGTTTGTGTTAGTGCATAAATATGTTGGATCCAAGATCATGGAAGTTGAAAATCAAAAGCTCAAGTCAAAGCCTCTCAAGTAAAGTCAAAGTCAAAGTTTCTTAAAGTGGAAAGTCAAAGCTAAAGTCAATGTGTTTAGTAGTTTGTATTTTTGTGTTTGTAACAGATCTTGGGTATAAATAGATTTTGTTCTTTTGATATTTCTGGTTGCACTTATCAGAGAACATTTTAGAGAGATAAATATTCCATTGCAGAGCATCTTGTAATCGTTGAGTTTGAAGATGAATAATATGAGATTTGAAATCGAAATTCATTGTTCATCTTCATTGACTACACACATATGGGACACACAATTGGTATCAGAGAAAGCACTTAATCAGAAAATGGATCAAGAATCTAAAATTTGGTGATCGAACTCTGAAGAACTCATAGAACATCGTTCCAAGATCGATTTTGTGATTCTTTGTTGTTTTGATTGCAATTTTTGCAGTACTATACTCGTTTTATGATCTAGAACATATTTGATTTGAATTACATCATCCTATTCACAACAGATAGTATGAATTTTGGATACTTGATTGCGTTTTGTTTCGAACTGTAAACGTACTGAGTTTGTGATCGAGTTGTAATTTTTGTTGATTTTGTTGAAATTGTTTGTTTGTAATCTATTTGAACAGTGTTTGTGATCAAATTGATGAAGTTTCATAACCTAATTCTGAGTTTTGGATCGAATTTGGCTTGATTTTGAAGTTTTTGGAACGAGATCTAAGAAATTCGCATAAAGAACTGAAGAACTCGCACGAAAAATTCGCAAGAAGAACTCGCATGATCTATAGAATTCGCATGGCATTGATGTTCTAAAAAAACTAAGGAAAGAATTCGCATGAGCTTGTATACGAAACGTATAGAAATTCGCACCGCACTGTGATTAAAGAAAATCTTAAGGACAAACTTCGCATATAGTTATGTGCGAAAATTGAGAATTTCGCACACTGCAGCGTACGAAAAGTTGGGATTTCGTATCAGCCTACATGCGGATTTTAAGGATTTCGCATCTCACATCATACGGATTTTTGAGGAATTCGCATCTCAAGTCTGAATTTTTTTCTAAGTATAGAATTTGTATCGATACGGAAAGTTTGTGATCGAAAACTTGGCTAAGTATAGAATCCGCATAAGTCAAGAATTCACATCCTCCAGCGTGCGAAAAGTCAATAATTCACATCTTTCAGCGTGCGAAAAGTCAAGAATTTGCATCCTTCAGCGTGCGAATTCTAGGAATTTGCATACTTCAGCGTGTGAATTCTAGAAATTCGCATACTTTGACTTAGCGGGACCCCCGTGCTAAGTCTGCGTAAGGGAACATATTTCTGTTTGTGATTAATCGTTTTTCTGTTTTTGTGTTTATAGATCAGTGCAAGTTTCAAGATGAATTCAAAGGATGATCTTTCCATTGGTACAGATGTCAAACCACCAGTTCTGTTCAAAGGTGAATATGAGCAATGGAATGATAGATTTATGGATTTCATAGACAGACATGAAAATGAAAAATTTATCAAACAATCAATTGATGAGGGTCTGATGAAACTAGTAACTGCTATTGTACATGATGATGATCATGAGAGTTTAGATAGTAAAGATGGTACTGAGAACCAAAGTGTAAAGATCAAAGAGATTGTTGTTGATTTTGCAAGTTATACACTTGAACAAAAGAGGAGATACAAGGAAGATAAACAGGCTAGATCTTTACTTTTACAGAGTATACCAAATGAGATCTACATAAAGATTGACAGCTACAAAGCAACTGCAAAGAAAATGTGGGATCAATTAGAGAAGATGATGATGGGTTCTAAAGATGGAAATCAGATGAAAGTGGCTAACTAAATCAACAGTTATGAAGAATTCAAAGCCTAGGAGAATGAAAGCCTGGAGAAAACTTATGAGAGATTTGTCTCTTTATTGAATGAACTAACTAAGAACAAAGTGAAAAAGAAGAAGATTGAAAACAATGTGAAGTTCTTCAGTGTGTTACAACCAGAATGAAAGAAGCATACTCGGAGAAAGAAACAGATGAAAGATCTAAGTGACATTCCCTTACATGAGGTATATGAGATACTAAGGCAAAATGAGGAGGAAGTTGAAGACAAAAGAGGATAGAGGAAAAAGAGTGGCAAGCGTGTTGCTGATCTAGTTGCATTAGTAGTAGAAAAGAAGAGAAAGAGAGGAAAGATAAGAAAAAGAAAAAGAAAGTTGTGATTTCTGAGTCTACTGAGTCTGATAGTGGTAATTCTGATTCTGATGATGGTGAGAACCCCAAGCAAGCGATGATATTGCTTACCCGAGCCTTCCAGAAGAAGTTTTATAAGAAGTCGGGTTCAAACAGTCAGAGATACTCTTCAGGGTCGAGAAATAACGAACACAAGGAGAGGATAAAAGGACAAAGGAATGAAGGAAAAAGGTATGAGGAAAAGAAGCAGGAAGAGAGAAAGTATGTGAACAGTTATGAGATAAAGAAGGTGGGAGAACCAATAAAATGCTACAACTATGGAAAAATAGGTCACTTTGCCAAAGACTGTCGAAAGCCCAAAGTTCGCAACTCATAATACTACAAGACCAAAACGCTTTTGGCGAAGCAGAAAGAAGTAGGCAAAGCATTGATAGCCGAGGATGACCATTGGTTAGATTACTCTGAATCGGAGAGTGAGAGAGAAGAATTCTTCTGAAGAGGTATGATGATTCAAGTATGATGAGTCGGTTGACGAGACTTCCGAAGAGGTAAACAATTTTTCTGAATCTGAATTTTTAAAGAAAATGGAAACTATGATGGTTGAGCTTCAAGACCTTCAAACTAAGCTTAAAAAGGAAAAATGCAGAGTTGCTAAAAAGCGTCAAACAATTTTTGATCTCAACAAGGAAATTGCTAGGAATAAAAACTTGATTGACTCTTTGAACAAATCTGCTACTAAATTTGAAAACCAAAAAGCTTGTCTTGAAAATCAAATTTCTGAAAGAGTTTATAAGTTCAAAAAGTGTGAACTTGAGAAACAAGAGTTTGTTGTGACATATAATACACTTCAATTTGAAAACAAATCTTTGCTGAAAAAGATTAATGGTTTGGAAGCAAAGCTTTATGCTAGAGGTCAAACCGATCAAACCATTTATCTAAATAAACCAAAGGAAGTAACAGATTTCAAAGATAATTGGGGTATTGGTTACGATAATCCACATTATTTGAAGAAAGCTATTCGAAAGTAGACCGCTTTATATAATTTTAATTTCTTACAAGTGGTTGACAAATGTCCTCATTTGAAACCCAAATTTGTTACAAAATCATCTGATGAGATTGAGGCTAAGGAAGATGAGAACAGAAAGAACACAACCAAAATGCAACTACCATTTTGCTATAAAAAGTTGAATGATAGTTATCTTTCTAAACAACCTAAATTTCTTTCAAATGATTATTTTCAAAGCCATTCTACTGAGGAATTGGAGGCTAAACCTATTGAAGCTAAAATTTATGTATCTCCACTTATCATGGAAAGTAAATTTCTGAGCTTGAGAATACCTTAGTGGATGAGAGGATTTTGGTTGATTTAGAAAAGATTATGTTTTCCACTATGCTTTCCAATAAAGATTTAAATCTTCTAAAGTGTCTACCTCTGATGATGATGATGTAAACTTATTTGAGGATGGAACTGATTTTTAGAATTCCGATGGTTGTTTTGATGAAAGTGTTGACAAGTTTGATTTCAATGCTAAACTTCCAGATCATTCTGATTTTGTTATCAATTCTGATGCTTTACCTAGTGTTTATGAGAAAGGTGAAGCATCAACTAAGGTTGATGAATCAATTCATGTGAGTATCTATTATGCTAAAGGTAAGAAGCAAAAGAAAAAGTGCTCACAGAAACGGACCAACACAGGTAAGCATAACAAAACACAAACTCTGAAATCTCAAAGTTCTTACAAATCTAAATCTTATGTTTCGGAATTGAGATGGAAAAATTCTGAAGCGAGACTAGAATGGAGACCAAATAAGAAGATTGAAGATACTACAAAATCATTTTCTGATTATGGATGTAATAGGGATACTGATAGTGTTACTGATGTACTTGGTCAATGTGTTTATCATAACACAAAACTTGTAACTTCTTACAAGACTTATACAATAAAGCAATTGATACAATTATCTCATTTGCCTATTCAGTGTTCCACATATGGTCAGAATGATTTTATGACTCGACAATATTCTGATAATTGGTTTGGTTCATATCATGCTTATTCTGATAATGTTTTTCAAAACCAAAAAGAGGATCCAAATTCAAATGGGTGCAAAAATCTTGTGCTAACATGAAAGGACCCATCTATAAATGGGTGCCTAAACCTGTTGTTGTATGATTTCTCTTGTGTAGACCCATCATATGTGGTACTTGGATTCAGGCTATTCCAAGCATATGACTGGGCAGAAAGATATTTTATCTAATTATACAGAGAAATTTTGTGGCAGTGTGCGCTTTGGTAATGACCAATTTTCACCAATCTTGGGTTATGGAGATGTCGTGCAAGAGAATGTAACGATAAAGAAGGTGAGTTATGTTGAAGGTTTAGCTATAATCTGTTTAACATTGGTCAATTCTGTGACAAGGACTTAGAGGTTAACTTCAAAGCCAAGAGGTGTTGTGTGAGAACTGAAGATGGAAAAGAACTCTTGGTTGGCACGAGAAAGTCAAACCTCTACACGATCAATCTATCCAATGTAAAGCCAGGAAATATTGTGTATCTACTGTCTAAGGCCTCTATGCAACAGACATGTGTTAAGTCCAAATATTGTATCCAAGATTTAATTAGGAAAGTCAATGTTAGAAGTCAACATTGTCAATGTATTAGGAATGTCAAAGCATGTTTAGTTTCCTTAACCGTTAAGGCTTTGTAATAGATAGATGGTATAAATAGGTTGGTGTTAGTAATCTTGTAATAACATCTAGAGAACTACATTGTAATATTCAAAGACATGTGATTTGTAATTCAAGATCTACTTTCTCTCTCTAGACTTTCTCTCTCTAGTTCTTGATCTTTATTGCTTATATCTTGAGTAATTGCTTGTTGTGATTGGGATTTATTGAATAACAATTGGTATCAGAGTTGAACCAAACTTTTCAGAAAATATTTGATCGTGATTTGAATTGAAATATGATGTTTTAAATTGAAAATTTGATTGTTTCGAAAGTTTTTTCAAGAAAACGAGTTTTTCACTGTTCAATCTTAATTTTGTTGCTAAAATCGTTTGTAATGCAAGAAATTGGATTAATTGCATGCGATTTATGTTGGTGATTGATTCTTGTTTTGATTTCATATCGTAATTCATTCTTTTCAATGTCAATTTTTGATTTTTGAGTTTTTTCTTAAAAAACGAGTTCGTTCTCTGTTCTTGTTCGAATTCGTGTGATTTGTTGTTTTAATCGAAAATTGGTTGTATTTGTGTGTTTAGAACTATTTTTCGATGATGCTGAAAAGTTCTTGATTAAATGTGCAGGTTTCAATCGATCTGAGAAAGAATCTGTCGAGAACACGCTTTGCGCAACATTCATATGGTTTGCGCAAGTTACATCGAAGGTTTGTGCAAGATCATCTGATTTGCGCAAGATTCATCGAGTGGCATCTTCGGTTTCAAGGAAAAGCTAATTTGCGCATCAAGACCAATACGCAAAGCTTACTTTGCGTATCACACGGGGTCCGAGAAACTTCCTTTGCGCATCAAGGCTGAAACGCAAACCATCCTTTGCGCATCAAGGCATATACGCAAAGTCACATTTGCGCATCCTTCGGCGTACGCAAAGTCACATTCGCATCAAGGCTCATACGCAAACCTTACTTTGCGTATCTCACTTATTCTGAGAACCATACTTTGCGCAATTCTCATATCTGGAAATTTTTTTTGGTCATCTATGGAATTTTTTTCACTTTGCGCCATAACAAGTGTTGTTCAAATTTTCAATTTGTACTATATACTTCAATTTGATCTGTATTTTTTATTTTCTGATATATAGTTTGGAACGGTCATTCACCTCAAGCTGATTAATTTTTCAAGATGTCAATTTTGTACAAGCCTGATATATCTGTAATAGAAGTTGAACGAAGGACTCTGCAATTTAAAAATTCAGAGTATCTCTAAAGGATTCAGGAGTTGGAACTTAAATTGTTCAATTGTGTTAAAACTCCTTAATGTATAAATTGTACTAAAACTAGATCTAATTTTGCAGGTATTCTCTATGAAAAGGAGAAAGAGATAAAAGAACAAGAAAGAGAGATTGTGAATCTTCAAAGCCAAATGAAGACATCTGAACAGAAATCACCTGAGCTACAAGCAGAATCAGTTGAACTTCAAAACAAGTTGAAGGCTTTCAAAGAAAATATCTTTGTATTGGAATCTGAGAATACTGATCTTAAAAAGAATATATCTGACTTGGATCAACAGCTTGCTGATAATAAAGCTGATTTTGAAAAAGAAAAGAAAAGTTTTTCAAAGAAATTCTCAGATTTCTCAAAGAAGTGTTATGAAGAGAAGAAGTCAGTAGAGCTTAAATGCATCAAACTTTCTCAACAAATTTCGGATTTTGAGAAAGTACTGATTTTGGAAAGAGAGAAGTTTGATAAAGAGAAAAAGGCCATCGAACAGAAGAATGTAGGATTATTCAAAGAACTATCAGGCCAGAGAAATGTTTCAGAAAAAGGATTTGAAGAAAAACGATCCATTTTTGAGTTTGAAATCAAAAGGCTAACTTCCAAGTTATCTGAACTGTCTGCTACTGTGTTGAAAGAGCAGAAGACGAAGTCTGAGTTTTCAAAGAAGATTGACCAACTTGTGAAAGAAAGAGACAAATTTGCATCAAAGATCAAAGAACTTGAAAAGTCTGCTTCAAGTTCAAATCAAAAATTTGTCTCTTCACAAAGGTCAGTTAAATATTTCGATCAGATTCGTCGATCTAACATTTTCTTTGATGAATATATAGATGGTTCAGATACATATACAAGGAGAAAAAGTTTCAAGAAAGAGAAACTGGTCTGGAAGAAGAAAGCAGTCAAAGATGACAAGACTAATGAGCTGAAAGAGAAGAAATCATGTGTACCTATACACAAAGCAAAGAAGAACAAAGCACCTAACGGTAAGAAATATTATTGTTCTATTTGTTATACACATGATCATATCCATAAGACCAGTGATCATTTCTGGTATGGTTCTTACTTCATATCCCCCACACGAACTGCAACAAACATTTCTGGACCCAAATACCAGTGGGTACCAAAGAAGAAAACTGATTCTTTGTTATAGGCAACACAAGTCAAGGGGGAGTAAGAGAATAATGGCTCTTGAGTAAATCAGCTCAAGACCCGGACTTCAAATTTGAAAGATTATGGCTTTTGAACACAGCAGTTCAAGACCCGTACCTCAATGTCAAGATTATGGCTTCTAAGCACATCAGCTTAGGACCCGTTCTTCAAAGGAGATTGACTTCTAAACACAACAGTTTAGGACTCGGACCTTAGCGATCAAAAGACCTTACTCCTGTTTTTGGATCCGATGGATATGATGGTCTACATCTCAAAAGAATTGATCTGATCTCTATCCTATACTGTTTCATTGATAGATTTTTCTGATATGATGGTCTACAATTCTAAAGGGAGTGTCTGATCTCTATCCTATTTTAACTGATATATCTCAGATGCTTAATTTAAGGGGGAGTAAAGGTGATGACTACTGATTAATTCAGATCAGAACTCATACTATAAACCGTTTTACTGCTTTCTTTTATTTTTCGTTTAATAAATGTTCTGAATAATGTGGCTTCTGATCACATGACAGATCAGGACCCGTTCTTCAACGTTCAGACCTGGATAGTTTACAAATATCCAGGGGGAGCTTAAAAGACCTCAATCATTATATCATGATTTGAGGGGGAGCTTAAATGTAAGTATCTTCTAATCTATATCTCTGATTGTTTGAAAGAAGAACAACTTTCAAGCATGAAAAACAGTTTCTGAAATGTTCAAACCACTTCTGATTATCAAAAGATTTCATGAATCTAGAAGTGTGTTTTTAAATGTTTTTTATTTTTTGAGCTTTAATGTTTAACTGACTGTGTGTTTCTAAAGATCAATACTTGCGTATTATCTTATCCTTATACTGTAACGTATTCACACACACAGGTTCAGTACTTCATTTGTATTTGTTATTACCATGTCTCATAACGAACAATTTTTCGATGGTAATACCCCCGTTTTAAATTCAAAGTTGTTGAGCATCATTCATCTTTTTCATATTTGTGCTTTCATTGATAAATTGTTTATATTTGTTCATATAAACAAATATCCAATTCTTTGATACCCTAAACATTTGATTTGATCTGTTTAATTCATTGTCAGATTCTCAAAACAATTCTCTTGACTTCATTTCATTCATTCAATATTCTTGTTTTGAGAAATCTTCAAAGTTCAAATGCTCAAATTTCATTCATATTTTTAAATGAGCATACATACACTGACATATGATTTCTTGTGATTTATATTTCAAGAAAATCATTGACCAACATGTACTTTTAGGAACATGGGATTCAGTGTGAGTGCTTAATAGATCTTCCATGGATTCACGATAACTAGTGTTTCCTACCCCGGAAGAAATCCTTTGAGTGATTGAGGGGAGAGGGGTCTAAAAGAATTGAGTGTGGGAGTGATTTGAGGTAAAATGAAAATGAGAGATTGGTTAGATGTGAACTTATATGTTTAAAAGAAAGAGGGTGTGAGATCAGAGTTAAAAGAATATCATAACTCTACACCAAACATCTTTCTGAGTCGGGCAGCCACATTACTGATTGGTTCCCATTTCTTTGGTGACCATCATTGAAATAGGCAAATAGCCCATGCCATCTCTTGCATTAACCCCACCAGCTACTCATTCTTTTCTTAAAAAAAAAGAATGTTTCACATTTTCTGGGGAAGCAACACATAATCTATTGGTTCTTCTCTTGGAAGAACTGATATTGAAAAAGAAGGAAAGTTGCCCCACCTTCGACCCTTTCTCATGCACATTGAGTCCATGTACAATCATTGTTGTTTCAGTGATTTACATACTTCGAGCCTTAATGAAACACAATCATTGTGCCTGAATTCTTTCATACACAAGCACGAGCACACAGAAAATCTGTTTTTTCTGTCAAAACATTCATAGATAAACCTTGTGTTTTTCAATGATTGAATGGAAGTCCTGGGGAGTCTACATCAAACCAACTCCTTACATTGTACATTCGTTGTACACAGTAACTTTGTGTTACTGACAGGCATTCCTAACTGTTTCATTTGTTGATTCAGGGTTACCACGTTCATTATGTCTGAATTTGAAAAGATTTGGATATATACAATTCATGATTCGGTTATTCAGATCAACGGGCGGAGACTGTCAAAGGGGAGATTGTTATTTGATCACAAAGGGGGAAATTAAAGACTGTGCTGAAATTGAAGATGTTTTGATGATTATGATGCTCATAATCATCAAAAAGGGGGAGAATTTTATAAAGATTCAATTTCAAAGTTCTAGTCTGACGAAAGTTTGTTTGGATCAAGATCTTCAAAGTCTTCAAAGTCTGATGAAGAATTTCTGAAAGTTTAAAATTCTTCCGCTGTTACAAAGACAAATGAAATCTGAAGAAGATTGTTCAAAGATAAATCAAGATGTTTTGTGAAAGTTTGTTTTTCCGAAGACGGTTCAGAGATCAAAGAGATGAAGATTCAATATCAGAGATTCCTCAAAGCTGTTTCATTGTTTCAAAGATGAAGTTTCAAGTTCAAAGAAGTTTCAAGAAAGTTTGTTTCGCATTCAAGACATGTTGACTTTCAAAGCTTCAAAGTGAAAAAGACTTTCCAAGATTCTTCAAGAGCTGAAAGTTTAAAGATTGTGAAAGCTTCAAAGAGACAAAAGCTGAAGAATCAAGGGCTGAAGATCTGTATCAAATTTTTATTAAATCTTGAATACAAAGGGGGAGATTGTTAAGTCCAAATATTGTATCCAGGATTTAATTAGGAAAGTCAATGTTAGAAGTCAACATTGTCAATGTATTAGGAATGTCAAAGCATGTTTAGTTTCCTTAGCCGTTAAGGCTTTGTAATAGATAGATGGTATAAATAGGTTGGTGTTAGTAATCTTGTAATAACATCTAGAGAACTACATTGTAATATTCAGAGACATGTGATTTGTAATTCAAGATCTACTTTCTCTCTCTAGACTTTCTCTCTCTAGTTCTTGATCTTTATTATATCTTGAGTAATTGCTTGTTGTGATTGGGATTTATTGAATAACAACATGGTTATGGCATGGACGACTATCTAACCTCAACTTCAAATACATTAACAAGTTGGTGACTGGGAATTTGGTGAAAGGACTTCCAGAGCTTAAATACGAAAAAAAACATCTGTGTGATGCATGTGAGAAAGGCAAAATGAAGAGAGATTCACATAACCCTAAGCCTGAACCGAGAACAAGCACACCTTTAGAATTGTTGCATATAGATATATGTGGTCCTATGAGAACACAAAGCATAAATAGCAAGAAGTACGTTATAGTTATCGTGGATGATTATTCAAGATACACTTGGGTCAAATTTCTTAGATCAAAAGATGAAACGCCCGAATTATCATCTCATTTTTGAAGAAAATCCAAGTGAACATGCAAAAGACGGTTAAGCTACTCAGAACTGATAATGGCACACAATTTAAGAACAAGACTGTAGATTATTTTCTCGAATCGATCGGGATAACTCACCAGTTTTCTGCTGCCAGAATGCCAGAACAAAATGGGGTAGTTGAAAGAAGAAATCAGACTCTAGTTAAGACTGCACGAATGATGATGAGCCAATCCGATCTACCTTTATTTTTATTGGCCAAAGCTGTGTCAACTACATGCTATACTCAAAACCGTTCGGAAGACTTCGTGGTTTATAGCGACGCCTCAAAGATGTGATTGGGTTGCGTATTGATGCAAAGAGGAAAAGTGATCACCTACGCCTCAAGGAAACTCAAGGTTAACGAGAAGAATTATCTTACCCATGACTTAGAGTTACCGTCAGTGGTATTCACTTTGAAGCTTTGGCGGCATTACCTCTATGGACCGAAATGTACGCTCTACACAGATCATATGAGTTTGAAATACGTCTTTGATCCAAAGGAGTTGAACATGACACAAAGGTGTTGGCTCGAGTTACTCAAAGATTATGATTGCGAGTTGCTTTACCACCCCGGTAAGGTGAACATGGCGGCCGATGCGTTAAGTCGGAAGGACTATAGCGGAAACATTCGGACTACCCTTTCAAGAACAGAACTCGTATCGGGCCTTATTGAGAGAATTAAGGCATATCAAGTAGAAGTTTTATTGGAGGAAAATCTCAAAGAAGAAGTGATGACAAAGCAAAGTTTAGCCGTGGGGTAAAATTGTTAAACGGTCGCGTATGGGTAACCAAAGTAGGAGGAAATCGATAACTTCTTCTCGAAGATCCCCATAAGTCTAAATATTCCATCCACCCAGGGAGTACGAAGATGTATAGGGACTTGAAGCTACATTATTGGTGGCCGGTAATGAAACTTGATGTGGCACGTTACGTCAAGCGTTGTGTGACGTGCTTACAAGTGAAAGTCGAGCATCAACTACCGTAAAGGAGCCTTCAATCCCTAGAGATTCCCGAGTGGAAGTGGGAACATATCACCATGGACTTCGTGACTAAGTTGTCCAAAACTCTTCGAGGTCACGATATTATTTCGGTGGTAGTTGATCGGTTGACCAAGAGCGCTCACTTCTTGACCATGCACGAAACCCTACCGATGGACAAGTTGGCAAAGCTTTACATTAATGAAGTGGTTTCAAGGCATGGAGTGCCTTTATCTATCGTATCGGATCACGATAGTCGGTTTACTTCAAACTGTTGGGATGGCTTGCAAAAAGAGTTTGGTACGCGAGTCAAGTTAAGTACGGCTTACCATCAGCAATCTGACGGTCAAAGTGAAAGAACAATCCAAATGCTTGAAGACATGTTAAGGTCTTGCGTTATTGACTTCGGGGGTAGTTGGGACTCTTATCTACCTTTGGTGGAGTTTGCTTACAATAATAGCTATCACTCGAGTATTGGAATGGCACCCTTTGAGGCCTTGTACGGGTGGAAGTGCAGAACTCCCGTGTGTTGGCTTGAAGCGGGAGAGAAGCAATTTGTCAGACCCGAAATTGTGGAAGCAACGGCCGATAAGGTAAATGGCATTCGGCAGTGGCTGAAGGCGGCTCAAGATCGGAAAAAGAGTTATGCCGATAACAAGAGGAGACCGATGGAGTTTCAAGTGGGTGATTGTATGATGCTCAAAGTGTCACCTTGGAAGGGCATTATTCGGTTCGGAAAGCATGGGAAGTTGAGTCCCCATTTTCTTGGGCCATTCACGGTACTTAAGTGTGTGTTTACAAGCCTACCAATTGGAACTCCTACCGGAGATGAGCAGACACATTCCATATCTGTTATCTCCGAAAAATGTTTGGCGGAAGAGGAAAATGTCATTCCCCTTTCGGAGATAAGAGTGGATGAGGGAAATCTTTGTATCGAAGAGCCCGAAGCCATTTTGGAAAAGAAATCCAAGAAAATCCGCCACAAAGAAGTCACAATGGTCAAGTTTCAATGGAAACATCACCGAGGGTCCAACGTGACTTGGGAAGAGGAGGAAGGCATGAAGAGAAGATACCCTCACCTTTTTGTGTGAGCATCAATTTTGAGGACAAAATTCTTTCCAAGTTGGGGAGGATTGTAACACCCAGAATTTCGGGTAAGCTTTACTATCGTTTCTAATATCTCATCTGCTCTTGCATGTCAAATTTGTGCATCTTATGTGTTACATGTTGCTCATGTGCGTTGGGGTTTGTTTCACTTCAAAAATAATCAAAAATTCGAAGACGAGAGTCTGGGCGACAGTGCCATGTGACAGTGACATGGTCACTGTCGCCAGTGTCACAATCGCCGACATTGAAGGGGCTACGATACATAATATATGTGGTGAAAAACTTTATCTTTTCGTTGTCTCAAAACAACCCCTATAGCCCACTCACTAGCATCACACATAACTTCAAATGGGGGTGTCCAGTCAGGAGTGGTCACTATAGGTGCAGTGATTAAAGCATTTTTTATTTTTTCAAAAGCATCCCGACAATCTTGGATGAATTCGAATTTCTGGTCATGTTGCAAAAGGTTACAAAGGGGCTTGGTTATTTTGGAAAAATCCTTAATAAACCTCCTATAGAAACCGACATTACCCAAGAAACTTCTAATTCCTTTCATAGTGGTGGGCTCGGGAAGTTTCTCTATTATCTCTAATTTTGCCTTATCGACTTCCAATCCTCTCTTAGAAACTAGATGACCTAGGACAATACCCTCTTGGCCCATGAAATGACATTTTTCCCAATTTAGGATTAGGTCGTGGGTCTCACATCTCTCTAGGCTTTTCTCCAAATTTCCAAGGCAAATATCAAATGAGGCACCTATGACCGAGAAGTCATCCATGAACACCTCTATTGTATCCTCTATCATGTTAGTGAAAATGGCTATCATACAACGCTGAAAAATGGCGGGGTCATTGCACAACCCAAAAGGCATCCTCCGGAATGCAAAGGTGCCATAAGGACAAGTGAGGGTGGTCTTCTCTTGGTCCTCGGGGGCAATATGGATTTGATTATATCCGGAGTATCCATCTAGAAAACAATAGAACTCAATTCCGGCTATCCTATTAAGCAATTGATCGATAAATGGTAAGGGAAAATGGTTTTTCTTGGTAGCTAGGTTGAGTTGTATATAGTCCACGCATATTCTCCACCCAGTCACAGTCCTAGTAGAAATGAGTTCGTTATTATCATTTGTCACTACGGTTGTGCCTCCCTTTTTGGGGACACATTGAACGGGACTCACCCAACTACTACTAGCTATTGGGTAGATGATTCCTGCGTCTAACCATTTCAAGATTTCCTTCTTAACTACCTCCTTCATTATGGGGTTCAACCTTCTTCGAGGTTGAACCTTGCCAGAGTGGTCACTCTCCAAGTTGATCTTATATTGTCATAGAGAAGGACTAATTCTCTTGATGTCTGAAAAGGTCCATCCTATTGCCTTATTATGCCTCATCAATATGTCAATCAATTGTTGTTCTTGTTCCTTACTAAGTTTAGAAGAGATAATAACGGGAAGTTTACTATCCTTAGCAAGGTAGGCATATTTCAAATGGGAAGGAAAAGGTTTTAACTCTAACTCAGGAGGTTGTTCTATTGAAGGTGGTTGGATGTTTCTATCTTTGAAGTCCAGAGGTTCAAAGGCTGCTACCTCTTCACTACACTCATCCTCAAAAGTGTCATCATTTTCTGAATCATAGTGTTCACTGTCACTTCCCACTGTGTCAAAACTCAAGATGTCATTTATCAAACTCACAGCCGAGCATTCTTCGGTTTCAATGAACTTAAGGGATTTAAAGATATTGAAGGTCACCTCTTGGTCATGGACTCTCATGGTGAGTTCCCCTTTTTGGACATCAATCAAAGTTCGTCCGGTCACAAGGAATGGATGTCCTAAGATGATTGGTATATTCTTATCGGCCTCATAATCTAGAATGAGAAAATCGTCCGGAAAAAATAAACTTGGCCACTTGGACCAAGACATCTTCTATTTTTCCCTTAGGGTAAGCTATGGATCGGTCAGCTAGTTGTAATATCACAGTTGTGGGTCTAAGCCTCTACAATACCTAACTTAGTAAAGATAGACAATGGCATCAAATTTATACTAGCCCCCAAATCACAAAGTTCATGACCTACTTCTTTTCCTCCAATAGAGCACAGGATAGTAAAACTAACCGAATCTTTTAACTTTGGTGTAATCTTATTGGTAAGGAGGGCACTACACTCCTTGGTCAATGCCACAGTTTGAAATTCTCCCAATCTCCTTTTCTTGTTCAAAATATCTTTTAAAAACTTAACATAGCTTGGCATTTTCTCGAGAGCCTCTATCAAGGGTATGTTAATGTGAAGTTGCTTAAAAATGTCCAAAAACTTTTGAAATCGAGCATCGACATTCTTGCTCTTCACTCTTTGTGGGTACTTCGCGGATCAATTTAAACTTGTTGTGGTATTGACTTTGGATGCCCTTCTTTGGGTGGAACAGTTGTAGGATTCTCTATATTGATTGGGTTTTGGGGAACTACGGGAATAGGGATTTTAGGGATTGGACTGCTAACTCCAACCGGGGGAATAAGTGGTTCAGTGCTTTGAGGAGTGGGCATTGTTTATTCTGGACTAGTCAAAAGTAGCTCAGGTTCAACAACGACATCTTTCAAGTCTTTACCACTCCTAAGCGTTATGGCCTTGATTTGCTTTTTTCCAGCTCCCTTAGGATGCTCAGTGTCACTAGGTAAGGTTCCTTGTGGTCTATTCTTAACCTCGATGGCCAATTGTCCTAATTGGGTCTCAAAATTTTTCATGGCTGCTTGAGTTTGATTCATGAAACCATTAAGTAATGACTCGAGTAAGGGTGATGCATCGGGCATATGCTGTTGTTGTTGTTGCCCTTGTTGTAAATTTTGTGGGGAGTGCCCACTGTGAAACTGATTAGACTGATAAAATCCCGGTGGATTTTGTGGTCTATGTTGTCCTTGACTCACCCAGGGGGTTAGAGTTACTGATTTTTGATCCAAGAGAAATTTGGGTGATTTCTCCAGTTATAATTGTAAGTCTGCGAAAATGGGCTATTCCTAGATTGAGTACCTATCACATTAACAGCCTCAGGGTTTCCAGGACTGTTGTCAAAAATATGGTCCTCATCACATAAAGAACTGTTATCAGGGAGCTGTGGAGTGGTCACTGCTGAATTCACTTGATTTTTTATTTCCACTTAACACTAGTTTAGTTAGGGCAACTATCTGTGCATTCATGGAATTTAGTGTATCTGACTCAACAATATTGGTCTTTGGTGGGAGTGCTCGTGAATTTGGCCATTCGGTGTTATTGTTGGCCACTTTTCCAGAATTTGATAATCTTCACTGTAATTTTTAGTTGTAAAACCTCCACCAGCTGTAGCATCTAGGATGGTTTTGGCAGCGTTGGAAAGACCATTGTAAAAGGTCTCCAACTGGATGTAATGGGGGATACCATGATGTAGACATTGTATTACAAGTTCTTTAAAACGTTCCCAAGCTTCGAAAAATGCATCATCCTCACCTTGCCTAAATAAAATGATTTAATTTCTCATCTTGACATTCCTTGTAGGAGGAAAGTACTCTGTAAAAACTTTTCGGCAAGGCTTTCCCAAGTCAGAATTGAGTTTGGTGGTTGTGAATTTATCCAAGCCTTGTCTCTATTCCTCAATGTAAAAGGGAAGAGTTTCAGCCTTAAGGCCTCATCAGACACACCTTGAAGTTGAAAGTGTCCGTCATTTCCAAAAAAGATTTTAAGTGCGAGTATGGATCCTCAAACGGTAATCCCCCAAACTAACCCATGGTTTGGATCATTTGGAACGTCACATGTTTGAGTTCAAAATGTTGTGCGGTAATATTGGGCTTTAGAATCCCAAAATTTAATTGATTAAATCCCGGAGTAGCATAATCCTGTATCTTTCGATCCTTGTTATCAGTAATATTCACCGTAGTTTCAACTATAGGAGGTGGAGGCGGAGGTGGGATAGGACCCGGTCCTTCAACGCCGACCATATTTCCGGTAGTATTAACATGTGTTTGCCTATTTGCACTTCTACCTCTATGTTAGAGCATAAATCTGTTGGATACAAGATCAAGAAGACTGAAGGTCAAAGTTCAAGAAGTCAAAGTTCAAGAAGTCAAAGCTGAGAAAGTCAAATTTCATCAAAGTCAAAGTCTTTTGTAATAAAAGTCAAAGTATTGTATTTGTTTGTTTCCTTGTTGTAATTAGTTATAGGTATAAATATTTTTTCTTTTCTTTGTAATTAGGAGAGAACTTAATTGAAGCATTATTCAGTTGTATTTTAGAGAGACAAATATCAGAGAGAAAGATAGTTCGTTAGAGAGAGATTGTAGAGAGAGAAAGTGTAATCTTGAGATTGAAAGTAAAATCAAACAGGTAATTGATTCGTATTTGTATCTTGTTTGATTAATCTTGTTTAAAAACTAGATTCAGGGACATACAATTGGTATCAGAGCAGATCCAAATCGAAATTTCAAGAAAAGTCAGAATGTTCGTATCTGTGTTCTTCGATGTTCAGATTTGATTTTGAGTTTTAGTGAGTTTTTGGAGTTGTAATCGATTAGGTTTTATTAGGAAAGTGAAATCGATCGAGTTTGTATAGAAAGATTTATCAATTGCACTGTAATCAATTCGAATTTTCGAATTTTTGTGGTTTTTGTGTTCACGAGTTCTTGACACTGTATCTGTATCAAAATTTCAATTTTTGTGTATTTGATCGAAAATCAGTGTCAGTTTTGTGTTCGAATTGGTTAGACGTGTGAATTGTAGAAGTATAGAGTTGTATTTTTAGGTTTAAATGAGTTTTTGGTGTGATTTTGTTCGGTTTTAGAGGTTTGCGGGTGTTCTTCAAGTTTCGTTTCATTCAAACAGGTTTGCGGGTCATTCATCAAGTTTTGAGTAAGTTCTTTAGAGGTTTGCGGGTCATTCAAAGTTTGCGGGTGTATTCAACGAGACACGCAAAGTGATATTTGCGTTTTTCATCAACAACCGAGAAGCGAGTTTTGCGGGTGTAACTACAAACGCAAAGTTGGGTTTGCGTTTGTAATGTGAAATGCAAAGTTTATCGTTTATGTACCATTGACACGCAAAGTTCATGACAAACGCAAAGTGATAAACGCAAAGTGGTCAAACGCAAAGAAGAAGTATATCTTGAACCGCAAAGTAGTGGTGTGCGTTTCCTTCTTGAACCGCAAAGTGGTGGTTTGCGTTTCCCACATGAACCGCAAAGTATAGGTTTGCGTTCCCCGTATGACACGCAAAGTCAAGATTTGCGTTTCCCACTAGAGGCGCAAAGTGTGGAAGACTTAGACAAAATTTTCAAAATAGTAATATGGCCTATAATAGTGAAGGGGGACATATTTCTGATTGTTATAAAAATTTCTGATTTTATATTTCAAGTTTTCTGTATTTTCTTGATTGTTTCATTTGGACTAACGATCAGTTTCTAGTTTCTTATTGCATACATCCAAAGATGCACTTTCGATTGGTACTGATGTTAAGCCTCCAGTGCTATTCAAAGCCGAGTATGAACAATGGAAGGACAGATTCTTGGATTTCATAGATCGGCATTCAAATGGAGAGAATATTCTTCTGTCTATCACCGAAGGTCCAATGGCTCCAATAACAGTTCAAGTACCTGATGTTGATTCTTCTGATAGTGAAGATGGGACTGAGGAAAGAGAGCAAAAGATGAAAACAGTGACAGTGGATATTTCTCAATATTCTGAAGAACAGAAAAGCCGATACAAAGCAGATAAACAAGCGAGATCATTACTTCTTCAAAGCATTTCGAATGAGATCTACATCAAGATTGATAGTTATAAAGCAAATGCTAAGAAGATGTGGGATCAATTGCAAAAGATGATGATGGGATCCAAGGTTGGAAATCAGATGAAAGTGGCAAACTGCATCAATAGTTATGAGGAATTCAAAGCTAAGGAGAATGAGAGTCTGGAAGATACATATGAGAGGTTTGTATTGCTTCTGAATGAGCTGACAAAGAATAAAGTCAAAAAGAAGCAGTTGGAAAACAATGTCAAATTTTTGAGTATCCTACGTCCGGAATGGAAAAAGCATACAAGAAGGATGAAACAGATGAAGGATTTGAATGAAATACCACTACATGAGGTATTTGAGACCTTGAGGCAGAATGAGGAAGAGGTTGAAGAGAAAAGAGCTGAGAAGAAGAAGGCAACACAAGTTCCTGATCCTATTGCCTTAATAGCTGGAGAGAAGAAGAAAGAAAAGAAAGAAAAGAAAGAGAAGAAAAAGAAGATAGTTCTTACCAGTTCTGAGTCAGATTCAGTTACAGATAGTGATGATGGCGAAAGTCTGAAACAAGCCATGATATTGCTGACCCGTGCATTCCAGAAGAAATTTTACAAGAAGCCGGGATCAAATTCTCAAAGGTATTCTTCATCTAGTTCAAAGAACCACGAGCATCGACAGAAAGTGGAAGGAAAAAGGTATGAAGAGGATAAATATGTGGAGAAGAAACCGGATGAGAAGAAGAAGTTTGTGAATGACTACACAGTTGCCGAGAAGCCAGTAACAGATTCCATCAAATGCTACAATTGCGGCAATATGGGTCATTTTGCAAAAGATTGTCGAAAGCCGAAAGTTCGCAACTCTCAGTACTATCAGAACAAGTTGCTTTTGGCAAGACAGCAAGAAGCGGGTGTCGCTCTAATGGCTGAAGATGAGTTTTGGCTGGATTACTCAGAAGGAGAAGAAGAAGTGAAAGAAGAAACAACTCATATCTGTCTCATGGGCAAAGAAGTAAAGGATGACGAGTCAGATGATGAGGCAGTTAATGAGGTATTAAAATTATCTGAAAAAGATTTTATTACCAAAATGGAAACCATGGTGGTTGAGCTACAAAATTTACAAAATAATCTGAAAAAGGAAAAAGAAAAAGTTGCTAAAAAGAATAAGAAGATCTTTGAGCTTAATACGTCTGTTATTTCAAACAAAGATCTGATTGATTCTTTACGCAAGTCTGATTTTGATTCTAAATCTAAAGTAGATTGTTTTGAAAAGAGGATTTCTGAGTTTGAAGGTAAAGTGTCTAAATATGAGTTTGAGAAAAATGAATCTGCACTAACTGTTTATAAATTGCAGGTTGAAAATAAGAATTTGAATAAGAAGGTAAATGGTCTGGAAGCAAAACTTTATGCGAGAGGTCAAACAGATCAAACCATTTTTCTCAATGCACCTAATGAAGAGGCTGATGTCAAAGAGAAATGGGGACTTGGTTTTGAAAACCCCCATTATCTTAAGAAAGCTATCAGAAAACAGCCGGCACTTTATAACTATGATTTTCTTGCTTGTGCTGATAAACATACTCATTTAAAACCCAAATTTGTTACCAAATTGTCAGAAGAAGTTGAGGACCAAGAAACTGAAAATAGAAAGAATAAAAAGAAAATGCAACTACCGTTTAACTATGAAAAGTTAAATGATAGTTATCTTTCAAAAACACCAAAAGTTCTTTCAACTGACTATTTTGTTAGTTATTCCGCTTCTGAGATGAAGGCAAAACATGTGATTGCAAAGGTTTATGTTCCTACATCTATTCTTGAAAGCAAAATAGTCGAGCTTGAAAATGTTTTATCTGATCAAAAACTTTTGGCTGATATACAAAAAAATGTATTTTCTACAGTTATAAAGAACACTGTTTTTCAAACTAAATCTACAAAGTGTTCTACAGTTTCTAAGGCATCTCAATCTTCATCTGATAATTCTGATGACTTATTTGAGTCTGCAAATGATTTTCTAAATTCTGATGATGGGTGCATGGAAGAATTTGATATGTTTGATGTCAATTCTACACTGCCTGATCATTCTACTTGTCTTAAAAATAAAAGAGTGTTACGAAGTGATGCTCATATTGTTGAATCATCAACTAAGGTTGGTGAATCAGTTTCTGTAACTGCTGATTACTATGCTCAAGGTAAGAAACATAAGAAACAACGATTACAGAAACAGAAATACACTGGTACACGAAAGAATATTCAGTCTCGGAAATCTGCTTTTCCTAATAAATCTATATCTTATGTTTCAGATTTAAGGAAGAAAAAGTTGAAAGCTCAATCCGAATGGAGACCAAAACGGAAGGAGGATGAGATAGTGGAATCAGTTTCTGATAATACTTGTAATAGATCAGTGAGTAGTGATACTGATGTGATTGATCAAATTACTTCTAATAATCAAAACCTTGTAACTTCTTACAAGAGATATTCAATAAAGCAATTGATTCAATTGTCTCCTATTACTACTACATCTTACCCTTATCAGAGAAATGATTTTGCTTATTCTCATAATTCTTCTGATTGGTATGGATCTTATCATGTTAATTCTTCGAGATCAAATGTTTTTCAAAGAAAAGGAGGATCCATATTTAAATGGATACCAAAATCTTGTGCTAAACTGTTAAGACCCGTTTTTAAATGGGTACCTAAATCTATTGTTGCCTGATTTCTCTTGCAGACCCGGCATATGTGGTACTTGGATAGTGGATGTTCCAAGCATATGACTGGGCAAAAAGCTTTATTGTCTAACTATACAGAGAAATTCAGTGGAAATGTCAGATTTGGAAACGATCAGCTTTCACCAATCTTAGGATATGGTGACGTCATTCAAGACAACATAACGATAGGTAAGGTGAGTTGTGTTGAAGGCTTGGGGCACAACTTATTCAGCATAGGTCAATTCTGCGATAAAGGGTTAGAGGTAAACTTCAAGTCTAAGAGTTGCTTAGTTCGCACTGAAGATGGAACAGAACTCTTATCTGGAAATCGAAAGACAAACCTCTACACCATCAATCTTTCAAAAGTTCAGATTGACAGTCAAGTATGCTTATTGTCAAAAGCTTCAACGCAACAAAGTTGGCTCTGGCACAGACGTTTATCTCATCTAAACTTTCGTTACATCAATAAGCTGGTTCGTGGGAAATTGGTCAAAGGTCTTCTTGAGCTGAAATATGAACGAGAACACTTATGTGCTGCATGTGAGAAGGGTAAGATGAAGAGAGCCGCACATAAACTGAAGCTTGAACCAAGCACTAGTTCTCCGTTAGAACTGTTACACATGGATTTATGTGGTCCAATGAGAACTCAGAGTTTGGGAGGAAAGAAATACGTGCTGGTTATTGTGGATGATTATTCAAGATACACGTGGGTCAAATTTCTTCGTTCAAAAGATGAGACACCGGAAGTTCTCATTACTTTCTTAAAGATGACCCAGGTGAAAATGCAGGACCAGTCAAGTTTCTTCGTACTGATAATGGCACAGAATTCAAGAACAAGATTGTTGATGAATATCTCGAATCAGTTGGGATTTCACATCAGTATTCTGCTGCTAGAACGCCTGAACAAAATGGAGTAGTCGAAAGGCGAAATCGAACGCTAGTCGAGGCCGCTCGGACTATGCTTAGCCAATCGGAATTACCTCTATTCTTGTGGGCAGAAGTTGTGTCGACTGCATGCCATACTCAAAATCGTTCCATGATTCACCGCCGTTTTCAAAAGACTCCATATGAGTTGATCAACAACAGAACACCAACTATCAAATATTTTCACGTATTTGAGTGTAAATATTTTGTGCTTAATGACAGAGAGAGTCTGAATAAATTCAGTGCTAAGGCGGACGAAGGCATCTTTATCGGTTATTCTTCAACATCTGCTGCATATCGTGTTTATCTAAAGAAGTCAAAGATAGTTGTTGAGAGCGTTAATGTCACAGTTGATGAAGATATGGCTTCTGATCAAATCAGTTCAGAACCCGTTATTACTGGAGTATTAGCTTCTGGGCAGATCAGTCCAGAACCTGTTTCTACATCGACAAATTCGAATAACGCTTCTACTTCTACTTCACATTTAACTGACTTAGATTTGTTATTTGAATTCTTTTATGATGAGTTTTTAGGTTCTAATGTATCTAAATCTGCTGTAACTGACAGGTCTGAAGACACAAGTTGCAATCATCCAGTCACTTCAGAAGTCATAACTGAACAAGAATCCCCCGTTCAATCAGAAACTCACATTCCTACTGTTACTCCTACAGTTGAAGATGTACAAGCAAATGCTGAGCCAGAAGTAATAGTTTCAGTTGGGTGTAATACATTGTCTACTCAACAGCCAGAATTTGCTGTTCCAACTGATACTTCTGCACCTGAGTCTTCAACTGCAAAACCCCCTCCTGTTATTCAAACTGAAGATTCTGATAGTGGCTTTCTAGATGATGATCATGTTCAATCAGTATCTACTCCACTCCCTCATGAGCATCGCTGGACCAAAGATCATCCATTACATCAAGTAATTGGAGATCTTGACAAGCCTATACAAACAAGGTCAGCGACTCTTAATCAGTGTATGCATGACTCATTCCTCAGTAAGATTGAGCCAATATAAGTATCTATGGCACTTGCTGATTCAGACTGGGTATCTGCTATGCAAGAAGAGATCAATCCGTTTGAAGCCCTAAAGGTTTGGAGATTAGTTCCTAAGCCAGAAGGAAAGACCGTGATAGGAACTAAATGGGTATTCAAGAATAAAAAGGATGAGGATGGTATTGTTATAAGAAACAAAGCTAGACTTGTTGCCAAAGGCTACCAGCAAGAGGAAGGCATCTACTATGATGAGACGTATGCTCCAGTAGCGCGTATAGAGGCAATCAGAATGTTTCTTGCCTACGCAGCTCATAAAAACTTCACAGTCTTTCAGATGGATGTGAAAACAGCTTTTCTGAACGACATTCTTAAAGAGGAAGTGTACGTGCCTCAACCAGAAGGGTTTGTCAATCCAGATAAGCCAGATCATGTCTACATCTTGGACAAAGCTCTTTATGGATTAAAACAAGCCCCTCGAGCATGGTATGACGTCTTATCCAAATTCTTGGTCAAGTCTGGTTTCTCCAAAGGTAAGATTGATACCACTTTATTCATCAAGAAAGAAAAAGCTGATATTATTCTTATTCAGATATATGTTGATGATATAATATTTGGTTCTACTAATCCAAAATATTGCAAAGCTTTTCTAACCTCATGGTGTCACGTTTTCAAGTTAAACAGTTTTCTACGGGGATTTTCATAAACCAATCTAAGTACATTTTGGACATTCTTCGAAAGTACAAAATGGAAAATTGTAAACCAATTGGAACCCCGATGGCACCAGGTACTAAGATTCACACTGATCCTTTGGGTAAAAGTGTTGATGTTAGAACCTATAGAGGTATGATAGGTTCATTAATGTATCTTACATCAGTAGACTAGACATTAGTAGACCAGACATTATGTTTTCAACATGTTTATGTTCTAGATATCAAGCTGCTCCCAAAGAATCCCATTTGGCTGCTGTCAAACGGATTTTTAGATATCTGAAGGGCACTGCAGACCTTGGTTTGTGGTATCCTAAGGATACAGGGTTTCAACTGACTGCATATTCAGATGCAGATCATGCAGGTTGCATGCTGGACAAAAAGAGTACTTCTAGTCATGTTCAATTTCTTGGAGACAAGCTCGTAAGCTAGGCATCAAAGAAACAATTATGCGTTTCCACATCGACTGCTGAAGCAGAGTACGTAGCTGCTGCCAGTTGCTGCTCTCAAGTCTTGTGGATGCGAACACAACTACGAGACTATGGATTCAAGTATGACAAAATTCCAATCTACTGTGACTCGAAGAGTGCGATTGCCATATCTGGTAATCCTGTCCAGCATACGAAAACCAAACACATTGATGTAAGGTATCATTTTATTAAAGATAATGTTGAAAAAGGAACAATTGAACTTTATTTTGTAAAAACAGATTATCAACTTGCAAATTTATTTACCAAACCCTTAGATGAAAAGAGATTTAATTTTCTTGTCTCTAAGCTTGGTATGTTAAATCTTAAGACATAATCGGTCATTACCTCATAAAGTTACGTATTGTTATTTTTCATCATTTTCTTTATCTTTATGTCTGAAGGATATCTACACTTTAATTGTTTGCTCATGATCTCAGGGGGAGTAAGAGAAGATTTTAGATGATCTACATTATTTTAAGGGGGAGCAAAACTAATTTCTGCATTATACATTTTAACTGACAAAATTTTTGTGATGCATGATTTTAGGGGGAGCCTATAAGTCAAAAGGAGTAAGACTATGATTTCTGATTACTTCAAATCAGAACTCGTACATTAATCGTTCTATTGCTTTATGTTATTTTCTTTTAGAATAAATTTTGTGAATAAATTTTTGACTAGATGACTACAGCTTGACTTTCTGAATGACTACAACTTGACTTTCTGAGAATTAAGATTGCGCGAAAAGGTAAATTTCTTATCTTAATCTCAAATATATCTGAAAGAAGGACAACTTTCAGGTATAGAAAACATACTTTTAAATGTTCAAACCACTTCCCGATTCTTTAAAAAGGTTTCATGAATTGGAAGTGTGATTTTAAATGTTTTCATTTTATTTTTGTGCTTAATTGATAAATAAACTGTGTGTATCCAAAGATAAATACTTGTGTATTGTCTTTTCTATATACTTTCAAGTATTCATACACACCGGTTTGAATCTTTGTTCAATATGTTCTTACCATGTCTCAAAATTGAAACAATTTTTCTTCGATGGTAAGACACTCCGCTTGTATTCAATGAATTTTGAGCGATATTTCATTTCGAAACGATCATTTCAAAAATGTCTATATTTTGTTTCGTATAGACAAATATCAATTATTCTTGACCATAAAGCCTTGATTGTTATATCATTCATTTCTGATCATTTTCATACAATGTCAGATTTTCAAACAAGTCTCTTGCATTCATGTTCATTCATTCAATTAACTTGTTTGAAATATCTTCAATGCTTTTAAATGCTCATACCTTCATGATTATATTTTATGAGCATATTTTCATCTGACATTTGTATTATTGTGCTTTAACTGATATAGTTAAACCATCTTGAGCAACACATGCTTATTAGGATTATATGGGTTCTTTGTGCTAGGAATTAACTGAACTTCTATGAAATCACGTTAACCAGTGATTTCTACCCAAGAAGTTAATCTCTTGGTGATTGAGTGTGAGGAGTCAAAAGAAATGAGTGTGGGTGTGACGAGGTAAAATGGAAATGAGAGATTGGTTAGTAGTGAGCTTAATGATTAAAAGAAAGAGGGTGTGAGATCAGAGTAAAAGAATATCGAACTCTGCACCAAATACTTTCTGAGCCGGGCAACCACATTACTAATATTTCACATTTCTTCGTGAACGTTATTGAAATAGGCAACTAGCCCATGCCAACTCTTGAATAAACCCCACAAGCTACTCATTTTCTTCTCAAAAATAAAATGTTTCACATTTTAAAGGGGACGCAACACATAATCTATCTGATTTTCATTTGGAAAATCTGGATATTGAAAAAGAAGGAAGTATGCCCCACCTTCGCACTTCAATCATGCACATTGAGTCTGTGTTTATCTACTGTTGTCTCAGTGGTTTACACAACTTTTAGCCTTATTGAAAATCAATTATTTGTGCTTAATTCTTTCTACACATGCACGAGCACACAAAGAATTTGTTTCTTTGTCATAACATTCATAGAAATTGCCTTTGTGGTATTTCGATGATTGGATGGAAGACCTGGGGGAGTGAACATCAAAAAGCTCATTTATATTGTGTATTCGTTACACACAGTGACTTTGTGTTATTGACAGGCATTTTAACTGATTCATCTGTTGATTCAGGAGTTACCTATTCTTATTTTGTCTGGATTTGCAAAGATCTAGATGAATACTTGGTTATGGATCATAGAATCAGAGGCTCAGTTTGACATATCAGATTGGTCAAAGACATTTCTTAGAGAAAGTTTTGATGATATCGATGCTCAAATCATCAAAAAAGGGGGAGATGGTATCAAGAAATATTAAAGTTTTGAAGTTTGTGGGAGATGATATCAAGATCTGATAAAGATTTGTGAGTTGATTTTCTGAAATGTTCAAGTCAGAAAGTTCAAAGGAAAGATTTAAAGAAGATCAAAGAATTTCTGAAGATTTGAGGAAATTTTCTTTAAAGATTATTTGCTAAAGCAATTTGAGTTGATTCTGAAGACAATTTCTTTCCAAAGACTGAAAGTTTTCTGTGAATGTTTTGTGGAGATTGTTACTCGTTTGAAGACAGTTTTGGAAAGAAGACCGTCAAAGAAAAAGGGGAGATTGTTTTGACAGAGCTTAAAGTGAAGACTGAATTGCTAGATCTTTCAACAATGATCTTGAATCCAAAGAGGGAGATTGTTAGAGCATAAATCTGTTGGATACAAGATCAAGAAGACTGAAGGTCAAAGTTCAAGAAGTCAAAGCTGAGAAAGTCAAATTTCATCAAAGTCAAAGTCTTTTGTAATAAAAGTCAAAGTATTGTATTTGTTTCTTTCCTTTTTGTAATTAGTTATAGGTATAAATAGTTTTTCTTTTCTTTGTAATTAGGAGAGAACTTAATTGAAGCATTATTCAGTTGTATTTTAGAGAGACAAATATCAGAGAGAAAGATAGTTCGTTAGAGAGAGATTGTAGAGAGAGAAAGTGTAATCTTGAGATTGAAAGTAAAATCAAACAGGTAATTGATTCGTATTTTTATCTTGTTTGATTAATCTTGTTTAAAAACTAGATTCAGGGACATACACTCTACATCTTCTTCGAAAACTTTTTTCTATTTCAATATCAAGTGGTACAAGTGGTCCGTGTTGTTGCCTTGGCATACAACACACAAAGCTTAGAAAAACGAGTTACTCGGGATCGAATGAAAACTAATGTCTTGAGATAAAAATCACGCCATCCCTGGCAACGGCGCCAAAAACTTGTTACGGTGCGATATAGGTGTAATCGCGGTGAGATGCTAACAATCCACAATAGACAGCGCAAGTATAAATTGTCCACTATGATCGTCACAACAAGTAATAGTTGGTAAGAACCAGAATCGTTTTCCACATGGACTGGACTATCAAGACACTATTGTTATCATGAAATTCCTTTTACAAGTTTCGATTAGAGAGGAATCAATAAGTTGGTTGGTCTGGTGAAACAACTTTTTAACGAAGTACTTAAGATTTTAAAAGGAGGGATGTAGGTGTAGGTTTTCTCCAGATTTTATAGTAAATACCCGATCCAGAATAGTGATCCTCGTACTGCGTGGAGTGGGCACTCTCTTTCGAGAAGCCCGGTCACAACAAGTACTCATACCTCTTAGTAAAAATCCCATAAGTTTAACTTCAATGTTTTGTCAATGGTGACTTCATGGTGAACTTTTTCAGGTTTCAATGGATAGTGTAGAGACAAATACTCTAAATGTTTTTAGATACACCAACTAGCTTGCCTACTACTCCAAAGGTTTGAAATCATCTCATTGTGCAAACCCAACTCTCGTTGGCGTTATAAGAATTCTTTTGAATCCCTAGCATCATCCAAGCTCATGTCACGATGTCCTACTCATTTATGAGTTAAGAACTAGACTTTAGACACCCTCAAGTGATCAGCTTATTTTTGTCATTCGGCATAATCGACCAATAGATGACCAAAACAATAAAGGTTCAACATATGAAGACTACTTGAGCATTTTGCATAAAATCTGGGTACTTCTCATCCCTACATCCCATAAGATGCTTAGCTCATGCTAAATAAAGTAAAGAAAACAGAAGATGAAAGATTGCAATAAGACATACCAAAAGATTTTGTATTGAATAGTGCCCACTATTTAAGCACTGGGTTACAATATGAAGAACAAGAAAATAAATGACACCAGAAAATTTAATGCTACTTACTGAAAAGAAAGACTTCTACTTACAGAAAATAACCTTAGCTAAGAGAGACTTAAATGAAAAGCAAGTAAAAGTAAATGCTTCTAGAGAACTAATTATAAGGATGTTTCTAAAAATGATTCTAAGGATGGATGTTATGGATTTTTTACATTGAATGTCAAAGCTTCTATTTATACTAGAAGAACCATAGGTAGTAGCATTTAAGATTTTTGTGACCAATTTTGCTTTATACTCAAGTACCACTAGCCTTTTTGACTTTTGTGACCACTAGCCTTTTTGACTTTTGTGACCACTTTTGCTTTATACTCAAATACCACTTTTGCTTTTGATGACCTCATCTCCATAAATCCTTTTTGCTTTTTTGCCCCAAGTCTTTAACAAGATTTATCATCCCAAATCTACATATTTTTGGCTCCATCTATGAATTTATATTTTCATCTTCTTGGATCATCCTCGTCATACACAGTGGGCACTCTAAAGTCACTGCAGATATTTTTCTTGAGAGTGCAGCATAAAATACAATAAATGGTTCAAAAATACTATAATGACCTCTTTTTGCTCAAAAACAGAATTTAGACCAAAAATGGGGGATTGAGAAGCAAAACGGCTAAATTTGACAAAAGAATACCAAAATAAAATACACGTAATAACTATAAAAATTGCAGTTATCAGCCAAGCAGAAGGAGGCAGGTAAAACATTGATGGTTGAGGACGATCACTGGCTAGATTTCACTAATTCGGAAGATGAGCAAGATGAGACAACACACATGTTCTTAATGGGGAAGAAAGTTGCATATGATGAATCATCGGATGAGGTAAATAATCTTTCTGAATCTGGTTTTATAAAGAAAATGGAATCCGTGATGGTCAAGCTTCATGATCTACAAAATTATTTTCAGCATCTGATAATGATCGGAAAATTGTTAGTAGTTCTGATGTAGTCGATCACATTGCTTCTAATAAATCAAAAATTGTACTTCTATGCAAGGTTTATACAATAAACAATTGATCTAATTATCTCCTTCTACTATTCAGTGTTTCACATGCGGCCAAAATGATTTTGTTACTCTACAATATTCTGATAGTTGGCTTGGAACTTATCATATATATCATTTTGAAAGTAAAAGTGTTTTTCAAAAGAAAAGAGGACCCAAATTCAAATGGGTGCCAAAATATGAGACTAACCTGAAAGGACCCATTTATAAGTGGGTACCTAAATCGATTGTTTTTTGAATACTCCTGTGCTGAACCATCATATGTGGTACTTGGATTCGGTTTGTTCCAAGCATATGATAGGGCAGAAAGATATTTTGTCTAATTATAGAGAGAAATTTTGCGGCAACGTGCGATTCAGAAATGACTATTTTCACCAATCATGGTATATGGAGACGTAGTTCAAGAGAACGTAACGATCAAGAAGGTGAGTTATGTTGAAAGGCCTAGGACACAATCTTTTCAGCATTGGTCAGTTTTGAGACAAGGATTTAGAGGTCAACTTCAAAGCCAAGAGATTTTGTGTAAGAACTGAAAACGGAAAAGAACTCTTGGTTGGCACTCGAAAATCAAACCTCTATACAATCAACCTGTCCAGTGTCAAACAAGATAATGTTGTGTGTCTACTTTCTACGGCCTCTATGCAACAGCGTTGGTTATGGCATAGAAGGATGTCTCCCCTCAATTTCAGATACATAAACAAGTTGGTGCAAGGAATATTGGTCAAAGGATTACCAGAGCTGAAATACAAAAAAGAACATCTATGTGATGCATGTGAGAAAATCAAAATGAAAAGAGCTTCACACAAGACTAAGCCTAAACAAAGTACAAGTGCTCCGTTGGAGTTGTTGTACATGGATCTTTGTGGTCCAATGAGAACTCAAAGCATCAATGGAAAGAAATATGTCTTGGTGGTAGTAGATGATTATTCAAGATACACTTGGTCAAAAGACGAGACTCCCGATGTGATCATCTCGTTTCTTAAGATTGTCTAAGTGACCATGCAGAAGACAATGAAGTTGATTCGAACAGACGATGGCACATAATTCAAGAGCAAGACTATTGAAGATTATCTCGAATCAGTCGGGATAACACATCAGTATTTTGCTGCCAGAAAGCTTGAACAAAATGGGAAAGTGGAAAGGAGAAACAAAACTCTAGTTGGGGCTGCTAGCACTATGCTTAGTCAATCTAACTTACCTTTATTCTTGTGGGCTGAAGTTGTTTCGACTGCTTGTTATACGCGAAACAGATCAATCATTTATCGTCGCTTCGGTAACATGCCATATGCTATAATAAATAAAAGAACACCAAGAATTAAACATTTTCATATTTTTGGATGCAAATGTTACGTGTTGAATGGCAAGGAGAACTTGAACAAGTTCAGTTCGAAAGCTGAAGAAGGGATTTTCATTGGTTATTCTTAGACATCAACATCGTATTGGGTTTATCTGAAGAAATCAAAGATTGTTGTGGAGAGCGTTAACATCATATTTGATGAAGCTATGGACATGGCTTCTGAACAAAACAGTTCAGAACCCGTGATTAAATGAGTTTTAGCTTCTGGACAAATAAGTCCAGGACCTAGTTCTAATGTTCCTAATTCTGATAAAGCTTCTAGTCTACTTCACAGTTAACAGAATTAGATTTATTGTTTGAACATTTCTATAATGATTTTCTAGGTACTGAAGTGACTAAACCTGTTGTGATGGACAACTTTGAAGAGTCAAGTGACAATCAACCAATCACTTCATATGTGTCAACTAAATCAGTTACCTCGATTCAAAAAGAAACTCAAGCTCAAATATCTACTCAATCAGTTGAAGATTCACCGAATATTGGACAATCAGAAGTTTCACATTCAGTTAGGTGTACAACATTGCGTATTCAACAGACAACAAGTGTTCCATCAACTGAAACTTCTGCACCTAAAACTTCAACTGAACCCCAACATGAAGATAAAGGATACTTAGACGATCAATATTACCAGTCTAGTTATAATCCACTCCCTCACATAAACAAGTGGAACAAAGAGCACCCAATACATCAAATTATCGGAGATCCTTCGAAACTAATGCAAACTAGGTCTGCTACAGTAAATGAGTGCATATACGATTATTTCTTGAGCAAGATAGAGCGTAATCGTATATCATGTTAATGACATAAGTTTTGGTTCGACAAACCCTAAGTACTGAGTGTTAGACTAATATTGTATTCAAGATTAAAAGTAAAGGTCAAAATGTAATTGTTTGTAATTGAGTTGTAAAAGGTCAAAGTCAACAAAAGTCAAATATGTTAAAAGTCTTGTAATAGTCAAAGTTTAGTTAGGTTTATAATTAGGGTATAAATAGGTTTGGTCTTGTAATTTGTAGGTTAAGAGCTTTAACAATGTGATATACGTTTGAGCTTTGAGAGAGATTCTAGAGAGAGAAAGTTAAAGAATCAATAAATTTGGGATTTGGGATTGAAATCTGTAATTTTTTGGGTTTACAATTGGTATCAGATCTAGATTAGAGAATTCAAAAAGATACGAAGTTCGTTTTTAGAAAGTCACTGTTGAATGGAAATCAATGTTTCGATTTCATGGAGTTTTTGATGTGAATTTGTGCTCATTGTGTTCGCATATAGTAGTAGAACATATTTTGTGTTGGAGAGAAACTCAATCGATCAACAGATTGATTAAACTGAATCAATCATTGTATTTTTGGAAAATTCCCTATCGCGAACTGGCAAGATCGATTCCTATATCAATTGTTGTTCTTAACAAAATTCACTCCGTAGGGTTGTTATAGATGATATAAAGATCATTCGTTCAAAGTTTCAGAGTCAAATATCAACATTTTGATGGATTTTGGATGGAAAGTTCAAAAATGGATGCTGAGATCTACAGAATTCACAACATTCTTGAAGAACTCGCAAGTAGAACTCGCTGAGTGAAATAATTCGCAGAATACCTATTTCTATTGTTCTTAAGGAAAGAATTCACAGAGTAAAAGGATTCGCATAATGAAGAATTCGCATCCGTGAAGAAGAAATTGGCTAAGTGAAGAATTCGCACAAGTGTTCTTACGAAAAGTCAAGAACTCGCAACTATGAGAGACACGATGTCAGGATCGAAATTCTAAACAATAATTTAAACTAAACACTCAGAAACTATGTTAAAGAAGTCGTGGAAAAACACTTTAACAGTAAATCAATGAAACAGTATATAAACTCAAATCACAAGTTATATTTATTTAACTTAATGATTACAAACAAAACCTCAATCTGTTGAACAAACTCAACAGACGTTCAATACTTCTCTATTGAAAGGACTACAAAGAACCTTGAGGTTAATTCTCTCTAAACGTATTCGTATATCTATTAATTATCAAAAACTCTCTATACTATATATACAGAACCGATTACAAGATAATTACAAAAGAAATATTGATCTTTAGCATCCATTCCATAATTATCTTCAACATTTTCTTCAGCTCCTAGTCTTTCGTATCAATCCATCTTTATCTTCACGATCATCAGAAGCAACATTAATCTTCTAGCAGCATTAATCTCCTCAGCAGTACTAAACATACTCGCAGTAGTAATTCTTCAAGCAATACTAACTACTAGCAGTACTAACTCTCCAAGCAGTAGTAAAATCTTCAACTAGCAGTATTAATATACTCAACAATATTAATCTTTAAGCCCAACAGTAGTATCCATCCTTAGAACATTTCAGACCCAACAATCTCCCCCTAACTTAACTTTTCAAATTGAGAAGTTATGTTCTTCAGCATAGGGTCTTCATGATGCTTTCAAAACTCCAGCTTAAATTCCCAGATTTGGATCCAGTCCCAGACTTTGATTAATAGTTCTTTTGATCACTATTCTGGCTATTTCTGAATCTTTAGGACATACCATCTTTACTCTCAACATTCCTTGTAGCTTTACTCTGCTATGGTCATACACTTTGTCCACCAAGTAGTACTCATGATATCTTTTAACAATAGTTAGCACAAAGACTCCACAATTTTCAAACAACATCCAATTATCTATTCTTCTGAATCCTTTCTCAAGATGCAAGTCTTTGATAACATACTGCACTCTTTCAGGCTCAAACATCATGCACAAGTATTCCATGGCCATCTTTGTTAGATTCATCCCACCTTCTTCCAACACTTTGCTATATAAGCTCAGCCCAGCTTTGTGCATTTCTTCCAAATCAGACCTGGAACAACTTCTGAATATTTTACCCCATGTAGCATATACTTCATAATGATCACCCATTCTCTTGATCCTGAAGTATTCTTTGCCTTGGTCTTTCAAAATATCCCAATGAATGATTTCAGGAGGATTCACTGAAATAGGATCAACCTTCAGAGGTTCTTTATCAGATAATGTCATGTACAAATCAAATTGCACATCAGATTGTCTTGGTTGTTCTTGACTTGTAGGATCTTGATTCTGCTCTAACACATGTTCTACTGATTCTTCTTCTGCTCTTTCACTTTCATTCTCCTTTTCTTCAATTCTTGGCCTTTTTGCCTGTTTCTTTGTAGCAATATATTTATTTCTTTTTATAGCTCCAATTTTCTGAGCTAAGGTCTCTTCTTCCTTCACTTTTGCCATGTCTTTGGTAGGAGTGCTTTCTTCACTTTCAGGGAATGGTTGTTGAATATTCAAATCATGCCTTTCTTTCATTTTTCTTTCAACCTCAACCCTCTGACTGAAATCTCCTTGAAGCTTGGCCATCTCCTTCTTGTATAGCTCTTCTATTCTTCCAAATGACATGCTGGTAAACATTCCTTCAGGAACTCCAATAGCTCCTTTCAGAAAGTTTATCATTTTCCTTCTTTCTTGATTTGCCAGGAAGGTCTTTGAAGGCTTTCTTTGGCTTTGTTTAGTTGCTCTCAATGTCACCTTCTTAGCAGCAGCAACAGTCTTCAACCTCCTTTGATATTCTTCATTAAGCTTTGTAGCCAATTCCAATGCAAGCTTTCTGTCTTTTGTAGATTGAATCTCTTCCTCCTATTCCAACTCTTCTCGCAACTTTTTGGCCATTTCTTCATCAAGTTCTATTTGAGTTTGCTTCTTTGATGGCTTCTCAGACTCAATCATCTTCTCCTTCCTTTTCTTTTTGGCCTCAGCTACACTGAATTATTTTCTTTTCTTCTCTTTTTCAACTTCTTTGATTACCACTCCCTTGGCCTTTTGAGTATCCTTAGGAGTGTCAGTCTTTGCCTTCACTAGAGTCTCTGCAATTTCTATTTCCTCTGCAGACATACCTGTTTCAGCTGCAACTTTCTCTCTTTCTACCGCTGTTTCAGTTTCTGCTGCTGATGTAGTTTCTATTTCTTTCTCAGTTTCTACTGCTTTCTCAGTTTCTACTGCTTTTGCTGTTTCTGCTGCTTGTTTCTTTTCTGCTTTACTATTCAACTCCCCCTCAAAATGAGATTCCATGCCAACAGGGCTTTGCTTTTCACCTTCAGCTTGACTCTCCCCCTTTTTGAAAGCATCATTTACATCTCCCCTTTTCTTCAATACATACTGATTTTTCTTCTTTTTGTGCACCAACCTTAGAACCATCTTCTTTAGTTTGCTTATCTGCACTTGTTGTGAAAGAATCACCAGTTTCAACTCCTCTATTTCTGCACCCTGTTTTAGGACATCTAGGTTGACATTTCCAATTGTTTCCATCAATTCCTCATAGTTATATCTGTCCTCACCTCCTTTAGGTGTTTTTACCACCCTTGAAGAAACTTTGGATCTTTTAGTAGAGGCCTTATGCCTAGCAGAAGCACCTTCTACCCCCGTGGTTTTTTGGCACCTGGTACCCTTAGATGATTGCTCATTTAAAGTTGTCGTGGGGAAGGTCTTAGGAATGTTCACACTGTCCTGTCCTACACCTTGTGCAGAAACAGTAGTGTGAGCCTTGCTGCCCACATGCTCTTCCTTCTCCTTAGAGAGCACCTTCTTGGGGTTGGGAGACACCCCTGTGGTTTCCCTTTCGATATTCTCTAATGGAGAATGCTCCATTAGAGGGCTTGCAGGCTGTTGGGGTGAAGATACAGGAAGGGAAGGAACCTTCTGTACCTTTTTCCTTATATATGTTTTGGTGATGGGGGATTTTGGCTTGACAATAAGGATCTGAGGAGTATAAATTGAAATGAATGGTGTGGGTAGGTCATCAGTTTGGTGGTCAGATGTGGGCTTTGACATTGATGCCTCACCATGGGAATGAGACATAACCATCATTGTAGAGAATAATGGTGTCTCTTGTCCAGAAAAGTCCTTACTTGGTCTTTTCATGTTGGAGAATACCTTCCCTTTGGGAGGTTTAGGTACATATACCTCTTCAAAAGAGGGTAGATCCGTCAATTCATTATTTAGTACTTCTAGCACAAACCTTGGATACATATAAAAGCTTTTGGTTTTGGTATCCAGGTTTGACATTAAATCATTGAAAATCATTTGAGCAAAATTAAACTTTCTAGAGGTAGCTAAGCAGACTAGAGCATAAGCTAAGGTACTACTGAACTCACTCCATCTAGTTGTTTTTTCTAGAAATACAATGCTGAAGTTATGAATAAAGAATCTCCACTGAGGTGAAAATTTTCTCTTCAAGAACTTGTAAACCTCAGTGGGACCTTCATACCCCATACGACTAATTGATTGGAAGAGATCTTCCTTGGACAGAGAGGTAATACCTGAGGCATCATCTAATCGTAGATGAACGTGAATACAACTGTGACAACCGTCAAGATTAGTGCTCAGGTTAATTTCTAAGATAATAAAAATTAAGATTTAAGTATTTGCCACTCCTTAAATTGTATAAAATTTTTAAGATAAAAGTTTCCTAAAAATTTAGGAGGTTGCGTAGAATGCCCGGAACAGTCCAGTAACTGACCGTCACAATTCAGAAATGCCAAAAATATTGATTAAGGTCCAAAATATATAAAATTATAAAGTTATAATATTTTTAGTTGAAATACTTTCATTTTTTTTATATAAAAGTTGTTTTAAGCAAAAATTGAGAAATCGGGTATTTCGGTTCTCAAATATATCTGATATTTTAATGAAATAGACTAAGTATTTTAATTAATTTTTCTTTTCACTTTGATTAGTCATGGACACTTGTCATGACTACACTATTACTATTATTATTATTTTTATTTATTTAATAAATAAATTTTAATTAAAACCAAGTAAGAAAGGGGTTAAACCCTCATTTCTAACTCTTTATCTCCCTCTCCTCTCTTCTCCTTTCTCCAAATCGGCACACACACACACACACACACTATCATCTCCAAATTTCCAGAAAATATAAGAGTTACAAAGGTTAAAATCATCTTCAAATCAAGAATTCCAAGTTTATATCATCATCTATACAAGGTACAAAACTCTAATTTCATCATTTCTTCATGTTTATTCAAGTTTGATGTTTGAACTTTATAAAAACCCTCATGCATGTGTAGAAGTAATTCATTCATGGTTTTAGAAGTGAAAAGGACATCATTGATGAATAAAACATTCATAAAGTGATGCCATAAAATGATCTTCCATGAAAAACCAAGTTAAATAGTGAAAATTTGAGTTCTTGATTAATATGTTGATTTTATCATAAGTACAACCTTGTGTATAAAAATTTTGATGTTTTAGTTGGTTTATATTTAACATTCTAGTAATAATTTCAAGTTTAAACAAACTCTTATGATGAGATTGTTCAATCTTATGTGATTAAGAGTCTTGAAAATTGATAAGTGATGAAAATCACTTATTTAGGTGTTTTTGGTTTCATGCAACTCACTTTGGATGAAATATTTGTAGTTTTATATGTGTTCAAAAGGTTTTCATCTCAAGACTATGATATGATTGATTATGGTGTGATAACATATGGTTATTTCATTAAACCAATTGTAAAATGATCACCATTTCAAAATTTCATAATCTTAACTTTCTGCAGATTTGCTGTCCAGAAAATGGACCTACTTCCAACATGCATAAATCATGTTCTACATGTCAAAATTTGGGCTTTTTGCTTATAGACTTTAATTTAGAGTGTTAGCTTTCTAGAAAGTCCGAAAACACTAATTTTGGAGATGATTTGAGCACTTAAATGGATTTTACAAGAAAATGGTGCAATCTGTCCAGTGAAGACAGATTCAAACACCTATCTTGTGGAGGCCATAACTTCCTCATTCTTATCCCAAATTAAGTGAATCTTTTTCCAAATGATAGGATTTTGAGTTAGGTTTACATCCATCTAAGAATTATTGGTTAATTCAAAGAATTGATACCCCAAAAGCATGCTATAAGTGAGGTATGTCACTGATCCAGAAATCAGTGACACACTGTTTTGTGGAAATTATTTCAGGTATCAAAACTCATCCAAAAATTATGAAAAAGTGCAGATTTACTCTTTACACACTATAGTATTACCACAAAAATTTTGGTGAATTCATTCCTTTGGGAAGATATGTTTCTATAGTGGTTTTGTTAACTAAAATTTTGGACAGCTTCTGCTGAATTTTCAGAAAAGTGATTATAATGAGTTCTAAAATAGTGTTAAGGCATAATAAGTCTATAATTGATCTAAATATGGTTTTGGTTATTGAAACCTACTTAATGGCATTTCATAAGTTATTGGGACGGGTCATTTGGACATAGGAACGGGTATTAATGTATTTTCTCTATGGCAACCTTCACTATAGGAAACCAAGGAAGCGGCACCTATTTTGAGCACTATCATTAAGTTTCCAAGTTCACTCTCAAGGTGAGTATTCACAGCCCCTCTTTTATCGTTTTACGTATTTTGGGGTGAAAAGCATGCTTAAGTACGATTATAATGATTCATGAGTTAATTGAAATGTTTTGCGCTGTTAAGTCGCCAAGGCTTGTTTTCAAGCATTTTAAAAAGTAAGATGTATGACGCTAAATAGTTGGTATGTTGAGTATTTAAGAGTTAGTCCCCAGACGACACTACTATTAACCCAGAAAATTGGGCCTATAGTATTAGTGGATAGCGCTATTTGGGCTTGACCAACCCCACTTCTTACAGCTGACGAGCTAGGAGTGCACTATACTAGAGAAGTGATTGAACATGTGGCGCTTGAGACCACCTCTGAGTCAAGGCACACGGGGCAAAATCAAGGGTCCGGGACGGTTTAGTAGTGGCTCAACCAAGTTTAAGTTATACCGACTCAAGTCATACGTAAAGCAATACTCATGAAATTTTCAAGTTAAGCTAATGAGCACGGATATGCTCCAAGTATTTGAGCACGTATATGCTCCAAGTATTCAAGTTAAGCTTTTGAGCACGAACATGCTCCAACTATCAAATCTTGCATATAAAATGTTTTGTGCATATTTAAAACCTGTGAACTCACCAACTCTCGTAGTTGACCATATTTTTGTACATTCTTTTCAGGTAATCAAGAAGGTAAACTTTAAGGGTCGTTCTGCATAAAACATGAATATGCTTGGGGGATGTACAAACTTTTGGACAATGCTATCTTGAATTATCTCGGGATTGTAAGTTCACGATTAACTTTATACTATTAAATTTTGTAATGTATTTTTATTAAATGTATGGTGGTTGAACTTTATGCTTGTGGATTGTTTATCGGAAACTGTTATACCCCGTGTTTCCGCTTTAGCGGGGTGTGACAGATTTGGTATCAGAGCCACAGGTTATAGAGAATACCGGTTTTATACAAAACCATACACTATAACCCTATAAAAAAAAAATTTAATTTATTTTACAAACGAAATTACGAACCCGAGTACATCCCTAGCATGACTAAGATGTGTCTTTCGTAATCACACCCTAACTTAGGCAAAGGTTGATCACCTTTGTTTAATTTGAGTGTGCATAATGGAGACATGGATCGGGTATGCTAAAAGTTACTAAAAATAGAAACTTTTCAATTCAAAGACATAAAGCATGTTTTGTTTGTGAGTTCGCATGACATTTTTGGTTATTAAAGGATATTATCATATGCTTAACAATTAAATTTTGTTAATTATCGCAGTCGACATGTCTCGTTCCCCACCTAGAGAGCAATCCCCTGATGAATTAGGTTATCTCACCCACATACCTGGGAGAAATTCTTCCCCTAGTGAAGAGTATGACCCTTCTGAGCATGAGTATTCCGATTCCGAGCATACACCAGTAAGATCCGCTACGCCCACACCAAATCCGACACCATGTGCTACACCTGAGTGTGAGAAGACTCCTATACCAGCTAGAGATGAGGCAGGGCCTTCTCGGCCCAGGGGTCTGAGGTTATCACCCCCTTCACCTGCTAGGATACCAGCACTCCCACTAGCCGGCATGACTGAGGCTGAGACATATTGGGTTAGGAGTTTGTCTCGGAGTATGGAACGATTTAGGTTGCAAGTTGATTACCATGAGTATTCCATTGACTCACTTAGGGAAATGATGAGTATGACTGACAATATTACAAAAGGGATGATATCGATGATGGGATCTAGTGATGAGATGATAGGGAAGATATTTGGAGTGCTAGCGGAGACTAGAGCGATGGTGACCTGGCTGCACACTTGTTTGTCGACCGTGATGGGATTCTTGGTAGTGATTGTGGCTCTGGTGATGGTGCACTATTGGCATTTGTAGTTTGTGATTGATGCATGATTTGGGTTATTAAAAACTATATTTTGGGGCTTGTAGCCCGTGACTTTAAAACACTTGACTCATTTTGGATTGTCATATTTTGTAAATGTTTGGATGATGTATGTCTTGATAATGGATGTTTATGATATATTTTGTTATGCATGATTCTAAGTCTTTAAGAATGTATTCTTTATGATTTATTTATCGTATCATGTTTGTATGGTGGAATGAAATTTAATTAGACTTTAAAAAAAAAATTTGCAATTAGAACTATGCCGCCAAGAAGGGAAGACCCCGAGATTGCTCGGCTTGTAAACGAACAAATTCTTGCAACACTCCCTGCCATAGTTAGCCAGATAGCAGCGGGATTAGATGCAAATCCACCTAACCAACCAGGAGCTGGTGTTAACGTTGAAAGAGAGTGTACATATAAGACCTTCAGGACTTGTAATCCAAAGGAATTCCATGGTACTGAAGGAGCGGTTGGATTATTGTCTTGGATAGAAGGAATGGAGTCTGTCCTTCATATCAGTAAATGTCCGAAAACTAAGAAGGTAGAATTTGCAACTTGTTTATTACAAGGGAGAGCACTGACTTGGTGGAACACCCAAGTGCAAACGAGAGGAAGAGATGCAGCAAATGGATTGACATGGGACGAGTTCAAAGAGATGATAAAAGGGGAATATTGTTCAAGGAGTGAAATGCAGAAGTTGCAGGCGGAATTCTGGGATCATGAGATGAAAGGCAATGATGTAGATACATACACGACACGATTCAATGAGTTGGCGAAAATTGTACCACATCTGGTGACACCAGAAGAAAATCGAGTTGACAGGTACATCTGGGGATTAGCACCGGAAATTAGAGGAGATGTAACTTCGGGAAAACCGAAAACTCTTCAAGAGGCTGTGGATTTAGCAACGAAGCTCACCAATAATGCAATTCGTTCAGGACTTTTCTCTAGTGACAAAGCCAAAGGAAAGAGGAAAGTTGAAGAGGGTTTAAGGAGGCAAGATGACCGAAGGAGGGGAAAGGATCGGAGGATCATGGGTAACTATGGAGTTCAGGTGCAGGCAGCCGATAAGGGAAAAGGGACATATCCAAGATGTGACAAGTGTAATAGGCCACATGTCGGAAACTGCATTATATGTCGCAAGTGCCACCGAGGAGGTCATTACGAAAAGGATTGCAAGGCTGGAGGAAGGAGAGTTTGTTTCGAATGTGGGAGCCCGGATCATTTTAAAAACAACTGTTCCAGGGTGAATAGAAGGGCGAATGCGAATCAGATTCGGCCAACTGGACAGAGGGATCAAAGGGGCCAAGCAAGAGGCCGAGTGTTTGAAATTGGGGCGGAAGAAGCAAGGCGGGACCCAAATGTGATTACAGGTATGTTCCTCTTAAACAATCACTCCGCATCTGTACTATTTGATTCTGGAGCAGATAAAAGTTTTGTGTCGTTAAATTTTAGACCGAAAGTTAATCAAATGACACAAAAATTAAAAGAAGACTATGTCATTGAGTTTGCTAATGGACAAGAAATTAGGGTCAAAGATGTACTTCCAAATTGTACTCTAAGTTTAGCTGAAAAGGATTTCAAAATAGATTTGATCCCAATAAAGCTAGGTAGCTTTGATATAGTCGTGGGCATGGATTGGTTGTCAAAGAACCACGCGGAGATAAGTTGTTCCGAGAAGATTCTCCGAATCCCGTTACCGGGAGGAGAAGTACTTAAAGTACCTGGAGAAAAATCTAAGAGAAAACTGAAGATGGTGTCTTGTATGAAAATGCGGAAGTACCTGAGGAAAGAATGTGACGCATTTCTGGCGCATGTAATAAGTAAAGAACCTAAGGAGAAGCGTTTGCAAGATATTCCGGTAGTCCAAGAATTTCCTGAAGTATTTCCCGAGGAGTTACCTGGATTACCTCCACCAAGACAAGTCGAATTCCGTATCGATTTGGTTCCAGGAGCTGCACCAGTGGCCAAGGCACCGTACCGTTTGGCACCTTCTGAGATGCAAGAACTGTCAGAACAACTGCAAGAGCTACTCGACAAGGGATTTATTAGGCCTAGCTCTTCGCCTTGGGGAGCACCAGTACTTTTTGTTAAAAAGAAGGACGGGACGTTCCGAATGTGTATTGATTATAGGGAACTCAATAAGCTGACTTTAAAGAATAGATACCCACTTCCCCGAATCGACGATTTATTTGATCAATTGCAAGGCGCATCGTACTTTTCAAAGATTGACTTACGGTCCGGATATCATCAAATGAGAGTTCGTGAAGAAGACATCGACAAAACGGCGTTTAGAACTCGTTATGGTCACTATGAATTTCTAGTTATGCCCTTCGGACTGACAAACGCTCCAGCAGTTTTCATGGACTTGATGAACAGAGTCTGCCGACCATACTTGGACAAGTTCGTGATCGTGTTTATAGATGACATTCTGATTTATTCGCGAAGCAAGGAGGACCACGAACGACACCTGAAGTTGATATTGGAATTGCTTAAGGAACAAGAATTGTACGCCAAGTTCTCCAAGTGTGAATTTTGGCTTCGAGAAGTACATTTTCTGGGTCATGTGGTTAATAAGAAAGGGATTCATGTTGATCCAGCAAAGGTTGAGGCCATTAAAAAGTGGGAAACTCCTAAGACACCGACGGAAATTCGTCAATTTCTTGGTCTGGCAGGTTATTATCGACGATTTATCGAAAAATTTTCCAAGATTGCTCAACCACTCACGTCGCTAACCCAAAAAGATAAGAAGTTTGATTGGGGAGAAAAACAGGATGAGGCATTTCAAACGCTGAAGCATAAGTTATGCAACGCTCCAATTCTAGCGTTACCAGAAGGTACAGAAAATTTTATGGTATATTGCGATGCATCACATCAAGGTTTGGGATGTGTATTGATGCAAAGAGATAAAGTTATAGCTTATGCCTCAAGACAACTTAAAGTTCATGAAAAGAATTATACCACTCATGATTTGGAGCTAGGAGCAGTGGTATTCGCTTTAAAGATTTGGAGGCATTATCTTTATGGTACCAAGTGTATCATTTACACTGATCACAAAAGCCTCCAACATATCTTTGATCAGAAAATGTTAAATATGAGACAACGAAGATGGGTGGAACTACTCAGTGACTACGATTGCGAGATAAAGTATCATCCCGGAAAAGCCAACGTAGTAGCAGACGCATTGAGTAGGAAGGAGAAGGTAAAACCAACAAGAGTACGAGCTATAGGAATGTTGGTACAAACGAGCCTCAAAACACAAATCTGTGAAGCTCAAAAAGAGGCACTGAAGGGGGAGAATCTAAAGAATGAAGTACTTCATCAGTCAGAAAAAGAATTTGAAACCCGATCAGATGGGGTACAATATTTCAAGAATAAGGTCTGGATACCAAAAGTGGAAGGTCTACGGATGTCAATCATGGAAGAAGCGCACCAATCGAAGTATTCGATTCACCCAGGAGCCGACAAAATGTATAAGGAGCTAAAGGAATACTATTGGTGGCCGGGAATGAAGAAGGACATTGCTGAATTCGTGGGTAAATGTTTGACTTGTGCTAAAGTCAAAGCAGAGCATCAAAAGCCATCTGGACTTTTGCAACAACCGGAGATACCTCAATGGAAATGGGATCAAGTATCCATGGATTTCATCACAAAGTTACCTAGAACAGGAAGAGGTAATGATGCAATTTGGATTATTGTGGATAGACTTACAAAATCTGCGCATTTTCTTCCCATCCGAGAGGATTTCAAAATGGAAAGATTGGCACAAGTATACATTGATGAAATTGTCTCTCGTCATGGAGTACCACTATCCATTATTTCAGACCGAGACAGTCGTTTCACCTCTCGGTTTTGGCAAGCATTTCAGAAAGCTCTGGGCACTAGGTTGGATTTGAGCACTGCTTATCATCCCCAAACAGATGGTCAATCTGAAAGAACCATTCAGACTCTGGAAGACATGTTACGCGCTTGTGCTATAGACTTCGGAGGTAGCTGGGATAAGCACTTACCATTGATTGAATTTTCTTATAACAACAGCTACCATACCAGTATTCAATGCGCGCCATATGAAGCCCTTTATGGATGTAAGTGTCGATCTCCACTTAGTTGGGTGGAAATTGGTGACAGTCAATTGTTTGGGCCTGATATTATACGGGAGACTACCGACAAAATATCGACCATACAAGACAGGCTTAAAGTTGCAAGAGATCGACAGAAAAGCTATGCAGATAATCGCAGAAAACCCTTAGAATTCCAAAAGGGTGACAAGGTTCTTCTGAAAGTGTCTCCATGGAAAGGAGTTGTGAGATTTGGAAAAAAAGGTAAATTAAGCCCAAGATTCATTGGTCCATATGAAGTATTAGAAAGAATTGGACCCGTAGCTTATAAGCTTAAGTTGCCACAAGAGTTGAGTGCCATTCATGACACATTCCACGTGTCAAATTTAAAGAAGTGTATAACTGACAAGATGGCGATTGTACCCCCAGATGAAATCTTAGTGGACGAACGGCTTATTTTCAGAGAAGAGCCGGTTGAAATTTTGGGTCGTGAAGTTAAGCGACTAAGGAGAAGTAAAATTCCTATTTTAAAAGTTCGTTGGAAGTCGCGTCACGGACCTGAATTTACGTGGGAAAGAGAGGATTTTATGAAGCGCAAGTATCCTCATTTGTTTAATCAAGAGGCGGTCCGGAAGTGACAAACTTTAAAATTTCGGGACGAAATTTCTCGAAGTAGGGGAGACTGTGACAACCGTCAAGATTAGTGCTCAGGTTAATTTCTAAGATAATAAAAATTAAGATTTAAGTATTTGCCACTCCTTAAATTGTATAAAATTTTTAAGATAAAAGTTTCCTAAAAATTTAGGAGGTTGCGTAGAATGCCCGGAACAGTCCAGTAACTGACCGTCACAATTCAGAAATGCCAAAAATATTGATTAAGGTCCAAAATATATAAAATTATAAAGTTATAATATTTTTAGTTGAAATACTTTCATTTTTTTTATATAAAAGTTGTTTTAAGCAAAAATTGAGAAATCGGGTATTTCGGTTCTCAAATATATCTGATATTTTAATAAAATAGACTAAGTATTTTAATTAATTTTTCTTTTCACTTTGATTAGTCATGGACACTTGTCATGACTACACTATTACTATTATTATTATTTTTATTTATTTAATAAATAAATTTTAATTAAAACCAAGTAAGAAAGGGGTTAAACCCTCATTTCTAACTCTTTATCTCCCTCTCCTCTCTTCTCCTTTCTCCAAATCGGCACACACACACACACACACTATCATCTCCAAATTTCCAGAAAATATAAGAGTTACAAAGGTTAAAATCATCTTCAAATCAAGAATTCCAAGTTTATATCATCATCTATACAAGGTACAAAACTCTAATTTCATCATTTCTTCATGTTTATTCAAGTTTGATGTTTGAACTTTATAAAAACCCTCATGCATGTGTAGAAGTAATTCATTCATGGTTTTAGAAGTGAAAAGGACATCATTGATGAATAAAACATTCATAAAGTGATGCCATAAAATGATCTTCCATGAAAAACCAAGTTAAATAGTGAAAATTTGAGTTCTTGATTAATATGTTGATTTTATCATAAGTACAACCTTGTGTATAAAAATTTTGATGTTTTAGTTGGTTTATATTTAACATTCTAGTAATAATTTCAAGTTTAAACAAACTCTTATGATGAGATTGTTCAATCTTATGTGATTAAGAGTCTTGAAAATTGATAAGTGATGAAAATCACTTATTTAGGTGTTTTTGGTTTCATGCAACTCACTTTGGATGAAATATTTGTAGTTTTATATGTGTTCAAAAGGTTTTCATCTCAAGACTATGATATGATTGATTATGGTGTGATAACATATGGTTATTTCATTAAACCAATTGTAAAATGATCACCATTTCAAAATTTCATAATCTTAACTTTCTGCAGATTTGCTGTCCAGAAAATGGACCTACTTCCAACATGCATAAATCATGTTCTACATGTCAAAATTTGGGCTTTTTGCTTATAGACTTTAATTTAGAGTGTTAGCTTTCTAGAAAGTCCGAAAACACTAATTTTGGAGATGATTTGAGCACTTAAATGGATTTTACAAGAAAATGGTGCAATCTGTCCAGTGAAGACAGATTCAAACACCTATCTTGTGGAGGCCATAACTTCCTCATTCTTATCCCAAATTAAGTGAATCTTTTTCCAAATGATAGGATTTTGAGTTAGGTTTACATCCATCTAAGGATTATTGGCTAATTCAAAGAATTGATACCCCAAAAGCATGCTATAAGTGAGGTATGTCACTGATCCAGAAATCAGTGACACACTGTTTTGTGGAAATTATTTCAGGTATCAAAACTCATCCAAAAATTATGAAAAAGTGCAGATTTACTCTTTACACACTATAGTATTACCACAAAAATTTTGGTGAATTCATTCCTTTGGGAAGATATGTTTCTATAGTGGTTTTGTTAACTAAAATTTTGGACAGCTTCTGCTGAATTTTCAGAAAAGTGATTATAATGAGTTCTAAAATAGTGTTAAGGCATAATAAGTCTATAATTGATCTAAATATGGTTTTGGTTATTGAAACCTACTTAATGGCATTTCATAAGTTATTGGGACGGGTCATTTGGACATAGGAACGGGTATTAATGTATTTTCTCTATGGCAACCTTCACTATAGGAAACCAAGGAAGCGGCACCTATTTTGAGCACTATCATTAAGTTTCCAAGTTCACTCTCAAGGTGAGTATTCACAGCCCCTCTTTTATCGTTTTACGTATTTTGGGGTGAAAAGCATGCTTAAGTACGATTATAATGATTCATGAGTTAATTGAAATGTTTTGCGCTGTTAAGTCGCCAAGGCTTGTTTTCAAGCATTTTAAAAAGTAAGATGTATGACGCTAAATAGTTGGTATGTTGAGTATTTAAGAGTTAGTCCCCAGACGACACTACTATTAACCCAGAAAATTGGGCCTATAGTATTAGTGGATAGCGCTATTTGGGCTTGACCAACCCCACTTCTTACAGCTGACGAGCTAGGAGTGCACTATACTAGAGAAGTGATTGAACATGTGGCGCTTGAGACCACCTCTGAGTCAAGGCACACGGGGCAAAATCAAGGGTCCGGGACGGTTTAGTAGTGGCTCAACCAAGTTTAAGTTATACCGACTCAAGTCATACGTAAAGCAATACTCATGAAATTTTCAAGTTAAGCTAATGAGCACGGATATGCTCCAAGTATTTGAGCACGTATATGCTCCAAGTATTCAAGTTAAGCTTTTGAGCACGAACATGCTCCAACTATCAAATCTTGCATATAAAATGTTTTGTGCATATTTAAAACCTGTGAACTCACCAACTCTCGTAGTTGACCATATTTTTGTACATGCTTTTCAGGTAATCAAGAAGGTAAACTTTAAGGGTCGTTCTGCATAAAACATGAATATGCTTGGGGGATGTACAAACTTTTGGACAATGCTATCTTGAATTATCTCGGGATTGTAATTTCACGATAAACTTTCTACTATTAAATTTTGTAATGTATTTTTATTAAATGTATGGTGGTTGAACTTTATGCTTGTGGATTGTTTATCGGAAACTGTTATACCCCGTGTTTCCGCTTTAGCGGGGTGTGACAACAACCTTCTGAGATGATGAGAGGTTTATCACAAACCCTTGATTTGATGACCTGCTTGCCATCAAAAGTCTGTACAGATGCATTGGCCCAGAACTGACGCATGCGCTCCACATAGATTGTGGGATTGACAGTTAAAGCGTAGGCAATGTGGGAGGATTTTAGGAAATCCACAATCTGATAAAAACCTTCTGCTTGCTTGGGTTTCTGTAGCATTGCCAACTTATTGTGATCATCAATAAACATCAGGCCTGCCATCGTTCTTGGTCGAAACTAGGGTTACGCACTGGTAAGGTAGAATTCGAGAGAAAGAGAGAGAAATAACACTCGTAGGAAATTCAAAGAGCCGTTTGGATTTTGGCGGTCAAAGAGGGTATTTGTAGGTGGAGGGTTTCAATTATAAGCAGTACTAAGTACCCTAGCAGTATTAACAAGCCCGTAGTACTAACCCATATAAGAAGTAGTAACACATACTAGCAGCATTAACACAGACTAGCAGTATTAACACAGACTAGCAGTAGTAACACTGTCTGGCAGTAGAAATAAGGTAAGCAGTAGTAACTTTGCATTAGCAGTATAAACCACTAAGCAGTAGTAACCATACTTAACCATATTTGAACTGGCAGTAGGATTAATAGTGAGAGCAGTATTAACTTAACTAGAAGTACTAAGTATCCAATTTAGCAAAGTAATTTGAAACACTTAAACACACATAGTTAGCAGCATCATGCACCATATAATATGAGAAAGTAAGCAGGAAGGAATTTATATAGAAATGGTACATAAAGAAAATCAAAAGATGCTTATTCAGTGTTTATCATGCCCACACTTGTGACCAAAAATGTGAATCTACCAACATCAAAAGCTTTGGTGAAGAGATCAGCAAATTCGTTACTTGTGTGTACCTTCAAAACTTGAATTAGCTTGTTTTCATTGCAATCTCTAATAAAATGGTACCTTATTTCTATATGCTTGGTTTTTGAGTGCTTCACTGGATTATTAACAATGCTTATGGCACTGTTGTTGTCAATGAAGATTGGAGTGTGCAGAAAAGTAACACCATAGTCCAGCATCTGATTCTGAATCCATAACACTTGTGAGCAGCAGCTTGCAACAGCTATGTACTCTACTTCTGTTGTAGAGGTGGACACTGTGGTTTGCTTTTTACACTGCCATGAAACTAGTCTTGCACCCAAAAACTGACATCCTCCTGATGTAGACTTTCTATCCAAGTTTGCACCACCCAAATCACTATCAGAATATGCAAGTAGATCCAATGGTGAGTCATGAGGATACCAAAGACCTAACCTAGGTTGTCCTTTGAGATATCTGAAGATCCTCTTGACTGCTTGAAAGTGAGATTGTTTAGGTCTTACTTGAAATCTGGCACACACACAAACAACAAACATAATATATGGCCTTGAAGTTGTTAGATACATGAGGGAGCCTATCATAGATCTATAGTGATGAACATCTACATCCTCCCCCTCAAGATCTGCAGTGATCTGTTTGTATGTTTCCATAGGTGTGCTTGCAGGCTTCGAATATGAAAATCCAAATTTTGTAAGTATATCTTGCACATACTTGGATTGGCTGATGAATATACCATCTTTCTTCTATTTAACCTGTAGCCCAAGGAAGAATGTAAGTTCACCCATAGAGCTCATCTTGAATCTTTTGTGCATCAGCTCCTCAAACTCTTTGCACAAATAATCTTTTGTGGATCCAAAGATGATGTCATCCACATATATTTGCACAAGCAGAATGTCCTTCTTCTTCCTTTTGATGAACAGAGTCTTGTCTATTATTCCCCTTTCAAAACCATTTTCCAAGAGATAGGTAGACAGAGTGTCATACCATGCTCTTGGTGCTTGATGTAGCCTATAAAGTTCCTTCTTTAATTTGTATACTCTATCAGGAAAGTTAGGATTTTCAAACCCTGGAGGCTGACAAACATATACTTCTTCATCAATTGTCCCATATAGGAATGCACTCTTGACGTCCAGCTGATAAACTCTGAACTTCATGAAAGAAGCATAGGCTAGAAACCGCCTAATTGCCTCAATTCTGGCTACTGGAGCAAATACTTCTTCATAGTCTATTCCTTCTTCTTGTGTCTACCCTTGTGCCACAAGCCTGGCCTTATTCTTTATCACAATTCCTCTCTCATCTTTCTTATTTCTGAAAACCCATTTTGTACCAATTGCCCCTTGTCCTTGTGGAAGTTCAACTAGATCTCATACATCTTGCAGCACAAACTGCAGCAGCTCCTCTTGCATTGCTTCTATCTAGCTTGGGTCTTTCATTGCATCATAAGCCTTTTTGGGTTCAATCTGTGATAGAAAACAAGATAACAAGCCTGATTGTAGGTCTTTCAATCCCCCTAGCTTGCTTTGTTGCCTTGTGATCATTGGGGAATTGATGTCACCAATCATCAATTGAGGAGGATGATTCTTCTGTGTTCTTGTATGATTGAAAGCCTCCTCATGAAGATTTGCTTCAAGATTGGAGTCATTCTTTTCTGGAGTGCTTCCACCATACACTGAAGAATTGTCCTCATCAGTGTCATCTTCTGACAATATGGGCATCTCAGGTCCTGTGTTTCCTGAATTATGAGCATCCTGTTTATCACTCTTATTCTCTTCATCACTTTTGTCCTCTTCATCTGCTTTAGCATCTTCATCCTAATCTGGATCAGAAGCTTCTAATTCTGAATCATCTTTCTTTTCTTGATGGCAAAATTCAGCAGGATCAACAGTAGGTATGGGGAACAGCACAAACTCTTGTTTCTGTTCTTGTACCTGTTCTGAATTTGTTCCTGCAGTTTGCACATTACTAAAACTCAAAGCATTAGTTAGTGAATTTGGTGTGTTCTCATTGCATTTGACATTGTCACTTTCTTCTATAATCCTTGAGGAACTATTAAATACTCTATATGCCTTACTCTGAGAGGAGTATCTAACAAGAAATCCATCTTCAGCTTTGCTTTCAAACTTACCTAAGTGAGATTTGGTGTTTAGAATTGTGCAAGGACACCCAAAAGGTTTGAAAAATCCAATAAAAGGTTTCTTCTTGTTAAAAAGTTCATAAGGTGTCTTGCCTTGAGATTTGACTACTAGAACCCTGTTTTGGACATAACAAGCAGTATTAACTACTTATGCCCAAAAAGTAATTGGTATTTTTGAATCTGCCAACAGAGATCTAGCAGCCTCAATCAATGTCTTATTTCTCCTCTCAGCAACACCATTCTGTTGAGGAGTTCTAGGAGCACTGAATTGTCTCTCAATACCTTTAGTCTCACAAAAGCTGTTTAAGTCATTGTTTTTAAATTATGTTCCATTATTAGATCTGATGACTTTAACTCTTTGATTAGTTTGGTTTTCAATCCTAAGAACAAAGGATTTGATCAGTCCACTTGTCTCATCCTTAGTCCTCAGAAAATATACCCAAGTAAATCTAGAGAAATCATCAACAATGACTAAGCAATAGGACTTCTTTCCAATACTCATCACATTAGTAGGACCAAAGAGATCCATATGCAATAATTGAAGAGGTGAAGATATTGTATTTATTTCTTTGGACTTATGAGAAGTTTTGTGTTGCTTGTCTTTAAGACAAGCAACACAATGATCATCACATGAAAACACTTTTTGAGGTAAACCTCTTACAAGGATGTTTTTCACAAGAATGTTCATTGTTTTAAAATTCATGTGACACATCCTCCTGTGCCAAAGAGATGGTTCATCTAAGGAAGCTTTTGAAAATAGAAAATTTAAAATTGAATCAGATGATACATTCTCTAAGTCCAAGCAATAAACATTATCCTTCCTAGGAGTTCTAAGTAGTATCATATTTTCATCAACTATCTTGAATCGTGGAGCAAGGATAATACATTCAGTCTCAGTAAATAATATGCTATGTTTCTTGTCACAGACCTGTGATACATTTAACAGGTTGTATCTCATTTGCTCAACATAGTACACATCTTCAAAGGACATCTTACCTTTTGTTACCATACCTTTTCCACTGATCTTACCTCCTGCTGGATTGTCACCAAAAGCAACATGTCCTCCATCGAACTTTTTAAAGTTTTGAAGGCAGGCCATGTTACCTGTCATGTGCCTAGAGAAACCACTATCTACATGCCAAATGCTCCTCTTCTTGAGTTGTTGGTTGCCCTGCACATAAGATAAAACAGTTAGTTTTTAGAGGGAACCCAAGCCAAAGTGGTCTTGGGTTGTTCTTTCTCATCAACATATTTATAATTAGTAATCTTAGTCTGGATGAGATGATCAGATTTAGGAATCTTATGGCTGAAATACTTTGTCAGAATTATGGGCTTGGCAGCATTAACACTAGTAGCAACACTATCCTTGTTAGCAGTACTAACATGGTTAGCAGTACTAACTTGGTCAGCAGTAGTATTGCTATCAGCAACACTATTTCTGTTAGCAGTACTATTTGAGGTAGCAGTACTAACAGGTTTCTTGACTTTTGGAACCCAAATATTGACAAAGTTTTTTGCTTTCTTGTTCTGTGAGTTACTCCTTGACTTGCTTGGAGTATTTTCTTTTGATTTAGCAAACTTATTCTGAATATGATATTTCAAAGGTGCTGTTTTCACATTCTCAGCCATGTGATTCCTTTTTGATTTCTTCCTATAACCAATAGAATTTTGATGTTGTCTTTGAAAACTAAATCTTTGGTTAATAGGATTGAAATAACAATGTTTGGCTAGATGATTTAACTTGCCACAAATAAAACAAGGCTTTGGTCTATTGCCTTTGCTTAGATCAATTCCCTGTTTTTGAGCCAACTGATTATTTCTGTTTCTCTGATATCCCCTTATTTTATCATGTTTATGGGGCTTGTTCTGTTGACAAGTACAGGGATTTACAATAGAGGTTTGCATGTAGTGAACTCCTTGTACCTTTTCTTTTCCTTTCCTGGAGGTCTTAGCTTTCTCACTCTTAACAGTCTCTTTCTCTGTATTGGACATCTCCACTTTATCACTCTTGATAAATGGTTTACCTCCTCTCTCATTTGTAAGAATATGGTTTTCTAAGGGAATATCTTTATGGTCTTTCTTATTCTTACCCTCAGAGTTCTCTTCTTCAGAATCTGCCTCAACCACTACTTTGTTTAAATGATCTACTTCTGTGTCTCCTGCAGGTAAGTCATTCTTATCCTGTCTTTCTAAGAGGTATGAGGTGGGAGGAATGTAGTTATTGTTGTATGGTGGAAGGGTATTGTTGTAGCCTATACCTCTCTTTAGTTTGTCATGAATTTGAGATTTGAGTAAAGAGTCCATTGCTTTAGAAGCATTGGAATATTTCTCAATGTCTAGTTTGGCCTTCTCAAATTCACTCTTAACTTTTTCACACTCCTCTCTAGACTTTTCTAGCTCAATCCGTAACTGATTCTTCTCCCACTTCCAATACTTGGTATCATATGAGTGTTGAAGTTCATTGAATTGATATGCCTTTATTTGTTCTTCAAACTTCTCAACAATCACAACATACTCTCTTCTATCTTTCTCTAACCTTTTAAGGTCATCACACATTGTTGGGAACTGAAGAATTCATCAAGTATGGTTAATGCTGCTGGTTCAAAATTACTACTGCTAGAAGACTTAAAGGTTAATACTGCTGAGTGTTACTACTGCTAGTACTATTAATACTGCTAGTCATAGTTAGTGCTGCTTGAACAAAGTTAGTACTGCTTAGCTAGTTAGTACTGCTAGTAGTTAGTGCTGCTTAGTAGTTAATGCTGCTAGAAGAAGTTAATGTTGTTGATCATGGTTAGTGCTGCTAAAGAGATTCGGATGGAAAGAATGACAGCTGGATAATCTGAAGATTATGGAAGCTTTGAGATATACATGGAAGATATACTGTAGATTTGTTTAATTATTGTAATTATCTTTTGACAAGTATATGTATAGAATGTATAGAATAGATAGAAGAGAATTTTTTTTTTGGTAATTCATTCTTTTAGAGAGAAAATCAACCTCAAGGCATAGATCCTAATTCTAGAGAAGTAGAATTCGTATTGGTGAGCCTGTTCATCAATATTGAGGTTGAGTGAGTAATCTTGTAACTTCAAAGCATTCAATACAAGTTTACAGTTTGTTAATTATATTCTGTTTTGATTTCCTGTTTGATTAAATATCAAAGTGTTATTCCGCAAACTTCTTTGATATTGTTTCTGATAATTAATTCTTGTTGAGAATTCGATCCTGACAAGTGGTATCAGAGCCTAACTCTCTCAGAAACAGTTATTCATCATGGAAAATCTTACAGAATCAAGCAGTACTTTGGTTTCTAAGGTTCCAATGCTCAAACCAAGTGAGTTTGACATGTGGAAAATCAGAATCAGACAATATATTCTTCTCACTGACTACTCAATGTGGGATATCATTGAGAATGGTCCTTCTGAAGCTGGAAGGATAGGACCAGATGGGAAAAGACCTCCACCAAAGACAGATGGTGAGAGGAAGATCAGACAGACAGAGATGAAGGCTTTGAGCACTCTGCTCTTGGCCATTCCCAATGAATATCAGCATCAATTTTGCAACTGCACTGATGCTCAGATTCTCTGGAATGCTCTAGAGAAAAGATTTGCTGGAACTAAGAGCATCAAAAGAAATCAGAGAGATGTTCTAAAGCAACAGTATGAGAACTTCACTTCTACAAAGAATGAGTCTATGACTCAAACTTTTGATAGGTTCAATAAACTCATAGGTGAACTGGCTACTGTAGGGGTGAAGATGGAACAAGATGATATCAACAGAAAGTTCCTCAGATCTCTTGGAGATGAATGGACTATGTACACTGTCTCATATAGACAGAGTGACAATCTGGAAGAGAAAGAACTTGATGATCTATACAATGATCTAAGAGTTTTTGAAACTGAGGTAGAAACCAAGAAGAAGCCCTCTGGTTATATTAACAATGCTGCACTTCTTTCAGCATCCACTGATACTACTACCAACCCTGAAGCAATTAGTACTGCCAGTGGAGTAAGTTCAGAAAAAGGCACTGAAACTATCTTTGAAGCCTTTTTGTCCAGTCATAGCAGCAATTCTCTGATTAATGATGATCTTGATCAAATTCACCCTGATGATCTGGAGGAGATGGATATTAAATGGCAGATGGCCATGTTATCCATGAGGGTGAAAAATTTCATTAAAAGAACTGGAAGAAATAACTTCTCTCAAAGAAGAGAAGATGGAGCTGGTTTTGACAAAACCAAGGTGGAATGTTATAAGTGTCACAAGAAAGGACACTTTGCTAGAGAATGCAGAAGTGTTGTTCCAAACAATAACCACCAACAAGCTCAGAATGGAGGATACAATCAGAACAAGAATCCTGCTCAAGCCCTTGTTTCTCAACAAGGAATGGGATTTGACTGGAGTGATCAAGCTGAGGAAGCCATTCAGAACCAAGCTCTTATGGCAGAAGTGTCTGATCTCCCTACTGAGGTAAGTTCTAATCTTTGTACTAAATCTTGCATTAACACTGTTACAAGATACAGGGATCACAATCAAAGTATGTGTGATGATCTCAAAAGATTAGAAAAAGACAGAAGAGATTATGTGTTAATAGTAGAGAGATTTGAAGAGCAAATCAAAGGCTTTCAAGCTAATGAACTTCAACACTCTTATGACACAAACTATTGGAAGTGGGAAAAGAATGAGTTAGAAACCAAACTGTCTAAGTCCTTAGAAGAGAATGATAGACTGAAAGTGGAACTGTAAAAAGTTAAGCTTGACATAGACAAGTTTTCCTATGCTTCAAAAGCAATGGACTCTCTTCTAAAGGCTCAGATACATGATAAGATGAAGCCTGGTATTAGATACAACAATACACCCCCTCCTTACAATAACAACTATATTTCTCCTACATCAGACTTGTTAGAAACTAAGGAGAAAAAGGACTTGTCTGAAGAAGCTTTTAAGATAGATCCTTTGGATGAGGTAGTAGTTAAGGATTTGACTGAAAAAGGAGCCAGTGAGAACAGGGATAATAATGTGAGTAAAAAGATACCATTAGAAAACAATATTATCACCAATGAAGGATGTGGGAAAATCTGGGTCAAGTCCAAGGAGATAGAGAAGACTAAAGGAAATGATAACAAGGTCCATTACAAACAAACCACAGTTGTGAATCCTGGATCTTGTAAACAGTGTGATTGCAATAAATCCAAGAGCCTAAATTCTGGTTTAAAAAGAGGAAATCAAAGAAACTGGAATAATCAAAGGGCTCAGAAACAAGGAGTTGATCTGAATAAAATCAATAGACCAAAACCTTGTTTTATATGTGGCAAGTTGAATCATTTGGCTAAGTATTGTTACTTCAACCCAATTAACCAACAGATGAACTTTAAAAGATTTGTGCAAAAACCTGTTGGTTATAGGAAGGTTGGAAAGAAACATGTGATAAAGAAATCTGTTGAAAGTAAAGGCACTTTAAAGAAAAAGATTTTAAAAGAAAGTATCAAAATGTGGGTACCTAGAAGTACTAACAGTATTAGTACTGCTAACAATATTAGTACTGCTAACACAGTTACTACTGCTAACAGTGTTAGTACTGCTGAAAATATTAGTGCTGCTAATACTGTTAATACCTCTTCAAAAGTTAATACTGCCAACACAGTTACTGCTGCTAACACAGTTACTACTGCTAACAAGGTTAGTACTGCTAAGCATGCAAGTGCTGCCAAGGCAGTTAGTACTTCTAAAACTAGTCCTGATTCTAGCAAACATATTTCCAAGTCTATTATTGTAATAAAGTACTCCAAGAATGAAGAATTAAAGTTCAAAAATCTTGTCAAGAAAGAATGCAAGTACTTTGATGAGAAAGGGGTACCCAAGACCACTTTGGCTTGGGTTCCTAATTCATACTAATTGATTTATCTAATGTGCAGGGCAACCAACAGCTCAAGGGAAAGAGCATTTGGCATGTTGATAGTGGTTGCTCTAGGCACATGACAGGCAACATGTCATGCCTTCAGGATTTCAAGCATATCAATGGAGGACATGTTGCATTTGGAGACAATCTTACTGGTGGTAAGATAAGTGGAAAAGGTAATGTCACCAAAGGTAAGATGACATTTGAGGATGTCTACTATGTTGATCAATTAAAGTACAACCTGTTAAGTGTATCACAGGTTTGTGACAAACAACATAGTATATTATTTACTAATACTGAGTGTATGTTTCTTGCCCCAGGGTTCAAGGTAGTTGATGAAAGCATGATACTACTTAGAACTCCAAGAAAGGACAATGTTTACTGTCTTGATTTGGACAATGTTGATAGTGATTCATCTCTAAATTGTCTTGTTTCAAAAGCTTCTGTAGATGAATCCTCTCTTTGGCACAGAAGGATGTGTCACATGAATTTCAAGACTATGAACAATCTTGTTAAAAATAACCTTGTAAGAGGGTTACCTTCAAAAGTCTTCTCATGTGATGATCATTGTGTTGCTTGTCTTAAAGGCAAACAACACAAAACTTCTCATAAGACCAAAGAGTTAAATTCTGTTTCTTCTTGTCTCCAATTACTGCATATGGATCTGTTTGGTCCTACAAATGTTATGAGTATAGGCAAGAAATCTTACAAAGTGTCCCAGAATATGGCATTTGTAACATTCCACTTTGGATTTATCAAATCCGGCACCATCTTCTCTTCTCATGGAAAAATTGTTTCTACCTGTTCTTTTGATGAATCTTTTGACTCTCATGGTGAGCATTGCCATCTGCCAATTGATATCCATCTCTTCAAGGTCATCTACATTGATCTGCTCTAGATCATCATTGATAAGAGCAGATTTAGCATGACTAGCAAGGAATGCTTCCAAAACAGAATCATTAGGTCCATCCTATTTTGAGCCATTTGTAGCACTAACTGAGTTTGTATTAGCAGTAGAATCAACAGTAGATGATAGGAGGGCAGTATTTTGAGAGTATCCAGATGTCCTTTTCTTAGATTCAACTTCTGCTTCAAACACCCTTAGATCATTGTATAGATCATCAAGCTCCTTATCCTCCAGATTATCATTCTGTCTAAAGGATACAGTGTACATCACCCATTCTTCACCAAGAGATCTTAGAAATTTTCTGTTGACATCATCCTGGTCCATATTGACACCAACAGTGGCCAACTCTCCAATCAACTTGTCGAATCTATCAAAGGTTTGAGTCATGGACTCATTCTTTGTAGACATAAAATTCTCATATTGTTGTTTGAGAATTGCCTTCTGATTTCTCTTAGAGCTTTTAGTACCTGAAAATCTTTTCTCCAATGCATTCCACAGGATCTGAGCATCAAAACAGTTGCAGAACTGATGTTGGTATTCATTAGGAATTGCCAAGAGCAGAGTGCTCAAGGCTTTCATCTCAGCCTGCCTCATCTTTCTTTCTCCATCAGTCTTTGGTGGAGTTCTCTTGCCATCTGCACCCATCTTTCCTCCATCAGAAGGACCATTCTCAATGATGTCCCACATTGACTAGTCTGTAAGAAGAATGTACTGCCTGATTCTGATTTTCCACATGTGAAACTCATTGGGTTTGAGCATGGGGACCTTTGAAACAAGAACACTGTCATGTGATCCGTCCATTATGATTATTGATTTCTGAGTTTCTTCAGCTCTGATACCACTTGTCAGGATCGAAATTCTAAACAAGAATTTAAACTAAACACTCAGAAACTATGTTAAAGAAGTCGCGGAAAAACACTTTAACAGTAAATCAATCAAACAATATATAAACTCAAATCACAAGTTATATTTATTTAACTTAATGATTACAAACAAAACCTCAATCTGTTGAACAGACTCAACAGACGTTTAATACTTCTCTATTGAAAGGACTACAAAGAACCTTGAGGTTAATTGTCTCTAAACGTATTCGTATATCTATTAATTATCAAAAACTCTCTATACTATATATACAGAACTGATTACAGGATAATTACAAAAGAAATGTTGATCTTTAGCATCCATTCCATAATTATCTTCAACATTATCTTCAGCTCCTAGTCTTTCGTATCAATCCATCTTTATCTTCACGATCATCAGAAGCAGCATTAATCTTATAGCAGCATTAATCTCCTCAGCAGTACTAATCGTACTCGCAGTAGTAATTCTTCAAGCAGTACTAACTACTAGCAGTACTAACTCTCCAAGCAGTAGTAAAATCTTCAACTAGCAGTATTAATCTTTAAGCCCAACAGTAGTATCCATCCTTAGCACATTTCAGACCCAACACACGAATTCTGAAGAATTCGCAACTGTGTCTTATACGAATTCTAAGAACTCGCATAGGCTTTCTTGCGAAAAGCTCGAGAACTCACACAAGCCATCTTGCGAAAAGCTCACAATTTGTATCCTTACTTATATCTTTCTTACAAATTGCTTGCTTACGAATTTCCTACTTGTTGAATTTTGTGTGTGAGCCTTGCGAATTGTACCTTACGAATTACTGTTCATTTTACGAATTCTTGCCTTGCGAATTTTGTCTTGAGTGTGTCTAGCGAATTGTTGCTTACGAATTCTAGGTTGTGAGTAGCTTACGAATTCTTGCCTTGTTTTTCATTTTAAGAGATTTTTCTGTACTTTTACTTCATTTTTTTCGAATTTTCTGATTAAAGATCATTTCTAGCATATTTTTACAGATATCATCATGCCTTACACAAATGAAAAAGGAAATCTAGTGCTAACCAACAGAGACTGTGCTTTAGCATACATGCTAGAGATTCCTGCCATGGAAGCTGAAATCAAGAATCTGAAGATTCATAACTCATCTCTTCTTGCTCAAATTGATAGACTGAAAAATGATAAAGACAAGTTAGAGAATTTTCAATGGGGATTTTTATTAACCAAGTGAAGTACATTTATGATATTTTGAAAAAATTCCAAATGGAAAATTGTACTCCTATTGCTACCCTGATGGCACCTGGAACTAAGATCGGAGCTGATCTGAATGGAAAAGCTGGTGATCTTAGAACCTATAGAAGCATGATTGGTTTTTTTGATGTAATTGACGGTCAGTCGTCCTGATATTATGGTCTCGACATGTCTATGTGCGATAAATCATTCCAAACCCAGGAGTCACATCTTTCTGTTGTCAAAAGAAATTTTAGATATCTGAAGGGGACAACAAAGCTTGGACTGTGGTATCCTAAAGATACAGGATTCGAACTTATCGCATACTCAGATGCAGATCATGTTGGTTGCATGTTAGACAGGAAGAGTACTTTGGGACATATTCAATTTTTGGGAGATAAGCTCGTGAATTGGGCTTCAAAGAAACAACTGTGCGTATCTACTTCAACAACTGAACCATAATATGTAGCTGCGGTTAGCTGCTGTTCTCAGGTGCTGTGGATGTGGATGCAACTCCGAGATTATGGTTTCCATTACAAAAAAATCCCGATTTATTGCGATTTCAAAAGCGTTATTGCTTTTTCTGCAAACCCTATCCAACTTACCAAAACAAAGCACGTTGACATGTGATATCACTTTATGAAAGATAATGTCGAAAAATGTACGATTGAACTTTACTTTGTAAACATGGATTATCAGTTTGCTGATTTATTCATCAAGCCATTGGACGAAAAGAGATTTATTTTTTCTCATTTCGAAACTTAGCATGTTGAATCTCAAAACATATATGTCTTTACCTTGTACAGTTTGATTAATAATTTTTCTTCATATTTTTATTCTTTATTCGAATGGTATCTGCACTGAAGGTTTGCTCGTGATTTCAGGAGGAGTGAGTTACATGTTTTGTTGATCTAATTTTGAGGGCGAGTTAAGGAATTTTTGCATATATTTTGTACTGACAAATTTGAAGATGCATATTTTCAGGGGGAGTAAGAATAATGACTTATGATTAACTCAGATCAAAACTCGTTCTTTAAATGTTTTACTTTTACTGTTTTACTTTAAATAAGATTTTGAATAAGACTTTGTTACTTTGACTACTTTTTGACGTTATGCAGATTTTGAGGGGAGATTACACGATAATAACTCATGACTTGAGGTGAAATATGAGATTTGTATATTCTAATCTTACATCTTTGAATGTTTGGAAGAAGGACAACTTTCAGACATGAAAACAGTTTTCTCAAATATTCAAACCACTTATCGATTCTCAAAAAGATTTTATGAATTTAGAAGTGTGATTTTAAATGTTTTCATGCATGAGCATTACTGATCTACTGACGTGTGTTTCCAAATATTAATACTTTTGTATTACTTTTCCATATAGTGTGAAGTATTCATACACACTGGTTCAGTCTTTTTTATTGATTTTGTTATTACCATGTCTCAGATTGAAACAATTTTCGATGGTAATACACCCCGTTTAAATTTCAATGTTGTTGAGCATTATATTCATTCAAAACTACGCGATACTTTCATGAATGTCTATATTTGTTCGTATAGACATATTGCAATTCTTTCTTGACATAAGCTTTTCATGTTTATCATTCATATTTGATCTTTTCGACACATTTCCAGATTCTCAAACAAGTTTCTTGTATTCATTTCATTCATTCAATATTCTTGTTGTGAGAAATCTTTAAAGTTCAACAAGCTCAATTATTCATTCTATTTTTAGCTGAGCATACATTTAATAACATTTTCATCCATTTTACTGTGCTTTAAATGTTCAAGTTAAACTGTTGAACATTATTCTTTTAGGACAACATTTTCATGGGATCAATGTGTGAGTTTTAAAAAGACTTCTAGGGATTCACGTTAACCAGTGTTTCCTACACAAGAAGTTATCCTGAGTGATCGAAATGCGAGGGGTGATATATCAAAGAGTAGGGGAGATAACTCAAAGGGTTGAGTTTTTCTCATTGAGCTGAGATAAAATGAAAAGAGAGTTTGGGTAGAAGTGTGCATAACGATAAAAAGAAAGAGGGTGTGCGAACAGAATTAAAAGAATATCAGAACTCTGCACCAACCACTTTATAGGAACTAGTATTCACAATTATTCAATATAGAAATATAACAAGAGAGGAATTCGCATCCCACTACATGCGAAAAGTAGAATTCGCATCACTCTTTCGTTCGAAAAGCTCTCAAGTCTGAAAAAGGTTAAGTCCATAATTCGCATCCAACTACGTGAGATAAGTTAGAAATTCGCATCACTCAGCGTGCGAACAGTAAGAATTTGCATCCTTCAGTGTGAGAATTCTAGGAATCTGTATCATTTTACATGCGAATTCTGTGTGTTATGCGAAAAGTTTAGTGTGTTATGCGAATTTCATACTTAGACTAAGTGGGACCCCCGTTCTAAGTCTGCGTAGGGGAACATATTTTTGTTTTTGATTAATCATTTTTCTGTTTTTGTGTTTAAAGATCAGTGCAAATTTCAAGATGACTTCAAAGGATGCTCTAGCTATCGGAATAGACGTCAAACCACCTGTTTTGTTCAAAGGTGAATATGAGCAATGGAAGGATAGATTTCTGGATTTCATAGACAGACATGACAATGGAGAATTCATCAAACAATCTATTGATGAAGGTCTCAGGAAACCAGTTCTATCTTTTGTTCCGGATGAGGAAAATCAGAGTTCTGACAGTGAAGACGGTACGGAGCCCCGAATGCCCAAGACTAAAGAGATTGTTGTTGATTTTGCGAATTATACACCTGAACAAAGCAGAGATATAAGGCAAATAAACAGGCAAGGTCATTACTTCTTCAAAGCATACCTAATGAAATCTACATCAAGATAGATAGCTACAAGGTCACAGCCAAGAAAATGTGGGATCAGTTAAAGAAGATCATGATGGGTTGTAAAGTTGGAAATCAAATGAAAGTGGTTAACTGCATCAACAATTATGAGGAATTCAAAGCTAAAGATGGGGAAAGCTTAGAGGAAACTTACGAGAGATTTGTGTCTTTGCTAAATGAGTTGGCTAAGAATAAAGTCAAGAAGAAGTAGATTGAAAACAACGTCAAGTTCTTAAGTATTCTTCAGCCGGAATGGAAGAAACACACAAGAAGGATGAAACAGATGAAGGATCTTAGTGACATTCCCTTACATGAAGTGTATGAGACACTAAGACAAAAGGAGTAGGAATTTGAAGAAAAAAGAGGAGAGAAGGAAAAGAGTGACCAACCAGTTGCTAACCCAGTTGCCTTGGTGGTGAATAAAAAGAAAGAGAAAGAGAAGAAGGATAAGAAAAAGAAGAAGAAGATTGTGTTGATTGATTCTGAGGAGAGTAACAGTGATGACTTCGATTCTGATGATGGAGAAAATCTGAAGCAAGCTATGCTTTTGCTGACCGAGCCTTTCAGAAGAAGTTTTACAAGAAGACGAGATCTAACAGTCAGAGGTATTCATCAAGGTCGAGGAATTTTGAGCATAAAGAAAGAGTTGAAGGAAAAGGGTATGATGATAGAAGATCTAAAGGAAGAAAGTATGAGGAAATAAATTCGGACGAAAAGCGCTATGTGAACAGTTATGAGACAAAGAAAGTGGAAGAACCGGTCAAATGCTACAACTGTGGTAAGATAGGCCACTTTTCCAATGACTGTCGGAAACCAAAAGTCCGTAATTCTGAGTACTACAAGAACAAAATGCTTCTGGCCAAGCAGAAAGAAGCTGGCAAAGCATTAATGGCAGAGGCTGACCTTTGGTTGGATTATTATGAACCTGAAAGTGACAAAGAAGAGATTTCCCACATGTGCTTGATGGGAAAGGAAATCAAATACGATGAATCGGATGATGACACTTCCGAAGACGTAAACAATTTTTCTGAATCTGAATTTTTAAAGAAAATGAAAACCATGATGGTTGAGCTTCAAGACCTTCAAACAAAGCTTATAAAGGAAAAATGCAGAGTTGCGAAAAAACGTCAAACAATTTTTAATCTCAATAAGGAAATTGTTGGGAACAACAACTTGATTGATTTTTTGAACAAATCTGCTACTATTTTTGAAAAACAAAAAGCTTGTTTTGAAACTCAAATTTCTAAGCCAGTTTTCAGGTTTCAAAAATGTGAACTTGAGAAACAAGAGTTTGTTGTGCAATATAATAATTTGAAATTTGAAAACAAAACATTGCAGAAAAAGATTAAAGGTTTGGAATCCAAGCTTTATACTCGAGGTCAAACGGATCAAACCATTTATCTAAAGAAACCAAAGGAAGAAACTAATTTTAAAGATAAGTGGGGTCATGGTTTTGATAACCCACATTATCTAAAGAAAGCTATTAGAAAGCAGCCCGCATTATATAATTTTGATTTCTTACAAGTGGCTGACAAATGTCCTCATTTGAAACCCAAATTTGTTACAAAATCATCTGATGAAGTTGAGGCTAAGGAAGATGAAAATAGGAAAAACACAACAAGAATGCAACTACCATTTTGCTATGACAAGCTGAATGATAGTTATCTCACTGAACAACCTAAATTTCTTTCAAATTATTATTTTGAAAGTTATTCTACAGAGGAATTAGAGGCTAAACCTGTTGAAGCTAAAATTTATGTACCTCCACTCATCTTAGAAAGTAAAATTTCTGAGCTTGAGAATACCTTAGTGGATGAAAGGATTTTGGCTGATTTAGAAAAGATTGTGTTTTCCACTGTGCTTTTTAATTCAGATTTAAATTCTTCTAAAGCTTCTAAATTTGATGATGATGGTGTAAATTTATTTGAGGATGCAACTGATTTTTGAATTATGATGGTTGTTTTGATGAAAGTGTTGAGAAATTTGATTTCATTGCTAAACTTCCAGATCATTCCGCTTTTATGATTAATAATGATGCTTTACCTAGTGTTTTTGAGATAGTTGAATCATCAACTAAGGTTGATGAATCAGTTCCTATGAGTACCTATTATTCTAAAGGTAAGAAGTTAAAGAAAAGGCGCTCACAGAAATGGACAAACCTGGGTACGCATAAGAAAGCACAAACTCTTAAATCTCATAGTTCTTACAAATCTAAATCTGCTGTTTCAGATTTGAAAAGTAAAACGTCTGAGGCAAAGTTTACATGGAAACCTAAAAGGAAGATTGAAGAGTCTACGAAATCATTTTCTAAGTCTGATTGTAATAGGGATACTAATAGTTCTTTTGATGTAGTTGGTCAATCTGCTTCTCATAAAACAAAGCTTGTAACTTCTTACAAGATTTACTCAATAAAGCAATTGATCCAATTATCTCCGTTTACTACTCAACTTTCCACATACGGTCGGAATGATTTTGTGACTCGACAATATGTTGATTGTTGGTTTGGTACTTATTATATAAATCATTCTAATGTTTTTGAAAAACAAAGAGGACCCAAATTCAAATGGGTTCCAAAAAGTTGTGCTAACACGAAATGACTCATCTATAAATGGGTACCTAAACCTATTGTTCCTTGATTGTGCAGACCCGTCATATATGGTACTTGGATTCAGGATGTTCCAAGCATATGACACGGTAGAAAGATATTTTATCGAATTATACAGAGAAATTTTGTGGCAACGTGCGCTTTGGTAATGACCAGGGTTCACCGATATTTGGATTTGGAGATGTCGTGCAAGAGAATATAACAATCATAAAGGTGAGTTATGTTGAAGGATTAGGACACAATTTGTTCAGCATTGGTCAGTTTTGTGACAAGGACTTAGAGGTGAATTTCAAAGACATGAGGTGTTGTGTCAGAATAGAAGAGGACAAAGAAATCTTGTTTGGCACGCGAAAGTCAAACCTGTACACTATCAACTTGTCCAGTGTAAAATGAGATAATGCTATGTGTCTACTATCAAAATCCTCTATGCAACTGAGCTGGTTATGGCATAGAAGGCTATCTCACCTCAACTTCCGATATATCAGTAAGTTGGTGACTGGTAATTTGGTGAAAGGACTTCCTGAGCTTAAGTATGAAAAAGAACATCTTTGTGATGCATGTGAGAAGGGAAAAATGAAAAAAACTTCACATAAGCCTAAGCCTGAACCAAGCACAATCACTCCATTAGAGTTGTTGCATATGGATCTCTGTGGTCCTATGCGAACATAAAGCATAAACGACAAGAAATACATACTTGTGATCGTGGATGATTATCCCAGATACACTTCGCTCAAAATTTTAAGATTAAAAGATGAGATGCCCGATGTCATCATCTCATTCTTAAAGACCATTTAAGTGAACTTGCAGAAGACAGTTAAGCTACTCAGAACTGATAATGGCACAGAATTGAAGAACAATACAGTTGACGATTATCTCGAATCGGTCGGGATAACTCATCAGCTTTCTGCTTCCAGAACGCCAGAACAAAATGGGGTAGTTGAACGCCGAAATTGGACTCTTGTTGAGGTTGCACGGACGATTCTAAGCCAATCTGATCTACCTTTATTTTTGTGGGCCAAAGTTGTCTCAACTCAATGTTATACTCAAAATCGTTCAATCATTCAATCGTTGGTTTGGTAAAACTCCATATGTTTTGATAAACAATAGAATACCTGGTATTAAACATTTTCACATCTTTGGATACAGGTGTTTCGTGTTGAATGATAAGGAGAATTTGAATAAGTTCAGTCCCAAGGCTGATGAAGGCATTTTCATTTGTTATTCTCAGTCTTCCGCGTCATACAGAGTCTACTTGAAGACCTCGAAGATTGTTGTAGAGAGCTTAAATGTCAAGTTTGATGAAGCAATGGAAATGGCTTCTGAACACAACAATTCAGAACCCGTTATAACAGGAGTTTTAGCTTCTGGACAGATCAGTCCAAAACCTGTAGTTAAAGTTTCTAATTCTGATAAAGCATCAACGTCTACATCTCATTTAACTGAATTAGATTTATTGCTTGAATATTTTTATGATGAGTTTCTTGGTTCTAAAGTGACTAAACCTGTTGTGATTGACAGATCTGAAGATTCAAGTAATCATCATCCAATCACATCAGATGTCTCAACTGAATTCGATTCCCCGATTCAGAATGAAACTCAAGTTCAAACACCTACTCCATCAGTTGAAGTTGCACATGATATTGAAGAGCCAGAATCTATTCATTCAGTTGGATGTTCTGTATTGCCTATTCAACAGACATCAAATGTGCAGCTAACTGAGACTTCTGCACCACTTACTTAAACTGAACCCCAACAAGAAGAAGATATTGATATTTAGATGATCAACATGATTAGTCTACATCTAATCCACTCCCTCACATAAACAAGTGGACCAAAGAGCACCTTATACATAAAATAATCGGAGATCCATCAAAGTCGGTGCAAACTAGGTCTGCGACAGCGAATGAATGCATATTTGATTCCTTTCTGAGAAAAATAGAGCCTACCCATACCAAGTCTGTCACACCCTGCTAAAGCGGAAACACGGAATATGACAGTTCGATAAGCATAGCACTAGGATAGAAAAGAAATACCACCATACATTCAACCATTGTTTACAACAAGTTCCAAAAGTTTACATCCCTTTTACATCTCAAAAATTGGAGTACAAAATCACTATTATGAGAAGTGTTGCACACGGTTTACACAAGAGATAAACTTTAGTCATTTCCAAGTACCTTCTTATTCCCTGAAAAGCATGTTTAAAATAAAGGTCAACTACGAGAGTTGGTGAGTTCACAGGTTTTTAAATATGCACAAATCAAGTTTATATGCAAGTTGTCACTTGTAAATCATACGTATAAACCAAACTTCAATTCTTTGATTCACGAGTATCACAATTTAGCTTAAATGACAAGAGGTATGCATTGATACAACCACATTGAGCCACTACTAAACCTTCCCGGGCCCAATCAACGCCTCATGATCGACCTCAGAGGTGGGCTTTAGCCACATAGGTAGTCATATTTCTCTAGTTAAGTGCACCCCTACTCGTCAGTATAAGGTAGGCTTGTTAGACCAAATAGCGTTATCCACTAATACTATAGGCCCATTTATGGGTTAACTAGTAGTGTACCCGGGGACTTAACTAATGAAAAACTCAACGTATCATTGGCATACATGTCATATAACTTCTACACCAACCGCTTTGCAAGAAAGCCTCATGAATTTCAATACGTAACGCTTTATAACAAAGCCTCATGATTTTTTAAATATTCAACTTTAACATGCTTTCCACCCCAAGTTCAATCAAAACAATAAGAGTGGGGCTGTGAATACTCACCTCGTATCAAAATGAGGTGAATCTTTTTCCATATTATAGATTTTTGAGTTAGCTTTGCATCCATTTATGGATCACTGAATAATGTTGAGGAAGATGCACAAAAAGTGCTAAATGTCAATTCCTGACCTTAGGCCTAATTAACTAATCCCACGTCTTATAAAATGCCAATATATGTATTTTATTGTCAAAATAAGAATTGATGATCATTATGACATCCTTAAACCATAATACATAAGTTTGAGGTTTTTAGAACCATCTTTCTGGATTCAGCACTTGCTGTCCAGAAATTATATTCACATAATGGCTTTCAAAATACAACTTCCCATTTGAAAATCCTAACCATTTTTTTTATATGAGCTAATATACTGAATTAAGAACTCTAAGGTAAAATTTCATGAATTTTGGAAGTGTTTTGATGCCCCAAATAATTTCTACAAAACAGTAGGTCACTGATTTCTGAATCAGTTGCGCACTTCTGTTGTGGCATGCTCTTGGAGGATCAAAACTCAACATTATTCAGTGATCCATAAATGGATGCAAAGCTAACTCAAAAATCTACTGTATCCAAAAAGATTCACCTCATTTTGATACGAGGTGAGTATTCACAGCCCCACTTTTATTGTTTTGATTGAACTTGGGGTGGAAAGCATGTTAAAAGTGAATATTTAAAGATTCATGAGGCTTTGTTATAAAGCGTTACGTATTGAAATTCATGAGTCTTTGTTTCAAAGCGATTGGTGTAGAAGTTATATGACATGTATGCCAATGATATGTTGAGTTTTTCATTAGTTAAGTCCCCGGGTACACTACTAGTTAACCCAGAAATGGGCCTATAGTATTAGTGGATAGCGCTATTTGGTCTGACAAGCCCACCTTATACTGACGAGTAGGGGTGCACTGTACTAGAGAAATATGACTACCTATGTGGTTAAAGCCCACCTCTGAGGTAGATCATGGGACGTTGATTGGGTCCGGGAAGGTTTAGTAGTGGCTCAACGTGGTTGTATCAATGCATACCTCTTGTCATATAAGCTAAATTATGATACTCATGAATCAAAGAATTGAAGTTTGGTTTATACGTATGATTTACAAATGATAACTTGCATATTAACTTGATTTGTGCATATTTAAAAACCTGTGAACTCACCAAGTCTCGTAGTTGACCTTTATTTTAAACATGCTTTTCAGGGAACAAGAAGGTACTTGGAAATGACTAAAGTTTATCTCTTGTGTAAACCGTGTGCAACACTTCTCATAATAGTGATTTTGTACTCCAATTTTTGAGATGTAAAAGGGATGTAAACTTTTGGAACTTGTTGTAAACAATGGTTGAATGTATGGTGGTATTTCTTTTGTATCCTAATGCTATGCTTATCGAAATGTCATATTCCGTGTTTCCACTTTAACGGGGTGTGACAGACTTGGTATAAGAGCCTAAGGTTATAGAGAATGTCGGTTTCCTTATGGAAACCTCAAACTATAACAAAATATAAACATAATTTTAAAACGGTTTTCGAAATGATTCTTAAAGGCTGAAGTGTATCACTAGTATAACTAGGCTGAGTGTCGTATTATTATACCATAACTTAGACAAAGCGTGATCACCTCTGTCTAATTTAGGTATGCATAATGGGGGACTTGAACTGGTTGTATTAGGAGTACAAAAGGATTTTACTATTTAAAAGGGTCGAGCATGAATTTTGTGTATGCATGCATAAACATCGCATACCTTAGACATTCCTTTTTCCCATAACACCCTTAGTAATAAAGTTTAATAATATCGCAGCTCACTATGCATCAGTACTGTTTAATTCTGGAGCGGATAAGAGCTTTGTATCATTAAAGTTTAAGGCAAAAATTAATTTGAAACCCCAAAGGCTGAAAGAAGTCTACACTATTGAATTTGCGAATGGGCAAGAAGTTAGAGCTAGGGATATAATTATGGACTGCACTCTAAACTTAGCTAATAAGAATTTTAGCATAGATCTTATCCCAATTGAACTAGGAAGCTTCGACATAGTTGTAGGCATGGATTGGCTATCCAAAAACCGAGCCAAAATATGTTGTTCCGAGAAGATCGTTCGGGTTCTGTTACCAGAAAAAGAAACTCTCATCGTTCATGGAGGGAAGCCTGGAAAGAGTTTTAAGATAATATCGTGTATGAAGATGCCAAAGTTCTTGAAAAAGGAGAGTATTGCGTTTTTGGCTCACGTCATAGATAAGAGAATTGAAGAGAAACGCATTCAGGACTTTCCAGTAGTTCGGGATTTTTCCCGAGCTGTTTCCGGATGAGCTACCAGGATTTCCACCACCAAGACAAGTCGAATTCCACATCGACTTAATTCCTGGTGCTGCAACAGTGGCTAAATCACCTTATCGATTGGCCCCATCGGAAATGCACAAATTGTCAGCACAACTCCAGGAGCTTCTCGACGGACACATATATAACTACAAAATTTTCGTCCAAAGTGAGTTGCATGCGGCAAAGAACACTAAATAAGTGATTTTTCATCACTTATCAATTTTCAAGACTCTTAATCACACAAGATTGAATAATCTTATCATAAGAGTTTGTTTAAACTTGAAATTACTACTAGAATGTCGATTATAAACCAACTAAAACATCAAAATTTTCGTACACAAGGTTGTACCCATGATAAAATCGACATATTCTCCAAGAGGCTAAAAAATTTCACTTTTTAACTTCGTTTTTCATGGAAGATCATCTTATGGCATCACTTTATGAATGTTTTATTCATCAATGATGTCCATTTCACTTCTAAAACCATAAATGAAATACTTCTACACATGCATGAGGATTTTTATAAAGTTCAAACATTAAACTTGAATAAAACATGAGGAAATGATGAAATAGGCTTTGTACCTTGTGTAGATAATGAAGTAAACTTGATATTCTTGGTTTGAAGATGATTTCAATCCTTGATTGATGCTTAATTTTCTGGAATTTCTTGAGAGAATGTAGTGTGTATGTGGGTGTCGTATGAAGAGAGTGAGGGAGAAAGTGAAGAGTCAATTTTTTTTTAAGTGAAGAAATAAATTTTCAAATGAAATTTTTGTTTTTAAAATAAGGGAGGGAGAGGGTGGAGGGCCGGCCATGTGGCCTCTCCAAGCCCACCTCATATACATTTTTTTTTATAAAAAAAGTAATATATCTCAATCTCACAAATAAATCAGATAAATTGAGAACCGACAATTTTTAATTCTCAAATCTCTCTAAATTGAGTAAATTTTTACAAATAAATATATAATCACCTAAATAATATAAACCTCATTATTTTATGTATTTTAGACATGTGACATAATATTTGGCATTTTATGGGACGTTTTAGTCAGTTACAGGTCCGAACTGGGCTTTCTAAACGACTACCGAAATTCATGAAATTTTAAACATGTTTTTCAGGGAACAAGAAGGTACTTGGAAATGACTAAAGTTTATCTCTTGTGTAAACCGTGTGTAACACTTCTCATAATAGTGATTTTATACTCCAATTTTTGAGATGTAAAAGGGATGTAAATTTTTGGAACTTGTTGTAAACAATGGATAAATGTATGGTGGTATTTCTTTTGTATCCTAGTGCTATGCTTATCGAACTGTCATATTCCGTGTTTCCGCTTTAGCGGGGTGTGACAGACTTATCTGAAGCTCTAGCAGATCCGGATTGGATAATAGCTATGTTAGAAGAGCTCAATCAATTTGAAGCACTTAAAGTCTGGAGACTCGTGCCCCGACCTAAAGGTAAGACTATTATTGGCACGAAATGGGTATTCAAGAATAAAAAGGATGAGATGGTATTGTTGTAAGAAATAAAGCAAGACTTGTGGCTAAAGGATATAGGCAAGAGGAAGGCATAGATTACAATGAGACATATGCTCCAGTTGCATGTATTGAGGCAATAAGAATGTTTCTAGCCTACGTTGTACACAAAAATTTCACTGTATACCAAATGAATGTGAAGACTGCCTTTCTAAACGACATATTGAAAGAGGAGGTTTATGTCTCACAGCCAGAAGGATTTGTCAATGCTGGTAAACCAGATCATGTATATATCCTTGACAAAGCTCTTTACGGGTTAAAACAAGCTCGTCGCGCCTGGTACAATATTTTATCCAAATTTTTAGTCAAGTCTGGCTTCTCGAAGGTAAAATTGATACCACTCTCTTTATCAAAAAGGAAAAAGGTTGATATCATTATAATTCAAATATATGTCGATGACATATTTTTTGGTTCAATTAACCCGAAGTATTGTAAGAACTTTTCTAATCTTATGGTGTCTAGATTTCAAATGAGTATGATGGGAGAGATGAATTTCTTTCTCAGATTACAAGTTAGACAATTTTCAACGGGGATTTTAATTAATCAAGCGAAGTACATTCCTAATATTTTGCAAAAATATAAAATGGAAAATTGTACTCCAATTGGCACCATGATGGCATCTGGAACTAAGATTGGAGCTGATATTTCGGGAAAAGGTATTGATGTTAGAATCTATAGAGGAATGATTGCTTCTTTAATGTACTTGACGGCTAGTCATCCAATATTATGTTTTCTACATGCTTATATGCTATATATCAAGCTTCGCCTAAAGAATACCATCTTTTGGCAGGTAAGCGGATATTTAGGCATCTAAAGGGGACTGCAGATCTTGGTCTGTGGTATCCTAAAGATACTGGTTTTGAGCTAACAGCGTTTTCAGACGCAGATCATGTAGGTTGTATGCTTGACAGGAAGAGTACGCCGGGACACATACAATTCTTGGGAGATAAGCTCGTGAGTTGGGCTTCAAAGAAACAACTGTGTGTATTTACTTCAACAACTGAGGCAGAGTATGTAGTTGTGGCTAGCTGCTGTTCTCAGGTGTTGTGGATGCGAATGCAACTTGGAGATTATGGTTTCAAGTATGACAAAATCCCGATTTACTGCGATTCTAAGAGCGCTATTGCTATATCTGCAAATCTTGTTCAACATACGAAAACCAAGCACATTGACGTGCGATATCATTTTATCAAAGATTATGTTGAAAAAGGTATAATTGAACTTTACATTGTAAACACAGATTATCAACTTGCTGATTTATTTACCAAGCCATTGGATGAAAAGAGATTTAATTTTCTCATTTCAAAACTTGGTATGTTAAATCTCAAGACATAATTTGTAGTTACCTAGTACAGTTTATTTTTGTTAATTTTCTTAATTTCTTTCCTTTTCATCTGAATGATATTTGCACTGAAGGTTCTGTTCATGATTTTAAGGGGAGTGTGAGACAAAGTTTAGATGATCTAAATTCGAGGGGAAGTTAGAGAAATTGCATATATTTCACTGATAAATATTTTGATGCACATGTTTAGGGGGAGTAAGGACATTGTCTTATGATTAAATCAGATTAGAACTCGTTCTTAATTGTTTTACTATTTTCATGTCTTTATTTTTCAAATAAGTTTGTGAATAAGACTTTGTTGCTTTGACGACTTTTTGACTAAATGCAAATTTTGAGGGGGAGCTTCCATGATCATAACAATCATGATTTTGAGGCTGACTTTATGAGATTAACACTGAGCGTAAGGATTATTCTAACCTTAATCTCATTCTTGTTTGAAAGAAGGCCGACTTTCAGACATGAAAACAATTTGCTTAAATGTTCAAATCACTTCTCCATTCTTAAACAGATTTCATGAATTTAGAAGTGTGATGTTTAAATGTTTTTCATTTATGAGCTTTAATGTTTCACTAACCTTGTGTTTCTAAAGATCAATACTTGTGTATTACCTTTTTCATATACTGCCAAGTATTCACGCACACCGATTTAGTTTATTTATTGACTATGTTCTTACCATGTCTCAAATTGAAACTACATTTCGATGGTAAGACACTCCTTTTGTATATTCAAAGTTTTTTGAGTGTTAATTCATTCAAAACATATCTTTCAAGCATCTCTATACTTGTTCTTATAGACAACATCCAATTATTTCATGACCTAAGCTTTTATTGATAAATCATTCATATTTGATCTTTCAATACATTGTGAGATTCTCAAACAAGTTTCTTGTATTAATTTCATTCATTCAATTTTACTTGTTCTAAGAAAATCTTCCATGTTTTAAAATGCTCCAATCTTCCTGATTATCTTATTGAGCATACATATATCTGACATGTATTTCATATTATTTTGCTTTAACAGTTGAAGTTAAACAATTGAGTGACGTTATGCTTTTAGGACATATTCATGGGATAAGTGTGAGAACTTATTAGAACTTCTATGGATTCACGATAACCAGTGTTTCCTACCCAAGAAGTTATCCCTGAGTGATCGAGAGGCGAGGGGTCAAAAGATTAGAGTGTGGGAGTGTACTGAGGTAAAATGTAAAAGAGAGGTTCGTTAGAGTGAGCTCAAATGTTAAAAAGAAGGAGGGTGAGAGATCAGATTAAAAGAATATCAAACTCTGCACCAAATTTTTTTCTGAGCCAGGCAACCACATTATCTGTTGTTTCACAATTCTTTCGTGAATATCATTGAAACAGGCAACTAGCCCATGCCAACTCTTGCATAAAACCCCACCAGCTACTCATTTCTTTCTCAACAAAGAAATGTTTCAAATTTTATTGGGAAAGCAGCACATAATCTACCTTGTCTTCGTTCGGAAGATGTGGATATTGAAAAAGAAGGTAGTCTGCCCCACCTTCGCACTTTGTTCATGTATATTGAGTTTGTGTACTACTATTGTTGTCTCAATGGTTTCCACATTTTGAGCCTATATGAAAAAGCCTAAGTAGCTTCAATCATTCTACACTTACACGAGCACATAAGGAATTCATTTTTCTTGTCATAACTGTTGGGTCTGAAATATGCCAAGGATGGTTACTACTTCTAGTTCAACATGGTTAATACTTCTGAAGTTAATATTCAACACGGTTACTACTTCTGTGGTTAATGTTGCTAGTTCTAGTTAATGCTGCTAGAAGAAAACAGTTAATACTTCTAGTTGTTAATACTTCTAGTTAATGCTGCTAGAAGAAAACAGTTAATACTTCTAGTTGTTAATACTTCTAGTTAGTACTTCTGTTATTAATGCTGCTAGTTGATGGTTAATGTTGCTCAACAAGATTAGTACTGCTAGTTCAAAGTTAGTACTGCTTGAAGAGATTAATGCTGCTGAGCATGGTTAGTACTGCTAGAGTTAATACTGCTCAGAGTATTAATGCTGCTTATGATTAATACTGCTTATAAGATGGAGATCTGCATGAAAGGATAACAGCTGGATAATCTGAAGATATACATGGAAGCTTAGAGATATCCATGGAAGCTTAGAGATATACATGGAAGCTTAGAGATATACATGGAAGTTTGAAGATAATGATGGAAGATAAACTGAAGATTATGGAAAGCTTGAAGATAATGATGGAAGATATACTGAAGATATTTTATTTATTGTAATTATCTTTGTATTCAGTATATATTGTATAGTTTAGGATAACTTTTAACTTTAGTTTTCATTCTTTTAGAGAAAAACAACCTCAAGGCATAGATCCTAATTCTAGAGAAGTAGAATTCGTATTGGTGAGCCTGTTCATCAATATTGAGGTTGAGTGTGTAATCTTGTAGTTTTAAGCATTCAATACAAGTTTACTGTTTGATAATTATATACTGTTTTTGATTACTGTTTTATCAAATATCAAAGTGTTTTTCCGCAACTTCTTTGATATTAGTTTCTGAGTATTAATTCTTGTTAAGAATTCGATCCTGACAAGTGGTATCAGAGCTAGTATCCTCAGAAACCTGCAATCATCATTCTTCCTTGAAATCAGAAATCATCAATGGCTAAAGTTTCAGATTCTTCAAGCACAGAAATCCCCACAGAGGTAATGTCTAATCTTTGCTCTAAAACTTGTATGGAAACTGTTAAAAGGTACAGGGATCACAACCAGACAATGAGTGATGACCTTAAAAGATTAGAGAGAGATATAAAAGACTATATAAGAATTGTTGAGAGTTTTGAGGAACAGATCAAAGTTTTCCAAGCCAATGAACTTCAACATTATTATGATACAAATTACTGGAAGTGGGAGAAGAATGACCTAGAACTTCAGCTGAAAAAGTCTAAAGAGGAGAATGAGAAGATAAAGAGTGAGTTTGAGAAAGCCAAGTTGGATATTGAGAAATTTTCCAATGCTTCTAAAGCAATGGACTCTTTGCTCCAAACTCAAATCCATGACAAACTTAGAAGAGGAATAGGCTATAACACCACACCACCACCATACAACAACAATTACATTCCTCCTATATCAAACTTACTAGAGACCAAGGATAGGAAGGAATTGCCTGTTGGAGCCACTAAGGTAGATCCTTTAGACAAAGTGGTGGTTGAAACAGACTCTGAAGTAGAGAACTCTAGTGAAAAGAGTAATGAGAACACTGTGAGTGGTGAGATTCCTCTAGAAAATAACATTATCACCAATGAGGGATGTGGAAAGGCTTGGATCAAGTCTAAGGACATAGAAAAGACTGAGGGAAAGTCTGAGAAGGTCCATTATAAGCAAACCACAGGTGTGAATCCTGTCCCTTGTAAACAGTGTTCTTGCAATAAATCTGAGCCCCAAAAACATGATAAACCAAGGGGAAATCAGAGAAACTGGAATAATCAGTGGGCACAAAAACAAGGAGTTGATTTGAGTAAAATCAATAGACCAAAACCTTGTTTTATCTGTGGCAAACTGAATCATCTTGCCAAACACTGTTATTTCAACCCTATCAACCAAAGAGTCACTTTTCAAAGAAAACCACAAAACTCTTTTGGTTATAGGAATCAGAGAAGGAATCATATGGCTGAGAACAGAGCACCTATAAGATCACATGCTCAGAACAAGTTTGCTAAACCAAAGAAAAATACTCCAAATAAGCCAAGGAGTAATTTAAAGACAAAGAAAGCAAACAACTTTGTTCAAGTTTGGGTTCCAATTGCAAAGAAACCTGTTAGTACTGCTATCCCAGATAGTACTGCTAACAAAAATAGTGCTGCTAACTTGATTAGTACTGCTAACCAAGTTAGTACTGCTAACAAAGCTAGTGCTGCTTCTAGTAGTAATGCAGCCAAGCCTATAATCTTGACAAAGTACTCCAGTCATGAGATTCCTAAACAACTCATTCAGACCAAACTGACAGATTATATTAATGAGAAAGGTCAACCCAAGACCACTTTGGCTTGGGTTCCCTCAAAGACTAACTGATTTATCAAGTGTGCAGGGCAATCAAAAGCTCAAGAGGAAGAGCATTTTGGAATGAAGATAATGATTGCTCTTGGCACATAACAAGGAACATGGATTGCCTTCAAATTCTTTAAAAAGATTTGATGGAGGACATGTTACTTTTGATCCAGCAGAAGGTAAGAAAAGTGAAAAAGGTATAGTTTCAAAAGATAAAGTAACTTTTGAAAATCTTATGGTATATGGTACTACTAACCTTGTGTCTGTAAGTGGTTCAGGTTGCTAATACTGAAAGGTAGTTAGTACTTCTAGTTCAGTGAAAACTGTCAGACTGTGTTAATGCTGCTGGTATGTGTTACTACTGCCAGTCTGTGTTAATGCTGCTGATAAGTGTTACTACTGCTAATGTAAGTTTTCTATACCTAAAAATGATCTTCAATGATTTAATGTCAAACCTGGATATCAATCAAAAAGCTTTTATCTGTATCCAAGGTTTGTACAAGAAGTACTTAATAAGGAATTGACGGATTAACCTCATTTTAATGAGATATATGTACCTAAACCCCCTAAAGGCAAGGTTTTCTCAAACATGAGAAGATCTGCTAGGGACTCGGAAGGAGTTGATATACCATTGTTCTCTACAATGATGGTGATGTCCCACAATCAAGAAGGTAAGGCATCAGGGTCAAAGCCCTCATTAGACCAACCCACTGATGACCTATCCACACCTTCCACTACCAAGCATAAATCTTCAGATTCCTTTTGTCAAACCAACATTCCCCATTACTATATTATATAAGAAAAGATACTGAAGGTTCCTTCCCTTCTTGTATCCTCAACCTCAAAACCTACAAGCCCTCTGATGGAGCATTTTTCATCAGAGAATATCCAAAGGGAAACCATAGAGGTGTCTCCCAACCTCAAGAAGGTGCTCAATAAGGAGATGCAAGAGCATATGGGTTGTAAGGCTCACACTACTGACTTTGCACAAAGTGCAGGACAGGACAGTGTGAACATATCTAAGACCTTCCCCATGGCAACTTTAGATGAGTAATTATCTAAAGGTCCCAGGTGCCAAGAAACCAAGGAAGTAGAAGGTGCTTCTGCTAGGCAGAAGATCTCTACTAAAAGATCCAAGGATCCTTCAAAGGTGGTAAACACACCTAAAGGAGGCGAGGACAGATTTAACTACAAAGAATTGATGGATACACTTGGTACAATTAGTCTGAAAGTTCACAATCAAATTCTGGAGATAAAAGAGATGAAAAGGAGCACATATCATGATTATTTCAAAAAGGGGGAGACTTAAACAACTGAACTTGAGAAGACATGAGAAGGAGAATCAAGTTGATATGAAATCTTATTTTGAGGGGGAGATAAGTGAAGAAGATGAAACAAAGCAGTAACTACAACAGAAACAGAAAAGAAGATAACAACAGAAACTGAATCAAGAAGAACTAGTAATTGCAGAAAGTTTTGAAATTATCATAAAGACCCTATGTTGAAGAACTTAACTTCTCAGTTTTGAAAAGTTAAGTTAGGGGGAGATTGTTGGGTCTGAAATATGCCAAGGATGGTTACTACTTCTAGTTCAACATGGTTAATACTTCTGAAGTTAATATTCAACACGGTTACTACTTCTGTGGTTAATGTTGCTAGTTCTAGTTAATGCTGCTAGAAGAAAACAGTTAATACTTCTAGTTGTTAATACTTCTAGTTAATGCTGCTAGAAGAAAACAGTTAATACATCTAGTTGTTAATACTTCTAGTTAGTACTTCTGTTATTAATGCTGCTAGTTGATGGTTAATGTTGCTCAACAAGATTAGTACTGCTAGTTCAAAGTTAGTACTGCTTGAAGAGATTAATGCTGCTGAGCATGGTTAGTACTGCTAGAGTTAATACTGCTCAGAGTATTAATGCTGCTTATGATTAATACTGCTTATAAGATGGAGATCTGCATGAAAGGATAACAGCTGGATAATCTGAAGATATACATGGAAGCTTAGAGATATCCATGGAAGCTTAGAGATATACATGGAAGCTTAGAGATATACATGGAAGTTTGAAGATAATGATGGAAGATAAACTGAAGATTATGGAAAGCTTGAAGATAATGATGGAAGATATACTGAAGATATTTTATTTATTGTAATTATCTTTGTATTCAGTATATATTGTATAGTTTAGGATAACTTTTAACTTTAGTTTTCATTCTTTTAGAGAAAAACAACCTCAAGGCATAGATCCTAATTCTAGAGAAGTAGAATTCGTATTGGTGAGCCTGTTCATCAATATTGAGGTTGAGTGTGTAATCTTGTAGTTTTAAGCATTCAATACAAGTTTACTGTTTGATAATTATATACTGTTTTTGATTACTGTTTTATCAAATATCAAAGTGTTTTTCCGCAACTTCTTTGATATTAGTTTCTGAGTATTAATTCTTGTTAAGAATTCGATCCTGACAATAACGAACTTCCATGGATTCACGATAACCAATGTTTCCTGCCCTGGAAGTATTCCCTGAGTGATTGAGGGGAGAGGGGTCAAAAGATTGAGAGTGGTGTGTGATGAGGTAAAATGAAAAAGAGAGATTGGTTAGAAGTGAGCTTTAATGTTTAAAAGAAAGAGGGTGAGAGATCAGAGTAAAAGAATATCAGACTCTGCTCCAAACTTCTTTCTGAGTCGGGCAGCCGCATAAACTGTTGTTTCACAATTCTTCTTGAACGACATTGAAAAAGGCAACCAACCCATGCCATCTCTTGCAAACACCCCACCAGCTACTCATTCTTTTCACAAAAAGATAATGTTTCACATTTTCTGGGGAAGCAGCACATACGCTATTGGTTCTTCATTTGGAAGATACTGATATTGAAAAAGAAGGAAAGTTGCCCCACCTTCGACTCTTCATCATGCACATTGAGTCTGTGTATTATCATTGTTGTCTCAGTGATTTGCATACTTTGAGCCTTATGAAACACAATCATTGTGCTAATTCTTTCATACACATGCACGAGCACACAGAAAATCTGTTTTTCTGTCAGAACATTCATAGAAAATACCTTGTGTTTTTTCAATTATTGAATGGAAGTCCTGGGGAGTCAACATCAAGCCAACTCCATAAATTGTACATTTGTTGTACACAGTAACTTTATGTTACTGACAGGCATTCCTAACTGTTTCATCTGTTGATTCAGGGTTACAACTCATAATTTGTCTGAATTTGAAAAGATTCGGATAAATACATTCATGAATTGACGGCTCATTATCATATCAGTTGGGGGAGAATGTTTAAATATTACAAGAAGAGATCATGAAGACTGTTCTACATTGTTTAAAAAGGGGAAGAAGTTTCAAAGACTGAGCTGAAATTGAAATGAGTTTTGATGATCATGATTCTCACAATCATAAAAAAGGGGGAGAAATTTACAAAGATCAATTTCAAAGATAAAAAGATCTCGAAGTCTGTTGAAAAGATTTGTGAAGAAATTCTAAAGTCTGATGATTATTAAGAGATGATTCAAGACCAATTCAAGCTGATGATTCAAGAAAGTTTGTTTTTCTGAAGTCAATCCAAAGATCAGAGATGAAGATATGAGATCAAAGATTCTTCAAAAGTTAAAAGATGAAGATTTCAAAGAAGTTTCAAAGTTTTTAAAATTTTTGTTCAAGACTTGATGACTATTCAAAGCGACGTGAATGACTTTTCAAGATTATTCAACAACTTCAGAGATTAATGACTGTCAGAGTTGCAAAGGACAAAGTTGCCAGAGTCAAAGATTGAAGAATTAGAGTGCTGAAGACAATTGTCAAATTTTTATTAAATCTTGAATACAAAGGGGGAGAAATTTACAAAGTTCAATTTCAAAGTCATGAAGAAATTTCAAAGTGAAAAGACTTGTGGAGAAATTCTAAAAGCTTAATTCATTCAAGTTTGATGAAAAGAAATCATCTCAAGATGATTCAAAGACAAGTCAAAGATGATTCGAGAAAGTTGGTTTTCTGAAGAAGATCCAGAGATCAGAGAGATGAAGATATGAGATTAAAAATTCCTCAAATTCAAAGATGAAGTTTTCAAAGATGTTTCAAAGTTGAAGATTCAAAGGAATTTCAAGTATTCAGATTTGTGACTTGTTGACTTTCCAAAGATGCTAAATGTGAAAGACTTTTCAAGATTCTTCCAAACATCAGAGACTAAAGACTATCAGAGCTATAAATTTTAAAGCTATCAGAGTCAAAGTTTGAAGAATCAAGTGCTGAAGACGATTGTCAATTTTTTATTAAATCTTGAATACAAAGGGGGAGATTGTTAGTGTATAATTGTATCCAAGATTTAATGAGAAAAGTCAAAGTCTGTAAAGTCAACAGAGTCAACTTCAGTGTTGTAAGAGTTTAAGCTTCTGAGAGTTTTAGTAGTGAGTATAAATAGATTAGTGTCTTGAGAGTTGTTAGAAGTTAAGCATTGTTATACAAAAGCATGATACTTGGTTTCAAACAAGCATGATACTTGGTTTCAAACAATTACAAAAGCTAAACTATTTATACAAACATCACTTCTCTCACATGCTTAAAACAGAAACTCTCACAACATAGAAACACTTATATCACTAAAGTTATCTTTGTTGACTTTACATGATTTTGACTTTTCTCATTAAATCTTGGATACAATTATACACTAACAATCTCCCCCTTTGTATTCAAGATTTAATAAAAATTTGACAATCGTCTTCAGCACTTGATTCTTCAAACTTTGACTCTGATAGCTTTAAACTTTATAGCTCTGATAGTCTTTAGTCTCTGATGTTTTGAAGAATCTTGAAAAGTCTTTCACATTTATCATCTTTGTAAAGTCAACAAGTCACGAATTTGAATACTTGAAATTCCTTTGAATCTTCAACTTTGAAACATCTTTGAAAACTTCATCTTTTAATTTGAGGAATTTTTGATCTCATATCTTCATCTCTCTAATCTCTGGATCTTCTTTAGAAAACCAACTTTCTCGAATCATCTTTGACTTGTCTTTGAATCATCTTGAGATGATTTCTTTTCATCAAACTTGAATGAATTAAACTTTCAGAATTTCTCCACAAGTCTTTTCAATTTGAAATTTCTTCATGACTTTGAAATTGAACTTTGTAAATTTCTCCCCCTTTTTGATGAATTGTGAGAATCAAAATCATCAAAACTCAATTCAATTTCAGCTTAGTCTTTGAAATTTCTTCCTCTTTTTAAACATTGTAGAACAGTCTTCATGATATGAACATTCTTCTCCAATTGATCTTGATAAAGAGCCGTCAATTCATGAATGTATTTATCCGAATCTTTTCAAATTCCGAAAAATTATGAGTTGTAACCCTGAATCAACAGATGAAACAGTTAGGAATCCATGTCAGTAACACAAATTTACTGTGTACAACGAATGTAAAAATTAAGGAGTTGGTTTGATGTTGACTCCCCAGGACTTCCATTGGATCATTGGAAAAACACAACGTATTTTCTATGAATGTTCTGACAGAAAAACAGATTTTCTGTGTGCGCGTACTTGTGTTATGAAAGAATTAACACAATGATTGTGTTTCATAAGGCTCAAAGTATGTAAATCACTCAGACAACAATGATTATACATAGACTCAATTGTGCATGATGAAGGGTCGAAGGTGGGGCAACTTTCCTTCTTTTTCAATATCAGTATCTTCCAAATGAAGAACCAATAGCGTATGTTCTGCTTCCCCAGAAAATGTGAAACATTCTCTTTTTGAGAAAAGAATGAGTAGTTGGTGGGGTGTTATGCAAGAGATGGCATGGGCTAGGTGCCTTTTTCAATGTCGTTCACGAAGAATTGTAAAACAACAGTTTATGTGGCTGCCCGGCTCAGAAAGAAGTTTGGTGCATAGTTTAATATTCTTTTACTCTGATCTCTCACCCTCTTTCTTTTAAACATGTAAGCTCACTTCTAACCAATCTCTCTTTTCCATTTTACCTCATCACACACCACTCTCAATCTTTTGACCCCTCTCCCCTTAATCACTCTTGGGAATACTTCCTGGGTAGGAAAGACTGGTTATCGTGAATCCATGGAAGTTCGTTTAAGCACTCACATTGAATCCCATGTATTTGTCCTAAAAACATGCGTATCTCAATGATTTTCTTGAAATTTGAAGCACAAGAAATCATTTGTCAATATGTGTATGCTCATTAAGAATGAGAATGAATTTTGAGCATTTTAAACATTTAAGATTTCTCAAAACTTTTTATGAATGAATAATCATGAAAGAATAGAAATGTTTTGAGAATCTGACAATGATTAAGATCAAATCAAATTATCATGAAAAAAAATATATTTTGGGAAATCAAAGACGTAAGATGTTTATATGAACAAAATATAAACATATTTTCAATGAAAACACATATAATGATGAAATGATGTTTGATTCAAACAACATTGAATACAACCGGGAGTATTACCATAGTAAGATTAAACTTTTGATACATGGTAATAACAAAATCAAATATGAAATACTGAACCGGTGTGTGTGAATACTTGACAGTATATAGACAACATAATACACAAGTATTAATCTTTGGAAACACACGGTCAGTTAAACGTTGAAGCTTCATAATGAAAAACATTTAAAGTCACACTTCTAAATTCATGAAATCTTTTGAGAATAAGAAGTGGTTTGAACATTTAGGAAAACGTTTTTCATGTTCGAAAGTTGTTCTTCTTTCAAACAATCAGAGATTATGATCAGAAGATATTTACCTTTAAGCTCCCCCTCAAATCATGATAGAATGATTTAATTGATTTAAGCTCCGCCTGGATATTTGCAAAATATCCTCATTTTAAACATTTAAGAACGGGCCCTGATATGTTGTAAATAGAAACCACAATGACATTAAAGTTCGGGTTCTAAACTGAAGTGTTTAGAAGCCTTTGTTCTTTAAACTTTGAAGAACGATTCCTGATCTGTACATAATCAGAAGTCGATGTTCTTTCTCCCCTTAAAGTTTCAGTGCCTGCAACACATATTTAGTTTTTTGGTACCCACTGGTATTTGGGTCCTGATGTGTTAGTTGCAGTTCTTGTGGGTTTAACATAATATGAACCATACCAGTAATTAACAAAATTATTACTTACAAAATCATGTGCTCCACAGTAAGAACGACAAATCTTCTTTTGATAAATCATGATAAGATGATTAGTCGAGTAAAACGTATCAGAATTAACAAAAGATTTACCTTTATGAGCTCTGTTCTTTTTGGCATTGGTTGTGGATGCAGATGCTTTATCCTTCTTCTTCTCATTCGAAGAATCTTTAACCCTCCAGACCATCTGCTCGTTCTTAGATTGCTTTCCAAGAGATTTTACATAAAAGATCGCTGAACCATGAACAGATTTGTCATAAAATAGATTAGATGGTCATATTTGATTTGATTTAACAATATTTGGTTTGACACTTTTCTTTTTGAAAACATTTTTATCATGAATAGAACTTGAAGCTGTTTTGAAAATACAGACTGATTCTATTGAATTATCAACAGGTGATTGATTAATCACATCAGCTGAAATCTTTTCTGATAAATTGACATTTGCAGCTTCCAAGTCATTTATCTTTTTAGACAAAATATTTCTTTCATTAGAAAGTGTGTCAAACTTCTGTTTCAAATCAGTTCTAGCCATCTGTTCTTTTTGGAGATCTGATGACAGAACAGTTATCTTGGATGTGAGCTTAGATATTTCAGATTCAAAATTTAAACTTTCTTGCTCAAAATATTTTTCCAAGTTCTTTGTTTTATTAGAAATATCTTTGAAAATCCCAACATTTCTCTTCTCAGCAATTTTCTTTTCAAGCTCAAAAGACTTTTTCTTTTCTTGAAAAAATTTCTTTCTTTCTCAATTAAGTCTTGTAATGCAGAGATCTGTTTGGGAAGTTCAACAGTTTTGTCTTCAAGAACTTGTCTCTCTTTGGCAAAAGTATCCCTTTCAGTTATAATAAACTTTTCAAACTCGGATACTTGCTTTGACAGTTTAAGGCATCTAAGCTCAAGATCCTTTTTCTCTTGTATAGCTTTCTTTGAAAAATCAGACATTTGTTGGGTAGAAGCATTCTCTAGATTTGATTTGACTTTATCTGCTTGGAGACTTTTTCAGTAGTTCAGCATTTTTGGCTTCCAAAGCAGATATCTTTTCTTCAAAAGCCATAAACTTTTGTTGAAGCTCAAATGATTTAGCTTGTCGTTCTGATGATTTTTGTTCAGTTGTCTTCAGTTGGCTTTGAAGATTCGCAATCTTTCTCTCTTTGAGTTTTAACTCTTTCTCACATGTTACAATAGTATTCTCTTTTAAAGCAATCATTTTCTCTTTCTCTTTAATCTCTTTCTCTTTTACACTGATGATACCTGCAAAATCAGATTTAGCATTATTAGCATACTTTATACAATCAGGAGTTTTATTAGAATTTGACAAATTAGATTTCAACTCCTGAATCTGTTTTAGAATAACTGAATTTTGATTTTTCAGTTTATCTCTTTCAACTTCTATTGCCGGTATCTTAGGCATGTACATTATAACACAGTCTCTGGCTGACAGTACAATATTTCCTCTCTCATCTGTAGTTGGCATTTTGAAAGATAGATGAGCTTGAATGAATGATCGTTCCCAAAATATTCAGGTAAAAATTTGACTTGAAAATCAAACTTGAACAACACTTGAAAAGATCAGAAAAATTTCCCAGGCAAAAACTCGGAAAACACAGAAACTCGCAAGTTAATAGATCCTTGAGCGTTCCATACTTAGAAATAATTGACAAACAAAGAACTCGCTAAGTATAAACTCGCAGAGCTAATGAACTCGCATGTCACTGTTCCTGTCACTTCTCGCAAGATGAGCTGTGCGCGTTTAAGAAACTCGTAGAACGCTTATGCGTGTTTTATCACTTCTCGCAAGAGCTTTATGCGCGAACTTAACACAAAATTGCAAGCATCATAAAATCAACATCGTGCACATTCTTCATATGATTGTTGCGCGAAGTCTAGATCTAGCGTGTTCTTGCCTCTGAATTTCAAAAATCGATCCAAAATCCTTAATATCTGCAATTATAACTTGAAAATGCACAGGGTTGATCGATTTATCAACTGAAACACATTTCTAATGCAAGATTTTTGATTAAACAATCATAAGCAATAAGAATCGATCAATTGACAATGTTCGAACATTTTAACCAAAAACTCACAAAAATTCGAAATTGAATACGATTCTGTTCGAATTTGATTATACAATCAATACAAGAAATGTTTTAAAACATTAATCGAATGGAATGAATCCATTTTCTTGTATCAAAGCGATTTAGCAATGAAAATTTTAATTGAACAGTAACTTTTTCAAAAAAAATTTGCGAGTTCTTGATTTTTCAAGAAATCAATTCAAATTGATGATCCAATCCTTCTGAAATTGATTTGTGTTCAACTCTGATACCAATTGAAAGTGTATTATTCCCAATTCAACCAAACACAATAAAACAATGATATGACATTCAAGAGCTAGAGAGAAAGTCACAAGTATATTGAAGTCTAACAATTTACACGCATGATACTTGGTTTCAAACAATTACAAAAGCTAAACTATTTATACGAACATCACTTCTCTCACATGCTTAAAACAGAAACTCTCACAACATAGAAACACTTATATCACTAAAGTTAACTTTGTTGACTTTACATGATTTTGACTTTTCTCATTAAATCTTGAATACAATTATACACTAACACGTTATGTATTGACGGAATTGCTTTGAAAGATTGTGGTCAGTAATTGGATTCATGACATTTCTTGAAGAAGTTTTCATGATTTATATGCTCTACATCATCAAAAAAGTGGGAGACAATATCAAGAAATGAAAGTTATGTGTCAGGATCGAATTCTCAACAAGAAATAATTCTCAGAAACAATATCAAAGAAGTTTGCGGAATAACACTTTGATATTCAATGAAACAGTAAATCAAAACAGTAAATATAAAGAACAAACTGTAAACTTGTATTGAATGCTTTGAAGTTACAAGATTACACACTCAACCTCAATATTGATGAACAGGCTCACCAATACGAATTCTACTTCTCTAGAATTAGGATCTATGCCTTGAGGTTGATTTTCTCTCTAGAACTAAAACTTAGAATGAATGAATTAATCTGACTCTCAACTATTCTATCAAATCTGTACATATACTGAATAAAAAGATAATTACAATAAATAAAATATCTTCTGTATATCTTCCATGTATATCTCTAAGCTTCCATGTATATCTTCAGATTATCTAGCTGTTATCCTTTCATGCAGATCTCCATCTCATAAGCAGTACTAATCATAAGCAGCATTAATACTCTGAGCAGTATTAACTCTAGCAGTACTAACCATGCTCAGCAGCATTAATCTCTTCAAGCAGTATTAAATTTGAACTAGCAGTACTAATCTTGTTGAGCAACATTAACCATCAACTAGCAGCATTAATAACAGAAGTACTAACTAGAAGTATTAACTGTTTTCTTCTAGCAACATTAACTAGAAGTATTAATCACAGAAGTACTAACTAGAAGTATTAATCACAGAAGTACTAACTAGAAGTATTAACTGTTTTCTTCTAGCAGCATTAACTTTGTTCCAGCAGCATTAACTACAACTGGCAACATTAACCACAGAAGTAGTAACCATGTTGAACTAGAAGTAGTAACCATGATGAATATTTCAGACCCAACAATCTCCCCCTAACTTAACTTTTCAAAACTGAGAAGTTAAGTTCTTCAACATAGGGTCTTTATGATAATTTCAAAACTTTCTGCAATTACTAGTTCTTCTTGATTCAGTTTCTGCTGTTATCTTCTTTTCTGTTTTTGCTGTTATCTTCTTTTCTGTTTCTGCTGTTATCTTCTTTTCTGTTTCTGCTGTAGTTGCTGCTTTGTTTCAGCTTCTTCACTTATCTCCCCCTCAAAATAAGATTTCGTATCAACTTGATTCTCCTTCTCATGTCTTCTCAAGTTCAGATGTTTAAGTCTCCCCCTTTTTTTTTTTAAATGATCTTTTCATCTCTTTTATCTCCATAATTTGATTGTGAACTTTCAGACTAATTGTACCAAGTGTATCCATCAATTCTTTGTAGTTAAACTGTCCTCACCTCCTTTAGGTGTGTTTACCACCTTTGAAGGATCCTTGGATCTTTTAGTAGAGATCTTCTGCCTAGCAGAAGCACCTTCTACTCCCTTGGTTTCTTGGCACCTGGGACCTTTAGATAATTACTCATCTAAAGTTGCCATGGGGAAGGTCTTAGATATGTTCACACTGTCCTTTTCTGTGCTAGCAGAAGCAGTGTGAGCCTTACAACCCATATGCTCTTGCATCTCCTTATTGAGCACCCTCTTGAGGTTGGGAGACACCCCTGTGGAGAATCCTCCCTTAGAGGGCTTAAAGGCTTAGTGGGTGAAGGTACAAGAAGGGAAGGAGCCTTCTTTACCTGTTTCCTTGTATAAGTTTGGGTAATTGGAGAAGTGGGCTTATGAAGTAGGGACTGTGGGATAGATATATAGTGGGAAGGTTGGGTTTGGCAAGCAGTGGGAATGTCTAATGAGGGCCTTGACCCTGCTGCCATACCTTCTTGTGGTTGGGACACCACCATCATTGTTGAGAACAATGGGGTGTCAACTCCTTCAGAGTCCCTAGCAGATCTTCTCATGTTTGAGAAAACCTTGCCTTTAGGGGGTTTAGGTACATATATCTCATTAAAATGAGGTTAATCCGTCAATTCCTTATTAAGTACTTCTTGTACAAACCTTGGATACAGATAAAAGCTTTTTGATTGATATCCAGGTTTGACATCAAATCATTAAAGATCATTTTTAGGTATAGAAAACTTACATTAGCAGTAGTAACACTTATCAGCAGCATTAACACAGACTGGCAGTAGTAACACATACCAGCAGCATTAACACAGACTGGCAGTAGTAACACATACCAGCAGCATTAACACAGTCTGACAGTATTCACTGAACTAGAAGTACTAACTACCTTTCAGTATTAGCAACCTGAAACACTTTTCTTACCTTATGCTGGATCAGAAGTAACATGTCCTCCATCAAATCTTTTGAGGAATTTGAAGGCAATCCATGTTCCTTGTTATGTGCCAAGAGCAACCATTATCTTCATTCCAAATGCTCTTCCTCTTGAGCTTTTGATTGCCCTGCACACTTGATAAATAGTTAGTATTTGATGGAACCCAAGCCAAAGTGGTCTTGGGTTGACCTTTCTCATTAATATAATCTGTCAGTTTGGTCTGAATGATTTGTTTAGGAATCTCATGACTTGAGTACTTTGTCAAGATTATAGGCTTGGCTGCATTACTACTAGAAGCAGCACTAGCCTTGTTAGCAGTACTAACTTGGTTAGCAGTACTAATCAAGTTAGCAGCACTATTCTTGTAAGCAATACTATCTGGGATAGCAGTACTAACAAGTTTCTTTGCAATTGGAACCCAAACTTGAGCAAAGTTGTTTGGTTTCTTTGTCTTTAAGTTACTCCTTTGTTTATTTGAAGTATTTTTCTTAGTTTTAGCAAACTTGTTTTGAACATGAGACTTTTTAGGTGCTCTGTTCTCAGCCATTTGATTCCTTCCTTGCTTCCTATAACCAAAGGAGTTTTGAGTTTGTCTTTGAAAATTAACTCTTTGGTTGATAGGATTGAAATAACAGTATTTGGCAACATGATTAAGCTTTCCACAGATAAAACAAGGTTTTGGTCTATTGATTTTACTCAGATCAACCCCTTGTTTTTGTACCCACTGATTATTCCAGTTTCTTTGATTTCCCCTCCTTTTATCATGTTTTTGGGGCTCAGATTTATTGCAAGTACACTGTTTGCAAGGGACAGGATTCACAACTGTTGTCTGTTTGTAGTGGACCTTACCAGACTTTCCCTCTGTCTTTTCTATGTCCTTAGATTTGACCCAAGTCTTTCCACATCCCTCATTGGTGATAATGTGATTTTCTAGGGGAATCTCACCACTCACAGTGTTCTCCTTACTCTTATTATTAGAGTACTCTTCTTCAGAGTCTGTTTCAACCACCACTTTGTCTAATGGATCTACCTTAGTGGCTTCATCAGACAATTCCTTCCTATTTTTGGTCTCTAGCAAGTCTGATATAGGAGGGATGTAATTGTTGTTGTATGGTGGTGGTGTGGTGTTATAACCTATTCCTCTTCTAAGTTTGTCATGGATTTGAGTTTGGAGCAAAGAGTCCATTGCTTTAGAAGCATTGGAAAATTTCTCAATATCCAGCTTTGCTTTCTCAAACTCACTCTTTATCTTCTCATTCTCCTCTTCTTTTTGTTTAAGCTTAGACTCATACTGATCTTTCTCCCACTTCCAGTAGTTTGAGTCATAAGAGTGTTGAAGCTCATTGGCTTGGAAACTCTTGATCTGTTCCTCAAAACTCTCAACAATTCTTACATAGTCTTTTATATCTCTCTCTAATCTTTTAAGGTCATCACTCATTGTCTGGTTGTGATCCCTGTACCTTTTAACAGTTTCCATACAAGTTTTAGAGCAAAGATTAGACATTACCTCTGTGGGGATTTCTGTGCTTGAAGAATTTGAAACTTTAGCCATTGATGATTTCTGATTTCAAGGAAGAATGATGATTGCAGGTTTCTGAGAATACTAGCTCTGATACCACTTGTCAGGATCGACTTCTCAACAAGAAATAATTCTCAGAAACAATATCAAAGAAGTTTGCGGAATAACACTTTGATATTCAATGAAACAGTAAATCAAAACAGTAAATATAAAGAACAAACTGTAAACTTGTATTGAATGCTTTGAAGTTACAAGATTACACACTCAACCTCAATATTGATGAACAGGCTCACCAATACGAATTCTACTTCTCTAGAATTAGGATCTATGCCTTGAGGTTGATTTTCTCTCTAGAACTAAAACTTAGAATGAATGAATTAATCTGACTCTCAACTATTCTATCAAATCTGTACATATACTGAATAAAAAGATAATTACAATAAATAAAATATCTTCTGTATATCTTCCATGTATATCTCTAAGCTTCCATGTATATCTTCAGATTATCCAGCTGTTATCCTTTCATGCAGATCTCCATCTCATAAGCAGTACTAATCATAAGCAGCATTAATACTCTGAGCAGTATTAACTCTAGCAGTACTAACCATGCTCAGCAGCATTAATCTCTTCAAGCATTACTAATTTTGAACTAGCAGTACTAATCTTGTTGAGCAACATTAACCATCAACTAGCAGCATTAATAACAGAAGTACTAACTAGAAGTATTAACTGTTTTCTTCTAGCAGCATTAACTAGAAGTATTAATCACAGAAGTACTAACTAGAAGTATTAATCACAGAAGTACTAACTAGAAGTATTAACTATTTTCTTCTAGCAGCATTAACTTTGTTCCAGCAGCATTAACTACAACTGGCAACATTAACCACAGAAGTAGTAACCACGTTGAACTAGAAGTAGTAACCATGTTGAACTAGAAGTAGTAACCATGATGAATATTTCAGACCCAACAATGTGAAAGGTCAACTTCAGAATATGGTGGAGATTTTTCAAAAAATGCAAAAATTGTTTTGAAGAAAGTTCAAGAATTCAAGAAAATTTGGTTGAAGATTTGCTGAAATTTTCTTTAAAGATGATTTACTGAAGCAAATTGAGCTAAATCTGAAAATAATTTCTTTTGTGAAGTCTGAAAAAGGTTTTTATAACCTTGGGGGAGGTTGTTAAAGTTCTTGAAGAGCATAATTACAGATTTTGGGGAAGATTGTGATTTTTGAAGACATTTCAAATTAAAGAGGAGTTTGTCAAAGATTTTAATGAGATTCTCAAATCATAAGAAAAGGGGAGATTGTTTTTCAAAAGAGGAGATTGTTTTTATCAGAGACTTAAAGAGGGGAGATTGTTTTACATAGAAGAAGATTTCCTATATTCATGCTAAAGAAGGAGATTGAATTTGGTAATGATCTGACAAAGGGGGAGATTACTCATTAATGCTAAATTTATTTTTGAAGATGATTTTGAATCCAAAGGGGGAGATTGTTAGTGCATAATTATGTTGGATCCAAGATCATGAGGATTGAGAGTTAAAGTTAAAGCTCAAGTCAAAGTCTCTTAAAGCAAAAGTCAAAGTTAAGCATAATAAAGGAAAGTCAAAGTCTTTGTAATAAGTCAACTAGTTTAGTTTTGTCTTTGTAATACTTGTAGGTATAAATACCTTTTATGTTTGTAGACTCATTAAGCACTTTAACAGAGAGTATCTAGAGAGACAAGTATTCACTTTGAGAGCATATGTAATCTGGGATTTCATATTCAATAATATGAAGTATTTGGAATTGTATGTTATTCATCTTGATTGATTTGCAAAATTAGGGACACAAAAAAAGGAGTAGTTGAGAGAAGAAATCGAACATTTGTTGAACCTGCAAGAACCATGTTGGTAGCCTCAGAACTACCTACAACCTTCTGGGCAAAAGCAGTTTTTACAACCTGTTTCACATAAAACAGGGCTATCATAGTGAAATGATTAAAAAATACTGCTTATGAACTCATAAATCATAGGAAATCTAATGTTAAGTACTTTAATGTCTTCGAATAATGGTTCTTCATTCTTAACAATAGATAGCCCTGTTTAGATTCTACAAAATGTATTGAATAACGCTTGTAAGAAGTTACAAGTTTTGGTTTATGAAAAGAAACATTGCCAACTACGCCGGTTTTACTATTATTCATTCTATTACAATGAGAATCAGAACATGATTTTGTAGTCTTGTCAACCATCTTCTTTGGTCGCCATTCCGATCACATTCCATAATTTCTCTTATTCACATCTGAAACATATGGACTTTTCAAGTTAGAACTGTGAGATTTGAAAGATTGCTTGTTCTTTGATTTACCAGTCGTTATCCGTTTTTGTGAATGCCTAGTTTTCTTCTTCTTACCTTTGACGTTCTTGGTATTCACAAAGACTAATTTATCAACTTTCGTTGATGTTTCACCCTTTTCAATCACACTGGGTAAACCAAAAGAATTAATGATAAACTGTGAATGATCAGGAAGTTTTGCATTGAAGTCAAATTGATCAACACAATCATCTAAACAACCATCAAAGTTAAGAAAATCAAACCCTTCATCAAATAGACCATTAATATCATTTGATTTTGAAGTTTTGGATGATTTTGAAAAATCAGTGTTAAGAAAAATAGTTGAAAATACCATTTGTTCTAGATTAGTCAAAATCCTTTCATCTATCAGAGTGTTCTCGAGTTTAGAAATTTTAATTTCTAACACGAGTGGAGGAACATAAATTTTACCTTCAACCGGTTTTGCCTCAAATTTCTCTGTAGAATAGCTTTTGAAATAGTCGTTAGAAAGAAATTTTGTTTGATCAGAACTGTAACTAGAATTCGACCTCTCATATCGAAATGGAAGTTGCATTTTAGTTTTGTTCTTTCTTTTCTCCCTTTCCTTAGCTTCATCCTCATCTGATAATTTAGTCCATTTAACTTTGAGTTCAGGGTATTGTGGTGCCAATTTTAAAAATCTAAAATCGTATAAAGCAGGCACTTTAGAAATACCCTTTTTGAGATAGTGTGGATTCTCGTAACCAAGACCCCAACACTCACTACTCTCCTTTGGATTGTTCAGGTGAATGGTTTGTTCAGTTTGACCCAAAGTATAAAGTTTTTCTTCCAAAACATTCACTTTTTCAGTTAAAGATTTGTTTTCTTTCTTTAATGAAGAATACTTTTTTGCAACCTCTTTAACCTCAAATTCACACAGTTTGTATTTTGAAGTAGTTCCAGGCAATTGATTATGAATTATAGTCTTATCTTTAGCGCTGATATTAATATTTTTGTATAAAGCATCAATCAATACGTTCTTCTCAACAATATCATTGTTTAGTTTCAGTATTGATTGATTTTTCTCCTTGATGATACCTTTCTCGCGTTTAAGCTTAGACTGTATCTCTTGGAGTTCAATCATCATAGTTTGCATTTGGTTAAGGAAATCTGATTCAGACATATCACATACCTCTTCAGTATCTTCACCATCAGAATCTGCTTCTGCTTCAGTATCATTCTTACCCATGAAGCACTTGTGAGCCTTTTCTTCCTTTTCCTCTTGATCTTCAGAGTGATCAAGCCAGTACTCATCTTTGGCCATTAGTGTTTTTCCAGCTTCCTGTTGCTTGGCCAAAAGCATCTTGTTCTTATAATACTCAGAATTGCGGACCTTCGGTTTCTGCAATCCTTGGCATAATGGCCAACTTTCCCGCAGTTGTAGCATTTAATTGGCTCAGATTCTTCCTTTTCCTCAGACCTGTACTTCTTTTCTTCCGTCTTTTTCTCTTCAAACCTCTTGCTTTCAACTCTCTCTTTGTTCTCATAGTTTCTTGATCCCGAAGAGTATCGCTGACTGTTCAACCTTGGTTTCTTATAGAATTTCTTTTGGAAAGCTTTTGTCAAAAGTAGCATGGCCTGTTTTAGGTTCTCACAGTCATCGGAATCATAATCATCCTCACTTTCAACTTCATTGGACTAAGAAACTATAACCTTCTTCTTCTTCTTCATGCTCACAGATCTCTTTTCTTTCTTCTTTACCACCAAAGCAACAGGATCAGTAACCATTTTCTCAGCTTTCTTTTTCTCATATTTAATTTCTTCTACCTCTTCCTCGTTTTTCCTTAAAGTCTCATACACCTCATGAAGTGGTATTTCATTCAAATCCTTTATCTGCTTCATTTATCTTGTGAACCTCTTCCACTCGGGTTTTAGAATACTCAGGAATTTGACATTCAGCTCTATCTGAGACTTCCTGACTTTATTCTTGCTCATCTCATTCAGCAGAGTCACAAACCTGTCATAGGTAGCCTCAAGAGATTCACCCTCTTTTGCCTTGAATTCTTCGTAATTGTTCAAGCAGTTTGATACTTTCAGTTGGTTACCGATCTTTCATCCGAGCATCATCTTCACAAGCTGATCCCACATCTCTTTGCCTGTGGCATTGTAGCTATCAATTTTTACATATATCTTGTTCGGAATCGCTTGTAAAATAAACGACCTTGCCAATCTATCAGCTTTAATTCTTTTCATTTGTTCATCTATGTACTCCTCAAGTGGCAATGGGTACTCCTTGTTGACTACTTCCTTGCCATTTTCTCCTTCAGTAGACAGAATCTTTGTAGGAGGTTTCATCACTCCTTCTTTTAACGATATTCTGATATAATCTCCCAAATCGTTTCGGTCAATGAAATCTAGGAACCTATCCTTCCATTGTTCATATTCGCCCTTAAACAGAACTGGTGGCTTCACGTCAGTACCAATAGCTAGAGCCTCTCGGGAAGTCATCTTTGATAATGCACTAAGATAAACTGATCGTCAAAAATTCAGAAACAAACTTGATCTGCAAAAGTCAAACTTGGTCAACCCAAAAACACAGAAAATTTTCTAAGTATGAAAATTTCACAAAAGTCACACAGAATTCGCACACACACAAAAACACTTAAGAATTCGCATAACGTAAGGAATTTGTACACAATAGAATTCGTACAAACAATAGAATTCGCATGAAACTTTTCGCACAACAGAGATACGAATTCTATACTTAGAAAATATTTGAACCTCAAAGAATTCGTATCGATGTGAAATCAACACTTAGAAAAAATTTCAACTTTTTACGTGAAATCTGAGCAATTCGTATGTAACCCTTATGCGAATTCTGAGCAATTCGCAAGAAGCACAATGCGAATTCTAGGAATTCGTATGCTACTATATGCGAGTTCCTCACTTTTCGCATACAAGCATATGCGAATTTTGTCCTTGGAAAATTTTCAACAAACTTTTCGTATAAAAGTGTTAGAGCATATTAGTTGGATACAAGATCATGGAAACTGAAGATCAAAGTCAAGTCAAGTCAAAACTCAGTAAACTCTCAAGCAAGAAAGTCAAAGTCTCATTTGTAATAAAAGTCATGGCTAGTGTTATGTGTATTTATGTAGTGTGCGCGTTATAGTGGTGTGAGTGTTTCTGTGTTTTGTATAAATAGGGATATGAGTTGTGGTTTGTGAATAGCTTCATTTGATAACTGTGCGCGTTCATGTGGTAGAGAGAGAAAGTCTTTGAGAGAGTATTCACTGTATTGATTCAAAGAATTAATAAAAATGGAAATTGATTGAAAGTGAAATTGTCATCTAGTTTTACATTGTTATCTAGGATAACAATTGGTATCAGAGCATATCAAGATTCAGAATTAAAGGATCAATTTGAAAATTTTTGATCGAAAGTTTCAAGAACTCGCAAATCGTCCTGCTACATTTTCATTTCTTGAACTAGTGGTGCTTTTGGATTAGAATTTGATTTCATTGTCTTCGTTTTATCACTTAGAACATATTTGATTGGTATAGCATAGTCCATTTCACAAGATATTAGTGAAAATTTTGAATTTTTCTGGATTGTAGTTCGAGTTTTTGAATCACGCTGTAAACTTGATCGAATTCGAATTTTTGTTGTTCTTTCTTGAAATTCGCTATTTGTAATTGGATCGAAATATGTTGTAGAGGAATTATACAAAGTTTCATGCCGATTGGTAAAGATTTTGGTGAAAATCAGAGGAAAAAGTCAAGTTGTTGGTTACACAAGTGAAGAACTCGCTAGATCTCAAGAACACGCTAAGGGAAGAACTCGCAAAGTTTTAAGAACACGCACAAGGACAAAATCCGCAAAAAGTTGAACAACTCACAAGCTATGTAGTGCGAGAAGTAGAAACTCGCAAGCCTCTTGGTGCGAGTTCTTACTGGTCAAACTCTTCTTTGTGTGCGAAGTGAAGTATGCGAGAAGTGTTTGACTTACGCGTTTCCTTTTAGCAAGAAGTTTATTTTCTCAAAAAATTTCTAAGTCCGAAACTCGCAAGAGTTCTGCAAGAAGTGTTTTACGATTTTGCATTTAGCGCGAACTTGAAAATTGAAAATTTTTCTAAGTCTAAAACTCGCAAAGGTCAGAGAAGTGAATAGAACTCGCACAGTGTAGTGTGCGCGAAAGAGGAACTCGCACATTGCTTCTTGCACGAACCAGACTTCTCTCATCCTTCTTTGTGCGTGAAGTGCAAACTCGCAAAACCCTGTGTGCGAGAAGTGAGTTCACTTAGCCTTCCCTTGTGCTCGAAGATCAAACGCGCATAAAGGGCTTTGTGAGAAGTTGTTATTTTCTTTGTTACGCACTTTCTGTACTTAGAATATTTTCTGATTTTTTTTCTGAAATTTGACAAAGTTTGATTTTTGTAGATCCAGTTTTATTTCTGAATTTTGACGATCATTACAAGCAGTGTAAAAGCAAAGATGACTTCCAAAGACGCTCTCTCCATTGGTACATATGTAAAGCCCCCGGTTATATTCAAAGGGGAATATGAACAGTGGAAGGACCGATTTCTTGATTTATTTGACCGACATGCAAACGGAGAAAACATTCTTTTGTCCATTATGGATGGTCCAATGGTACCTCTTACCATTAAGATACCTGATGACGAATCTTCGGACATTGAAGATGAAGATAGAGTTAGAAAGACAAAGATTGTTCCGAAAGATCTTTCACTGTACACTGAGAAACAAAAGAGCAGATACAAGGCAGATAAAAAAGCAAGATCTCTACTTCTACAGAGCATTCGTAATGAGATTTACATAAAAATTGACAGCTACAAAGCCAATGCTAAGAAAATGTTTGATCAAATCCAGAAGATGATGATGGGGTCAAAAGTCGAAAATCAGATGAAAGTAGAAAACTGCATTAACAGCTACAAAGAGTTTAAGGCAAAAGAGAATGAAAGCCTTGAGGATACATATGAACAATTTGTTCTTCTTCTACATGAGCTGTGAAAAAACAATGTTAAAAAGAAGCAAATCGAGAACAACATCAAATTCCTCAGCATTCTTCAACCGAAGTGGAAGAAACACACAAGACGAATGAAACAGATGAAAGACCGAAGTGATATTCCACTCCATGAGGTGTATGAAATGTTAAGGCAGAACGAGGAAGAGGTTGAAGAGAAAAGAAGGGAGAAGAAGAAAGTTGAAAAAACTGTTGACCCGATAGCTTTGGTGGTTGGTCAGAAAGACAAGGAGAAGAAAGAAAAGAAGAAGAAGAAGAAAATTGTGCTCCCAAGCTTAGATGATTCTGCTGATTCAGACTCTGATAGTGATGATGGAGAAAATATGAAACAAGCAATGCTACCGCTGAGCCGTGCATTTGAAAAGAAGTTCTACAAGAAGCCAACTTCGAATACTCAAAGGTACTCGTCAGGGTCGAAGAATCATGAGCACAGAGAACGGGTGGAAGGAAGAAGGTACGAGGAAAAGAATTTTGGAGAAAGAAAGCCTGAAGAGAAGAAGAGATATGTCAATGATTATGGTACTGAGAAGACGACTGAGGATATGGTTAAGTGTTACAACTGCGGAATGCTGGGTCACTATGCCAAGGATTGTCATAAGCCTACAGTCAGAAATTCCGACTACTATAAACAAAAGATGCTTTTAGCCAAACAGAAGGAAGCTGGAAAAGCACTAATTGCTGAAGACGAGTTCTGGCTGGACCATTCCGACGAGGATGAAAAGGAAGAAACAACACATATGTGCCTGATGGGCAATGAGGTGATGTTTGATGAATCTGATAAAGAGACATCTGATGAGGTACTTAACTTTTATGAATCTGATTTTGTAACCAAAATGGAAGCCGTGATGATTGAACTTCAAGATATTCAATGTCAGGATCGAATTCTTAACAAGAATAAATTCTCAGAAACTAATATCAAAGAAGTTGCGGAATAACACTTTGATATTCAATAAAACAATAAACCAAAACAGTATATAATCAACAATTTGTAAACTTGTATTGAATGCTTGAAGTTACAAGATTAAACATACAACCTCAATATTGATGAACAGGCTCACCAATACGAATTCTACTTCTCTAGAATTAGGATCTATGCCTTGAGGTTGATTTTCTCTAAAAAAAATAGAATGAATGAATTAATTTTTTTTAAACTATTCTATCAAATCTGTACATATACTGAACAAAAAGATAATTACAATAAATAAAATATCTTCAGTATATCTTCCATCATTATCTTCAAGCCTTCCATGAATATCTTGATTCTTTCCAGCTGTCATCATTTCCATCCGGTTCTTTAAGTCATAAGCAGTACTAACTATGCTCAGCAGCATTAATTTCTTCTAGCAGCATTAACTTGGTCTTAGTAGCATTAACTACTAAGCAGCACTAACCACTAGCAGTACTAACTAGCTAAGCAGTACTAACTTTGTTCAAGAAGCACTAACTTTGACTAGCAGTATTAATTCTACTAGCAGTAGTAATACTCAGCAGTATTAAAGACTTGTTCACATCTTCAGTTCCCAACAATCTCCCCCTAACTTGACTTTTAGAAAGAGAAGTCAAGTTCTTCAAATGTTTCCAAAATCTTCATTGATCTACTCCAAGGTTAGGATCCAGTCCTATGCTCTGATTAATAGTTCTTTGAATTAAGTAATTTGCCATTTTTGAATTTGGTGCACAACTTAACTTCTTATTTAACATGGCATGAAGCTTCAGATTTGTATGATTGTATACCCTGTCCACCAAGTAATACTCCATGTGAAAAGTATCCAATGCCAGTTCGTAGACTCCACTCCTTTCATATAGAGTCCATCCTCTAACAGCTTTAAATACATCTCTTATCAAATGCTTTACTGCTTCTGGTTTGAACAGCATGCACAAATATTCCATAACTAGCTTCACAATTGGTAACCCTGGAGCTGTCAACTGATCTGCATGAACTTTCATTCCCACTGCAAACATTTCTTCCAAATCAGATCTGGAACATTCTCTGACAATTTTGCTCCAGGTGCTGTAGACTTCATACTTCTCATCCTTTCTTTTCAATCTAATGTATTCTTTGCCATCCACCTCCATAGTATCCCATAGAATAACTTCAGGAGGTTTGAATCCAACAGGTTCAGCTGAAATAGGCTTTGGAATTTTATCCATTACCACCATGTACATGTTTACATCTGAACTCTGTGGTACTTCTTCCTGAGATTCAACTTTCTTTTCTTCTTCTACTCTAGACTTCTTGTCAACTTTCTTTCTGTTGGCCATCATCTTGGTTCTCTTCAGTATCCTTTGCCCTTGTCCTATAATAGCTTCCTTCTTCTTTTCTTCCTTTTTCCTTTCTTCTGATCTATGGCCTTTAGAAGCAATAGACTTAACTCTTTTTATCTTCTTGATCTTCTGAGCTAGAGTCTCTTCTTCCTTAATCTCTGCCTTTTTTTTTGTTGGAGTTCCCTCTTCACTTTCAGGGAAGGGTTTATTGATATTCACATCATGCCTCTCCTTAGCTTTCTTTTCAAACTCCACTCTGTCCTTTTCATTATTCTTCAGCTTTCCCATTTCTTTCTCATATAGTCCCTTGACTTGATCAAAAGTCATCTTTATGAACATTTCTTTCTTCACACCAATTGCACTCCTCAAGAAAGTTATCATCTTGTTCCTTTCCTGAGTTGCAAGGTAATTTTGTGAAGGTCTTCTCTTCTTTGCACTTGATCTGGCCATCATAGCCTTTCTCAAGCTTATTGCTCTTTGCTTAGCTTTCTCTGTTTCCAACTCTTTCTGAAATGCTTCATTTAGTTCATTGGCTAATGCTCTTGCTATCTCTCTGTCTTTCTCAACCTGCTCTTTCTCTGCTTGATCTAACTCTTCTTGCAATTTCTTGGCTAATGCTTCATCTGATTCAATCATCTTTTGCTTTTTAGTTGGTTGATCAGTTTCTATCATCTTTTCTTTCCCTTTTCTTTTTACATCTGCAGCCATGTCTTTCTTTTCTAATTTCTTTGCTCCCCCTTCATTTATGACCACTCCCTTTGCTTTGGGAGTGTCATTCTTTGATTTTACCAGCATCTCTGCTACTTCAACCTCTTCAGATGTCAATCCTGTTACTGCTGCTTGTTTTGGCTTAGCAGTATTAACAGTTTCTGCTGCTGGGGTTGTTTCTGCTGCTGCCTTTTCTTCAACAAATTCAGCCCTTTCTTCAACAATATCCCCCTCATTTTGTTGATCTACTTGTTCTGAGCTTGAATTCTCCCCCTTTTTGGAAGCATTTTCCTCCTTTTTGTTTGCCCCATTTCTCCTCCTTAGAACAAACTGCTTTCTCCTTTTCTTGGCAATGAGTTTTCCTACCAATTGTTTGAGTTTGGAAATCTGCTCTTGTTGGGAGATGACCACTTGTTGCAATTCTTTAATTTCCTTTCCTTGATTAACCACATCGACATTGATGTTGGCTAATGCTTCAATCAATTCCCAGTAAGTATATCTATCCTCACCTTCTTTAGGTGTTTTACCCACCCTTGAAGGATCCTTGGAATGTTTTGCCATCAATTCATCAGTGTCAGTTCTGTCCTCACCCTTTTTGGATGTTTTGCCCATCCTGGAGGGATCCTTGGATCTTTTGATAGTGGAAGTCTTCTGCCTAGCAGAAGCACTATCCACCCCCTTGGTTTCTTGGCACCAGGGACCTTTGAATGATTGCTCATTCAAAGTTGCCATGGGAGAGGTTTTATTTATGTTACCACTGTCCTTCTCTGTGCTAGCAGAAGTAGTGGCAGCCTCAGTACCCATATGCTCAACCTCCTCCTCAGAGAGCACCTCCTTGGGGTTGGGAGACACCCTAGTGGATTCCCTTTGGATATTCTCTACTGGAGAATGCTCCAATAGAGGGCTTTGAGGCTCTTGGTTAATAGTAGGTACACCAAGGGAAGGAGCCTTGTGTACCTTTCTCTTGACATAGGTCTTGGATATTATGGGAGTGGGTTTAGCAGCAAAGGACTGAGGGAAAATTTGAGAGATGGAAGGTTGGGATTGGCTAGCAGTAGGTTGGTCTAATGGGGGCCTTGACCCTGCTACCATACCTTCATTAGTTGGAGACACCACCATCATTGTAGAGAACAATGGGGTGTCTACTCCTTCCGAGTCCCCAGCAGATCTTCTCATATTTGAGAAAACCTTGCCTTTAGGGGGTTTTGGTACATATATTCCATCAGAATGAGGAATATCCGTCAATTCATGGTTGATTACTGCTTGAACAAACCTGGGATACATATAAAAGCTCTTTTTGTTTCCCATGTTTGAGACAAGATCATTGAAAATCATTTGTGAAAAATTGTACCTTCTGGCAGTGGCCAAACAGACCAAAGCATAAGCAATAGGACTGCTGAACTCACTCCAGCCAGTGGTCTTTTTAGAAATGCAGTGCATCAAGGTATGAACAAGAAAACGCCATTGGGGTGAGAATTTAGCTTTTGAGAACTTAAAAACACCCAATGGGCCTCCATACCCCATTCTTGTAAGAGTAGAAAACATTTCATCATTAGGGATAGAAGTTATACCAGAGGCATCGTCTAGACGTAGACTGATGCGAATTACCTCTTCAGTAACTGTCAATGGATTGCCACATACTGTTGTCTTGATCATTTGCACACCATCGTCAGTAACAATGGTGGCATGTGCCCAGAATTGCCTCTGATGCTCTATGAATATAGTACGAGACATAGTGAGAGCATGGGCAATGTGGCTAGACTTCAGAAAGTCTACTATCTGATGAAAACCTTCAGCTTGCTTTGGCTTTTGGAGCATCGCGATTTCATTGTGCTCGTCAATGAACGCCATTGATGCCATGAATCTTTGAAACTTCTTGCCTGAGAACTTTGAACTTGAGAGAAAGAGGGTTGAGAGCGCAAGAGAATAGTATGCAAAGAGTCGTTATGAACTGTTAGGCGGGCAAAGAGTATTTATAGTATTCGGAACATAAGCAGTATTAACCTAGAGCAGTATTAACTACTAGCAGTATTAACTAACTAGCAGTATTAACTGAGAGCAGTATTAACTACTAGCAGTATTAACTAACTAGCAGTATTAACTGAAAGCAGTATTAACCACTAGCAGTATTAACTGAAAGCAGTATTAACTGAAAGCAGTATTAACTGAAAGCAGTATTAACCACTAGCAGTATTAACTATACTTACTCCTTTAATCTTGCGAAACACTGAGTACTGCTATACATATCCTGAAAAAGAAGATTAGTAACACCAAGAATAAACAATATACAGGTATAGAATCACTTTTTAAGAAGGGGCTTATTCAGAGTTGATCATTCCCACACTTGTTACCAAGAAAGTGAATCTACCCACATCAAAAGCTTTAGTGAATAGATCAGCAAACTGATTATCAGTGTGAACTTTTACAACTTGAATAAGTCTCTTTTCATTACAGTCTCTTATGAAGTGATACCTGATCTCAATGTGCTTTGTCTTTGAGTGCTTGACAGGATTATTCACAATGCTAATAGCACTGCTATTATCAATAAAAATTGGAGTGTGTAGAAAGGTTACCCCATAATCCAACATTTGATTCTGAATCCATAAGACTTGAGAACAGCAGCTTGCAGCTGCTATGTACTCTGCCTCTGTTGTAGATGTGGATATTGTGGTTTGTTTCTTGCACTGCCATGAAACTAGTCTTGCACCCAAAAACTGACATCCTCCAGAAGTAGATTTTCTGTCCAAGTTTGCTCCACCTAGATCACTATCTGAGTATGCAAGTAGGTCAAAGGATGAGTCATGAGGATACCAAAGTCCCAATCTGGGTTGCCCTTTGAGATATCTGAATATCCTCTTAACAGCTTGATAGTGAGATTGCTTTGGCCTAACTTGGAATCTTGCACACACACAGACTGGAAACATTATATCTGGCCTAGAGGTTGTAAGATACATGAGAGAGCCAATCATGGATCTATAATGATGAACATCCATATCCTCCCCCTCAAGATCTGCTGTTATCTGGTTGTGTGTCTCCATAAGTGTGTTAGCAGGTTTTGAATCTGAGAAACCAAACTTGGTTAGAATGTCCTGCACATACTTGGACTGACAGATGAAGATTCAATCTGACTTCTGTTGAACTTGGAGTCCAAGGAAGAAAGTAAGTTCCCCCATGGAACTCATTTTGAACCTTTGATGCATTAGTTACTCAAACTCCTTGCACATGTTGTCTCTTGTTGATCCAAAGATAATATCATCAACATAGATTTGAACCAGCAAGATATCCTTCTTCTTTCTCTTGATGAATAGAGTCTTATCAATGACTCCTCTTTCAAAGCCATTTTCCAAGAGATAGGATGACAGAGTGTCATACCATGCTCTTGGAGCTTGATGTAGTCCATAAAGTGCTTTCTTCAATTTGTATACTCTGTCTGGATAGCTTGGGTTTTCAAACCCTGGTGGTTGACAGACATATACTTCTTCCTCAATTGAACCATAAAGAAATGCTCTTTTCACATCCATTTGATAGACTTTGAATTTCATGTAGGAAGCATAAGCCAGGAATAATCTAATTGCTTCTATCCTGGCCACAGGTGCAAATACTTCTTCATAGTCTATTCCTTCTTCTTGTGTATACCCTTGAGCCACCAGCCTTGCTTTATTCCTTATCACTATACCTCTTTCATCTCTCTTATTCCTGAAGACCCATTTTGTTCCTATTGCCCTTTGGCCTTTAGGAAGGTCTACCAGATCCCAAACATCTTGCAGCTTGAACTGCAGTAGCTCTTCTTGCATGGCTTCTATCCAACTGGATTCTTTCATAGCATCATGTGCCTTTTTAGGCTCAAGCTGGGATAAAAATCAAGAAAGCACTGTGTGTTGTTGATCTTGTATTTCTTGAAGTCTACTTTGATTTCTAGTCATCATAGGAGAGGATATATCTCCTATTACCACCTGTGGAGGATGATTCTTTTGTATTCTGGTGTGATGACTAGGTTCTTGATTAGTTCCCACCTCTATATTAGAGTCATTCAACTCAACTGAAGTGTTTTCCGTAGCCACTTCTGGTTCTTTATTTTCTTGAGTCTCCTCATCTCTACTTTCTTCTTCACTTTGACTTGGTCCAGTAGATGGTTCCTTTCCATAGTCTTCAACAGGATTCACTGTGGGTATGGGAAATATCATAGATTGAGATATACTTTCTGAGACTTGTGTAGTCCCTGATCCTCCACTTCCTGTACCTGCATAATTATCACTACTGAAACCAAAAGAGTTAGTTAGTGAGTCAATGTCAAATAGCCACTGAGGACCAGACCCAATTGGATTTGGTGTGTTCTCATTGCATTTGACATTGTCACTTTCTTCAATTATTCTGGAAGAAGAGTTAAAAACTCTGTTAGCCTTACTCTGAGATAAGTAACCAACAAGAAATCCATCATCTGCTTTGCTATCAAACTTACCTAAGTGAGATTTGGTATTGAGAATAGTACAAGGACACCCAAAAGGTTTGAAAAAACCAATGAAAGGTTTTCTTTTATTTAAAAGCTCATATGGGGTCTTGTTCTTTTGCTTGACCACTAGAACTCTGTTTTGGACATAACAAGCAGTATTAACTGCTTCAGCCCAGAAGGTAATTGGCAGTTTTGAATCAGCCAACAGAGATCTAGCAGCCTCTATTAGTGTCCTATTTCTCCTTTCAGCAACTCCATTCTGTTGAGGAGTCCTAGGAGCACTATATTGTCTCTCAATGCTTTCTCTTCACAAAAGGTGTTTAGATTAAGATTTTTAAACTCAGTCCCATTATCTGATCTAATGACTTTTACTTTTTGATTAGTTTGGTTTTCAATTCTTAGGATAAAGGATTTGATCAGTCCACTTGTCTCATCCTTAGTTCTTAGAAAATATACCCAGGTAAATCTAGAGTAATCATCAACAATAACCAAGCAGTAAGATTTCTTGCCTATACTCATAACATTTGTAGGACCAAACAGATCCATATGTAATAACTGGAGACAAGAAGAAATTAAGTTTATCTCTTTGGTCTTATGAGAAGTTTTGTGTTGTTTGCCTTTAAGACATGCAACACAATGATCATCACATGAAAATACTTTTGAAGGTAAACCTCTTACAAGGTTGTTTTTAACAAGTTTGTTCATTATTTTGAAGTTCATGTGACACATCCTTCTATGCCAGAGAGAGGATTCATCCACAGAAGCTTTTGAAACAAGACAGTTCAGGGATGAATCACTAACAACATTATCCATATCTAGACAATACACATTGTCCTTTCTTGGAGTTCTAAGTAGTATCATGCTTTCATCAACTACCTTGAACCCTGAAGCAAGGATCATACACTCAGTATTTGTAAATAATATACTATGCTGTTTGTCACAAACCTGTGATACACTTAACAGGTTGTACTTCAACTGATCAACATAGTAGACATCCTCAAATGTCATCTTACCTTTGGTGACATTACCTTTTCCACTTATTTTACCACCAGTAAGATTATCTCCAAATGCAACATGTCCTCCATTGATATGCTTGAAATCCTGAAGGCATGACATGTTGCCTGTCATGTGCCTAGAGCAACCACTATCAACATGCCAAATGCTCTTTCCCTTGAGCTGTTGGTTGCCCTGCACATAAGATAGATCAGTTAGTATGAATTAGGAACCCAAGCCAAAGTGGTCTTGGGTACCCCTTTCTCATCAAAATATTTGCATTCTTTCTTGACAAGATTTTTAAAATTTGATTCCTCACTTCTGGAGTACTTTGTCACAATAATAGGCTTGGAAACACATTTGCTAGAAGTAGTACAAATTTTAGAAGTACTAACTGCATTAGCAGCACTTGCATGCTTAGCAGTACTAACCTTATTAGAAGTAGTAACTGTTTTAGCAGCAGTAATGCTTCTAGCAGCACTATCTCTGTCAGCAGTACTAACAGTTTTAGTGCTTCTAGGCACCCACATTTTAATACTTTCTTTTAAAACCTTTTTCTTTATGGGGCTTTTAGTTTCAACAGATTTCTTCATCACAAGTTTCTTTCCAGCCTTCCTATAACCAACAGGTTTTTGTACAATTCTTTGAAAGTTCATCTGTTGGTTAATAGGGTTAAAGTAACAGTACTTAGCCAAATGGTTTAACAAGAATAAATTCTCAGAAACTAATATCAAAGAAGTTGCGGAATAACACTTTGATATTCAATAAAACAATAAACCAAAACAGTATATAATCAACAACTTGTAAACTTGTATTGAATGCTTGAAGTTACAAGATTAAACATACAACCTCAATATTGATGAACAGGCTCACCAATACGAATTCTACTTCTCTAGAATTAGGATCTATGCCTTGAGGTTGATTTTCTCTAAAAAAAAATAGAATGAATGAATTAATTTTTTTAAACTATTCTATCAAATCTGTACATATACTGAACAAAAAGATAATTACAATAAATAAAATATCTTCAGTATATCTTCCATCATTATCTTCAAGCCTTCCATGAATATCTTGATTCTTTCCAGCTGTCATCCTTTCCATCCGATTCTTTAAGTCATAAGCAGTACTAACTATGCTCAGCAGCATTAATTTCTTCTAGCAGCATTACCTTGGTCTTAGCAGCATTAACTACTAAGCAGCACTAACCACTAGCAGTACTAACTAGCTAAGCAGTACTAACTTTGTTCAAGCAGCACTAACTTTCACTAGCAGTATTAATTCTACTAGCAGTAGTAATAATCAACAGTATTAAAGACTTGTTCACATCTTCAGTTCCCAACATTCAATCTAAACTGAAAAAGGAAAAGAGCAGAGTTGCAAAGAAACGTCAAAAGATTTTTGAACTCAACAAGGAACTTGTTGGGAACAAAAGTTTGATTGACTCTCTAAACAAATCTGCTTCTGATTTTAAAATGCAAAAAGATGGCTTTGAAAATTAGATTTCTGATTTTGTGTCTAAACTTTCAAAGTCTAATCTTGAAAAGCAAGAATGTGTTCTAAAATCTCATAAATTGCAGGTTGAAAACAAGAGCTTAGAGAAAAAGATAAATGGTTTGGAAGCCAAGTTATATGCTAGAGGACAAACAGATTAAACCATTTTCTTAAACACACCTAATGAGAAAGCTGATGTGAAAGAGAAGTGGGGACTTGGTTATGATAATCCCCACTACTTAAAGAAAGCCATCAGAAAACAGCCAACTTTATATAATTTTGATTTTCTATTTGTGGATGATAAATATCCTCATTTAAAACCCAAATTTGTTACCAAGTCACCTGATGAGGTAGAGGCCAAAGAAGATGAAAAGAGAAAGAATACAAAGAAAATGCAACTACCATTATGCTATCAAAAGTTGAATGATAGTTATCTTTCAGAAAAACCAAAGTTTCTTTCAAATTATTATTTTGCTACCTATTCTACTACAGAGATGGAGACAAAACCGATTAAAGCTAAGATTTACATTCCTCCATTCGTGTTAGAAAGCAAAATAGTGGATCTTGAAAATGCTTTATCTGTTGAAAATATTTGGTTAATATTGAACAAAATGTATTTTCTACTGTAACAAAAAACATTGTTTTTAAAACTGAATCCAAAGATTGTTCAACATCTTCTAAGGCACCTTAAACTTCAGAAGTTGATTTTGATGACTTATTTGCGTCTGCAAATGATTTTCTAAATTCTAATGATGGGTGTGTTGAAGAAAGTATTGATATGTTTGACTTTAACGCTAAACTTCCAGATCATTCTGCTTTTATAATAAACTTTGAAGCTTTACCAAGTGTCTATGAAGTTGGTGAATCATCAACCAAGGTTGGTGAATCAGTTTCTGTAAGTACTGATTACTATGAGAAAGGTTAGAAGCAAAAGAAACGACGCTTACTGACACGAAACAACACTGGTAAGCTCAAGAAAAGACAAATTAAAAAATCTGACTTTCCTAACAAATCTAAACTTTTGTTTCAGATTTGAAAAAGAAAAGGTCGTAAGAAAGAACTGAATGGCGACCAAAACGGAAGATTGATGAGAGTTCAAAATCATGTCCTGATAGTGCTTATAATAGATCGACTGATAGTAGTTCTGATGTAGTTGGTACAGTTGCTTCTAATAAACAAAAACCTGTAATTCCTTACAAGAGATATGCAATTACTCCAATTATCTTGGTCTGCTACTAAGTCATCTAACTACAGACGGAATGATTTTGTTTCTCACCGATATTCTGATGATTGGTTTGGGACTTATCATGTCTATTCTTATAAGACATATACTTCAAAGTTTCTTCAAAAGACCAGAGGGTCCATATACAAATGGATGCCAAAATCTTGTGCTAATCTGATAGGACCCACATTTAAATGGGTACCTAAAGTTATTGTTCCCTGATTTATCATGTGCAGACCCGTCATATGTGGTACTTGGATTCTGGTTGCTCCAAGCATATTACTGGGCATAAAGATATTTTGTCTAATTATATAGAGAAATACTGCGGGAACGTGCGATTTGGAAATGATCAGTTTTCACCGATTTTGGGCTACGGTGACAGGATTCAAGACAACGTGACAATTACGAAGGTGAGCTGGAAGGATTAGAACATAACCTGTTCAGCATTGGGCAGTTCTATGACAAAGACCTAGAGGTAAATTTCAATGCCAAGAGATGTTCTGTGCCTACTGAAGACAGTAAGGAACTCTTGGTCGGCACGCGAAAGTCTAACCACTACACCATTAATCTGTCAAAAGTTCAGACTGACAATGAGGTGTGTCTACTGTCAAAATCATTGTTGCAACAAATCTGGTTATGGCACCAAAGGCTTTCTCACCTGAATTTTCGTTACATCAACAAACTGGTCACGGGAAAATTAGTCAAAGTACTTCCTGAGCTTAAATACGAGAAAGAACATATGTGCGTAGCGTGCGAGAAAGGTAATATGAAGAGAGCCTCTCATAAGCCGAAGCATGAACCTAGTACAAGTTCTCCACTTGAGTTGTTGCATATGGATCTCTACGGTCCTATGCGTACACAAAGCATTAACAAAAAGAAATACGTGTTAGTTATTGTGGACGATTATTCGCGATACACATGGGTAAAATTTCTGAGAACAAAGGATGAGACGCCCGAAGTCATCATCAGTTTCTTAAAGACTACCCAAGTTAATCTGCAAAATCCAGTCAAGCTTATTCGAATGGATAACGGCACATAATTCAAGAATAGCATTGCAGAAGATTATCTCGAATTGGTCGGGAAAACACATCAATATTCTGTTGCCAGAACGCCAGAACAGAATGGCATAGTAGAAATATGAAACCGAACGCTAGTCGAGGCCTCTCGAACTATGCTTAGTCAATCGGATCTACCTCTGTTTCTATGGGCCGAAGCTGTATCGACTGCTTGCTATAAGCATAATCTATCCATAATACACCGTCGGTTCAGTAAAACTACATATGCTTTGATAAATAATCATACACTTAACATTAAACACTTTCATATTTTTGGATGTAGGTGCTTCGTACTAAATGACAAAGAGAACTTGAACAAGTTTAGTCCAAAGGCTGACGAAGGCATCTTCATTGGATATTCTCAAACATCTGCTGCCTACAGAGTATATCTGAAGAATTCAAAGGCTGTCATAGAGAGCGTAAATGTTACATTCGACGAGGAGTTGGCTTCTTAACAAAACAGTTCAGAACCCGTACTTACAGGAGTATTAGCTTCTGGATAAATCATTCCAGAACCTGTAGTTAGAGTTACTGATTCTGATAAAGCATCTACATCTATATCTCATTTATCAGAATTAGATTTATTGTTTGAATTCTTTTACGATGAGTTTCTTGCATCTAAATTGCCTAAATCTGTTGTGATTGATAGACCTGAAGAGTCAAGTGGTCATCATCCAGTCACTTCAAATGTTTTTACTGAATTCGTTCCCCCGATTCAGCAAGAAAGTCCAGTTCAAGAAACTACTCCTCAGTTGAAGTTGTAAATGAAAATGTCGAGACAGAAGTTACTGATTCAGTTGGTTGCACTGTAACGTCTACTCAACAGCCAGAAACCACTGTACTAACTGAAACTTCTGCACCAAATACTTCAACTGAACTCCTCCCTGAACAAGAAGAAACTGAAAGTGGATATTTAGATGAGAATCATGATCAATCTACATCAAATCCACTCCCTTATGAACACAGGTGGACCAAAGAGCACCTGATAAGTCAGATCATTGGAGATCGATCTAAACCGGTGCGAACTAGGTCTGCTACATTAAATATCAAACCGGTGTGCGTGAATACTTGAAAGTATATAGAAAAGATAATACGCAAGTATTAATCTTTGGAAACACACGGTTTATATAGAAATTAAAACACAATTATCATGAAAATATTTAAAATCACACTTCCAAATCATGAAATCGTTTTAAGAAATGGGAAGTGGTTTGAACGTTTAAGAACATGTTTTTATACCTGAAAGTTGTCCTTCTTTCAGATACATATGAGATTTGAGATTAGAAATAAACCTTTTCGCTCAGTCTTAAATCTCATGAAGTCAAGTTGCAAGTCATATAAGATATGATCTTGTAAGCATCCTCTCAATCTGCATCAGTCACAAAGTCCGTCAAAGTACAAAATTTATTCACAACATTATTGAAAAATAAAATGATATAAAGTAGTAAAACATTGAATGTACGAGTTCTGATCTGAAATAATAAGAAGTCATAATTCATACTCCTTACTCTTATACTCTTAATCTCCCTGTATTTATGCATCAGAAAAATTTATCTATAATAAGCATAAATAAAAAATATTAACTCCCCCTCAAAAGAATGTAGATCATCTTTTCATCCTCTCTAACTCCCCCTGAAATCATGAATACCCTTCAGTGCATATATCTTTTCAGAACAAAGATAAAAAAAATGAAGAAAAATAACAATAATGAAAACTTTAATAGGTAATCACAGATTATGTCTTGAGATTTAGCGTACCAAGTTTCGAGACAAGAAAATTAAATATATTTTCGTCGAGAGGCTTGGTAACAAATCAGCAATGGCGCTCTTAGAGTTTAATAGGTAAACAAATCAGTGTTTACAAAATAAAGTTCTACTGTTCTTTTTTCAATATTGTCTTTGATAAAATGATATCTTACGTATATGTGTTTGGTCTTTGTATGCTATACAGGATTTGCTTATATTGCAATGGCGCTCTTAGAGTCAGAGTAAATCGGGATTTTTTCGAATTTGAAGCCATAATCTCGCAGTTGTGTTCTCATCCACAACACCTGAGAGCAGCAGCAACATACTCCGCCTCAGCCGTTGATGTGGAAACATACAGTTGTTTCTTTAATGCCCAACTAACGAGTTTATCTCTAAGGAACTGTATATGACCCGATGTGCTCTTCCTGTCTAACATACAACCAGCATGATCTGCATTTGAGTAAGCCGTCAGATCAAAACTAGTATCTTTAGGATACCACAGACATAGATCTCTAGTCCCCTTCAGATATCGAAATATGCGCTTAACTGCAAACATATGGGATTCTTTGGGATTAGCCTAATATCTTGCATATAAACATGTAGAAAACATAAAATATGGCCTACTTGAAGTAAGATACATCAAAGAACCAATCATCCCTCTATAGGTTCTAACATCAACAGGTTTTCCCGAAGGGTCCATGCCGATCTTAGTTCCTGGTGCCATCGGGGTTCCAATTGTTGTACAATTTTCCATTTTAAATTTTCTTAGAATATCGAAAATGTACTTGGATTGATTTATGAAAATCCCCATTGAAAATTGTTTGACTTGTAATCCAAGAAAGAAATTCATCTCTGATAATGTCCAATTCAAGCTTTAGGAATCAATTAAACACAATTCAAACAAGATTATAGAGAGAGAGTGTAGAGAGAGAAAGTCACAAGTCTATTGAAATCACAAGTGTTATGCGTACAATGATGAGAGTTACTAGCTTCTCTCAAAGCTAAGCTATTTATACTACTAGACTTTCTCTCACACAATACAAAGAAACCTCACTACAAAGGTTATCTCAAAACATTAAAAGTCAAACATAAAGGTCAAACACATTGATCTAAACAAATACAGTAACAATCTCCCCCTTTTAGATCAATCGTGAATAATTGGTCTGCCCCAAAGTGATAGTCTCCCTTGACGAATTCCGAGCAATGACTCAATATTTCTGATGTCGCGCCGAAAGTTGAATATATCATAAAGAGCATCAACTATCTTTTCTGTGTTGAGTCTGAGTTGCCTTGGTATACCTTTCTCACCTTGTTTCTTCTTCTCCTTGTTATCTTTAAACTTACTTTCCAATTGCAACTTTAACATCCTCAAATTTCCATCTGAAAACTTGGCGATTTCTGACAATCTGAAGAACCTTTTCTTGTTCTCAGAGTTCTTGTAAACCACACCAAGTTCAGGGTTTTCAAGTACAGTAAACAAACTATGATCATCAATGTTCTCCAAGCTAAGATTAGGCTTTATCATGTTGACTTTGTTTTGGTTTGTCTCTATTCCAAGCTGAAAGTCATAACAATAAGTGAAATTGATCTGTCTTCTCATAAACCTCTTTACAGCATCCAGATCAACAAGAATGTTTCCCTTCCTTCCAGTCATATTCCTGAAGAGATGGTACATGGAATATCGGATACCAGATACGTACAAATTGAACAAGTCTCACAAGTTTTAACGAGACAATCCCTGACTTGTTTCTCACAATACTCTCCCTTTGTCTGACCCAGTTCATCATTCTTGCATATTCTTCTTGATAATCTGGATGTTGGTCTGAGACACCCAAGCCTTTAAATCTATCCATCTCTCTAATACTGTGAACAAAAATAGTCTTCATATCTTCTTCAAAAAATGGTTGCCTCAATCTATTTCTCAACAATCTGACTTGAGCATCAGTAAGAACAAAAGGTAAGAAGGGTTCATCAGAAGGACCGACTTGGGTTTCAATAGGATTAGAAGGAAAGAAAGGTTCATTTTCAGTTTTTGGGTTAGGAAAGTTTTCAGGGTTGGGTAGTTGAATAAAGTTTGGGCTTGGGAATCTTTGTGGGCTAGGTAAGTTTGTTTGAGGAGGTGAAATAGGTTGGTTGGGATAGTTTGAGTTGGGGTTGGTTGAACAGTTTGAGTAGTTTGGGTAAGTTGGGTGGTTTGGGTAGGTATATCAGGTTGAGTAGGTTGGATGATTTGGATTTCTGGGATTGATATAGGTTGGTTTATTTGGCTATATTGGTTAGAAGGTTGGTTGGAAGGTTCAATGATAGCCATTTCTTTAAATGAAGGAATTTCAGGTGGTTGAAGAGTTGTTTCAGGAAGTTCATTGTTCACGTGACTGAGCTAGATGTCCACTTGAGAGCACGCAAGGATGTCTAGAATACTTGCCTCACCCTCATCACATAGATCTCTTTCTTCTTTCTTTATCTTCCAAAATCTTTCATACTTTTCACCATAAAAATCTTCGTCATCAGAAGAAAGATCGATTGCATAAATGTCCTCTAAACCTGTGAGTCTGATTATTTCTGAAATTGTAATCCCAATCCAAATCAAGCAATCTCTATTCAATATATGACAATATCAAAGTATATTTCTAGATAGAGAGTGTAGAGAGAGAAAGTGTTCATGTCATTTATCTCACAATGATATTACAATATATCTAGCTTCTTGATTTACAAGACAACATGGTATTTATACCACAAGTCTAAAACCACAAGCTTAACAACTAAGTAAACTCATATTAGACTAAACATACTATGACTTTGTTGACTTATCTTGACTTGACTTTTCCTATTAAATCTTGGATACAATAATACACTAACAATCTCCCCCTTTGTATTCAAGATTTAATAAAAATTTGACAATCGTCTTTAGCGCTTGATTCTTCAATCTTTAACTCTGACGACTTCGAACTTTGAAGCTCTTTCTGAAGTTGTTGAAGAATCTAGAAAAGTCTTTTGCACTTTACATCTCAGAAAGTCAACAAGTCTTGAAAAACAAATCATTTGAAGTCTTGAATCATTTGAACATTGAAATTCTTTAACTTCTTTGAAACTTCGAGGGATCTTTGTACTTTTTATCTTCATCTCTTTGATCTCTTGACCGTCTTCATTAAAACAAACTTTCACGAATCATCTTAACTTTGACTTGTCTTCAGAAATCTTTGAGAATGATTTCTTTTCATCTGATTTGAACTTTTCAGAAAATTCATCATAAGTCTTGACTTTATAACTCTGAAATTCCTTGAAATTGATCTCTGTAGATTTATCCCCCTTTTTGATGATTGTGATCATCATGATCATCAAAACTTTTCAATTTCAACATTATCTTTGATCACCCCTTTGTATTCAACTAACAATCTCCTCCTTTATGATAATTTGACAGTTTCCATCCTTTGATCTGAGTATCTGAATCATGAACTGTATATACCTAAATCTTTTCAAATTCAGATATAATGAACGTTGTAACCCTGATTCAACAAATGAAACAGTTAGAAGTGCCTGTCAGTAACACGGAGTTACTGTGTACAACGAATGTACAATTTAAGGAGCTGGTTTGATGATGACTCCCCAGGACTTCCATTCAATCATTGAAAAACACAAGGTTTATCTATGAATGTTCTGACAGAAAAACAAATTTTCCGTGTGCTCGTGCTTGTGTATGAAAGAATTTAGCACAATGATTGTGTTTCATAAGGCTCAAATTGTGTAAACTATTGAGACAACAACAAATATTACACGGACTCAATGTGCATGAAAGAGGTGCGAAGGTGGGGCAACTTTCCTTCTTTTTCATTATCTAAATCTTCCAAGTGAAGACTAGATAGCAGATATGTTGCGTCCCCAAAGAAAATGAAACATTTCTTTGTTATGAAAGAAACGAGTGACTGGTGGGGTAATTTCAAGAGTTGGCATGGGCTCACTGCCTGTTTCAATGATGGTCATCAAAGAATGTAAAACAATCAGTAGAAGTGGCTGCCCGGCTCAGAAAGTAGTTGATGCAGATTTTTGATATTCTTTTAACTCTGTTCTCATACCCTCTTTCTTTTTGACATTTAGCTCACTTCTAACCAAACTCCCTTTTTCATTTTACCGCTCCACACAATGAGAAAAACTCAACCGGATGAGTTATCTCCCCCACTCTTTGATTTTATGACCCCTCACCCCTCAATCACTCTAGGATAACTTCCTGGGTAGGAAACACTGCTTAACGTGAAACCATGGAAGTTCTGTTTAAGCTCACACATGAATCCCATGTAAGTCATAGAAAGAATAGTTGCTCAACAATTTAACTTGAACAGTTAAGCTCAAAATGATAATATTGTCAGAATGTATGCTCATTTAAAATTAAGAATGAAATTTGAGCATTTGAACAATGAAGATCTCTCAAAACAAGGATATTGAATGAATGAAATGAAATCAAGAGAATTGTTTTGAGAATCTGACAATGTATCAATCAGATCAAATAAAATGGTTAGGGTATCAGAGAATTTGATATTTTGTTTATATGAACGAATATAAACATTTTTGCAATGAAAGCACAAATTAGAAATGATGATTGATGCTCAACAACATTTGAAAGCAAACGGGAGTATTACCATCGAAAAATTGTTTCTTTATGAGACATGGTAATAACAATTTCAAATAAAGTACTGAACCGATGTGTGTGAATACTTGACAGTATATAGAAAAGATAATACGCAAGTATTGATCTTTGGAAACACACGGCCAGTTAAACATTAACGCTCAGTAATGAAAAACATTTGAAATCACACTTCTTAATTCATGAAATCTTTTGAGAACCAGAAGTGGTTCGAACATTTCAGAAAACGTTTTTCATGCTTGAAAGTTGTTCTTCTTTCAAACAATCAGAGATGTAAGATTAGAAGATACTTACATTTAAGCTCCCCCTCAAATCAGTATATGATGATTTGTTTTCTTTTAAGCTCCCCCTGGATATTTGCAAAATATCCATGTTTGAACTTTGAAGAACGGGTCCTGATCTGTCATATGATCAGAAGCCACAGTCTTGACACTTAAGTCTCAGTTTTGAACTGTTGTGTTCAAAAGCCTTACTCTTTGACTTTGAAGTCCGAGTCCTGAGTTGATTTACTCAGAAGTCAAACATCTTGCTCCCCCTATACTTGTGGTACCTGCGAAACAAATTTAACAGGCTTTGGTACCCACTGGTATTTGGGTCCTGGTATGTTAGATTTAAGAATCCACTTCTCATTAGATGAATATCTTTTAAAACCAGAATTCTGAGAAGTTATTCTATAAGAACCGTACTAGCTATGAGCAGTTTCTCTCTGAACAAAGTCATTCTCTCCACAGTAAGAACAACATATTTTCCTTTGAGCAATCCTGATCAAAAGATTAGTAGAGTAATATATATCAGAATTACCAAAAGATTTACCTTTATTTGCACTGTTCTTTTTGGCTTTAGAGGTGGATGCATATGCTTTGTCCTTCTTCTTCTCTTCATCTAAAGAACTCTTCACTCTCCAAACAATCTAATTTTTCTTTGATTGCTTTCCAAGAGATTTTACATAATAACTAGCTGAACCATCAACAGATTTGTCATAAAATAGATTTGATGGTCTGATCTGATTTGATTTGACAGTTTGTGATTTGACACTTTTGTTTTTGAAAACATTTTTGTCATGGATAGAACTAGAAGCTGTTTTAAAAGAGCAAACTGATTCGGTTGAATTGTCAACTGGTGATTGATTGATCAAATCAGCACAAACTTTTTCTGACAAATCAACATTTGCAGCTTCTAAGTTCTTTATCTTTTTAGATAAAATGTTTCTTTCAGAAGTAAGTGTGTCAAATTTCTGTTTCAAATCAGATCTAGCCATCTATTCTTTAAGAATATCTGATGATAGAACAGAGATTTTGGACATGAGCTTGGATATTTCAGTTTCAAAATATGAACGTTCTTGCTCAAAATCTTTTTGTAAGTTCTTGGATTTATCAAAAATTTCATTGAAGATCCCAACATTTCTCTTTTCAGAATTTTTCTTTTCAGATTCAAAAGACTTTTTCTTTTCTTTAAAAAATTGTCTTTCTTTTTCTAATAAGTCTTGTAAAACTGAGATCTGTGTGGGAAATTCAGTGTTTTTATCTTCAAGAACTTTTATTTCCTTAGCAAATGTGTCTCTTTCAGTAATTAGAATCTTTTCAAAATCAGACACTTGCTTGGAAAGTTTAATGCATCTCAGCTCAAGATCCTTTTTCTCTTGCAAAGTCTTCTTAGAAAGTTCAGACATCTGTTGAGTAGAAGATGTCTTCATACATGATTTTTCTTTTTCTGCTTGGAGACTTGTTTTCAATTCAACATTCTTCTCTTCCAGAGCAGATATCTTCTCTTCGAAAGCCTTAAACTTGTTTTGAAGCTTGACTGATTCATCTTGCAGCTCAGATGATTTATGTTCAGTCGTCTTCAGTTGGCTTTGAAGATTTGCTTGAACTTTATCTTCTTTAATGCTTTTCATCAAATCAACATTTTTCACTTTCAATTCATATGCAGTTTCTTCAGAATCCATACACTTTTGTTGAAGCTTAACTGATTCATCATGCAGATCTGATGATCTTTGTTCAGTTATCTTCAATTGTCTTAGAAGACTTTCAACATAAGATTCCTTCAGCTTGATTACTTGTTCAAGAGACTGAATGGTATTATCTTTTATTCCCATCATTTTCTCTCTATCTTTAATCTCTTTCACTTTCTCACTGATGATACCTGCAAAATAAGATTTATCCATATTAGCACACTTTTTACAGTCAGGAGTTTTATCAGAATTTGACAAATTTAATTTCAACTCCTGAATCTGCTTTAGAAGCACTGAATTCTGATTTTTCAGTTGATTTCGTTCAGCTTCTATTTTTGGTATCTCAAGCATGTACAATATAGCACAATCTCTGGTTGATAGTACAGTATTTCCTCTCTCGTCTGTCTTTGGCATCTTGAAAGAAAAAGTTAGCTTAAAAAAATGATTGTCAAAAATCAGAAAATTATGAGCACTAACAAAATATGTCCCCCTCCGCAGACTTAGCACGGGGGTTCCGCTAACCCCCCACTTGAATCACCACTTGAAAAACTCGCAAAGCAATGAAACTCGCAAGACACTAAACTCGCAGACCAAGTGAACTCGCAAAGCAATGTTCCTGATGAACTCGCAGACCGTATCGTGCGCGTTTTTAAAACTCGCAGATGACTGTGTGCGCGTTTCAACACTTAGAATAATTTTCAAGGATACCAAACTCGCAAGCCTTTTTAGCGCGTTTCTGAGAAACTCGCACGTCTCACTTAGCGCTTTTGCTCAAACTCGCAAGTTTGTCTTGCGTGTATCTGAAACTCGCACGCCTCTGTTAGCGCGTTTCTGGACAAAAATCAAATCCTTTGACTTGCGCGTTTGATGGTGAACTCGCATGCTTTGCTTGCGCGTTCTTCAGACACTTGCGCGTTTCTTCACTTGATGAAGCTTGCGCGTTTGTCAGATCTTGCGCGTTCTTGACACTTGTTCACGAAATCAATCCAAATCGTTCTAAAACCTGCAATTTGATTTTCTAATCCATCCACAGTGATCGAAATGCAACTTGTAACACATTTCTATCAATACAAACTTGCTAAAATTATCAAATTACAGTGCAATTGATCGAACATACAAACTCTGAGTTCGTGAAACAGAAAAATCAAGAAAATTGAAAATTACATCAAACAAATGATCAATTCGTGTTTGTGTGTGAATACAAAGTGTTTACAAACATAAATCTAATCCAGCTGAACCAATTATACACACAAATTTCAACAATTCAATGAAAAACTTGATCAAACAGTGACTTTTTCAAGAAACGACTATTTTCTTGATTTTTCAAGAATTTGAATCTGATTTCGTGATGAAATCTTTCTGAAATTGTTTGGTTTGCTCGGATACCAATTGAAATTGTAATCCCAATCCAAATCAAGCAATCTCTATTCAATATATGACAATATCAAAGTATATTTCTAGAGAGAGAGTGTAGAGAGAGAAAGTGTTCATGTCATTTATCTCACAATGATATTACAATATATCTATCTTCATGATTTACAAGACAACGTGGTATTTATACCACAAGTCTAAAACCACAATCTTAACAACTAAGTAAACTCATATTAGACTAAACATACTTTGACTTTGTTGACTTATCTTGACTTGACTTTTCCTATTAAATCTTGGATACAATAATACACTAACAATTTCCTCCTTTGTAGCAACTACAGTCTTTTCAACCAATGGATCTACATCTTCTTCATTAACATACAAAATCAGCTCCATTCCACGACCTTCACCAACATCCATTTGATCATCACCAACTAAGTCAATCATCTATGTATCTTCACCCCTTTCTGACCCACCACCAGCACGTTCAGATTCTGCATCAGTTCTTTGCTTCTTACTTATCTCCCACTCATGGTCATGATCTGAATCATGATCATGCCTTTTCCTCGAACTAGCTTGAGTCTTGCACGAATCCTGAACTGCTCTGGTCAATTCCTGTATATGCTGAATCATCTCTAACTTAAAAGCTTGAAACTCAGTGATAGAAACAGCTTCAGTTGGCACATGGGGTTGTTGAGCTCTGAGTAATCCAATCAAATTAGCATATGAATCCTCAACGGGTGCCTGGGATAACAATTTGGCATATATAAGTGATTTCAGCTCCTCCACCGAAAGATCAACTTGTTGAACAGGTGGTGGTGGTTGAACAGGATCTTCCACCGCTGGGCCTTTACCCTTTAACAGACTCCTTACTTTAGCTATCTCCTCCTGAAAATTCGCCGTTAAGTGCTCTGTAGTACGATTTTCAACAGCCTTTAAGGCGCCTTCGAGATGTTCCTTTGACATGAAGTCGGGTAAACTAACACAGGGGTCAATTAGACTTCCTGTTAACACAACTATTGAGGATCCAACAGTGTGTCATGTGTTCATCGCTGGAATTTCGTTAACAATGACAGGACTTCCACCTGATCCTTTTAGTCCGAACTGCGGAGCTACTACAGGTGTTTCGACCGGGTCACTAAGACAACCGGTGGTAGCATAAAGTATTGGTTGTGTCCTAGGAATGAACAAAGATGTATCAATTCGTTCTAGACTCAACTGTGCACTGAAAGAAGTCGAGCTCGGGGGCAGCTGAGCTCTTGTTTCAATAACTGCCAGTTCCGAGTGAACGGCAGATAGAGTATGTGCTAATTCCCCGTGTGAAGATGAGACTACAGCCTATTGAGAGGCAGTAGAATGTCTAGTTGTGGTGTGCATTTGCATAAGTGGGCGACTTATGTCTTGTACATCCGATAGCAACACATGCAATGGAGCACTTGATGTAGTTACCCGTCTAGAATGGTAGGTTATGTGACACTCATGCTCTCCATATTCTTTTGCTTCAACCTCTCTCAGCCTCACACTTTCAATATTTTTAACTATGTCTCCCTCTGATCTCCTTATATCTCCCACTACTTGAGCAATCTCCATATCAGCAGTATCAATGATCATGTCCTCATGATGTAGAGAAACATCGTCTAGAAAGCCAAAACTATGTTGTAGATTCTCATTTTCAATATCTGCTTCATGAAAAATAACATCTTCAGCTTGATGATCCGAAGTAGCTGAAGGAACATGATCTGATGAGCTAGTATGCCTATCCGACTCAGTATCAGATATCACATCATCATCAACAATCCTTACCTGAGGACTTGTTTGACGGATTAAAGTCCTTTCAGGTTCGGATGTGGAAACCTCTAAACGTGTGGCAGCTTGTACCGTGGTCCCCACAGCTTCAGATGCAATGTTCTGAACCCCACCATTTCCCCTCTCTAAATGTTCCCTCGTCTATCCCCGCTTCTGAACCCCCATGGTGTCAGGAACCCTCACCGACTTCTCTCGCCTAAGGTTTGAGTCCTGGGTAGGGATTACCGGTGCTGGTATTCCCATAGACTCTCTATACTCAACTACGCACTCAGAGTTCGGATTGGCATAAGAGAGCAGAGCTTGTGGAACCGGCATGGAGTAAGGAAACTACTTTTTCTGTTTTTGAAGATATTTCATCTCAAATTCCAGAGCAAGTTCATGCTGAAGTCATTTCGGAATGTCTCTGTTCGATCGGATCATACTTCAGATAATCAGCTGTAAGAATCTTTGATAAGGCACATAGATAGGACTTTTGGATGTCCATTTGCTGATAAACTTCTCATAAAGTTCTGTCCAGAACACCACGGAATAATCAACATGTAAGTCGTACACGACTGCATGGAATAATCTTAGTGTATACATGTTGGTGTTGTCTAGACCAGAATTCCTTGAAGTGAAGCAACGGTTGAAGATAGAGAACATTTGATAGTAGAAAGGAGGTAGATTGGTCTTCTTGAACTCACTGATCTTGGTCAGTGAACCAGTGTAACCCAAGGCTAGAATGCCTGCAAAGACTTCGGAATCCAGTGGATATGAATCAAAATGAGTTCAACCTTCTCTGGAATTTTCCTCCGTTAAGTCTAGAATCCATCTCAACCTCTGATAAGTAAGAATAGATGTGAAGTTGTCTATTCTGAGCCTGAAGTACTTGTTTGTTTCACTTTCAATGACATACTCGATCGTGTTCCAGACTTGCTGTAAGTAGATTAGTGGAACAACAGCAGTGTCTGTTATAGCATGGTGAAGTGAATGGCCTTTCAGAATCTCTACCACAAGTGAATTGACAGATAATGAGTCAAATTCCACATGGTGGTTATTTGGATACGGCCACAGGTACTCAGATGGGTTAATGAAGGCTTGATCAGGATCTTGACCAATCTCCAATTGAAAGTGAGATTGGGAGGAAGGCATAGGACTTTCTTTTGAGCCATGTGGATCATGTTCATCCATGTGAACACTTTGATCATAGATATGTTCCTCCGCCATTGATTACCTGAAAAATAGAACAAGTATTGGATAAAATCCAATATGTTAGTCAATAAGCTCAAAATATGTTTTCAGAAAACCATTTTGATACACAAAGTATCAAGTACAGAAACAATTGTACTTTAAAGATCAGAACAGATATGCACAGAAAGTTACAAGATAAAAAAATGTAACTTTTAAAAAAAAATGACTAAAAAGACACAAACTTGAACATCACACTTGACACTTTGAATTTGTTCTGACAAAATAATGTTGTATTGCCAAACACTTGAAATCTGGAAAGTTTCTAAGTATAAAACTCTCAAACCATTGAGAGACTTAGAACTCTTATAACACTTATTTTGCTAGATTACCAAAACTCTCATGAACTATGATAAACTTTGTTTAGTAGGAAACTCTCATGAATCTGCCATTGTGAACCTAAAAAACTCTCAAAGAACTCTTATATTTGAAATTTGAAATTTGAATTATGCAAATTACTATTCACTGATAATTTTGAATTTCAAATTTCTAAAAACTCAAATTTGTATCTCAATAATCTGAATTAATTATTTTAATATGTATGAAATGTTCAAATTAGAAGTTCCATATTACTTTGAATTCGAATTTAGTCCAAATCAAATATTTGAAAATGAAGTCCAATAGTCCTGTAAATTCGAAATTCAAAAATTCAAAAGTTCAAATCAAAGAGTTATGTGTTCAGTTCTTGTTCAAGATGATGTTCAGCAGATCTGTTCAAATCATCGAGTTCCCAAAAGAAATCAAAACTTCAAGTCACAGAGTCTTGTGTATGAGTTCAAGTTCAAAGTTCCAATAGTCAAGGTAACCTGCAAAGATAAAGAAATCGAGACCAAACCCAGATACAATATAAGTATTATACGCAATATAATCACTAGTATTGAAAGAACAAGTTCAAAAATATGCAAGTGTTCGTCCAGAAGATGAACAGACAGAAAAACTAAATTGCAAAAAAAATTAAACCCTTGAATCTGAAAATCGAACTGGACCCAAAAGAAAAAACAAAATAAACAATGATCGAACACAAAGATGAAAACCTACACTTGATTCTTCGAAGAAAAAGGAATCTGAAATCAAAAGTCGTAAGTGAGCTTGAGAGAAAAATTCATAAGTGTGAAACTCGCTAAAGAGGAATGAGAGAAGTGAGCTTAAAACTGGAAAACCATCGAATTTATATCCTGAGATTAAAATGACACGTGGCACGATTTGATTGGGTAGCACACTTCTCGCATAACAAGTAGAAAAGAGCTTGCCGCACGATGAAGGACAAGATGCGTGTGCACTTCGCGCATGAACGATGTGCGCGAAGTGGTGAAACTCGCACGACAAATCTTGCACGAATGAGATACGCGCATGATACTATGCGCGCAAACCACAATGAACAGTAACTACTTGCAAGTAGTTATGTGCGCGAAGTAGAAACGCGCATGACATAGTTTGCGAGTTTTGGAGTTCGCGCAACCTTTGTCATGCGCGAAGTGAGAACTCGCACAATGAAGTGTGCGCGTTCTACACTTTGCGGACGCAATGATTTACGCGGAGTATAAAATCGCATAGTGCTATGCGCGTTCTATACTTAGAAAAATTTTGAAAATTTTCCAAAAATGGAAACTTTCCAAAAATGCATTAAGGTTTTTTTCCAAAAACAGGAAGTTTTATAAAAACACTCTTTAAGCACAAAAATGAACTTTTTTCTCTGAAAAATTCTTTCTGATTTCAAAATCATTTGAAAATACACACTCACACACTAACTTACAGACTTTCCATTATGCTCCCCCTTCACATGTGCAAGTCTGTATTTCTCCCCTTGATATGGCATTCTGTTCATCTGACTGAAGTACGAGTCCTGATCTGATATGATCAGAAGTCATTGTATCTGCTCCCCCTAAACCTGTGCATCCTGCAAAACTGATTTTACAGGTTTTGGTACCCATTGATACTGGGGTCCTGGTTTGTTAGATTTGCGAACCCACTTCTCAATTGGTTTATACTATTTAACTACATTATCCTGAGAAGTTATTCGGTAAGTACCATACCAGTTGTGAGCAGATTCTCTATGCACAAAATCATTCTCCCCACAGTAAGAACAACATATACTATTTTCAGCTAACCTGATAATATGATTAGTAGAGAAATACATATCAGGTGAAGCAAAAGATTTACCTTTTCGAGCTCTGTTTTTTTTAACTTTTGATGTGGATGGAGTTGATTTCTGATCAGCTTTTCCATCTAAAGAACCTTTAACAACCTAAACCATCTGATCTGTCCTTGATGATTTTCCAAGAATTTTACTGTTAGATTTAACCGTTCCATCGATAGTATGATTGTAAAACAGATTTGTAGCACGAATCTGACTTGTATTAACAGTTTTAGATTTGACACTATTCTTTCTTGAATCTTTTTCAGATATAAAACTAGAAGTAGTTTTAAAAGAACAAATTGATTCAGTTGTCTTGTTAAAAGGTGATTGATCTATCACATCCGCAGAAATCTTTTCTGACAACTGAAACATAAGATTTAGATAAAAGATTCTTTTCTTCAAGAATTGTGTCAAATTTTACCTATAAGTCAGATCTGGCCTTCTGTTATTTTGACATATCAGATGATAGACCAGTTAATCTTTTTGAAAGTTTAGAAATTTCATTTTCAAAGTTTTGGCGTTCAAGCTCAAATTCCTTTTCTAAGTTTTTGTTTTTAGCAGAAATTTCATTAAATATCCCAACATTTCTCTTTTCAGATTTCTTCTTTTCAATCTCAAAAGACTTATTATTTTCTTGAAATAATTTTTTTCTTTTTCAAGTAAGTTTTGTAAAACTGAGATTTGCTTGGGAAATTCAATTACTTTTTATCAAGAACTTTCCTTTCCTTTGCAAATGTGTCTCTTTCTGTAATTAAAATTTTCTCAAACTCAGACACTTGCTTGGAAAGCTTCAAAAATCTATGCTCTAAGTCTTTATTTTCTTGAAGAGCCTTCTTGGAAAAATCAGACAGTTTCTGATTGTAAAGTTTCTCTAGACTAGTTTTTTCTTCAGCTTTATCCTTTTCTTTATCTGCCGGAAGACTTTTCATTAAGTCAACATTCTTTGCTTCCATGACAGAAATCTTCTCTTCAAACTCTTTTAATTTGTTGAGTAGAGCAACTGATTCAACTTTAGTGACTGAAAAATTATTCTCAGTTGTCTTCAGTTTGGTTTGAAGAAGATGAATCTCTCTTTCTCTCAATTTGATTTCTTTGTCTTTTGTGCTGAGAATACCTGCATAATCAGATTTTGAATTATTAGTACATTTAGCACAATCAAAAGATTTGTTAGAATTTAACAATTTAGAATTAAAATCCTGAATCTGCTTTTTAAGGGTTGTATTCTGAATTTTCAGCTTGTCTCGTTCAGCCTCACTTGCAGGTATTTCTCGCATAAACATGATTGCCACATCTCTCCCAGCTAAAACAGCTGACATCTTGACCAGATTTAAGAAATAATACTAATAATAAGCTTGAAAACAATAGATCTCCCAAAAGATTTAGAGACAGTTGACTAGAAGAGTCAAATACTGATAATCACAAAAACAGATTTCCTGAAAAATTACAAGTACAAAACTCGCAGAAAGCTAGAAACTCGCACAGAGCAGAAACTCGCAAGTCACTATTCCCAGACTTCTCGCTAGACGCCTTGTGCGCGAAAGAGAAACTCGCAGAACACTGAGAGCGCGAAGTGAGAAACTCGCAAACAATGATGAGCGCGAAGTGACTTCTCGCAAGATACTGTATGCGTGAGCTTTACTTAGAAAATTTTCGAAACTCGAACTTCTCGCAGACGAATGTAAACTCGCACGCTAGTAGAAACTCGCAGAAGCCTTTGCGAAAACCATACTTAGAAAATTTTTTGAGCAGATCGAAACGCGCAAAATGCAAACTCGCAGACAAGAAACTCGCAAAAGGTACGTGCGCAATCTGGACTTAGAAAATTTCTGAGAAATCAAGAAACTCGCAGAACAAACAATAGAGACCTTTATGCGAACTGAGTTCTCACAAGTTGTACTATGCGTGAAGCTGCAAAACTCGGACAACAAGCAGATGAATAGTACTTTGCGCGTTCTTCCTTAGTGCGAAGTATGGATCTAGCGAGTTCTTCCCTTATCTTCTAAAAATCGATCAAAATCTCAAAGTTCCTGCAAATGGCTTTACAAACACTTACAACAGGTTCGAAAAGTGATATTTATCACTTTTTGAACATACAACAATGATCAAAAACAAGAATTACATTGCGATTCAATAAGATTACAGACCCTGTGCGTTCGTGTTACAAAATTTCAAGAAATTCAAAATTACATCAAATCAATTGATTAATTCGTGTTTGTCTGTGAATACAAAGTGTTTTCTAACACAAATCGATCACTACTATTACAAATTTACACATGAATTTCAACAACACAAGAAAAACTCGATCAAACAGTAACTTTTCAAGAATACGACTGTTCTTGAAAAAGTTCTAGAAAATCGATCAAATTGACAATCTAAACACTCTGAATTCTCTTGGGTAGGCTCTGATACTAATTGATAATGTCCAATTCAAGCTTTAGGAATCAATTAAACATAATTCAAACAAGATTATAGCGAGAGAGTGTAGAGAGAGAAAGTCACAAGTCTATTGAAACCACAAGTGTTATGCGTACAATGATCAGAGTTACTAGCTTCTCTCAAAGCTAAGATATTTATACTACTAGACTTTCTCTCACACAATACAAAGAAACCTCACTACAAAGGTTCTCTCAAAACATTAAGCAAACATAAAGGTCAAACACATTGTTCTAAACAAATACAGTAACAATCTCTCCCATCGTACTCATCTAAAAATGTGATACCATGAGGTTTGAAAAATTCTTACAGAATTTGGGATTTATAAAGCCAAATATGATGTCATCCACATATATTTGAATAAGAATAATATTAGCTTTTTCCATTTTAATGAATAAAGTTGTATCGATTTTACCTTTCGTGAAACCCGACTTGACCAAAAATTTTGATAATACCACGTACCTGGCTCAAGGCGCTTGTTTAAGACCGTAAAGTGTTTTATCCAAGATGTAGACATGATTTGGTTTATCTGGATTCACAAAGCCTTCTGGTTGTGAGACATAGACTTCCTCCTTAAGAATTCCATTTAGAAAGGCAGTCTTCACGTCCATCTGGTAGACAGTTTAGTTTTTGTGAGCAGCATACGCAAGAAACATTCTGATCGCTTCAATACATGCCACTCGAGCGTTAGTATCGTTGTAATCAATGCCTTCCTCTTGCCGATAACCTTTTGCAACAAGTCGTGCTTTGTTTCGAATTACGATACCATCTTTGTCCTTCTTGTTTTTGAATACCCATTTTGTACCAATAATAGATTTACCTTCAGGTTTTGGTACTAGTCTCCAGAGTTTTAAAGCTTCGAACTGATTCAGCTCCTCTTGCATTGCAGTAACCCAATCTGAGTCAGCTAGAGCTTCTGATACTCATGTGGGCTCTATCTTTCTCAGAAAGGAATCATGCATACACATATTCAATGTAGCAGACCTAGTTTGCTCCTGTAAAGTTGGATCTCCAATTATCTGGCTTATCGGGTGCTCTTTGGTCCACTTATGTTCGTGAGGAAGCGGATTCGATGTAGACTAATCATACAAATCATCTAAATATCCACTTTCATCTTCTCCTTGTTCCGCATTTGTTGGGGTTACCGTTGAAATTTCTTGTACAGATGTTTCAGTTGGGACAACTTGTTCAGTCTGTTGATTATCCATCACAGTACAGCCAACTGAAGTAGTAACTTCTGGTTCAACATGATCAGGTATAACTTCAACCGTAGGAGTAAGTGTTTGAATCTGAGTTTCTTTCTGAACCGGGGGAACTAGTTCAGTAGATACGTCTGAAGTGGTTGGATGATTAATCGTTGAATCTTCAGACCTGTCAACCACAACAGATTTAGGAAGTTTAGATCCTAGAAACTCATCATAGAAAAATTCAAACAATAAATCTAATTCAGATAAGTGTGATGTAGAAGTTGAAGCTTTATCAAAATTAGTCTCAGTAGACACAGGTGCTGGACTGAATTGTCCAGAAGCTAAAACTCCTGTAAGCATGGGTTCTGAACTGCTATGTTCAGAAGCCTCCTACTCGTCAAATGTAACGTTAACGCTCTCAATTACTGTCTTTGAATTCTTCAGATAAATTCTATATGCAGCAGATGTCTGGGAGTATCCAATGAAGATTCCTTCTTTATCCTTCGGTAATAACGTATTTAAGTTCTCTCTATCATTAAGCACAAAACACCTGCAACCAAAAATATGAAAATGCTTAATGCTAGGTGTACGATTATTAATCAATGCATAAGGAGTTTTACCCAACTGTCATTGTATTATGGATCGATTATGCGTATAACATGTAGTAGAGACAGCTTCTGCCCACAGAAACAGAGGTAGATCCGACTGGCTGAGCATAGTGCGAGCGGCCTCGACTAGGGTTTGATTTCGTCTTTCTACTACTCCATTCTGTTCTGGCGTACTAGCAGCAGAGAATTGATGTGCTATCCCGACCGATTCGAGATAATCTTCAACAGTTTTGTTCTTAAACTCTGTGTCGTTATTTGTTCTAAGAAGCTTTACTGGCCTCTACAAGTTCACCTGGGTAGTCTTCAAAAAATTGATGAGTACTTCGGGCATCTCATCTTTTGTCCTTAGAAACTTTACCCATGTGTAACACGAATAATCGTCCATTATTACCAAAACATACTTCTTTCCTCCTATGCTCTGAGTTCTCATCGGACCGCATAGATCCATGTGTAACAACTCAAGTGGAGAACTTGTACTCGATTCGGGTTTTGGCTTGTGAGCTGCCCTCTTCATTTTACCCTTCTCACATGTTGCACACAAATGTTATTTCTCATATCGCAGCTCTGGAAGTCCTTTAACCATGTTGCCTTTGACCAACTTGTTAATATAGCGAAAATTCAGGTGAGATAGTCGTCGATGCCATAACCAGCTTTGTTGCACCGAGGCTTTTGACAATAGTCAAACCTGATTGTTAGTCTGGACCTTTGATAGATTTATGGTGTAGAGGTTAGACTTGCGAGTGCCAACTAAGAGTTCTTTTCCATCTTCAGTGCGTACAGAACATCGCATGGCTTTCAAATTTACCTCCAAACCTTTGTCGTAGAACTGGCCAATACTGAAAAGGTTATTCCCTAATCCTTCTACGTAACTCACCTTCGTAATCGTCACATTATCATGTATTACCTCACCGTAGCCTAGAATAGATGAAAACTGATCGTTGCCGAAACATACATTCCCGCAGAATTTCTATGTATAATTAGACAATAAATCCTTTTGCCCAGTCATATGATTGGAACACCCTCTATCCAAGTACTACATATGACGGGTCTACATAAGATAAATCAGGGAATAACAACTTTAGGTACCCATTTAAAAGTGGGTCCTAACGGTTTAACACAAGATTTTGGTATCCATTTATATATGGATACTCTGAACTTTTGAAATATTTTTGAAGTAAATGACTTATAAGAACAAACTTGATAAGTACCAAACCAATCATCAGAAAATCGGTCAGAAACAAAATCATTCCATCTAGAACTAAATGATTTAGTAGTAGATCGAGATATTTGGAGTAATTGCTTTATGGAATATCTCTTGTAAAAGGTTACAAGGATTTGGTTATTGGAAGCAACACTACCAATTACATCAGAAGAACTACCAATTGATCTATTACAATCCCTATCAGGAGATGATTCATAACTCTCATCGATCTTCCGTTTTGGTCGCCATTCCTTTCGTTTTTCAGATCTTTCCTTTTTTACTGAAACATAAGATTTAGATCTGTTAGGAAAATCAGATTTTTGAGAATGAATGTTCTTGAGCTTACCAGTATGGTTCCGTTTCTGTGAGCCCTGTTTCTTTTGCTTCTTATCTTTTGCATAATAATCAGTACTCCCAGAAACTGGTTCACCAACCTTAGCCGATGATTCACCAATTTCATGTATACTACGTAAAACTTCACCATTAATGACAAAAGTAGAATGATCTGGATGTTTAGCATTAAAGTCAAACATATCAATATCATCAACACACCCTTCATCAGAATTTAAAAAATCATTTGCAGACGCAAATAAGTCATCAAAATCAGATTCAGAGGTTTGAGGTGGTTTAGAAGAATTAGAACACTTCTGAGATTCAACTTTTAAATCAGTGTTCTTTAAAACTGTTATTCCCAGATTCTAGTTCCTATTCACAATCAAACAAACATAAACAAGATTTCAATCAAATTACTTGTTTGATTAATCTTTCAAATCCAACGATTACACTTTCTCTCTCTAGAACTCTCTCTCTCTCTCTCTAATGTATTCTCTCTCTGAATATAACTCTCAGATTCTTAATAAGACTTGTAACAACTAAAAACAGAAATACAAGGCTATTTAAACCTACAACTAAAATACAAAGAAACTAGAATACAAATACAAATACTTTGACTTTTATTACAAATAGACTTTGACTTTGATGAGTGTTGACTTTCTCAGCTTTGACTTCTTACACTTTGACCTTCAGTCTTCTTGATCTTGTATCCAACATATTTATGCTCTAACAATCTCCCCCTTTGGATTCAAGATCACTATTGAAATATATAGCAATTCAGTCTTCACTTTAAGGCTCTGTCAGTACAATCTCCCCTTTTTCTTTGACGGTATTCTTTCCAAATTATCTTCAGAATCATCTCGGATTGCTTTAGCAAATAATCTCAAAAATCAGCATATCTTCAGAAATTCTTTGATCTTATTCAAATCTTTACTTTGAATCCTCTGACTTGAACATTTAAATTCATTGATATTCTTCAAATCTTTACTTTGAATCTTCTGACTTGAACATTTCTGAAAATCATCTCTCAAAACTTTATCATTTCTTGATACCATCTCCTCCTTTTTGATGATTTGAGAATCTATATCATCAAAACTTTTCTTCCCAGAAATGTCTTTGACCATTCTGATTTATCAAACTGAGCCTCTGATTCTGTGATCCATAACCAAGTATTCATCTAGATCTTTGCAAATCCAGACAAAATAAGAACATGTAACCCCTGAATCAACAAATGAATCAGTTAAAATGCCTGTCAGTAACACAAAGTCACTGTGTGTAACGAATACACAATATAAAGGAGCTTTTTGATGTTCACTCCTCCAGGGCTTCCATCCAATCATCGAAATACCACAAAGGCAATTTCTATGAATGTTATGACAAAGAAACAAATTCTTTGTGTGTTCGTGCATGTGTAGAAAGAATTAAGCACAAATAATTGCTTTTTAAAAAAGGCTCAACATAGTGTAAACCACTGAGACAACAGTAGATAAACACAGACTCAATGTGCATGATTGAAGTGTGAAGGTGGGGCAGACTTCCTTCTTTTTCAATATCCAGATTTTCCAAATGAAAACCAGATAGATAATATGCTGCATCCCCTTGAAAATGTGAAACATTTTCTTTTTGAGAAGAAAATGAGTGGTTGGTGGGGTATTAAGCAAGAGTTGGCATGGGCTATTTGCCTGTTTCAATAACGTTCACCAAAGAATTGTGAAACGCTAGTAATGTGGCTGCCCGACTCAGAAAGTAGTGGGTGCAGAGTTTAATATTCTTTTACTCTGTTCTCACACCCTCTTTCTTTTGATCATTAAGCTCACTACTAACCAAACTCTCATTTACATTTTACCTCATCACACCCACACTCATTTCTTTTAGACTCCTCACACTCAATTACTAAAGGATTAACTTCTTGGGTAGAAATCACTGGTTAACGTGATATGATAGAAGTTCATTGAAGTCCTAGCACAAAGATCCCATATTTCCTATGAAAGCATAAAGTTGCTCAATATGGTTTAACTTTATTAGTTAAAGCTCATATACAAATGTCAGATGAATGTAAGCTCAGAGATATAATCATGAAGAAATGAGAATTTTTAAACATTGACAAACAAGTAAATTGAATGAATAGATATGAATGCAAGAGACTTGTTTGAAAATCTAACATTGTATGAAAAATGATCAGAAATGAATGATATAACAATCAAAGCTTAAGGACAATAATAATGGATATTGTCTATACGAAACAAAAATATAGACATTCTTGAAATGACCTTTCGAAATGAAATATCGCTCAAAATTCTTTAAAGTACAAGCGGGGTGTCTTACCATCGAAAAATTGTTTCAATTTAGAGACATGGTAAGAACAATTTGATCATAAATTAAACCGATGTGTGTGAATACTTGAAAGTATGTAAAAAAGACAATACGCAAGTATTTATCTTTGGAAACACACGGTTTATTTAACAATTAAGCACAAAAAAATAAAATGAAAACATTTAAAATCACACTTCCAAATTATAAAATCTGTTTAAGAATCGGGAAGTGGTTTGAACATTTCAGAACATGTTTTCTATATCTGAAAGTTGTCCTTCTTTCAGATATATTTGAGATTAAGATAAGAAATTTACCTTTTCGCGCAATCTTAAATCTCATGAAGTCAAGTTGAAGTCATTAAGATACGATATTGTCAGCTTCTCTCATCCTGCAAAAATCTCAAAGTCTAGTCAAAGCAACTTTATTCACAAAATTATTCGAATGTAAAAGACATAAAGCAGTAAAACGATTAAAGTACTAGTTCTGATATGAAATAATCAGAAATCATAGTTCTTTACTCCTTCTGGTATGACATATAAGCTCCCCCTAAAATCATGCATTACAAAAATTTTGTCATTTAATTAAAATGCAGAAATTAGTTATGCTCCCCCTCAAAATAATGTAGATCATCTAAAATCTTCTCTTACTCCCCTGAGATCATGAGCAAACAATTAAAGTGCAGATATCCTACAAACATAATGATAAAGAAAATGATGAAAAATAACAATACGTAACTTTATGAGGTAACAACCGATTATGTCTTATGATTTAACATACCAAGCTTAGAGATAAGAAAATTAAATCTCTTTTCATCTAAGGGTTTAGTAAATAAATCTGCAAGTTGATAATCTGTTTTTACAAAATAAAGTTCAATTGTTCCTTTTTCTACATTATCTTTTATAAAATGATACCTGACATCAATGTGTTTGGTTTTCGTATGCTGGACAGGATTAGCAGATATCGCGATTGCACTCTTCGAGTCACAATATATTGGAATTTTATCAAACTTGAATCCATAGTCTCGCAGCTCTGTTCGCATCCACAGTACTTTAGAGCAGCAACTGGCAGCAGCTACATACTCTGCTTCAGAAGTCGATGTGGAAACGCATAATTTTTTCTTTGATGCCCAGCTAACGAGCTTGTCTCCAAGGAATTGAATGTGACCTGAAGTGCTCTTTCTGTCCAACATGCAACCTGCATGATCTGCATCTGAATAAGCAGTCAGTTGAAAACCAGTATCCTTAGGATACCACAGACCAAGATTTGCAGTCCCCTTAAGATACTTAAAAATCCTTTTGACAGCAGCCAAATGGGATTCTTTAGGAGCAGCCTGATATCTAGAACATAAGCATGTTGAAAACATAATATCTGGCCTACTTGATGTAAGATACATTAACGATCCTATCATACCTCTATAAGTTCTAACATCAACACTTTTACCCTAAGGATCAGTGCTAATCTTAGTACCTGGTGCCATCGGGGTTCCAATTGGTTTACAATTTTCCATTTTAAACTTCCGAAGAATATCCAAAATGTACTTAGATTGGTTAATGAAAATCCCCATTGAAAACTGTTTTACTTGTAATCCGAGAAAGAAATTCATCTCTCCCATCATACTCATTTGAAAACGTGACACCATGAGGTTAGAAAAGTTTTTGCAGTATTTAGGATTTGTAGAGCCAAATATTATATCATGAACATATATCTGAATAAGGATGATATCAGATTTTTCCTTTTTGATGAACAAAGTGGTATCAACTTTACCTTTGGAAAAACCGGACTTGACCAAAAATTTTGATAAAACATCATACCATGCTCGAGGGGCTTGTTTTAAACCATACAGGGATTTGTCCAAGATGTAGACATGATCTGGTTTATCTGGATTGACGAACCCTTCTGGTTGAGACACATATACTTCCTCCTTAAGAATACCATTCAGAAAGGCTGTTTTCACATCCATCTGAATGACTGTGAAATTCTTATGAGCTGCGTAGGCTAGAAACATGCGGATTGATTCTATGCGCGCTACTGGAGCATACGTCTCATCGTAATCTATGCCTTCCTCTTGCCTGTAACCTTTGGCAACAAGTCTAGCTTTGTTCCTAATGACGATACCATCTTCATCCTTTTTATTCTTGAATACCCATTTAGTGCCAATCACGGATTTACCTTCCGGTTTTGGAACTAATCTCCAGACCTTCAGGGCTTCAAACTGATTTAATTCTTCTTGCATAGCATATACCCAATCCGAATCAGCTAAAGCCTCTGATACTCGCGTGGGCTCTATCTTGCTGAGGAATGAGTCATGCATACATTGATTAAGAGTCGCTGACCTAGTTTGTACAGGCTTGTTGAGATCTCCAATTACTTGATGCAAAGGATGCTCTTTGGTCCAGCGATGCTCATGATGGAGTGGAGTAGATGAAGTTTGAACATGATCATCATCTATAAATCCACTATCAGGCTCTTCCGTTTGAATAATAGGAAGGGGGTTTGCAGTTGAAGTTTCAGGTGCAGAAGTATCAGTTGGAACAACATAATCTGGCTGTTGAGTAGACAATGTATGACACCCAACTGAAACAGTTACTTCTGGCTCAACAGTTTCTTGTATATCTTCAACTGTAGGAGTAATTGTAGGAATGTGAGTTTCTGACTGAACGGATGATTCTTGTTCAGTTATGACTTCTGAAGTGACTGGATGATTGCAACTTGTGTCTTCAGACCTGTCAGTCACAGCAGATTTAGGCAAATTAGACCCTAGAAACTCATCATAAAAGAATTCAAATAACAAATCTAAATCAGATAAATGTGAAACTGAAGTAGAAGCGTTATCCGAATTGTTCTTTGTAGAAACAGGTTCTGGACTGATTTGCCCAGAAGCTAATACTCCAGTGATAACGGGTTCTGAATTGAGTTGTTCAGAAGCCATATCTTCATCAAATGTTACATTAACGCTCTCGACGACTGTCTTTGACTTCTTCAGATAAACACGATATGCTGCAGATGTTGAAGAATAACCAATGAAGATGCCTTCATCCGCTTTAGCACTGAATTTATTCAGACTCTCTCTGTCGTTAAGCACAAAACATTTACACCCAAATATGTGAAAATACTTGATTGTTGGTGTTCTGTTGTTGATCAGCTCATATGGAGTCTTTTGAAAATGGCGGTGTACCATGGATCGATTTTGAGTATGACATACAGTTGACACAGCTTCTGCCCACAGAAATAGAGGTAAGTCCGATTGGCTAAGCATAGTGCGAGCGGCCTCGACTAGCGTTCGATTTCGCCTTTCGACTACTCCATTTTGTTCAGGCGTACGAGCAGCAGAGTACTGATGTGATATCCCGACCGATTCGAGATATTCTTCAACTATCTTGTTTTTGAACTCTGTGCTGTTGTCCGTTCAAAGAAACTTGACTTGTCTTTGCATATTCACTTGGGTCGTCTTTAAGAAAGTAATGAGAACTTCGGGCGTCTCATCTTTTGATCGAAGAAATTTGACCCACGTGTATCTTGAGTAATCGTCCATAATAACCAACACGTATTTCTTTCCACCCAAGCTCTGAGTTCTCATTGGACCACACAAATCCATATGCAATAATTCTAACGGAGAACTAGTGCTTGGTTCAGGCTTCGGTTTATGCAGAGATCTCTTCATCTTACCCTTCTCACATGCAACACATAAGTGTTCTTTCTCGTATTTCGCTCAGGAAGTCCTTTGACCAACTTATCTTTGACCAACTTGTTGATATAACGAAAATTCAGGTGCGATAATCGTCTGTGCCAAAGCCAACTTTGCTGCATCGAAGCTTTTGTCAGTAAGCAAACGTGACTATCATTCTGAACCTTTGAAAGATTGATGGTGTAGAGATTTGTCTTTCGATTGCCAACTAAGAGTTCATTGCTGTCTTCAGTACGAACCGAACATCTCTTAGCTTTGAAGTTGACCTCTAACCCTTTGTCGCAGAATTGACCGATGCTAAACAAGTTGTGCCCTAAGCCTTCGACATAACTCACCTTCCTAATCATTATGTTGTCTTGAATGATATCACCATATCCTAAGATTGGTGAAACTTGGTCGTTCCCAAATCGAACATTGCCGCTGAATTTCTCTGTATAATTAGACAATAAATCTTTATGCCCGGTCATATGCTTGGAACAACCGTTATCGAAGTACCACATATGCCGGGTCTACAAGAGAAATCAGGAAACAACAATTTTAGGTACCCATTTAAAAACGGGTCCTAACATATTAGCACAAGATTTTCGTATCCATTTGAATATGGATCCTCTTTTCTTTTGAAAACCTCTAAAAACATTTGATCTTGAAGAATAAACATGATAAGATCCAAACCAATCATTAGAATTATGATGATAAGCAAAATCATTTCTCCGATAATGATAAGATTTAGTAGTAGTAGGAGATAATTGAATCAATTGCTTTATTGAATAACTCTTGTAAGAAGTTACAAGGTTTTGTTTATGAGAAGCAATTTGACCAACTACAGCACTATCACTACTATCAGATCTATTACATGAATTATCAGAAATTGATTCAGTATACTCATCATTCTTCCTTTTTGGTTGTCATTCGGTTCTTGCTTCCGACCTTTTCTTTCTTAAAGCTGAAACAAAAGATTTAGATTTATTAGGAAAGTCAGATTTCTGAGATTGATTTTTCTTGCGTTTACCCGTGTTATTCTTGTTCTGTGAATGTTGTTTCTTATGTTTCTTACCATTAGCATAGTAATCAGCATTCCCAGAAACTGATTCACCAACCTTAGTTGAGGATTCACCTTTCTCATGTACACTTGGTAAAACTTTTCCATTTATGATAAAAGTAGAATGATTTGGAAGTTAAGTAGTAAAGTCAAACATATCAATTTCCTCGATACACCCTTCATCAGAATTTAGAAAATCATTTGCAGACTCAAATAGATCATCAAAATCAATCTTAGAAGTTTGAGGTACTTTTGAAGATGTAGAACACACTTTAGATTTGCAAATAAAATCTGTGTTCTTTAATACTGTAGAAAATACGTTTTGTGTTAGATCACTCAAAATTCTTTCATCAGATAAAATATTTTCTAACTCAATTATTTTGCTCTCTAAGACTACTGGAGGTACATAAATTTTGGCTTGAACAGGTTTTGCCTCCATCTCAGTCGAAGAATAACTAGCAAAATAATCAGTTGAAAGAAATTTTGGTGTTTTAGAAAGATAACTATCATTCAGTCTTTCATAACAGAATGGTAGTTGCATTTTCTTCAAATTCATTCTTTTCTCATCTTCTTTTTCCTCATCTTCTTTTGATGCATTGGTGATAAATTTGGGTTTCAAATGAGGATATTCATCAGCTGCATACATATAATTTGCATTATATAGACCTGGCTGTTTTCTGATAGCTTTTTCTAAGTAATGAGAATTATCAAACCCTAATCCCCATTTTTCTTTAAAATCAACATCTCCATCAAGTGTATTCAAAAAAATAGTTTGATCTGTTTGGCCTCTAAGATACAATTTTGCTTCCAAACCATTTACCTTTTTCTCTAAAGTCTTGTTCTCAATCTGCAGTTTAAACGATTTTAGAACACATTCTTGTTTTTCAGAATCAGACTTAAACAATTGGTTTTGCAATTCAGAAATCTTACTTTCAAAACAATCTTTTTCATTTTGAAAAACAGAAGCAGATTTGCGTAGAGAATCAATTAAATCTTTGTTCTCAATAACTGACGTGTTGAGCTCAAAGACCTTTTCATTTCTCCTAGCAACTATGTCTTTTTCCTTTTTCAATTTATTTCGAAGATCTTGAAGTTCGACCCTCATGGCTTCCATTTTGGTCATGAAATCATTTTCAGTTAAGTTCATTACCTCATCAGCAGTCTCATCATCTGAATCATCATCTTTCACTTCTTTTCCCATCAAGCATAGATGAGTAGTCTCTTCTTGTTCTTCCTCATCAGAATGATCCAACCAGTATTCATCTTCAGCCATTAATGCCCTGCCAGCTTCTTGTTGTTTAGCCAAGAGCAATTTGTTTTGATAATATTCTGAGTTGCGAACCTTTGGCTTCCGACATTCTTTTGCATAATGTCCGAACTTGCCACAGTTGTAGCATTTGATCAGATCATTAGCCGTCTTCTTTTCAGTACTTGTGTAATCATTTACATACTTCTTCTTTTCTTCTGTCTTTTCTCAATCATTCTATTTCCTTCCACTCTTTCTCTATGCTCGTGGTTCTTTGATCTTGATGAAGAATATCTCTGAGAATTGGATCCCGGCTTCTTGTAGAACTTCTTTTGGAAAGCACGGGTTAACAGTAGCATAGCCTGCTTGAGACTTTCTCTATCATCTCCATCAGATTCAGACTCTGATTCCGAACTAAATACCACTGTCTTCTTCTTATTCTTCTTCTCTTTCTTTTCTTTCTCTTTCTCTCCAGCCACTAATGCTATAGGATCAACAGCTTTCTCAACTTTCTTTTTCTCAACTCTTTTCTCTTCTACCTCTTCTTCATTCTGTCGCAGAGTCTCGTAGACTTCATGTAGAGGTATTTCGCTCAAATCCTTCATTTGTTTCATCCTTCGCGTGTGCTCTTTCCATTCAGGTTGCAATATGCTGAGAAACTTTACATTGTTCTCAATCTGTTGCATGTTGACCTTGTTCTTGGAAAGCTCATTCAGAAGCAACACAAACCTATCATAGGTTTCCTCCAAGATTTCATTTTCTTTTGCTCTAAATTCTTCGTAGCTGTTTATGAAGTTAGCTACCTTCATTTGGTTTCCAACTCTGGAACCCAACATCATTTTTCTTAATTGATACCACATTGATTTGGCAGTTTCATTGTAGCTATCCATTTTCACATATATCTCATTTGTCATGCTTTGTAAAATCAAAGATATGGCTTGTTTATCAGCATCAAACCTTTTCTTCTGTTCATCAGAAAAACTAGCATACTTTTTATCCACGCTCCTTGTTCTCGGAGCTCCATCTGAATCATTACCACCAGCAGGAATCTCCTCCGTAGGTTTCTTCATTGGGCCTTCTGTGATAGATTTCAGAATGTTCTCTCCATTTGATTGTCTATCAACAAAGTCCAAAAATCTATCTCCCAATTGTTCATATTCTCCTTTGAACAACACTGGAGGCTTGACATCAGTTCCAATTGAGAGAGCGTATCTGGAAGTCATCCTGTATGTACCTGTTTGAACAAATATGCAATAAGAATCTAGAAACTGATCGTTAGTCCAATTATGAAATCACAAGAATATAGAAATGACTCTGAAAAATAATATTCAGAAATTTTGATCACAATCAGAATTTTGTCCCCCTCCGCGGACTTAGCACAGGGGTCCCGCTACCCGGTTAGCGGGTGGGGTCAAGGGGCAACGCCCTTGCGGGGTCGAGGAGCAGCGCCCCTAGAGCCTAGAGAAAAAAATTTCACTATTGAAAGCCATATTACAGATTTAAAAAATTCTCATAAAAAATTCTAAGTATGGAAACTCGCTAATCACTGTAACTCGCAGATCGTTGAAACTCGCAAGTGACTATTCACTATGAAACTCGCAGACGCCTAAAACTCCCAGATCACTATTGACAGATAAACTCGCAGGCTGAGGCGTGTGCGTTTAAGAAATTCGCAAGCAAAAGGTTGCGCATTTTGACAAACTCGCAAATCGAAAGAACTCGCAGGTTACTATTCCCGAAGAAACTCGCTAATACCTAAAACTCGCAAGTAACTATTCACTTTGAAACGCGCTAATAGAGACGTGCGCGTTTCCAAAACTCGCTAGACACTACTTGCACGTTTGAGTAAACTCGCTAACCACGGCTTACGCGTTCCAACACTTAGAAAATTTTCTTAGATTTTCAAACTCGCACGACGAACAAACTCGCAGAACCCTGTTCCTGACAAAACTCGCAGACTTCAACCTGCGAGTTTCTAGAACTCGCTAATAACGCCTTGCGCGTTTGAAACCAAAAACAACCCTTCGACTTGCGCGTTCTTCCATATGAGACTTGCGCGTTTGTCCGATGAACTTGCGCGTTTTGAAGATCTTGCGCGTTCTTGAAGTTTTTCGAACAAAAACTTGATTTTCACTTCAAATTCGATTCAAATCTCCACCAAATGATCTGAAGCTTTGCAGATTTCCTCTAAATCATGATTCTAACCGATTACAATGCAAAGATTACAAACCAACACAACAAAAGTACAAGATTGATCTATGTAACAGTGCTCTAAAAACTCGTGACATAAAACTCAATAAGATCCAAAAATTCGTGAAAATTACAGTGCATTTCGTGAAATTATCTATACAAACTCAATCTATTACATTCATCGATCACTAATAAACCAATTACAACTCAAAATTCACACTAAAACTCAAAAACGAATCTGATTTTGAATAACACAGTGTCGAACCAAACTTTTTCTAATTCTTGATCTGATTTCACTTTTGGATCTGCTCTGATACCAATTGTTATTCCCAGATTCTAGTTCCTATTCACAATCAAACAAACACAAACAAGATTTCAATCAAATTACCTGTTTGATTAATCTTTCAAATCCAACGATTACACTTTCTCTCTCTAGAACTCTCTCTCTCTAATGTATTCTCTCTCTGAATATAACTCTTAGATTCTTAATAAGACTTGTTACAACTAAAAACAGAAATACAAGGCTATTTAAACCTACAACTAAAATACAAAGAAACTAAAATACAAATACAAATACAAATACTTTGACTTTTATTACAAATAGACTTTGACTTTGATGAGTGTTGACTTTCTCAGCTTTGACTTCTTACACTTTGACCTTCAGTCTTCTTGATCTTGTATCTAACATATTTATGCTCTAACAAAAACAGTAGAAAATACATTTTGTTCAATATCAACCAAGATTCTTTCATTTGTTAAAACATTTTCAAGCTCAATTATTTTTCTTTCTAGAAAGAGTGGAGGAACATAAATCTTAGCTTTAACTGGTTTTGCCTCCATCTCAATAGTGGAATAGCTAGCAAAACAATCATTTGAAAGAACCTTTGGTTTTTCAGAATGATAACTATCATTCAGCTTTTGATAACAGAATGGTAGTTGCATTTTCTATAAATTCTTTCTTTTCTCATCTTCTTTAGCTTCAACCTCATCAGGTGATTTGGTAATGAATTTGGGTTTCAAATGAGGATATTTAGTAGTCACATACAGGAAATTAAAGTTATATAAAGCTAGTTGTTTTTTGATGGCTTTCTTTAAGTAATAGGGGTTATCATAACCGAGTCCCCATTTCTCTTTACAATCATCCTCTTCATTAGGGGTGTTTAGAAAAATGGTTTGATCTGTTTGACCTCGTGCGTACAGTTTAGCTTCCAAACCATTTACCTTCTTTGTTAAGCTCTTGTTTTCTACCTGCAATTTGTGAGATTTTAGAACACATTCTTGTTTTTAAAATCAGACTTCGATAGTTTCGATTCAAAATCAGAAATCTTACTTTCAAAACGATCTTTTTCATGTTTAAAATCAGAAACAGATTTGTGTAGAGAATCAATCAGATCTTTGTTTCCAATAACTGCTTTGTTAAGGTCAAAGATCTTTTGATTTTTCTTTTCAACTCTACTCTTTTCCTTTTTCAGCTTATTTTGAAGATCTTGAAGTTCGACCATCATGGCTTCCATTTTGGTCATAAAATCAGATTCAGATAAGTTCAATACCTCATCAAATGTCTCTTCTTCAGAATCATCATCTTTCACCTCTCTGCCCATCAAGCACATGTGTGTTGTCTCTTCTTGTTCGTCCTCAGAATGGTCTAGCCAGAACTCGTCTTCTGCCATAAGGGATTTCCCCGCTTCCTTTTGTGTAGCAAGCAACATCTTCTGCTTGTAATATTCAACTTTTCTAACAATTGGCTTTCGACAGTCCTTTGCAAAGTGGCCAACCTTCTTGCAATTATAGCACTTTATCAGCTCTTCACTCTTTTTCTCAGCACTGCCATATTCATTCACATATCTCTTCTTCTCTTCGGGCTTTCTATCTCCAAATCCCTTCTCCTCGAATCTCCTACCTTCAACTCTGTCCCTGTGTTCGTAATTCTTTGATCCAGAAGAATACCTCTGTGAGTTCGAACCCGGTTTCTTGTAGAACTTCTTCTGAAAAGCACAGGTCAGTAGGAGCATAGCTTGCTTGAGGTTCTCTCCATCGTCACTATCAGATTCAGACTCAAAATCAGAACTGGGAATTACAATCTTCTTCTTTTTCATCTTTTCTTTCTTTTCCTTTTCTTTTTCACCAGATACTAAGGCAATGGGATCTGACACTTTCTCAGTTTTCTTTTTCTCAACCTTTTTATCTTCAACCTCTTCTTCAATATGTCTTAGTGTCTCATAAACCTCATGGAGGGGTATCTCACTCAAGTCCTTCATCTGTTTCATCCTCCGGGTATGCTTCTTCCATTCAGCTGCAGAACGCTGAGAAACTTTACATTGTTCTCGATCAGCTTCTTCTTAACTTTGTTCTTTGAAAGTTCATTCAATATAAGCAAGAATCCCTCATACGTTTCTTCCAGGCTCTCATTAACCTTAGTTTTAAATTCTTCATAACTGTTTATACAGTTTGCCACTTTCATCTGCTTGCCTACCTTTGAACCCATCATCATCTTTTGCAACTGATCCCACATCGATTTGGCAGTTGCGTTGTAACTATCTATTTTGATGTAGATCTCGTTAGTTACGCTTTGCAAAAGTAGAGATTTGGCTTGTTTGTTAGCTTTGTGTTGTTTCTTTTGTTGTTCAGTAAACTGAGAAATATCTTTATCAACAGTCTTTGTCTTCAGAACTCCATCACCATCTGATTCATTATCCTCATCAGGAATCTCCTCAGTAGGCATTTTCATTGGACCATTTGTGCTTGATCAGATAATATTCTCTCCATTTGTGTGTCGTTCAACATAATCGAGAAAGCGGTCCTTCCACTGTTCATACTCCCCTTTAAACAGAACAGGGGGCTTTACATTCGTACCGATGGAAAGAAGGTCTCTAGAAGTCATCTAAGATCTACACTGCTTACTGTGATCATCAAAATTAAGAAAACAAACTGGATCTACAAAAATCAAACTTAGTTAAATTTCAGAAAAATCAAAAAAATTTACCAGGTATAAAACAAACATGACAAAGAAATCAAACACTTCGCTCAAAAGCCTACGTGCGAGTTTTAAACTTCGCGCTCACAATAGGCTGAACAAACTTACTTCTCGCACACAAGGTTGTGCGAGTTTCAGCTTCATGCACAACGAAGGTTACGAGAACCAAGTTTCGTTCAAGAAAGCTTGTGCGAGTTTTAGATTCGCACATGATACAGTGTGCGAGTTCTTTCACTTCTCGCAAAGCCTTGTGAGTTCTAGACTTAGAATATATTTCAAAACTTGAAACTCGCTAAATGTAAACGCGCAAGAGCAGGGCTTACGAGTTTAGGACTTAGAATATTTTGAACAAAAATTACTTCGCGCAAAACAGGAACGCGCACGATGAAATCTTCTCGCAGGCTAACTTCACGCACGATAAGGAGAGGAAACAGTAAAAACTCGCACCTAGTGTTGTACGAGTTTCTACTTCTCGTACAAAGCTATTAGCGAGTTCTTCACTTCAAACACAAAATCAAGGTCTCTGCGTGTTCTTGAGGTCTAAGAGTTCAACACTTGTGCGAGTTCTTCCTCTGCGAGTTTTCTGAATCTAGCAAGTTCTTGACTTGCACGGTTTCAGACTTCGACCTATGCACTGATTTTGACTCAAAACTTCACCAATTAGCTTGTAACTTTGTAGGAATCACCTCCAACAGATTTCGAGCAGATTACAACTAGTGAATTACAAAATCAAACAAAAAACATTACACTTTTGATCTAAGTCAATACGTTCTTCGAACTCAGACACTACAAAAATCAAAATTCAGATCGATCAACTGAAATTTAGACAAAGAAATCCAAACAAAACTCGATCTATATACTAAAACGAATACAAAGATATAAAACTTGAATCAATAACATCATTAAAATCCAAAAATCAAGTTTCTCAGTCCGTTTGCGAGTTCGTCCAAAATACGATCTAAAAATCTTGAAATTGATCCAATGATTCTCTGAATTTCTCACTGCTCTGATACCAATTGTTATCCCAGATAACAATGCGAACAAGATGACAAAATGTAATTCAATCAATTTTCATTTCTATATTTCAATCACAGATTACAACAAGTTCTCTCAAAGACTTTCTCTCTCTACCAATGAACTCGTATGTCTTTTTTGAATCTACTACTCTACGAACTACACGCACAACACACTATTTATACAAACAATAAAACACGCACACCACAGGAACGCGCAAGCAACTAAACAAAAGCAAAATACAAAACTCTTACAACACATTACAACTTTGACTTTGACTTTTATTACATTAGACTTTGACTTTGATGCTTGAGAGTTGACTTTAGCTTTGACTTTAATCTTCATTCTTCTATGATCTTGTATCCAACATATTTATGATCTTGTAAGATACAGTAGGGAGCCTATCATTCCTATGTAGGCAGTGATATTAACTGGTTTACCAGATGGATCCTTGTTTAATGCCAGGGCAGGTGCCATAGGAGTTTTCGTTGCTGAGGTTTAAGTAAGATCAAACTTTTTCAGCATATCTTTAACATACTTACCCTGATTGATAAATGTACCTTTGTCAGATTGCTTGATCTGATGTCCAAGGAAGTAAGTTAGTTCACCTATCATACTCATTTTATATTCTTTCTTCATTCTTTCAGCGAAACGAGTACACAGAGATGGGTTAGTAGAACCAAATATAATGTCATCAACATATATTTGTACAAGAATAATATGACCTTTGATCTTTCTGAAAAATAAAGTGTTACCAATTTTCCCACGCTCAAATTTTTCAGAGATAAGAAAACAAGTGAGGGTATCATACCAAGCATGAGGAGCTTGTTTTAGCGTATAGAGAGCCTTATCCAATTTATATACATAATGTGGATGCTTAGGGTCAGAGAACCATGAGGGTTGTTCAACATAGACTTCTTCATTCATCTTTCCATTTTGGAATGCTGATTTGACATCCAATTGATATACTTTGAAGTCCTTGTAAACTGCATATGCTAAGAATAGGCGAATTTCTTCGAGCCTAGCTACAGGGGCAAAGGTTTCATCATAGTTTATGCCTTCCTCTTGTCTGTATCCCTGAGCAACTAGTCTAGCTTTGTTTCGGGTTACAGTCCCATGTTCATCTAATTTGTTTCTAAACACCCATTTAGTGCCTATAACAGATTTATTAGATGGTCGGGGAATGAGATTCCAAACTTTGTTTCGTGCAAACTCAGTCAGTTCTTCTTGCATAGCACTGACCCAGTTTAGATCTCTGAGGGCATCATCAGTCTTTTTTGTCTCTATGAGAGAAAGAAAATTTACAAAGAGATAGATATTACCTGAACTTCGTCGTGTTTGAATACCTGCATCAGGATCACCAAGAATTTGATCTATGGGGTGATCTCTGGTCCATTGGTGAGCCGGAGAATAATCGCTTACTTTAGGAGTTGGATCATTAATAGGAAGGTTCACTAATTAAGAAGCTTGAGGTTCTTCAACTATCACTTGTTGAGTGTCAGATAGACCATTATTCACTGAGAGGTTTTCAAAAGAGGGAAGATCTGATGGAGGAAGTGTGTTTAATGGAACAGCTGAAACCCATGACGTGGATTCGGCGTTAGGAGGTATGATGTTTTGATCATCATAAGCGACAGGAGGATCTGTATGCTGATGGGAGGTGAAAAGAGGTTCCGTTTCCCTGTAATGAGAGAACATCCAAGCATTCAGTTCGTCATTGTTAGCGATAGGTTTAGAGTTCGCTGATCTAGATTCGTCAAAGGTGACATGAATTGTTTCTTCTACAGCTTGTCTTCTCTTGTTGAAGACTTTGTAGGCTTTGGAAATTAAGAAATAGCCAACAAAGATTCCATCTTCAGCTTTTGGGTCGACTTTTCCAAGTGTATCTTTGTTGTTTAATATGAAACACTGACAACAAAAGATGTGAAGAAAACTAATATATGGTTTTCTTCCATGAAAGAGTTCAAAAGCTGTTTTGCCGAAACGTTTTACTATCAGTGACCTGTTTTGCGTAAAACAAGCAGTGTTGACAGCTTCAGCCAAAAACTGAGTTGGAAGATGAGAATTGTTGAGCATTGATCTTGTAGCTTCAATGATCGTTCTGCTTCTTTTTTCAGCGACACCGTTTTGCTGAGGAGTTCTTACAGAGGAGATTTTATGTGAAATTCCTTTACTCTCAAAGAAGTTGTTCAGGGAACTATTTTTTAATTCAGTTCCATGATCACTTCTTATCGAGCGAACGGTTAGATTATTCAACACTTCCATCTTTCTAACAAAAGATATAAGTTCTTATGGAGTGTCACTTTTACAGCGAAGAAAGATTACCCAGGTGTAGCGAGAGTATTCATCAACTATGACAAGAGTATATTTCTTTCCATCTATGGATTGTATATTGATAAGGCCAAATAAATCCATATGCAAGAGTTGAAGAGGACTTGTCACTGAGGAAACTTGTTTTGACTTGAAACTAGATTTAGTCTGCATTGCTTTCTCACATTCTAAACACAGAGATTCCTTGGCATATGAGTGCTAAGGAAGACCGGATACTAGTTCTTTAGACGAGAGAGAATTCAGTGTTTTGAAGTTCATATGTGAGAGCCTTTTATGCCATAGCCAGTTGACATCTGAAGAGGCTTTGGAAAGAAAAAAAACATTTTTAGTGGAAGTATAGTCCATATATATTACATAGACATTTTCCATACGATAACCACAGAGAGCAAGTTTTCCTTTTTCATTCACCACTGAACATGCTTTATTACAAAAGCGAACTTCATAGTATTTGTCACATAGCTGACTAATGCTTAAAAGATTGTGCTTTAGTTCATCTACGTAAGCGACCCTTCTGAAGGTAGTCGTCTCATTGCTGAGTATGCCAAACCCTCTGGTATATCCTTTCCCATTTCCACTAAAGGTCACTGAGTGACCTTTCTCTTCCTTGTATTCAGTAAGCAGGTATTTTTGTCCAGTGATGTGTCAAGAGCATCCACTATCTAAGTACTAGATACCCTTCGATCCCTGTAAACATAAGGAAGATTAAGTTTTGATTGGTACCCACTTTTTAATAGGTCCAGTAGGGTTAGTAGGGATGGAAGGTTCAACAATCTTCACGACATCTGAAGATTCAGCGTTAGTGGTAACCTTCACCTTGGTTAATATTTTAACCTTAGTGGAATTTTTCACCTTGGCAGATTTCTCATCTTTGGTGACCTTCTCAGCCTTGGAGACATTCATCTTCACTTTATCTATCTTATCAGCTTTTGTAGCAGTGGGACATTTACTGGCAATATGGTCAGTAAGTCCACAGTGATAGCACTTTCTATAGACAAAAGTAGCTTTAAGACCATGATCAATTGAGTTAGAAAACTTGATATGAGTAGGGCCAACTTCAAGAATACCCTTAGCATAAGATCTCAGAGGAACTTTTAGTTAATCAGATATCTTAGGCTTGATATCAATTTTCAGCTTTGGAGTTGATCTCTGAGAAACATAAAAAACTTTTGTTCCGGAGTTGGAAGATAGATTTATTGATGGTTTGGAAAGGACTTTCAGTTATGATATCTTGGTAGCCTTCTGAGGATGATGGGAGATAGATTTCCCTTTATCAGTGAGCTTGGAGCTCTTTGATAAATCCTTAGGAATAGGATTTGAAGACGAAGAACACTGAGTAGAAGAAGTGTTAGGGATAAAAGAGACAAAACATTCCAAACTTAAGCATGGAACATTCTATGCTAGGTTCATCCTTTTCATGTTGGTAACCAAGACTGGTTTTGTCATGAGCAGGGATTTGATTTCAGTGATCTTGGTTAAAAATTTACACCATCCCTCAACAGTTGCCTTTTCCGCTTTTAAAGCAGCGATGGCTTGTTCGCGTTCAATGCTGATAAAGTCATTGACCATGACCTGATCTTTTAAACTTTCCTCTAAAAGAGTTAGTTCTTTGATACTTTCATAACATTTCTCTAGCTGTTCAGTTAGGTCAATATTTTTTTTTAGCTAAAGTTTTGCCATTTAGTGCATTGTACAAGTCTATTGTCAGCACATCTACAACGCGACTTCTCTCAGCTTCAGAAAGAGAGGGATTGATAGAGATTGATACCTGAGATGAGATGTAACTCATTGAAGTTCCAGTTGGTTCTTCCAGTTCTTCTTTAATCTCATTCATAAGACAGAGATTAGCAACTTCTTCTTCATCAGAAATCGATTCTTCTGATTCAACCCAGTCATGCTCTTCAACAATAAGACCCTTACCTCGATTCTTCTTCTTTCAGCTTGAGGTACTTGTTATCACTGGTTTTCCTGGATGTGGAAGGTTTGAAGACTTTCTTCGACATGCATTCGCTAGAAAAATATCTAACTTTTTCACAGTTAAAGCAAGTAGCAGTAGCCTTATCAACGGGGGTTGATTTTGTCTTGTCAGGTAGAGAGAGAGGCTTATTTCTTCTAAAATTGCTCTTTTTTGCAAAACTTTTGAAGGAGTTTGTCAAGAGTACTAAAGATTCATCAAACTTTGAAAGATCAACGTATGATAGTTCCTAAGAGTCAAAATCTAACTTAGTGATAGTGAGAGTAAATCGTTGATATGGAACGATCTCTGAAGAGACTAAAGCGACAGGAGTGCTTTTGGAGTCTTTAGAATCTTTTACAAGATTCTTCTTCAGAAGATTTGATTGCTCGTAGTTGAGCAATATTCCATATAAGGTGCTAATAGAGAGATGATTTAAGTCTTTTGTCAGCTTAAGACACATTGAATAACTGTCCCAGCTTTCAAGAATACATTCCAAGAACTTAGTTAAGACCTCAAAATTAGAATAGGTCCTACCAACAGTCCTTAGATCAATGATTAAACAGTTAAATCTTTGGTGAACATCAGATAGGGATTTATTCTTACCACAGATAAAAATTTCATATTGTCTTACCAAATTGATCTTTCTAGTTTCTTGGATTTCAGTGGTACCTTCAAATTGAACACATATAGTGTCCCACATTTCTTTAGCAGTTTTCAGATGCATGATGGAATGGAAGGCTTCATCAGGCAAGTCCATCGAAACCTACGTTCTTTTTATCTTCATCACTCCATTGTCTAATTTCCTTAATAGCATATCTTTCAGGATTGGCAGGAGAGGTGGTGGTAGAAGGAACTGCAGCTATGATTGTGAAGGGTTCATAAGGACCATTTGCTATATATTCAGGTATAGTGAGGTCTACACCTTCTAGAAATAGCATCATTCAATTTTTTCAGAGAGCAAAGTTATCTCTACTAAATCGATGGGTTTTGAGAGAGAACCATTATCATAGTAATTAGTGTTTGTGTTGAGTGCCATGTAGAGAATAGCAAGGAAAAGAATAAAGCAAGATCTTGTTTATGAGATTAAACAATCTTCTCTGATACCATTTGTTGGTCCTGAAGGTGCTTAACAAATTTGTAGAAGAAAATTAATGGTTTAATAAATTGTTTATTGATAAATCAAAATACAATTTATATTTTGTTGTGGAATAAGAGTAAGTAAAAACCTAATCTAAACAAATTTAAGAATCAAAAAGATTGTTGCACAAGAAATTAGAGAATAAAGGTTGAGAGAATATAGAAAACAAGGGTTTCTATATTTTTAGAAAGATAGAAGGCAACACTCAGATTCAGTCTTGATCTTTCTATTTATACCCTATGCATTAAATGCATGGAAGTGTACTTTACACGTGTCCTTCGTTGGTTTGTTGCATGCTTCTGACTTTTGGAGACATGCTTTTGGTCGCATGGTGAACAGTGTAGATATCAGAGTTGTTGTACGAATTGTTGCAGGGGTATGTCTTGTCTGAAAATTGTACTATGTGTGTATGGAGAAGACAAAAGAGACTTGTGGTATAATCTATGTGATCTTCAATCGCGGAATACCTCTTCCTTCACAGAGATAAAAGGAAGTTCAGTGATCGATGAAGCTTTTCCTCAGGTTTCTTCGCGTGTATGTAGACGTGTCTTGGTTTCACTGATATCCGCATCAGATCATGAGTAGACTTGTCCTTTGTTTAGCAGCTTTGTCTTCGACTCAGTGATGAATATCTTTATCGCGAAACTTGTTTTCAGGGATTACGTCTAACAGTTACAAGAGAGATCATCAGTGATACTGAACATACTCAGTATTTGATCGTTGATGGTAAAACACTAATACATACAGATGTTAAAAGTAATTTTCAATAAGTATTACAAAGGGTCATTATCAAATCACTGAGAGAGTTTAAATCAACAGACTTCCAGACTTTTGGGAGAACATCTGTACTTGCATCAAGACGACCAAGGATCTTAAACATCTTCCCCTTACAATGCTCTATGGAACTCTCTTTAATTATGAGCAAACCCGAATTCAAAGGAAAACTATCATCAAAAAGATAAAAGCCCCTTCTATGGTTCTTATCAGTGATAACTCCAAGAAATCTATGTGTATTCCTCGCATCACCTATCCTTCAGATGATTCTGACCGAGAAAGTCATAATGACTCAGATCACCATTCGGAGGCCTATCATAGTGAGGCCTGAAACTGTAAAAATCCCAATACAGTTCAAGCACAATCAATTATCAAGATATGACAATGTAAAATCTAGAGAGAGAAACAATCACAAGTATTATTGATCTGACAATTATGCGTACAATCTTAGAGTTACTTACAACTCTTACAACACACAAGGCTATATATACCAACAAAACTTCTCTCACATCATAGAAACTCTCAAGACACAAATGTTGACTTTGACAATACAGACTTTGACTTACATTGACTTTGACTTTTCAACATTAAATCTTGGATACAATTTTATACACTAACATTCTCCCCCTTTGTATTCAAGATCTAAAAAAAATTGGTAATCTTCTTCAGCGCTTGATTATTCAATCTTTGACTCTGACAGCTTAAAACTTTGTAGCTCTGACAATCTTTAATCTCTGAAGCTGTTGAAGAATCTTGAAAAGTCTTTCACATTTAGCATCTTTGAAAAATCAACAAGTCTTGAACACGAATATGAATTCTTGAAAATTCATTTGAAATCTTTATCTTTGAACTTTTGAAGAATCTTTGATCTCATATCTTCATAATTCTGATCTCTGGATCGTTTTTCAGAAAAACAAACTTTCTCGAATCATCAGTTTGAATTTATCTTGAATCATCTCTTCATTATCAACAGACTTTAGAGTTTCTTCACAAATCTTTTCAACAGACTTTGACATCTTTTTATTTTTGAAATTGATCTTTGTAAATTTCTCCCCCTTTTTGACGATTGTGAGAATCATGATCATCAAAACTCGTTTCAATTTCAGCTCAGTCTTTGAAATTTCTTCCCCTTTTAAACAATGTAGAACAGTCTTCATGATCTGAACAATCTCCTCCAATTTATCTTGATAAAGAGCCGTCAATTCATGAATGTATTCATCTGAATCTTTTCAAATTCAAGACAAATTATGAGTTGTAACCCTGAATCAACAAATGAAACAATTAGGAATGCCTGTCAGTAGCACAAAGCCACTGTGTACAACGAATGTACAATTTAAGGAGTTGGTTTGATGTTGACTCCCCAGGACTTCCATTCAATCATTGAAAAACACAAGGTATTTAATATAAATGTTCTGACAGAAAAACAGATTTTCTATGTGCGCGTGCTTGTGTTATGAAAGAATTAAGCACAAAGATTGTGTTTCATAAGGCTCAAATTATGTAAACCACTGAGACAGCAATAGTATACACAGACTCAATGTGCATGATAAAGGGTCGAAGGTGGGGCAACTTTCCTTCTTTTTCAATATTAGTATCTTCCAAATGATGAACCAATAGCATATGTGCTGCATCCCCAGAAAATGTGAAACATTCTCTTTTTGAGAAAAGAACGAGTAGCTGGTGGGGTATTTGCTAGAGATGGCATGGGCTAGTTGCCTTTTACAATGTCGTTCACGAAGAATTGTGAAACAACAGTTTATGCGGCTGCCCAACTCAGGAAGAAGTTTGGTGCAGAGTCTGATATTCTTTTACTCTGATCTCTCACCCTCTTTCTTTTAAACAGTAAAACTCACTTCTAACCAATCTCTCTTTTCCATTTTACCTCATCACACACCACTCTCAATCTTTTGACCCCTCTCCCCTCAATCACTCAAAGGATTACTTTCGGGGCAGGAAACACTGGTTATTGTGAATCCATGGAAGTTCGTTTAAGCACTCACACTGAATCCCATGTATTTGTCCTAAAAACATACAAATCTCAATGATTTTCTTGACATTTAAACACAAGAAATCATTTGTCAGTATGTGTATGCTCATTAAAAATAAGAATGAAATTTGAGCATTTTAAACATTTAAGATTTCTCAAAACTCTTTATATGAATGAATAATCATGAAAGAATAGAAATGTTTTGAGAATCTGACAATGATTACGATCAGATCAAATTATCATGAAGAAAAATAATATTTTGGGAAATCAAAGACGTAAGATGTTTATATGAACAATATATAAACATAATAACAATGAAAGCACATGTAATGATGAAATGTTGTATGATTCAAACAACAATGAATATCAAACGGGAGTATTACCATAGAAAGATTAAAGTTTTGATACATGGTAATAACAAAATCAAATATGAAATATTGAACCGGTGTGTGTGAATACTTGACAATATATAGACAAGATAATAGACAAGTATTAATCTTTTGAAACACACGGTCAGTTAAACATTAAAGCTTCATCATGAAAAACATTTAAAAGTCACACTTCCAAATTCATGAAATCTTTGGAGAATCAGAAGTGGTTTAAACATTTCAGAAAACGTTTTTCATGTTTGAAAGTTTTTCTTCTTTTAGACAGTCAGAGATTAAGATCAGAAGATATTTACCTTTTAGCTCCCCCTCAAATCATGATAGAATGATTTATATTCTGATAAGCTCCCCCTGGATATTTTCAAAATATCCTTATCTTTAACATTAAAGAATGAGTCCTAAATTGTGTTACTTAGAAGTCATAGTCTTTTAACATTGAAGTACGGGTCTTGAACTGTGTTATTCAAGAACCACTGTTCTTTGACTTTGAAGTCCGGGTTTTGAACTGCTTTGTTCAAAAACCATTGTTCGTGCTCCCCCTTAAACTTTGGGTGCCTGCAACACATATTTAGCTTTTGGTACCCACTGGTATTTGGGTCCTGATGTGTTAGTTGCAGTTTTTGTGGGGGTTACATAGTAAGAACCATACCAATATTTGACAAAATTATTGCTTACAAAGTCATGTGCTCCATAGTAAGAACAACAGATTTTCTTCTGAGCAATCCTGATCAAATGATTAGTAGAGTAAAACATATCAGAATTACCAAAAGATTTACCTTTGTGTGCACTATTCTTTTTGGCATTTGATGTGTATAAACTTTGAAGGCCGATGATGAGGGTAAGGAAACCTCGATTGATCAAATGATTGAGGAAATGGGCATGCTGGCAAACTTTTCTAAATTCTGAAACAAAATCTCTTCTAACTGTTTCAGAACTAATAGAAAATCTTCTTTTTCGTCTAAGAACTCTATGGATAAATCCCAAGAGGAATGCTACGCATGTGGTAAGAAAGGACATTTTGCATCTGAGTGCAGAAGCAATCCTCGAAGGAAATCCAAATCAAACTCTTCCAACTCATTCAAAGGAAGGAAATTAAGATCGATTTCTACTGGTCGATCTCACTTTCAAAAATCTTCTTCCTCTTCCTTTAAAGACTATTTTGATCGAGCTGAAAAATATAAAAGCCAAATACAAGGGAGAAAAGGAAAGAAACGAAAGCTCTCATTGTAAAGGAAAAGGATTAATGGCTGAATCCCATGATTGGGCTGATGAGCCCACCTCTGATAATGAGAAAGATATATCAAGCAAATGTCTCATGGCAAAGACTGATGATGTGGCCAACACCATGGATACTGACACAATAATCAGTACTCTTTCTCAATCTACAAAGATGTCTTGTGATCTTCTCAATATAGGTTCCAAGTCAAAACCTTCGGTTCTACAAGCGGAAGAATATCCTCAATGGCAGAAGAGAATGATTAACTTTTTAAATAACCAAGACAAGAAGTGAATGAATTCTATCATTGATGGACCTCACTTCCCACATGTCACAGTTGCCAGGATTCCTGCAATAGATACAAATCCTGAGATCCCAGAGAGGAACATAGCTAGAGACCCAATCTAGTACATCGAACAAGATAGAGAATTGATGGAAAGAGAAGCTCAGACCATAACTTTTCTGATCATGGACATTCCTAATGACATCTTCAACAGAGTTGATAGCAGAGAACCAGCTAAAGACATCTGGGATGAGCTTGAGAAACAATTTCAAGGCTCTGCTAAATCCATCAAGACAAAGAGAAATCAAAGAATAAACGCGTATGAGGGTTTCAAGGCCAAAGAAGAAGAATCTTTGAGGGAAGCATATGATAGATACAACATCATTTTGAATGACTTGAGGAGAAATGGAGTGCAAAAATCCGAATCAGAGATCAACTACAAATTCATCAAGAATCTCCAGCCCGAATGGGACGTCTACATTATACAGATGCAAATCAACAAAGATATGGATGAGGAGAAGCTTAATGATTTGTTCTGTGCCCTGAACCAGCATGAAGACAAGGTTAAAGAACAAACTGTCATCAATAAAGAACTACATCAACTGAAAGACAAGCAGAAAAAGGTTGAGGATTCTTTAGCCCTACTAGCACGAGGCACGAGCAAGTTGGTCAAGGGAAGCTCAGTCTCTACAAAGGCATCCAAGAAGAAAGCTTTGATGACAAGCCTGATTGAGACTTCAGACAGTTTTGAGGAGGATGGTCAAGAAGAATCTAAGGATGATGAGTTAACAAAATTTGCTAAGAAACTTTCTCTTTTGACTTCAAGCTTCCACAAGAGATTTGGCAGAAAGAAGTTTTACAACAAGCCAAAGTATGATTCATACAAGTCAAGCAAGTATAGATGAAAGTCTTAGAAAGAGAAAAAGAAGAAAGAAGAAAAGAAAGGGGAGAATAGAGAAGAGAGAAGAGAAAGAGAAATCAGATAAATGCTTTAATTGTGGTAAAGTTGGTCACTCCATCAGAGATTGTCAAGTCAAAAGAGTAAAGAACTATGATTACTATGCGAAGAAAGCCCAACTTGCCAAAGCAATGGAAAAAGTAAAGTCATTGAAAGCTGAGGAAGAAATATGGTTCGAGTACTCCGATGATGAAGAAGAAGAGATCTGACAGAGTGCGAGTTTTCTAAAGCAGACTTCCAATACTTAAATGTGGACGACATTGAGTATCTTTATCACCTGTTCAGAAATATGACTACTAGACTGGAGAACATGATCTTTGCCTTTGAAGCTGTGAAGAGATTCATGAGGAGGCATGTCAACTATACTTACTGCTACGACTTTCAGCTTGGAATTGAAACAAACCAAAAGAGAGTCAACATGACAAAGCCCAATTTGGAGTTAGAAGATATTGATAGCTATTACTTGTTCACGACCATTGAAAAGCCGAAACTTTGAGTAATTTACAAGAATGGGGAAAACAAGAAGAGATTTCTCAGAATTTCGGAGATTGCCAAGTTGTTGGATGGAACTATCAAAGTGATCAAACTGCAGCTGAACCAAAGATTCAAAGATAATGAGAAGAAAGTCAATCAAGGAGAAAAAGGTCTTGGAAAGTTTGACAGACTTGCTTTGATTAGAGTCTTGGATGCTTTAGAAGACATAATTCATTTCAAGCGTGGCATAAGGATTTTTGAGTCTCTTCTCGGTATTCGTCAAGGAAGCTATTCAAGATGGGGCAGATGAAGTTGTTGTTGAGTTGATATAAAAGGGGGAGATTGTAAATGTATTAGTTTAGATCAACTTGTTAACTTTTATATTTTGAGTTTATCTTTTGTAAGCATTTGAGAGTTTTAGTCTTGTGAGTGTTTTGGTTCATATATGTTGTGTAATGTTGTGAGAGAAGGTGTGACCAAGTGATGTTCTTGAGTGATTTCATTGAATTAGTTGATATAGCTTGATTAGTGGACTTACATTTGGTATCAAAGCCTAACCAATTTCATTCAGATGGATTGATACATTTGATTTGGATCGATTTTCTTGATTTCATAAGAACACGCAATACGTATATGAGTTATTACTGTTTGATCGAATTTACATTTGATAATTGATTTTTGGATTTAAAAATGGTTCTATAGTGATTGATTAATGATATAGGATCTTTCGTGTTCACATTGATTCATGAATTTCACACAAAGTCAAGTTGAATTTTGGATTTTTGAAGTTTTTCTTGAAAAATAGTCGAACACTGTATTTTGATATATTGCACTGTAATTTTGTGGTTCCTAGTTGATACATTGTATTAGAAACTTGTTCAAAATCATATTTCGATCATTGTTGTGGAAAATATTCATCAGTTTATAGGTCTATAAAGAATTTGGTTGAAATCTGTGAGTTTATCTGAAGAACACGCAAGATCTTGATTTCACGCAAGATTCATAGCAGGAACATGCATGACAAATAATACTCTTATGATCCCAATTACTAGCATACAACTAACACATCAGATTAAGAACACAATCTTATTAACCAAATCAAACTATTACAATAGTCATAGATCTAACAGGTAGTCACAGATCTCACTTATATGTGTGTGTGTGTGTTCTAAGGTGTGCGAACTCTCTTACCAATTATGTGTTCGTATCTATGTTGGTATCTACAAATCTAACAAAGAACCTTGCTATTTATACCTGTTCAACATGACCTATAGCAAGTCAACCCTTTTAAACACAAATACAAAACACACAATACACTTTCTAACAATTACATTTTAGACCCTCTATTTAATCTTGAATACAATTCTAGTCTAACAATCTCCCCCTTTGGATTCAAGATTAAAAGAAATTTGACAATTATCTTCAAGTCTTCTTATCCTCAAAAATGATCTTCAGCGAAAATCTTTTTCAGCTTAAAACCTTGAAAACTTTGACATCGTCAACAAACTTTGTCACTTTGATCAATTTTAAATCTCTCCTTTTTCTTCACCAGAATTGCATATTCTTCAGAAAACTATTCTTCGAACTCAGACTTTGATTCTGTTTTGAATTTTTATATGAACTTTGACATCTGTATGAACTTTGAAGTAAATCTTCCCTTTGACCTTTTCAATCAACTTTAACACCACTTTCTTCACAATCATTGAAATCTTCAAAAATTCTGACTTTGAAATTCTTCCCATTTCTGGAACCTGACTTTGAACTTTAAAACATCTCCCCCTTTTTGATGATTTTTGAGAATCAGAATCATCAAAACTTTTTCAATGTCAGCACAGTTTTTAACTGACCTTCCCCAAATAATCAATAAGCACAGTCTTTATGAGTAACAATCTCCCCAAATTCTGATGGTAGGATAAGAACATTCTCCCCCAACTAATCTGATAATGAGCCGTCAATTCATGAATGTATTCATCTGAATCTTTTCAAGTTCAGACAAATTATGAGTTGTAACCCTGAATCATCATATCAAACAGTTAGGAATGTCTGTCAGTAACACAAAGTTACTGTGTACAACAAATGTACAATGTAAGGAGCTTGAGATGATGTTCACTCCCCATGAGTTCCATTCAATCATTGAAAAACACAAGGTATTTTCTATGAATGTTCCGATAGAAAAACGTATTTTATGTGTGCTCGTGCTTGTGTATGAAAGAATTAGCACAATGATTGCGTTATCAGGCTCAAAATAATGTAAACCATTGACACAACAACAGTTATATATTGACTCAATGTGCATGAGAAAGGGTCGAAGGTGGGGCAACTTTCCTTCTTTTTTCAATATTAGTATCTTCCGAGTGAAGAACCAATAGAGTATATGTTGCTTCCCCAGAAAATATGAAATATTCTCTTTTTAAGAAAAGAATGAGTAGCTGGTGGGGTTGTATGAAAGAGATGGCTTGGGCTAGCTGCCTTTTTCAGTGCTTCTCACGAAGAATTGTGAAACAATAGTTTATGCGGTTGCTCGGCTCAGAAAGAAGTTTGATGCAAAGTATATTATTCTTTTACTCTGATCTCACACCCTCTTTCTTTTAATCTAAGCTCACTTCTAACCAATCTCTCATTTCCATTTTACCTCTTCACACACCAACACTCAATCTTTTGACCCCTCTCCCCTTAATCACTCTTGGGAATACTTCCGGGGTAGGAAACACTGGTTATCGTGAATCCATGGAAGTTCTTTTAAGCTCACACATTGAATCCGATGCATGTGTCCTAAAAGCATGTGTTGCTCAATGATTTTCTTGACATTAAAGCACAAGAAATCAATGTTAGTGTATGTATGCTCAAGAATAAGAATAGTGAAAATTTGAGCAATTGAAACTTTTAAGATCTCTCAAAGCATTAAAGTGAATGAATGAAATGAAATCAATATAAATGCTTTGAGAATCTGACAATGATAAAATCAGATCAAATATTTCATGAAGAATTATAATAAGGGATGTCAAAGATGAATGTTGTATATATGAACAATATGTAAACATTTTAACAATGAAAGCACGTTTCAATTTAGAAATGATGTCTGATCTCAAACAAAGTAGAGTACAAACGGGAGTATTACCATAGAAAGATTAATCATTTAATACATGGTAATAACAAAGTCAAGAAATGTACTGAACCGATGTGTTTAAGAATACTTGACAAAGTATATGAAAAGAAAATACACAAGTATTATTCTTTAAGAACACACGGTCAGATAAGCATGAAAATATCCATATGAAAATCGTTTAAAATCTCACTTCGAAATTCATAAAACATTTGAGAATACGAAGTGGTTTGAACTTTTAAAAAACATTTTTCACAAGTGAAAGTTGTCCATCTTTCAACATGTGTTAATGATTAAGCTTCCTTGAAATCTGTAACAATTCAAATTATTAGAAAAATATAACAATGAGACTATAATAAACTATGTTAGTGTATAAATTGTATCCAAGATTTAATGTGAAAAGTCTAAGTTTGTAAAGTCAACATTGTCAACCTCAGTGGTTTGAGAGAAGCTTTGTTTAGAGAGTATAAGCATATGAGAGTTTCTTATCTTGTATAAATAGCTTAGGCTATGTGTTATAAGAGTAGTAAGTAACTAGAAGCATTGTAATTGTCATACACATATCAATATACGAGTTGTGACTTTCTCTCACTACTCTCTCTCTAGAACATAACTGTCATATCTCAAATCTTGATTTAGATTGTTTGATTGTTCTTGAATATTGGGATCATTCATTTTCAATTGGTATCAGAGCAGGTCACGGGTTCGAATTCCATGGAGTGCATTTAAATGCCAAAGGCATGTTGTGCAGCCATTGACTTCTAGCGAAGATCTTGTTAGTGTTGGCAGTTGCTGGGGGGGGGATTGTTGGGTCATTGACCAGCATCTTCCTAAATCGAAACGTGTCACTGGCTGCTACGCTATAAGGAAATAAAGTTGCGCCTTCTCCATCAGCAATTGCTTTTGATGTAATGGTAAGCGCTTGATCCTGACATGTGGTATCAAATCTCTCTCTAGATCTTAATAGTCAAATCTCGCATCTTGATTGATTGAATCTGGGAATTATACTTTTTCAATTGGTATCAGAGTGACACCAAATCAATTTCAGAAACATTTCATCACTTTATTGGATCGAATTCTTGAAAATTCAAGAACACGCAGAATGAGTTCTTATGGTTTACTGTTGAATCAAATTTGAATTTGATTTGTTGTTTTTCGATGTAAAATTAGTGTAATTGTGATCGATTTGAATGTTAAATCACTTTGTATTCACCATGTTACACAATTGAATCACTAAATCAGATTCAATTTTGGTTGTTATTCGAATTTTCTTGAAAAACTCACAAATTCTGTAAAATCGATGGGCACTGTAATTTCTTGAGTTTTAGCCTATTTATTATATTAGAAAAGTGTTACATTTTGTATTTCGATCATTGTGCATTAGTTGGAAAATCGAATTGCAGGTTATTTGGATTTTTGGATCGATTTTTGAAACTCGGAGGCAAAAACGCGCAAGATCTGTACTTCACGCTAATGAAGAACACGCTAACTTGAAGAACACGCACAATGAAGATGATCAAGCATTCTGCAAGTTTTGGTATAGTTCGCACATGATGTGTTTGAGAGAAGTGGGAAAACGCGCTAAATGTTATATGCGAGAAGTACAAAACGCGTACAAGTCATATGCGAGAAGTGGAATGAACAGTGACATGTGAGTTCATTAGCTCTGCGAGTTTCTACTTAGCGAGTTCTTAGTATGTTAATATTTTCTAAGTATGGAACATGCAAAGGGTCGTGCGAGTTCTACCTAGTTTGCGAGTTTATATTCATCTGGGAGAAGTTCAAGTGTTCAAAATTTTTCTAAGACAGAAACGCGCACGACATGTCTTGCGAGAAGTGAGTTTGCGCACAACGTTTCGTGCGAGTTTCTTAATACGCGCACGAAGAGGTTTGCGAGTTCCTAGTTCACGCACATAACATCTAGCGAGAAGCTCAGTGAACAGTTCCTTGCGAGTTTTGTGGTCTGCGAGTTTTAAGTATCTGCGAGTTCTGGAGTTAAAATTTTTCTGAGATTATTTTTCAAGTGGTGATCTAAGTTTGACTTTTAGTCAACTTTTCTGAATTGTTTGGGAACGATCATTCATTTCCAGCTAATTTCTCATTCAAGATGCCTACTACAGACGAGAGAGGAAATATTGTACTGTCAACCATAGATGTCGCTGTCATGTACATGCCTGAGATACCGACAATAGAAGCTGAACGAGATCAACTGAAAAATCATAATTCAGTTCTTAAACTGATTCAGGAGTAGAATTCGAAGTTGTCAAATTATGATAAAACTCCTGATTGTATAAAATGTGCTAATAACGCTAAATCTGATTTTGCAGGTATCATCAGAGAAAGAGAAAAAGAGATTAAAGAAAAAGAGAAAGAAATTAAAGAGAAAGAGAACGATATTAAAAGGAAAGATGATATGATTAAGACTACTGAGAAAGTAATCCAGCTGAAAGAGAGAAAGATAAGAAATCTTCAAAGCCAACTGAAGACAACCTAACAAAAATCATCAGAAATGCAAGCTGAATCAGTTGAGCTTCAACAGAAGTTTAAGGCTTTTGAAGATAAGATATCTGTGTTGGAGTCAAAGAATGCTGAACTGATAAAAAACCTCCAAGCAGATAAAGAGAAATCAAATCTAGAGAATGCTTCTACTCAACAGCTGTCAGATCTTTCTAAGAAAACTTTACAAGAGAAAAAGGATTTGGAGCTAAGATTTTTAAAACTCTCTAAGCAAGTGTCTGAGTTTGAAAAGATTTTAATAACTGAAAGAGACACGTATGCTAAAGAGAGAAAGGTCTTGAAGACAAATCGACTGAATTTCCCAAACAAATCTCTATTCTACAAGACTTACTTGAGAAAGAAAGAAAATGTTGGGAACTGAAGAATTCATCAAGTATGGTTAATGCTGCTAGTTCAGAATTACTACTGCTAGAGGACTTCAAAGTTAATACTGCTGAGTATTACTACTGCTAGTAGAATTAATACTGCTAGTCAAAGTTAGTGCTGCTTGAACAAAGTTAGTAATGCTTAGCTAGTTAGTACTGCTAGTGGTTAGTACTGCTTAGTAGTTAATGCTGCTTATGATTAATGCTGCTTATGAAGTGGAGATTCGGATGGAGAGGATGACAAATGTAAAGAATAAAGATATTCATGGAAGGATTGAAGATAACTATGCAAGATATACTGAAGATATTCTATTTTTTTGTAATTATCTTTTTATTCAGTATATGTATAGATTTGACAGAATAGTTTAGAGACAGTTTTTAATTCTAAGTTTTTGTTTTAAAGAGAATCAACCTCAAGGCATAGATCCTAATTCTAGAGAAGTAGAATTCGTCTTGAAAGAGCTTGTTCTTCAAGATTGAGGTTGTGTGTGTAATCTTGTGATTTTAATACAAGTTTGCAAGTTGTTAATCAAATACTGTTTGTTTACTGTTACATTGAATATCAAAGTGTTATTCCACAACTTCTTTGATATTGTTTCTGAGAATTTATTCTTGTTAAGAATTTGATCCTGACAAGTGGTATCAGAGCCTGTTCTCTCAGAAACATCTATTCATTCATCATGGAAAACTTTGCAGAATCAAACAGTACTCTGGTTTCAAAGGTACCAATGCTCAGACCCAATGAATTCGATATGTGGAAGATCAGAATCAAGCAGTACATACTCCTCACTGACTATTCTATGTGGGATATCATAGAGAATGGTCCTTCTGAAGCAGGTAAGATTGGTGCAGATGGAAAGAGAACTCCACCAAAAACTGATGCAGAAAGAAAGGCTAGACAGACAGAGATGAAAGCCTTGAGCACTTTGCTATTGGCCATCCCCAATGAATATCAACATCAGTTCTGCAACTGCACTGATGCAGAGATGCTCTGGAATGCTCTAGAGAAGAGATTCTCAGGTACCAAAAGTACCAAGAGAAATCAGAAAGCCATTCTGAAGCAACAATATGAGAACTTTATGTCAACCAAGAATGAGTCCATGACTCAAACTTTTGACAGGTTCAACAAGCTTATTGGTGAACTTGCTACAGTGGGAGTACAAATTGATCAAGATGATCTGAACAGAAAGTTTCTAAGGTCCCTGAGTGATGAATGGACCATGTATACTGTGGCTTTCAGAGAGAATGATCAACTGGAAGAAAAGGAACTTGATGATCTATATAATGATCTAAGAGTTTTTGAATCTGAGGTAGAGGCTAAGAAGAGGCCTTCTGGGTATGTTCACAATGTTGCACTCCTTTCAGCATCAACTGATTCTACTTCCAACCCTGAATCAGTTAGTGCTGCCAATGGAGCAAATCTAGAGAAAGGCAATGAAACTGTATTTGAAGCCTTTCTAGCAAGTCATGGAAACTCTTCTCTCATTAATGATGACTTGGAACAACTCCATCCAGATGATCTTGAAGAGATGGACATTAAATGGCAGATGGCCATGCTCTCTATGAGAGTTAAGAAGTTCATCAAAAGAACTGGAAGGAACAACTTCTCACAAAGAAGAGAAGATGGAGCAGGTTTTGACAAGTCAAAGGTGGAATGCTATAAATGTCATCAGAAGGGACACTTTACCAGAGAATGCAGAAATGGAATGCCTCAAAACAATAACCACCAACAAGCTCAATCTGGAAGCTTCAATAATAATAGAAACTCTGCTCAAGCCCTTGTCTCTCAACAAGGCATGGGGTTTGATTGGAGTGATCAAGCTGAAGAGGCCATCCAGAACCAAGCTCTAATGACAGAGGTGTCTGATCTCCCAACAGAGGTAACTTCCAATCTTTGTTCTCAAAATTGCATTAACACTGTTAAGAGGTATAGGGATCACAATCAGAACATGAGTGATAACCTTAAGAGATTGGAAAAGGACATAAAAGATTATGTGAGGATAGTTGAAAGATTTGAAGAGCAGATTAAGGGTTTTCAAGCCAATGAGCTTCAACACTCTTATGACACAAACTACTGGAAGTGGGAGAAGAATGACTTAGAACTTCAACTGACCAGATCCAAATAGGAGAATGAGAAGATAAAGAGGGAGTTTGAGAAAGCCAAGCTGGATATTGAGAAATTTTCCAATGCTTCTAAAGCAATGGACTCTTTGCTCCAAACTCAAATCCATGACAAACTTAGAAGAGGAATAGGGTACAATACCACACCACCACCCTATAACAACAACTACATCCCTCCTAGTTCAGATTTGTTAGAAACAAAGGATAGGAAGGACCTACCTAAGGGAGCCACTGAGATAGATCCCTTAGATGAAGTAGTTGTTAAGGATAAAACTGAGAAAGAAGTTGTCAAGGATAAAGACAACACTGTGAGTGGTGAGATTCCTATAGAAAACCACATAATCACCAATGAGGGATGTGGAAAGCATTGGATCAAGTCCAATGAGATAGAGAAGACTGAGGGAAAGAACAAGAAGGTTTATTATAAGCAGACCACTGTTGTGAACCCTATCCCTTGCAAGCAGTGTGCATGCAATACTTCTAAGCCCCAAAAACATGATAAACCAAGGGGAAATCAGAGAAACTGGAATAACCAATGGGCACAAAAACAAGGCATTGATCTGAGTAAAATCAATAGACCAAAGCCTTGTTTCATATGTGGAAAGTTAAACCATTTGGCTAAGCATTGTTTCTTTAATCCTATTAACCAACAGATGAACTTTCAAAGATTTGTGCACAAACCTGTTGGTTATAGGAAGGCTGGAAAGAAACATGTAATGAAGAAATCTGTTGAAAATAAGGGCCCCATGAGGAAAAAGGTTTTAAAAGAAAGTATTAAAATGTGGGTACCTAGAAGCACTAAAACTGTTAGTACTGCTGACAGGGATAGTGCTGCTGGAAGCATTACTGCTGCTACCAGTGTTAGTACTGCTGAAAATATTAATGCTGCTAATACTGTTAGTACCTCTTCAAAGGTTAATACTGCCAACACAGTTACTGCTGCTAACACAGTTACTACTTCTAACAAGGTTAGTACTGCTAAGCATGCAAGTGGTGCTAAGGCAGTTAGTACTTTTAAAACCAGTACTGCTTCTAGCAAAAGTGTTTCCAAGCCTATCATTGTGACAAAGTACTCCAGAAATGAGGAGTCAAAGTTTAAAAATCTTGTCAAGAAAGAATGCAAGTATTTTGATGAGAAAGGGGTACCCAAGACCACTTTGGCTTGGGTTCCCAGTTCATACTAACTGATTTATCTTATGTGCAGGGCAACCAACAGCTCAAGGGGAAGAGCATATGGCATGTTGATAGTGGTTGCTCTAGGCACATGACAGGCAACATGTCATGTCTTCAGGATTTCAAGCATATCAATGGAGGACATGTTGCATTTGGAGATAATCTTACTGGAGGTAAAATAAGTGGCAAAGGTAATGTTACAAAAGGTAAGATGACATTTGAGGATGTCTACTATGTTGATCAGTTAAAGTACAACCTGTTAAGTGTATCACAGGTTTGTGACAAACAACATAGCATATTATTTACAAACACAGAGTGTATGATTCTTGCTCCAGGGTTCAAGGTAGTTGATGAAAGCATGATACTACTTAGAACTCCAAGAAAGGACAATGCTTATTGTCTAGATATGGACAATGTTGATAGTGATTCATCCATAAACTGTCTTGTTTCAAAAGCTTCTGTGGATGAATCCTCTCTTTGGCACAGAAGGATGTGTCACATGAATTTCAAGACTATGAACAAACTTGTTAAAAACAACCTTGTAAGAGGTTTACCATCAAAAGTCTTTTCATGTGATGATCATTGTGTTGCTTGTCTTAAAGGCAAACAACACAAAACTTCTCATAAGACCAAAGAGTTAAACACTATTTCTTCTTGTCTCCAATTACTACATATGGATCTGTTTGGTCCTACAAATGTTATGAGTATAGGCAAGAAAGCTTACTGCTTGGTTATTGTTGATGATTACTCCAGATTTACTTGGGTGTATTTTCTAAGGACTAAAGACGAGACAAGTGGACTAATCAAATCCTTTATCCTAAGAATTGAAAACCAAACTAATCAAAAAGTAAAAGTCATTAGATCAGATAATGGGACTGAATTTAAAAATCTTGATCTAAACACCTTTTGTGAAGAGAAAGGCATTGAGAGACAATATAGTGCCCCTAGGACTCCCCAACAGAATGGAGTTGCTGAGAGGAGAAATAGGACACTAATAGAGGCTGCTAGATCTCTGTTGGCTGATTCAAAACTGCCAATTACCTTCTGGGCTGAAGCAGTCAATACTGCCTGTTATGTCCAAAACAGAGTTCTAGTGGTCAAGCCAAAGAACAAGACCCCATATGAGCTTTTAAATAAAAGAAAACCCTTTATTGGATTTTTCAAACCTTTTGGGTGCCCTTGTACAATTCTCAATACTAAATCTCACTTAGGTAACTTTAATAGCAAAGCAGATGATGGATTTCTTGTTGGCTACTCATCTCAGAGTAAGGCTTACAGAGTTTTTAACTCTTCTTCTAGAATAATTGAAGAAAGTGACAATGTCAAATGCAATGAGAACACACCAAATCCAATTGGGTCTTGTCCTCAGTGGCTATTTGACATTGATTCACTAACTAACTCTTTTGGTTTCAGTAGTGATGATTATGCAGGTTCAGGGAGTGGAGAATCAAGAACTACCCAAGTCCAAGACAGTATGTCTAAATCTGTGATCTTTCCCATACCCACAGTGAATCCTGTTGAAGACGGTGAAAAGGAACCATTTACTGGACCAAGTCAGAGTGAAGAAGAAAGTAGAGATGAGGAGACTCAAGACAATAAAGAATCAGAAGTAGCTGCTGCAAACACCTCAGTTGAGTTGAATGACTCCAATCTAGAGGTGGGACTTATTGAAGAACCTAATCATCACACCAGAATTCAAAAGAATCATCCTCCACAACTGGTAATAAGAGACATATCCTCTCCTATGATGACTAGAAATCAAAGCAGACTGCAAGAAATGCAAGATCAACAGCATACAGTACTTTCTTGCTTTCTATCCCAGCTTGAGCCTAAGAAGGCACATGATGCTATGAAAGAGTCCAGTTGGATAGAAGCAATGCAAGAAGAGCTACTGCAATTCAAGCTGCAAGATGTTTGGGATCTGGTAGACCTTCCTAAAGGCCAAAGAGCAATAGGAACAAAATGGGTCTTCAGGAATAAGAGAGATGAAAGAGGTATAGTGATAAGAAATAAAGCAAGGCTGGTGGCTCAAGGGTATACACAAGAAGAGGGAATAGACTATGATGAAGTATTTGCACCTGTGGCTAGGATAGAAGCAATTAGATTATTCCTGGATTATGCTTCTTATATGAAATTCAAAGTCTATCAAATGGATGTGAAAAGTGCATTTCTTTATGGCTCAATTGAAGAAGAAGTATATGTCTGTCAACCACCAGGGTTTGAAAACCCAAGCTATCCAGAAAGGGTATACAAATTGAAGAAAGCACTTTATGGACTGCATCAAGCTCCAAGAGCATGGTATGACACTCTGTCATCCTATCTCTTGGAAAATGGCTTTGAAAGAGGAGTCATTGATAAGACTTTATTCATCAAGAGAAAGAAGAAGGATATCTTGTTGGTCCAAATCTATGTTGATGATATCATCTTTGGATCTACAAGAGACAACATGTGCAAGGAGTTTGAGGAACTAATGCATCAAAGGTTCAAAATGAGTTCCATGGGGGAACTTACTTTTTTCCTTGGACTCCAAGTTCAACAGAAGTCAGATGGAATCTTTATCTGTTAGTCCAAGTATGTGCAGGACATTCTAACCAAGTTTGGTTTCTCAGATTCAAAACCTGCCAGCACACCTATGGAGACACACAAGCAGATAACAGTAGATCTTGAGGGGGAGGATATGGATGTTCATCACTATAGATCCATGATTGGCTCTCTCATGTATCTTACAGCATCTAGGCCAGATATAATGTTTCCAGTCTGTGTATGTGCAAGATTCCAAGTTAGGCCAAAACAATCTCACTATCAAGTTGTTAAGAGGATATTCAGATATCTCAAAAGGCAACCCAGATTGGGACTTTGGTATCCTCATGACTCATCCTTTGACCTACTTGCATACTCAGATAGTGATCTAGGTGGAGCAAACTTGGACAGAAAATCTACTTCTGGAGGATGTCAGTTTTTGGGTGCAAGACTAGTGTCATGGCAGTGCAAGAAACAAACCACAGTGTCCACATCTACAACAGAGGCAGAGTACATAGCAGCTGCAAGTTGCTGCTCTCAAGTCTTATGGATTCAGAATCAAATGCTTGACTATGGGGTAACCTTTCTACACACTCCAATTTTTATTGATAATAGCAGTGCTATTAGCATTGTGAATAATCCTGTCAAGCACTCAAAGACAAAGCACATTGAAATCAGGTATCACTTCATAAGAGACTGTAATGAAAAGAAATTTATTCAAGTTGTAAAGGTTCATACTGACAACCAGTTTGTTGATCTATTCACCAAAGCATTTGATGTGGGTAGATTCACTTTCTTGGTAACAAGTGTGGGAATGATCAACTATGAATAAGCTCCTACTTAAAAAGTGGTTCAATACCTGTATATTGTTTATTCTTGGTGGTCCTAATCTTCTTTTTCAGGAAAAGTAGAGCAGTACTCAGTCCTTCACAAAGCTTAAAAGTGTAAGTATTTTTAATACTGCCAGTGCATTGTTAATGCTGCCAGTGCATTTTTAATACTGCCAGTGCATTGTTAATACTACCAGTGCATTGTTAATACTGCTATCAGTTAATACTGCTAGTGGTTAATACTGCTAGTAGTTAATACTGATTGTCGTTAATACTGCTCTTGGTTACTACTGCTTATGTCCCGAATACTATAAATACCCTTTGCCCGCCTGAAAGTTCATAACGACTCTTTGCATACTGTTCACTTGCGCTCTAAACCCTTTCTCTCTCAAGTTCAAAGTTTTCAGGCAAGAACCTTCAAGGTCAATGGCATCCATGGCGTTCATAGACGAGCACAATGAAATCGCGATGCTCCAAAAGCCAAAACAAGCTGAAGGTTTTCACCAGATAGTAGACTTTCTGAAGTCAAGCCATATTGCCCATGCTCTCACTCTATCTCCTACCATCTTCATAGAGCATCAGAGGCAACTCTGGGCAAATGCCACCATTGTTACTGAGAATGGTGTGCAAATGATCAAAACAAGGGTGTGTGACAAACCCTTGACAGTTACTGAAGAGGTACTTCGCATCAGTCTACGTCTAGACGATGCCTCTGGTATAACTTCTATCTCTAATGATGAACTGTTTTCTACTCTTACAAGAATGGGGTATGGAGTCCCATTGGGTGTTTTCAAGTTCTCAAAAGCCAAATTTTCACCCCAATGGCGTTTCTTTGTCCATATTCTTATGCACTGTATCTCTAAAAAGACTACTGGATGGAGTGAGTTCAGTAGCACCATTGCTTATGCTTTGGTATGCTTAGCCACTGCCAGAAAGTATAATTTTTCACAAATGATTTTTAATGATCTTGTCTCAAACCTGGGAAGTAAAAAGAGTTTTTATATGTACCCCAGGTTTGTCCAAGAAGTTATTAACAATGAATTGACGGATATACCTCATTTTGATGGGGTATATGTACCAAAAATTCCCAAAGGTAAGGTCTTTTCAAACATGAAAAGATCCCCTCTGGACTCGGAAGGAGTTGACACCCCATTGTTCTCTACAATGATGGTGGTGTCCCAAACTGATGAAGGTATGGCAGCAGGGTCAAGGCCCCCATTAGACCAACCCATTGCTAGCCAATCCCAACCTTCCCACTCTAAATCAATTCCCCAGTCTCTTCTTGATAAACCAACTTCACCAATCACCCAAACATACAAAAGGAAACAGGTAAAGAAGGCTCCTTACCTTCTTGTACCATCAACCCCTAAGCCTTTAATCCCTCTAAGGGAGGATTCTCCCTTAGAGAATATCTACAGGGAAACCATAAGGGTGTATCCCAACCCAAAGAAGGTGCTCTCTGAGGAGGAGGAAGAGCATATGGGTGAGCAGGCTGCCACTACTCCTGCTAACACAGAGGAGGACAGTGGTAACATAACTAAGACCTCCCCCATGGCAACTTTGAATGAGCAATCATTCAAAGGTCCCCGGTGCCAAGAAACCAAGGGGGTGGATAGTGTTTCTGCTAGGCAGAAGACTTCCACTACAAAAAGGTCCAATGATACATCAAAAGAGGGTAACACTTCTGGAGAAGGTGAGGACAAATATACTTACTATGAATTGATGGAAACAATGGGCAACATCAACCAAGATGTTCTCAAACAAGGGAAAGAAATTGAAGAGATGAAGCTGGTAATCCTGTCACAACAAGTCCAGATTACCAAGTTAAAGAAAATAGTGACAAGGCTGATACAAAAGAAGAGGAGAAAACAATTTGTACTCAAGAAGAGGACAAATGTTCAAGATCCTTTCAACAAGGGGGAGAAGCAAGAGGGAGAACCAGAGAAAGAACGTTCAGCTGAAAAGAGAGTTGAAGTTGAGGGGGAGACAGAGCATGGAATAGAAGCAGAAACTGTTAATGCTGCTAATATACAAGAAGCAGCAGAAACAGAAGCAGCAGTAACAGGGCTTTCTGTTGAAGAAATGGAGATTGCAGAAACACTAGTCAAAGCAAAGAATGACACTCCTGAGGCTACTCAAAAGGCCAAGGGAGTAGTCATCAATGAAGGAAAAGTTCAACAAAAGGCAACAGAAAAGGCAAAGGAGACAAAAGGAAAAGGAAAGGAGAAAATGGTTGAAGCTGAACTGCCTGCCAAGAAAAAGAGTCAGATTAAGTTGGATGAAGAAATGGCAAAGCTACTTCAGGCTGAATTGGAAAAGGAAGAACAACTTCAATCAGAGAAGGATAGAGAGCTTGCAAAGATCATGGCTAGAAAATTGAATGCAGAATATCAGAAAAGCATTAAAGAAGCAGCTCAAGCCAAGAAACTTCAAGTTAAAAAGATGCCAATTCAAAAACAGAAAAGACAACCCTCCAAAACATTTCTGGCCAATCAGGAAAGAAGAAAGATGATAAATTTCCTGAAAGGTGCAATTGGTGTTAAGGGGGAGATGTTCACAAACATGGCATACACTCAGGTTGAGGAGTTGTATCAGAAAGAGATGCTCAAGCTTCAAGGGGATTCAGTCCAAAGGGAAGAGGCTGAGAGAAGAATGAAGGAAAGGCATGACCTTAATATTCAAAAGCCATTCCCTGAGGAGACCACACCCTCAAAAGACAAAGTTGAGGAGATGAAGGAAGAATCTGAGAGTGTTGGTGTAGAAGCCAAAACTGGGAAGAGGATGAAGACTATAGCCTCCAAGAAACAGAACAAAAGGCCAAGAGTTGAAGAAACAGCAGAAACAGCAGAACCTTCAGTTACTTCTACAACTGAATCTGTAAAGAACCCAGAACAATCCACTAAGCAATATAATCTTGATCTATATATAACTACAACAGCTGATGAACCAGTTTCAGCTGATCCCATTTCTATGAAAGCGCCAGAAGTCAACTTTTGGGATATTTTGGAAGATCAAAGGAAGAAATACTTCAGGCTTAAGAGAGTGGGAGATATATATGAAGTGTACTCTACTTGGGGTAGACTCATAAGAAGCTGTTCAAGATCAGATTTAGAAGAGATATTTAAAGTTGGGTTGGAAATGTATGAAAAGGAGCTGAAAGGAGAAGGAATGAGCTTAATCAGATTAGCTATGGAGTACTTATGCATGATGTTTGATCCTAGCAAAGTTCAACATGTGATCAGAGATTTGCATCTACAGAATAAATTCCAAAGAATAGAAAACTGGATGATATTTGAAAGGTGTGGAGTCTATGTCATCACTGTGGACAGAGCTTATCATGAGTACTACTTAGTTGATAAAATCTATGATCACAGCAAGGCCAAATTACAAGCAATGTTAAATGCTAAGCTTACATGTTCAAAAGATTCAGAAATGGCAAAGATTGTGGTTAGCAGAATCATTAATCAAAGTTTGGTTTGGATCCTAATCTAGGAGTGTAAACTGAAGTGTTGAAAGCATCTTGAAGAAGATCTGAAGAACTTGACTTCTTTTCCTAAAAGTCAAGTTAGGGGGAGATTGTTGGGAACTGAAGAATTCATCAAGTATGGTTAATGCTGCTAGTTCAGAATTACTACTGCTAGAGGACTTCAAAGTTAATACTGCTGAGTATTACTACTGCTAGTAGAATTAATACTGCTAGTCAAAGTTAGTGCTGCTTGAACAAAGTTAGTACTGCTTAGCTAGTTAGTACTGCTAGTGGTTAGTACTGCTTAGTAGTTAATGCTGCTTATGATTAATGCTGCTTATGAAGTGGAGATTCGGATGGAGAGGATGACAGCTGTAAAGAATAAAGATATTCATGGAAGGATTGAAGATAACTATGCAAGATATACTGAAGATATTCTATTTTTTTTGTAATTATCTCTTTATTCAGTATATGTATAGATTTGACAGAATAGTTTAGAGACAGTTTTTAATTCCAAGTTTTTGTTTTAAAGAGAATCAACCTCAAGGCATAGATCCTAATTCTAGAGAAGTAGAATTCGTCTTGAAAGAGCTTGTTCTTCAAGATTGAGGTTGTGTGTGTAATCTTGTGATTTTAATACAAGTTTGCAAGTTGTTAATCAAATACTGTTTGTTTACTGTTACATTGAATATCAAAGTGTTATTCCGCAACTTCTTTGATATTGTTTCTGAGAATTTATTCTTCTTAAGAATTTGATCCTGACAGAAAATATTTTCAAGAAAAGAAAAAGTCTTTTGAGATTGAAAAGAAGAAATCTGAAAAGAGAAAGGTTGGGATTTTCAATGAAATTTCTCATAAAACCAAGAACTTAGAAAAAGATTTTGAACAAGAACGTTTAAACTTTGAATCTGAAATATCTAAGTGTTAGATCATAGATTTATTGGATTCAAGATCATCCAATTGAAGTTTGGAATCTGAAGCTAAAGCTGAAAAGTCGCTCTCAAGATTAGTCTAATGTTAGTTTGTAATAAATGTCAAAGTTAATTATTGTGTTAATTAATGTATTATATATTACTTCCTAAATATCTAACTAATAGATATTTTAGGATATTATTTCTATATATTAGTTTGTGAGATATAAAAGGTTATGAGATATTATTATCTCACAACTTCTCATATCTCTCAACTCAGATCATCATCGACCCAATTACTATTCATCAGAGAGAAAACAACAGTGAGCTTCAAAGTTTCCACTATTGTAATCGATTGTTGTTAATGAAACAGGTTGGTAATCTATATCTTTGTGTTGTTTGATTATCTGGTAAACGATCATGTTCAATCACAAGGACTCACAATTGGTATCAGAGCTTAAACCAAATTCTAAATCAAACTTTTAGAAACTCTCTGTGTTCTTCATTTTCCACACTGTTCCATTGATCACAATCTCAAAACAGTGGTTGTTTTTAAAATCAAAAGGTTGTGTGTTGCACTAGTTGTTTAGTCAATCATTGTGTCAAAGTTTGGGGTTGTAAATCGTTGTCTAGATCGGTCAATTTGGGATTTACAGGTCGTTTTATCGAGAAGAACGCATATCGGTCGATACCGGTTACACACACATCGGTCGAAATCCATCGGTCTCAATACCGGTCGAAAGCCCAATCCGGTCGAACACATCACCGGTCACACTCACATACATACCGGTCGGTCCTCTACTCCGGTCGAAAAGGTAATACCGGTCGTAACCCCGGTCGAAAACTGCAATCCGGTCACTCAACATCCCGGTCATAACACCGGTCGAACATAAGTCCGGTAAGGACACCGGTCGCACCATCTCAGGTCGCTCAAATCCCCGGTCGAAACTCTTATCCGGTCGAAGCAATACTCTGGTCGAAACAACATACCAGTCACAACATTATACCGGTCGAGCAATCTCACTTTTTGCGCCATCAACTACTAGAGCAAACCTCCAGTTCGCGTCATTAACTACTCGCGCAAAAGACCTTTCGTGCGACCAACTGTTCACGCAAATCTTCAAAACGCGCCAACCACTTCTCACGCAAAGTTTATTTTTGCGCTAACCACCTCTCACGCAAAGTTTATTTTTGCGCCAGTTCGAGACTTAGTCAAATTTTTCAGTATTTATCTGATTTTTTTTGTGGACTAACGATCAGTACAAGTTCTTTATTTGCACATCAAATTAAACAAGATGACATCCAGAGAAGCCCTAGCTATCGGAACTGACACAAAGCCACCAGTACTCTTCAATGGGAGAGTATGAGCAGTGGAAAGATCGGTTCATGAACTTCATAGAAAGACAAGATTTGGGTGATTTAATCAGGAAATCAATAGAGGAAGGAGTTATGGCACCAGTTTATGAGACTAGTATGGAGGGAACTATGGAAACAAAGATTCAACTTAAGTATGGTGACCACGATGGTAAAGACCAAGAGAGAGCAAAAGTTGATAGATTAGCAAAGTCTTATATTCTTCAAGGCATTCCAAATGAAATATATGTGAAGATAGACAGATATAAAGCCTCTGGCAAAGAGATGTGGGGTCACCTAGAGAAAATGATGCTAGGTTCAAAGGTTGGGAACCAGCTCAAGATTTCCAACTGCCTAAACAACTATGAAGAATTCAAAGGCAGAGTTAGAGAGTCTCTAGAAGGAACATATGACAGTTTCGTGACCTTGCTGAATGAACTAAGCGAGGACAAGGTCAATAAATCACAAATAGAGCTGAATGTCAAATTCCTAAGCATACTCCAGCCTGAATGGAAGAGGTTTGCCAGACAAATGAAGCAAATCAAGGATCTAAACGAGATTCCACTTCATGAGGTGTATGAAACCCTCAAACAGAATGAAGAAGAGGTGGATGAAATACTGGATGAAAAGAGGCAGACTGGGAAGACAGTTGATGATACAGTTGCTCTTGTTGTGAAAAAGAAGAAAAAGAAGATAATTTTGTCTGAATCAGAAGAGGTTAAAGCTGAAGCAAACTCTGACTCGGATGACTGTGAACAACTGAAGAAGGCTATGTGCATGCTGACTAAGGATTTTCAAAGAAAGTTCTACAAAAAGCCAAGCTCAAACAGTCAGAGGTATTCTTCTGGTCCGAGCAACTATGTTCACAAGGAGAGGGTTGAAGGAAAGAGGTTTCAAGGAAAGAGAATAGAGGAAAGAAAGCTAGAAGAGAGAAGGTATAAGGCAGAAGAGATCAAACATCCAGAACCTCCAACATGCTATAATTGTAGTAGACCTGGACATTTTGCCAAAGACTGTCGAAGACCCAAAGTCAGGAACTCCGACTACTACAAGAACAAAATGCTTCTTCCAAAGCAACAAGAGGCCGGAAAGGCATTGATGGCAGAAGATGAGTTCTGGCTTGATCAATCTGACGAAGAAGATGAGATTGAAGAGAAGGATGAGAAAGCGCATCTATGCTTCATGGGCAAGATGGAAATAGATGCTGAAGCAGATTCCGATGAAGATGACAACGCAGAGGTGTGTGATTTATCTAATTCAGATTTTTTAAATCAATTGCATGACATGAAGATAAAACTCCAAAAATTAGAGTCGAAACTTAAGCGAGAAAAGGGTGTCATTAATAACAAAAACCAATCAATACAGAAACTTAGCGATGATATTGCTGAGAAGAAAGTATTGATTGAGGTTTTACATAGAAACAATGACACCAGCGCAAAAGAACAGACCATAATTCTTAAAGAGAATTCTGAAACAAAGTCTAAACTGAGAAAAAGTGAGTTTGATTTCACAGAACTTTCTAAAAAGTATTCTTCATGTTCTGAAGAAAACAAATATTTACTTGCAAAATTAAATGCTTTGATACCAATTGTGAGTCCTTATGATTGAACACGATAGTTTACCAGATAATCAAACAACACAAAGATATAGATTGGTGGTTACCTATTAAATTTTTAATTGTAAATTTTTCATCATTTCTTCATTTCTGCAAGATATATGTTCTTTGTTAGTCTGTTCATGATCAAAGGGGGAGTGTGAGTAGAACTCCAAAGATAATCATTGTTATTTTGAGGGGGAGCTCATATAATTTCTGCATTTACCTTTTATGTTCAATTTTTTTGTAATGCATGATTTTAGGGGGAGCTTTACAAATCAAAGGGGTATGGATATGACTTCTGATTATTTCTGATCAGAACTCGTACTTTAAATTGTTTTTCTGCTTTTTGTCATTTTAATTTAAATGAATAAATTTGCTTTGACTATGACATAATGTTAGGACTGAAAGTCCTGAGTGTTGAAAGTGGAATAAAGTATTTATAAGGGTTTAATTTGTAATTAATTGAAAGTTATTTTGTTAGATGGGCCCAAGCCCATAAGCCTATTAGGCCTATGCACCTAAGTATTTAAAGTTATTATTTAGTTCATTTGTGAGGTTAGAAGAGTTACACTAGTCTCATAATTCTAGATTGCTAGTCTATAGGTTTACTTTCTCTGATCAGAAATCCTTTCTGTAAACCTGTAAGCCTTTGATTTCATATTAATCATATGACTAGTAGTTGTGGCTTAAATCTTATTCATCTTTGATATTATTTGTTGTTGATTGCACTGTACTGGGATCTACAATTGGTATCAGAGCAAAGAGACTGAAGGTTTGATCCAGAAAAGGTTTGTTTAAAACCCTTAATCGATTATCTGTTTTAATTATTATTATCTGTGTTTTGCGATTTACTATTCATCAATTCACTATTCATCCGGTCGACACTATTCCTCTGGTCACTATTCATCTGGTACTATTCATACCGGTCGGTCACTATTCATCTGGTACTATTCATACTAATCGGTCACTATTCATCCGATACTATTCATACCGGTCGATCACTATTAATATAGTACTATTCATACCGGTCGGTCACTATTCATCCGATACCTTGTTGTTGACCGGTGCTTTCATCGGTCGACCGGTACCTTGCTCGACCGGGTCTTTTACCTATTTTATTTTATATATCATTTTTTTTGGATCATCCTGCTTGTCTCACGATCATTATAGTGCAGTTGAGATTAGATTTAATCCCGTTCAAGTTTCATCTGTCTTCAAAGCCGGAGCAAATACAGTCTATTCGAAACGATCAAAATGGTGTGTCCACCAAGTCTGCGGTCCAAAGGAGAATATGAAAGGTGGAAAGCTCATTTTCTGTATTTTGTAGACGAACATGAGGTGGGTCCCTACATCAGATTATCTTTGACTGAAGGAGAGATGCAATCCCAAATTCCTACAAAAGCTTCTCCTGTGGAAAAGGAGGAAAGAGAGAGGGCTAACAATTTAGCTCGAAATTATATGACTAGTAGTATCTCTAGTGATTTTTTTCGTGACATTTTGAGTGAACTCTCTAGTCAAATATATTCTAACAAATTGACAGGAAAAGAGTTGGTGGGATTACATTGAATGGTTGATGCTAGGGCCAAAGGGTTTATTAACAGGAAGAGAATTGGAAGATGAGAACTCTGAGCTAAAAAGAAATATTTCTAATTTGAAAGCTAAAACTCAGCAAACAGTCTCTGTTGAAAGATATGAGGAACAACTCTCGGAACTGAAAGATGCTAATATTGAGCTTCAAAAGAAAATATTTGATTTGGAGCAAAAGCATGCTAAAGATAAATCCGAGTCTGAGAAATCTTTCGCAAAGAAGTTCTCAGATTTTTCGAGAAAATGTGCAGATGAGAAGAAAGAAGTTGAGCTGAAATGCATAAAACTATCTCAGCAAATTTCTGATTTTCAGAAAGTAATCATCCTTGAAAGAGAAAAGTTTGCAAAAGAAAAGAAGGTCATTGAACAAAAGAATGTGGGATTCTTCAAAGAAATATATGGCCAAAGAAATGATGCTGAGAAGGGATTTGAAGAAGAACGAAGCATGTTTGAGACGGAGATAAAAAAGATTACTGCCAAGTTATCTGAACTATCTGAGAAGGCACTAAAAGAGCAGAAAACGAAGTCTGAATTCACGAAGAAGATTGACCTGCTTGTTAAAGAAAGAGACAACTTTGCTTCGACGATTAAAGTGCTTGAAAAGACTGTATCAAGTTCAAATCAGAAATCTCTCTCTTCACAAAGGTCAGTTAAATCTTTTGATCGGATTCGTAAAACTAACCTTTTCTATGATAGCAATATAGATGGTTCAGGTACACATCAAAGAAGACGGAGATACAAAGAAGATGAACTGGTCTAGAAGAAGTAACCAGTTGAAAATGAGCTGAAAGAAAGAGAATCGTGTGTACATGCGTTTAATGCAAAGAAGAACAATGCGAGGAAAGGTAAACCTGATCACATCTATTCAAGAGATCAATTACTCAAGTTGTCAGGTAAGAAATACCACTATTCTTATTGTCGTACACATGATCACATTCACAAAACCAGTGATCATTTCTGGTATGGTTCTTATTCTATATCCCCCACAAGAACTGCAACTAACATTCGAGGACCCAAATACCAGTGGGTACCAAAGCCGAAAACTGATTCTTTGTTGTAGGCAGCTACTGTCAAGGGGGAGTAGAAGAACGATGGCTTCTAAGTAAATCAGCTTAGAACCCGTACTTCAACGAAGTATGGCTTCTGATCACATGACAAATCAGGACCCGTTCTACATTGTTCAGACTTGGATATTTTGCAAATATCCAGGGGGAGCTTATCTGATCTATATCATTCTATCATGATTTGAGGGGGAGCTTAAATGTAAGTATCTTCTAATCTAGATCTCTGATTGTTTGAAAGAAGAACAACTTTCGAACATGAAAAACGTTTTCTGAAATGTTCAAACCACTTCTGGTTCTCAAAAGATTTTATGAATTTAGAAGTGTGATTTTAAATGAGCGTTAATGTTTAACTAACCGTGTGTTTCCAAAGATCAATACTCGCGTATTATCTTGTCCATATACTGTCAAGTATTCACACACACCGGTTCAGTATTTTGTTTGAATTTGTTATTACCATGTCTCATAACGAAACAATTTTTCGATGGTAATACTCCCGTTTGATTTCAAATGTTGTTGAGCATCAATCATTATTTCTAAATTTGTGCTTTCATTGCTAAATTGTGTATATTTGTTCATATAAACAAAATATCCAATTCTTTAGTACCCTAACCATTTCATTTGTTCTGATTGATACATTGTCAGATTCTCAAAACAATTTTTTTTTATTTCATTTCTTTCATTTCAATATCTTTGTTTTGAGAAATCTTCAAAGTTCAATTGCTCAAATCTCATGAGCAAACATTTTGACAATGCTATCATACATTTTGTGCTTAAGTGTAAAGTTAAACTGTTGAATAAATATTCTTTTTAGGACTTACATGGGATTCATGTTTGAGCTTAAACAGAACTTCCATGGATTCACGTAAACCAGTGTTTCCTACCCCGGAAGTTATCCTAGAGTGCTTGAGGGGTGAGGGGTCATAAATCAAAGAGTGGAGGAGATAACTCATCTGGTTGAGTTTTTCTCATTGTGCTGAGCGGAAAAATGAAAAAGAGAGTTTGGTTAGAAGTGAGCTTTAATGTTAAAAAGAAAAAGGGTATGAGAACAGAGTTAAAAGAATATCAGAACTCTGCACCAACCACTTTCTGAGCCGGGCAGCCACATTTTCTGATTGGTTCACATTCTTTGGTGACCATCATTGAAAAGGCACCTATCCCATGCCAACTCTTGTTTTTACCCCACCAGCCATTCGTTTCTTTCTTAGCAAAGAAATGTTTCATTTTCTTTAGGGACGCAGCACATATGCTATCTAGTCTTCATTCAGAAGATTTAGATATTGAAAAAGAAGGAAAGTTGCCCCACCTTCGCACCTTTCTCATGCACATTGAGTCCATGTAATATCTGTTGCTGTCTCAACAGTTTACACAATTTGAGCCTGATCAAGCTAAGTAGCTTCAATCATTCATACACTTGCACGAGCACACAAGGAATAGGTTTTCTTGTCATAACATTCATAGAAATTTCATTTGTGGTTTTTCGATGATTGAATGGAAGACCTGGGGGAGTGTACATCACAAAAGCTCCTTTCCAAAGTACATCTGTTGTACAAAGTGGCTCCGTGCTACTTACAGACATTCTAACTGTATCATTTGTTGATTCTGGTTCACAATTTCTATTATATCTGAATTTGAAAAGATTTGGATATATACATTTCATGAATTGACGGATACTCAGATCAAAGGGCGGAGAATGTGAAATTATCATAAAGGGGAGATCAAAGAATGTGTTGAAATTGAAGAGTTTTGATGATCATGATGCTCACAATCATCAAAAAGGGGGAGAGTTTTACAAAGTTCAATTTCAAAGTTATAAAGAAAGAAAGTTCAAGTTTTTCAAGATTGGTTCAATTTCTAAATGAAGATGATTCGTGAAAGTTTGCTTTTCTGAAGACAGTCTAGAGAACAAAGACATGAAGATTTGAAAGATTGTATTTCTTCTATCCCTCATTTCCTCCTACGAGCTGATTGAAACACGTTCTTAAGTTGAAAGTCTATTCAACTCGCGGTTCAAAGACAAATTCTTTGTTTTAAACTGAAGTTGCCCCGTGGAAAGTCACGTTACTCTCACATTATCTTTCTTGTGTGTTGATCCGATGTGATTGAGTTTCCACAGTTGAAAGTTGCGTGATAGTGCATTCAGTCGAGGCTATTGCACATCGAATCTGGTTACAAAGTTGAAACTATGAAGACCAAGAGCTTTATTCAAGGGGGAGCGTGGAAAGACATGAAGTTAAGAAACACCAAAGGTATTCAAAGATTAAAGAGGGAAAGAAGATCATGGCATGAAGTATTCAAGAAGATAAATGCTTTATTCAACTTTAGGGGGAGATTGTTAGGACTGAAAGTCCTGAGTGTTGAAAGTGGAATAAAGTATTTATAAGGGTTTGATTTGTAATTAATTGAAAGTTATTTTGTTAGATGGGCCCAAGCCCATACGCCCATTAGGCCTATGCACCTAAGTATTTAAAGTTATTATTTAGTTCATTTGTTAGGTTAGAAGAGTTACACTAGTCTCATAATTCCAGATTACTAGTCTATAGGTTTACTTTCTCTGATCAGAAATCCTTTCTGTAAACCTGTAACCCTTTGATTTCATATTAATCATATGACTAGTAGTTGTGGCTTAAATCTTATTCATCTTTGATATTATTTGTTGTTGATTGCACTGTACTGGGATCTACACATAAGACTTTTTACAGTTTTTGAGAGATGCTTACAAGATCATATCTTTATGACTTTAAGTTTAACTTCATGAGATGTAAGATTGCACTCAAAAGGTATCATTCTTTATCTTAATCTCATATATGGTTGAAAAGTGGACAACTTTCAATCATAGAAAATATTGTTCTTAAATGTTCAAACCACTTCCCGAGTTATAGTTAAAACAAGTTGAGCATCACATGCTTTCTAGGAAAACATGACTTCATTGTGCTAGGACTTAACACAACTTCTATGGAATCACGTTAACCAGTGATTTCTACCCACGAAGTTAATCCATAGTAATTGAGTGTGAGAAGTCAAAAGAAATGAGTGTGTCAAACAAAGAAAGAAAGTTTGGTTAGAGTGAGCTTAATGTTTAAAAGAAAGAGGGTGTGAGAACGGAGTTAAAAGAATATCACAACTCTGCACCAACTTTTTCTGAGTCGGGCAGCCACATTACTAGTGTTTCACAATTCTTTGGTGATCATTATTGAAACAGGCAACTAGCCCATGCCAACTCTTGATCAAACCCCACCAACTACTCATTTTCTTCTCAAAAGGAAAGTGTTTCACATTTTCAAAAGGGAAGCAGCACATTTGCTATCTGATTTTAATTTGGAAAATCTGGATATTGAAAAGAAGGAAGTCTGCCCCACCTTCGCACTTCAATCATGCACATTGAGTCTGTGTTTAACATATTGTTGTCTCAGTGGTTTACACAATTTTGAGCCTAATAAGAAATCATCCGTGCTAAATTCTTTCTATCACATGCACGAACACACAAGGAATTTGTTTCTTTGTCCTAACGTTCATAGAAATTGCCTTTGTGGTGTTTCGATGATTGAATGGAAGCCCTGTGGGAGTGAACATCAAAAAGCTCATTTCCAATGTGACACAGTTACTTAGTGTTACTGACAGGCATTTTAACTGATTCATTTGTTGATTCAGGTGTTACACGATTATTTTGTCTGGATTTGCAAAGATCTGGATGAATATCTTTTGAATTGACGGATCAGAAGCTTCAAATGAAAGACATTTCTTGCTGCCAGTTTTGATGAGATCGTTTCTCTATTCATCAAAAAGTGGGAGAACCTAAAGTTTGAAGAAATGTCCATGACATTGAAGAAGAGAAAAGCTAACCAAGTAATGCGAGAGATAAAAGTATTCTGAAGACATGCTGATTTCAGATAAATTTTCTTTGAAAATACTTTGCTAAAGCATTCTGAAGCTGAAACTGAAGAAGGAGATTCCAACTTCTGAGCTGAAAGAGAAGACTGAATTGCTAAATCCATTTAGAAATGATCTTGATCCAAAGGGGGAGATTGTTAGATCTCAGATTTATTATATTCAAGATCATCCAATTGAAGTTTGGAATCTGAAGCTAAAGCTGAAAAGTCGCTCTCAAGATTAGTCTAATGTTAGTTTGTAATAAATGTCAAAGTTAATTATTCTGTTAATTAATGTATTATGTATTAGTTCCTAAATATCTAACTAATAGATATTTTAGGATATTATTTCTAGATATTAGTTTGTGAGATATAAAAGGTTATGAGATATTATTATCTCACAACTTCTCATATCTCTCAACTCAGATAATCATCGACCCAATTACTATTCATCAGAGAGAAAACAACAGTGAGCTTCAAAGTATCAACTATTGTAATCGATTGTTGTTAATGAAACAGGTTGGTAATCTATATCTTTGTGTTGTTTGATTATCTGGTAAATGATCGTTTTCAATCACAAGGACTCACACTAAGTGTGAAGTCCATTGAGATCAATGATTGGTTTGATTAAGAAAAATAAATCAACACTAAGAGAGCAAAACACACAGGACGGCTACATTGTGGCTGATTGGAATTACACAAAATGAAAAGGTTACAAGTTAACCTAAAACAATACTACATGATCCCTATTTATATCCCATACTCCCTTCTACAAAATAAAGCCTAAACCCATATACAAAGCCCAAATACAATTAAGTAGATTACTTTATAAAACTTCTAAATAGAACATAAAATATCTTCTAACGTTCTCCCCCTAAGTTTTGTAAGGTAATCATTCTCTGATCAACTCCAACTTCAGCTCCTCTCTCCCTTGATTTCTTTATAAAACTTAGTGTTGCATAAACTTCAAAGCTCCTCTTGATCCCCCTAGAAAGTAGCTCTTATCCTCGAAGTATCAACTGAAATATCAGATCTGATGTAGACAATAACCTCGACTGAGTGCACATAAAGACATCTTTTTCCTCTAGTAAATCCAACACATTCCTTAACGCCCACAAGAATGATATGTGTGGATTATGTAGTGACACCCAAGTGCATCTTCAGTATATAACATCTAATATGTCTGTGAACCATGAGTTGAATTTAGAATTCAGCTTAAGAACTTCATCTGCTAAGCATACGGGCAGTAGCATCCGGAAGCAACACTACAAGGCAAGGGTTAGAAGGCAAGCAATGTTCAAGAACTGATGAAAGGTACTCATTTTCTGACTGGTTTCCAGAATACTGAGTCATCAAAACCAGAACTCCTTTCTTCACAAATCAGCTGGATGATTATCGGCTCTCAGGATTCTGAAGCACAACCAAAGTGCAGAACAGTGATTGCAGTCACTCACACTACTGAGTGATCAAGTCAGAAGAATGATAAAGTGCTCTCAACGGTCTAACAACTGAAGAAGCTTTCCAGACTGATGATTGCAGATGCACAGGTAGCTAACTCAATCCAAGCAGAGACCAAATCATCAAATCCAGAATATGAAAAACTTTGCAGATCATGAGCACTCGTGAAATATAGATCAATTGCTAAGGATATGTGACCAACCAGCTGTCACATATGCATTCCGTGTACAAAGCTTAGGAACAGGGCAAACTTGTATGAAATAGGGTTCATAACAGTCAGACTTCTCAAAAATCACCAAAATTTTAGCAAACCAATGAAATTCGCAGATCCTTATAGACATTTGAGCACAATTCGCAAGATGCATTAAGCTTAAACCACAATTCGCAGAAGCTTGCATTACGAATTCTTCAACTTTCGCAAGCCTCATGTCTGCGAATCCTCGCATTTCGCAGTCCTTATATTCGTGAATCTTTCAGAATTCGCAACCCACTAACCTGCGAATTCTTCACTTCTCGCAAATCTCTCATCTGCGAAACTTATACTTTTCACAACATACACATCTGCGAGATCTATACTTAGAACATTTTTCAAACATGGAAACCATTTATGGTCTACGAATTCTTAAGAACTCGCACACAACGTAAGCAGAGTGGTCTGCGAATTATTCAACTTTCGCAATCTGACCACTTACGAATTCTACACTTGTAGTTTTGTTGTGTCCAAAATGTTCTGTGAAACCTTCAACAAAAACCTTCTTTCTGCGAAATTCTTCACGAATGCTCTACTAATCCTCTACAAATCTTGCGAAAACCTCTACGTTCTGCGAGTTCTTCACCATATCTGCGAATTCTTGAGATCTACGTAGAAAAACACACTGATTCCTTCAAAAATTCATCAAACTTACAAATTTTCCATCTAAAAATTTGACAAATCACTCACTGATACTTCTAGAACACAATTCTATCACAGAATTACTAAAGAATACACTTGAACTTACAAATTGATTCAAGATACAGTGCGACAAACTCGTGGACTCAAAAACTCGATAAACACCAAAATTGATGATCAATTACAATGCAAAACTAAAATTAACCTAAACATAATCGATCTAAAACATAATTCGAACAAATTGAACCAATTACAACTCGAAATTATGATCAAAAACTCAAATTTGATATGCGACTTCAAGAACATAGTGCGAACTTCATATTTTTATTTGATTTCAATTAGATCTGCTCTGATACCAATTGCGAGGTCCATTGAGATCAATGATTGGTTTGATTAAGAAGATAACAAGGATTCAAGGGTAGAAATCAGTAGATTATTCAACAGAAAAATAAATCTACACTAAGAGAGCAAAACACACAGGACAGCTATATTGTGGCTGATTGGAATTACACAAAATGAAAAGGTTACAAGTTAACCTAAAACAATACTACATGATCCCTATTTATATCCCATACTCCCTTGTACACAATAAAGCCCAAACCCATATACAAAGCCCAAATACAATTAAGTAGATTACTTTATAAAACTTCTAAATAGAACATAAAATATGTTCTAACACTAAGCTCTTATCCAAAATAATTGTTCTATCCTCAGACATTCTTAAAGAACAGATGGATAGAACTGATTTGAAAAACAATTTTGACACACTTACTGCTGAAAGAAACATTTTATCCAAAAAGATAAATGACTTGGAAGCTGCAAATAGTGATTTGTCAGAAAAGATTTCAGCTGATGTGATTGATTAATCACCTGTTGATAGTTCAACAGAATTAGTCTGTTCTTTCAAAACAACTTCAAGTTCCATTCATGAGAAAAATGTTTTCAAAAAGAAACGTGTTAAACCAAACATTATCGAATCTGATTAATTCAAAGAAAGGACAGATGGTCTGGATAGTGAAGAGTTCTTCTGATGATGAAAAGAAGAAAGACAAAGCATCTGCATCCACATCCAATTCCAAGAAGAACAATGCGCATAAAGGTGAATATTTTGGTACTCCTGATATGTTTTATTCTACTAATCATTTGATCAGGATTGCTCAGAATAAAATTTGTTGTTCTTTCTGTGGAGCAAATGACTTTGTAAGTAATAATTTTGTCAAATGCTGGTATGGTTCATACTATGTAAACCCAACAAGAACTGTAACTAACACATCAGGACCTAAATACCAGTGGGTACCAAAAGCTAAATCTTTATTGCAGGCACCCAAAGTTTAAGGGGGAGCAAGAACAAAGTCTTTTGAACAAAGCAGTTCAAAACCCGGACATCAAAGTCAAAGAACATTGGTTCTTGAATAATTCAGTTCAAAACCCGGACATCAATGTCAAAAGTGGCTCTTTAATAATTCTGTTCAAGACCTGCACTTCAATGTCAAGAATTATGGCTTCTGATTACAACAGATCAGGACCCGTTCTTTAATGTTTAGAGATAAGGATATTTTGAAAATATCCAGGGGGAGCTTATCAGAAATTAAATTATTTTATCATGATTTGAGGGGGAGCTCAAAGGTAAGTATCTTATGATCTTAATCTCTGATTGTTTGAAAGAAAAACAACTTTCGAAAATGAAAAATGTTTTCTTAAATGTTCAAACCATTTCTTTATTCTCAAAAGATTTCATGAATTTGAAAGTGTGACTTTAAATGATTTTAATTATGGAGCTTTAATATTTAACTGACCCTGTGTTTCCAAAGATCAATATTTGTGTATTATCGTGTCTATATACTGTCAAGTATTCATACACACCGGTTCAGTACTTTATTTGAATTTGTTATTACCATGTATCAAAAGTTTAATCTTTCTATGGTAATACACCAGTTTGTACTCTAAATTGTTTGAGATAAGACGTCATTTCTTATCATATGTGCTTTCATTGTTAACATGTTTATATTCTGTTCATATAAACATCTTACGTCTTTGATTTCCCAAAATATTATTCTTCATGAATTTTGATCTGATTCAATCATTGTCAGATTCTGAAAACATTTTTATTCTTTCATGATTATTCATTCATACAAAGTTTTGAGAAATCTTAAATGCTTAAAGAGTTCAAATTTCATTCTGATTTTGTATGAGCATACATACACTGACATTGATTTTTTGTACATAAATGACAAGAAAATCATTGAACAACGCATGTTTTTAGGAAAAATACATGGGATTCAATGTGTGAGCTTAACTGAACTTCCATGGATTCACGATAACCAGTGTTTCCTACCCAGGAAGTAATCCTTTGAGTGATTGAGGGGAGAGGGGTCAAAAGATTTGAGTGTTGGTGTGTGATGAGGTAAAATGGAAATGAGAGATTGGTTAGAAGTGAGCTTACATGTTTAAAAGAAAGAGGGTGTGAGAACAGAGTAAAAAAATATCAGACTCTGCACCAAACTTCTTTCTGAGCCGGGCAACCACATAAACTGTTGTTTCACAATTCTTCGTGAACGACATTGAAAAAGGCACCTAGCCCATGTCATCTCTTGCATACAACCCCACCAGCTACTCATTCTTTTCTTAAAAAGAGAATGTTTCACATTTTTTGGGGAAGTAGCACATAATCTATTGGTTCTTCACTTGGAAGATACTGATAGTGAAAAGGAAGGAAAGTTTCCCCACCTTCAACCCTTTATCATGCACATTGAGTCTATGTATAACCTTTGTTGTCTCAATGGTTTACATACTTTGAGCCTTATGAAACACAATCATTATGCTAATCCTTTCATAACACAAGCACGAGCACACAGAAAATATGTTTTTCTGTCAGAACATTCATAGAAAATACCTTGTGTTTTTCAATGATTGAATAGAAGTCCTGGGGAGTGAACATCATTTCAAGCTCCTTATATTGTACATTCATTGTACACAGTGGCTTCGTGCTACTGACAGGCATTCCTAACTGTTTCATATGTTGATTCCGGGTTACAACTCATAATTTGTCTGAATTTGAAAAGATTCGGATAAATGCATTTATGAATTGACGGCTCATTATCAAGATAAATTGGGGGAGAATGCTCACACTTTACCAAAAAGAGATCATGAAGACTGTTCTACATAGATTAATTGGGGTAGTAGTTTCAAAGACTGAGCTGACTTTGAAATAAGTTTTGATGATCTTGATTCTCACAATCATCAAAAAGGGGGAGAAATTTCTGAAAGATCAATTTCAAAGTCAAATAGAGATGTCAAAGTGAAAATGACTTGGGGAGAAATTCTAAAAGTTCAACTCGATCAAGTCTAATGAAAGTTTATCAAAAAGGGGAGACAAGTCAAGATGATTCGATGTTTCAAGAAAGTTTGTTTTTCTGAAAATGATCCAGAGATCACAAAAATGTAGATAAGAGATCAAAGATTCCTCAAAGATGTTTCAAAGATCAAAGATTTCAAAGATTTTTAAATGTTTGTTCAAGACTTGATGAATATTTAAAGATTGTGCTAAAGACTTTACAAGATTCTTCAAAGCATAAGAGATTGAAGATTGCCAAAGCTTCATCGTTTAAAGTTGTCAAAGTTAAAAGTTTGAAGAATCAAGTGCTGAAGACGATTGTCCAATTTTTATTAAATCTTGAATACAAAGGGGGAGAATGTTAGTGTATAAATTGTATCCAAGATTTAATGTGAAAAGTCTAAGTCTGTAAAGTCAACATTGTCAACCTTAGTGGTTTGAGAGAAGCTTTGTTTAGAGAGTATAAGCATATGAGAGTTTCTTATATTGTATAAATAGCTTAGGCTTTGTGTTGTAAGAGTAGTAAGTAACTAGAAGCATTGTGAAAACGTATTTCCTAATTCAAATCAAGCAATCTCAAGATCAATGTTTGACAATATCAAGATCTTAGAGAGAGAGTAGAGAGAGAAAGTAACAATCGTATTATCACAAGTATTGATATTACAATATGAACTCCTTGTTACATGATTAACAAAGCTAACACTATTTATACCAAGGAACTAAAACTACAAGCTTAAACACAAATATTAAGATTGACTTATCTAGACTTTGACATTGTTGACTTTTCTTGACTTGACTTTTCACACTAAATATTGGATACAATTTTATACACTAACATTCTACACCTTTGTATTCAAGATTTAAAAAAAAAATTGACACTTGTCTTCAGCGCTTGATTCTTCAACTTTTGTCTTTGACAGTCTTGGACTTTGAAGCTCTGGTAATCTTCAGTCTTTCAATCTTTGAAGAATCTTGAAAAGTCTTTTGCACTTTGTATCTTTGGAAAGTCAACAAGTCCTCAATAAATCTTTGAAACCTTTGAAAATCTTTGGAACTTCGAGGGATCTTTGAAAATTGTATCTTCATTACTGTAACCTCTTATAATTCTTCAGAAAAACAAACTTTCTCGAATCATCTTCAGAATCTGTCTCTGGAACATAGTAAGCATCTGAATTGTCTTGAACTTTCAGAATTATCTCTTCAGGATTATCTTCACCATTTGTCTTTGAAATTGATCTATGTAGATATCTCCCCCTTTTTGATGATTATGAGCATCATGATCATCAAAACTTTTCAATTTCAGCACTTTCTTTGAATCTCCCCCATTTACAAATATTCTCCCCCTTTGAGATACATTTGACATTCTCCGCCCTTTGATCTGAGTATCCGTCAATTCATGAAATGTATATATCTGAATCTTTTCAAATTCATATATAATAAACATGGTAACCCTGAATCAACAGATGATACAGTTAGTATGCCTGTAAGTCGCACGGAGCCACTTTGTACAACGGATGTACAATTTAAGGAGCTGGTTTGATGATGACTCCCCAGGACTTCCATTCAATCATTGAAAAACACAAGGTTTATCTATGAATGTTCTGACAGAAGAACAAATTTTTTGTGTGCTAGTGCTTGTGTAATGAAAGAATTTAGCACAATGATTGTGTTTCATAAGGCTCAAATTGTGTAAACTGTTGAGACAACAACAGGTATTACACAGACTCAATGTGCATGAAAGAGGTGCGAAGGTGGAGCAACTTTCCTTCTTTTTCAATATCTAAATCTTCCGAGTGAAGACTAGATAGCAGATATGTTGCGTCCCCAAAGAAAATAAAACATTTCTTTGTTAAGAAAGAAACGAGTGGCTGGTGGGGTAATTGCAAGAATTGGCATAGGCTCACTGCCTGTTTCAATGATGGTCACCAAAGAATGTGAACCAATCAGAAGATGTGGCTGCCCGGCTGAGAAAGTGGTTGGTGCAGAGTTCTGATATTCTTTTAAATCTGTTCTCACACCCTCTTTCTTTTTAACATTTTGCTCACTTCTAACCAAACTCTCATTTACATTTTTCCGCTCCACACAATGAGAAAAACTCAACCGGATGATTTATCTCCCCCACTCTTTGATTTATGACCCATAGCCCCTCAATCACTCGAGGATAATTCCTGGGTAGGAAACACAGATTAACGTCAACCCATGGAAGTTCTGTTTAAGCTCACACATGAATCCCATGTAAATCCTAAAAATAATGGTTGCTCAATAGTTTAACTTGAACAGTTAAGCACAAAATGATAACAGTGTCAGAATGTATGCTCATTTAAAAATATGAATGAAATTTGAGCATTTGAACAATGAAGATCTCTCAAAACAACGATATTGAATGAATGATTTGAAATCAAGAGAATTGTTTTGAGAATCTGACAATGTATCAATCAGATCAAATAAAATGTTTAGGGTATCAAAGAATTGGATATTTTGTTTATATGAACAAATATAAACAATTTAGCAGTGAGAGCACAAATTTCGAATGATGAATGATGCTCAACAATATTTGAAAGCAAACGGGGGTATTACCATCGAAAAATTTGTTCGTTATGAGACATGGTAATAACAATTTCAAATTAAGTACCGAACCAGTGTGTGTGAATACTTTACAGTATATAGACAAGATAATACGCAAGTATTGATCTTTGGAAACACACGGTCGATTAAACATTAATGCTCAATAATTGAAAAACATTTAAAAGCACACTTCTAAATTCATAAAATCTTTTGAGAATCAGAAGTGGTTTGAACATTTCAGAAACCGTTTTTCATGCTTGAAAGTTGTTCTTCTTTCAAACAATCAGAGATCTAGATCAGAAGATACTTACCTTTTAGGATCCCCCACAAATCATGATAAAATGATTTAGGTCTATTAAGCTCCCCCTGGATATTTACAAAATATCCATATCTTTAAACATTAAAGAACGGGTCCTGATGTGTCATATGATCAGAAGCCACAGTCTTGACACTTAAGTTCGGGTTTTGAAATGTTTTGTTCAAAAGCCATTGTTCTTTAAACTTTGAAGCACGAGTCCTAGACTGTTTTGTCTAGAAGTCAGTGACTTATACTTTGAAGTTCGAGTCCTGAGTTGATTTATTCAGAAGTCAAACATCTTGCTCCCCCTAAACCTGTGGTACCTGCGAAACAAATTTAACAGGTTTTTGTACCCACTGGTATTTGGGTCCTGGTATGTTAGATTTAGGAATCCACTTCTCATTAGACTTATATCTTTTAAATCCAGAATTCTGAGAAGTAATTCTGTAAGAACCGTACCAGTTATGAGCAGTTTCTTTCTGAACAAAGTCATTTTCTCCACAGTTAGAACAACAGATCTTCCTTTGAGCAATCCTGATCAGATGATTAGTCGAGTAATATATATCAGAATTACCAAAAGATTTACCATTATGTGTTCTGTTCTTTTTGGCTTTGGATGTGGAATTGAATGATTTGTCATTCTTCTTCTCTTCATCAGAAGAACTCTTCACTCTCCAGACCATCTGATTTTTCTTAGATTGCTTTCCAAGAGATTTTACATAAAAGCTCGTTGAACCATCAACAGATTTATAATAAAATAGATTTGATGGTCTGATCTGTTTGATTTGACAGTTTGTGATTTGACACTTTTGTTTTTCAAAACATTTTTATCATGAATAGAACTTGAAGCAGTTTTAAATGAGCAAACTGATTCGGTTGAATTGTCAACTGGTGATTGATTGATCACATCAGCACAAACTTTTTCTGACAAATCAACATTTGCAGCTTCTAAGTTCTTTATCTTTTCAGATAAAATATTTCTTTCAGAAGTTAATGTGTCAAACTTTTGTTTCAAATCAGATCTGGCCTTCAGTTCTTTTTGGTAATCTGATGACAAAGCAGTTAATTTGGATGTGAGCTTAGATATTTCGGATTCAAAATGTAAACGTTCTTGCTCAAAATCTTTTTGTAAGTTCTTGGTTTTATCAGAAATTTCATTGAAGATCCCAACATTTCTCTTTTCAGATTTCTTCTTTTCAATCTCTGAAGACTTTTTGTTTTCTTGAAAAGCTTTTCTTTCTTTCTCGAGTAAGTCTTGTAGAATAGAGATCTGTTTGGGAAATTCAGAATTTTTATCTTCAAGAACTTTTCTTTCTTTGGCAAAAGTGTCTCTTTCAGTGATTATTATCTTTTCGAATTCAGACACTTGCTTAGAAAGTTTAACACATCTCAGCTCCAAATCCTTTTTCTCTTGTATAGTTTTCTTTGAAAATTCAGATGACTGTTGAGTAGAAGATGTCTTCACATTTGATTTTTCTTTTTCTGCTTGGAGGCTTGTTTTCAGTTCAGCATTCTTCTTCTCCAACGCAGATATCTGATCTTCAAAAGCCTTAAACTTCTGTTGAAGCTTAACTGACTCACCTTTCAGCTCCGATGATTTTTGTTCAGTCGTCTTCAATTGGCTTTGAAGTTTCTTAATTATGGACTCTTTGACTTTGATTGCTCTTTCAACAGACTGAATGGCATATTCTTTTATTTCAATCATTTTCTCTCCATCTTTAATTTTTATCTCTTTTTCTCTAATTTCCTTCTCTCTTGCGCTGATGATACCTGCATAATCAGATTTAGCAATATCAGTACATTTTGCACAAACAGGAGTTTTATCAGAATTTGACAAATTTAGCTTTAACTCCTAAATCTGTTTAAGAAGCTTTGAATTCTGATTTTTCAGATTGTCTCTTTCTGCTTCTATTTTTGGTATCTCAGGCATGTACAATACAGCCATATCTCTAGCTGATAGTACAGTATTTCCCTTCTCATCTGTGTTTGGCATCTTGAATGAAAGATGAGCTTGATTGATATGATCGTTCCTAAACAATTCATAGCAGTTGACTAAAAGTCAAACTTAGAAAAATAATCTCAAAAAAAATTCAGAAATTTTTCTATCTTTGAAACTCGCAAGTCACTGAAACTCGCTAAGCACTGAACTCGCTAAGAACTGTTCACTTAGAAACTCGCTAGTAGTTGTTAGCATGAAACTAGAACTCGCATGACGTTGGTAGCGCGAAACTAGAAACTCTCTAGACGCTGGTAGCGCGAAACACAAAATTCGCTAGACGTTGTTAGCGCGAAAGTAGAAACTCATAAGTAATTGTTAGCGCGAAACTCACAGAACTCGCTAGATGCTGTTAGCGAGAAACTCAGAACTCGCTAGACGTTATTAGCACGTTTCTACACTTAGAATATTTTTCTAGCGCGTTATTAGCACGTTATTAGCACGTTTCTAAAACTCGCAGACCTCTGTTAGCGCGTTTGTCAAGAACTCGCAGATAACTTGAACTACTCGACCAAAACTCGCAAACTTTGTCTTGCGTGTTTTTGAAACTCGCAAGCCACTATCTGCGCGTTTCTGACCAAAAATGAAATCCTTTGGCTTCCGAGTTCTTCAGCATGACTCTTGCGCATTTCGCAGATCTTGCACGTTCTTGGGTTTTCTTGCGCGTTTTGACAGTTATGATCACGAATTCGATTCAAATCGATTAAATCCTCAAAATTAATTCTTGAAATTTCACCAATATACTCGAAATGCATATTAGAACACTTTTCTAACCAACAAATCTATGTAGAAAACTTGAAATTACAGTGCATTGATCAACATAGAGACTCTGTGTTCGTGTTTTCAAGAAAATCTGCAAAAACTCAAAATTCAAACGATACAGTGATTAAATTGTGAAATTGTGTGAATACAAAGTGTATAGAATCACAAATCGATTGACATTAATCCATTTTTACACACTAATTTCAACAAGTCAATGAAAATTGTGATCAAACAGTGAGTTTCCAGAAAACGAGTTCGTGAAAACCAAAAATCCAAAAATTGAATTAAGTTTTGTTATTTAATCTTTTTGAATCGGTTTGGTTTGCTCTGATACCAATTGAAAACGTATTTCCCAATTCAAATCAAGCAATCTCAAGATCAATGTTTGATAATATCAAGATCTTAGAGAGAGAGTAGAGAGAGAAAGTAACAATCGTATTATCACAAGTATTGATATTACAATATGAACTCCTTGTTACATGATTAACAAAGCTAACACTATTTATACCAAGGAACTAAAACTACAAGCTTAAACACAAACATTAAGATTGACTTATCTAGACTTTGACATTGTTGACTTTTCTTGACTTGACTTTTCACACTAAATCTTGGATACAATTTTATACACTAACACATTGTAATTGTCATACATATATCAATATACGAGTTGTGACTTTCTCTCACTACTCTCTCTCTCTAGAACATAACTGTCATATCTTAAATCTTGATTTAGATTGTTTGATTGTGCTTGAATATTGGGATCATTCATTTTCAAACTTCTTATATCTCCTCCCCCTAAAAGATATAACAGTGTAATTCACTAACTCCCCCTCAAATTAAAAAAACTTCTTGAAAAGATGTTATCTTTTACGCATCCTTTACAAGAAAAACATTTGAGATCGGGTTCTGAACTAAAATATTCAGAAACCATGATTACATATTCTCCGATGAGAATAGTAATATTCAATTTAACCACTGAAGAACGAATACTGATCTAATGTAACCAGAAACCATAGTTCGTTGAGTTTGAAGTCTGAGTCCTGATATGTACATGATCAGAAGTCATAGTTCTTTGACATTTATGTCCGGGTTTTGAACTGCTTTGTTCAAAAGCCATTGTTCTTTCTCCCTCTTAAACCTTGGGTGCCTGCAACATAGATTCAGCTTTTGGTACCCACTGGTATTTGGGTCCTGATGTGTTAGTTGCAGTTCTTTTAGAGGAAATGTATTAAGAACCATACCAGCTATTTTCATAATTTTTGTTAACAAAATCATTTGAACACAATGGGAACAACTAATTTTCTTTTGAGTTAACCTGATCAATTGATTGATAGTGTAAATGAGATCAGGTTTGCCAAAAGTTTTACCTTTCGAAGCATAGATTCTTTTAGCATTTGGTGTATGCACAAATGATTTTTGTTCCTTCTTCTCCTCCGAGGAACCTTTCACTATCCAAATCCATTTATCTTTTTCTATCTCATCTATCCTTCTCCAAAACCTTTTCTTCTGAGACTTATTCTTCTTTATGTTACCTGAACCATCAACATTTTTGTCATAGAAAAGATTAGAAGGACAGATCTGATCTTTAGATATAGAAGTAAGACTATCATCTGAATCAAATAAAGGGTTATTAGAAACATTTGTAAAACGTGAACTTGAAGTTGTTTTGAATAAACATTCTGAATCAGCTTGATCATCTCTCGGAGATTGGATAATTGATTCTGGAGTCTTTGACTCAGTCAACTTCACCATGAAAATTATCTCTTCAAGTTCCTTTATCTTTGAAGACAAACTGTTTCTTTTCTTTGTCATCAGATCAAACTTCTTATGCAATTCAGCTTTAGCATTCTTCTCCTTCATAATATTTTGTGGCCCAAGAATTACTAGCATAAATACATACAGATTTACACAAAACACTTTTGTTTATTTAATCACACAGATTACATCATGTCATATACCTATTTGTGATAATCCTTTCAATACAGAGTGTTTGTGTATGTTTTCACGGTGTGCAACTATGTGTTCTATCTCTCTCAACAATTACAACCACAACTACTACAAAGACTTCAACTTCTCTAACATCTCCTACAACTAACACAAAGACTTGCTTATATATAGGTCAACATGACCAAGCAAGGTCAAACCTTCAAAGCACAATTACAAGACACACTCACACTTACAACAAATACAATAAAGACCCTTTTTTAATCTTGAATACAATTTCAGTCTAACAATCTCCCCCTTTGGATTCAAGATTAAAAAAAAAATTGGCAATAATCTTCAGGTCTTCTTTTCTTCAGAATTGTCTTCAGCTTTCAGCTTTTGCTCTTCCATAACTTTGATATCTTTAACAATTTGTATGATCTTTGACAATTCTTCAAACTTGTCTCTTCCTTTGAATTAACTTTTGAATACTCTGAATAGTCACCTTTACTTTCAAACTCTGACTTTCTTTTACTATCTCTTTGACAAGCTTTCTTTAACCTTTGACTTTGATCATCTGGAAAATAGTTATCTCGTATCTCGCCTGCAATCTTTAAAACTTCAATCTGATCTTGAACTTTGATTATTCTCCCCCTTTTTAATGATTTGTAAGAATCAAAATCATTAAAACACTTCAAGGTTAGCTCTGTCGTTGAATGATCTCCCCCATATAACCAATGAGTACAGTCTTCATGAGATTTCATCTCCCCCTTATGAAAAATATGAAAACAATCTGACATCTGGTCTGAATTAGCCTTTGATTCACAAATGTATTCATCTGAATCTTTTCAAATTCAAACGAATATGAGTTGTAACCCTGAATCAACAAATGAAACAGTTAGAAATGCCTGTCAGTAACACTAAGTTACTGTGTACAACGAATGTACAATTTAAGGAGCTGGTTAAATGTTGACTCCCCAGGACTTCCATTCAATCATTGAAAAACACAAGGTAATTCTATGAATGTTATGACAGAAAAACAAATTCTCTGTGTTCTCGTGCTTGTGTTTGGAAGAATTAGCACAATGATTGTGTTTCATAAGGCTCAAAGTATGTAAATCACTGAGACAACAATGATTGTACATAGACTCAATGTGCATGAGAAAGGGTCGAATGTGGGGAAATTTTCCTTCTTTTTCAATATCGGTATCTTCCAAGAGAAGATCCAATAGATTATGTGTTGCTTCCCCAGAAAATGTGAAACATTCTCTTTTTAAGAAAAGAATGAGTAGCTGGTGGGGTTGTATGCAAGAGATGGCATGGGCTATTTGCCTATTTCAATGATGGTCACCAAAGAAATGTGAACCAATCAGTAATGCGGCTGCCCGGTTCAGAAAGATGTTTGGTGCAGAGTTCTGATATTCTTTTAACTCTGTTCGCACACCCTCTTTCTTTTAAACATATAAGCTCACATCTAACCAATCTCTCATTTCCATTTTACCTCAGCTCACTCCCACACTCAATTCTTTTAGACCCCTCTCCCCTCAATCACTCAAAGGATTTTTCCGGGGTAGGAAACACCGGTTATCGTGAATCCATGGAAGATCTCTTAAGCACTCACACTGAATCCCATGTTCCTAAAAGTACATGCTAGTCAATGATTTTCTTGATATGTAAAGCACAAGAAATCATATGTCAGTGTATGTATGCTCATCAAAAATCAGAAATGAAATTTGAGCATTTTTAAACATTTAAGATTTCTCAAAACTTTATATGAATGAATAATCAAGAAAGAATAGAAATGTTTTGAGAATATAACAATGATTAAGATCAGATCAAATTATCATGAAGAAAAAAAATATGGGAAATCAAAGACGTATGTTGTTTATATGAACAATATATAAACATATTATCAATGAAAGCACATTAAAAATGAAATGACGTTTGATTCAAACAACAGTGAATAGCAAATAACGGGAGTATTACCATAGAAAGATATAACTTTTGATACATGGTAATAACAAAATCAAAAGAATGTACTGAACCAGTGTGTGTATGAATACTTGAGAAAGTATATAGAAAAGAAAATACACAAGTATTATTCTTTAAAGAACACATGGTCAGATAGACAGCTACGTATCCAAAAATCATTTAAAATTCATACTTCTCAAATAATAAAGAACAATTTAAGATTGTGAAGTGGTTTGAACATTTTAAAAACATTTTTCACAAGTGAAAGTTGTTCTTCTTTCACAAGTGTTAGAGTATAAGGATTAGAAATTTATACCTGTACTGCATAATCCATAACTCCCCCTGGAATGAATATAACAGTGAAAGCATCCTTGACAAACAATAGATATCCTCCCCCTTGATATCTGAGACAGTCAACATATCAGAAAAATATAACAATATAGTTTCTAAACACTCTTTCAAACGAAAAACTTCCTGAAAAGATATAATCATGAAAGCATCCTTCAGAAGAAAACATTTGAATACGGGTTTTGTACTGAATTGTCCAAAAGCCATTGTCACATAAAATATCCTGCAAGAAACTGATTTTGGTAATCATTATAAAAATGATTCCGCTTTAGTCAGTCAGCATTTGATGAAATATCTAAGATATATTCAAATAAACATAAGACTAGAAAAACTCCCCCAAGAATCACGAAGTGGCGTTTAACATACCAAGTTTTCTAACTCAAAAGTTAAACCTCTTCTCATCCAACGGCTTGGTGAAAAGGTCAGCCAACTGGTAGTCTGTAGTCACGAAGTGCATCTCGATATCGCCCTTCTCGACATGATCCTTTATAAAATGATAACGCACGTCGATGTGTTTCGTCTTGGAATGTTGTACTAGATTAGCTGTTATCGTAATGGCACTCTTGGAGTCGCAGTAGATAGGGACTCGTTGGTAAGTATATCCAAAATCTTTTAACTGTGTTCTCATCCAGAGGACTTGTGAACAGCAGCTTGCGGCAGCTATATATTCAGCCTCGGCAGTGGATGTAGAAACACAATTTTGTTTCTTAGACGTCCAGCTAACCAACTTATCACCTAAGAACTGACATCAACCAGAGGTGCTCTTTCTATCCAGCTTACATTTTGCATGATCAGCATCTGTATAGGCGGTTAGATCAAAAGACGAACCCTTAGGATACCAAAGGCCTAACTCGGTAGTACCTTTAAGATACCTAAGAATTCGTTTAACAGCGACGAGGTGTGATTCCTTCGGGTTGGCCTGATATCTAGCACAAAAATATGTAGCAAACATAATATTCGGTCTACTCGCAGTTAAGTACAGCAGTGAACCAATCATGCTACGGTACACTTTTTGATCTACTGATTTGCCAGAAAGATCTGTATCCAAAAGTGTTCCCGTTGCCATCGGTGTTTTCATCACTTAACTGTCAGTCATGTTAAATTTCTTTAAAATATCTCGAATATATTTTGATTGATTAATGAAAATGCCTTCGGGTAACTGTTTCACTTGAAGACCAAGGAAAAAATTCAGTTCGCCCATCATTGACATTTCAAAGCGAGATTCCATTATTCTTGAAAAGTTTTTACAAAACCTTGGATTTGTAGAACCGAAAATTATGTCATCTACATAGATCTGTATTAGAATCATACCATCACCTTGCTTTTTCAGAAAGAGAGTAGTATCAATTGTACCTTTCTTGAATCCTGAAGCGAGTAAGAATTGTGTTAGAGTATCGTACCAAGCTCTTGGTGCCTGTTTGAGTCCATATAAGGCTTTGTCTAAGACATAGACATGATCAGGGTTCTTTGGATCAACAAATCCTTCTGGTTGAGCAACTTATACTTCTTCATGCAATATCCCATTCAAAAATGCAGATTTTACGTCCATTTGAAAGACCGTAAAATTTTTGTGAGTTGTATATGACAAGAAGATTCGTATAGCTTCCAGTCGTGCCACAGGAGCAAAAGTTTTTTCATAATCAATCCCCTCCTGTTGACAATAACCCTTTGCAACAAGACGAGCTTTGTTTCGAACTACAACTCCAGATTCGTCTCTCTTATTTCTGAAAACCCATTTTGTTCCAATAACAGATTTTCCTTCTGGAAGTGGTATGAGTCGCCAAACTTTGTTCCTCTCAAATTGCAAAAGTTCATCTTGCATCTCCAGTATCCAATCTGGATTACGCAAGGCTTCTGAAGCTTTCTTCGGTTCGAGGGAACTTAAAAAGCTTGAATATAGACAAAAATTAGCAGATGCTGCCCTCGTTTGTACACCAGACTGTGCATTACAAATAATATTATGAAGTGGGTGAGCTCGTGTCCATCTCATAGTACTTGGAAGTGAATGAACATCATCTTGAGTATTATCTTCCTCATATTCATCATAGACTGCAGGTAAGTCTTGATCAACCCCAGATGTGCTCGGAACATCTTGTACAACCTTTTCTGAAGTAAAAATTTCCGGAGCAATAGAAGAAGTGCTCAGGACTTCTGTTCCAGAATTTGAATCTGCATGCACAGAATCAACATTAGTACCTTCAGAAGATATATGTGTAGATGTACCTGATGAGGTTGGTATTGTGACATTGTCAGAAGGTCCTGGAATGTCTTCTATTATAACCGGAACCTCTGAAGTTGATGCGGATATGCTTGATTTTTCGAAATCTGCACAGATATCCATAAAAGCATAAAAATAATAAGTCTAATTCAGATGTAACTTTATTTGGATCAGAAGACTTAGTCTGTTTGATTGCGGGTTCTATTCCGTCTTGAATAGAAACGTTCTGCTTAAGCTTGAGTTTTGAACTGCTGTGTTCAGAAGTCAACTTTGATGATTCATCGAAAGACACATTAATGCTCTCCATGATCGTCTTGGTTCGTCTATTGTAGACCCGATAGGCTTTAGACAATAACGAATAACCAATGAAATATCCTTCGTCAGCCTTCTTGTCAAATTTTCCAAGATTGTCGCGATCATTGAGAATATAACACCTGCAACCAAAAGTACGAAAAAATTTAATATTCGGTTTTCGACGATTAAAAAGTTCATACGCTGTCTTTCTATGTCTTTTGATGACAATCGTGCGGTTTTGTATGAAACACGCAGTGGCTACGGCTTCAGCCCACAGAAACATTGGCAACTCAGAATAAGCTAACATTGTCCTCGTAGCTTCCACCAGTGTTTGATTCTTCCTTTCAACTACGCCGTTTTGCTGAGGAGTGTAGGCAGCAGAAAAGTTGTGAGAGATCCCAACATATATGAGATAACTTTGAAGCTTTTCATTCTTGAATTTCGTGCCATTGTCACTTCTCAAAGATTGAATCGGCAATTGTAGTCGAACCTGGATTTTCTTGATGAACGCAATGATCAGCTCTGTTGCATCTTATTTGTTCCTTAGAAATTCCAGCCAAGTATATCTGGAGTACTCATCTATCATGACCAAAATATATCTCTTGCCGTTGATAGAGTGAGTCCTCATCGGGCCGCAAAGATCCATATGTATTAATTCAAGAGGTGTTGAGGATGAGAATTTTGTCTTTGCTTTATGACAGCTTCGCTTCATCTTTCCCATTTCACAAGCAGGACAAAGAGAATTCTTCTCAAACCTTAGTTCAGGTAGACCTTTGACAATACCTTGTCTCGCCAATTGATTTATCGCATCAAAGTTTTGATGAGACAAACGCCGATGCCATATCCAACTTTCAGCTCGTGAAGCTTTTGCGATCAGACAAACAGATCTTGATGCAGAAAGAGTTGGAAAATTCACAGAATAAAGATTTGCATTCCACTTAGCTTTAAAAACTGCACGACCATCTTTATCTTCAATATAACAGCATTTATAAGTAAACCGAACTTGGAATTTACTATCGCAGAACTGACTTGTGCTAAAAAGATTATGATCAATTCCTTCTACGTATAGTACTCTCTTGATCGTCACGATGCCATTTTTTAAAGATCCGTCTCCTCTAATATGTCCAGTAAGCTCAGAATTTGCATAACTTACAGTACCGGCAGGTTCCTCAACATAATTGTGAAGTAGATGCTTAAATCCTGTCATATGACGCGAGCATCCTGAATCTATATACCATGTATGTGAGGCCTGCAAAAAAGAGCAAATTACTTCTGCTTAGGTACCCATATCCAGATGGGTCCTTTCTTGTTAGCTTTTTGTAGTATATCAATATCATTTACCTTAGCCTTAATTCGCCACTCATAGCGAGGCTTAGGTACCCATTTCCATGTCATTTTCACATTAAGCTCATGAAATCTTTTCTTTTTAGAAAAATGATCAATCTTAGCATGAAAAACTTTAGCCTGATGTGTTAAGGATTTGGAAACTGATTTGACAATAGATGTTTTTCTGGCAACTTTAGATTTAGAATAAATGGAAGGAATGATAAATGCATTATCATGACAGTGTTTGTAGATAAAATTCTTACGTGCAAATGTCAAAAGCTTAGATTTATCCACTGAAGTACAATCATTCATACAACTTTGACATTTGGAAACGTTTGAATTTTTACAAATCAAACTATCACTATCACTGATACTACATTTATGTTTATCAACTTTATTTTCTTCCACATTCTTCATCCATTCTCCTTTATCATTCTGCCTTTTTATATCTGAAACAGGAAATAGAATCTTGTTAGCGTTCTTTGTAGAAGATGATTTTGATTTTGAAGTACAAGAAGCTTCTCCCTTTTCAAAAATACTCGGAGGATATTCAGGAGTAGTAGTATAAACAACTGAAGTTTTAGAATTAATAGTTTCAAACTCTGGATTAGAATGAACATTCCAGTTTGGAGACTCAAACATCTTTTTCTCTTTTAGATTTTGTTTAAACAAATCATCTTTTAAAATAGTTAACTCTCTAGAGAGTTCTTTGTTTTCTTCAGAAGACTTGTCAAGTTTGAATTTGAGATCAATGTTCTCATCTTCTAACTCTTCAATTGTCTTTTGAAGATCTGTGATTTGTTTCTCAAAGACAGATGCTTGATTCACCTCTGAGTTTGATTCCATCTTTTCTAGTATAGGAACAGGATCTGAAGCATTCATCATTTCTGTAAAAATCTCCTCAGTCATAATTTTTGAAAAATCAGAATTAAGGTTTTGAATCATGATATTTTCATCTTTTGATTCTTTTAAGGAATTAGAAGTGAATGAATCAGATAAAGGAATTTGATTCTCAACATCAGTTTCTGAATCAGATTCATCATACTGACACTGAGATTCAATACTATTTGCCTCAACCTTGGCTGACTCTGTTGGTAAACAAGGAGAAAATAGTGAAGAAAATTCACTAAATTCGGGCTTTCTTGTTTTGTAACTTTCGTTCAAATCTTTATAAGCAAAACCAACAAATTTAAAACTTGAAATTGAATCAGCACAAGATGAAATGTCATCATCATTCACAACATTACCTTTAAGAAAAGTAACAAGAGTATCACGAATATCAGGTTTTGTAGGAGTAGAGCCCATCTTATCAAAATTATACAAATTTTCTGGTGCTCTTTTCAAAACATTATTTGCTTCAAAACCCAAACCTTTTTTAACATCCTAAAATCGGACATCTTGGAGTTTGTTAGTTAAAAGATTTAATGTTTGATCAGTTTGTCCTCTTTTCAGATTTAAATCCTCCAGATGTTTGATTTTACAATATGCCTCGTTTCTTTCTTGAAAACATGCTTCAAATTTGATTTTAAATTCACCTTTTTCAGCATTTAAATTTACAAGATCTCTTTCAAGCTCAGATATTTTTGATTTTAAAACATCTTTGTCCTTTTTCAAAATCTCTTTCTCAGATTCTTTCTCCTTAACAACATCTTTCAACATTGCATTTTCATCACGAAAATTCAACATTGTTTGTCTTTCATGACTAAGTTTGACTTTCAAAATTTCAAACTATTCTTTCATAAATTGAACCTGAGCTTTTAAAGATTGAACAAGTTCATTTTTAAACAAAGTACGTACCTCAGAACCACAGTCGGAATGATCAGAAGATGATTCAGTGTCCTCATCCACCTTGGCCATCATACACACCTGAGTAAAGTGTGCGCTTTCATCATCAGAACTCTTGTAGAACCAATTTTCCTCTTCTGCCATTAAGTTTTGACCATCTTCCACCTTCTTTGTAATCCGAGCATAGTATTCTGAATTCTTTGTTCGCTTGAACTTGCAGTCTTTGGAAAAATGACCTGGTTTTCCACAGTTATAGCATCGTCCATAATTCGGCTCAGACTCTTCTTTCTTATCTTCTCTCTTCTCTTCTATCTTTTCATCTCTTTTCTCTCCTCTTTTCTCAAACTTCTTTTCAGACCTTGGTTTGTACTTGTCTTTCTTGTAACTCTCATATTTCGGCTTTGAGAATCTGTTCTTACCAAAGGTTTTCTGAAACTGCTTTGTTAGGAGAGCCAGATTTTCAGCAAATCGTTGAATATCCTCATCTGAATTTTCTTCAACTTCAGTAGAAGATTCATCAGTACTTGAATCAGTGACTTCAGTGAGGAGAGCTTTGGATTTCCTTGACTTTGTCTTATAAGAAGAACTGGACTTGAAACTTGACCCTTTCTTTCGTTCAGACATTAGGACTAGAGAATCCTTGACCATCTTCTTTTCAGCACTCAGCTGCTTTACTTCATCCTCATGCTGAGACAAAGTTGTGAAGATATCATTTACTTCTTCTTGAGCCATGTCCTTAGTCATATGAATGTTGATAGCATAGCTTTTCCACTCTGGGTTCAAGCTCTTAAGGAACTTATAGTTGATCTCTGATACTGACTTGTTCATTTCATTTCTTCTTAAGTCATTCAGAATCACATTAAAACGAGTGTATGTCTCCAACAAAGTCTCTCCTTCTTTTGCATGGAAGCCTTCATACGCATTTATACTTTGATTCAGCTTTGTCTGAATTGACTTCTTAGTTCCCTGAAACTGTCTCTCCAGTTCATCCCATAAAGATTTTGCAGATTCCCTACTATCTACGCGATTGTAGATGTCATTAGGGATTGCCATGGTGAGATAGATAAGTTCCTCTTCATCTATATTATGTCTTGCCTTTTCTGTTTCACTGAAGTATACATATGGCTTTGGCACATATCTGTCAGGAATTTCTGGAGATGTAGCTGAAGCTGCTTGTCTAGGTACATGCGTTTTTGGCTCAATTGGACCATTTATGATAGAATCCATATAATCTTTGTTCTTAAGATTCAAGAACTGAGTCATCCTTTTCTTCCATTGTGAGTATTCTCTGATAGACAAGACCGGCGGCTTCAGATGAGATCCCATAGAGAGTAATTCATTCGCCATGATTGAAATATGTATAAACCTACACAAGATGAAAAATATTAGCTAGTAAAGATCTTTAAATCCAACAAATCAAGAAAAATCGAAAATAAAATTCAAGTATAACACTGTATGTAGCGCAAGATAGAAGATTGCGTGAACAGGCTGTAGCGCAAACTACACTTTTCGTAAGAAGAATATTGCGCAAACCTTACTTTGCATAACCAATGTTTTACGCAAACCTGACTTTGCGTGTCTAGTGTGTTACGCAAACTTGACTTTGCGTGTCTAGTGTGTTACGCAAACTTGACTTTGCGTGTCTAGTGTGTTACGCAAACTTGACTTTGCGTGTCTAGTGTGTTACGCAATCTTGACTTTGCGTGTCTAGTGTGTTACGCAAACTTGACTTTGCGTAACCCGAGTGTGACGCAAACCCCGACTTCTCATGAACTACTAACAATCACTTGCGCAAACACCAAATCTAACTATCACTTGTGCAAACATCAAATCTAACTATCACTTGCGCAAACCAAGGTTTTCGCTACTCATTGAAGACGCAAAGCTCAACTTGCGTTTGTTGTTCAGAACCACGATGAATTTCTTGAAGAACTAGCGCAAACCGAGATGAACTTGTGCAAACGTATGATGAACTTGCGCAAACTTTGGATCTCACGCAAATCTTCAAAAACGAACAAATCTTCACCAAAAATCACTTTAGACCTCGAATATCGATCTGAAAACTTGACAATTCACTCACCTACACATCTAGAATCTAAATTTGACAAGGAATTTCGATTAAAAACACACAAATTTACAAATTGATTCAAGAACAGTGCGTAGAACTCGTGAATAAAACTCAACCAAAAATCGAAATTAAAACTCAATCACAGTGCAATTCACAAATCAAAACACACATAATTTATCGAAAATGATAAACGAACACAAATCAATCAATTTCAACTCGAAATTTTCACTAAAATTCAAAATTGATTCTGACTTTGGTGAACAGTGACGACGAATAGTGCCGACTCAAAATTTTCTTGATTTCAAAATGGATTTGGCTCTGATACCAATTGTGGCCCAAGAATTACTAGCATAAACACATACAGATTTACACAAAACACTTTTGTTTATTTAATCACACAAATTACATCATGTCATATACCTATTTGTGATAATCCTTTCAATACAGAGTGTTTGTGTGTGTTTTCACGGTGTGCAACTATGTGTTCTATCTCTCTCAACAATTACAACCACAACTACTACAAAGACTTCAACTTCTCTAACATCTCCTACAACTAACACAAAGACTTTCTTATATATAGGTCAACATGACCAAGCAAGGTCAAACCTTCAAAGCACAATTACAAGACACACTCACACTTACAGCAAATAAAATAAAGACCCTTATTTAATCTTGAATACAATTTCAGTCTGACATATTTGTTGACAGCTCAGATAGTTTCTTATTTAGATTTTCTATCTCAGTCTCAAACATTTTCTTTTCTTCTTCAAAGTCTTTCTTTACACTCTTTTGCTCAATCTTCTTCTTTTCTTTTTCAAACTTTTCTCTTTCCAAGATAATTACTTTCTCGAAGTCTGAAACTTGTTGAGAAAACTTTATGCATTTCAGCTCCACTGATTTCTTCTCTTCAAAAGATTTTCTGGAAAATTCAGAAAACTTCTTAGCAAATTCTTTTCTTTCTTTTTCACTCTTCTTTTCATTTTTAGAGATCTTTTCTTTTAGTTCACTAATCTTCTTCTGAAGCTCAGCATTATCTCTTTCAATTTCCTTTCTCTTCTTCTCAATCTTCTTCATCTCATCTTGGGCTTTTGTGTTGTCTTTCTCTTGGGTTGCTTTTTCTTTCATCATGTTGATTTCAACCTCAAGACTGAAAACTTTATCTTTCAAAGAATCTCTTTCAACAAAAATTTGAGAATTCATCTTTTTCAGCCCATCAGATGTCTCACTAGAAATGTTTGATCTTCTTGTCAGTTCATCTATCTCTCTTTGCATTGATTCCTTCTTGAACCAGCTTGAGCTAGAATTAAGACTTTCAGATCTTTTCAGCTTTGCTTGCAGATTTGAAATCTCTTTCTCTTTTGATTGAATGATTCCCGCGAAATCAATTTTGGAATTAGTAATACATACTAAGCAAACAAAATCTTTCTCTAGATCTTTATCATTTTTCAGTTTGTTAATCTGATCTAGAAGGTATGAGTTCTGAATCTTCAAATTCTTGTTCTCAGCTTCCAATGCTGGAATCTCTGGCATATAGGCTAAAGCACAATCTCTATTTGTAAGAATCAGATTTCCTTTTTCATCTGTGTATGGCATCTTGAAATTCTGTAAAAATATAACCTAGAAATTATCGTTAGTAAAAATCAGAAACTTTAATCACAGTCAGAAATATGCCTCCCTCCGCAGACTTAGCACGGGGGTCCTGCTACCCGGTTAGCGGGTAGGGTCAAGGGGCAGCGCCCCTAGAGAAATTTTTTTGACAATTAAATCTCATATTGCAGCTTGATATCTAAAAAAATTAGCTAGATATGATCGTTAGTCATAAAATCACTTAAAAATTATTACAATTCAAGAATTTTATGTCTCACAGAATTCGTATAGCACTGACAGCACAAAATTCGCATAAAACACAATTCACATAAGAAAAGAATACGAAATCTTCACTTTTCGCATGAACTCATGTGCGAATTCTGAGCTTTTCGCAGAAGACTAATGTGCGAATTCTTTACAATTCTTAGAAGACTCAGATGCGAATTCCTTGAAATTCGTATGTCTCACAGATGCGAATTCTACACAATTCGTATGTGTCTCTTGTGTGAATCCTTAGCTTTTCATACACTACCTTATGCAAATTCTTCAACCCTACGAATTCTATCCTTAACGTTTTTTTTTATTCTCAGTGATGTGTGAATTCCTTCAGTTCTACGAGTTCATCGTGCGAGTTCTTCAGGACTTCGTGCGAGTTCTTTGAATCTTGAACTTTTTCGACTTAAATCTCACTGATTTCCACCCAAAACTCAAGATTTGGCTCAGAACATTTGCAATCTTGATCAGTTTATCATCGTGAACAACCATGTGGAGTGAATTTCGCTAATAACAAACATAGATGTAGAAATCGAATCTTATCCAGTCTGATGGTTAAATTGATTTCAAACCAGAACAAGAAATGTTCCACTACAATGCATGATTACAGTGAACTCAAATTTACACCAAAATAACCACTAAATCAAAACTTTGATTTCAATGTAACAGGGACGATGAACAGTGACTTTTCTTGAAAAAAAAATCGATTTTTCTGATTAGTCTGTTCTAGCTCTGATACCAAATGTGATCCCAATTACTAGCATACAATTAACACATCAGATTAAGAACACAATCTTATTAACCAAATCAAACAATTACAATAGTCATAGATCTAACAGGTAGTCACAGATCTCATGTATATGTGTGTGTGTTCTAAAGTGTGCAAACTCTCTTACCAATTATGTGTTCCTATCTATGTGCTTATCTAAAAATCTAACAAAGAACCTTGCTATTTATACCTGGTCAACATGACCTATAGCATGTCAACCCTTTTAAAAACAAATACAAAACACACCATACACTTTCTAACAATTACATTTTAGACCCTCTATTTAATCTTGAATACAATTCTAGTCTAACAATTCTTATTGTCAAGAACACGTAGAAAGAAGAATGTTTATGTTGTTTGTGTCCTGCGAGTTTTTGTTTAAAACGTGCAAGATTTGTTCTACAGGAAGTGAAAACATGCACAAAGATGCTTGCGAGTTTTGATTTTTGTTTTCAGTGTTATGCGAGTTTTGTGATCTGCGAGTTCTCTAATTCTGCGAGTTTACATTTTGCGTGAAGTTAAGTTGTCAAAAAGTTTCTAAGTACAGAACGTGCTAAGGCATTGAGAGAATCTGAAGCCCAAAATGCACACGACCTTATATACGAGAAGTTCAAATGTACACCCTGTTAGTGTATAATTGTATCCAAGATTTAAGTGTGGAAAGTAAAAAGTCTGTAAAGTCAACAAAGTCAAGTCTGTGTAAAGTCAAGGTTGTTTACCTTGTGATTGTTCATGTTAGTTGACTATATATATGTGTGATAAGCATATGAGTCTTGTAAGTGACAGTGAGTTGAGCGCACATCTTTGTAATCTTGTGACTATCAGTGAGATATACGACTATTTCTCTCTCTATATTCTCTCTCTGTGTTTGAATTGTTTGTATGTTTAATTGATCATGGCTTGAATTGGGAACACACATTTGGTATCAGAGCGAGACCAATTTATTCATATTGTTTGAATTACACTTAGATTTATTTTGATTTCTAGATTCTGAAGAACACGCAAAACGGTTCACTGTTTGATTCAAATTTTGTTTGAAAAATCGTTTTTGATGCAAGATAATGGATCCACAATGTTCGATTTATGTTTTGGAATTGTTAAGATACAGTCTCATTGGATTCAAGATCATCCAATCTGAAGATCGCAATCTTAAGCTAAAGTCGAAACGTCGACTCTCAATATTAAAGTCTATGTCGTTTGTAATAAATGTCAATGTAATTGTTTTAGTTTACTTAGATTTAAATATCTAAGTTATAGTATTGTAATAGTTAGTTTCTAGTATTTAACTTAGTTATTTATTTAGTTAAGTTATTAGTTAGATATAATATCTACTTGTTAGATATTATCTAGTTATATTAGTTTAATATTACAACTTGTTCTTGCAAGTTGTTAGATAGAGTATCTAAGAAGCTTGAGATAATATCATATCAAAAACAACTCTCTAAACAATCATAAAAGATATTATCAGACACACAAAACACACACTTAAGGGTGTAATAGAGAGAAAACAGAGAACACACATCTATAGCTTGAATCAGATCAACCTTGTAACCATTTCTTATAATCAATGCAGGTTGGTAATCATATTGTGTTATTATTCTATAAAGAACTTGATATAAACATAGTATTGTTGTGGAATGACAGAAATGTTTCTTGTATTGATCATGTCACGAAATTCACACTAAATTATAATCAATTTTGGATTTTGTGAGTTTTTGGTTTTTGAAAATATTGAACACTGTGTAAATCGAATCTATGTGATTTTGTTGTTTTTAGTCTAAGTGATGTATTAGAAAAATGTTCTAAATGTCATTTCGATCATTTCTGTCGGTCCACAATGTTTATCAAGTTTTATAGATTAACAACACAATATGATTACCAACCTGTATTGATTAACAGAAATGGTTACAGGATTTATCTATTCAAGCTTGGATGTGTTCTCTGTTTTTTCTCTTTTTCACCTTTTAGTGTGTGTTTTGTGTTCTAGATAATATCTGATTCTCTGAGAGATGAGAGAGTTGTAAGATCTGATATTAGATCTTAGCTTCTTCAACACACTTCCTAAAACCAACTTGCAATATTAAACTAATAATAAACTAACTTTAACTAATATAATATCTAACATTTAGATATTATATATCTAACTAAACTAAACAAAATAACAATAACAATACTTTGACATTTATTACAAATAAATATTAGACTTTAATATCGAGAGTCGACGTTCCGACTTTAGCTTCAGATTGCGATCTTCAGTTTGGATGATCTTTAATCCAATGAGACTGTGGTCTAACAATTTCTGTGCATTTCCAAGTTTTGATTACAGATTTTAAGGATTTTGGATCGAAATCAGAGTGCTAAACTGAAGAACACGCTAGATCTAAACTTCACGCAAGCTTCAAAGGGAAGAACACGCACATCAAAGGAATATGCAGAAAGGAAAAATGCGCACAATGAAGAGTGTTGATGTTATATTGGGTTTTGCAAGTTCTTGGTAGAAACGTGCTAAGTGTTGTATGCGAGAAGTTGAAATGCGCAAATCACATGTTGCAAGTATCAATTTTGATCTGCGAGCTTCCTTGGTTTGCGAAAATGCATTTTGCACGAAGTAAAATTTCAAAAAGTTTCTAAGTATAGAACGCGCACGTAGACATTTGCGAGAATACAAAACTCGCACACTATGCACGCAACATTCTGCATGATCTATAAACTCGCACACTATTGTTTGCGCGAAGTGAAGTTCATTTCTCAGTGTTTTGTGAGTTCTTGTGTTCTGCGAGTTTAAGTGTTTTGCGAGTTTATGCCTTAGAAAAATTTTCATGTGTTGTTCAATTTTGATTTTCAAGTCAAATTTTAATCTGAATATTTTGGGAACGATCATTTGAAGCTTACATTCAATATGTCAGAAAAAAAATTTCTCTAGGGGTTTTGCCCCTTGACCCCACCCGCTAACCGGGTAGCAGGACCCCCGTGCTAAGTCTGCGGAAGGGGACATATTTCTGATAGTGATCATAATTTTCTGATTTTTGACGATCATTTTGATGTAATTTTTTTCAGATATCAAGATGTCTAAAGATGTTTTAGCAGGGAGAGATGTTGCAATCATATACATGCATGAAATACTTGTTATAGAAGCTGAACAGGATAAACTCAAGATTCAGAATTCAAATCTTCTAAATCAGATTCAGGAGTTTAAAGCTAAATTGTTACATTTGGATAAAACTTCTGAATGTGCAAAATGTATTGATCATCAAGGCAAGAGAGAAAGAAATTAAAGATAAAGAAAAAGAAATTGAGGCAAGAGAAAAAGATATTGCTTTAAAAGAAAATATCATCAAGATCAAGGAAAAAGAAGTCGGGATGAAAGAAGATATCATTAAGGCAAATGATAAAGTAATTAAGCTGAAAGAGAAAAAGATATCAAATCTTCAAAGCAAGCTAAAGACAACTGAACAACAGACAGTAGATCTTATAGCTGAATCAGTTGAGCTACACATCAAGTTTAAAGCTTTTGAAGATAAAATATCTGCATTGGAAGCAAAGAATGCTGATTTGATGAAAAATCTCTAAGCAGATAAAGACAAAACAAATCTGGAGAAAGCTTCTACTCAAAAGCTATCTGATCATTCTAAGAAAGTTATCCAAGAGAAAAAGGATCTGGAGCTAAGATGCATTAAACTCTCCAAACAAGTGTCAGAGTTTGAAAAAATCTTAATTACTGAAATAGACACGTTTGTAAAAGAGAGACAAGTTCTTGAAGATAAAGTTATTTAATTTCCCAAACAAATTTCTATTTTACAAAACTTACTTGAGAAAGAATGACAATTTTTTCAGGAAAAGAAAAAGTCTTTTGAATTTGAAAAAAAAAATCTAAAAAGAGAAATGTTGGGATCTTCAAGGAAATATCTGAAAAGAACAAGAACTTGGAGAAAGATTTTGAGCAAGAACATTTAAACTTTGAATCTGAAATATCTAAGCTCACATCCAAGATATATGTTCTATCCTCAGACATTCAGAAAGAACAGATGGCTAGAACTGATTTGAAGAAGAAGTTTGACACACTTTATGATGAAAGAAACATTTTATCTAAAAAGATAAAGGACTTGAAAGCTATAAATGTTGAATTGTCAGAGAAGATTTCAGCTGATGTGATTAGTCAATCACCTTATGACAATTCATCTGAATCAGTTTGTTCTTTTAAAACAGCTTCAAGTTCCATTCATGAAAATGTTTTCAAAAAGAACTGTGTCAAACCAAACATTGTCAAATCAAATCAGATTCGTCCATCTAATCTATTTTATGATTGATAGTTCAGCAAGCTTCTATGTCAAATCTCTTGGAAAGAGTTCTAAGAAAGGACAGATGATGTGGAGAGTGAAAGGTTCTCTTGATGAGAAGAAGAAGGACAAATCATTCGTATCCACAACAAACGCCAAAAAGAACAATGCACATAAAGGTAAATCTTTTGGTAAACCTGATATGTTTTATTCTACTAATCATTTGATCAGGGTTGCTCAAAAGAAAATATGTTGTTCTTACTGTGGAGAGAATGACTTTGTTCAAAGAGAAACTGCTCATCACTGGTACGGATCTTACAGAATAACTTCTCAGAAATATGATTTTAAAATATTTAAATCTATTGAGAAGTGGATTCCTAAATCTAACATACCAATACCCAAATACCAGTGGGTACCAAATCCTATTAAATCTTATTTGCAGGTACCACAGGTTTAGGGGGAGCAGGAACATAGACTTCTGATTACAACAGATCAGAACTCGGGCTTTAATGTCAAAGATATTGACTTCTAAGTACTATAACTTATAACTCAAACTACAATGTTGAAGGACTTTGATTTCTAAACACATCAGTTTAGGACTCGGTCTTCAATGTTTAAGATAAGGATATTTTGCAAATATCCAAGGGGAGCTTAACTGAATATAAATCATTTTATCATAATTTGAGGGGGGAGCTAAAATGTAAGTATCTTCTGATCTGAATCTCTGATTGTTTGAAAGAAGAACAACTTTCAAGCATGAAAAATATTTTCTTAAATGTTCAAACCACTTCTGGTTCTTAAAAGATTTCATGAATTTAGAAGTGTGATTTTTAATTGTTTTTCATTATTGAGCTTTAAAGTTTAACGAACCGTATGTTTCCAAAGATCAATACTTGTGTATTATCTTGTCTATATACTGTCAAGTATTCACACACACCGGTTCAGTACTTCATTTGAATTAGTTATTACCATGTCTCATAACGAAACAATTTTTTGATGGTAATACCCTCTTTGTAATTCAATATTGTTGAGCATAAATCATCATTTCAATCTTTGTGCGCTCATTGCTAAATTGTTTATATTTGTTCATATAAACAAACTGTCAAGTTATTTGATACCCCAACCATTTCACATTCATATCTCATGATATTAATCTAATTGATACATTGTCAGATTCTCAAAACAATTCTCCTTATATCATTTCATTCATTCAATATCCTTGTTTTGAGAGAACTTCAAAGTTCAAATGCTCAAATTTCATTCATATTCTTGATGAGCATACATTTTGACGATGTTATCATATTTGTGCTTAACTGTTGAAGTTAAATTGTTGAGCAACCATTCTTTTTAGGAAAATTACATGAGATCAGTGTGAGAGCTTAAACAGAACTTCCATGGATTCACGTTAACCAGTGTTTCCTACCCAGGAAGTAATGCTAGAGTGATTGAGGGGTGAGGGGTCTTAAATCAAAGAATGGGGGAGATAACTCATCCGATTGAGTTTTTCTCATTGTGTGTGGAGCGGAAAAATGGAAATGAGAGTTTGGTTAGAAGTAAGTTTAATGTTAAAAAAGAAAGAGGGGTTGAGAACAGAGTTAAAAGAATATCAAAACTCTGCACCAACCACTTTTTGAGTCAGGCAACCACATCTACTGATTGGTTCACATTCTTTGGTGACCATCATTGAAACAGGCAGTGAGACCATGCCAACTTTTGCAATTACCCTACCAGCCATTCGTTTCTTTCTCGAAAAAGAAATGTTTCAATTTATTTGGGGACGCAACACATATGCAATCTAGTCTTCACTCGGAAGATTTAGATATTAGAGTAGAAGGAAAGTTTCCCCACCTTCGCACCTCTTTCATGCACACTGAGTCCGTGTAAAACTTGTTGCTGTCTCAACAGTTTACACATTTTGAGCATGAAAAAGCCTAAATAGCTTAAATCATTTCTACACTTTCACGTACACACAAGGAATAAGTTTTCTTGTCATAACATTCATAGAAAATTTCTTTGTGGTTTTTTCAATGATTGAATGGAAGCCCTGGGGGAGTGAACATCTCAAAAACTCCTTTCCAATGTACATTCGTTGTACAAAGTGGCTTCGTGCTACTTACAGGCATTCTAACTATATCATTTGTTGATTCAGGGTTACAATTCCTATTATATCTGAATTTGAAAAGATTCGGGTATATACATTTCATGAATTGACGGATACACATATCAAAAAGAGCAAAGATTGTCATTTCATAAAGGGGGAGATTGTTATTGTATCATAAAGGGGGAAATTATTTTTCAAAGAAAGTGATGACTTGAAATGGTTTTGATGATTTTGTTGCTCACAACTCATCAAAAAGGGGGAGATATTCAGAATTTTCAAGTCAAATCTGAAAGTTTAAGCGAAGTTTGAAAGATTTTCTAAAAAAAGGGAGAAGATAATCTGAAAGTTTCAAGTCAGACGAATGTTGTAATATCAAATGAAAGTTTATCAAAAAGGGGGAGTCATTTATGGAATTTCAAGTCAAATTTCAAAACAAACAGATGATTCAAGAAAGTTTGTTTGCTTAAAGATAGTTCAGAGATCACAGAGATGAAGATACGAGCATTGAAAGATTCCTCAGAGTTGAAAGATGTTTCAAGTTTCAAAAGTTTTAAAGTTTTGTTCAAGACTTGATGACTTTACAAAGCAATTGTGAAAGACTTTTCAAGATTCTTTAAAGGCTGAAAGTTTGAAGATTTCTAGAGCTAGAAAGGAGAAGGTTGTTAGTTGTCAGAGATAAAGATTGAAGAATCAAGAGCTAAAGACTAATGTCAAAAAAAATTTAAATCTTGAATACAAAGGGGGAGATTGTTAGTGTATAATTGTATCCAAGATTTAAGGGTGGAAAGTAAAAAGTCTGTAAAGTCAACAAAGTCAAGTCGGTGTAAAGACAAGGTTGTTTACCTTGTGAGTGTTCATGTTAGTTGACTATATATATGTGTGATAATCATATGAGTGTTGTAAGTGACAGTGTGTTGAGCGCACATCTTTGTAATCTTGAGACTATCAGTGAGATATCCGACAATTTCTCTCTCTATATTCTCTCTCTGTGTTTGAATTGTTTGTGTGTTTAATTGATCATGGCTTGAAATGGGAACTCACATTCCCATTGTTTTGCACGAACCAGAAATGTGCACAAGCCTGTTAGTGCGACGTGAAGTGAACAGTGATCTGCGAGTTTATTTGATCTGCGAGTTTTTGCCTTAGAAAATTTTCTAATCTTTTCAAGTTAATTTTCAAATTTGATTTTCTAGTCAAAATTTTTATCTGCATATTTTGGGAACGATCATTTCAAGCTAAAACTCTATTCAAGATGTCTACAGTTTTATCAGTGAGAGATTGTGCTATCATGTACATGCCGGAGATACCTGTCATAGAAGCTGGACGTGATAGATTGAAGAATCAAAATTCAGTTCTTTTAAAACAGATTCAGGAGTTGAAAGCTAAATTTGTCAATACTGATAAAACTTCTGAATGTGTAAAATGTATTGATCATTCTAAATTTGATTTTTCAGGTATTATCAAGACAAGAGAAAAAGAAATTCAGATGAAAGAAGATATTATTGAGGCTAAAGAGAAAGAAATCACGCTGAAAGAGATAAAGATATATAATCTTCAAAGAAAGCTAAAGACAACTGAACAACATACATCAGAGTTGAAAGCTGAATCAGTTGATCTGCACATCAAGTTTAAAGCTTTTGAAGATCAAATATCTGCATTGGAAGCTAAAAATGTTGATCTGATGAAAAGCCTCCAAGCAGATAAAGACAAAGCAAATCTGGAGAATGCTTCTACTCAAAAGCTATCTGAATTTTCAAAGAAAGTTTCTCAAGAGAAGAAGGATTTAGAGCTAAGATGTTTAAAACTCTCAAAGCAAGTATCCGAATTTGAAAAGATTATTATAACTGAAAGAGATACATTTGCAAAAGAGAGAAAAGCTCTTGAAAACATAGATATGGAACTTCCTAAGCAGATTTCTACATTACAAGACTTACTTGAAAAGGAAAGACAAACCTTTCAAGAAAAGAAGAAGTCTTTTCATGCGAAAAAGAAAATTTTTGAAAAGAAAAATGCTGGGATCTTCAAAGAAATATCTGACAAAAACTAGAACTTAGAAAAAGACTTTGAGCATGAACGTCAAATCTTTGAATCTGAAATATCTAAGCTATCAACAAAGATATATGTTCTATCATCAGACATTCAAAAAGAACAGATGGCAAGAACTGATTTTAAAAAGAAGTTTGACACATTTTCTGAAGAAAGAAACTTGTTAACTGAAAAGATAAAACAACTTGAAGTTGTAAATGTTGAATTATCCGATAAGATTTCAGCTGATGTGATTAGTCAATCACTTTTTGATAATTCAACTAAATCAGATTGTTCTTTCAAAACTGCTTCAAGTTCAATTCATGAAAAAGTTTCCAGAAAGAACAATGTCAAATCAAAAATTGTTAACTCAAATCAGATTCGTCCATCTAACTTGTTCTATGACAAAGCTGTTGATAGTCCAACAAGCTTTTATGTAAAATCTCTTGAGAAGATTTTTTCAAAGAAAAGTCAGATGGTCTGGAGAGTGAAAGGTTCTCCGGATGACAAGAAGAAGAAGAACAAATCATTAGCTTCCACATCAAATGCCAAGTAGAACAGAGCTCATAAAGGTAAATCGTTTGATAAACCTGATATATTTTCCTCTGCCAATCATTTGATCAGGATTGCTCAAAATAAAATCTATTGTTCTTACTGTGGAGAGAATGATTTTGTTCATAAAGAATCTGCTCATAACTGGTACGGAACTTACAGGATTACTCTCAGAAAAGTAAACTTAGAAGTTATAAATCTAATGAGAAGTGGGTTCCTAAATCTAACCTACCAGGACCCAAATACCAGTGGGTACCAAAACCTGTCAAATCTATTTTGTAGGTACCACTGGTTTAGGGGGAGCAAGATTGTTGATTTCTAGACAAAACGGTCAAGGACTCATACCTCAAAGAATTGTGGCTCATAAATAACATAGTTCAAGACCCGCACCTCAATGTCAAGAGTATGGTTTCTAATTACAACAGACCAGGACCCGTTCTTAAATGTTAAAGGACTTAGACTTCTAAACACATTAGTTTAGGACTCGATCTTCAATGTTTAAAGACAATGATATTTTGCAAATATCCAGGGGGAGCTTAATTGTAAGTATCTTCTGATCTAGATCTTTGATTGTTTGAAAGAAGAACAACTTTCAAGCATGAAAAATGCTTTCTTAAATGTTCAAACCACTTCTGATTCTCAAAAGATTTCATGAATTTAGAAGTGTGATTTTAAATGTTTTTCATTATTGAGCGTTAATGTTTAACTGACCGTGTGTTTCTAAATATGAATACTTGTGTATTATCTTGTCTATATACTGTCAAGTATTCACACACATTGATTCAGTACTTCATATTGATTTTGTTATTACCATGTCTCATAAAGAAACAATTTTTCGATGGTAATACTCCCGTTTTTAATTCAATGTTGTTGAGCATCAATTATCATTTCAATATTTAAGCGTTCATTTCAAAATTGTTTATATTCGTTCATATAAACGAACTATCAAGTTCTTTGATACCCTAACCATTTCACGTTCATATTTCATGATATTTGATCTGATTGATACATTGTCAGATTCTCAAAACAATTCTCTTGATTTCATTTCATTCATTCAATATTCTTGTTTTGAGAGACCTTCATTGTTCAAATGCTCAAATTTCTTTCATATCCTTGATGAGCATACATTTATATGACAATGATATCTTGTGCTTAATTGTTCAAGATAAATTGTTGAGCAACTATTCTTTTTAGGACAAAATTACATGGGATTCGTGTGAGAGCTTAAACAGAACTTCCATGGATTCACGTTAACCAGTGTTTCCTACCCAGGAAGTAATCCTATAGTGATTGAGGGCTGAGTAGTTCTTAAATCAAAGAGTGGGGGGAGATAACTCATCCGATTGAGTTTTTCTCAGTGTGTGGAGCAGAAAAATGTAAATAAGAGTTTGGTTAGAAGTGAGCTAAATGTTAAAAATAAAGAGAGTGTCAGAAAAGAGTTAAAAGAATATCAAAACTCTGCACCAACCACTTTCTGAGCCGGGCAGCCACATCTACTGATTGGTTCACATTCTTTGGTTACCATTATTGAAAAAGGCAGTGAGCCCATGCCAACTCTTGCATTAACCTCGCCAACCACTCGTTTCTTTCTCAACTAAGAAATGTTTCATATTTTCTTGGGGACGCAACACATCTGCTATATGGTCTTCACTCGGAAGATTTAGATATTGAAAAAAAGAAAGTTTGCCCCACCTTCGCACCTCTTTCATGCACATTGAGTCCATGTAATACTTTTTGTTGTCTCAATAGTTTACACATTTTGAGCTTGAAAAAGCTTAAGTAGCTTAAATCATTCTACACTTTCACGTACACACAAGGAATATGTTTTCTTGTCATAACGTTCATAGAAAATTCCTCTGTAGTTTTTCGATGATGGAATGGAAGCCCTGGGGACTGAACATCTCAAAAACTCCTTTCCAATGTACATTCGTTGTACAAAGTGGCTTCGTGCTACTTACAGGCATTCTAACTGTATCATTTGTTGATTCAGGGTTACAACATTTATTATATCCGGATTTGAAAAGATTCGGGTATATACATTTCTTATGAGTTGACGGATACACAGATCAAAAGAGCGAAGATTGTCATTTTATAAAGGGGGAGAATGATAGTAGATCATACAGAGGAAGATAAATTTTCAAAGACAATGACTTGAAAAAGATTTTGATGATTTTGTTGCTCACAACTCATAAAAAAGGGGGAGATATTCTGGATTTTCATGTCAAGTGAAAATTTAAAGATTGTCAGAGGATTCATCTCATTAAAGGAAGAGATTTTTCTAAAGAAAAAGGAGAAGATAATCTGAAATGTCAAGTCTGACGAAAGTTTATCAAAATGGAGGAGACATTTCAGGAATTTCAAGTCAAATTTCAAGACAGTCAGATGATTCAGGAAAGTTTGTTTAATTAAAGACAGTTCAGAGATCACAGAGATGAAGATACAAGTACTGAAAGATTCCTCAGAGTTGAAAGATTTCTCAAAGTTTAAAGAAGACTCAAGTTCAAATAAGTTTCAAGTGTTTCAAAGTTTTTGTGAAAGACTTTGTAAAAGACTTTTCAAGATTCTTCAAAAGTTGAAAGATTGAAGATTGTCAGAGCTACAAAGTTTAAAGCTATCAGAGTTAAAGTTTTGAAGAATCAAGAGCTGAAGACTATTGTCAATTTTTTATTAAATCTTGAATACAAAGGGGGAGAATGTTAGTGTATTGTTTTATCCAAGATTTATAGAAGAAAAGTCGAAGACATGTAAAGTCAAAATAGTCAAAGTCTTTGTATGTCAACTTACCTTTAGTGTGAGTGTTTGTAATATAGTATGTAGAGTGGTGAGAAGATATATGAGAGTTTAGTTGTCTAAGTGTTCTTTTTAATCATTAGACTTGAAGAGTTATACGACTTGTGATTTTTTTTCTCTCTACTCTCTCTCTACTCTCTCTCTCTAGATCTTGATCATAACTGTCATATTTGTTAATCTTGATTGAATTGCTTGAAAACTTGGACTTACATAATGGATTTATCTGATGAGTGCTCTTCTTCTTCTTCTCAGGTCATTAGACATCATCAAACTTGGTATCTTGATAGCGGATGCTCACGTCATATGACCAACAACAAATCTCTTCTAATAAACTATGTGAATGAAAAAGGACCAATTGTAACCTTTGGTGACAACTCTCGTGGTTCAACTAAAGGTTATGGAACTCTCTAAAATTGTTCCATCACCTTTAATAAAGTAGCCTATGTAGAAGGATTAATGCATGATCTTCTAAGCATTAGTCAATTGTGTGATTTGGGATACTATGTGATCTTTAGAATAGATGATTGCCTCATTACCAATAGAAATTTTCATATTATTCTTTCTGTCTCTAGAAAAGACAATGTATACATCATCAACAAGAGACATAAATCGGTAGAAGAAGGGAGCATATGTTTCATCTCTGAAGACTCTGAAAAGAACAACTGGCTCTGGCATAAACGTCTCTCTCATCTAAATTTCAAGACGTTAAATGCTCTCTCTAACAAAGAGCTAGTTGTAGGACTACCAAAAATATCTTTTGCTAAAGAAAAGCTATGTGCAGCATGTGAGAAAGGGAAATTAACAAAGTTCTCTTTCAAAACCAAGCAGTGCTTCTCCATCACTACACTTCTTCAGATGCTACATATGGATTTATGTGGTCCTATCAGCACTCCAAGCCTAGGTGGAAAAAGGTATATTCTTGTAATTGTAAACACCAGATCTATTGGGTAATTGACACTGTATTTCATTGATCTTGAAGAATTACATGAATTGAGAACTTTCTCTCTCTAAGATCTCTCACTTTATCTATCTAGAAATTATGACAATGACAAAATCCTTTCTAATGTTCTAATTGCTTAATGCTTAAGTAAACCTAATATATCTAAACTAATTACAAACACATTGATTAAAACAATGTAAGCTAATTTGACCTTTTACTAACCTTACTTTGACTTTTAACATTCTTTAACTTTCTTTGACTTTTCTAATTACATTAACTTTACACTTAAATTTTGAATACAATAATGCACTAACAGTAATTATTGATGAATTTACACGTTACACTTGGGTATCTTTTCTCAGGTACAAAAGTGACACATTTGAAGAAATCATCAATTTTATCAAGAAATCTGAAGTGCCCAATGGTCAACTTGTACGATCTGTCAGAAGTGACAACGACACCGAATTCAGAAATGCAACCTTGGATGCCTTTTTCAATGACAAGGGCATCTCCCAAAACTTTGCAGCTGTTAGAACACCACAACAAAATGGTGTTGTGGAAATAAAGAACAGAACTCTATGTGAAGTTGCACGGTCTATGCTAAGTGAATCTAACCTTCCTACCTATTTCTGGGCTGAAGTTGTCAACACAACATGCTTAACCCAAAATAGGTCTATCATAGTGAAAAGACACAACAAGACCTCTTATGAAGTCTTTTATGGCCGAAAACCAAACATAAACTTTCTTTATGTTTTCGGCTATGTATGCTTCATTCTAAATGATCGAGAACATCTTGGGAAATTTGATCCTAAGGCTGATGAAGGAATCTTTATGGGCTATTCTCTAACCTCTAAAGCCTATAGAGTCTACAACCTAATGAGGAAATGTATTGATGAATTAATACCTGTGAAGTATGATGATCAAAAGTCATCCTATTTTTCTTGTGATGACAATGAGCTATATGAATTGATCACTTCTTATGTAGGAGAAGATTCTCATAGTCAAAATTCGACAGGACCCTCCTATGTACCCTTTTCGGCATATCTTCCTTCTCTAAACATCAAAAATTCGGCAGGACCTACATCCTTTACCGAACCAAATCATCAGCTTGTAGTCACCGAAATCCCTGTCGAAACTATACCTCAAACTACTCCTTATCATCCTACCCATATCATTCCTGCCGAACCTTCATCCTCATACTCTCCAAGCCCATTTCCTTCACCTCTTCCACCAGCTACTAAATGGACCAAAGATCACCCTATTGAGCAGATCATAGGAGATCAACAGGCATGTGTTAAGACAAGAAGTGTGTGAGTCCAAGATTCAAGCAAAACATAATTAAAATCAAGATTATGTAAGAATTAGAGAGAGAATGTAGAGAGAGAATCAATATGTCATATATCTCACTTAAGCACAAATGGTTCTAGTTACTTACATGACATAAGGAAATGACAAGCTTATATAGGGTCAAACATCCCTTGACCTCTATATAAGAACAATAAAAAATTCAACACTATTAAAAGCACTATTTGATCTAAACATTACATTAACAATCTCCCCCATTTAGATAAAATTACAAAAGAAAATCATCTAGAAAATCTAGTTGGAACAGCTTGTCTGATACCCAGAAATGATTCAAATCTTCTTATCCTTCTTCTAAAATCAATCTTGTCATCCAGTGCATCAAGTACCCTCTTCATCACAATTCTGTCATGCCTTGACATAAAGTCACCATCTTCAATCCTTTTTCTTTCATTCTCCTTATACCTTTCATTTAGCTGGAGTCTCAAAATCTTTAAAGTACCATCAGAGAACTTGGAAATCTCTGACAATCTGAAGAATCTTTTCTTGTTCTCCTAATTCTTGTAGATAACTCCCAACTCTGGTTCTTCAAGGATGGTAAACAAGTCATAATTATCAATATCAGAAAGACTCAGCTTAGGCTTGATCATGTTGATCTTCTTCTAGTTTGTTACAATTCCCAGTTGAAAATCATAACAATAGTTGTAGTTGATGTGCCTCCTCATGAATCTTTTGATAGCTTCAAGTGCAAAGACAATGTTTACTCTTCTGATATCCATATTTCTGAACATGTGATACATGTACTCCAAATCATCTATGTTGAGAAAGCAAAAATCAGCTTCAGAAAAAGTGCACTCAGTTATATCTCTTCTTTGAACCTCAAACACTGGATACCATATTCTCACAGTTTGAGCCATATGAAACACAATCATTGTACTAAATTCTTTCATACACAAGCACGAGCACACAGAAAATTTGTTTTTCTGTCAGAACATTCATAGATAAACCTTGTGTTTTCCAATGATTGAATGGAAGTCCTGGGGAGTCATCATCGAACCAGCTCCTTAAATTGTACATTCGTTGTGCACAGTAACTCCGTGTAACTGACAGGCACTCCTAACTGTTTCATTTGTTGAATCAGGGTTACCAAGTTCATTATATCTGAATTTGAAAAGATTCGGGTATATACATTGGAAGGTCCAGCTTCATCCTGGATGGGTATGTCAGCAGCATGTAATTCGGGTTCAGGTTGATCAGTTTGCATGGGACTCGGTATTCTGTTTGGGCTTGGTAGATTCAAGGGACTTGATTGATTTTGTGGAACTGTAGCATCAGCAGAGTTGAATTCTTTGAAAGCAGGAACAGAAGGTACATCATTAACTGGCTCAGGTATCTCATTATGTACTGGGCTTAACTATATATCTTCTGGGGTTCCCAACAGTGTATCCAAGATACTGTCCTCACCATCAGGAATAACACCAATATCAATCAGACTCTGTTAGAGTTATTTTTAATCACATTGTATTGTATGTTTGACTTGTATTTGTTTGACTTTTGTGTTATGTATTTTGTGTGAGGTTATGACTTGTGTAACCCATATAAATACTCTTTCCTTTGTAATGCATGTAAGTTTCCAAGTCCTTGTATTCCAAGTTATGTGAGATTTATGACATAAGACATTTTGCCAATTCTCTCTCTAGATTATTTCTTTTACTTGTTTAATATTTGATTGTTTATGCTTGAATCTGGAACAACAATTGGTATCAGAGCTAAATCATATTGAATTAGAAAGATCAACAATATCAAATTTAGCAGAAAAATCAATTTCTTTATTTAGAAAGGTTACTGTTCATGTACACTGTGTCTATGATCAAAAGTTTGATTTGATGATGTTTTGGATGCAAATTTGTTAGTGTATAAAATTGTATCCAAGATTTAGTGTGAAAAGTCAAGTCAAGAAAAGTCAACAATGTCAAATTTTAGTTAAGTCAATCTTAATGTTTGTAGGTTTAAGCATGTGGTTTTATATCCTTTGTATAAATACTTTAGATGCTTTGTAAATCTTGTAGCTTGGAGCATTGTATGAAAACTGTTAGATCAATGACTAATACGTTTCTCGCTCTATACTCTCTCTCTAAACTTTGAATGTCATATTCTTGAATCTTGATTTAGATTGTTTGATTGTGTTTGATTGTGATTAGGGAATACAATTTCAATTGGTATCAGAGCAGACCAAACAATTTCAGAAAGATTTTGTTAGAGCATAAATATGTTGGATACAAGATCAAGAAGACTGAAGGTCAAAGTTCAAGAAAGCCAAAGCTGAAAGAAAGTCAACTCTCATCAAAGTCAAAGTCTTTTGTAATAAAAGTCAATGTATTATATTTTATTTGTTTTTCCTTGTTTTAGTTGTAGGTATAAATAGTTTCCTTTCCTTTGTAATTTGTAGTCAATAGAAGTGGAGCGTATAATTCAGTTGTATTTTAGAGAGAGAAAAAGAAAAGTTCTAGAGAGAAAGTGTAATCTTGTGATTTCTTGAAGTAAATCAAATAGGTAATTGATCAATATTGTTTGTTTGATTAATTGTTTGTGATTAGAAACTAGATTCAGGGACACATAATTGGTATCAGAGCACCGAGAGAGTCAGAATCTGAATCAGATGGTGATGATGGAGAAAGTCTGAAACAAGCCATGATGTTACTGACCTGTGCCTTTCAAAAGAAATTCTACAAGAAGCCGGGATCAAATTCTCAGAGATACTCTTCATCCAGTTCAAAGAATCATGAGCACCGAGAGAAGGTGGAAGGAAAGAGATATGAAGAAAACAGATATGTTGAGAAGAAACCTGATGAAAGGAAGAAGTTCATGAATGATTACACTGTTGCCGAAAAGCCAGCAAGTGATCCAGTCAAATGCTACAACTGTGGCAAGATTGGACATTTTGCAAAAGATTGTAGAAAGCCAAAAGTTCGTAATTCTCAGTACTATCAGAACAAACTGCTACTGGCCAAACTGTAAGAAGCAGGCATAGCTTTAATGGCTGAGGATGAATTTTGGCTGGATCATTCAGAAGGTGAAGAGGAAGAGAAGGAAGAAACTGCTCATCTCAGTCTTATGGGAAAAGAGGTCAAGTATGATGAATCAGATGACAAGACAGCTGATGAGGTATTAAACTTAACTCAAAAAGATTTCATTACCAAAATGGAAGCTATGAAAGTTGAGCTTCAAGACTTAAAAAATAAATTGAAAAAGGAAAAAGAAAGAGTTGCTAAAAGAAACAATAAGATATTTGAACTCAATAAGTCGGTTATTGGGAACAAAGATCTGATTGATTCTTTACGCAAGTCTGCTTATGATTCTAAATCTCAAGTAGATTGTTTTGAAAAGAAGATTTCTGATTTTGAAGTTAAAGTTTCTAAATATGAGTTTGAGAAGAAAGAATCTGCACTAACTGTTTATAAATTTCAGGTTGAGAACAAGCTTTTGAATAAGAAGGTAAATGGTCTGGAAGCCAAACTTTACGCTAGAGGCCAAACAGATCAAACAATCTTTCTTAATGCACCTAACGATGAGGCTGATGTTAAGGAAAAATGGGGACTTGGTTTTCAAAACCCCCATTACTTAAAGAAAGCCATCAGAAAACAACCGGCACTTTATAATTTTGATTTTCTTGCTTGTGTTGGTAAACATCCTCATTTAAAACCCAAATTTGTTACCAAATTACCAGAAGAAGTTGAGGCCAAAGAAACTGAAAATAGAAAGAATGTAAAGAAAATGCAACTACCATTTAACTATGCAAAGTTAAATGATAGTTATCTTTCAGAAACACCAAATGTTCTTTCAAACGATTATTTTGCTAGTTATTCTGTTTCTGAGATGAAGGCAAAACCTGCAATTGCAAAGGTTTATGTTCCTCCACTCATTCTTGAAAGCAAAATAGTTGAGTTGGAAAATGTTTTATCTGATGAAAAACTTTTGGTTGATATTCAACAAAGTGTATTTTCTACTGTATTAAAGAACACGGTTTTTCAATCTACATCTACAAAGTGTTCTAAAGTTATTGAGGCATTTCAAACTTCGTCTGATAATTTTGATGACTTATTTGAGTCTGCAAATGACTTTCTTAATTCTGATGATGGGTGCATAGAAGAAATTGATATGTTTGACTTCAATGCTCCTCTTCCTGATCATTCTACTTGTCTTACAAATGAAAAGGTGTTACCAAGTGTTCTTAAAACTGCTAAATCATCAACTAAGGTTGGTGAATCAGTTTCTGTAACTGCTGATTATTATTCTCAAGGTAAGAAACATAAGAAACAGCGATTACAGAAACAGAAACACACTGGTACACAAAAGAAAACTCAGTCTCAGAAATCTGCTTTTCCTAATAGATCTAAATCTTTTGTTTCAGATATAAGCAAGAAAAGGTCGAAAGCTCGAACTGAATGGTGACCAAAAAGGAAGGATGATGAGATAGTTGGATCAGTTTCTGATAGTTCTTGTACTAGATCAGTTAGTAGTGATAATGATGTAATTGATCAACTTGCTTCACATAAACATAACCTTGTAACTTCTTACAAGCGATATTCAATAAAGCAATTGATTCAATTATCTCCTATTTCTACTACATCTTATCATTATCGGAGAAATGATTTTGCTTACTCTCATAATTCTTCTGATTGGTTCGGATCTTATCATGTTTATTCTTCAAGAACAAATATTTTTAAAGGTTTTCAAAAGAACATAGGGTCCATTTTCAAGTGGATACCAAAATCTTGTGCTAATCTGTTAGGACCCATTTTTAAATGGGTACCTAAAGTTATTGTTTCCTGATTTCTCTTGCAGACCCGACATATGTGGTACTTGGACAGTGGATGTTCCAAGCATATGACTGGGCAAAAATCTTTATTGTCTAATTATACAGAGAAATTCAGTGAAAATGTGAGATTTTGAAACGATCAGCTTTCACCAATCTTAGGATATGGTGACATTATTCAAGACAACATAATGATCAGTAAGGTGAGTTGTGTCGAAGGCTTAGGGCACAACCTGTTTAGCATTGGTCAATTCTGCGATAAAGGGTTAGAGGTCAACTTCAAATCTAAGATTTGCTCGGTTCGTACTGAAGAAGGCACGGAACTCTTAGGTGGACATCGCAAGACAAACCTCTATACCATCAACCTGTCCAAAGTTCAGATTGACAATCAAGTTTGCTTAATGACAAAAGCTTCAATACAACAAAGTTGGCTCTGGCACAGACGTTTATCACACCTGAACTTTCGTTATATCAACAAGCTGGTTAGCAGGAAATTGGTAAAAGGACTTCCTGAGCTGAAATACGAGAAAGAACACTTATGTGCTGCATGTGAAAAGGGTAAGATGAAGAGAGCCGCTCATAAACCGAAGCCTGAACCAAGCACCAGTTCTCCGTTAGAATTGTTACATATGGATTTGTATGGTCCAATGAGAACTCAGAGTTTGGGTGGAAAGAAATACGTGTTGGTTATTGTGGATGATTACTCAAGATACACGTGGGTCAAATTTCTTCGATCAAAAGATGAGACACCGGAAGTTCTCATTACTTTCTTAAAGACGACCCAGGTGAAAATGCAGCGACAAGTCAAGTTTCTTCGAACGGACAACGGCACAGAGTTCAAAAACAAGATAGTTGAAGAATATCTCGAATCGGTCGGGATATCACATCAGTACTCTGTTGCTCGTACGCCTGAACAAAATGGAGTAGTCGAAAGGCGAAATCGGTCACTAGTCGAGGCCGCTCGTACCATGCTTAGCCAATCCGATCTACCTCTATTTTTGTGGGCAGAAGCTGTGTCGACTGCATGTCATACTCAAAATCGGTCCATGATACACCGTCGTTTTCAAAAGACTCCATATGAGCTGATCAACAACAGAACACCAACAATCAAGTATTTTCACATATTTGGGTGTAAATGTTTTGTGCTTAACGACAGAGAGAGTCTGAATAAATTCAGTGCTAAGGCGGACGAGGGCATCTTCATTGGTTATTCTTCCACATCTGCAGCATACTGTGTTTATCTGAAGGAGTCAAAGACAGTTTTCAAGAGCGTGAATGTAACATTCGATGAAGAAATGGCTTCTGAACAACTCAGTTCAGAACCCGTTATCACTGGAGTATTAGCTTATGGGCAGATCAGTCCAGAACCTGCTTCTACAGCGAATAATTCAAATAACGCTTCTACTTCAATTTCACATTTAACTGATTTAGATTTGTTATTTGAATTTTTTTATGATGAGTTTCTAGGATCTAATATACCTAAATCTGTTGTGACTGACAGGTCTGAAGACACAAGTTGCAATCATCCAGTCACTTCAGAGGTCATAACTGAACAAGTATCCCCTGTTCAGTCAGAAACTCAAATTCCTACTGTTACTCCTACAGTTGAAGATGCACAAGCAAATGCTGAGCCAGAAGTAACTGTTTCAGTTGGGTGTAATACACTGTCCACTCAACAGCTAGAGTCTGTTGTTCCAACTGATGCTTCTGCACCTGAAACTTCAACTGCAAACCCCCCTCATATTATTCAAACTGAAGATTCTGAAAGAGGATTTCTAGATCATGATCATGTTCAATATGTATCTATTCCACTTCCTCATGAGCATCGCTGGACCAAAGAGCATCCTTTACATCAAGTAATTGGAGATCTCAACAAGCCTGTACAAACGAAGTCAGCGACCCTTAATCAATGTATGCATGACTCATTCCTCAGTAAGATTGAGCCAACGCGAGTATCTGAGGCTCTTGCTGATTCGGACTGGGTATCTGCTATGCAAGAAGAGATCAATCAATTTGAAGCCCTAAAGGTTTGGAGATTAGTTCCAAAACCAGAAGGTAAAACCGTGATAGGCACTAAATGGGTATTCAATAATAAGAAGGATGAAGATGGTATTGTCATAAGGAACAAAGCTAGACTTGTTGCCAAAGGTTACCGGCAAGAGGAATACATATACTACGATAAGACGTATGCTCCAGTAGCGCGTATAGAGGCAATCTGCATGTTTCTAGCCTACGTAGCTCATAAGAATTTCACAGTCTATCAGATGGATGTGAAAACAGCCTTTCTGAATGGCATTCTTAAGGAGGAAGTATATGTGTCTCAACCAGAAGGGTTCGTGAATCCAGATAAGCTAGATCATGTCTACATCTTGGACAAAGACCTGTATGGTTTAAAACAAGCCCCTCGAGCATGGTATGATGTTCTATCTAAATTCTTGGTCAAGTCAGGTTTTTCCAAAGGTAAAGTTTATACCACTTTGTTCATCAAAAAGGAAAAAGCTGATATTATTCTTATTCAGATTTATGTTGATGATATAATATTTGGTTCTACAAATCCAAAATTTTGCAAAAACTTTTCTAACCTCATGGTGTCACGTTTTCAAATGAGTATGATGGGAGAGATGAATTTCTTTCTCGGATTACAAGTTAAACAGTTTTCAACGGGGGTTTTCGTTAACCAATCTAAGTACATTTTGGATATTCTTCGGAAATTCAATATGGAAAATTGTAAACCAATTGGAACCCTGATGGCACCAGGTACTAAGATTAGCACTGATCCTTCGGGTAAAAGTGTTGATGTTAGAACTTATAGAGGTATGATAGGATCGTTAATGTATCTTACATCTAGTAGACCAGATATTATGTTTTCAACATGTTTATGTTCTAGATATCAGGATGGTCCTAAAGAATCCCATTTGGCTGCTGTCAAAAGGATTTTTAGATATCTAAAGGGGACTGCAGACCTTGGTCTGTGGTATCCTAAGGATACTGGGTTTCAACTGACTGCCTATTCAGATGCAGATCATGCAGGTTACATGTTGTACAGAAAGAGTACTTCAGGTCACATTCAATTCCTTGGAGACAAGCTCGTTAGCTGGGCATCAAAGAAACAATTATGCGTTTCCACATCGACTGCTGAAGCAGAGTACGTAGCTCCTGCTAGTTGCTGCTCTCAAGTCCTGTGGATGCGAACACAGCTACGAGACTATGGATTCAAGTTCGACAAAATTCCAATATATTGTGACTCGAAGAGTGCAATAGCAATATCTGCTAATCCTGTCCAACATACGAAAACCAAACATATTGATGTCAGGTATCATTTTATTAAAGATAATGTAGAAAAAGGAACAATTGAACTTTATTTTGTAAAAACAGATTATCAACTTGCAAATTTATTTACCAAACCATTAGATTAAAAGAGATTTAATTTTCTTGTCTCTAAGCTTGGTATGTTAAATCTTAAGACATAATCGGTTGTTACCTAATAAAGTTACGTATTGTTATTTTTCATCATTTTCTTTATCTTTATGTCTGAAGGATATATGCACTTTAATTGTTTGCTCATGATCTCAGGGGGAGTAAAAGAAGATTTAAGGTGATCTACATTATTTTGAGGGGGAGCATAACTAATTTCTGCATTTTATTTCACTGACAAAATTTTTGTAATGCATGATTTTAGGGGGAGCATATAAGCCAAGTCAAAAGGATTAAGACTATGATTTCTGATTATTTCAGATCAGAACTCGTACTTTAAAAGTTTTATTGCTTTTATGTCATTTTAATTTTTGAATAAATTTTGTGAATAAATTTGTTTTCACTAGACTTTGAGACTTATGCAGGATGAGAGAAGCTGACGAGATCATATCTTTATGACTTCAGCTTGACTTCATGAGATTTAAGATTGTGAGAAAAGGTTAATTTCTTATCTTAATCTCATATATGGTTGAAAGAAGGACAACTTTCAATCATAGAAAACATATTCTTAAATGTTCAAACCACTTCCCGATTCTTAAACAGTTTTCATGAATTGGAAGTGTGATTTTAAATGCTTTCATTTTATTTGTGCTTAAATGATTACAAACCGTGTGTTTCCAGAGATAAATACTTGTGTATTGTCTTTTCTTTATACTTACAAGTATTCACACACACCGGTTTGACTTTTTGTTCACATTGTTCTTACCATGTCTCATATTGAAACATATTTTCGATGGTAAGACACCCCGCTTGTACTTCAAAGAAATTTGAGCGTATTTTCATTTCGAAGCGTTTAGTTCAAGAATGTCTATATTTTTGTTTCATATAGACTATATCCATTATTCTTGACCATAAGCCTTAATTGATTTATCATTCATTTCTGATCATTTTCATACAATGTCAGATTTTCAAACAAGTTTCTTGTATTCATATTCATTCATTCAATATACTTGTTTGAAAATATTTCAATGTTTCAAATGCTCAAATATTCATGATTATATTTTATGAGCTTACATTCATCTGACATTTGTATATGAGCTTTAACTGATAAAGTTAAATCATTTTGAGTAACATTATGCTTTCATAGGATTACATGGGTTCTTTGTGCTAGGACTTAAATGAACTTCTATGAAATCACGTTAACAAGTGATTTCTACCCAAGAAGTTAATCAATAGAGATTGAGTGTGAGGAGTCGAAAAGAAATGAGTGTGGGTGTGATGAGGTAAAATGGAAAAGAGAGTTTGGTTAGTAGTGAGCTTAATGATTAAAAAAAAGAGGGTGTGAGATCAGAGTAAAAGAATATCAAACTCTGCACCAACTACTTTCTGAGCTGGGCAGCCACATTACTAATGATTCACAATTCTTTCGTGAACATTATTGAAACAGGCAAATAGCCCATGCCAACTCTTGATCAAACCCCACCATCTACTCATTTTCTTCTCAAAAAGAAAATGTTTCATATTTTCTGGGGACACAACACATAATCTATCTGATTTTCATTTGGAAAATCTGGATATTGAAAAAGAAGGAAGTCTGCCCCACCTTCGCACTTCAATCATGCACATTGAGTATGTGTTTATCTACTGTTGTCTCAGTGGTTTACACTATGTTGAGCCTTTATAAAAGCAATTTTTTTTGTGCTTAATTCTTTCTACACTTGCACAAACACACAAAGAATTTGTTTCTTTGTCATAACATTCATAGAAATTGCCTTTGTGGTATTTCGATAATTGGATGGAAGCCCTGGGGGAGTGAACATCAAAAAGCTCCTTTATATTGTGTATTTGTTACACACAGTGACTTCGTGTTACTGACAGGCATTCTAACTGATTCATTTGTTGATTCAGGAGTTACATGTTCTTATTTTGTCTGGATTTGCAAAGATCTAGATGAATACTTGGCTATGGATCACAGAATCAGAGGCTTTTGACAGAATCAGAATGGTCAAAGACATTTCTTGGACAAAGTTTTGATGATATTGATGCTCTAATCATCAAAAAGGGGGAGAAGATAAAGAAATGTGTGATTCAAAGAAATGTTAAAGTTGAAAGAAATGTCCGGAAAGAAGTGTTTGTATTAGATATGGAGAGAGATATTTCAGATTTGAAGTTTGATCAAAGTTGATAAGCGAAAGTTCAAAGAATTTCGAAAGCAAGCAGATTTTGGAGAAAGTTTATTTGAAGAAAGTTGGATAAAGCAATCCGAGCTTATTCTGAAGATAATTTCTTTCCAAAGTCTGAAAGTATTTTGTGAAAGTTTTGGGGAGATTGTTAATCATTTGAAGACAGTTTTGGAAAGAATGTCGTCAAAGAAAAAGGGGAGATTGTATTGACAGAGCTTAAAAGTGAAGACTGAATGGCTAGATCTTTCAACAGTGATCTTGAATCCAAAGGGGGAGATTGTTAGAGCATATATATGTTGGATATAAGATCAAGAAGACTGAAGGTCAAAGTTCAAGAAAGTCAAAGCTGAAAGAAAGTCAACTCTCATCAAAGTCAAAGTCTTTTGTAATAAAAGCCAATGTATTGTATTTGTATTTGTTTTTCCTTGTTTTAGTTGTAGGTATAAATAGTTTCCTTTCCTTTGTAATTTGTAGTAAATAGAAGTGGAGCGTATAATTCAGTTGTATTTTAGAGAGAGAAAGTTTGAGAGAAAAAGAAAAGTTCTAGAGAGAAAGTGTAATCTTGTGATTTCTTGAAGTAAATCAAACAAGTAATTGATCAATCTTGTTTGTTTGATTAATTGTTTGTGATTAGAAACTAGATTCAGGGACACACAGATTTCATCACCAAATCTGATTCAAATTCTTGAAAAATCATGAAAATAGTCGTTTCTTGAAAATTTCACTGTTTGATCAAAATTTTCATTGAGTTGTTGAAATTTGTGTGTAAGAATGGATTAATGTCAATCGATTTGTGATTCTATACACTTTGTATTCACACAATTTCACAATTTAATCACTGTATCAGTTTGAATTTTGGAATTTTTTTTTGGATTTTGTTGGCAAATATTATCGAACACTGTTCTTGATCATGTGCAATAAAATTTTGTGATTTTGATGTTTTAGTGTGATAAGAATGTGTTTGGGATTGAAATTCGATCATATTGGTGCAATTTCTGAGAATTAATTTGCAGGTTTTAATCGATTTGGATTGATTTCGTGGTCATAACTGTCAAAACGCGCAAGGAAAACCCAAGAACGCGCAAGATCCGTAGAACGCGCAAGAGTCTTGGTGAAGAATGCGCAAGTGTTTGAAGAACATGCAAAGTCAGAAGAACACACAAGCAAACCTTGCGAGTTTGAGCGAAACACGCTAAAAGAAGCTTGCGAGTTTCAGAAACACGCTAGAAGAGGCTTGCGAGTTTGATATCCTTGAAAATTTTTCTAAGTGTTGAAACGTGCTACCAAAGTCATGCGAGTTTGAGTTTTGCGCTAACAACACCTTGCGAGTTTCATAGTTTCGCTCTAACAACGTCTAGAGCGTTCCACAGTGAATAGTGCTTTACGTGTTTAGTGCCTTGCGAGTTTCTAGTTTTGTGCTTTCAGTGTCTAGCGAGTTATGAGTTTCGCGCTAACAACGTCTAGTGTGTTTCTTAGCGAATAGTGCTTAGCGAGTTTTGTGCTTAGCGAGTTTTAGTGATCTGCGAGTTCCAGAGATAGAATTTTTTTTTCAGAAATTAAATTTTTTTTTGGCGATCCAAGTTTGATTTTTTAGTCAACATTTATGATTTGTTTGGGAACGATCATTTCATATCAAGCTCATATATCTTTCAAGATGCCAAAGACAGATGAGAGAGGAAATACAATATTGTCAGCCAGAGACATGGCAGTATTGTACATGCCTGAGATACCTGTTCTAGAAGCAGAAAGAGACAAACAGAAAAATCAGAATTCAAAGCTTCTTAAGCAGATTCAGGAGTTGAAATTTAATATGTCAAACTCTGATAAAACTCTTGACTGTAAAGAGTGTACTAATACTGTTAAATCTAATTCTGCAGGTATCATCAGTGCAAAAGAGAAAGAGATAAGAGAGAAAGAGAAAGAGATTAAAGAAAGAGAGAAAATCATTGTTCTAAAACAAAAAAAACAATTGTCACATGTGAAAAGGAATTAAAATTGAAAGAGAGAAAGATTGAAAATCTTCAAAGCCATCTGAAGACAACTGAACAAAAGTCTTCTGCACTACAAGCTGAATCAGTTGAGCTACAAAACAAGTTTAAGGCTTTTGAAGACAAAATATCTGCCTTGGAGACACAAAATGCAGAATTGATAAAAAGCATCCAAGCAGATAAAGAAAAATCAGATCTGGAAAAATCTTTTACTCAAAAGATATCTGAACTTTCTAAGAAAGCTGACCAAGAGAAAAAGAATCTTCAGCTTAGATGTATTAAACTTTCTAAGCAAGTGTCGGATTTTGAAAAGATAATAATAACTGAAAGAGACACTTTTACGAAAAAAAAGACAAGTTCTTGAAACCAAAATTACTGAATTTCCTAAACAGATTTCTACTTTACAAGACTTACTTGAAAAAGAAAGACAGGTTTTCAAAGAAAAGAAGCAGTCTTATGAGCTTGAAAAGAAAAATGCCGAAAAGAGAAATACTGGGATTTTCAAAGATATTTCTGAGAAAACCCAGAACTTGGAAACAGATTTTGAGCAAGAACGTTCACATTTTGAATCTGAGATATCAAAGCTCAAATCCAAAATAACTGTTCTATCATCAGATGTGCAAAAAGAAAAGATGACTAAATCTGATTTGAAACAAAAGTTTGACACATTAACTTCTGAAAGAAACATTTTAGCTGCAAAGATAAAGAACTTGGAAGTTGCAAACAGTGAACTTTCAGAAAAGATTACAGCTTATGTGATTAACCAATCACCTGTTGATAATTCAACAGAATCAGTCTGTTCTTTCAAAACAGCTTCAAGTTCTATTCATGATAAAAATGTTTTCCAACAGAATCATGTCAAATCTAAAATTGTCAACTCTAATCAGATTCGACCATCAAATCTGTTTTATGATAAATCTGTTGATGGTTTAGCAAATTTTTATGTTAAATCTCTTGGAAAGCAATCTAAGAAAAATCAGATGGTCTGGAGAGTGAAGAGTTCTTCTGATGAAGAGAAGAAGAATGACAAAGCATATGCATCCACATCCAATTGCAAAAAGAACAGAACGCATAAAGGTAAATCTTTTGGTAATTCTGATATGTTTTATTCTACTAATCACTTTATCAGGGTTGCTCAAAAGAATATTTGATGTTCTTACTGTGGAGCACATGACTTTGTAAGTAAGAATTTTGTTAATTACTGGTATGGTTCTTACAATGAAACCCCCACAAGAACTGCAACTAACACTTCAGGACCCAAATACCAGTGGGTACCAAAACCTAAATCTGTGTTGCAGGCACGCAAAGTTTAAGGGGGATCATAGAACAATGGCTCTTGAATAATTCAGTTCAAGACCCATACTTCAAAGTTAAAAGATTTTGAGTTCTAGACAAAGCAGTCTAGGACTCGTACCTCAAAGAACAATGGCTTTTGAACAAAACAGTTCAAAATCCGAACTTAAGTGTCAAGATTGTGGCTTCTGATCACATGACAAATCAGGACCCGTTCTTCGATGTTCAGACATGGATATTTTTTAAATATCTAAAGGGAGCTTAATAGACCTAAATCATTCTATCATGACTTGAGGGGGAGCTTAAAGGTAAATATATTTTGATCTAGATTTCTGATTGTTTGAAAGAAGAACAACTTTCGAACATGAAAAACGTTTTCTGAAATGTTCAAACCACTTCTCTATTCACAAAATATTTCATTTATTTAGAAGTGTGATTTTAAATGTTTTTCAATTTTGAGCTTTAATGATTAACTGACCGTGTGTTTCCAAAGATCAATACTTGCGTATTATCTTTTCTATATATTGTCAAGTATTCACACACATCGGTTCAGTACTTTATTTTAATTTGTTATTACCATGTCTCATAACGAAAAAAAAATTCGATGGTAATACTCCCGTTTGCTTTCAAATGTTGTTGAGCATCAATCATCATTTCCAAATTTGTGATTTCATTGCAAAATTGTTTATAGTCGTTCATATAAACAAAATATCCAATTCTTTGATACCCTAACCATTTCATTTGATCTGATTGATACATTGTCAGATTCTCAAAACAATTCTCTTGATTTCAAATCATTCATTCAATATCTTTGTTTTGAGAAATCTTCAAATTTCAAATGCTCAAATTTCATTCATATCTTTAATGAGCATAAATTTTGACAATGTTATCATTTTGTGCTTAAATGTTCAGTTAAATTGTTAAGCAACTATTCTTTTTAGGACTTACATGGGATTCATGTGAAAACTTAAGCAGAACTTCCATGGATTCACGTAAACCTGTGTTTCCTACCCCGGAAGTTATCCTTGGGTGATTGAGGGGTGAGGGGTCAAAATCAAAGAGTGCGGGAGATAACTCATCCGATTGAGTTTTTCTCATTGTGTGGAGCGGAAAAATGTAAATGAGAGTTTGGTTAGAAATGAGCAAAATGTTAAAAAGAAAGAGGGTGTGAGAACAGAGTCAAAAGAATATGAAAACTCTGCACCAACCACTTTCTGAGCCGGGCAGCCACATCTTCTGATTGGTTCACATTCTTTGGTGACCATCATTGAAACAGGCAGTGAGCCCATGCCAACTCTTGCAATTACCCCACCAGCCACTCGTTTCTTTCTTAACAAAGAAATGTTTCATTTTCTTTGGGGACGTAGCATATCTGCTATCTAGTCTTCACTCGAAAGATTTAGATATTGAAAAAGAAGGAAAGTTTCCCTACCTTCGCACCTCTTTCATGCACATTGAGTCCGTGTAATACCTGTTGATGTATCAACAGTTTACATAATTTGAGCCTTATGAAACACAATCATTGTGATAAATTCTTTCATACACAAGCACGAGCACACAGAAAATTTGTTTTTCTGTCAGAACATTCATAGATAAACCTTGTGTTTTTCAATAATTGAATGGAAGTCCTGGGGATTCATCATCAAACCAGCTCCTTCAATTGTACATTCGTTGTACACAGTAACTCCGTGTTACTGACAGGAACTCCTAACTGCTTCATTTGTTGAATCAGGGTTACCAAGTTCATTATATATGAATTTGAAAAGATTCGAGTATATACATTGGAAGGTCCAGCTTCATCCTGGATGGGTATGTCAACAGCATGTAATTCGGGTTCAGGTTGATCAGTTTGCATGGGACTCGATATTCTGTTTGGTCTTGGTAGATTCAAGGGACTTGATTGATTTTGTGGAACTGTAGCATCAGCAGAGTTGAATTCTTTGAAAGCAGGAACAGAAGGTACATCATTGACTGGCTCAGGTATCTCATTATGTACTGGGCTTAACTATATATCTTATGGGGTTCCCAACAGTGTATCCAAGATATTGTCCTCGCCATCAGGAATAACACCAATATCCATCAGACTCTGTTAGAGTTATTTTTAATCACATTGTATTGTATGTTTTACTTGTATTTGTTTGACTTTTGTGTTAAGTGTTTGTATGAGGTTATGACTTTTGTAACCCATATAAATACTCTTTCCTTTGTAATGCATGTAAGTTTCCAAGTCTTTGTATTCCAAGTTATGTGAGATATATGACATAAGACTTTTTGCCAATTCTCTCTCTAGATTCTTTCTTTTACTTGTTTAATATTTTATTGTTTATGCTTGAATCTGGATCAACAATTGGTATCAGAGCTAAATCATATTGAATTGGAAAGATCAACAATATCAAATTTAGCAGAAAAATCAATTTCTTGATTTAGAAAGGTTACTGTTCACGTACACTGTGTCTATGATCAAAAGTTTGATTTGATGATGTTTTGGATGCAAATTTGTTAGTGTATAAAATTGTATCCAAGATTTAGTGTGAAAAGTCAAGTCAAGAAAAGTCAACAATGTCAAAGTTTAGTTAAGTCAATCTTAATGTTTGTAGGTTTAAGCATGTGGTTTTATATCCTTTGTATAAATACTTTAGATGCTTTGTAAATCTTGTATCTAGGAGCATTGTATGAAAATTGTTAGATCAATGACTAATACGTTTCTCTCTCTATACTCTCTCTCTAAACTTTGAATGTCATATTCTTGAATCTTGATTCAGATTGTTTGATTGTGTTTGATTGTGATTAGGGAATACAATTTCAAAATTTGATTGCATTGGGATCGCATATTGTTACTGAACAATTCTTGTTTGGATTGTAAACTCAATTGAACAACATTAAGATGGTAATTTGATCAATCTTTCTGTTTTTGGAAACCTTCCATTTTCGGACTGTTGCAGATCAAATTCATGTGATTTTGATTGTTCTTGGGAAATTCAGTACATTAGGGTTGTTCTCGATCATATAGTTAATACTTTGTCAAATTTTGGTGATCAATTTCAAAGATTTGGGTAGAAATGAGTGAAATTTTCAAGGAAAAAGCCCAAGATCCACAGAATTCGCATATCAAATGAAGAACTCGCATGGTGATGAATTCATATGATTGTATGAAAATATGGTTCTAAGGACAGAATTCGCATGATACAGTGTGGATTTGTTTCTCATGACAGAATTCGCATAAGAGTAATATACGAATTCTCAAGAATTCGCACATAACTTTGTACGAAAAGTCAAGATTTCGCATACAGTCTTATACGAAAAGCTAAGTATTTGCATCAAAGTTTTACAATTTTTCTAAGGCAAGAATTTGTATTGATACGAATTGTTTAAGTTTTTGAAAATTTCTAAGGGAGGATTTCGTCTCACAGAGATAACAGTTTATGCGAAAAGTCAAAATTCGCATCCTTCCTTATGCGAAATGTGCAGAATTCGCACATAACTATATGCGAAAAGTGAAGACTTCGCATACAGTTTCATCCGAAAAGTGAAGACTTTGTATCCTTTTCATACGAATTCTTGTGTTTTCTTTTCATATGAATTCTTCTGTGTGAGTGCCATACGAATTCTATACTTAGCTTATTTTTGAGTGATTTTTCTGTAATTTTTGTTAATTGATTTTTCTGATTGTCTGACTAACGATTTTGTCAAGCATTATTTTCCAGATAAATATTAATCAAGCCTTACATTGATGAGAAAGGAAACATTGTTCCCACAAACAAAGATTGTGCTTTCTCATACATGCTTGAGATACCAAAGATTGAGGCTGAAATTACGAGCTTAAACGTCAGAACTCAGAGCTGAAAGTTGAGATTGAGACACTGAATGTCAAGCTGAAGAAAGCTAAGATACATGTATCTACTTAAAAGGACAAAGGCAAAGATTGGTTAAAAAGAGTTGATGAGAGAAGGAAAAGTGAGAAAGCTAAACTTGAGAAAACTTTCAACCAAAAATTATCTGATCTTTCTAAGAAAGCTGAAACAGAAAAGAAAGATTTAGAAATCCGATGTTCCAAGCTTTTACAACAAGTTGCTGATTTTGAGAAGATTGTAATATCTGAAAGAGATATCTTTGAAAAGGAAAAGAAAAGTTTTGTAAAGAAAATTAATTTAATTTTCAAAGAAATTTCTGAAAAGAATCGCAACTTGGAAAAAGATTTTGAATCAGAAAGGAAAGTTTTTTGCAGCTGAAATTTTAAATCTAACAAACAAGTTAGCTAATCTGTCTACATATATAATTAAAGGACAAAAGAGCAAATTTGATCTTCAAATCAAATTTGATAAACTGTGTAATGAAAAATCCAAGTTGAATGATAAAATCAAACAACTTGAGAAAGCTAATGTTGGCCTGTCTGATAAGATAACATCTGAAACACCTGATCTATCTTCTTATGATGATGATTCAGTTGAATCAGTATGTTCCTTTCAATCAGTATCTAGCTTATTTCAAAAGATGATTTTCAAGAAAAAGATTGTTAAACCAGAAATCTTGAAAACTGATCAGATTAAAACTCCTAAGTCTTTTTATATTAAATTTGTTGATAGAAATGTTGTTTATTTTTCAAAATCTGGATTTAAGGTATCTGATAAAGATAAGATGATCTAGGTTGTTAAGGGATCTCCAGAATCAGTGAAATACCAGAAATCATCTACACAAGCTGCAAAGAATAATAAGAACAAAGTTGTAAAAGGTAAATCTTTTACTCCTGATTTTATCAAATCTACAAAACATCTGATCAGGTTAGCTAAAAGGAAATTGTGTTGTTCTTACTGTTGCACTGATGAATTTGTATACAAAGCACAAATCAACAGCTGGTATTATTCTCATAAGAACTTTTCTGATACTGCATATCACAGAGGTGGAAACCATTCAAAGAAGTTTTCACATACTAATCAGACTGGACCCAAATTTATCTGGGTACCAAAACCAGTTAAACATGTGATATATGCAGGAGCCTGTACTCAAAGTGGAGTGAAAGGGGCAATGACTTCTGAGTAATGAAGCTCATGACTCATTCTTCAATGCTAAAGAATGATGACTTCTAAGTACAACAGCTTAGGACTCAATCCTCAATGTTCAAGGATGATGACTTCTGAATACAGCAGTTCAGGACTCAGTCTTCAAAGAATTCTTTTGAAAGAATCTTTGATTGTCAAATCATCAAAGGGAGTATTTCTTACCTTTATATTTGGGAAGATTGTACTCAATTTATGTTTTGGGGAAATGGTATTTTAAAGAATATTAACTTTTAAGAGAGAAACAGATTTTAAATGTCACATTTCTTAAAAAAGAGAACATATTTAAAGGAGGAAATAGACTTAAACTGTTAAATTTTGTATGCAGATATGAAGGGGGAGCATAAATGTACAAATCCAACAAGATCTATATCATGTCAAGGGGGAGCAAAAAATAACAATTAGTATCAGACAATCATTTTCAAACAAACAAATGAAATCAAACCAGAAATCAAATCAAGGGGAGCAAAGACAAGACAAATATGTTCAGTCAAGGGGGAGCATTGCACTGGAATATCATGTTTAAAAGGGTTGTAAGTTTGAGTGAGTGTGAAAACATTTTTGGAATTAAAATGATCTTAAACTTCTATTTTTTAAAAAGTTGCTATTTTTAGAAACTTCCCTTTTTTTGGAAAAGTTTCTATTTTTGGCAAGTTTTTGAAAATATTTCAAAAATAACCAAGTTTCCTTATTTTGAATGTTTTTCAAAAAGTAGGAAATGTTGTTAAGTCCACAATTCGCATAACAGTGCCATGCGAATTCTTAAGTTTTTGCATCACTGTGTTATACGAATTGTTGGAATTCGCATAATTGTGTTATACGAATTCTTACTTTTCGCATGCTTCTATGTACGAAAAGTGAGTAATTTGCATCACAGTGTCATGTGAATTCTTTGTCTTGCACAGAATTTGCATATTGCTTCATGTGAATTCTCACACACATTGTCTTATTTTTTAAGACAATTCGCATAAACGTGTCATCCGAAAAGTGATGGAACCAATCCACTCGTGCCATGTGTCATATTCATTCCAGGGTATATATACAACACTTGTAGAATTTTCAATCACTTTCACATATTCCTTGCATATGAATCCTTCCTGAACACATAAACCCTAAACCCTTTGCTACGAGTTCTTGCCTCCAGTTCCTAATCGTTCGAATTTTTGATTTTCAGGTTGATTATTCTTTTTGTTTTTGTTTGATTAATGTTTTGTTGTTCTTCATTGATTGTTTCTTTGCAGGTTATACCTTGACTGGATTAGATTTAGGATTTTCATCTTCGTATTGGACTGTTCATATTCAAAGAAGTTTCGAACTGACTTTTGGACTTTTTAACAAAATTTCCATTTGATTCTTGTTCTAAATGGAAATTTGGACTTAAAGATACATTAATTTGTATAATCGAACCTAATGAACTAAAATTTTAACCTAAATCACATCTTTTGGGGTTTTGATTAGAACTTGGACTGTTCGTATGTTCTTGGTGTGTTCTTGATACAAATTCAAAATTAATGATCTAAATGAGTTTTAATCTCAAAATATGTTCATTGAAGTTGTTTAATTATATCGATCGAACATCACAAAGTCAAGATTTTGGGTTAAAAAATCAAAATTTGCAAAATTTGAATCTGGGTTCATAAGATATGTTTGAAGGTTTGCATGTATCCTTGAAGTTCATAATTTTTTACTTAGAAAATTGTTTAAAGAAATTCTTGAAAAATCTGGGTTATACGAATTCTTGGTGTGAATTTGTTCCATACGAATTCTGGAGTCAAAGCAAAATTATTCTAAGTACACTTTTCTTATAATTGTTCTATACGAATTCCTTGGTCTTGTAAAGTTTAAATTCTTTCAAGTAAAGAATTTGTATCTCTCTTTCATACGAATTCTGTGTTGCCATTCATTCCATCCTAATTCTAAGTGAGGAATTCACATACCTCTATCATGCGAATTCTATACTTAGAGATTTTTCAAAATTGATTTTCAATGTCAACACTTTAATTTTTGAACTAACCACTTGGACTTTGTCCAACTTTGTTCATTCTTTTCAGGTTTCGATGGTTGACCAATCAGTTTAACAGAATGTTCAAATGGGTTAGAATTCACCAAATGAAGTTTCCCAGGAGTGTCCAATGCCTAGCTCTAGATCATATTTTCAAGCACCACCGAATGTCAATCCTGATCTATTTCTAATCTCACCATCAGACATGAAACCTCAGTAAGCAAATAACCATCATCTGAAGTTCACTATTAAGATTGATCCACTGGTGCTAGACATACTAAAGAACCATCCACTGAGGAATGCTTTAACTGCTCAAGGAAGTGTCTCGGAATTCTATGTTCAACAAGCCTGGAAAACCATCAGGTTTAGCCATCTGAGGACAGATGGTGAAAGAATTCCAATTTTCAAACTGGAGATAGACCACTTTACTTCAGTACTTACTCTTGATAGGCTGAGATTAATTCTTAATCTACCTGCTGCCAATGCCAGAGAGGGCAAGACTGACTATGATGAGCTACCATCTGATTCTGAAGTGTTCCAAGGGATAAGGGATATGGGATATGTTGGTCAGCTGACTCGGGTCAACCACTTCAAGAAGAACAACCTGCCACCGTTCTACTACACCCTGTTTTCTATAATCAACAAGTGTTTGACTGCAAAGATCTATGGTACTGATAATGCAAGTATCCATATCCTGAAGCTCTTCTATTCAGTGGTTCATGACTTGCACATTGATTATGCCATTATCTTCTGGACTGAGCTATATGAGAAGGTTATAGCAAAGAAAACTTCAAATGCTCCAAACTACATTCCATACCAAAGGTTTATGACCTTGATTGTCAGGAGCATGTTAAGAAGCAACTGTCATATTCTAACCAGAATCAACCATCCACTTTCACCGATGAGTGAGATGAGGTACTTAATGAAGCAAAAGAGAGAGTTCAGTTTCTCTATGCTAGATCCTGAAAGCCTGCTAGATTATGCTGATCCAGAGAGTGATAGTATGATAGCCTATAGATAGTCTATGGGACAACCAGCACCGGTTGACCCTACCCAAGGCTCATTCCCTAGGAGAGTGGAGTCCGTGAGGGTTTCTGATACTGCGGGAGTTCAGAAATGGGGAGCGAAGAGAAAAAATTCTGAGAGGGGCTCTGGAGGGGTTCAGAGACCTAGACTGGAAGCATCAGGGTCATGGGTGATTACCCAACGTTCAGTGACACCTCCTGCTGATGAAGGTCAAGATTCTTATATATATCTGGATCATGCAAATAGGTTGGCTGAAACAAATGCTGAAGAAAGCAGTAGTGATGAAGTACCCTCTGCTACAAGTGAAACTGAAATTGTAGCTGATGAGCAGAGTGATGGAAACAATCAACAGGACAATGTTGAGAACTCTGATTCTGATGATGACACTGCTACTGCTGCTGATGAGTCTAGTGATGATGATGATGATCACAATGATGGTAGAGCTACAACTGCTACTGTACATACTAATAAAGCTCAAGTTGATGATCCAGATGAAGAAAATGTTGATATTTTTGAACCTTTCTATGGTACTGATGCCATGGAAATTGATGATCAAGTTGACAACACTGTCAATGCAGTGGTAAGGGATATAAGGAGAGATGAGGGAGCATTAGTTGAAAATATTGTAAGAGAGAGTGATAGAGGAGCAAAAGAACATGGTGAGAGTGAGTGCCTCGTAACCTACTATTCTAGAAGGGCAACCACATCCAATACTTCATCGCATGTGTTGCGTGAATGTATTCAAGACATAAGTAGCCCACTTATGCACTTGCACACCTAAACCAGCCACTCTAACTCCTCCCAACATGAGTTAGTTTCATATATACATGGGGATCAAGCACAACGTCTACCAGGTTCTCATTCGGAGAATCAAGGTATTGAAAATAGAGAACACCAACCCCAGTTCTCACCTTCTTTCTGTGCACTGTTGAGTCTAGGGCTAATTTAATTGCCAATATTCATTCCTAGGACACTTTTTGCAGGTACAACTATTGGTAGTATTGGTAACCCAATCGGAACATCCCGACTAGCTCCGCAATCTGGACTACGAGGACTGGATGCAAATCCTATCATTCTAACACATTGCCAACAATGAGAACAGATCATGCAGTTGGTTCTACCACTGTCATGCAAACGAAGAATCTAAGTGATTCTGGAGTTATTCACCCTGACTTTGTGTCAAAGGAAATCCTCGACGGCGCCTTAAAGGTTGTTGAAAATTAAATAGTTTGTCTAAGAAACTGGAGAAGGAGATGTTTGAAATTAAAATATTGTTAAAGGGGAAGCATACAGTTTAGCCAAGCCAACCAACTCAACCAACCTAGCCAGCAAATACACCTAAGCCAACTGATTTATCCCTTGATGAGCTTAAGTCCTTGATGTTTGCCAAATTGCTTTCACAAGCTCCGGATAATCAGTTAGATGCGGATCTTTTTACTCTTCTGCAATCCCACCTACAACAACAACCACCACAGTCTATGCAACCAGCAAACTTGGTCAGAGCTTCAGAGTTTTCTACTTTGAAAACAGATGTTTTGCATGCCATTTCTGCACTTACTTAGGTTGTGCAAACATCTTGTAAACCCCAAGAAGCTGTTTCAAAGCCATACCATGACCATGATCAAGATTTTGATCATGAGGGGGAGATAAGGGAGAAACAGTTAGTTGCAGGTGTTGAGGGTGAAATGGTTGTTGCTGATCAGACTGAGAATGTTCAATCTTTGGGAGGTAATGCTGATAAGGGGGATAGACAAGTTGAGCATGGTGAAAATGTTTTTGGAAGAGAGATTGTTCTATATGTGAATGAGGAAGTTTAACCGAGGGTTGCAAAGCCTAAGGTTGCAACAAGGGAAGAAATCTTGAAGATAATTGGCCTGCAGAATTTTAATGTCATTGTACTGTCCGACAATGATAGTTATGAGGAGTTAATGCCAAGTATGAGCTATTCTGGAAAATCAAAGAAGAGGGAGAGAAATATAGCTTTGTAGATATGGAATCTGATGATGATGTGATAGAAGTTACTGAGTTTGTAAAGAGATCAGAAGCAGTGACAGCTAATGAAGAGAGTGTACTAAACAATCTCTTTGAGGACAGAGACACTGAAGCCTTGAATGAAATGTATAATCAAAAGTCTCCTGATGATATACATCTAAGTCCTGTTCAAGATGAAGAGCCAATGCCTAGTACTTCTACTGTTCCAGTTGTGTCATCTTTTAAAGCTTTTGAGTTCCCTGAAACTAATGTAGAGTTCACTTCTGATGCTGCTGAGCCAAATGTTCAAGATAATCTTGAAGAGGAGTTGCCTTATCAAAAGAAGCCCAACAATTCTGTGAATCAAGCTGAGTTTGTAAGAGAACCACTGTTTGCACCAGAGATTCCTGAGGAAGAAGGTCCTTCAGGTACTCCTATTGTGGGTTCTACTCCATATATTGGGTATGATGAATTTGGTCCAACCATGGAAGAGATTAAGAGAATAAGAACTGCTCTGAGGGTTCCATATTTGGAGGAAGGTGTCAAAATATTTGTCAGCTACATCAGGCAGTTAGACCAAGTTCAGCTACTCAATATTAAAGACAAGTCTCCTAAATTTCAGCAAAAATACATCATAATGCTTAATGCAGTGGGCAGAACTTGTAAAGATGCGAGGAGCAAGGAAAGGATTTTGCATGTTAAGGAAGTCAGGCTGAAGCAATTTAAGATAACTTGGTATCCTGAATTTGAAGTTTAGAGGAGGGATATGAAGTTCTATATCTTTAATGAAGTTGCATATGCCAATTTGAGCTTTGATGATATTGAACTCATTTATCATGATTTCAGAGGCAAAACCAAAAGATTTTCTGAGATGATATTTTCACTTGAGACCATCAAAAGGTTCATCAAGAGGCATATCTTCTACACATATGTCATTGATTTTCAACTGGGCATAAAGACAAATCAGAATAGGATCAATCTTCTTGCACCTGACATGACACATCCTATGCTTGAAGACACACCTCTCTACACAGTCTTGATACAACTAGAGTTAGGGGTGGTGTCTGAGAATAAAGATAAGAAGCTTAAAAGATTTATAAGAGTTGCTGAGATAGCTAAGTTTTCTTATGGGACTTTGAAAGATGTTTTGGAGGAGCTTGAGACAAGATACAAAGAAAGTGAAAAGAGAAGGCTTGAAATGAATGATCATATGCCTAGATCTAACAGAATCTTTTACAGATCAGATGATTCATATCATAAAGGACAGACTCAACTGCAGAGACAGCATTAGAAGGTTTGAATCTTATATGGCTATCAGAAGGACTTGCTTTAAGAAGTGGACCAATTGAAGACTTTGCAATGTTGATTAAAAAGGGGGAGTGTGTGTTCCAGATTCTAGTTTCTAAATCAAGATTAATCAAACACACACAAAATAAGAATCAAATACCTGTTTGATTAATTTCTCAATTCCAAGATTACAAGATTCTCTCTCTACAATCTCTCCAACGAACTCTCTCTTTCTCTCAAACTTTCTCTCTCTAAAATACGACTGAATAATTCTCCAATTAAGTTCTCTACTGAAATTACAAAGAGAAAAAGTATTTATACTACCACCTAATACAAGAAAACTAAAATACAAAACAAATACAACTAAGTTTGACTTATTACAAAAGACTTTGACTTTGATGAGATTTGACTTTAGCAGCTTTGACTTTCTCAACTTTGACCTTCAGTATTATTGATCTTGTATCCAACAGATTTATGCTCTAACAATCTCCCCCTTTGGATTCAAGATCAATGTTGAAAGATCTAGCCATTCAATCTTCACTTTTAAGCTCTGTCAATACAATCTCCCCTTTTTCTTTGATGACATTCTTTCCAAAACTGTCTTCAAATGATTAACAATCTCCCCAAAACTTTCACAAAATACTTTCAGACTTTGGAAAGAAATTATCTTCAGAATCAGCTAGGATTGCTTTAGCAGAAAATCTTCAAAGAAAATTTCCTCAAATTTGCAGAAATTCTTTGATCTTCTTTAAATCTTTCCTTTGAACTTTCTAACTTGAACATTTCAGAAAATCAACTCACAAATCTTTATCAGATCTTGATATCATCTCCCATAAACTTCAAAACTTTAATATTTCTTGATACCATCTCCCCCTTTTTGATGATTTGAGCATCGATATCATCAAAACTTTCTCCAAGAAATGTCTTTGACCAATCTGATATGTCAAACTGAGCCTCTGATTCTGTGATCCATAACCAAGTATTCATCTAGATCTTTACAAATCCAGACAAAATAAGAACATGTAACTCCTGAATCAACAAATGAATCAGTTAAAATGCCTGTCAGTAACACGAAGTCACTGTGTGTAACGAATACACAATATAAAGGAGCTTTTTGATGTTCACTCCCCCAGGGCTTCCATCCAATCATCGAAATACCACAAAGGCAATTTCTATGAATGTTATGACAAAGAAACAAATTCTTTGTGTGTTCGTGCATGTGTAGAAAGAATTAAGCATGATGATTGCTTTTCAATAAGGCTCAAAGTTGTGTAAACCACTGAGACAACAGTAGATAAACACAGACTCAATGTGCATGATTGAAGTGCGAAGGTGGGGCAGACTTCCTTCTTTTTCAATATCCAGATTTTTCAAATGAAAATCAGATAGATTATGTGCTGCGTCCCCTTTAAAATGTGAAACATTTTCTTTTTGAGAAGAAAATGAGTAGCTTGTGGGGTTTATTCAAGAGTTGGCATGGGCTAGTTGCCTGTTTCAATAACGTTCACGAAGAAATGTGAAACATTAGTAATGTGGCTGCCCGGCTCAGAAAGTAGTTGGTGCAGAGTTTGATATTCTTTTACTCTGATCTCACACCCTCTTTCTTTTAATCATTAAGCGCACTACTAACCAAACTCTCTTTTCCATTTTACCTCATCACACAACCCATACTCATTTCTTTTTGACTCCTCACACTCAATCTCTATGGATTAACTTCTTGGGTAGAAATCACTGGTTAACGTGATTCCATAGAAGTTCAGATAATTCCTAGCACAAAGAACCCATATTTCCTATAAAAGCATAATGTTGCTCAGATGATTTAACTATAACAGTTAAAGCTCATATACAAATGTCAGATGAAGGTATGCTCATAAAATATAATCATGAAAATTTGAGCATTTTTAGACATTGAAATATTTTCAAACAAGTATACTGAATGAATGAACATGAATGCAAAAGACTTGCTTGAAAATCTGACATTGTATGAAAATGATCAGAAATGAAATGATATATCAATCAAAGCTTATGGTCAAGAATAATTGATATTTGTCTATACGAAACAAAATATAGACATTCTTGAAATAACGTTTCGAAATGAAATATCGCTCAAAATTCTTTGAATACAAGCGGAGTGTCTTACCATCGAAGAAAAAATTGTTTCAATTTAGAGACATGGTAAGAACATGTTAAACAAAGTCAAACCGGTGTGTGTGAATACTTGAAAGTATATAGAAAAGACAATACGCAAGTATTTATCTTTGGATACACACGGTTTGATTATCAATGAAGCACAAAAATAAAATGAAAACATTTAAAATCACACTTCCAAATTATAAAATCTGTTTAAAATTCGAGAAGTGGTTTGAACATTTAAGAACATGTTTTCTATATCTGAAAGTTGTCCTTCTTTCAGATACATTTGAGATTAAGATAAGAAATTTACCTTTTCGCTCAATCTTAATACTCATAAAGTCAACTGAAGTCAAAAATGATATGATCGTGTCATCCTCTCTCATCCTGCATAAGTCTCAAAGTCTAGTCAAAAAAAATTATTCACAAAATTTATTCGAACAATAAAAGAACATAAAACAGTAAAACGATTAAAGAACAAGTTCTGATCTTAAGCAATCAGAAATCATAGTCTTACTCCTTTTGATAAGCTCCCCCTAAAATCATGCATTACAAAAATTTTGTCAGTTAAGTAAAATGCAGAAATCAGTTATGCTCCCCCTTAAAATAATGTAGATCATCTAAAATCTTCTCTTACTCCCCCTGAGATCATGAGCAAACAATTAAAGTGCAGATATCCTTCAGACATAAAGATAAAGAAAATGATGAAAAATAACAATACGTAACTTTATTAGGTAACAACCGATTATGTCTTAAGATTTAACATACCAAGCTTAGAGACAAGAAAATTAAATATCTTTTCATCTAAGGGTTTGGTAAATAAATCTGCAAGTTGATAATCTGTTTTTACAAAATGAAGTTCAATTGTTCCTTTTTCTACATTATCTTTTATAAAATGATACCTGACGTCAATGTTTTTGGTTTTCGTATGCTGGACAGGATTAGCAGATATCGCGATTGCACTCTTCGAGTCACAATAAATTGGAAATTTATCAAACTTGAATCCATAGTCTCGCAGCTGTGTTCGCATCCACAAGACTTGAGAGCAGCAACTGGCAGCAGCTACGTACTCTGCTTCAGCAGTCGATGTGGAAACGCATAATTGTTTCTTTGATGCCCAGCTAACGAGCTTGTCTCCAAGAAATTGAACATGACCTGAAGTACTCTTTCTGTCCAACATGCAACCTGCATGATCTGCATCTGAATAGGCAGTCAGTTGAAACCCAGTATCCTTAGGATACCACAGACCAAGGTCTGCAGTCCCCTTCAGATATCTAAAGATCCGTTTGACAGCAGCCAAATGGGATTCTTTAGGAGCAGCCTGATATCTAGAACATAAACATGTTGAAAACATAATATCTGGTCTACTAGATGTAAGATACATTAATGAACCTATCATACCTCTATAAGTCCTAACATCAACACTTTTACCCGAAGGATCAGTGCTAATTTTAGTACTTGGTGCCATCGGGGTTCCAATTGGTTTACAATTTTCCATTTTGTACTTCCGAAGAATGTCCAAAATGTACTTAGATTGGTTAATGAAAATCCCCGTAGAAAATTGTTTTACTTGTAATCCGAGAAAGAAATTCATCTATCCCATCATACTCATTTGAAAACGTGACACCATGAGGTTAGAAAAGTTTTTGCAAAATTTTGGATTAGTAGAACCAAATATTATATCATCAACATATATTTGAATAAGGATAATATCAGCTTTTTCCTTTTTGATGAATAAAGTAGTATCAACCTTACCCTTAGAAAAACCGGACTTGACCAAGAATTTAGATAAAACGTCATACCATGCTCGAGGGGCTTGTTTTAAACCATAGAGGGCTTTGTCCAAGATATAAACATGATCTGGCTTATCTGAATTGACGAACCCTTCTGGTTGAAACACATACACTTCCTCCTTAAGAATGCCATTCAGAAAGGCTGTTTTCACATCCATCTGATAGACTGTGAAATTCTTATGAGAGGCGTAGGCTAGAAACATTCTGATTGCCTCTATACGCGCTACCGGAGCATACGTCTCATCGTAATCAATGCCTTCCTCTTGCCGGTAACCTTTGGCAACAAGTCTAGCTTTGTTTCTTATGACGACACCATCTTCATCCTTTTTATTCTTGAATACCCATTTAGTGCCGATCACGTTTTACCTTCTGGTTTTGGAACTAATCTCCAAACCTTAAGGGCTTCAAACTGATTGATCTCTTCTTGCATAGCAGATACCCAGTCCGAATCAGCAAGAGCCTCTGATACTCGCGTTGGCTCAATCTTTCTGAGGAATGAGTCATGTATACATTGGTTAAGAGTCGTTGACCTAGTCTGAACAGGCTTGTTGAGATCTCCAATTACTTGGTGTAATGGATGCTCTTTGGTCCAGCGATGCTCATGAGGGAGTGGAGTAGATACTGATTGAACATGATCATCATCTAGAAATCCACTATCAGAATCTTCAGTTTGAATAACAGGAGGGGATTTTGCAGTTGAAGACTCAGGTGCAGAAGTATCAGTTGGAACAGCAGATTCTGGCTGTTGAGTAGACAATATATCACAACCAACTGAAACAGTTACTTCTGGCTCAGCATTTGCTTGTGCATCTTCAACTGTAGGAGTAACAATAGGAATGTGAGTTTCAGACTGAACGGGGGATGCTTGTTCAGTTATGACATCTGAAGTGACTGGATGATTGCAAGTTGTGTCTTCAGAACTGTCAGTCACAGCAGATTTAGATACATTAGAACCTAGAAACTCATCATAAAAGAATTCAAATAACAAATCTAAATCAGTTAAATGAGAAGTAGATGTAGATGCGTTATCCGAATTTGTCGCTGTAGAAGCAGGTTCTGGACTGATCTGCCCAGAAGCTAATACTCCAGTGATAACGGGTTCTGAACTGATTTGATCAGAAGCCATATCTTCATTAAATGTGACATTAACGCTCTCAACAACTGATTTTGACTTCTTCAGATAAACACGATATGCTGCAGATGTTGAAGAATAACCGATAAAGATGCCTTCGTCCGCCTTAGCACTGAATGTATTCAGACTCTCTCTGTCATTAAGTACAAAACATTTACACCCAAATACGTGAAAATATTTGATAGTTGGTGTTCTGTTGTTGATCAACTCATATGGAGTCTTCTGAAAACGTCGATGTATCATAGACCGATTTTGAGTATGACATGCAGTCGACACAGCTTCTGCCCACAAGAATAGAGGTAAGTCTGATTGGCTAAGCATAGTCCGAGCGGCCTCGACTAGCGTCCGATTTCGCCTTTCGACTACTCCATTTTGTTCAGGCGTACGAGCAGCAGAGTACTGATGTGATATCCCGACCGATTCGAGATATTCTTCAACTATCTTGTTTTTGAACTCTGTGCCGTTGTCCGTTCGAAGAAACTTGACTTGTCGCTGCATTTTCACCTGGGTCGTCTTTAAGAAAGTAATGAGAACTTCGGGCGTCTCATCTTTTGAACAAAGAAATTTGACCCACGTGTATCTTGAGTAATCGTCCACAATAACCAACACATATTTCTTTCCTCCCAAACTCTGAGTTCTCATTGGACCACACAAATCCATATGTAACAATTCTAACGGAGAACTAGTGCTTGGTTCAGGCTTCGGTTTATGAGCGGCTCTCTTCATCTTACCCTTTTCACATGCTGCGCATAAGTGTTCTCGTTCATATTTCAACTCAGGAAGTCCTTTGACCAATTTCTCACGAACCAGCTTGTTGATGTAACGAAAATTCAAGTAAGATAAACGTCTGTGCCAGAGCCAACTTTGTTGCGTTGAAGCTCTTGTCATCAAGCATACTTGATTGTCAATCTGAACTTTGGACAAATTGATGGTGTAGAGATTTGTCTTTCGATTTCCAGATAATAGTTCTGTTCTGTCTTCAGTACGAACTGAGCAACTCTTAGACTTGAAGTTGACCTCTAACCCTTTATCGCAGAATTGACCTATGCTGAATAAGTTGTGCCCCAATCCTTCGACATAGCTCACCTTACTGATCGTTATATTGTCTTGAATAATGTCACCATATCCTAAGATAGTTGAAAGCTGATCGTTCCCAAATCTGACATTACCACTGAATTTCTCTGTATAGTTAGACAATAAAGCTTTTTGCCCAGTCATATGCTTGGAACATCCACTATCCAAGTACCACATATGCCGGGTCTGCAAGAGAAATCAGACAACAATAGATTTAGGTACCCATTTAAAAACGGGTCCTAACAGTTTAGCACAAGATTTTGGTATCCACTTGAAAATGGATCCTCTGTTCTTTTGAAAACTTTGAAACACATTTGATATTGAAGAATATATATGATAAGATTCATACCAATCAGAAGAATTATGAGAATAAGCAAAATCATTTCTCTGATAAGAATAAGATGTAGTAGTAATAGGAGACAATTGAATCAATTGCTTTATTGAATATCTCTTGTAAGAAGTTACAAGGTTTTGATTATTAGAAGCAATTTGATCAATCACATCAGTATCACTACTCACTGATCTATTACAAGTATTATCAGAAACTGATTCCACTATCTCATCCTCCTTCCGTTTTGGTCTCCATTCGGATTGAGCTTTCAACTTTTTCTTCCTTAAATCTGAAACATAAGATATAGATTTATTAGGAAAAACAGATTTCCGAGACTGAATATTCTTTTGTGTACCAGTGTATTTCTGTTTCTGTAATCGTTGTTTCTTATGTTTCTTACCATTAGCATAGTAATCAGCAGTTACAGAAACTGATTCACCAACCTTAGTTGATGATTCAACAGTATTTACACCACTTGGTAACACTTTGTCATTTTTAAGACAAGTAGAATGATCAGGAAGTATAGAATTGTCATCAAACATATCAAATTCTTCCATGCACCCATCATCAGAATTTAAAAAATCATTTGCAGACTCAAATAAGTCAACAAAATTATCAGTTGAAGTTTGAGGTGCCTTTGAAACTGTAGAACACTTTGTAGATTTAAATTGTAAAACAGTGTTCTTTAAAACTGTAGAAAACATACTTTGTTCAATATCTACCAAAAGTTTTTCATCAGATAAAATATTTTCAAGCTCAATTATTTTGCTTTCAAGAATGAGTAGAGGAACATAAACCTTTGCAATTGCGGGTTTTGCCTTCATCTCAGAAACAGAATAACTAGCAAAATAATCGTTAGAAAGAACTTTTGGTGTTTCTGAAAGATAACTATCATTTAACTTTGCATAGTTAAATGGTAGTTGCATTTTCTTAACATTCTTTCTATTTTCAGTTTCTTTGGCCTCAACTTCTTCCGGTAATTTGGTAACAAATTTGGGTTTTAAATGAGTATGTTTACCAGCACAAGAAAGAAAATCAAAATTATATAATGCTGGTTGTTTTCTGATGGCTTTCTTTAAGTAATGGGGGTTTTTAAAACCAAGTCCCCATTTTTCCTTAACATCAGCCTCTTCATTAGGTGCATTGGGAAAAATGGTTTGATCTGTTTGACCTCTTGTCAGGATCGAATTCTCAACAAGAATTAATTCTCAGAAACAATATCAAAGAAGTTTGCGGAATAACACTTTGATATTTAATCAAACAGAAAATCAAAACAGAATATAATCAACAAACTGTAAACTTGTATTGAATGCTTTGAAGTTACAAGATTACACACTCAACCTCAATATTGATGAACAGGCTCACCAATACGAATTCTACTTCTCTAGAATTAGGATCTATGTCTTGAGGTTGATTTTCTCTCTAAAAGAATGAATAAAACAAAAAGTTCTTTCATTATTCTAAACTATACAATATATATACTGAATACAAAGATAATTACAATAAATAAAATATCTTCAGTATATCTTCCATGTATATCTCTAAGCTTCCATGTATATCCTTTCATACGAATCTTCATCATATAAGCAGTATTAATCTTCAGCAGCATTAAATTCCTTCTAGCAGCATTAACTACTAAGCAGCACTAACCACTAGCAGTACTAACTAGCTAAGCAGTACTAACTTTGTTCAAGCAACACTAACTTTGACTAGCAGTATTAATAGTACTAGCAGTAGTAACACTCAGCAGTATTAACCTTTAAGTCTTCTAGCAGTAGTAACTTTGAACCAGCAGCATTAACCATACTTGATGAATTCTTCAGTTCCCAACAATCTCCCCCTAACTTGACTTTTAGGAAGAGAAGTCAAGTTCTTCAAATTTTCTTCAAGATGCTCCCAAAACTTTATCATGGCCTAAATTCCAGTGTTTGCATCCAATCCCAAACTCTGATTGATGGTTCTTTGAATCAAGTATTTAGCCATTTCTGAATCTGGAATACACCTTAACTTTTTCTTCAGCATGGCATGTAGCTTCAATCTGCTATGATTATACACTCTATCCACTAGGAAGTATTCAGTGTGATTTAAATCCAAAGTCACTGTATATACTCCACTAATTTCATATAGAGTCCAACTGTTTACTGATTTGAAGACATCCTTGATCAAATGCTCTACTTCTTCAGGTTTGAACATCATACACAGATACTCCATTACCAGTTTTGTAATTGAAATCCCTGAAGCCTTTAGAATATCTGCATACAACTTCATTCCTATCTCAAACATCTCTTCAATATCTGATCTAGAGCATGTTCTGACAATTTTTGCCCATGTGTTGAACACTTCATACTTTTCATCCTTTCTTTTCAGCCTTATGTATTCCTTTCCATCCACTGTCAATGTATCCCAGTGAATGACCTCAGGAGGCTTAACTCCTACAGGTTCTGCTGAAATTGGTTCAGGCACTTTGTCCATCACTACCATATACAAATTTACATCATCAGTGTTGGATGGCTCTTTCTGTTTAGATGACTCAGGTGCCCCTTCTTCTTCAGCTACCTTCTCAGCCTCTTCTTCAGATACTCTAGGCTTCTTGATTGGCTTTCTTCTTGCCATCATCTTTGTTCTCTTTAAAGTCCTTAGACTTTCTCCCAGAGTGGACTCTTTCTTAGGAGGTGTTTCTTGCTCATCTGGAAATGGCTTTTGACAATCAAAGTCATTACTTTCTTTTATCCTCTTCTCCATCTCCACCCTAGCAGTTTCATTTCCCTGAAGCTTCAACATCTCTGAATCATACAGCTCTTTGATCTTCTCAAAAGACATTTTGGAGAACATCTCCTTTTTGACTCCTACAGCACCTTTGAGAAATATAATCATCTTGTTCCTCTCTTGGGTACCTAGGAATGTCTTTGAGGGTTTTCTCTTCTTTGCAATTGTTTTCACCACTGATTTCTTCATACTTGCAGCTTTCTTCTGTGCAATTTCAGTTGCCATACTCAGTTGATAAGCTTCATTCAGTTCAGCAGCTAGAGCTTTTGCCATTTCCCTGTCTTTTTCCATCTGAACTCTTTCTTCTTTTTCTATATCCTCCTGCATCTTTTTAGCTAGGGCTTCATCTGATTCAACCAACCTTTGCTTTTTGATTGGTTGATCAGATTCTACCATCTTTGCTTTTCCTTTGTCTTTGCTCATTGCCTTTTTACTGTTATCTTTCTTGATCACTTCACCTTGTTCTTTGATGATTACTCCTTTGGTATTTGAAGTGACCTTGGAAGTATCATTCTTGGCTTTAAGTAAGGTTTCTGCAATCTCAAGATCTGTTAAAACTTCTTTCACAGTTTCTGCTGCTTTATTAATGTCTGCAGTAGTAACTGTTTCTGCTTGCTGCTCCCCCTCAACATCAAGTTTCTCTCCATCAATCTCCCCCTTTCTTGTGACTTCTTCCATGTTGATCTCCCCCTTTTTGGGAGCATCATTTTCAGACTTCCTTCTCCTTAGTTGGAATTGCTTTCTCTTCTTCCTTTGTACCAGACTAACCACCATCCTCTTCAGCTTAGCAATCTGTTCTTGTTGTGACAGAATGACTAGCTTCATTTCTTCAATTTCTTTGCCTTGTTTGAGAACATCTTGATTGATGTTCCCCATTGTTTCCATCAATTCATAGTACGTATATCTGTCCTCACCCTCTCCAGAGGTGTTACCCTTCTTTGAAGGATCATTGGATCTTTTATTAGTGGAAGTCTTCTGCCTTGCAGAAGCACTATCCACTCCTGTGGTTTCTTGGCACCAGGGACCTTCAAATGATTGCTCATTCAAAGTTGCCATGGGGGAGGTCTTATTGATGTTACCACTTTCCTCCTCTGTACTAGTAGGAGTAGTGGCATCCTCATCACCCATATGCTCTACCTCTTCCTCAGAGAGCACCTCCTTTGGGTTGGGAGACACCCGTGTGGTTTCCCTTTGGATATTCTCTAGGGGAGAATTCTCCCTTAGAGGGCTTATAGGCTTAGTGGGTAATGGTAGAAGAAGGGAAGGAGCCTTCTTTACCTGTTTCCTCTTGTAAGTTTGGGTGATTGGAGAGGTTGGTTTTTCAAGAAGTGACTGGGGAATTGATTTTGAGAGGGAAGGTTGGGCTTGGCTAGCAGTGGGTTGGTCTAATGGGGGCCTTGACCCTGCTGCCATACCTTCATTGGTTTGGGACACCACCATCATTGTAGAGAACAATGGGGTGTCAACTCCTTCAGAGTCCCCAGCAGATCTTCTCATATTTGAGAAAACCTTGCCTTTGGGGGGTTTAGGTACATATACCCCAACAGGTTGAGGTATATCCGTCAATTCATGAGTAATGACTTCTTGAACAAACCTGGGATACATAAAGAAGCTCTTTTTGTTTCCCATGTTTGAGACAAGATCACTGAAAATCATTTTAGAAAAATTATACTTTCTGGCAGTGGACAAGCACACCAAAGCATAAGCAATAGTGCTGCTGAACTCACTCCATCCAGTAGTCTTTTTGGAGATACAATGCATAAGAGTATGGACAAAGAAACGCCATTGGGGTGAAAATTTTGCTTTAGAGAATTTGAAAACTCCCAATGGGCCTCCATACCCCATTCTTGTAAGATTTGAAAACAGTTCATCATTTGGGATAGAGGTTATACCAGAGGCATCGTCTAGACGTAGACTGATGCGAATAACCTCTTCAGTAACCGTGAGTGATTGATCACAGATTCTTGTCTTGATCATCTGCACACCATTCTCAACAACAATGGTTGCATTAGCCCAGAACTGCCTTTGATGCTCGATATAGATTGTAGGGGATACAATAAGAGCATGAGCAATGTGGCTTGACTTGAGGAAATCCATAATCTGATGAAATCCTGCAGCTTGCTTTGGTTTTTGTAGCATCGCAATCTCATTGTGCTCGTCAATGAAAGTCATTGATGCCATTGATCTTAGTGAAAAGCTTGCCTGAAGACTTCGAACTTGAGAGAGAAAAGGTTTAGAGCACAAGAGAACAGTATGCAAAGAGTCGTTATGAACTTTTAGGCGGGCAAAGAGTATTTATAGTATTCGGAACATAAGCAGTATTAACCTAGAGCAGTATTAACTACTAGCAGTATTAACTAACTAGCAGTATTAACTATGAGCAGTATTAACTGAAAGCAGTATTAACTACTAGCAGTATTAACTAACTAGCAGTATTAACTACGAGCAGTATTAACTAACTAGCAGTATTAACTGAAAGCAGTATTAACTACTAGCAGTATTAACTGAAAGCAGTATTAACTACTAGCAGTATTAACTAACTAGCAGTATTAACTACGAGCAGTATTAACTAACTAGCAGTATTAACTGAAAGCAGTATTAACTACTAGCAGTATTAACTGAAATACTCCTTTTAAACTTGCTAAACACTGAGTACTGGTATGCATATCCTGGAAAAGAAGATTAGTAACTCCAAGAATAATATACAGGTATAAAGCCAGTTTTTGAGAAGGGGATTATTCAGAGTTGATCATTCCCACACTTGTTACCAAGAAAGTGAATCTACCCACATCAAAAGCTTTAGTGAATAGATCAGCAAACTGATTATCAGTGTGAACTTTGACAACTTGAATAAGTTTCTTTTCATTACAATCTCTTATAAAGTGATACCTGATCTCAATGTGCTTTGTTTTTGAGTGCTTGACAGGATTATTTACAATGCTAATAGCACTGCTGTTGTCAATAAAGATTGGAGTGTGTAGAAAGGTTACCCCATAATCCAACATTTGATTCTGAATCCATAAGACTTGAGAACAGCAACTTGCAGCTGCTATGTACTCTGCCTCTGTTGTAGATGTGGATATTGTGGTTTGTTTCTTGCACTGCCATGAGACTAGTCTAGCACCCAAAAACTGACATCCTCCAGAAGTAGACTTTCTGTCCAAGTTTGCCCCACCTAGATCACTGTCTGAGTATGCTAGTAGGTCAAAAGGTGAGTTATGAGGATACCAAAGTCCCAATCTGGGTTGCCCTTTGAGATATCTGAATATCCTCTTAACAGCTTGAAAGTGAGATTGCTTTGGCCTAACTTGGAATCTAGCACATACACAGACTGGAAACATTATATCTGGCCTTGATGCTGTGAGATACATGAGAGAGCCAATCATGGATCTATAATGATGCACATCCATATCCTCCCCCTCAAGATCTGCTGTGATCTGCTTGTGTGTTTCCATAGGTGTGCTGGCAGGTTTTGATTCTGAGAAACCAAACTTGGTTAGAATATCCTGCACATACTTGGATTGGCATATGAAAATGCCATCTGACTTCTGTTGAACTTGGAGTCCAAGGAAGAAAGTAAGTTCCCCCATGGAACTCATTTTGAACCTTTGATGCATTAAATCCTCAAACTCCTTGCACATGTTGTTTCTTGTAGATCCAAAGATAATGTCATCAACATAGATTTGGACCAGCAAGATATCCTTCTTCTTTCTTTTGATAAATAGAGTCTTATCAATGACTCCTCTTTCAAAGTCATTTTCCAAGAGATAGGATGACAGAGTGTCATACCATGCTCTTGGGGCTTGATGTAGTCCATAAAGTGCTTTCTTTAATTTGTATACCCTGTCTGGATAGCTTGGGTTTTCAAACCCTGGTGGTTGACAGACATATACTTCTTCTTCAATTGACCCATAGAGAAAGGCACTTTTTACATCCATTTGATAGACTTTGAAGTTCATGTAAGAAGCATAGGCTAGGAATAGTCTGATTGCTTCTATTCTAGCCACAGGTGCAAACACTTCTTCATAATCTATACCCTCTTCTTGAGTATATCCCTGAGCCACCAGCCTTGCTTTGTTCCTTATGACAATACCTCTTTCATCTCTCTTGTTTCTGAAAATCCACTTTGTGCCAATTGCTCTGTGACCTTTAGGAAGGTCTACTAGATCCCATACATCTTGTAGCTTGAACTGTAACAGTTCCTCTTGCATTGCTTCTATCCAGCTAGATTCTTTCATAGCATCATGTGCCTTTTTAGGCTCAAGCTGTGATAGAAAACAAGAAAGCACTGTATGCTGTTGATCTTGCATTTCCTGAAGCCTGCTTTGATGTCTAGTCATCATAGGAGAAGAGATATCTCCTATTACCAGCTGTGGAGGATGATTCTTTTGAACTCTGGTGTTATGACTAGGTTCTTCATTCAGTCCAGCCTCAAGATTAGATTCATGCAACTCAACTGAAGTGTTTTCAGATGCCACTTCATTATTTTCTTGAGTCTCCTCATCTCTAGTTTCTTCTTCACTCTGACTTGGTCCAGTAAATGATTCCTTTTCACAGTCTTCAACAGAATTTACTGTGGGTATGGGAAAAATCACAGATTTAGATATACTTTCTTGAACTTGTGTGATCCCTGATCCTCCACTTCCTGTTCCTGTATACTCATTACTGAAACCAAAAGAGTTAGTTAGTGAATCAATGTCAAATAGCCACTGAGGTCCAGACCCAACAGGATTTGGTGTGTTCTCATTGCATTTGACATTGTCACTTTCTTCAATTATTCTAGAAGAAGAGTTAAAAACTCTGTAAGCCTTACTCTGAGATGAATATCCAACAAGAAATCCATCATCTGCTTTGCTATCAAACTTTCCTAAGTGAGATTTGGTATTGAGAATTGTACAAGGACACCCAAAAGGTTTGAAGAAACCAATGAAGGGTTTTCTTTGATTTAAAAGCTCATATGGGGTCTTGTTCTTTTGCTTAACCACTAGAACTCTGTTTTGGACATAACAAGCAGTATTAACTGCTTCAGCCCAGAAGGTAATTGGCAATTTTGAATCAGCCAACAGAGATCTAGCAGCCTCTATTAGTGTTCTATTTCTCCTTTCAGCAACACCATTCTGTTGAGGAGTCCTAGGAGCACTATATTGCCTCTCAATACCTTTTTCTTCACAAAAGGTGTTTAGATCATGATTTTTAAACTCAGTTCCATTATCTGATCTAATGACTTTTACTCTTTGATTAGTTTGGTTTTCAATTCTTAGAATAAAGGATTTGATAAGACCACTTGATTCATCCTTAGTCCTTAGAAAATATACCCAAGTAAATCTGAAGTAATCATCAACAATAACCAAGCAGTAAGATTTCTTGCCTATACTCATAACATTTGTAGGACCAAACAGATCCATATGCAGTAACTGGAGACAAGATGAAACAGAATTTAACTCTTTGGTCTTATGAGAAGTTTTGTGTTGTTTGCCTTTAAGACAAGCAACACAATGATCATCACATGAAAAGACTTTTGAAGGTAAACCTCTTACAAGGTTATTTTTAACAAGATTGTTCATAGTCTTGAAATTCATGTGACACATCCTTCTGTGCCATAGAGAGGATTCATCTACAGAAGCTTTTGAAACAAGACAATTTAGAGATGAATCACTATCAACATTGTCCATATCAAGACAGTAAACATTGTCCTTTCTTGGAGTTCTAAGTAGTATCATGCTTTCATCAACTACCTTGAACCCTGGAGCAAGGATCATACACTCATTATTAGTAAATAATATACTATGTTGTTTGTCACAAACCTGTGATACACTTAACAGGTTGTACTTTAATTGATCAACATAGTAGACATCCTCAAATGTCATCTTACCTTTGGTGACATTACCTTTTCCACTTATCTTACCACCAGTAAGATTATCTCCAAATGCAACATGTCCTCCATTGATATGCTTGAAATCCTGAAGGCATGACATGTTGCCTGTCATGTGCCTAGAGCAACCACTATCAACATGCCAAATGCTCTTTCCCTTGAGCTGTTGGTTGCCCTGCACATTAGATAAATCAATTAGTATGAATTAGGAACCCAAGCCAAAGTGGTCTTGGGTACCCCTTTCTCATCAAAATACTTGCATTCTTTCTTGACAAGATTTTTGAACTTTAATTTCTCATTCTTGGAGTACTTTGTTACAATAATAGGCTTGGAAATGTTTTTGCTAGAATCAGTACTGGTTTTAGAAGTACTAACTGCCTTGGCAGCACTTGCATGCTTAGCAGTACTAACCTTATTAGCAGTAGTAACTGTGTTAGCAGTACTAATATTGTTAGCAGTACTAACACTGTTAGTACTTCTAGGCACCCACATTTTGACACTTTCTTTTAAAATCTTTTTCTTTAAAGTGCCTTTACTTTCAATAGATTTCTTTATCACATGTATCTTTCCAGCCTTCCTATAACCCACAGATTTTTGCACAAATCTTTGAAAGTTCATCTGTTGGTTAATAGGGTTAAAGTAACAATACTTAGCCAAATGATTCAACTTGCCACATATAAAACAAGGTTTTGATCTATTGATTTTATTCAGATCAACTCCTTATTTCTGAGCCCATTGATTATTCCAGTTTCTTTGATTTCCTCTTTTTAAACCAGAGTTTAGGCTCTTGGCTTTATTGCAATCACACTGTCTACAAGGGACAGGATTCACAACTGTTGTCTGTTTGTAGTGGACCTTACCAGACTTTCCCTCTGTCTTTTCTATGTCCTTAGATTTGACCCAAGTCTTTCCACATCCCTCATTGGTGATAATATTGTTTTCTAATGGTATCTTTTTACTCACATTATTATCCCTGTTCTCACTGGCTCCTTTCTCAGTCAAATCCTTAACTACTACCTCATCCAAAGGATCTATCTTAAAAGCTTCTTCAGACAAGTCCTTTTTCTCCTTAGTTTCTAACAAGTCTGATGTAGGAGAGATATAGTTGTTATTGTAAGGAGGGGGTGTATTGTTGTATCCAATACCAGGCTTCATCTTATCATGTATCTGAGCCTTTAGAAGAGAGTCCATTGCTTTTGAAGCATAAGAAAACTTGTCTATGTCAAGCTTAACTTTTGACAGTTCCTCTTTCAGTCTATCATTCTCTTCTAAGGACTTAGACAGTTTGGTTTCTAACTCATTCTTTTCGCACTTCCAATAGTTTGTGTCATAAGAGTGTTGAAGTTCATTAGCTTGAAAGCCTTTGATTTGCTCTTCAAATCTCTCTACTATCAACACATAATCTCTTTTGTCCTTTTCTAATCTTTTGAGGTCATCACACATACTTTGATTGTGATCCCTGTATCTTGTAACAGTGTCAATGCAAGATTTAGTGCAAAGATTAGAACTTACCTCAGTGGGGAGATCAGACACTTCTGCCATAAGAGCTTGGTTCTGAATGGCTTCCTCAGCTTGATCACTCCAGTCAAATCCCATTCCTTGTTGAGAAACAAGGGCTTGAGCAGGATTCTTGTTCAGATTGTATCCTCCATTCTGAGCTTGTTGATGGTTGTTGTTTGGAACAGCACTCCTGCATTCTCTAGCAAAGTGTCCTTTCTTGTGACACTTATAACATTCCACCTTGGTTTTGTCAAAACCAGCTCCATCTTCTCTTCTTTGAGAGAAGTTATTTCTTCTAGTTCTTTTAATGAACTTTTTCACCCTCATGGATAACATGGCCATCTGCCATTTAATATCCATCTCCTCCAGATCATCAGGGTGAATTTGATCAAGATCATCATTAATCAGAGAATTGTTGCTATGACTGGACAAAAAGGCTTCAAAAATAGTTTCAGTGCCTTTTTCTGAACTTACTCCACTGGCAGTACTAACTGCTTCAGGGTTGGCAGTAGTATCAGTTGATGCTGAAAGAAGTGCAGCATTGTGAATATAACCAGAGGGCTTCTTCTTGGTTTCTACCTCAGTTTCAAAAACTCTTAGATCATTGTATAGATCATCAAGTTCTTTCTCTTCCAGATTGTCACTCTGTCTATATGAGATAGTGTACATAGTCCATTCATCCCCAAGAGATCTGAGGAACTTTCTGTTGATATCATCTTGTTCCATCTTCACCCCTACAGTAGCCAGTTCACCTATGAGTTTATTGAACCTATCAAAAGTTTGAGTCATAGACTCATTCTTTGTGGAAGTGAAGTTCTCATACTGCTGCTTTAGAAAATCTCTTTGATTTCTTTTGATGCTCTTAGTTCCAGCAAATCTTTTCTCTAGAGCATTCCAGAGAATCTGAGCATCAGTGCAGTTGCAAAATTGATGCTGATATTCATTGGGAATGGCCAAGAGCAGAGTGCTCAAGGCCTTCATCTCTGTTTGTCTGATCTTCCTCTCACCATCTGTCTTTGGTGGAGGTCTTTTCCCATCTGGTCCTATCCTTCCAGCTTCAGAAGGACCATTCTCAATGATATCCCACATTGAGTAGTCAGTGAGAAGAATATATTGTCTGATTCTGATCTTCCACATGTCAAACTCACTTGGTTTGAGCATTGGAACCTTAGAAACCAAAGTACTGCTTGATTCTGTAAGATTTTCCATGATGAATAACTGTTTCTGAGAGAGTTAGGCTCTGATACCACTTGTCAGGATCGAATTCTCAACAAGAATTAATTCTCAGAAACAATATCAAAGAAGTTTGCGGAATAACACTTTGATATCTAATCAAACAGAAAATCAAAACAGAATATAATCAACAAACTGTAAACTTGTATTGAATGCTTTGAAGTTACAAGATTACACACTCAACCTCAATATTGATGAACAGGCTCACCAATACGAATTCTACTTCTCTAGAATTAGGATCTATGTCTTGAGGTTGATTTTCTCTCTAAAAGAATGAATAAAACAAAAAGTTCTTTCATTATTCTAAACTATACAATATATATACTTAATACAAAGATAATTACAATAAATAAAATATCTTCAGTATATCTTCCATGTATATCTCTAAGCTTCCATGTATATCCTTTCATACGAATCTTCATCATATAAGCAGTATTAATCTTCAGCAGCATTAAATTCCTTCTAGCAGCATTAACTACTAAGCAGCACTAACCACTAGCAGTACTAACTAGCTAAGCAGTACTAACTTTGTTCAAGCAGCACTAACTTTGACTAGCAGTATTAATAGTACTAGCAGTAGTAACACTCAGCAGTATTAACCTTTAAGTCTTCTAGCAGTAGTAACTTTGAACCAGCAGCATTAACAATACTTGATGAATTCTTCAGTTCCCAACACCTCTCGCATAAAGTTTTGCTTCCAGACCATTTACCTTCTTGTTCAAATTCTTATTTTCAACCTGCAATTTATAAACAGTTAGTGCAGATTCATTTTTCTCAAACTCATATTTAGACACTTTACCTTCAAACTCAGAAATCCTCTTTTCAAAATAATCTACTTTAGATTTAGAATCAAAATCAGACTTGCGTAAAGAATCAATCAGATCTTTGTTTGAAATAACAGACGTATTAAGCTCAAAGATCTTCTTATTCTTTTTAGCAACTTTATCTTTTTCCTTTTTCAGATCATTTTGTAAATTTTGTAGCTCAACCACCATGGTTTCCATTTTGGTAATAAAATCTTTTTCAGATAAGTTTAATACCTCATTAACTGCCTCATCATCTGACTCGTCATCCTGTACTTCTTTGCCCATGAGACAGATATGAGTTGTTTCTTCTTTCACTTCTTCTTCTCCTTCTGAGTAATCCAGCCAAAACTCATCTTCAGCCATTAGAGCGACACCCGCTTCTTGTTGTCTTGCCAAAAGCAACTTGTTCTGATAGTACTGAGAGTTGCGAACTTTCGGCTTTCGACAATCTTTTGCAAAATGACCCATCTTGCCGCAATTGTAGCATTTGATGGAATCTGTTGCTGGCTTCTCGGCAACTGTGTAGTCATTCACGAACTTCTTCTTATCATCCGGTTTCTTCTCCACATATCTATCCTCTTCATACCTTTTTCCTTCCACTTTCTGTCGATGCTCGTGGTTCTTTGAACTAGATGAAGAATACCTTTGAGAATTTGATCCCGGCTTCTTGTAAAATTTCTTCTGGAATGCACGGGTCAGCAACATCATGGCTTGTTTCAGACTTTCGCCATCATCACTATCTGTAACTGAATCTGACTCAGAACTGGTAAGAACTATCTTCTTTTTCTTCTCTTTCTTTTCTTTCTTTTCTTTCTTCTTCTCTCCATCTATTAAGGCAATAGGATCAGGAACTTGTGCTGCCTTCTTCTTCTCAGCTCTTTTCTCTTCAACCTCTTCCTCATTCTGCCTCAAGGTCTCAAATACCTCATGTAGTGGTATTTCATTCAAATCCTTCATCTGTTTCATCCTTCTTGTATGCTTTTTCCATTCCGGACGAAGGATACTCAGAAATTTGACATTGTTTTCCAACTGCTTCTTTTTGACTTTATTCTTTGTCAGCTCATTCAGAAGCAATACAAACCTCTCATATGTATCTTCTAGACTCTCATTCTCCTTAGTTTTGAATTCCTCATAACTATTGATGCAGTTTGCCACTTTCATCTGATTTCCAACCTTGGATCCCATCATCATCTTTTGCAATTGATCCCACATCTTCTTAGCATTTGCTTTATAACTATCAATCTTGATGTAGATCTCATTCGGAATGCTTTGAAGAAGTAATGATCTCGCTTGTTTATCTGATTTGTATCGGCTTTTCTGTTCTTCAGAATATTGAGAAATATCCACTGTCACTGTTTTCATCTTTTGCTCTCTTTCCTCAGTCCCATCTTCACTATCAGAAGAATCAACATCAGGTACTTGAACTGTTATTGTAGCCATTGGACCTTCGGTGATAGACAGAAGAATATTCTCTCCATTTGAATGCCGATCTATGAAATCCAAGAATCTGTCCTTCCATTGTTCATACTCGCCTTTGAATAGAACTGGAGGCTTAACATCAGTACCAATCGAAAGTGCATCTTTAGAAGTCATCTTGAATAACCTGTTTGAAAAAAAATATATCAATAAGAAACTAGAACTGATCGTTAGTCCAAATGAAACAATCATGAAAATACAAAAAAAACTTGAAATATAAAATCAGAAATTTTAATCACAAAAAGAACTATGTCCCCCTAGGCAGACTTAGCACGGGGGTCCCGCTATTAAAGGGCATATTATAGTTTTGAAAAATTTGTCTAAGTCCTCCACACTTTGCGCTTCAAGTGGGAAACGCAAATCTTGACTTTGCGTGTCATACAGGGAACGCAAACCTATACTTTGCGGTTCATATGGGAAACGCAAACCACCACTTTGCGGTTCAAGAAGGAAACGCAAACCACCACTTTGCGGTTCAAGAAGGAAACGCAAACCACCACTTTGCGGTTCAAGAAGGAAACGCAAACCACTACTTTGCGGTTCAAGATATACTTCTTCTTTGAGTTTGACAACTTTGCATTTATCACTTTGCGTTTGTCATGAACTTTGCGTGTCAACGGTACATAAACGATAAACTTTGAGTTTCACATTACAAACGCAAACCCAACTTTGCGTTTGTAGTTACACCCGCAAAACTCGCTTCTCGGTTGTTGATGAAAAACGCAAATATCACTTTGCGTGTCTCGTTGAATACACCCGCAAACTTTGAATGACCCACAAACCTCTGAAGAACTTACTCAAAACTTGATGAATGACCCGCAAACCTGTTTGAATGAAACGCAAACTTGAAGAACACCCGCAAACCTCTAAAACCGAACAAAATCACACCAAAAACTCATTTAAACCTAGAAATACAACTCTATACTTCTACAATTCACACGTCTAACCAATTCGAACACAAAACTAACACTGATTTTCGATCAAATACACAAAAATTGAAAATTTGATACAGATACAGTGTCAAGAACTCGTGAACACAAAAACCACAAAAATTCGAAAATTCGAATTGATTACAGTGCAATTGATAAATCTTTCTATACAAACTCGATCGATTTCACTTTCCTAATAAAACCTAATCGATTACAACTCCAAAAACTCACTAAAACTCAAAATCAAATCTGAACATCGAAGAACACAGATACGAACATTCTGAATTTTCTTGAAATTTCGATTTGGATCTGCTCTGATACCAATTATGTGTTCCAGATTCTAGTTTCTAAATCAAGATTAATCAAACACACACAAAATAAGAATCAAATACCTGTTTGATTAATTTCTCAATTCCAAGATTACAAGATTCTCTCTCTACAATCTCTCCAACGAACTCTCTCTTTCTCTCAAACTTTCTCTCTCTAAAATACAACTGAATAATTCTCCAATTAAGTTCTCTACTGAAATTACAAAGATAAAAAGTATTTATACTACCACCTAATACAAGAAAACTAAAATACAAAACAAATACAACTAAGTTTGACTTATTACAAAAGACTTTGACTTTGATGAGATTTGACTTTAGCAGCTTTGACTTTCTCAACTTTGACCTTCAGTATTATTGATCTTGTATCCAACAGATTTATGCTCTAACAGGGAGATTGTTAGAGTTAATTTTAATCACATTGTATTGTATGTTTGACTTTTGTGTTAAGTGTTTGTATGAGGTTATGACTTGTGTAACCCATATAAATACTCTTTCCTTTGTAATGCATGTATGTTTCCAAGTCTTTGTATTCCAAGTTATGTGAGATATATGACATAAGACTTTTTGCCAATTCTCTCTCTAGATTCTTTCTTTTACTTGTTTAATATTTGATTATTAATGCTTGAATCTGGAACAACAGACTCACATCCTCTTCTTTTACTTTCCAAAACCTTTCATACTTCTTAGTGGCTTCCTCATCCTCATCAGAAGATAGGTCAATTACATCATCAGGGTTCATACCAGTTATCAAAAGTATCTCCTCCCTTGTAGCAACCGTAGGCTTTTCAACCCTTGGTTCTACGTCTTGATTCACATACAACAGAATTTCTCTTCCTTCACTTATATCCATTTGCTCATCTTGTCTATTAACATTATCCTGAAAATTCTGATTTTCACCTTCTTCCACATTAACAACTTGAACAACATCAAGATCTGCAGCAGTTTTCTGTCTTTTACTCATCTCCCCCTCATGATCTTGATCGGAATCATGATCATGTCTTTTGCCTAAAACTGTCTTGGACTTCCAGAATTGTTGTATGGCCTTTGTCAACTCCTGAATATTCTTGATCACATCTTCTTTGAAAGCTTGGAATTCAGAAGCAGTGACAAGATCTTGTGGAAAAGCAGGAGCAACTGGAGCTGGAGATTGTCGAGACCTTAATAACCCAACCAAATCAACTTCAGTCTGATCAGCAGGTGCTTGGGATAACAGCTTGGCATAAAGTAAGGATTTCAACTCTTCCACTGACATATCAACAGGTTGTACAAGTGGAGGTGGAGGTGGTGGTTGTTGAACTGGCTCCTCAGTCACTGGATTTTTTTCCCTTTCAGTATTCTCTTAACATCACCAATGTCTTGTTGAATTCGATCAAACAAACGATCCTCGACAATCTTTAAGGCACCGTCTAATTGCTCCTTGGACACAAAGTCCAGGAAAGTAACACCGGGGCTACCCAAGCTCACTGTTAGCACAACAGTTGAAGATTCAACAGTGTGGCCTGTGTTCACAGCTGGCATGGTGTTAGTTGTGACAGGACTTCTATCTAATCCTCGTAGACTAGATTGTGGTGCTACTATAGATGTTCCGATCGGAGCACACAGACTTCCAATGGTAGCAGTTTGTATAAGTGTCCTAGGAATAATCAATGGAAAATCAATTGGCGCTAGACTCGATTTTGCATTCAAAGAAAGTAAGATCTGGGGCAGATGATCTTTATTTTCAATATCTAAACTTTCTGAATGAAAGTTAGATAGCGTTTGTGCTAAATCCCCATGCATATCTGAGACTAAAGCCTGTTGTGAGGCAATAGAATGGGTGGCTTGGGTGTGCAAATGCGTTAGTGGGCTACTAACGTCTTTTTCAACACCTGCTCGCAACACATGCGGCGAGGTGGCAGATGTGACTGCCCTTTTACAAATGTAGGTTTGGGTACACACACGCTCCCCATATTCTTTTTCTTCAATCACTCTAAGTCTCACATTTTCATCATTTTCAACTAAATCTCCCTCATTCTGCCTTATATCACTAACCATATTTTCAACAGTGGTATCAACAGCAGTTATATCAATATCCACGGCATCAGTATTTAGAGAAGCATCATCTAAGAATCCAAAAATGTGACCCATGTTGTCATCATCATCATCATTATCATCATTGTTCATTCATCTGGACCAGGTGTAGCAAATGGAACTTATCACTTGAAGAACTTGTTGTCTGATCTGACTCAGTTTCAGAGTTCAAGCCTTCATTGGCATTTTCTTCCTGAGGGCCCAATTGATGAGTGATATCCTGCTCAGGTTAAGATGTGGGGACTTCTTGATGTATGGCATTTACAGCCTGAGTCTCCACAGCCTCTGGTCTTGAAGACTGACCCCCTTCAGTTCCCCTCTCAAAATTTTCCCTCTGCTCTCCCCGTTCAATTACCACCCTGGTAGATTGAACCCTCACTGACTCCTCTCTCCTAAGGGTTGAGTCCTGGGTAGGGATAATTGGTTCTGGTAATCCCATAGACTCTCTATACGACCTAACACTCTTGGAGTTCGGATCAGCATAAGCAAGTAGAGCCTCGGGTAATGGCATTGAGAAAGTGAAGGATTGCTTCTGTCTTTGCAAATACCTCATGCAGAATTCAGGTCCAACTTCATGATTGATTCTCTTAGGAATGTCTATGTGGGATCTGATCATACTTCGAATGATAAGTTGTAGAAATCTCTGGTATGGCACAAAAATTGTCTTCTTTGATGTTCTCTTTATCTGCACTTTGTCATATAACTTAGTCCAAATAGCAACAAAGTAATCCACGTGCAGATTATACATAATGGCATGAAAGAGTCTGAGTGTATGCATGTTAGTGTTGTCCAATCCATAATTTCTTGAAGTTAAACACCGGTTGATGATGGAAAATATCTGATAATAGAATGGTGGAAGATTGGTCTTCTTGAACTCACTGATCCTGGTGAGTTGACCCACATATCCTAAGGCTCGGATGCCTTCAGATATTTCTGAATCAACTGGATATGGGTCAAAGGTGGTTCTCCCTTCTCTGGAATTGGCTTCCGGAAGATCAAGTATAAGTCTGAGCCTTCGGTAGGTCATAATGGATGTGAAGTTGTCTATCTGGATGTCAAAGTACTTATTGTTGTTGTTGTCTACCACATAATCAATAGTCTTCCATGCTTGTTGCAAATAAATGAGAGGCACATTGGCAGTGGCAGTCAGTGCATAGAAAATTGGATGACCTTTCAGTATGTCCAAAACCAAGGGATTGATATTGAGAGTATCAAGATCCACATAGTGGTTGTTTGGATACAGCAACAGAAATTCAGAAGGGTTGATCAGTGCAAGGTCAGGATCTCCACCAATGGCTGATTGAAAGCGTGATAAGCGTGATTTGGATGATGGCATAGGAGTATCTTTTGAGACATTAGGGTCGTTCTCATCCATTTGAACAATCGGGTCAATGGAATTTTCACTGGCCATTGAGAATACCTGAAAAAGATCAAAAGTATTGGATAGAAATCCAATATGTCAGTTAAAATCCAAAAACTTTGTTTGTTTTTTTTTAAACATTTGAAAATTTTTCTAAGTCCAGAAGTCTTAGACTAAAGGACTAAAAAAATTACAAAGTACAGAAATATGTACTTTAAGCACCACAAAGAAATGCACAAATTGTTGCAGAAGACAAATGCAACAAAAATACTTGAAAGAAATTGACAAGACAAGAAACTAGCAAAAACCCTTGTGTATTTGAATTTGGCCTCAAAATAAATGACATATCTCAAGAACTCGCAAAAACCAAGAACACTCAGAATTCAATGTCAAGAACACGCAGAGTGTAAAATTCTAGGCAAGAACTCGCAGAGTTCAAAAACTCTTTGAAATCAAATCAAGAACTTGCAAAGTGCATTGTTCATGCCAAGAACTCACAAAGTGCACTGTTCATGTCAAGAACACTCAGAGTTCAACTTGTTCAAAATTTGAAATTTCAAATATTCAAATCCATTTATTAACTTGTAAACTTAAAATTTAGCTTGAAAGGAGTTCGATTTAGTTTATTAAACTGATTTATGATATTAATTTGAACTTTTTAACATGATTTCAGTTCCAAAATTAGTCCAACAGTCCATGAGTTCTTCGAAGTCCAACAGTCCAAAAAATCAAAAATACCAAGTCAAGGTAATCCAGTAAACAAGATAATAACCGAATATATGGATTTGTATTTGAAATCCCAAACACAAAAGCAAGTTACAATCGAGATATATTCACCATTAATCAGTCGAAAGTTCAAAACACAAAAGTTCAGTTCAACAGGGGTTTAAGAAGATGAACAGTTAATATGAACAAAACCCTAGAATCGAACAAAGAAACACTAAGAATCAACAATATACAACAAATAAGATGAATAAAAACAATAATACGAGCATGAAATCCCAGAACCTACTCTAAATCGAATGAACAAAAGTTTGAAGTCTGAAAGTCGCAAATAGTAGTCGAGAGCAAAATGTTTTAAGTGTGAAACGCGCAAAAGATGTCTGAGACAAGTGAGTGAAAAAATGAGAAAAACTCAAATTTATACTCAGGATTGGGGTTGACACGTGGCATGATTAGATTGAGTGTCCCACTTGTCGCAGATCAAAGAAAGTAGGAACTTGTCGCAAAAACTGACAAGGTGTGTGTGCACTTCGCGCAAGAAGCTATTTGCGCGAAGTGGTGATATGGAAAGAACTCACAAAGAATAGCATGAGCGAAGTCGGAACATGCATACCATTGTGTGTATGTTCTTTACTTAGCGCAACCTTTGGTATGCGCGAAGTGAGAACTCGCAGACCGAAGGGTGCGTGTTCTTCACTTGGTGCAGCATTAGGTGTGCGCGAAATAAGAAATCGCAGACCACATGGTGTGCGTTCCGTACTTAGAAATTTTTTTGATATTTTCCAAAAAAGGAAACTTTCCAAAAATAACTTCCCACTTTCCAAAAATAGCAACTTTCCATAAAACTCCTTTTAAGCACAAAACTTCACATTTTTCTCTTGAAAACTTTTCAGATTTCAAAATATTTTAACACATACACACACACACACACACACACACTTACAGACATTTACAGTAAGCTCCCCCTTGAAGTGTGCACATATCTGAATACTCCCCCTTGAATATTGCATTCAACTCAACATATTGTGTTAGGTCTATTGAGATCAAGATTGATTGATTAAACAAGAATGACAAGAGATTGGGAAGAAAATTTGTAGTTGTTTTATTCACAATATTAACTAAACTACAGAGAGCACAAGGAATCCGTATGTCTACATGTTTACAAATGAAAGTTACTTACAAACTAAACTAACAGATCCTATTTATACCCCTTACATCCTTGTTACACATTTAAGCCCAAACCCATGTACAAGGCCCAATACAAGATACAAATGGATTACTTTACTAAACCTCTAAAATAGAACATTTATGTTCTAACATTCTCCCCCTAAGTTTTGTAAAGTAATCATTCTCTTTTTAGCTCAGCTTCAGCTCCGCTCTCCCTTGATTTCTTTAGAAAACTTAGCGTTGCATAAACTTCAAAGATCCTCTAGCTCCCCCTAGAAAATAGCTCTTATCCTTGAAGTTTCAACTTTAATAACAAATCTGATGTAGACCATAACCTCGAGTGAGTGCACATAAAGACAATTTTTGACTCTTGTAAATCCAACACATTCCTTACGCCCACAAGAATGATATGTGTTGAATTATGGAATGACAACCAAGTGCATCTTCAATGTATAACATCTGATATGTCTTTGAACCTCGAGTTGAAATAAGAATTCAGCTTAAGAACTTATTTTGATTAGCTTACAGGAGGTAGCATCTGGTAGCAACACTACAATGCAAGGGTTAGAAGGCAACTACTGTTCAACAACTGATGAAAGACGCTCATTTTCTGATAATTTTCTAGAATATTGAACAATCAAACCCAGAACTCCTTTCTTCACGAATCAGCTGGATGATTACAAGCACTCAGGATTCTGAAACACAACTCAAGCATCAGAAGAATGATAAAAAGCACTCAACGGTCTAACAACAAAAAAGCACTCCAGACTGATGATTGCAAATGCTCAGGCAGCTAATTCAATCCAATCAGAGACTAAATCCTTACATCCAGTATCTGAAAATCTTGATAAGCATGAGCACTCATGAAAATTTGATCAGTTGCTAAGGATATGTGACCAACATATGATAAAAGTGATGTCACATATGCATTACGCGTAAAAAGCTCGGGAACAGGGCAAACTTGTAGCAAATTGGGTTCAGAACAGTCACAATTCGCATAAAAACACAAATTTTTCGAATAACTTCAGCAATTCGCAGATCACTATTCATGTGGAGAACAATTTGCATGAGGCTTAGTCGAAAACCTCAGAATTCGCATAGGCCTGCGTGCAAATTCTAGCTTCTCACACGCGCCTATGTGCGAAATCCTCGCAATTCGCATAACCCTTTAAACGAATTCTCACTTTTCGCATAACTCACACATGCGAATTCTTTACTTTTCGCATCTCACTGACATGCGAATTCTACACTTCAAAATTTTCATCTTCAAAGACTTTCTTCGTGGGAATTCTAAACATTTCACATGTCTCTGTGGTGCGAATTCTGTACATTTCGCATATGTCTCTCATGCGAATTCAGTACTTACACAAATTTCATCTTCAAAGACCATGCGAATTCTGACATGCGAAATTCTCTATGCGAATTCTTCCATATTCATGCCAGTTCTTCGAGTATCATGCGAATTCCGTGGATCTACGATTGTTTTTCCAGATTTCTTCGAATTCAACCTCAATAATTCAAATTTTGAGATGATACTTTGTGAACAGGTTCAAAAACAACAATGGAGCACATTTGTTGTTGATGATTTTGTCTGTAAAGCACTCTATAGCAAATTCGATCATCACACAGTGACAAAAACTTTCGAACAAAAAATTCTCAAACTTGATCAAATTCATCCAAAATTGTTCAAATTAAACAATTTAATTGATTCCATGTGATTTATCGATGACCTCAGAATCAATTTAGCATCTAAGAACATCCAAACTAGCACAGATTGGAGAATTTGAAAATTTTCACAGTGACTGTTCCTTCAATCAATTTGATCTCGATCGTTCGTAGAAAGATTTATGCGTTAGGCTCTGATACCACTTGTGAGGTCTAAGAGATCATAATTGATTGATTAATAAAGATAAATAAGAATTATTGGGGATAGAATCTGTAGTTTTATTCACAAACACAAACTAACTACAGAGAGCACAAGGAATCCATATGTCTACATGTTTACAAATGAAAGTTACAAAACACAAAGAGTAACAGACCCTATTTATACCCAATACCCTTGAACACATTAAAGTCCAAACCCAAGTACAAGGCCCAATTACAAATATAATTGGATTAATTTACTAAACTTCTAAAATAGAACATTTATGTTCTAATATTCTCTCCCTAAGTTTTGTAAAGTAATCATCCATTTCAGCTCAGCTTCAGCTCCTCTCCCCCTAGATTTCTTTAGAAAACTTAGTGTTGCATAAACTTCAAAGCTCCTCTAGCTCCCCCTTAAAAGTAGCTCTTATCCTTGAAGTTTCAACTATAATACCATATCTGATGTAGACCATAACCTTGACTGAGTGCACATAAAGACAACTTTTGACTCTTGTAAACCCAACACATTCCTTACGCCAACAAGAATGATATGTGTTGAATTATGGGATGACAACCAAGTGCATCTTCAGTATATAACATCTGATCTGTCTTTGAACCACGAGTTGAAATAAGAATTCACCTTAAGAACTTAATCTGATTAGCATACAGGAGGTAGCATCCGGTAGCAACACTACAAGGCAAGGGTTAGAAGGTAACTACTGTTCAACAACTGATGAAAGATTCTCATTTTCTAACTTCTTTCCAGACCACTGAACGAAAGAACTCAGAACTCCTTTCTTCACAAATCAGCTGGATGATTATAAGCACTTAGGATTCTGAATCATAACCAAAGCATCAGAACAATGATTGTAGTCGCTCACACTACTGATTGATCAAGTCAGAAAAATGATCAAGAGCACTCAACGATCTAACAACAAAAGAAGATCTCCAGACTGATGATTGTAGATACTCAGGCAGCTAAGTCAATCCAATCAGAGACTAAATCCGAACATCCAGTATCTAAAAATCTTGACAAACATGAGCACTCGTGAAAATTAGATTAGTTGTTAAGGATATGTGACCAACATATGATAAGAGTGATGTCACATATGCATTACGCGTAAAAAGCTCGGGAACAGGGCAAACTTGTAGCAAAATGGGTTCAGAATAGTCACTTTTCTCAAAAATCACAAAACTTTTCGCATAACTTCAACAATTCGCAGATCACTATTCAAATTAGCACAATTCGCATGAGGCTTAGCCTAATATTCTTAGAATTCGCATAGGCCTGCATGCGAATGCTTGCTTCTCGCACGTGCCTATGTGCGAAATCCTCACTTCTCGCATAATCCTTTAAACGAATTCTTCCTTTTCGCATCACTCTAGCATGCGAAATCTTGACTTCTCACATATGTCTCCATGCGAATTCTAAACTTAGAATTTTCTTTGACCACATAGAATTCGTATAAACATTTCGCATAAGACTGGCATGCGAATTCTGCACTTTTCGCATCTCTCTGTCATGCGAAATCTATGCTTCAAAAATTTTATCTTCAAGGTCTTTCATCGTGCAAATTCTAATCATGCAAAATCTTAATCTTTTCACCATGTGAGTTCTTCCATGCGAGTTCTTCAATATCATGCGAATTCTGTGGATCTCGATTGTTTTTTCAGATTTCTTCGAATTCAACCTCAATACTTCAAATTTTGAGTTGAAACTTTGTAAGCAAGTTCGAAAACAACAATGGAGCACATTTGTTGTTGATGATCTAGTCCAAAAACATCTCTAAAGTACCAATCGATCACAACCCAGTGACAAATACATTTTCGAACAGAAACACTCAAAATCGATCCAATTCGTCTAAATTTGATGAAATTCAATAATGTAATTGATACCATAATGTTCGACTATATCCATAGAATCAATTTGGCAACAAATAACATCCAAATTAACATCAAATTCAAGAATTCGAAAAATCCACAGCGACTGTTCCTTCAATTCAATTTGATCTCGATCGTACGTAGAAAAAATTATGCGTTTGGCTCTGATACCACTTGTTAGGTCCATTGAGATCAAGATTGATTGATTAAACAAGATTGACAAGAGATTGGGAAGGAAATCTGTAGTTGTTTTATTCACAATATTAACTAAACTACAGAGAACACAGGGAATCCGTATGTCTACATGTTTACAAATGAAAGTTACTTACAAACTAAACTAATAGATCCTATATATACCCCTTACATCCTTGTTACACATTTAAGCCCAAACCCATGTACAAGGCCCAATACAAGATACAAATGGATTACTTTACTAAACTTCTAAAATAGAACATTTATGTTCTAACAGACTGAAGAATGAGTCCTGATTTGATTTGATCAGAAGTCAATGTCCACAATATTTTCTTGATAAAACTGCAAGAAACTGTCAGATCTGCAAAACAGATTATAATTTGGTCCTCACAGAACATGAGTCCACATTTGTTAATTGTATCAGACTTAGAAAAGAAGTTATAGAACAACACACTTACATAAACAAACTCCCCCTCAACATCAGATAAGATAATATAGCTATACATTCAGGTTCAACATTCCAAGTTTACTAACCAAGAAATTAAATCTCTTTTCATCAAGAGGTTTTGTGAATAAGTCAGCAACCTCAAAATGTGTTGACACAAAATGCATCTCTATATTTCCTTTTTCAACATGATCCTTAATGAAATGATACATGATGTCAATGTGTTTGATCTTTGAATGTTGTACCAGATTAGATGTGATAGCAATTGCGCTCTTTGAATCACAGTAAATGGGAACTTTGTTGAGTGTGTAGCCATAATCTTTTAGTTGAGTCTTCATCCATAGAACTTGTGAACAACAACTAGCAGCTGCAACATATTCTGCCTCAGCTGTAGATGTTGAGACACAGTTCTGTTTCTTGGAAGACTAACTCACCAACTTTTCTCCCAAAAACCGGCATGATCCGGAGATGCTCTTTCTATCCAATTTGTTTCATGCATGATCTGCATCTATATATGCAACCAGTTCAAAACGAGAATCCTTCGGATACCAAATGAGATATGTCTTTGAGATATCTGAAGATTCTTTTCACAGAAGCCAAATGAGATTCCTTAGGATTGGCCTGATACCTTGCACAAAAACAAGTAGCAAACATTATGTCCGGTCTACTTGATGTCAGATATAGAAGTGATCCAATCATGCTTCTGTAAGTCCGTTGGTCAACTGATTTTCCGGAGATATCAGCATTTAACAGACTTCCAAATTGCATAGGAGTCTTCATGGGTGATGAATAATTCATATCAAATTTATTTAACATGTCTTTAATGTATTTGGCTTGATTAATAAAAATCCCTTTCGGGGTTTGTTTGACTTGCAAGCCTAGGAAAAAGTTTAATTCACCCATCATCGACATCTGAAACCTACTCTTCATGATGTCTTGAAATTCATCACAGAGTGCAGGATTCGTAGATCCAAAAATAATGTCATCTACGTATATTTGTACAAGTATCAAATCCTCACATTTCTTCTTTAAGAATAAAGTGGTGTCGATTGTACATTTTCGGAAGCCAGACTTAGTAAGATATATTGTTAGAGTCCCATACCATGCTCGAGATGCTTGTTTCAAACCGTAGAGCGCTTTGTCGAGCACGTACACATGGTCTGGATACTTTGGATCAACAAAGCCTTCAAGTTGACTTACCTAAACTTCTTCATGAAGAATACCATTCAGAAATGCAGATTTCACATCCATCTGGTATAATTTGATGTTTTTATGTGTAGCATATGTGAGAATAATCCTGATTGCTTCTATCCTTGATATGGGTGCATAGGTTTTGTCGTAATCTATTCCCTCTTGTTGATTATAACCTTTTGCAACTAACCAAGCTTTATTTCTAACAATAATCCCTGCTTTATCTTTCTTGTTCCGAAATACCCATTTTGTACCAACAATTGTCTTGTCTTTTGGTCTCGATACTAATCTCCATATTTCATTTCTTTTAAACTCATTAAGCTTGTCTTGCATAGCATTAATCCAATTTGGATCCTTTAGAGCTTCAGATGGCTTTTTCGGTTCAATGCTACTGAGAAAATTCACAAACATACAGTAGTTTGCAAAAGCAAGTACAGTTGCAGATCGAGTTCACACCTTAGCATTCGGATCACCAATTATGTTTCCGGAGGATGGTCCTTTGTCCATCTGTGTGTACTTGGTAGTAAATCAATCTCAGCATGATTATTTGATTCATCAAATTCATCCTGTACTGCAGGCAGATCAGATTCTTTTGCAATTGGACACTGTGCACTTGGTGATTGATTAGCTTCCTGAGATGGAGTTTCTGATTGAATTTCTGCAGACCCAGCAGATGTTGAAGTTGGTTCAACCAATGGTGAAAGTAGATCACATGAGTTATCTGGTGTAGTACTTGCAGAAACTTCTTGAGTTTGACTTGTTGAAGCTTCACCATTAACTTCAGATGGTCCTGATATATCTGCACTAGTGGTAGGTGTGTTAGTGTTTAATAAATTTACTTGTTTGTTATCTTCAGCAATTATGTCATTAAAAGCATCGAAAAATAACAAATCAAGATCAGATTCAGATAGAATTTGAGAAATTTTAGTCATGTGTATCTCAGGTTCTACACTTGTTGATGAAGAAGCTTTATCATTAGGTACGAGTCCTGAACTAGATTGTTCAGAAGTCCTAGTCTTTGATTCGTCAAAGGAGACATTGATGCTTTCAAGAACAGTCTTTGTTCTTGTATTATATACTCTATATGCCTTGGATTGAAGCAAATATCCAATGAATATTCCTTCATCAGCTTTAGGTTGAAACTTTGACAGGTTTTATCTATCGTTGAGCACATAGCATCTGCGGCCAAAGACACGGAAATATTTAACCGTTGGTTTACAACCATTAATAATCTCATAAGAAGTTTTATTTAAGAATTTATTAATAATGGTCCTGTTTTGAGTAAAGCATGCAGTTGTTACTGCTTCAGCCCAAAGATACTGTGGTAGATCAGAATATGCGAGCATTGTTCGAGCAGCTTCTACCAAAGTCCTGTTCTTCCTTTCAACAACTCCGTTTTGCTGAGGTGTCATTGAAGCCGAGAAATTGTGAGAGATTCCAACATAGTCAAGAAAAATTTGAAGAAATTGGCTTTATAGAATAACTTGAATCTTCTTGATGAACTTGATTATCAAATCTGGAGTTTCTGATTTCTGCCTTAAGAACTATAGCCAAGTATATCTGGAATATTCGTCGACCATGATCAGGATATACTTTTTTCCATTTATGGATTGTGTTCTCATAGGCCCCGGAAGATCCATATGAATAAGCTCAAGGCATTTTGTGCAACTTGATAACGTCTTCAGTTTATGAGAACTTCTCTTAATCTTGCCTTTTTCACAAGCAGAACAAAGTGAGTCTTGTTCTATTTTCAGTTCCGGTAGACCAGTGACAAGATTCTGAGTTCTCAGCTTATTCAGATCTCTGAAATGTTGATGAGATAACCGCCAATGCCATAACCAACTTTCATCAGAAGAAGTCTTAGAAATAAGACAGACAGGCTTTAATGCTTTCAGTGTTGGAAAATGAACACCGTATAATAATCCCATTCTTTCAGCTTTGATTAACTGTACTCCACTCTGATCTTTGATGTAACAGTAATCTTCATCAAATTCAACTTTACACTTCTTTTCTGTGAACTGGCTGATAGAGAATAGATTGTAAGCTAAACCCTCCACATACAGAACTTTAGATATTGAAACTATGTTGTTTTTTTATTACACCATATCCCCTGACGTAACCTTTCATCTCATTACCAAAGTTTACTAAACCTGCATAATCATCTACATAGTCGAATAACAGGTGCTTATGTGATGTCATGTGTCTTGATGTACCGAAATCTATAATCCACACATGACAAGCCTGCAAGCAATAGTCACTTCAATTTAGGTACCCATATGAATATGAGTCCTTTCTGGTTAGTATCCTTTAATTTCTTTAAATCAGTTGACGACCCTTTGATACGCCATTCAAACTTGGGTTCTTTCGATAAAATGTGTGCTTTAAGTTCAGACTTTGGAATCCATTTCCACACAAATTTTACATCAACTAATTTGTTCATTTTAAACTCATTATTTTATTTTTAATCGTATAAACTTCAACTTTATGATTAACAGTGGAAGCAGCAGAAGTTTTCTTGTTTGTAAACTGAACAGATTTTCTTTTCTTGGAAAAATTTGGTTTCAAAGAGAATGAACTTTCATGAAAGTTTAAGCATCATAATTTTGTAGTAGCTTGTGTCAACAACTCATTTCGAGAAAGAGTATTTGTTTTATTCAAACAGCGTTGACAAACTTTATTACAAACGTTGACTACTCTATTACAGGTCAAACTATCACAATCATTCATCTTCCTTTCCACCATCATATTCCTTTCATTCTTTCTTTCCTTCTTCACTTCTTTATCTGAAGAACAACAATCATTAGAATCATTGAAAGTAAATTTCTCAAAAGAAGAATCAGAAGAAATGTTAGAAACTGAATTGGATTTAGTTTCCGAACATTGTCCCTTTTCACTAACACTAAACTCCTTTTCTAAAGATTTTAAAATCTTTAATGATGTTTTCATTTGAGGAGTTTCAGTATCAATTGTTGAAGAAGCATATTGCACATTAGCATTAAGATTGTCAGAATATGGAGAATTTTGATCAAGACAGGCTTCTTTACCTTTTGAAATTTTGAAAATTTGGGATTCTAAATTTCTGATTTCTTTTTGTAAAGCTTCGTTTTGAATCAGACTTGAATCTAATTACATCCCAAAGTTTTCATTTGCATCTTCCAGTTCAACAATAAGAGTATTGAGAGCTGAAATTTGCCTTTCTAAATATGAAATGGTTTTTAAAGCTGCCTGATATTCAAAATTTGTAAAACTTGAAGTCTTAACAGGAACAGACTTTGTTGTAGAATGAGATTTCTCATCTTTATCTTTTAAAATAGAACAAGTGAGAACAGTTTCAGTTAGCTTAGAAATAGAACTGGATTTAGACGTCTCATGTGATTTCGGAAAAAGATTTTCAAATTCGACGAAACTTTTCTTTTTATTTTTATAAGATGTATTTAAGTCGTCGTATTTGAAATTTACAGATTTAAAATCATGTGAGTTCAAATCAGTTTTAATGTCTAATTTCACTTCAACTGGTTCTTCTTCTTTAATTTTAGGAGTCTCGGGTGATGAAGTCTCAGACTTAACAAAAGTTTCAAGAATATGAGGTATTAAAACAATGTTGTCACTGACACCCTTTGATTTAAAATTATAAAGATTTTCGGGTTCTTTCTTTAAAATCTCAACATCTTGATGACCCAAACCAGTTTTAACGTTGTAAAAACGAGTATCTTTTTTATTACTGGTTAAGAGTTTTAATGTCTGTTATGTTTGACCTCTTTTGAAATTTAAATCCTCCAACTCTTTAATCTTTGCATAAGTTGCAGTCCTGCCCTTCAAAACAATATCATACTGCAGAGTTAGTTCAACATTTTTATCTTTCATAGAAATTAATTCTTTTTGTAGTTCAGATATTTTAGTTTGAAGATTTATCTTGTTCAGTTTTAAAACATTCTTTTCTTTTTCTCTTTCCGCTGCTAAAGTTTTATAGATCAAAGCTTGATCTTGATGTCCCTGAATGGTATTCTTTTGTTGTTTAAAATTTTCTTTCAGCTTTTGAAATTCAAAGTTCATTAAAGTTAACTGGGACATCAAGTTCATTACTTCTTCATTTTCAGAGAAAGTTTCGGAATTGTCAGATAAATAGTGTACCTCAGAGTCAGATTCCTCTTGAATATGAGCCATGAGATTATAGTGAACCTGAGTCAGATTGACTTTCACTTCTTCATCATCATCATCAAAGTATTCATAGCAGATTTCCTCCTCAGCTTTTAAAGCTTTTCCTTTCTCTAAGGCTTTGGCCAACTGTGCTTTTTTGGCATAGTACTCATAGTTTTTCACTCTTTTCTCTGGACATTCCCTAACAAAATGGCATGGTTTACCGCAGTTAAAACATTTGTCAGCTTTCTCTTTTTCCTTCTCATCTCTCTTCTCCTCTTTCTCCTCATCCCTTCTTTCTTTATCTTTATCAAACTTCACTCTGTACTTGTTGGATCTGTAAGAATCAGATTTGGGCTTGTTGTAGTACTTCTTTCTACCAAACTTCTTATGAAAGTTTGATGTCAGCAGAGCAAGTTTCTCAGCAAATTCTGTCAATTCATTCTCAGATTCCACTTCCTCTTCCTCCTCGAATCTTTAAGATGACTCAACTAGATTGGACACAAAAGCTTTCTGCTTGGCAATATTTGCAGAAACTGAACTTCCTTTGATCAACTTACCTTTGCATTGTGTCAGAAGAGCTAAGGAATCTTCAAGTTTCTTCTGCTTATCTTTAAGCTGAAGCAACTCCTTGTTCATAGCTGCTTGTTCCTTAACTTTATCCTCGTGTTGATTCAGGACATAAAACAGATCAGTCAATTTCTCTCAATCCATATCTTTATTCATTTGCATCTGAATAGTATAGACATCCCATTCCGGTTGAAGATTCTTTATGAACTTGTAGTTGATCTTGTTAGGACTGAAAGTCCTATGTGTTGAAAGTGGAATAAAGTATTTATAAGGGTGCATAATGTAATTCATTAATAGTTGTTTAATTAGATGGGCCCAAGCCCATTAGCCCATTAGGACTGTAAGCCTTAGTATATAAAGGCATTATTAGTTCATAATTCAGGTTAGACGTTTTCAGAAAAAAGTGAAGTCTCATTATTTGAAAAACAACTAGTTTATAGGTTTACTCTCTCTGATCAGAAATTCTTTCTGTAAACCTGTAACCCTTTGATTTCATATTAATCATATGACTAGTTGCTGTGATTCATATTATGTTCATCTTTGATATAACTTGCTGTTGATTGCACTGTACTGGGATCTACAATTGGTATCAGAGCAAAGAGACTAAAGGTTTGATCTAGAAAAAGGTTTGTCTAAAACCCTATATTCAATAATCTGTGTTAATTGCTTTTATCTGTTTTAAGTGATTATCTGCTTCTGTCGATCGATTAGATCTTGGTCAATCTGGGTTGATTTGTTTTATCGGTCCTATTGAAATTCGTTCTGTGTTGGGTTTAAGGTTACTGTGAAAAAGGTTATCGATCGAATTTTTTTTGCAACTCAGATCCGGTCTTATGTGTTTACTGCATATCTGTGGATTTAAGTTTTATCGGTCGATTGGTTGTGTTGAAATCTAATTATCGGTCGATTGGTTGTGTTGAAATCTAATTATCGGCGCTGTTTACTGCTATTCGACCTGATTATTTATTGATTAATCGATTTAAATTTCTGGGTTTGATCTCGATCGAATTCCATATTCATCGTGTTCTTCGGTCGATTTATCTGTTCGTTTTTATCGGTCTTTATCTGATTTTATCGGGCTTATCTGTTTATCGGTTTTTGATTTTATCGGTCTATTTCTTAAGTTGTTATTTATTAGGTTCGATCGATAGGTTGTTCGACCGGGAAGTTGTAATTCCCGGTCATTGTGTTCGACCGGTACCCTGCTTTACCGGTCCTTCGGTTTGACCGATATAAGTATTGTCCTTTGACCGGTACATTGTGTTTATCGGTCATTTGGATTCGACCGATAGTCTGTCTATACCGGTCCTTTGCTTGACCGGTACGTTGTTTATACCGGTCCTTTGCTTGACCGGTACGTTGTCTATACCGGTCTTTTGGTTCGACCGGTACATTGTCAATACCGGTCCTTTGCTCGACCGGTACATTGTCAATACCGGTCCTTTGCTCGACCGGTACATCGTCAATACCGGTCCTTTGCTCGACCGGTACATTGTCAATACCGGTCCTTTGCTTAACCGGTACCTTGCTCGACCTGGTTTAAAAAAAAAAGTACAAAAGGGTCAAATTTTTTGTCTCACGATCATTTTGCAGTGCATTTCTTTTAGCCCCCGTACTTCAAGGTTTCAGTAGTGTGTCATTTGTGACCCGAAACTTTCAAGTTTCACAATTTGTCACTTTTGGTCCCTGCACTTTCAAGTTTCATCTCTTGTCAAGTTCAGTCCCTGTATATCAAAAGGAATGCCTTCAAGCGAAGCTCTTTCAATCAGTACGAATGAGAATCCACCAGTACTTTTCAGAGGAGAGTACGAGCAATGGAAGGACAGATTCTTGGACTTCATCGACAGAAATGACTTGGCTGACTATATCAGATTATCTCTGAGGGAAGGAAGAATGAAAACTCCGACAGACATTTGTTATTATATGGGAGAAAATGGAAGAACGGAACACGAAGTGTACACACTACCATTTAAGGATTACACAGATGAGCAAAGAAAGATATTTGAAGCTGATAAATTATCTAAAGCTTTTATCTTGCAAGGAATTTCCAAGGAGAATTCAAAAGAGATTTCTGTAAGTTTAGACAGTAAAAAGGCTACAGGAAAACAACTGTGGGAACATCTTGAGAAGATAATGATAGGACCAAAGATGTCTTCAAGAGTAAAGTTTTTGGAAACTGAGAACTCTGAACTAAAAAGACGGATTTCTGATCTGGAAGCAGCATCTGTTGAAAGTTCTGAGGAGCAGATTGAGCATCTGAAAGATACAAATGCTGAGATTCAAAAGCAAATATCTGATTTGGAGCAAAAACATGCTCAAGATAAATCCGAGTTTGAGAAATCGTTCGCAAAGAAGTTCTCAGATTTTTCGAGAAAATGTGTTGATGAGAAGAAAGAAGTTGAGCTGAAATGCATAAAACTTTCTCAGCAAGTTTCTGATTTTCAGAAAGTAATCATTCTTGAAAGAGAGAAGTTTGCCAAAGAGAAGAAGACCATTGAACAAAAGAATGTTGGTGTCTTCAAAGAAATATCTGGCCAAAGAAACAATGCTGAGAAGGGATTTGAAGAAGAAAGAAGCTTGTTTGAGACTGAGATCAAAAAGCTTACTGCCAAGTTATCTGAACTATCTGAGAAAGCACTAGAAGAGCAGAAAACGAAGTCTGAGTTCACGAAGAAGATTGACCTGCTTGTTCAAGAAAGAGACAACTTTGCTTCGACGATTAAAGTGCTTGAAAAGTCTGTATCAAGTTCAAATCAGAAATCTGTCTCGTCACAAAGGTCAGCTAAATCTTTTGATCAGATTCGTAAGACTAACCTTTTCTATGATAGAAATATAGATGGTTCAGGTACACGTCCTAGAAGAAGGAGATACAAAGATGAGGAACTGTTCTGGAAGAAGAAACCAGTTGAAGATGAGCTGAAAGGAAGAGAATCATGTGTACATGCGTCTAATGCCAAGAAGAACAAAGCGAGTAAAGGTAAACCTGATCATATCTACTCAAGAGATCAATTACTCAGGTTGTCAGGTAAGAAATACCACTGTTCTTATTGTCGTACACATGATTACATTCACAAAACCAGTGATCATTTCTGGTATGGTTCTTATTCTATTTCCCCCACAAGAACTGCAACTAACATTCGAGGACCCAAATACCAGTGGGTACCAAAGCCGAAAACTGATTCTTTGTTGCAGGCACCTACTGTCAAGGGGGAGTAGAAAAACAATGGCTTCTAAGTAAATCAGCTTAGAACCCGGACTTCAACGAAGTTTGGCTTCTGATCACATGACAAATCAGGACCCGTTCTTCAACGTTCAGACCTGGATATTCTGCAAATATCCAGGGGGAGCTTATCTGATATATATTTGTTTATCATAATTTGAAGGGGAGCTTAAAGGTAAATATCTTCTGATCTAGATCTCTGATTGTTTGGAAGAAGAACAACTTTCAAGCATGAAAAACAGTTTCTGAAATGTTCAAACCACTTCTGATTCTCAAAAGATTTTATGAATTAAGAAGTGTGATTTTAAAATGTTTTTCAATTCTTGAGCTTTAATGTTTAACTGACTGTGTGTTTCTAAAGATCAATACTTGCGTATTATCTTATCCTTATACTGTAACGTATTCACACACACATATTCAGTACTTCATTTGTATTTGTTATTACCATGTCTCATAATGAACCAATTTTTCGATGGTAATACCCCCGTTTGAAATTCAATATTGTTGAGCATAAATCATTATTTCTAATCTTGTGCTTTCATTGCAAAATTGCTTATATTCGTTCATATAAACAAAATATCCAATTCTTTGATACCCTATCCATTTTATGTGATCTGATTGATACACTGTCAGATTCTCAAAACAATTCTCTTGATTTCATTTCATTCATTTAATATTCTTGTTTTGAGAAATGTTCAAAGTTTAATTGCTCAAATCTAATGAGCATACATTTTGACAGTGTTATCTTATTTGAGCTTAAATGTTAAAGATAAACTGTTGAGCTACTATTTTTTTGTTTAGGACTTACATGGGATTTGTGTGAGCACTTAAACAGAACTTCCATGGATTCACGTAAACCAGTGTTTCCTACCCCGGAAGTTATCCTAGAGTGATTGAGGGGTGAGGGGTCTTAAATCAAATAGTGGGGGAGATAACTCATCGGATTGAGTTTTTCTCATTGTGCTGAGCGGAAAAATGAAAAAGAGAGTTTGGTTAGAAGTGACCTTTAATGTTAAAAAGAAAGAGGGTGTGAGAACAAAGTTAAAAGAATATGAAAACTCTGTACCAAACACTTTCTGAGTCGGGCAGCCACATCTACTGATTGGTTCACATTCTTTGGTGACCATCATTGAAAAAGGCACCTAGCCCATGCCAACTCTTGTTTTTACCCCACCAACCACTCGTTTCTTTCTTAACAAAGAAATGTTTCATTTTCTTTGGGGACGCAACATATATGCTATCTAGTCTTCACTCGGAAGATTTAGATATTGAAAAAGAAAGAAAGTTGCCCCACCTTCGCACCTCTTTCATGCACATTGAGTCCGTGTAATATCTGTTGCTGGCTCAACAGTTTACACAATTTGAGCCTGATCAAGCTAATTAGCTTCAATCATTCATACACTTGCACGAGCACACAAGGAATGAGTTTTCTTTTAATAACATTCATAGAAAATTCCTTTGTGGTTTTTCGATGATTGAATGGAAGCCCTGGGGGAGTGAACATCACAAAAGCTCCTTTCCAATGTACATCCGTTGTACAAAGTGGCTCTGTGCTACTTACAGGCATACTAACTGTTTCATCTGTTGAATCAGGGGTACCTTGCTCATTATGTCTGAATTTGAAAAGATTCGGATATATACATTTCATGAATTGACGGATACTCAGATCACAAGTGGGAGAATGTCATATTATCATAAAGGGGAGATCAAAGAAAGTGCTGAAATTGAAGAAGTTTTGATGATCATGATGTTCACAATCATCAAAAAGGGGGAGAAAAAGTTCAATTTCAAAGTTTTAAAGAAAGAAAGAAAGTTATTTCTGAAGACAGTCTAGAGATCAAAGAGATGAAGATGTTATTTCATTTATCAAAGAGATGAAGATGATGTTTTTGAAAGTTGTATATTATTTCTTCTTTTCCGTATCATATGGTGTCTGCTAAAAGTTTGTTTATCATTCCTCCTACGAGCTGATTGAAACAAGTTCTTGAGATGAAAGCCTATTCAACTCGTGGTTCAAAGACAGATTATTTGTTTTAAACTGAATATGCATCGTGGAATGTCAAGTAACTCTCACATTATCTTTCTTGTGTGCTGATCCGATGTGATTGAGTTTTTACAGCTGAAAGTTGCTTGATAGTGCGTTCAGTCGAGGCTACTGTACATTGAATCTGGTTACAAAGTTGAAACTATGAAGACCAAGAGCTTTATTCAAGGGGGAGCGTGGAAAGACATGAAGTCAAGCAACACCAAAGTTCTTCAAAGATTCAAGAGGGAAAGAAGATCAAGGCCTGAAGTTTTTCATGTTGATAAATGCTTTATTCAACTTTAGGGGGAGATTGTTAGGACTGAAAGTCCTATGTGTTGAAAGTGGAATAAAGTATTTATAAGGGTGCATAATGTAATTCATTAATAGTTGTTTAATTAGATGGGCCCAAGCCCATTAGCCCATTAGGAATGTAAGCCTTAGTATATAAAGGCATTATTAGTTCATAATTCAGGTTAGACGTTTTCAGAAGAAAGTGAAGTCTCATTATTTGAAAAACAACTAGTTTATAGGTTTACTCTCTCTGATCAGAAATTCTTTCTGTAAACCTGTAACCCTTTGATTTCATATTAATCATATGACTAGTTGCTGTGATTCATATTCTGTTCATATTTGATATAACTTGTTGTTGATTGCACTGTACTGGGATCTACAGATCTCAGATTCTAATTTCTGAACTCCATTCCTCTGCAAATCATTAAGAATAATGTTATATCTGTCATAAGCATCCCTCAATGATTCCCCTTCCTTTGCCTTCAAACCCTCATATGCATTGATGTTCTGATTTCTCTTAGTCTTGATTGACTTGGCAGATCCCTAAAAAATTTTTCCAGTTCATCCCAAATATCTTTAGTAGAGTCCCTACTGTCAACTCTGTTAAAAATGTTATTTGGGATTGCCATGATCAAAAATGTTAAGGCTTGAGCATCTCTTTCAACCAATTCTTTATCAATTTCACTATATTGGATAGGGTCTCTTGCAACAATCCTTTTGGAAATTTCTGGATTTGTATCGGTTGCTGGGATTCTTGCTACAGTTACATGCATGAAATGTGGTCCATCAGTTATTGAGTTCATCAGTTTCTTGTCCTGGTTGTTCAAGAAATCGATCATTCTTTTCCTCCATTGAGGATACTCATCAGCCTGAAGCACCGGAGGCTTAGACTTGGAACCCATACTCAACAAATCTCTTGACATATTTGCTGAATGAGAAGAAATATTGAATAATATGCTTGCTTGAAGTGATCATCCAAAATATTCAGAAATAAACTTGACTTAAAGAGTCAAACTTGGTCAACACTTGAAAAACTCAGAAAAGTTCTAAGTGTCAGAACTCGCAGAACACAGAAGACACACTTCGCGCAGAAAAAGGTCTGTGTGTTCTAGGTTCACGCAGAAAGAAGTCTGAACGTTCTAAAGAAGCACTTCGCGTAATCACTCTGCGCGTTCTATACTTAGAATATTTTTCACAAAATTACTTCTCGCAATGCGTCTACGTGTTCTATACTTAGAAAAAAAAATTCAAAGAAACTTGTCGCAAAATCACTTGGCGCAGATCAAGAACTCGCAGAACAAAGAAAACAAAAATCCAAGAACTCACAGATAAGCCTTTGCGCGTTCTCACTTCTCGCAAACAAAACCATGCGCATTATGTCCTTAAAAAATTGAGAACAAATCAATAATCTTGTGTGTTCTTGTCAAAAACTCGCAAAAGGTACAAAAAGACAAATAAACTTCAGTCTGCGAGTTCTTCAAAGCTTGCGTGTTCTTCAGCGTGCGTATTCTTCAGGATGAATCTTGTGCAAAATTCAGATCTTGCGTGTTCTTCAGAAACACGTGAAGAATTTGGCCATTTTCTTTAGTTTTGCCTCTATGTGAACTTTCTCTCTTTCATGGAACCCAAGAAAGTTGAAGAAGCTCTAGTCGATCCATGTTGGATCACTGTTATGCAAGAAGAGATTTCTCAATTTGAAAGGAACAGAGTTTGGAGACTTCTACCTCGTCCTTCTAGAAAGATCATCATTAGCACTAAGTGGGTCTTCAAAAACAAGATGGATGAGGAAGGCTCTGTCATTCGAAACAAGGCTAGGCTTGTTGCTCAAGGATACCGACAGGAGGAAGGAATTGACTATGACGAAACCTTTGCTCCTGTTTCTAGACTTGAGGCAATAAGAATCTTTCTGGCTCATGTTGCTCACAAGAATTTCCGGGTCTTTAAAATGGATGTTAAGAGTACATTTATCAATGGAGAACTTACTGAAGAAGTCTATGTGAAACAACCTCCAGGCTTTGAAGACCCAGCTCATCCTAAATATGTGTTCAAACTGGATAAAGCTCTCTATGGTCTCAAACAGGTTCCTCGTGCTTGGTATGATACTTTATCAGACTTTCTTCTCTCCAACAGATATACCCAAGGTAAAATTGACAACACTCTCTTTCTCAAGAAGACCAAAGGTAATATAATTCTTGTTCAAATCTTTGTGGACGACATCATTTTTGGTGCCACTGACGAATCTCTTTGTCAAAAGGTTGCCTCTCTCATGAAGAGTAAATATGAGATGAGCATGATGGGTGAGCTAACAGTCTTTCTTGGCCTTCAAATCTAACAAACTTCTGAAGGAATTTTCATAAACCAAAGTAAATACATTTGTGACCTTCTAAAGAAGTTTAATTTTGAAAATTGCTCTCCCATGAAAACTCCCATGGCACCACCTCTTAAAATTCATGCTAATCTAGCTGGTAAACCAGTTGATATCACCAATTATAGAGGAATGGTTGGGTCTCTTCTTTATGTTACTGCTAGTAGACCTGATATTATGTATGATACGTGTCTATGTGCTCATTATCAAGCCAATCCTAAGGAATCTTATTTGGCTGTTGTGAAACGCATCTTTCGGTACCTAAAAGATACTATGAATCTGGGTCTTTGGTATCCCAAGGACTCAAGTTTTGATCTAATTGGCTATTCAGATTATGATTTTGCAGGGTCTAAGGTAGATAAGAAAAACACAACAGGGATCTGCCAATTACAAGGTTGCAATTTGGTTAGTTGGTCTAGCAAGAAACAACATTCGGTCTCCACTTCTACTGTTGAGGCTGAATATGTTGCAGCTGGCAGTTGATGTGCTCAGATCATGTGGATGAAGAATCAGCTCCAAGACTATGATAAGTTTCACTCACAAGTTCCCATACTATGTGACAACTCTAGTGTAATAGCCATTGCCAATAACGTGTTGTATTCCAGATCAAAGCACATTGATATTCGGTATCACTTTATAAGAGACCATATCTCTAAAGGTGATATTGAGCTTCATTTCAACCCTACCGACTTTTAACTTACAGATCTCTTCACCAAACCCATGGATGAAACAAGGTTCAATTTTCTTGTTGGATCTTTAGGTATGTTAAATTTTGAGTAAAAAAAATAAATAATTAATTAAATAAATAAATTTTAAGTCCTTTTCGGTAGAAGTGTCTTCTACCGACCACTCTCTTACCGAAGATCCATCAAACTTCGGTAACATATCTTTCGGCAATCTCCATCCCTCTCCTTGCCGAACCCTACCCTTTGCCGAAGTCTCTACTCCCATATTTGTTGCTTTCGGTAATTTCTTCTTTCAGCAATTTTCTAAAGTGTCGAAACTCCTTACCGAAATCTCTTCTTTTCATGACCATCTTGCCGAAACTTCTTCGGCACCACTGCTTACTCATCTTTCATATCCTCTTATCTTGCTAACAACTCTTAGACACCTTTAACTCACCCAATAGTTCCTTGACAGTGTCATGATTTGACACGCCATGTCAAGGACACGACGTTCCATGCTCCCCACGTCCCTGACATAGTCGATTTTTCGGCTTTTCCACTTCTCCACGTTTCTACACCCTATTTCCATCATTATTACTTTGTTTAATTTCATTAAAACTCTTTTGAAATCCGTTTACCTCTCAAACCTCCACCTATAAATAGTAAACGTTGCCTTCATTTTCTTCTTTACCATCTTCAATCTCTCGACACTCTCTCTCTCTCTCTCTCTCGAAACAAACCTGCAACTACCTTTCTCTTTCTCAAGAAAATATACAATGGCTTCCTCTAAATCTTCTAAGACCAGCAAGAACGTCACTTTCGAGGGAAACACTTACTGATAGCTCAACAAACAATCAATCACACAAAGATTTCAATCACAAATCTTACAAGATTTCATTTATTTGGAACTTTCTCTCTCTACAACATGTTTCTCTCTCTAGAAACTCTCTCTCAAAGATATGACATTATCAAGGGATCCTAACCTAATAATAAACTAAACAAACTCTATTTATACCTAGATTACAAAGTACTAAACTACCTAATTACTTTGACTTTACAAGACTTTAACTATTTTGTCTTCCTTTGACTTTTTACAACTCTTTGACAATCTTTGACTTTACTAACAATTACAAACAATTACACTTTTGACCTTTTAATCTTGAATACAATTCTTAATCTAACAATCTCCCCCTTTGAATTCAATATTAAAAAAATTTGACAATAATCTTCAGGTCTTCTTTCTTAAGAAAGATCTTTAACAATTAATCTTTCATAGCTTTGACAACAACAAATCTTTGTCACTTTGATTAATCTTTGATAGCGCTTTAAATGAATCTTCCCTTTGAATTTCTTAAAAACTTTAGCACTTTCTTCAGTTCCCCCTTTTGATTACAAAATGCAATAAGCTCTTCAGAAAATCTCTTTAACACAGCAAACTTTGAAGTATAAACATCTTCAGTTTTTCAAACTTTCTCTTAACTTTGATTTCTTTGAATCATCAGTTTGATAACAATCTGACTTTATTTTCTCCCCCTTTATCACATCTTACTTGACATTGCTTTCGCTTTGAAATTGATCTGACTTTGAAATCTTGAAATTTCTCCCCCTTTTTGATGAGTTATGAGAATCAGAATCATCAAAACATTTCAAGGTCAGCTCTGCCTTTAAAATATCTCCCCCTTTATGATCAAATAAGCATAGTCTTCATGAGTAACAGAAACAATCTCCCCCATGTAGGAAAGTAGACAATCTCCCCTTTGGAAAAATATGAACAATCTCCCCCATTGAATGTAAGAAACATTCTTCACCAAAGAGAATATGAACTTCGTCTGATCTGATATTCTGCCGTCAATTCATAAAAGTATTTATCTAAATCTTTTCAAATTCAAACAAATTAAGATTGGTAACCCTGAATCAACGTATGAAACAGTTAATATGCCTGTAAGTAATACAAAGTTACTTAGTACAACAGATGTACTGTATAAGGAGCTTGTGTGATGTTCACTCCCTAGGACTTTCATTCAATCATCGAATAACACAAGGATAATCTATGAACGTTCTGATAGAAAAATAAAATTTCTATGTGTTCGTGCTTGTGTATGAAAGAATTAAGCATAATGATTGCTTTGATAAGGCTCAAAATATGTAAACTGTTGAGACAGCAACATATATTACACAAACTCAATGTGCATGAGAAAGGGTCGAAGGTGGGGCAACTTTCCTTTTTTTTCAATATTAGCATCTTCCAAATGAATATCCAATAGATGATGTGCTGCTTCCCCATAAAATATGAAACATTCTTTTGTTAAGAAAAGAATGAGTAGCTGGTGGGGTTTTAATGCAACAGTTGGCATGGGCTACTTGTCTGTTTCAATGAAGTTCACGAAAGAATTGTGAAACAACAGTAATGTGGTTGTCCGGCTCAGAAAAATTTTGGTGCAGAGTTTGATATTCTTTTACTCTGATCTTTCACCCTCTTTCTTTTAATCATTTGAGCTTGCTTCTAACCAACCTCTCTTTTACCTTTTACCTCAACACACTCCCACACTCTAATATTTTGACCCCTCTCCCCTCAATCACTCGTAGGATTACTTCTTGAGTAGTATATACAGGTTAACGTAAATCCATAGAAGTTCTTTTAAAGCAATCACACTGAATCCCATGATTTTGTCTTAATAATAATGTTGCTCAACAGTTATCTTGATATGTAAGCACAATATATCATTATCATAAACGTATGCTCATGAATAATATGAATGAGATTTGAGCATATTAAACATTTAAGATCTCTCAAAACAATGAATTTGAATGAGTGAAATGAAATCAAATGAAGTGTTTTGAGAATCTAACAATGATTCGATCAGATCAAATATCATGAAGAAAAATATTTTGGGATATCAAAGAACGAATATTTGTTTATATGAACAAGATATAAACATATTAACAATGAAAGCACCATTATAAAGAAAATGACGTCTGATTTCAAACAATTTAGAATAGAAAACGGGAGCATTACCATCAAAAGATTTATCATTTAGAGACGTGGTAATAACAACGTCAATAAAAATATACTGAACCAGTGTGTGTAAGAATACTTGACAATATAAAGACAAGACAATTACACAAGTATTTGTCATTGGAAACCCATGATCAGATAATCTTGATAGTATCCATATGAAAATCATTTAAAATCACAATTCGAAATTCATAAATCATTTAAGAACATGAAGTGGTTTGAACATTTAAGAAATCTATTTTCACAAGCGAAAGTCGTTCTTCTTTCAACATGTGTTAGAGTTTAAGAATTAGAAATGTATACCTTAAGGTTAAAATTCTTAACTCTCCCTAAAATGAATATTATCTATTAAGCACCCTTGACAAAACTTTAGATACTCCCCCTTGGTATCTATAAAAATCAACTCATTAGAAAAATATGACAATGAAAGTGTAATTTTCTTTTCTCCCCCTTAAAAATATAACAGTGAAAATTTAAGAAACTCCCCCTTGAAAAATTGTATTCACAAATTTATCAGAAGAAACAATATGTACTCCCCCTTGAAGATTAATCATCTTATATACTTCGGAGTACAAAAACTCTTTTGATCTTTGAAGTGTTAGTTCTAAGCAGATGTGTTTATAAATATATATTCTTTATCATTGAAGACCGGGTCTTGAACTGCTTTGTTCAAAAACCAATCATCTTGACATTGAAGACCGGGTCCTGATCTATTGTAATCAGAAACCATTGTTCTTTATTTAAGTCCAAGATCAATGAATCCTAGAGAGAGAAAGTAGAGAGAAAGTAGAGAGAGAGACAATAAGGCGCAAAGTAAGATGTAATCAATATGTGAGCGTGAAGTTCTTACAAAGACAAAGACCAAAGGGACTTAAATACCCTTGGTCAATACAACACATTATTTGACTTTAGACACAGTATTTGACCAAGCCTATAAATACAATGATTACTATAAAATCAGACTTAACAATCTCCCCCTTAGTAATCATTGGCGCTTTGGTCTTCAAAATTCATCTTCTAAATCAGCACGGACCATAAAAGCGACTTTAAGAAGCAATCTGACATTTAAAAGAAAAATTCTTCTCAGCATCTTTCAATTTGATTTGTCTTTGCTGCCTTGACAAGTCTGGACCAGCAACTTGTGCTCTAAACAACACACCTCTTTTGAAAGACCTTGAATGAACTGTGGTGGTCGGAGCAGGAACAGCAAAAGAATAAAAATGGCTGAGAGAATAGAATCTTTGAGCGAATCTTGATCAGCAGATAAACTTTTGAGCTCTTTGTCTCTTAAACATCTCCTTTAACTTCTCTTAATTCTCCCCCTCATGACCTTGATGATCTTGATCAACTTGGTCATGCAAATGTTTGAGACGAGACAGCTTAAGATCTGCAAAATCAAAGAAACAGAGAAAACAGGGAAGGTTTACGCTACACGCTGGTTGCGCAAAGTGAGATTTGCGTTACACGCAGGTTGCGCAAAGCGAGGTTTGCGTTACACGCAGGTTGCGCAAAGCGAGGTTTGCGCGACCAACTGATGGCGCAAAGCTGACTTAGAAAAATTTTACCTTTTTAAGCTCTTTGACTCCCCCTACACAAATGCACTAGATATGACAATTCAAGTTAGCATTCATATAAAGAAAATCAGATACTCCCCCTCAAAAACAGATATGATTATGATTAAAAAAAATATGTGTCTCATTTGTAAAAATTGGGTTAAACAAATTCAGGGGTTGAATTGAAAAAACTCAGATTCTTTTAAAACATTTGAGAAAACTGGAACAACATCATTATCAGATATAAATGCAGCGGAAATTAAGTAGATGTACTCACAGTTTCTCATTAGTCAGAAGCTTAATGCATTGAATAACGAGTCCTAGACTGATATGTCTAGAAGTCATAGTCGTTGAAGCACGGGTTCTGAGTTGAATTACTCAGAAGCCAAAGTCTTGACATTTAAGACCGGGTTTTGAACTGTTGTGTTCAAAAGCCATTCTTTCTCTTACTCCCCCTTAACATGAGGTGCCTGCAACTTAGAATCAGATTTAGACTTGGGTACCCACTTGAATTTGGGCCCGTGTTTGTTAGTTGCAGTTCGTATGAGGAAATATTTATAATATTTGACATGAGAAGCACGAGAAAGATCATCAGAATAATAAACACAATCATCAGAAGAGAAAGCATAATCATCTGAACTAGAATCAGAAGAAGAATATGAGACATTTTTGGAAATTTGAATCATTTGCTTTATTGAGTATTTGGAAATTTTATTACACAAAGCAAATGAATCACTTTTATAATGTTTGTCTACATATCTATTCTCCTTAGTCATAGAATCATCTGATGTCCGCTTTTCTCGCCAAATCTGCTTCCTTGACTTGCTCAAAGTCCTATCTGAAAAATTAGAATCGGAAGAATTAGAATTGTCAGAAATAACTTTATCTTGTTTCTTTGACTTCTTTGACCGTCTTCTTTTACTCTTAGGTTTATAATACTGATCATTGAGCGTAAAAGAATCATCAAGAATTTTAGACGAAATATTTAATTCAGAAGAAATAATTTTATCCAAGCAACCAATCTGATCAACTAATAAATCTGAATTTACTTCGGAGTTTGAAGAATTTTGAGAAAAGATTTTAAAATTTGAAACTTCCTTTTTATTTTCTTTATAATCAGAAGAAATGTCAGAAATAGAATCTGAATCTTGTTTTTGAGAAAATATATTTTCTTCAAGACTAGAAGTCATGAAAGAAAGAATAATATCATATTCAATTTCCTTTAAAATATTTTGATCTTCTATCTTATCTTCAAGATCGATGATTGTGCTCTCTAATACTAATGGAGGAGTATATTTCTTAAAATCATAAATGATTGGAGAAATATTTTTCTTATCAGAATTAGAAGCATAAGGATCAATAAAATCATCAGATATTGAAGATTTGACAGGAGATATATCATTTAAAACTCTTCTTCCTCTCCTTGATTTTTCAGGAAAATATTTTGCATTTTCGTTTGTATAAACAAAAGGAATTTCATTTTTCTTGTTATTCATTCTTTTCTCATTTTCAATTTCTAACACTTGCTTCTCATTCATCCAATCAATTTTAAACTGAGGAGCATAATGAGCAAGAGTCAGATAATCGTATTTATATAAAGTTGGGGATTTTCAATCGCATTGTTTAAACAATGAGGATTTTCAAAACCAAGTCCCCACCTTTGTTTTAAAGCTTCTTCACTCCTTGGTTTATTCATAAAAATTGTTTGTTCAGATTGGTTGCTTCGATAAAGCTTTTCTTCTAATTTATTTATTTTATCTGAAAATTCATCTTTTAAATTAGTCATAGCAGTCAAAGACTCAAGATAATCCAATTTCTTTTGAAAGATGTCTTTTGTATTTTCCAAAATAAAATTTTCATCTTTCAAAGAAATTTCCAGTTTGTCAATCAAATCTGACTTTTCAGAATTTAAATTATTTTCAGATAATAACTTTAACCGAAGATCAGATAAAGCAGAAATAATAATATTCATCTGTGAGGCAATAAAGTTGTAATCAAAATCAGAATATACCTCATCTTTATCAGTTTCAGAATCGTCTGACTGATCATCTCCAACCAAGCGCATATGAGCGATCTCTACGTTTGTGGCTTCATCGTCGGAATGATCCAGCCAGAATTCCTCTTCGGCTAGCAAAGTTGTTCCATTCTCTCTCTTTTCAGCCAGTTCCAGTTTCTTCCGGTAGTAAGCTGTGTCCCTAACCTTCTTTGCTCGACATTCCTTTGAAATGTGCCCCGGCTTTCCACAGTTGTAGCAAGTAGCAGTCTTTGGCTCGGGTACTTTGGCTCTAGACCCAGAAGTGAAGCGAGAAGTATTGGAACTTGAACGAGGCTGGAACTTTTTCTGATAATGCTGAGAGATAAGGATCATCGCTTTCTGCAGAGCCTCACCATCATCATCAGTTGACCCGTTGTAAGCGTTATCAGACAACGCTTGTTCAGCCAGTTGGCTCGTGAGGAGTGCAACCGGGTCTACTGATTTCTTGTCCTTTTTCTCCAGTTTAGCCTTCTTCTCTAGCACCAAGCTCTCATCAGTCATCAGAATCTCGTATAGTTCCTGAATCTGTATTGTGGAAATCCGAACATCGTTCCTCAGTCTGTGACATGATTTGTTCCATTCAAGTTGAAGAGCATTAAGAAATTTCAGATTCGTCTCAAGATCTGTCTTGTTCACATTTATCTTTCGCAGATCATTCAGCACTGCACAGAATATGTCGAAAACACTCTTTATAGACTCACTTTCTTTGGCCTTGAACTCCTCAAAGTTGTTCATGAACCGAGTATGTCGGAGCTGAGTTGCTACCGAAGAACCAAGCATGATCTTTTCCAACTGTGCCCACAACAGATTTGGATAATCCTTGCAATGATCAACTCGGTTGCAGACAGAGTTTGGTAAAGCTAGCATCAGATTAGCTTTCAGCTCTCGATCAGCTTTCATTCGTGAAGCATCTTCAGATGTTGGAGGAGTCTCTTTATTAGGCTTTACAAAAGGTCCTTCAGTTAGAGACTTCATCATGTTTTCTCCATTAGCTTGACGCTCGATGAAGTTCAGAAATCGATCTTTCCATTGAGTGAATTCATTTTCATCGACAAGAACTCGAGGATGAGTTTCAGATCCCAAGTACATCATCAGATCACTTGTGTAGAACTTAGCTTGAAAGGAAAACTTTGTAGAATCCATAGCAGATATTTAGAGAAATTCTAAGTCTTAGACTGGCGCAAAGTAGAGCTTTGCGTGAGAAGTAGAAGACGCAAACTAATATTTTCGCAAGCAACGGGAAACGCAAATTGGACTTTGCGTAGTCCAAGTAATATGCAAACAGAACTTTGCGTGAGTAGAAGGTTACGCAAACTAAGCTTTGCGTACGACAAGTAATGCGCAATACGAACTTTGCGTAAGCCACGTGATACGCTAAATGAACTTTGCGTAATCCAAGTGATACGCAAACTGAACTTTGCGTAAATCGCTGATAATAAAGACTGGACTTTGCGTAAGCTGGATGATACGAAAACTGAGCTTTGCGGGACCTTGATGATACGAGAACTAAACTTCTCGTAACTCACTGGATACGCAAAATTTGCTTTGCGTGAATAGACCAATGCGCAAACCTGAAATACACTAACACAAGGATTAGAACTATATGAACTTGCGCAAAGTAGAATTAACTTGCGCAAACCTATATGAACTTGCGCAAAGTAGAGATCTAGCGCAAACCGAAGAAAAACCACAAAATCTTCTAAAAACTCGATTTCAAAACTGATTTTGACGAAATTTTCTTACATCAACACGTTCGAAAACAACTTTTCAACACTTTTCAATTAAACTTTTCGATTAAAATCCACAAATTCAAAATTTCACGAATGAAACAATACGTGAACACGAGTTTTTCAGAAAGGCTCTAAAACTCAAAATTGACAATCAAAACAAGTTTTTCTTGCAAAATTGTATGAAACAAATATAATCAATAACCAAAAAACGAGTCTAATGAAACAAATAGCAAACAAATTCGATCACGAACACATCCGAATTTGATGAAAAATCAAGAAAACGATATTTTCTTGAAAAATTCAAGAAAATCGATCAAATTTTCGATTAATTCAACAAATTCAGGAACGAAAAAACAATCTCTCAATCCTCTCAAGATTCAGATGGCTCTGATACCAATTGTAAGTCCAAGATCAATGAATCCTAGAAAGAGAGACAATAAGGCTCAAAGTAAGATGTAATCAATATGTGAGCGTGAAGTTCTTACAAAGACAAAGACCAAAGGGACTTAAATACCCTTGGTCAATACAACACATTATTTGACTTTAGACACAGTATTTGACCAAGCCTGTAAATACAATGATTACTATAAAATCAGACTTAACACTTTACTCCTCCTAAACTTTTGGTGCCTACAACACAGATTGAGCTTTTGGTACCCACTGGTATTTGGGTCCTGGTTTGTTAGTTGCAGTTCTATTAGGAGTAATGTAGTAAGAACCATACCAGTAATTCACATAATTTTTACTTACAAAATCATTTGAGCCACAATAAGAACAATTAAATTTCTTTGATTTACAATATAAATAAGATCAGGTTTAGCAAAAGATTTACCTTGAGGAGCATTGTTCTGTTTGTTCAGTTGAGGTGTAGGAACAAATGACTTTGGATTATTTTTCTCATCTTTCCTTCTCCAAACCATTTTCTGTTGAGACTTATTCTTTCTGATGTTACCTGAACCATCAATAGATTTGACATAGAAAATGTTAGTAGGACGAATCTGATCTTCATGGTTAGATACAATATCATCTGAAGCAACAAATAAAGAATTGTTATAAACATTTGCAAAAATTGAACTTGTAGCTGATTTGAATAAACATTCTGATGCAGCTGAATCATTCATGGGTGATTGAGCAATTGTATATGGACTTCTTTGTGCTCTCAATTCAACCTTGAAAATGATTCCTTCAAGTTCTGTAATCTTGTTGGACAAATTGTTTCTCTCTTCAGACAATGTATCAAGCTTCTTCTGTAATTCAGACTTCGTCTTCTATTCTTTCAATGCATTTGCAGATAGTTCAGATAGCTTCTTTGAAAGCTTGGTAATCTCTATCTCAAAAACCATCCTTTCTTCTTCAAAATCTTTTTCAGCACTATTTCTTTTATCAGATATTTCTCTAAATAATCCGACATTCTTCTGTTCTGTTAACTTCATCTCATCCTCAAACTTATCTCTTTCCATAATGATGACTTTCTCAAAATCTGACACTTGTTGAGAAAGTTTTGTACATTTGAGTTCAACTGCCTTCTTTTCTTCAAATGATTTTCTTGAAAAATCAGAAAATTTCTGTGCAAAAGCTTTTCTTGCATTTTCAAATTCAGTCTTTTTCTTCTCAATTTCTTTCTTGTCTTTGGCAATTTGAGCTTCCAATTCATAAATTTTCTTCTTCAACTCAGCATTTTCTTTGTCTAAATCATTTCTTTTCCTCTCAACCTTCTTCATCTCCACTTGATTTCTTGAGTTTTCTTTATCTTGGGTTGCTTTCTCTTCCAACATGTTTATCTCAACCTCAAGACTAAACACTTTATCTCTTAACTTGTTTCTTTCAGGAAAGATTTGTGAGTTTATCTTTTTCAGTCCATCACATGTTTCTCCAGCAATATTTGCTCTTCTTCTAAGATCATCAATCTCTTTTTGCATTAAATCTTTCTTTGACCATGTATTGTTTGTACTACTGGCTTTCAAAATTTTGGATTCCTCTTCAGATTTCTTCAGTTTTATTTGAAGATTGAAAATCTCTTTCTCTTTTTCTGCAATTAATTCTTCAAAATTTATCTTAGAATCAGAAGTGCATTTTGAACATTCAAAATTATTCTTTAAAACTAAAGAATTTTCTTTTAATTTCTTAATTTCATCAAGAAGAGACAAATTTTGGCTTTTCAGCTTCTCATTTTCAGCTTCAATAATTGGTATCTCAGGCATATAGGCGATAGCACAATCTCCTTTTGTGAGAACAGTATTTCCCTTTTCGTCAATATACGGCATCTTAAAATCTGTAAAAGATGTGATCGTCAAAAGAAAACTTCGATTAGAAGTACAATTTTGTGCACACTTTTAAGAAATATGAATACAATGATTAAAATCAGAAAGATGTTCAGAAAAGTAAAATCTGAAAAACAAATTATAAAATTTGTCTTCCAAAATTAATTCTGAAAAGTTAGCACGAAAATATTTGACCTTTAATCTCCACACCTGAAAAAATATAAAAAAATATATCAGTTACGCTCAAAAACAGATAAAAACAGTCAAAAATGGACTAAACAGTGACTAAACACGACACAAACGAAAAATTAACAAAAAAGACTAAAAAATGAATGAAAAAGACTAAAAATGAAGAAAAATATGAAAATAAGGACTAAAACCAACAAAAAATGAAACTAATACGAAAAACGAAGACTAAAAATGAAAAATACTAAGACTCGATGAAAAACGAGAACTAAAAACGATAAAAACGCAAAATTATAAGGTCTAGGGACTAAAAGTGCAAAAACATTAAACTTAAAAGATAAACTAGAGGGACTAAAGCTGTAAAAACTTGAAAGATAAACTATAGGGACTAAAAATGAAAAAACCTAAAAGACATAAACTACAGGGACTAAAACTGACAAAATCTAAAACTATAACTACAAGGACTAAAACTGACAGTTATAGCAAAACTTAAACTCAAGGGACCAATTCTGCCAATCTCTAAAATACACTTAACTAACCTAACAGAGACTAACAGAATTGGACTAAAATGTAACAAATATAATGGAAAAACTAACGACTAACTAACGATACTAACTAACAAAATAACGGAAAAGAACTAAAAATGAAAAGAATTTAACGACTATAACGGAAGAAAACTAGACTTAGCGGTGAAAAGGACCAAAAATGTTAGAAAAACTAACGGAACTAACGGGGTTCCGTTACGTCACTATTCATCATCTTCAAGATCACGACTCAACCTGAAAATTGTGTTATGGATTCAAACTTTTCGACCGAAACTCTTCCTTTATGATTCCTTAAGCTCCCACAATCGATTAGAAGTTGAAACACGATCTCAAACTCTCGATATTTGAAACCGAATATTTCCGAAAAACCGAAAAAAATTCGAAAACTCCTTGTAAGCTTCTGTTTCTTCGAAGAAATTGTTTCTTTATGATCCTTGATCAGAATAGAATCGATCCCCACGCAAAAGTTTTGAACATGCACTGTTTTGAAGATAGAAACACGACGGGAACAAACTCCAGCGAGTTACGGTTTTCCGGCGAGCTTCTTTTGGTGTTTTAAGGGCTAATACGAACTACAAAACAATGTAAATCAGTTAGACAACATTATTATGAAGTTAATAGATCGAAAACAATGCTCACAACTCCAGCAAATTCATTTTCCGGCGAAACCCGTTTTTCCGGCGTGTCTCTGGCGAATCTCCGGCGATACTTTAAGTGACTATATCTCGATGAATTCTGGACGAAAATTGATTCTTAAATCTGATATGAGCTCTAAATCAACAAATGAACAGATTAGAAGCAGTAGAATTGAACAAAAACGAACTATACAAAGACCCACTGTTTTCACGATCGTAAAAAAAATTCTGGAAAACTTTTGAAAAAACTAAGTATGGAATTCGTATCCACGTGTTTCTTAATCATCTTTCAAAAAACTAAGTATAGAATTTGTATCCATGCGAAATCTGTTGTTTAAGAGTGATGCGAAAAGTTTAAAAACAGTAGGATGAGAATTGTTTAACAAGGTATCATGCGAAAACCTTTTCATACGAGTTCTTCCCTCTCTTTTTTTATAAGCATCATGCGAAATGCTTCATGAGAATTCCTTGAACAAGGTATATGCTTGATCTTCCATGTGTGTTCTTGAACATGCGAAATGTTTGTTCCAGTTGATACCAAATAATTTCCTTCGTGAATCAGAGTTCAGCACCGTGTTGTACACTTGTTTTATTCTCAAAAACTTCTCTTGAGAATTGGTCTCTCGTTGAGATCAAGATGATACCTCAAAATTTCAGAAAGCTTAGGTCGCATTTGGTTTGCGGGATTGGAATGGAATGGAATGGATTGGATTTCAAGGAGGGATTTGGATTTGGGGGGATTTGAAATCCCCTCATGTGTTTGGTTTGTAGGATTTGGAATGGATTTCAAATTCATTCCTTTACAAGTCTTGTTTGGTTTGTAGGATTTGGATTTGGAATGAGTTTTTTTTGAATTATTTATTTATTTTATAAATAATTTATTTTTATTGGTAAACGTCGAATTTGGATCGATATAATTTGAAGTCTGGATCAATGTTTTAAAACCGGGTTGATCCGACCAGTCGAACCGGTTGAACCGGGAACCGGTGAAGAGACCGGGTCAATTGCGACCGGGTTTATGCCATTTTATGACCCGGATTGAACCGGCCGGTTCTATTAAAAAACCGGTTGAACCGGTCATAACGAACCGGTATCGAACCGGTTGACCCGGTAACAAAAGTTAAAAACGAATAGTCCAATAGGCAATATGTATTAGTGTTAAAAACCAATACTCCAATGTCTCAAGATCCATGATTAGGTTTGATCGTTATGTTTCGTTTTGATATATTTGGATTGATGAAAAACTTATGTGTGTTTATTTAATGTTTTTGGATTGATGTAAAATTTGTTATGTGTTTTTCTAATGTTTTAACTTGTGAACATCAATATTTTGGTTGTAGTATATATATATATATATATATATATATATATATATATATGTATGCATGAAAATGAAAAATACATAGAAATTCTTGAAATCGGGTTGAACCGGTGGTTGAACCGTGATCCGGTTACCACAACGGGTCAATCAAAAAACCGGGTTTTAAAACATTGGTCTGGATCACGCTTTAGAATCCATCGGAATTGGATTTCAAATCCATGCCCAAAGCCAAGGATTTCCAAATCCACCATTTGAGGGATTTTAAAATGGTCAACGGATTTGAAATCCGGTCAACGAAATTCTTTCCTGCAAACCAAACGCATGATTGGAATGGATATGAAATCCAAATCCATTCCAATCCCGCAAACCAAACACGCCCTTAGTTTTCGCATGAAGAAATGGTATTGATCCAAACTCAAAAATCAAACTTTGACTTCAGAGCTCCACTTCATATAGTTGCAAATGGATTAAGGTGCCGTTTGTTTTTTAAGAGGTCTAAAGTCTGAAGTCTTATTTTAGTTATGATTAATAAGAGGTGGTGTGGAAAAGGGTCTAAACGATTCAGATTTAAGAGTTATTAAGATGCTTTTAAAAAAAACAAACACCTTACTATTATAAAGTGTTAGTTCAATATTTTTTTCCTTTATGTTTTCCACTCCCACTATTAGTCGATGGTTCTTTCTCTTTTCTTTCACAGAAAGCGTCAATTCGGTTTTATCTTTACTAAAATTTTAGCACTATATGTTTTGGATAAGTTATATACTTATATAGCACAGATTTAAAAAATTTATATTTTGGCGTTCGGCAAATTATTGATTATTTCCGGTTACACCTAGATCATCGATAGTATTGGTTATTAATAATTTTACATTGTCAACGTTTATGGTGGAGTTTAAGACCATGACACATAAATACCGGTGGCAAGTTCGTAAAATATTTTATCTGTTTTCTTTTTCGTGTCTTACTATTATTATCCAAACAACAATGTTTTTATATTCTTTCAACTTCTCCGCCATTATATATATATATATATATAGGGAAGATCAAATGAGAACACTACCAATTTAAGGTTGTGTTTGGTACATGGGACATGATAGAACAGGACAAACGTTTGACGCGACATGGGACAGGGACAAGATGAGACAAAAAAGAGTATTTTCTTGTTCTACCAAAATAGTGGAACAACATGGGACAAAAATGAGATAGAAACTAAAAATCACTGATCTACTGACATTTGATATATAATCCTAATATGGTATTAGTCTTAAGGGTCACCACTACCACCATCGGCGGCCACCGGTAGCCACCTCCAACCACCGTCGGCCACCTCTACTGTAACACCCGAAATTTTCTAGTAAGAAATATTATACTTAAAACCTCTTTAATTGTTAATCGGTAGCTTTGTGACACCCTCAAATTTGGAAAGAACAACTAATTTAAAATTTTCAAATGTACATCAAATAAGGATAAAATCTATTCTACTAAACATCGCTTGAGTCACCTCAAATAGAATTATAGATTAAACTTCAACAAATAATAGATCAAGTCTTGTATAAAGACTAATCAAAGTCGGGTGTTACTAAAAACCCAATAACAATTGTTATCTCCAAAAGTGTTGAAGGTTTCGCCAAGCTACTCTCTCGTGCATAGGACTAGCACTCATCTCACCACGAAGTCGCTAGCAACAATCCTCAACTAAACCTGATGCACATGCCGATAAATAAAAAGGTTAGGCTAACGCTTAGTGAGTTATAGAGTTTTCAATATGAATAAATATATTATTGAAAGGAAAGAATGCATTTTAAATCATTATCTTTCAAAATGATTTACTTTAAATATTAAACGACTCATTTTCCAATAACACACACCTTTAAAAACAAGTATCCCAACATAGACCTTCCTTTGTAAAGCAACTTCAACCCAAACTCACCCAAAACGTGAATAGTAAGTAAACTCCTAATTTATGAAAATGTGAAATAAACTTTATTTCCCGAAACACCCCAAACATGGGCGGGGCATAATACTCAACCCATAAATCTTGAGTAAACAAATCCATATATGCAGAACGTCACTGAAAACATGGATAATAAAATAATACAATTTAATACCCAAATAACACCTTCCGGTGACGGGGGAGACCCGATTCCGTTGTACGTGGCGGAACACAAAGTTAAGCCACATAGTCATGTTGTCGAACTACACCTCAGATCGTAACTGTATTGCCTGCTCTACGGAGCTACACCTCCAATCGGACTGTATTCCAAGTCCCAAAAACACCGTATCCCTCATTACCTACTCCATCGAGCTACACCTCAAGGATACACGATCTTATTGCCTGTTCGTTCTCTAGTGGAGTTTCATCCTTAGGGTACTCATTCGACCCCTAGTGCCTACTCCCTAGCATTCAAGATAGGAGTCTCAGCTCCTTACTTGATAACTCATGATGTCTAACCCTCGTGCACAAGAATTAGAACATCAAATCACAAGACCCATGGTCCCGAAGTACAACCCGTAAAGGTTCCTCTTCGCCAAACACCCAGGACAACAACAATGCCAACATGGCATAATTCCCAAGGTGAGAATACCAAGACTCCTCATTCTTAAATATAACTGACTTACATGCCTATGGATCCAATGCATTACAGTCTAAACACAACACCCCAAATGAATGACACATGCACTCAAAATATGTATTCTCTAAAATAAAGTGCAATAAATGCAACTCACACCAAAGTGTCGCATTAAGTTAATAAAGTCGGACAAATGTCCTCAAGACCCGACACAACGAAAACCGAGCTTTAAGCCCAAAGTCAAATGACCATATGTTAAGATCCACAAAATGCAATAAAATGCTACGACCAACGTTTATGCAACACATGCTCCAATATACATGAGAAAACTCCAACACAATTTAGATTGGGACAAATCATTTTCCAAATGAGACTACACCATTTATTCTTTCAAAACGTCCCATAACACAAAATCGACCATTTCTCCAAAACACACACTAAATGTACCTTTATACTCAAAATATGTATTTCCACAAACTAACTCATTAAAACACATTTACCTGTGATTCATTTATCAAAAAGCCCAAAATCCCCAGAGCGGGTGTTTTACAAAGTTTATAAAGTTAAACATTCCAAATATTCCATACTCATTAAATAACTCAACAAATAATATTTCATGTAAAACATGTAAACATTTAAAATTCGATATTTTGGCATGTACACCGTTTTCACAAATCAACTTGAACTCACCTTGCTAGATTTAGGCTAAATCTAGATTTTCCCCCAACTTGAGCTCCTTTGGAGAGATTGAGTCCTCAAGCCAAAACTTTCAAGAACCTAGATTCACAAGTTTCCAACCATAAGTACACATATCCAAGTGTTTAGAATCATTCCCCAAACATCTCATATTAAAATCTCCATTTTGGCCAAAACCCTAATTTTGACATAAATCCTCCAAAACCTTCCAAACCGAAATTGGAGGAATAAAACACTAGGATATCATCAATGAAGTATTTACAACACTTAAATAAGTTTAGAATAGAATCTAGCATGTCTAGCCCAGTGGCTAAACACCTGGGGGGTCAGTGGATGGTATCCCTGACTACCCAGGTTTGAGCCCCGTGGTGTGCATGTGAAGATATCGAAGGGGATTAGTCGGGTTGCCCCGATTAGGGAGCCCGGATACCCCGGATCGTGTTGTTGTCGTTCCAAAAAAAAGTTTAGAATTGGAAAGGATAAACTTACCACTTAGGTTTTGGTGAAAACCTAGAAAACTCTACAATGGAGCTTGAGGTGGAAGATGAAGATGGAGATGGAGATTGAGACTCTTGATGGCTAGCTTCTACCCTTTATGACACTTCAATACTTGAGGATTGAGGCATTTAATAAATCAAAACCACCATAGATGGTTTTGGGTGATCTTGGAAGAGTTTAGAGAGAGTTGGGAGTGAAATGGGAAGTGAGAAATGAAGAAGGAAGCAAAATTCCGTATTTGACAGCAGCCTGCACACTTTGTGCTACATTGACACGCGACTATGACACGGTCATTGTCGCACCAAGTGTACCGTGGGCGTTCCAACTTGTGTGACTATGACCGTACGACTATGACATTGTCATAGTCGCCGGACATTGTAGTCGGACCCTTTTCAAGCCCCGAAACCCGACTTTTTTCAACGCCAACACTCCCGATACTCTTAGGGACTTTAAATAATGTTTTCCCAACATAAATCCCACCATTTACAAGTCGCAAAAACATTCGGGTGAACTTTACTTACCGAAAATTACGGGTGTTACAAGTTTAAATAACTTGGTCATGTTATACCTTTGGTCTTGGATCGAGTCGTGCGAGAAGGCGAGCGAAGTGATTAAATTTTCATCCTCGGTACACATGGGCCGACAGTGCCCTACGACTATGACAGGGTCACTGTCGCCGAGTCATAGTCGCCGAAGGGGGTGAGCCACGGTACGGTTAGGCGACCATGCCTTGAGATTGTGACAAGGTCACTATCGCTTGGCATAGTCACGAAAGGCCGCAGACTCGCGATACCTTCTCAGCGAGAATGCCTCGCTAGAGTGACTCTGCCACTCTCTCTTGGCAAAGTCTTCGCTGGGGTCAGGGGTTAAAAACCGAGATTTACCCCCATTCTCATTCATTTCTCTCATTTAATTCACCTAAACTCTTCCAACTCCGACCCTCTTCGCTAAATCCAATTTTAGGGCATTCAAGACACCTCCAATACTCATTTATTGCAAGAATCAAGACCCACCAACCAAGGATTTAAGGCTAGGGTTCAAGCTTTTCCATCTTCTTCAAGAAAGATTTTAGAGTTTTGGGTTTTCATCAAAACTCAATATTGTGAGTTCATCCTTAACTTTTATAAACTATATACACATAAAAATGACATATTTATGCCTCTTTAGAACTTTTATAGTGTCTACCTTTTCTTTGAATGGATTTGAAATAAATATGTTAAAAATAGGGTTTATGAGTTGTGGGTAATTTTGATGAAATAATGGTGGGGAACGGGTTTATACTCATAAATGATATACCTTGCAAAATGATGCTTAATTTTGGGATACATATATGGGACTATATGGATGATATATGGACATGTACACATAATGTTTCCCTTAGACACAAGTAATTGTATATTGTGTGATGGTATGATATGCTTTAAAGTTATGAGCCTATTAGTATGATGACTCCATGGGCATAAGGATCAATATTGCCTCATATTGGCAAGGTGAAGCATTTCTAATTTTATAAATTCGGAATTGTCAATTGCTTCATGTTGTAGTTCCAACAAAGGAAATGAATTGTTGAGGGTGGAGAGGTCCCAGGTAAAGACTCGGATAAGGTTGAACTTGGTGATTCTTTGGGCTAAAGACTTGGATAGAGTTGAACCCATATTTGTACCGAACTAAAGAGTTTGGTAGAGTTGATGTTCAAAATGGAGAAAGAATTGGATAGAGTTGATGCCAGTAAATATCCATCCTTGATACATGCATCGTGTGGGTTGTGGCTTACTTTTGTGTTCCCTCACAACTTATGGTGAAGCGGGTCTCCCCCGTCTTACTTAAGGGGAACTATCTATTGGAGACTTGAATTAATGTTTTCTAATTAAGTTGGGATATTTAAGATTATTTATTATGCAATGTCCTTGTGAAATTTTATACTTACTGGTTGTTCTCACTAGGCTCCAAGCCTAACACTTTTTTCTTAACTTGATGTGTATATCAAGTTCTCTTAGCGGCGGGGCGACAAGACCTTGAGAGGAGAGTTATGTCCGCTAGAAGGCAAATCTTTTGAGAACTTTTGGGCGTATATACACATAAGGAATTCTTTTGGAAAATGATGATGACGCCCACCTGTAATCTAAGCTAGGACAGTTTAGATTAGTAGGTTGTCAATTATTGTTTTCATATTAAGATGTAAACGCTTTTATGCTTTCCCCTTTTTGGGTGATTACATTACATAGATGTCAATCTTACGTCATTATCTTGGTTTAAATTCCCTCTAAAAATTTTAGCGTGTTACATCTATCTATTCCTCTACCATAACAACCTCCTCCACAACCATCGGCCATCGCAACCACCGCTACCATCGTCGACCACCTCCACTAACACCGATCACCACCACCCATGACCGCCACCACCATCGACGACCACCGGTAGCCACCACCAACCATCGTCGACCACTTCCACCTCTTTCTCCACTATAACAACTTCCTCCACCAATTCATACAGATCTTCCAAATTGAATCAAATATTATATTTTCTTTGTATGAATTGGATTTTTTCGAACTACCATCAATTATTTCAGGTTCTTCATTCAATTTCCTACCATTGTTTTTGTATGTATTTATATATATGAAAATTGTGTAAAAAAATAAAAATATTTTTTAATTAAATTATTTAAAGATATACTTTGTTTATGTCATTTATAACTATTATATGATATATAAAATCATCAAACAACTTTTAGGGAAATTTGTCATGTCCTATCCAGTCCTAGTCGTACCAAACACAAGACAGACATTTGTCTTGTCCAGTCCAATCCTAGCCTCTTGTTTTATCACGTCTAGTTCTGTCCTGTCAAGTCCCGTCCAATCATGTATGCGTACCAAACGCTGCCCAAAAGAACACGAGAACCAACAAAATCATATCATATATGATTTTACATTAACGCGCGAATAAGCCACGCGAGCCTGAAGCTACGACCATTTTATGTTTTATGATAAAACTGCTTTAACTCACGAGGCGTTAAGCCTAACACTTTTTCTTATTGATATGTATACCAGGTTTTAGTACGAGTAAAGAACCTAAAGTCATTTTGACTAGAGGAGAATCCCGAGGAAAGAATGGTTTTCCTGAACTTATCGAACCAATAACGAGGTGCTTGTTTGAGACCGTAGAGGGCCTTGCGTAATTAGCAAACTGATTTTGGTGGGTGAGGAATTCCAGGGGGTGATTTCTTATAGACTTCTTCAGAGAGGTCGCGGTTGAGAAACGTATTATTGACATACATCTGATAAAGAGGCCATTTACGAACAACAATGGCAAGGAGACTGGGTACTAGAGCAACAAGAGCAAAAGTCTCCTTATAGTCAATACCATACTCCTACTTAAAGCCTTCAACGACTAGCCTAGCTTTATATCAATCAACTGAGCCATCAAATTTGGGCTTGACCTTGTAAACCCGTTTGCAACCTGATAGTCTCAACCATCGGATTTGTACATAATACATATAGACATCATAAGTTCAAACACTTAGAAATAAATTATCACATTTGCCAACAAAAATAGGACCAATCCACACATCGGATTAGTCACAAAATAAGGTTAAATCCGACGTTTTCTCAAAAAGGAAACAATCTCAAGAACCATCGGATTTACAACTATCGGATTGAATGCCTTTGAGTAAAGGTGACAATCCGATGAAATAGTATTAGACCAAGCCACAAGGGACTTAAATACCCCTGGCTAATACATAACATATAAGCACCCTAAAACACAGTATTAGACCAAGCCTATAAATACAATGATTAATATAAAATCTGACTTAACAATCTCCCCCTTAGTAATCATTGGCATTGTGGTCTTCAATATCCATCTTCTAAATCAACACAGACCATTTAAGCGACTTAGAGAAGCTTCTTGACTAAAAAAAATTTCTTCTCAACATCTTTCAATTTATATTGTCTTTGTTGCCTTGACAAGACTGGACCTGTTTGTAATAATCTTTAAAAGAACAGTCGGTTCATCAGCTTGTGCTCTAGACGACGCACCTCTTTCAAATGTACTTGAATGAACTGTGGTGGTCGGAGCTGGAACAACAAAAAGACTAGTATAGCTGAGAAAATAGAATCTTGAGCGAATCTTGAGCAGCAGATAAACATTTGAACTCTTTGTCTCTCTAACTTCTCCTTAACTTCTCCCCCTCATGACCTTGATGATCTGGATCAACTTGGTCATGCAAATGTTGGAGACGAGACAGCTTCAGATCTGCAAAATTCAGAATAAAGGAGAAAAAGGAAGTTTTGCGCTACATGTTGGTGGCGCAAAGATTGTTTTGCGCTAGCTGAAGGTGGCGCAAAGTTGAGTTTTGCGCTACCAACTGTTGGCGCAAATCTGACTTGAAATCTGAAAATTTTCACCTGTTAAGCTCTTTGACTCCCCCTACACAAATGCACTAAATATGACAATTCAAGTTAGCATTCATATAGAAAATCAGATACTCCCCCTCGAAATGAGATATGATCTTTTCAAAATATTCTCCTTATTCACTCCCCCTCGAATAATGCACAGACCCATTAACACAAATATAAGAACATAAGAATCGAAACATTAACGTAGAAAGAAAAATATACTGAATATGTATTTTGAAACAACTAAATATATAAAATTTTAAACACTAAACAAATTAAATTCTACTCAGTAAAATATCACAGATTAATCCATCAGTTGAAATCAAGTGTATGTTGTTGGATACAGATACAAGTTTCATTACATATCAAGTTAAAACATGTTCAGTTTCAAAAAAACTTTCATCAATCTATTCAGTGTGCTAGCATGCGAACTTCAATTAGCTTCAAGAAAATGCAATTCTAAAAATATAATAGAGAACTTTGCATGTACTCACACTAAGCCATCAAAAATTAAGATTTTCACAAATTTATAGGTTTATCGCAACTCAGAAATATCACCAAGTATCATGAGATGTGTGCTCATTGGCATCTTTTAGCATTGTGCACATTGGCATCTTCACATGAGTGTGCTCTTTGGCATCTTTTAAGCTTGTGCACATTGGCATCTTTTAATCAAGAAGTTTGGTAAGTAAAGAACATGCCGTAAACGTAACTTTCTATCTGATCCTATTGCAGGATTTGGGTCAGTCGCTCCCAGACCAGTTGGCCTTAGGGGACTAGGTGTCAAACACCCCTTGGAACTTACTCTCCCATATCATAAAGGCTACATCGACACATCCTAAACCCAATTCATACCAGTAGAACATGACTTTCGATCTGATTTTATAGAAGGATTTGGGTTCGATCACTCCCAGACCAATTGACCTTAGGGGACCAGATGACAAGCATCCCACAGAACTTACTTTCCCAAACCAGAAAGGTCACAGGTACAAACTTTTAAACTTAGAGATTTCTGTATTTTAGATATATAATATTCATCTCAATCACTCAGTTTTACATCTAAGTGCTTAGCCCATATTTTCATTACAATCTATAATTCTGACTTTTTAGGATTTCTAAGCATTGTAAACTATAAATATTCCGAATCACATAACTTTAAAGCAGTATCAAAAGTTTCAAACATGTTGCTGACCTTTCGACTTTTGTAAGACTTGAAAGTTGAACATATAAAACTTCGATATAAACAAAGCAACTTGAAAATTTACCCTAGACACACATTTTATTCAAAAGAAAGAAAAACTGTAAAACTTTTACTTTATAGAATAAAAATTTGTAAAGATTTAAACTTTAAAATTCAAAATGCCGAGTTAAAAAAAAATCATTTAAGACAAATGTAAAGAATTCGGCAAATTGATATTTAGTCGAAACAAAATAAAATTCAATAATACCATCTTCCACATAATGTATAATGAATTTGTATCTCATATCAAAGTTTTGGGTTGAACTTGCTCAGATTCTTGAAAAACATGAGAAAACTGGAACAACATCACAGTCAGAGATAAATGCAGCGGAATAAAGTAGATGCACTCACAGTTTCTCATTTGTCCAGAAGCTAAACGCATTGAAGAACGAGTCCTAAACTGATATGTTTAGAAGTCGAAGTCCACTGAAGTACGGGTTCTGAGCTGATTTACTCAGAAGCCATTGTTCTCTTACTCCCCCTTGACATTAGGTGCCTACAACTTACAATCAATATTTGGTTTTGGTACCCACTTGTATTTGGGTCCATATTTGTTAGTTGTAGTTCTTGTGGGGGAGAATATTTGTTAGATTTGACAAATAAAGCATGAGAAATATTATAAGAGAAATGAACATATTCATTAGAAGAATACAAAGCATAATCATTTGAACTAGAATCAGAAGAAGAATATGAGACATCTTTTGAAATTCGAATCATTTGCTTTATTGAGTATTTTGAAATTTTATTACAACCAGCAAATGAATCACTTTTATAGATTTTGTCTACATATCTATCCTCATCAGTCGTAGATTCATCAGATGTCCGCTTGACCCTCCATATCTGCCTTCTAGGAGTGCTCAAAGTCCTATCTGAAATATTTGAATCAGAAGAATTAGAATTTTCAGAAATAACAATATCTTGTTTCTTTGACTTCTTTGACCTTCTTCTTTTATGCTTTGGTTTATAATACTGATCATTTAGCATAAAAGAATCATCAACAATTGAATTAGAAGAAGAAATTTTATCTAAGAAATCAAATTGAGCATTCATCATTGTTAAATTTGCCTTGGAGTGAGAACTTTCAGAAAAACACAAGTCTGGAGGAGTTTTGCGCGACCCCTTGGTGGCACAAACTGAACTTTGCGCTACCAACTTCTGGCGCAAACTGTCAGTTTGCGCTACCGATGGTTGGCGCAAACTCTCACTTGACTGAACAACTTGCATATTTTCCTTAGAATCAATAGAAAATCCAGAATTAATTTTGTCAACTAAGTCTTGTTTTTGAGAAATGAATTTATCTTCAAAACTTGATTTCATGATAAAAAGAAATAAACTATTTTCAAATTCATTTTGAAGACTTTGTTCTTCCATTTTATCTTCAAGATCAATGATTTTGCCCTCTAATACTAATGGGGGAATATATCTCTTAGAATCATAAGAAACCGGAGATATATTTTCCTTATTAGTGCTATTGGCATATATATCAAAATAATCATTTGGTAATGAAGATTTAGTGGAAGAATTGACATTTAAAACATTTTGAGATTTTCTGGACTTCTTTGATTTTTCAGGAAAATATTTGGCATTTTCACTAGTATAAACAAATGACATTTCCATCTTCTTGTTGTTCATTCTTTTCTCATTTTCATTTTCAATTTCTAATTCTTGTTTTTCATTCATCCACTCAATTTTAAATTGAGGAGCATATATTGCAAGATTTAGATAATCAAAATTATATAAAGTGGGGGGGTTTTGTTATAACATTGTTTAAACAATGTGGATTTTCAAAGCCAAGTCCCCATCTTTCTTTTATTGACTCATCACTCCTTGGTTTATTCATATAAATTGTTTGCTCAGTTTGTTCTCTCAAATATAACTTTCCTTCTAAAGCAATTATTTTATCATAAAAAGTTTGATTCAAATTGGTCATTTCTGTCAAAGAATCAAGATTAGTCTTATTTAAATTTTCTAATTCATCCAATTTCTTTTGAAACTTCTCTTTTATATCTGTCAAAATAATTTTTTCATCTTTCAATGAAATTTTCAATTTTTCAATCATGACAGATTTTTCTTGATTAATTTGCTTTCCAGATAAGAACTTTGAACGTAAGTCATGTAAAGCAGTTATTATGACGTTCATTTGAGAAGAAATAAAGTTGTAATCAAACTCAGAAGGTACCTCAGATTCATCAGTGGAAGTATCTTCATCTTCATCATCACTCTTATCATCCCCAATAAAACACATGGTAGCCGTTTCCTCATTTTCTGCCTCATTGTCAGAATGATCTAACCAGTATTCTTCCTCAGCAAGCAGAATTGTTCCATTCTCCCTCTTTTCTACAAGTTCCAACTTTTTCCTGTAAAATGCAGAATCCCGAACAACCTTCACTCGACACTCTTTTGCAATGTGTCCCGGTTTCCCACAGTTGAAGCAATTCATAGCCTTCTTCTCTTCCTTTTTCGGCTCTGCCACTTTAGCAGGCTCATACTTTGGAACATATGGCTTTGAGGGAGCACCGGTGTCCACTTTCTTTGAACCAGAAGTGAGGCGGAGGTTATTGGAACCTGATCTGTGCTGGAATTTCTTATGATAATGTTGAGAGAGAAGGATCATGGCTTTTTCAAGAGCTTCACCATCATCATCAGTTACCCCATCATAAGCAATTTCAGATAATGCTTGTTCAGCTAATTGGCTAGCAAGGAGAGCAATTGGATCAACTGTTTTTGGCTTATTTTTCTTATCAATCTTTGCTTTCTTTTCGAGCACCAAATTCTCATCAACCATCAAGATCTCATAAAGTTCCTGTATCGGCATTGTAGAGATCCTGACATCATTCCTCATTCTATGACAAGATTTGCTCCATTCTGGTTGAAGAGCATTTAAAAATTTCAGATTGGCTTCCAGTTCAGTCTTTGTCACCTTAATCTTATACAAATCATTTATCACGACCCAAAATCTGTCAAACACACTTTTCAGACTCTCTCCATCTTTTGCCTTAAACTCCTCAAAATTGTTCATGTATCTTGTCTGACGGAGTTGAGTGGCAACTTCTGATCCAAGCATTATCTTTTCTAACTGAGTCCATATTAGCATTGGATTATGCTTGAAACAGTCAATTCGATTATAAATGGAATTTGGCAGTGCAAGAATCAGATTAGACTTTGCTTGATTATCAGCTTGATGTCGCAACAACTCTTCAGCTGTATACTCACCTAAAAGTTTCTCAACTCTAGTAGCCAGAGTGTTTGGAGTGGCAGGAATATCTTTCATTGGCTTTACCATTGGTCCTTCAGTAAGAGATTTCATCATAGTGTCACCATTAGGTTGTCGCTCTATGAAATTGATGAATCTGTCTTGCCATTGCTGAAATTCATTTTCATTAATCAAGACTGGAGGACGAGTGTCTGACCCCAAAGACATCATTATGTCGTTCTTGTAAAACTGAGCTTGTAGAGACATCTTTACAGAATCACAAAGTCAGAAAGTTCAGAAATAATCCAAGTCTGGAAGCAAATAATCTGGCGCAAACTGAAGGTTTGCGTGAGCAGAAGATGGCGCAAAAGAGATTTGCGCGAGACGATTGTGGCGCAAAACAAACTTTGCGCTAGATGCTGGTGGCGCAAATGTAACTTTGCGCGATACAAAGGTTGCACAAACTTTACTTTGCGTGAGATGATTGTAACGCAAAGGTAACTTGCACAAAGAATCTGAACTTTTCGTGAAATGAGGATGGCGCAAACTTTACTTTGCGCGAAGTGTTGATGGAGAGAACTTGTACTTTTCGCGAACTTGAACTTAAAGAAACTAGTGCAAAGCAGAGGATGAACTGGCGCAAAGTTTGAAGAAACTGGATGAATCTGGCGTAAATTCCTGATGAACTCGCACAAAACCCTGAAGAACTGGCGCAAATATTAGATCTGGCGCAAAACACAGAATTTCAAGAAATAACTTCTAAAATCGATTAGAAAAATGAAATTGATGAAAGTTTCGCACACAAATATGTTCGAAAACAAGTTTCTAAACACTTTGAATCAACAAATTCGATCAAAATTAGCAAAATCGTGAAATCTTGAAACAAACAGAACGTTTTTCACGAACTGAACAAAACTTCAAAAATTATTCAAATTGAACGTCAAAGATTGATTTTCTTGCAAATCGATGTGAATCAAATGTGTTCTTCTATCAAAACCGGATCCAACGAATCAAAATTCAAGACAAATCGATCAAAATACAGCAAGAATTTGTGAAAATTTAGAAAACGAGATTTTCTTGATCGAAATCAAGAAAATCAATCAAATTTTCTAAATTGTTTACAAATTCAGTTTAAAAAAAACGATTCTCTCAATTCTCTCAGATTCAGAATGGCTCTGATACCAATTGATGAACCAAGATCAACCAAATCTTAGTGAGAGAAAGTAGAGAGAGAGTTTGAAGCGCAGAAGTTCTAAGTATTCAAGATATGCGTGAGATTCTTACAAACAACAAAGCCACAAGGGACTTAAATACCCCTGGCTAATATAGAACATATAAGCACCCTAAAACACAGTATTAGACCAAGCCTATAAATACAATGATTACTATAAAATCTGACTTAACAGACTTCATTGTGTTAACTTGCAAATCATCCATTTTGAAAGAACATATCTCTATGAGAGCTATCTTAGTCTCTCGGATCTGAAAGAGAACCTCATTCTTCTATCTTTAAGTGTGTGAATTTGTACCCTATGATAGTTTAGGATAAAGGTATTACATCCTAGCTTCCGCAACCCCCCTTCTACAAACAGTTTTTGTGTGAGTCATTGTGGTCCAGGACCAACAAGTGGTATCAGAGTGGTTTGTTTAGTTTCATAAACAAGATCCGAAATGACTTCCACAACCTATAATAGTGGTTCTTTAACCAAACCCCTTTGGTTTCAGAAAGACAACTTTTGTCTCTGGAATTATCGGATGCTTCTCTTCTTGGAAGGGGTTGACATTCAAATCCCATATGTTCTTATAAAGGAACCTCATATCCCACCACCTTTTCCCCCGGTGTTCGAGATGCTAATGATAATATAATTGAATCAGGTAGGTTAATTATAAAGGAACAAAGTGATTGGATAGATGATGACATGAAGCAAATGGCATTAGACACCAAGGCTAGAATAATCATCGTAATGTATGTCCCTGATGATGTCTACCACTCCATAATGAATCTTTCCATAACCAAGGAAATGTGGAACACTCTTATAGTGGTAAAACAAAGTCGCCAGATTAGCTTTATCTGACAATATAAGCGTTTTGTTTTTAACAAAAGATGAGAGTCTCATTGAATCTTACAACAGGTTTAATTCTCTCTTAAATGATCTCAAAGTACACAATAAGGATTTTGATAATGCTGAAGTACTGTGCAAATTTATGGATTGTCTCCCAGATTCTTGGGAAAATATAATAGTGAGTATCAAAACTTCCAAAGATTGGGCAATATGCCTCTCACTGCATTACATGGAACTCTATATAACTTTGAGCAAAAAAAAAACCTTGAAAAAAAACCCTTTCAAGAAACTAAAAGCAACAACATTGCCTTTGTTTCATCATATCACAAAAGAATAGGGCTCTCAACAAAATCCGTTCACAAAGATGAATCTGAGAATTTTGAAAATCTCTCTGAAAAATTTTCTATTAATCTGAACGATGAATCCTATGATGAGATGGGAACTGTTTCCATGCAAGACCTGAGTGATTCTCTCTCTCTCTCTCTCTCTTGTTGCCTCCAACTTTAACAAAGTTGCCAGACAAAACAATTTTCGAAAAGGATCCAAAAGATTCCCTTAGATACCATCTTTTGTCAACCAATCCATGTCATATCATGGAAAGAAAAATGATGAGTGTTTCAACTATGGAAAGAAAGGACATTTTGCTGTTGATTGTAGATCTAGAAGATCAACGACATTTCTCTCCAAATCATCTCAAGGATTTCAATCTTCCTATAAAAGAGGAAGATAAGAACGAACTGATGATAGACAAACCTTCAAAGATAGAAAAGAAAAGGGAATGATGGTTGAAGAAATGTATGGGAAGGAAACTCTTCTTCATCCAACAACGGATCTGAAGAAAAGGCAAACATATACTTCATGGCTCATTTATCTGAAATGCAAGAGACTGAAAAGATCAAACTAAGAGTATCTTCTTCAGAAAGAAAATTATCCTCTCCCATCTCCAACCAAGTATGTCCTTTTATTCTCTCTTATGACAATTTGTACGTAAAGATGTGTAATGATCATGAAGCAAAGAAAAAATCTAAAAGCACTATTGAAAAACTAATTGTCGAACTATCTGAAAATTCTGAAAGACTCAAAAATCTCAAAAAAATTGAGGATGAGTTGGCAGATATAAGGATTGTTTGGAAAGACATGCTTTAGACAAAAGTCTTTCTAAAGAAAATGCCATCTTAAAAAGTTGGAATCAATCCTCGTCAAATCAAAAGAAAATCATAAACTCTCAGATCACCAATCCTAGCCATGGTCTTGGTTATCTTTCCTGATCCGAAGAATCAATTAAGTCTGTCTTCTCAGATTTCAAGAGCTTCTGTTTGCTCAAGATTAGAAATATGTTTCCAAAATCCACTATTTCCATAAAAGCAACATCTTTCATAAAATCCACTATTTCCGTGATGAAGCTCTAAATCAAAATACCCACTCAATATGAATTCCAAAACCCATCACTCACTCGAAAACGTGAATAATGATTGATCCCCCAATTTAATTAAAACGTGGATAAAACTTTATTATCCGAAATATCCAAAACACGTATGAGAAATATTACTTGACCCATAAATCATGGATAACAATCCATACACAAAAAGTCACCGAAAACATGGATAGTAATCAGTATCCAAAACAACACCTTTCGGTGACGGGGGAGATCCGATTCATCGAATGTGGCGGGTACACAAAGTTAAGCCACTTATCAACGTTCTCGAGATTCACTTTGGGCCATGGATCCCCGTATACGGCTCCTCTTGAGAAACCACCGCAAGATACCCGAATGACTCTAGTGTCTACTCGACCTCTAGATGAGTCTCACCACAAAAGTCACAAGTCCCCGTAATCGACTCACCATGGGCACCACCACATGACTTAGTTCCATATATGGATCCCAAGAGCACCACTGCAAGTTGTAAATAAAACATGACTTGAAGACCACTCAATAGACTCAAACATGGACATCAAAACTCCACGTTGAATAAATAAACTCTTATGCCTATGGATGCAATGCATTACAATCTAAAATATTACATGACTCAAATGAATGACTAACGCACTCAAACATTTAGTTTCCATAAAAATGCAATTAAATGCATCATATGTCCAAAGCTCCTCATCGAGCTAATAAAACTGTAACACCCGGTTTTTCGAAGTAAGTTATCAAAGCCCATTATGACTACTTCTTTCTTAGGACCGTGGCAACTTCATTATTAGGTCTAAGGAACTGTTTGATCGATTATAATTTCCTTACATAAGTTTTCATGTCGAGGTCAAGGCATGATATATGTATATATATGTATACCAATATTTGTGTATGTATATGTGCTCTTGTATGCGTATGTGTGCATGGACATTTTTTTAGCCATATGTATATATATATATATATATATATATATATATATATGATAATTCACGTGAGGTTTACTCTTTGGATTACCACCTTCGATCTTAGGAAATACCATCCCGAGACGTTGGCGAACGAAAGAGGTTCCTCTCAAATCCATCTATTTAGGGTTTTCTCTTTACAAACCCTAGTTGGTGAGTCCTTAACCGTTAAATCTTCATGTACATATCCATATGCTTACTATAAAGATATACACACATATACATATGTGTGTATATATATATATATTCTTTGGTGGGTCCTGATCTACATTCTAAGGTTCCATGGATTTTGGGTTATAAAGAGTATCCTAATCACTTACCATTATAATTAATGATTTTGTGGTGAACATCTACTTGGAAAATATGATTTGGATGAGTCACAAGAATGTAAGGGATAATCCTTTAAAATGGGAAGTTCTATATTATGAATATCATGCTCATGGATTTGAAATGTGAAACATGGTCAAGTGTGCATATTTAACTTGTTCATGATTATATATTATGAATGTTGGTCTCTACTTCCTTGTGCACGAGGATGTAGTTTACTTGTTTATTGGGTTAATTATTGTGGACCATTATGGTCGCTATCGAGTAGGCAATGGGGGACTTTATAGTCCTTGAGGTGTAACTCGTCTAGATTGGATAGGCAATAATATTCGTAATTCCTTGAGGTGTAACTCGACGAAGTAGGCAATAAAGACATAAACGGTTTGAGGATTGTGATATCTTTATGGCATGAGAACTAGAACCGGGACATGAGGTGTAATCCAATAACATCACGGGTGACTCCACTCACGTGTTCTCGTCACCCAAGATGGAAACGGGTCTCTTCGCCCACATGTTATATCTTCACACACCAAATAAAAAGAACACACTATTGAGGTTTACGCATCAAAACATTAAAAAACCCAAGTATAGGCATTTTACAAGATTTATCAACCAAACTTTACCGAATACGAAAATCTCTTCAAATTTGATATATATCAAGTAAAACACATTATTACTTCAAAATAAACATTTTCGTATGTACATAGTTTTCACAAAGTAACTTGAACTCACCTTGCTAGATTTAGGCTATGTTTGGCAAAAAAAAAGCTAGCTTATAAGTTAACTTTTTTTTTTCTGGTGCATGTTTAGATGACCATAAGCTAGCTTATTGAAAAGCTACTCATAGTAGCGTTTTGAAAAGCTAGCTTATCAGCTACCAGCTAGCTTATAAGCTAGTTTGCCAAACAATGCCTTAAGCTAAATCTAGATTTTACCCTAATTTGAGCTTCCATGAATAAACTTGAATCTACAAGAAATTCTTCTAAACCCTAAATCCAGAAGTTTCCAAACATAAAACAAACAATTCAAGTACTTAGAATCATTCTCCAAACACCTTTCACCAAAAATCGTCATTTTGATCAAAACCTTAGTTTTGACCTAACTTTCCCATAATCATCTAAACCGAAATTTGAGAAACATAAAGACTAGGAAGTCATCAATGGAGTATTTATAACTTATATAAATATTTAGAAGAGAGGAGAGGTACTCACCACTTAGGTTTTGAGTAAAACCCCAAAATCCTAAATTTCAAAAAAATGGAGATGAACTTGATCTTACACCATAGGTTGGGCTCACTAGCATGGATGATGAAGGAACACTTGATTTTAGGAGAAAAGCCCCAAGTTAGGGTTCGTATGAGAGGGTGAGAGATCGACTTGGAAGAGAAAGGGAAGAGTATGAGAGGTGAGAATGAGAGAAGAGGCTAAAAACCCGACTTTAAACTGGTCTGGTACCACCTGGCGACATTGCCATGGCATTGTCGCACCAGGTGTACCGAAAGTTCCCCAACTTGTGCGACTTTGCCAGGGCGACAGTGACACGAGGACTGTACCGAGCCCCGAAACTCCATATTCACACACGAAACACACCCGATACTCTAAGGAACTAAAAGCAATAAATTCCTAACTCAAAACACAACCTAGGGATCACAAAGACGTACATGGTAACTTTTACTTACCGAAAATCACGGGTGTTACATTATTCCAATCCCAAAGCTACATTATGTGAATCAAACATAAATATTCCAACTCTTTTTTAATAAATTTCATTTGAGTAAATTACACTGGTGGTCCCTGTGGTTTGCTCTAAATTTGGTTATGGTCCCTTAAACAAACTATCTACATCAGAGGTCCCTAACTTTTTATTTTCATAACACTCATGGTCCCTCTACTTAACACCGTTAATTTAGCCACCATTAAGTGATATCATGTGCATTGCACATGAGGGCAAAAATGTCCTTTTGTCTTTCTTCCTCCCACCTCCATCTTCCTTAAGCTAATGAACCCTAATTACATTAATTCTTTAAACAATCAAGCGGTAATCAAAACAAGAAAAATTCTTAATGACCTAAACCTAGAAAATCAACACACTATCGAGATGACTTGTTCATGCTTGTTGAGATCCATTTCCTTCAGATCAGAATTTATCAAAAATAAATGGAGAAAGAAAGCAGAAGGTAAAAAGTTCGATATCATTCACCATCAGATCTAAAAACGATCAGGTTCTATGAAACTACAAATCACAAATACAAATTGCAATGATGAAATCTTCTAAATCTTGATCCATCATCAACTCATATCAACAATACCAATACATGACGACTGCAATAACGGTGGCGCCGTCTCGTAATAGAACGAAGCAGTCGGATGTTGCCACTTCTTATACACAATTGACACCTTCTCCGGCTCCAACGACACAATCTGATGATTGTCACTATTAAAATCTCTTCGACTTTCCTCTTTATCAACATCATTCGTTTTTACATTCGGCGACATAGCCAACGGTGACAAAAGAGGAATCGCAACATTCCAGTGACCTACCGGAGTTACCTGTATAAACGCCAGCGCTCTCCGCTGTAACCGGCTAGGTTGCCTTCTAGTTTTCGTCGATTGATCCACCATAGATAAAGATTAATTATTCAATCAAGAACACACAGAGGTTGTTCAATATTTGGATAGAGAGAGTCGGATTCGATGCGATTACATTATTCATAATCCACCCCCATCTTCCTTTGATAAAGAGCAAAATTCTCCAAAACCTGATCATCAGGCATTGAACCAGGCCATCTAATACACACATTAGTGAACACACCACTTGGATCAACAACCCCTTGAATCGTCAGTGAATAACATGTCTTTTGCCACTTTTTCGTATGCCGTTTGTTGAAATAAGTAGACACATTAACTTTTGGAGCAATAATTGGTTACCGTGAGATATTTGGCCATTGTAGATATTTGGGCATCAATACATCTTTTGTTACCGTGAGAATTATGAATAATGTATTTAGGGTTCATTAGGTTAAGGAAGATGGAAGTGGGAGGAAGAAAGGCAAAAGGACATTTTTGCCCTCATGTGAAATGCACATGATGTCACTTAATGGTGGCTAAACCTACGGTGTTAAGTGGAGGGACTATGAGTGTTATGAAAATGAAAAGTTAGGGACCTCCGGTGTAGATTGTTTGTTTAAGGAACCATATCCAAATTTAGTGTAATTCACTCATTTCATTTTAATGTCTGTCAATCAAATAAGTGGTTAAATCTGATAATATTTCATTTTAATTCATTTAAAGTAAAAAATCTTTTGACAAATTCCAATCCCATCCAAAATCATTATTTTGATGAGGCCACAATGAAAAAAATATCAAAAATAAGGTTCTTTTCACTCTATGTTCGATCTTGAAAACATTTCTTAAGATATAATCTACCAAGAATGCACCAACCCAATTCGTTGGGTCATTGTATGTGGGTTCCACGACGTCATTAGACTTCTATTTCAAGACTCTGTAGAAACCAAATTCTTCGATCTTTTCCTCCATTTTGTTTATATCATTCACTGCTTACTGTATTTCATCGGGTAGAGTAAGTATCTAATGTCATTCTAGCTTAATTCATCATGGTATTGAACCATTTCGAATTCCTGAAGTTTAACAATCAAATTATAATGCGACAACGGCGTGCCGTTCAGTAACGATACGGGCGGGGTTACTTAATTTTCAACTTTTAACAGATTGGTATTGCTCAGTAGGAGTAGATTTCCATGGCTGTTCCTGTCGAAGAAGCAATTGCTGCTCTCTCTACATTTTCACTGGAGGTATGTGTGTAAGGCTGCATTATAGCTAAGATTGGTAAAATTGATGTTAAGAGGATATGAAATATGGCATAGATTGGTTTTGCTTTATGTTTACCTTTAGAATTTTATCGTGCAATCTCGAGTTCTGTTCAAATCGATATAGATCTTGTTTCTAATTGAGCACCAATAGTATCATATATCGGGGTTTTCATAAAATTTGAGGCAAAATTCATAATTTTTCTTCCTAGCATTTGGCTTCATACAGGCCATTTTCAGCTTGCTTAAGTAGTGCCAAGAACCGATCTCATAACTTGACTTACTTAAGTACAAGTGCAAGGTGTGTTTCTGTAAGTACACATATCATTTTGTTAAATATAAATTCAATATCGGTTGCAATAGTCAATAGTTAGAGTTCATTTCATAGGGAAAGACCAACAAAGCAGGTTCAATAGATTAGTTTTTGGTTTTCTTCTTTGGTTTCTCCCCGTTTGTATAAGTTTGGATAAAAATCTTAATCGTTTCAATTTATTTCCTCTAGTTGTTTGAGTCATACCTATTTGTAATAAGCTTGTTATGAGTGATCTTAATGGTCATGTAGGAGGATGTTCTAGAGCCTTTGAAATAATTCATGGAGGTTTTAGGTATGGTTTAAGAATTAAATTGGAGAACTGAATAACCAAAATGAAAACATGAAGGAAACTAGCCAAAATGAAAGAACAAACAAAAGTAAAACTAGCCAAAATGAAAACAAGAAGGAAACATAAAGTTATACTCACTTATGTTGACATAGAACTCAATAACCAACATCCTGTTCCATATGCACATCTTCACGTCTTAAAAGCAAATTAATTTTCTGAAAAAAAAAAATGAGAACTTGGAATGTAAGATGTTCCAATACAATTAAATGGTTTGTGATAATTATAGGATGAAGAAATTATGAATAAGAGAAAGGAAAAATTCTCACTTTCTTATTAATCGAACTACAGAGAAATATCATATTTAAAGCAGTAGGACTGTAAATAACAACCCATTATTCTAGGAAAACAGAAAACAACATTATCCTACTAACAAACTTTCAGAAAATAAATCTAACTTATTATAGAGATAACACCGAAACAGATTTTCCACATAGGATTTTTGTTTGTTCATTGTTATTGCTCTTATTATTTTTGTCGTGTATTTGCTTCTCAACACTCTAAGTTTGCTCTATTGGTTTATAGATAACCTTCTATATGGCATGTATTCTTTGAAACAAGACTAAATGTTTTTTAAATTCATTTCATGTAATGAGTAAGCTATGTATATTACCAATAAAATGCAATATTTTTTTAAAATGTAAAATTATCAATATCACTAAGTTTGTTCTATGGAAGCTAGGTGGCAAACTTTCCAAATGTAGCGAGTGGGCTCTGTTTATTGTCTGTATTTATATTTCCAGAGTTGACATGTGAATCACTCAAACTCCTTGTAACTATAGGATGATCAACCAGAGGTGCAAGGCCCAGCATTATGGGTTTCATCTGAAAGAGGTGCAACAATTAGTCCAATTGGTATGTGATTACTTTTTCATTTCTTCCTATGTTCACTGAACTTCTGTGGCTGTTTATACCAAGTTAATCTATTTTATGCGTTATCTTCTCGTTCATCATAAAATTTGTATGAAGCACATTTTTATCTTATAGCAATATGGCTGTATATGTGCTCTCCTTGATTATATGTACTTGGAATTTTGAGGCATGTTACCATTATTATGATTCAATATTCCAGAATAGTGGATGCCATTTTCGCATAGTTTTTTAGGCGACACTAACCTTGAAGAGCGAAGCAAGCTGCGCTAGCCAATTATGTTTTTCAGCAGCAAGCTACGATCATTTACACACAAACACAAACACACACACACACATATATTATATTGTATATACTGTCTCTTCCCTCAGTAATGGATAGATTCTTCTGTGCCCTTCATATTAACAGGGTTATTACCATACAAAAGGAAAGAAAACTTTCGTATGATTATAATTTAGAGAATTATGGATGTTGATTTTATTTTTCCCCTTTTTGAGATGCATATTCTTTGCATTTTGCAGTTGCTAAAATAACAACAAAATTTTCATGTTACCAATTTTTTATTTGACAATCAATAAATATACTCATCACTCTTTTTTTGCAGAGTATAGTGATGTCCATGCATACCGGCTATCTTTATCAGAGGACACAAAAGCACTAAATCAACTGGTATTTTGTTCTTCTATCATTTCATTTTATATCTTGAAATTCTGAACCTATGTTGACTAATACTTTCTGTACATTCTATGTTTAATACCTCTAAAATAATTTCTTACATATTTTGTAGAATACTCTTATACAAGAAGGCAAGGAAATGGTTTCAGTACTCTATGCATACAGGAGTTGTGTCAAAGCACTTCCTCAGGTTTGAAGTAGAAAATTCCTAAAAATTATTTTCATTTTTTAATGTTGACATGATGTACTGCAAAAACATTTGTGGACAATTCCTAAATCCTACCAAGTAAGCTTTAGTAAGATAATCTGTCTACATCAGAGAGAATCACATTTGTCCCCGATTTCCAAGCTAAGTTTTCATTGCTGACTTTTGAAAATTCGATAACAGATCCTTTTATTTTCTGAAGGGATAGGCATCCTGATCTATGTAAATATTATTTACACAATGTTTTATTTTCCCACAAGTTCCGAAATGTAGCAGAATGGAAGTATGCTAAATCATCTTCCTTCTTTTAAGGTTGCTGATTGGTCTAGTGCTAAGCGCGCAAAAAACTCCAGTTTGACCTTAAGCCAGAAAAGTTATGTTGTACTGTAAGCATGAAGTTACTGAAGGGAGACCTGGACTACTTTTGGGTTACTTGGGTGGGGTTGGTGCCCTTGGGCCACTGTTCTCGTGGTGATTGGAACTGTTCTACATGATATATATGTTATGTCTGCCTTATTGTTCTTCAGTTCTTGTTCATTTATTATCATTTTTAAGTCATCTGAGTCTTGCACCACCTCTTAGCGTCCTTTTTGTCTGGTTTAGGATGTTCAAAGTCTTCTTTGCCGGCAACTGGAAGTTTTGTTTCTAGATCTGATGTTTTAAAAGTTTTGTTGCTATTAGGGAGTGTTAAAAATTTCAGGGGGGAATTTGTACAATATTTGAAAGCTTAGGGCTGCTTTGTTCATTTTAGGGAATGGAAATGGGAGTGATATTCAATTATTCATTCCCCTTAATTTGTTGAGGAATGTTTGGCTCATTCCATTACAACAAACTAGGCACCAATAATGATTTCTATTTCCATTCCCCACCCCCTATCACCCAAACCATGTTTGCCTTGTAGTTTTCTATAGGTCCACTGAATAGTTTACAATTCATGTAGTTATGGATTGTTTTTCTTTCCAGAGAGTCTAGGGTCAGTTTTGCAATTCTTTGAAAGTTTAGGGACTGACTTGGGGCATCCAAAGGCTTCAAGAGCTATTACCTAATTACCCATGTTTTTTTTCTTTCTGCTCTGTTTCTACTTTTCTCAGTATTTTCTGTTTTGAAATTCTCTCTATTTTGATTGTCAAATTGAGGTGATTGGTATCTATTCTTTTACTTGAGGTGTATTAGGAGCTAGGATTAGAATTATGTTAGGATTACTATTTTGTTAGGTTTTCTGACATTCATTTTGAGGCCCATGGATCCATCTTATTTATTATGTGTTCAATTTTATTCACTTAGGTGCTGAACTTTGAAGTCTTGTTTCACTTCTTATTGATAAGAGGTGGTGCTGATTACTAAAGTATGAAAGCAGAATCAATAAGACAGTTTATTTTTGTAAACTTATAAATGGCTGAATGTGTGCAATTGTCTTTTTATCCCTCAAAATATTATAATGTTGATTTTATATAAAAAGAATTCCACTTCTACATTCATCTCAATAATCCTTTTTCTAGTAACACTTTGATTACTTCAACTCTAAAGTCAAAAAAATCACAATCATAATCAGTTTTTGTCAAGTCTAAATTGATTATTTTGGTTTTGCCATAATCAACATAAAGGCACATCCAAGCACCCCCTAAATTAATAAAATACGAAATAAAACATGTCCAAATATCATTTGCATGGTTCCAACTCCCAGAAATGGGGCTAGAATTGAACTTTTGGGTTCAAATCCAGAGCCTCCAAGCTTGAATAGATATGGATCTTGTCACAAGATAAATAAGGATTAAACTAGTTAAAAATAAGAAAAAAGTGACGATCGTGGAAATTAACCTTTTCCACTTTGTAGTTTAATTATAACCCCAATGTAGCTATCAAAATGTACCCTAATACTAAACAAATTCATATCAGTTTTGAAGTAAATAATTTGTTCTTTCATCTCAAAGTGAATCATATTCCATTTATGATAAGGAGTGAGTTCTTTGTCAGAAAAATTCCAATTCATTTAACAGATTCCATTCCAATTCTGTCAACCAAACAGGTGGTCAAATCTGACAACATTCCATTCCAATTCCTTCAAAGTCAAATTCCTTTGATAGATTCCATTCCATCCAAAAACATTCTGCGAACCAAACGCCCCCTAATTCTGAAAAAAGAAAGAGTGCATTTCTTTGGGATAAACAAGAAGACCATGTTGCTTTTGTAGTCAATTCTCATGGAACTCACTAGATAGGGTTCGAGAGAGTCAAATGCAAGAACAATATCATCTAATTTTCCTTCAGAAATCAGAATCCCAAACATCATCTATAATTACAGAGCTTCAAACGAAAAGCGAGAAGGGGAGAAAAATACCATCTATGAACAGAAAAATAACATCTTTATCAGGAACGAACAAGGAGGTGATGATGCAACCATAGTTGGAGATCATAACCTTCATTTTTCCATTGTTGAGTTCAAAGAGCTGTTGTTTCTACTCTCCCATTGGTAAAGATTCAAGGAATGAATGGTTGGATGATCAAAGTGACTACATGAAAATTGAATCTTTATGTAGATAGATCAAATGGGGTTAGATGCTGTTTCGGGTAGACAGAATCAAATGCAGTTACAAAGAGCAGATTGTAGGAACGGTGAAAGAGGGATCAATTAGGTTAATCTCTTGTCCAATAAGAGAACGGTGAGAGGTCTGAAGCTCTTATATCAAAAAATATAAATAAACAGTCTTATAACTCCAACCTCTTATTCGGTAAGACATAAGTGGTGAATAAGAGGTATTTTCCATAAAACAAACAACACCTTAGTAATATATTACACTTTTATCCTAACACATTCATAGCGGCATTTACATGTAATTAAAGTTCATAAATGTATCAACTAATTGATTTGTTTTTAGTTGTGCTTATATTCTGTTCATTTGCTGAGTGGAATCTATAATTATTTGCCAGCTTCCAGATTCTATGAAGCAAAGCCAGGCTGATTTGTATCTAGAAACTTATCAAGTATTGGACTTGGAAATGAGTCGGCTTCGTGAGATACAGAGATGGCAAGCATCGGCTGCATCTAAAGTATGTGCCTTGGCTTAATTTAATCATCTTCCGGTCTTGCACTGATATTCAACTAATCTTCAAAGTTGTCATCTAACCACTCTTCTAACTAATGTAGTTAGCAGCGGATATGCAGCGGTTTTCCAGACCGGAGCGACGCATCAATGGTCCCACTGTAACTCATCTCTGGTGCATTGTTGATCTCTCTTGGTGTTATCTTAATTTTTAGTTGCTTAATAGTTTAAAAATGAAAAATGACTTTAACTACCTCATTTAGCAAGTGCTTGGTGATCTATACGTGAGTTTTTTAACCTGCTACACAATCATTCTAGTAGTTCATTATAAAAAAATATTAGTTGGATTTTCTTTCCCACTTGGTGGAATCTAAGCAAAATCTTATGTGGGTACATTGATATGTATATGTGACAGGTAAAACGAAGTTATATTTTATATCTATTATATTATTCGTGTCTCAATTCTTAAACGGTATTAGCTACACACTTATTGGTTTTATAGGAAATATAAAAAAGACCGGTGTGCTTTCTTCCTTTGAGCTTTGAGAATAACCTCACAAAGGAACCGATTTTTCGGACCCAACAATTTGCCAAAAATACCGAGTATTGAAATTTGAAAGGAAACATGTCTACAATTCTTAGTGTATGTGCTTTCAGTTCACATTATATTACCAAATGTGGCATAGTTGTTGGTTGATCCAAAACCATTTGTGAGCCATCCTTTTTCTTCTTATGCAGGTCCATGTTGAAATTGCTTGATGTTTTGATTCAACTTGATCATCTGAAAAATGCAAAAGCCAGTATACCTAATGATTTCTCTTGGTATAAAAGGTATGCTTGGGATTTATCATGCTGTCCCATCTAGTTGTCTCTATGAATATAACTGATTTTAATTGTGTTGCTATAAATAGTATACTAGCCCTTCTTTTACTTTCTTGAGAAGTGTTGCTTCAATTCCAAATGTTTCTAGGCAACACTTATTCAATAGCTTCCAAGTTTGACATATGACCTCAATGGCCACCTTTATTTTTTATTTTTTAAAACCTTGATGGCCACTTATTTCTTTGAATCCTTGAAGTAGCACTATGCAGGAAAGGTCAAAGAATATGTCCTGATATTTTTACTATACAATTACAGTCGGTGTTGATAAATTTACTATATGTGAATGTGAATTTACATAATTTTATCATAAACAAATACGGGAATATTTATCTAAGGATGGTATACCAAGTGAAATAACAAATGCTCGCGATGCTTGTAAAATTGTAAAGGTAACTTTAGAATTGTGGACTAGTTTTATATTGCAATCCATTACAGCCAGACAGCGTCTTCAGAACCCGTTCTCAGATACAAATGTCGTTTTAGCGTTCAATATTTCTGCTCTAATGCTCTGGTACCACATTACTAATTTCAGTCTCCAACAGACTCCCATAGTGATTGGAATAAGGCTTGCATTGAGTTCTTTCAGAACATCTCAATTTCATAACTAGAATTTGTAACTTGTCATAAACAAAGGGACAGAAAGCGTGTTGCCAATTTTATTGCTACCTTAACACGTTAACGTAAATGGAAATTACATAACATGGTTGTTTAGATCTCTTATCAGATCTCTCTTTCCATTGTTAGGACATTTACTCAAGTCAGTATTCAGTGGCAAGACACGGATTCAATGAGAGAGGAGTTGGATGATCTACAGGTATTCGTGTTTACGTTATGTCATCATTTAACAGTCAAGGGATATGATAAACTGATTTATGTCACTTTCATGTTTGTTGAGTTTCTTGCAGATTTTCTTGAGCACAAGGTGGGCCATTTTGTTGAACTTGCATGTTGAGATGTTTCGCGTGAACAAGTATCCTACAACGCCATATTATTATTGTACCAACCATGTGTTTATGCGGGATCCCCTCTAGCAAGTTGTTGTGGGTAATTCTCAGATACAGTCACAATATATACATATACATATATATATATGTGTGTGTGTGTGTATACGTTATATGTGGTACCATCTAACAATGTGTGCTGTTTTAAAGCAAGGTAGAAAATATGATCTACCACATCTAATAATTAATAAGGAAGCCTATTTAGATGGCACATGAAACTCTTTTGGTCTTTTGTTGAGTGCTAAATGTTAAACTATTTATTATTTAAGCATCATCTTATTTTCATTTTAGTGCACATTTTCTTCTAGTAATCTTACCTTTCATTGGTTAGATATAGAGTTTATCTAGACTTCTGTATGATTTTTCTCTATAAGATCTTTCAACATTGATTTTAATTGTGTTGTCTATAGGAAATTGATGGCTTCTTTTTGGTCTTTGTATGTTGGACTTTCTCTAAGATCTCTAGAAACATTGTTTGTTAATTATTTTGATCTTAGTTTGGCAGAACCTAGATGATTTACAAGGGGTTATGATTTCTGTGAAGCTAAACTAATTTGAGTCGAGCAAAACAGATGAAAGGATCACAGAACGTGATGGTCTTTTTTTTAACTTCCCTGAGTGCCTCAACAAAAATATTTATGAGTAACATACATAAGTTGTTGCAAGCCTATCAATCACATCGTTCCATCGTCAAGATTGGGGGGTGCTTAATCACCCAATAAATTCCATGGCCAATTGGCCATTGTTAACTAAAGCGTAGATCATCAACTATTGGGCACATAGATTTGTGAGATCCCATATTAATTGGATGGAGATTTAAATATGTTATTGATAAATCTTGTTTGTTGGGCCACGCAAGTGGCAAAACCAATAAAGTTTGATGAGCACTTCAGTACTTTCCCACTCAAGTTGCTGTTATCATCGAAATTGGAGATTTGTACTTTATACTGTTTATACTTGCACAGTTATTAGATGCAGGATTATAACACAGGTGTACACTTTTAATCCAACAGAATATATAGATACATATTCTAAGAGTATGCATGCTTGCTCCAGACCGAGGCTGAAAACCATGGCTTTATCTCGGAACCTATTAGTTTGGGTTTACTGATACATTTTTGGGTTATGTGAGTGATATCTTAAATTTGGTGTTGTAAATAGTATATATAAGTGTACATTTTTGGGTTATGTAAGTGATATCTTTTTTGTTGAGTTCCTTAACCGGTGATAGTGTGGAAGACATTCTACAAGTTCTGATTGTCTACGCGGCAGAGTCCCTAGAGTTGGATTTTGCACTACTTTTCCCTGAAAGACATGTACTTCTTCGTGTTCTGCCTGTTCTTGTTGTCCTAGCAACGTCATCAGAAAAAGACAGCGAATCACTTAACAAGAGGGTGAAGATGAACAGGCTCATCACTATTTTTAAGGTATACCAGGTTTTTTTCCTTTCTGAAACCCTAGTGTGACTGTAAATGCTAATTATGCATTACGTCCATCCGTCTATCTATCCATATATATTCAAATAGTTAGATATATGAGTGTGTGTATGATACATACATATATATATATACACACAAACATGCATGCACACACATACATACACATAATCATGTATGTATGTTTGTGTGCATGCATACAAGAAGCACATCCATAGATAATGTTAAGAGGGTACCACTTTTTCTTCTTGCTAATCTTTCATCTTCCATTCTTGATCTGATGGCTAATAGAACAAGCTATGTGAGAAATAATCACCCACATTTAACTTTGGAGCAGTGCAATGACACGATGGTGCTATAATGTGTTGTGCGATTTTATCCATCCATATGACACGATGTATTGATTTTCCCCGAATGTATTCCTAATTTTGGCTTTGGCACTCTCCAGTATGTAGTTGATCATGTATTATTATATGCACTGTCAACGGTTCATTCATTGATCCAAGTGTTGCGACATCATTGAAAGAAGCTTTAGAAATTAACGATTATTTCTTGTAGAATGATCCAGTGATACCTGCATTCCCGGATCTTCATCTTTCACCAGCTGCAATTTTGAAGGAGCTCTCTATGTACTTCCCCAAGTTCTCTGCTCAAACCCGCTTGCTAAGTCTACCGGCTCCTCATGAGCTTCCACCTCGTGAAGTACAAGAATATCCTCCATGTCAAGTTTTTTATTTGATTCTACAGATATATTACTGTTGATAGGAAAAAAGATCATGTTTTCTAACTTTTTCTACTGACGGAACAAACATCTGCACTCTCTTTGGTGACCGTGACTAATTGATGATACTAACAAATAATGATTGTAATATCAATGAATGTCAAGGGCAACCTATAAGAATCATATACCCTGTTTCTAAATAGCCGTTTTCCATTCCGTTTTAGATGTCATTTGTCACACATAAATTTCAGCTGTCTAGCAGAGAATTTATAAATACAACATCCAATATATTCTGCTGAGCCTCTATCATTATTTTGGCAACCTACCATTATTGTGTTCATTCATTGTCACCCTTTAAATCATCATTGTGACTATTTATAGTTATAATCATAAATTTCTTGAACTGCATTCGTTGTCAAGTTTTGAAAAGGTTTTAGGAAGAAGAGAACATGTACTATTTGTGGTACTATATTACTCACTCCCGTGGTACATTAATCTTCATTGTACGACGTCTAAGTGACTACATGAATATTAAGTACAACTAGGCTGATCATCTGTCGGCATATGAAAATTTACAATTTATTGAGATTACAAAGGGCCCATTCTTTGTTATGTGACTCTTCTTTTGTAGTGCATTATAGCCAAAGGGATAAGAGAGATTGATAAGGATTCTGCTGCCAATACAGAAGTGCAAAAGTATCTTTAACACATCCATTTTAGCATTGGTTCTGAATATATTGTTTTACCACCTGTTTATATTTCCTATTGACCAGCTTTGAAAAACTTTTTAAGTACTTGATACAATAAATGATATTGGTTGTTAGCTGAGATTCCGTCATAGCTATGTGTTTTGAAGAGTTTGAATTTGGTTGTCTTGTATTTGTTTGCCTTGACGTGACTCACTTATCAGCGACATTATTTGATTGTTAATCACATTGGAGGAATTCGTGCTGAGCATGATGACTTTACTATCCGTTTTGCTTCTGCTATGAACCAGGTATTTATTTCGTTAACTCTCTGTTTGTATGCAGCTTTTTTGACTTTTAGTATTTGAATGTGAATGCCTTATTATTTATTGTGTGCTTCTGGACATGGTAATCTATTTATTCTATTGTAAGTATTGACATTGTTAGTCACCAAATATTAGTTTCCCTATATTTAGAATAGTTTTAACAATCACAAATTTCTTATTTCTCTATTTTGTTAATCTTATGGCTCTGCTAAATTAGTTAATAATTGCATCTTTCTTCCTCGTTACTTTGACAGCTAGCATTATTGAAATCAATAGATGGTGCAGATATTGAATGGTCTAAGGAAGTCAAAGGTAGTATGTACGATATGGTTGTTGAAGGTTTTCAGCTTTTGAGCCGATGGAGTGCTCGCATATGGGAGCAATGTGCATGGAAATTCTCACGCCCCTGCAAGGACATCGTTCCTTCAGAGTCAATTGAAATGACAACACCTGTTTCTGATTATGAAAAGGTTTCTATATATTTTGTCTCGTTTTTTCCTCTTTTCTTAGAACAATCTAAAATTTTCCGAACGAGTTATTCTGCTGCAATATTCAATAAGGTGATTAAAGTTTCCCTGTTAATGCTTGAATATTTTGAGTGTCATTTGCTTGTTGTTGCTTTAGGAGGCCTTTGTATTTATAGAAATTATGAACAGGAGAGAATGAGGTTTTTCTTATTAAACTTGATTTCATAAAAGAGACCAGAAACACAGCTATTTATAGCCAGATAACACTAACAAACTGGCCTTTATTTGAGGGAAAAGAAACAAAACAAACTATAAACAAACTCTCCTAATTAAAAGGATAAAACAGATCATCAATTATCTTCTGGAACCTTTTGGAACTTTCTGATCTATTTCCACACTCCCCCTCAAGCTGGGTTGTGAATGTCAATCATACCCAACTTGGACCTTAACTCTTCAAACCCCTGCCTCGGCAAAGCCTTTGTAAGAATATCTTATACTTGTTGCTTGGAGGGCACATACTTTAGTAACAGTTCCCCATTTTCTAGTTTCTCTTTGATAAAGTGTCGATCAAGTTCCACATGTTTGGTTCTCTCATGGTGTACCGGGTTCCTCGCGATTTCAATAGCTGCTGTGTTGTTGCTGTTCAGAAATATTGGACCGTCAGGAACTATGTTCAGTTCTGTCAACATCCTTCTCAACCAAATCCCTTCGCAAATTCCATGGCACATAGCTCTAAACTCAGCTTCGGCACTGCTCCGAGAGACAACTGCTTGTTTTTTGCTTCTCCATGTGACTAAGTTTCCAAAAATGTAAGTGCAGTAGCCTGTAGTGGATCTCCCATCCATTCTTGATCCGCCCCAATCCGCATCCGTGAAAACTTCTATCTGTCGCTTATTGGTCTTGCCAAAGAACAACCCCTTTCCCGGGTTTTGTTTCAAGTATTGAAGGATGCGAAACACAGCATCTTGGTGATCTTTGGTTGGTCGATTCATGTATCTACTGACCATTCCTACCGCGAAACTAATATCGGGTCGAGTGTGTGACAGGTAGATTAGCTTTCCAACCAATCTTTGATAGCTTCCTTTGTCGATCAGCTTGTCGTCCTCCAGTTGATGCCTTCCTTGCGGATCCATCGGTGTTGAGGTTGGTTTACATCCCAACATCCCAGTTTCGTTCAAAAGATCGATCGTATATTTTCTTTGTGACACATAGATACCCTTGTGTGATCTCGCAACCTCCATTCCCAGAAAGTATTTGAGCATCCCTAGATCTTTAACCTCAAATTCCTTCGCAAGTACTCCTTTTATGCGTTTAAGCTCTTCCAAGTGATCACCCATTAGAATGATATCATCTACATAGACGATCATAATGGCTTTCTTCCTGGCTGAACAATTCTTGATAAACATAGTGTGATCAGTTTGACATTGAACGAACCCTTGTTGCTTCATGACTCGAGTCAGTCTTTCAAACCATGCCCTCGGTGACTGTTTAAGCCCATAGAGCGACTTTCTTAGCTTACATACCTTTCCAAAGGATTCTTCCGAGTCTAGACCAGGTGGTACATCCATGTATACTTCCTCTTCTAATTCCCCGTTGAGAAAAGCGTTCTTTATATCCAACTGATGCAAGGGCCAGTCCAGGTTTGCTGCCAGTGAAAGCAACACTTTTATAGAGTTGAGCTTAGCAACCGGTGCGAACGTTTCTCCATAATCAACTCCATAGGATTGTGTGAACCCTTTTGCCACCAGTCTTGCCTTGAATCGGTTAACCGTTCCATCAGCATTGTATTTCACCGTGAAAACCCACTTACAACCAACAGTTTGCTTTCCCATAGGCAAGTTCGTGTACTCCCATGTATTATTTTTCTCAAGAGCCTTCATTTCCTCTTCAACTGCAGACTTCCAATCGGGATGCTGAAGAGCCTCTTCTACATTTTTTGGAATCTGTATTGAATCTAGGGAAACTGCAAAAGCTTTGTAGTTAGTTGACAAGCCTTTATGTGTCATAAACTTCTCAATCGGGTGAGCAATACATGACCGTTTTCCTTTTCTTAAGGCTATAGGAGCATCAAGATCTTCCATTGGAATTTCATTAGGCTCAATTCCAGCTGTTGTATCCACATTTTCTGAAGTACCATCTTCACAAGAATTAGAGTTCGTACCTTTTTGTAGCTCAAGATTTTGACTCGGATTAGAGTCATGGCAATGTGGCGCGTTGGTCTCAACTTCTTTAAGTCGTCTGGAGTATACCCTCATCTCCTTTTCTGGTTCTTGATTTAAAGGTGGTGTTTGGGCAGTGTTGACTGGTGTTTTAAAAGGGCTAGGGTTTGGTTCGATATTTGGTTCGACCGATCTAGGGTAGCTAGGGTTTGGTTCGCAAGAGCTAGGGTTAGGGTTTTGTTCAATATTGGACCAAATCTGATATTCATTTGACGATTTCTCCCCCTGAATATCGGATTTGGGGTAGAACGATTGATCCTCAAAAAATGTAACATCCATGGAATTATAGAATTTTTTTGTGAGAGGAGAGTAGCACTTATAGCCACGCTAATTACACGAGTAGCCTAGAAGGATACATTTTAGAGACTTGGGGTCGAGTTTGCTGCGACTTTGTGATGGAATGTGAACAAAGACTGTACATCCAAAGACCTTTAGAGGGATATTTGACAGAAACTTGATGTGAGGATACGTGGTCATGAGTGTTTGATGAGGTGTTCGAAAACTTAAGGTTCTGGATGGCATTCGATTGATCAGGTATGCTGCCGTTAATATGGCATCACCCCAAAAAACAGATGGGACGTTGGTGGTGAAGAGAAGTGAGCGGGCAACTTCCAGGATATGCCTATTTTTCCTTTCGGCGACTCCATTTTGTTGTGGAGTACCTACACATGAACTAAGGTGGATAATTCCATTTGCCTTGAGATAGGATCTTAGGTTTGACTCGAAGAACTCAGTTCCATTATCTGTTTTTAGGACTTGGATTTTTGTGTGAAATTGATTCTCAATCATCTTGTGGAAGGCTTGGAAGATATATCGTACTTCGGATTTTTCTTTCATAAGAAATATCCAAGTGACTCGAGTGTGGTCGTCGATAAAGGAGACAAACCACCTCGATCCCGATATGTTTTTTATTCTGGAAGGTCCCCACACATCGCTGTGGATTAAATGAAATGGGTGAGAAGCCTTGTATGGCTGGGAAGGGTATGAAATTCGAGTATGTTTTGAGAATTGACAAACTTCACATTTAAAAGGAACTGTACTTGTATTAATCAATCTTGGAAATAATTTTTGCAAGTACATGAAACTTGGATGTCCTAACCTACGATGCAAAAGATGGATGTTATCCTTATTTGGGTTGAAATGGGAAATAGCACTGATAGAATTTCTAGGTGGTATACAACTTGTCTTCAAGAAGTAGAGATCCCCACGCACTTTAGCACTGCCAATCGTCCTCCCCGAGTTCGAATCCTGAAATTCACATAAAGTAGGGGAGAACTTAGTAACACAATTGAGATCTCTCATGAGTTTAATAATGGATACTAAGTTATAGGTAAGATTAGGAACGTAGAGAACTGAGTTAAGAGTTATCTCTTTTGAGATAATGACAGAACCTATACCCCTCACATCTGACAGTATTCCATCAGCAGTACGAACTGTGGCATCGGTGTTGTTTGGCTGAAGTTCACTGAAGACATTAATATTCCCGGTCATATGATCAGTAGCTCCAGAATCGACAATCCATTCACCTGTATTTAGTTTTGCATTAAGAGCAGTAGGTAAGTGATCACTTTGAGCTACAACGGCTGTGAAACTTCCCCCCATTGCTGATTGAATGGTTGACTGCAACATCCTTTGCAACATTTCCAGTTGTTCTCGATTAAATGGATTCTTTTCTGCTTCTGCCACATGACCGGATGACCTGGATGACTGTCTTGTTTGGGGCTTTCCGTGTAGTTTCCAACAAATCTCCTTTGTGTGACCTGGAATTTTGCAGTGGTCACACCAAGGACGGTTACCCGATCGTTGACCAGTGTTGGTTTCATTGCTGCGAAAGTTTCCTTGTGGTTGTTTCGGGCCATGATTTCCTTGCTGGTTACTGCGATACATGTTAGTGTTCTGTCTTCTGGCCGCCAACGCCGAGCTTTCCGTGTTTGGTTCAACGCTTGTTGATCCCAACATCACTTTTCGTCGGGTTTCTTCTCTACGAACTTCCGAGAATGCCTCTCGTACACTTGGTAAAGGCTTACAACCTAATATCCTTCCTCGGACCTCATCAAGGTTTTGATTCAAGCCAAGCAAGAATTTATAAACCCGCTCTTTTTCTTGGATCTCTTTGTATTTCTTCATATCGGTGGGACAACTCCATGAAATGTCATCCAAGACATCCAACTGTTGCCAGAGACGAGTCAACAAGTTGAAGTATTCTGTTACGGTTCTTTCTTGCTGGCGTAAATCGTGTAATACTCCCTTTATTTCAAAGATCGCGGAGGCGTTATCTTTATTAGAGTATGTATCTCGAGCTGCTTCCCATATCTCCTTGGCTGTCTTGTAATACATAAAGTTCTCGCCTGTTTCGTTTGTCATCGAATTCAAAAGCCAAGACATTGCCATGTTGTTCTCCGTCTTCCATGTTCGATAGTTTGGACTATCCTCCTTCGGTGGTGGGGTTGCTCCTGTCAAGTACTCTTCCTTTCCTTTTCCGCTTATGAAAATCATCACGGAGTGAGACCACTGATTGAAGTTGTGGCCTGTGAGTTTGTGTCCGGTGATCGGAATGATCCCGCTTTCTGATAGGGTGGTATTTGACATTGTAGGTTGTTTGGTTGAATCAGAGGTGCCACTCTCAGATTCGCTGACCAAGGATGAGTGACCATATTTAGTCATCGGTTTATTTGGTGATTTTGAGAAAACCGAAGAATGGATCAGCAATGCTTTGATACCATATAGAAATTATGAACAGGAGAGAATGAGGTTTTTCTTACAGATAACACTAACAAACTGGCCTTTATTTGAGGGAAAAGAAACAAAACAAACTATAAACAAACTCTCCTAATTAAAAGGATAAAACAGATCATCAATTATCTTCTGGAACCTTCTGATCTATTTCCACAATATTACTTATCCTTGCACCATTTATTTATAAATTTATGCAATGCAAATCCTGCATGTTTAGTAAGTAGATAATTTCCTACTAAGATGTGTCAATATGTTCAATTCACTTTCAACTTGTAATTGCTATTGTTATTATTTTATTGTCTTTTGCAATGTTTTATGTTTAAAAGTAAATGTACCTAACATCTTAAAGAGAAACTGTACGAAGATAGGTTTGGGGATAATATTAGGGTTTGTTAGTGAAAATAGTTAGTATCTCAACCTAGGATCTTGTGAGCTTATTTTGCAAGATGGGAATGAAGTTTGATTCTCTCTCAACCAAAAATATTCTCGGCTACACTGTCACCTGCCAGGGCTTCTACATTCCTTACATTTGAGCTCCTTGATGTCTGAAAAATTTAATAGTTTCGATTATTAAATTTACCATAATATCAACGATTTTCAAGGAAAGAGCAATAGGCCGACCAGCCTACAAGAACGAAACAGTCCTTCCGTAACCAGTCATCCATAATATCAAACTAATCATTTTCGTCTTTGGTAAATTTACCAATGTTTCAGCTTCTTACCTTGTTGCAACCTAGGTGACTTGAATCTGACCTGCTGATGAGTGTTCTAATGTCTATCAGTCTACATCATTTGCATTTCTTATTTTTCATTTTTTATTTTTTAGCTTTTTAATATAAAGTAGATCATCTGTTGGGACTCTTGAGGGTGAAAAATGTTTGCATGCCTGTATCCCACATGGTTCATCAAGTTCTCAATTTTTCAGGAGGTGTAGCGCTTGGTTTTATATTTAAGATGCTTTTATGACTGAACCAAAGATCTGTGCTTTTAAGGATGTTGTCTTGGAGCATTTATTTTCTGGGAACAATTGTACATGAAGGTAATTTGCTTCCATCATGAAATATGAAATAGTGAAGTGCACACTTTGGGTGGTTATACTGGAATTTTTTTTGGATCATCTTATATGTTTGTTATATGATAGAGATACCATGGCTTCACTAGTTGAGAAGCTTTTGTTTATCTTTAAGATGTTGGTTATTTTATATTTGAGCATGTGTCCCTCTGAATTCTGATTGCTCTAATTCTTTTTTTTTTATAATGGATAGAGGATGTCAAAGATTCTCTTGTAGTACGACTGGTTTTAGATGACATGATATAAAAACTATGAACCTTGTGGATGTTGTTTTGATTAAATGACTTCTTTTTCTTCTGCCAAATAAACGTGAAACATTATATTTGTTGTAGGTGGTACGCTTTAATTATAGCGCCGATGAAAGGAAGGCTTTGGTTGAAGTTGTTAGCTACATTAAAAGCATTGGATCAATGATGCAGCGATGTGACACACTAGTAGCAGATGCCTTGTGGGAAACTGTTCATGCTGAGGTTCAGGATTTTGTTCAGAACACTTTGGCAGCCATGTTGCGTACCACATTCCGAAAGAAAAAGGACCTTTGTAGGTTGGCATCACCCTTTTTAGCTTCGGTATTGAGATCGGGGGTTTTCTCCTTTGACCATCTATCTTTGTTTACTGCATAAAGTGAAAAACAGTTTATATGCGTACATACTATTCTGGTTGATAAACACACACAACTGGTGTTCGTGAAAACTATAAAAGCTCTAATGGTTCAACTGAACTAAAAACATTCAGGGCTCTTTGAATTAATTGTTCTGTAGTCAATCTCAATGATGTTCTTATTTCTATTTATAGTTCTATTTTCATTATAGCATATTGTCCAAATATACATGGTGGCCTTCTCATCCGAATGTCTTTGATCAAGGTCCACCATATCAGTATTTTTGCCATTACTGAACTAATTGGAGGCAGAAAAACAATTATAATTAGTGTTTGCCTCCATTGAAACCCCCTTCATATTTGTTCTATTTATCGTGTAAAAGGTTCTAGTTTGATATCTCTTACATAAATTTATGTTTGGATGTAGGTATTAATTGTGGATAATACATTTTTGTAGAAGCATAAGTGAACACAATATGATATAATCTAGATAAGGCAATAAAACTAGCAGAATATGACATCTTAGATTCTTAGGATTGGGCACTGTAATGGTGTGTCTTCTTTTGGATCTGAATTGGAGACAATCTTCTAACATGTTATACCAGCAAAGTCAAATATATGTTGCAGTAATTATCTCATTTGCAGTATCATATTTGTAATTACTAAAATAGATGATAAATTCTAGCATATATTATGATGAGCATGCCTTGATGACATGTTGTGATAGCTTCACTTTCAAACTTTACATGAAACACTTATTTGCTTGAACCCTTTTTTGTGCCAATACCACAAGGAGTCTCCGTTGTTTAATGTTTCCATGCTACAAATGATAAATCCATGACTTTCTAAGTTTGTATAATATAATTGAAGTATAAAGTTGTGAAGGTTTTCCTTCTTGACTTATGCATACTTGCATCTTAATACTATCAGTAGCTTGAAGAGAGATTGATTGCCTTCCTTCACTATACTTCTCTTTCTTTTCTTTTTTGCTTTTTTATTTTTGTGATGCTCTACATGGCTGATTGATGCTTTTCAGGATACTCTCTGATATGCGGACCCTTTCAGCTGATTGGATGGCTAACACTAGCAAGCCTGAATCTGAGTTGCAAACATCACAACATGGAGGCGAAGAAAGCAAAGGGAACTTCTTTTTTCCAAGGGCAGTTGCACCTACTGCTGCACAGGTGAATTTTTTTATAACCATTGAGCGATTTAACTGTGTGCTGCTCCTGTTTGTGCTAATCAGCGTCAACTTCTACACTATCTCTTCCTTTCTTTCAGGTACATTGCTTACAATTTTTGATATATGAGGTGGTATCTGGTGGTAATATGAGGAAGCCGGGTGGTCTCTTTGGGAATAGCAGCTCTGAGATTCCTGCAAATGATTTGAAACAACTGGAAACCTTTTTCTACAAGCTTAGTTTTTTCCTACACATACTAGACTATTCAGGTTTGTCCCAAACTCTTCATCTGTTTGATGACTATATGCTCATATGTTATATTCTGATGTACGGCTTGCTTATGAAAAAAAAGGTGGTCCACAATTTAATAAACAAAAGAAGGGGATTACACAAATCAATTCTCTCCCAGAGTTGATGTTGCAACGAACTCCTTCCACACTAGTCAAAAATAGAAATATCGCAGATCCTTAATATTAGTCAATCACAATCGCATACCTATAGTCACTCGGGCAATAAGAGGATAAGATGGTGGCCTAAAAGTGTCAAGTTTGGATGGCAATAGATACTTGGTACAACTTTGGTGGAAAATGCGTCTACCGTGTTAATTATACAAAAAAATACTACCAACAACCAAGTCTAAAATATTTTTAGTAAAGTTATTGTTGTTCCAATTATTCATTTTATAGCTAAAACTAACTTCTGTTCTTTTTAACAATTCAGTTACAGTTGCAACGCTGACAGATCTTGGTTTCTTATGGTTTAGAGAATTTTATTTGGAATCTTCACGTGTCATCCAGGTAAGCATGTCTGAAAGTTCAGTAATACATCCTTGTGACTGTTAAACTGTTCATATCATTGACTTATTTCATCTTTCTTGTTGGTTAGTCATTAGTTAGTCCTGCCTCATCTTTCTTGTTGGTTAGTCATTAGTTAGTCCACCACTGTTTGGCTTGCTACCTGGATATCCTGGATGAGTAGTTTGTTTTGATTTCTACAGATTCATTTAGACTTGTTTAAGAATCACCTTCATCTAGGTTCACTTGGACTTGGTTTGCTTAGCAAATGTTGGAATTTTCTTTTTTGCATGGGCAAATCTTCTTTTCTACTCTATTTAATACTTAGCTTCATATTGTTTCTGTTCCACTCTGTTCCATCTCGATTTGGAATCCGTTTGCAATTTGTTTACTCAGTTGCTGTTAAATCGAAACAGAGGTTCTAAAGAACTCTGTACTTTTGTTTCCTGTGCGGCTGAAAATGGGAAGGGAAAGAGCTTATTTGAGCATTGAGGATCAGTCTATTTTGCTTGCAAGTTGGAAGATACATATTATGTATTGGGCTTTGTAGTTTAGGTTGTGAGGTTAATTTAGAGTTCTTGGGTCAACCTGTCAGGCCAACCCTTTAACTAGATTTTTATCTTTCTCAGTAATTTCTTTCTTTACTCTGCCAGCCTCTAATTTTTTTCATTAGTAGAATTTTATCTATACCTAAAGAATATCTGAAATGTTAATCAGTACTTGCTGCGTGTGTCCTCTACTACTGTGCTTTATCCTTCAAGTTTTATATCGATTTGAATCTTATGTATTTTACTTATTGCAGTTTCCTATTGATTGTTCTCTTCCTTGGATGCTGGTGGACCATGTACTGGAGTCACAAAATGGTGGTCTTCTTGAAAGTGTTTTGATGCCATTTGACATATACAATGACTCTGCTCAGCATGCCCTGGTTGTGCTCAAGCAACGTTTTCTCTATGATGAGATTGAAGCTGAGGTAATTTACCCCAAGTGGGTTCTATAATTTACCCTTTGACTAGTTTAATTTTACTCTTACATTTACAAGTTTAGTAGTGATACTAGAAATAAAGACATGCATATTGATGAAGTTTATCATGTCCCACATAATTTTTTGATTATATCTTTTGTGGAATCTAAGCTGTCTTCTCCGCATCATGTATCAGATATTTGTAACAAAGAAACAAAAAAGCAACATGTCCTATTGGGGCAATATTTGCTTTCTAAATAAATTGAGCTGCATTTCTGACCTGAAAGTTTTTATTTAGAAATTACAACATATTTCTTTATCAGAAATGATGCATAGACCACTAAGGAAGGTGAATGTATCTTTGCCATCTAAGCAGAATCACCTCAGGTTTATTTGTTTTCTTCCTCAGTTTGTGTATTGGTATCTCTTATTAGAACTTCTGTTTTTCTTTTTCTGTTTGGCTTCAACAGAAAATAAATCATGCTTTGCTTCTGTTAGACTTTCTGAATACTTGCTAAATGGCTGCTTATATCGTCTTGATCCTTTTGTAGGTGGATAATTGTTTTGATATATTTGTCTCGAGGTTGTGTGAGGCTATATTCACACATTACAAAAGTTGGGCTGCTAGGTATTCCCTTCCCTTTACTTTGCGTTTGTTCTATCAGGATTAACTGAAGAAATCCAGTTGTTACAAATGCGTTACCAAATTCTCCAGTGAGCTGCTTGATCCTTCGTTCCTTTTCACATTGGATAATGGAGAAAAGTTCTCTGTCCGCCCAATGAGATTCATTGCCCTGCTGAACATGAAAAGAGTGAAGGTCAGCAAGATATCTGTTTCTGCCTAACCGATGTTACCTGGCTTCCAGATGAAAATTTAGGCTCTATTTTTTTTTATACAATTTTCATTTCTTTTCTTTTTTCATAAAGTCGGTAAGGGCCTTTTTATACTGAAAAAGGTCCAGCAGCCCACCTACATAGTTGGACTCTGGAAAAGTCTGATACAGAATAAAATTTGAAGATGTGTATAAATATTCTTTTATGCTCATGTCATGGTTTAGAGTTGGTAAGCAAGGCAGCATTCCATTATTTTTAGCAAGGCAGCATTCCATTACTTTTCTCACACATTTATAAATTATAATCTACAGTTACTTGGAAGAACAATCAACTTGAGGAGTTTGATTGCTGAGAGGATGAACAAATTATTTAGAGAGAACCTTGAATTTTTGTTCGATCGCTTTGAGTCCCAGGACTTGTGTGCTATTGTTGTAAGTAACTGTAACTCTTAACATTTCATGCTCTTGATCATTACCACTTAGCCATGTCTTCACCAAATTCTTTGTAATGGATATTTTGTAATCTGTTTTTTTGTGGTGATTTGATGTTTTTGATTTTTAATTAATCCAGGAGTTGGAAAAGCTTTTGGAAATCTTACAAATGACTCATGAATTCTTGTCTCGGGATCTCACTATAGATTCTTACAGTATCATGCTAAGCGAGATGATGGAAAACATCTCTCTTGTTTCTTACTCAAGTCGACTTGCTTCTCAGGTTTAAAGAATTTCTCTTCTCTACTTCAGTCATGTTCTCTTTCTATCACGTTAGGTGGTTTTTTCAATGCTTACTGCTAATGCACAATTTCGCAAGATATATCTGTGTTTTACTAAAAGAAGGGGGTACTACAATTAGTTTATCTTTTTCATTTTCTTTTTGTATGTGTTTTTCTTGTTTTATATGTAATGGAGTGGCTTCTTTTTGTTTTCTTTTTGTATGTATTAATGTGTCACACGATAGAGGTATGTTTATTATCTTTTTCTGCTCTTTTTTTGAGCAGATCTTTTTCTGCTCTTGTTGCTTTATTTAGTTACGATGTCGATGCTTTTTTGGGCATTTAATTTTAAAGTATTATATGATTTAATTAGTTTTTCATTTTCTTTTTTTGTTATGATGCTTCATAACTAGTTGATCCTTTATTTGTCTATTGAGATTTTGAATAGAAAAAATGTGAATTATATGTTCCATATGTAATGCAATGCTTTCCTGTGCATCAAGGTGTGGTATGCTGGTATGTTACAAGTATGCTTAAAAGTTTCACTATTGTGCTTTTTAAGTATATATTATGCACTGAATTTTGCATTGACCTATTGTATAACAAGATTAATTTTCTTTTTTCTTTTTATTTCTTTTAATTTTGCATAAGTTATTGATGCATTTTTTGTTGATTCAAATATTGTCTGGAATAATTAAGATCTGAACTGTATCTTCACTATTGACCTAACGTTATATGTGTTGTTCCATAAGTAAGACAATACCTCAGTTATAGATACATTAAAGTACCGTATCATATAGTTAAGACCCTTGTTCTTGTGCTCTTTAAGTGAATATTATACCTTACATTAATGTAACTTAATGTACTATTAGTGTTGATTTTTTATTATTATTCGACACCATAAGTTATATGATGCATCAATTATGCATTCTAGTATTATACAATGCATGTAAATATTAAGAAGTTGGTTCTTGTTCTTATGAAAAAATACTATTCTTTTTGTGCATCAAAGTGTTATCATTAATTATGCATTTTGGTATTGTACCATACAAGTAGATTTTAAGAGTTTCATTCTTGATCTCAGCAAATAATACTTTTTCCTAATTGAAGTGTTGTACAATATATGTGACTTCAAAATTTGGGATATATAACTTGTCCAAGAATGGCATGTAAATATTATGTTTTTGTCATGTTTTTAAAATCCATATAAGCTGCAACCCAGATTTTTCCTTCTCCATTAAACCTTTCTCCTTTTTCTGTACTACCATCTTTTGTCTAAATTAAGATCTCAAGTTTCGTTGCTCATGTTTTTAATTTAATGAAATTGCCAACAAAAACCTTGTGAAATTATTTTAAATGGTCATAAATTAAGAACATATTTATGATTGTAATTTGAGTACTAGAGACACATATGAGTTCGATTATACTCATGGAATAAAATGTCTCTTGTGGTTGTATATTTCACTTATCTTTCTCCTTGTAGAAGTCTGATTAATTGATTCTTCCCTGATTTCACCGAATAGAAGGTTAAAGTTTTTTATGTTGTAAATCCTCTTTAACAAACTTGCTCATGCTTTATGTTCCTGGCATCCGTAAAAGTACTATGAACTTGAATAAAGTTTTCCAAAGGGTTCTGTCCTCTTTTTCCAAAAAAAAGTATGATCAACCAAATTTCAGATTCAGGTCTCCAACTTGTATTCCAACTGTAAAGATCAGTTGTAACTTTCAGGTGGTAATGTTAAATGCTATATATACATGTTCAGATGATTGCTACTTTTGGAAGAAATTATTAATCAGGATCACCACAATCTATTATCATCCTTAGTGGTCAATATCCATAATATATTTATCTATGCAACTGTTATGTGTATTTGACACTATTTTCTTAAGGGATGATCGTGATTTACATTATAATTGTTTAAACATACTGTGGAAACAAATTGAACACTTACAATGGAAATTAACACACAGAAGATGTCATACAACATCTACATCGTAATGTGGTTTGACTCTTGGAAAAATCCAATTTGTTTCTTGCTAGTTTTCTTGCGTAACACAATGATCTTTTTATCATCCTAGATTTGGACGGAGATGCAGAACGATTTTTTGCCCAACTTCATCCTATGTAATACAACTCAACGCTTTGTTCGATCATCGAAAGTGCCATCAGCTCCTGTTCAGAAACCATCAGTTCCATATGCCAAGCCAAACTTCTATTGTGGAACCCAAGTAAAATATTATTAGATAAAGTCATCAGTATATTGATTTGATTTAGATTCTATCTATGCTTTTTGAACTGTGTTTATTGTAGGTCGTTTGTTACATGTTTGTCATTTCTTGATGCTCGATATGATAGTGTTCTTCATCCATCTCTATATTAAAATGGTGCAGTTTTCTATCAATATGTCCATTTAAAGGAGAGTTCTACTTCTAAATAACACTTTTGGCTTTGTAATAAATAGGTCAATCACAACTAATATTTTATCTTAACATGTAGTTTTAGAAAAAAACAACCAAAAGATATTATCAAATTAGTGCAAGCCAACAAGCACATAAAGAGGAGAAAAGAAAAATACCCTAGAACACCACTAATATTTTGCCTTCGATATTCATTTATTTTGGCTTAATCTAAAACCTTTATATCCTCGAGTATTCCTCAATCCCCCAACTTCGTAACACTTTGTTGGTCACATCATTCAACTCTGTATTACCATGATATATCATCTTTTATGTCTTAAATGACCTCATTGTAACTATGAAAAGAATTCTCATACCACATCCTTGCTTTTAGACTTTACGATTTTTGGGATAACGAAGCAAGGGATTCACTAAATAATATTTTTGAGCATTAAGATAACCGTGAATCAGAATATAGCAAGTCTAAGGTTGCTCATGGTCCAACTTTCGTGCAAGAATCCGTCCTTCTATAGTAACTATTGATTATTGAGCACTTCCCCCTTAGTGCAGCAATATTTTTTCTCACTTAGCTCATATGTAGGCTTATGCAAGTAGATTTTATGATTTTATGGTGTTTCTGCTCGTTTTTGACTGTGTTGCCACTTCCAAAATATCTTATTCTATTTCTTGTACATCAATGCTTTAACATACTTTTGTCTTCCATCTTTCATGTTTATTTGCTTTAATATCTCTTCACACTTTTTTTATTTCTTTCTTTTTCTTCTATCCCTGATACTTACCTTGCTAAAGCATCCCAGATTTATCCAACTCTTTTAGTGGATAGTATTGGTGTGTATTGTCATGTTAACTTGCTTAATCTTTGTAGTTGTCAATATCTATGCTTTTCATCTTCTTTTATCTTCTTCATATTACTTACAATTATATTATTACTTTTGGGGGTTTTAGGAATTAAACTCTGCTCACCAAAGCTTTGCTCGATTGCATAGTGGGTTCTTTGGGTTACCTCACATGTTCTCCATCGTACGTCTTCTTGGCTCTAGATCCTTACCTTGGCTTATCCGAGCACTACTGGATCATATATCAACCAAGGTATGTACATAGTTGTAGTTATGTGTGAATGACCAAATTGTAGATTTTGTCTTCATATTGCTGATAGCTTTCTTGTAATTTCTGTTTCTCGAACCAATTATCCTATCATTTAGTGGCTCTTCATACTTACTCCTAGACGTTCCCTGTACTATGTTTTCCAGTTTTTTAACAGGTAGAATTGATATTACTTATTCTAAAAATAGATATAAAAATATGAAAAGGAGATTCAATGCTGCACCATACTGTACATCAGAAAAGATTCAAAAACATAGTGGAAGGTGTGGCATTAAGAAGTCGTTAGTGTGTATCTATCTTAGATATTATATGAACGAATTATGAGAGAACTTTTTTCCCCTCGTAGTTTGGCTTTAGATTAGTGCGTGTGTGTGTGTATATATATATATATGTACACACATAAATTTGTCAAGCAACCATATCCTGCGACATAGGTATATAGGTGTTGAAGCTGAAACAAGTGTACTGACATTATGGTTGGTCATGTCAAACTAAATGAAATATTATCCTTTTTTCTTGGTGCAACACTGTCTGAGCGTTATGGGGATCTGAATCACCTGTGATTTCAACAACCTTTGCTGGCTTTGATACTTGTTCTGAATTTTGGCCAATGCTGTCTGAAACTAGATCTAGCTGTTTAGGTTACTTTCACATTATTCCATTTTGAAATATCATTCCTGAGTTCAAGTTTTATGATTAATCAACATTAAAATGATTATATTACAAGAGGTAGAGCTTATCTGTTCTGAAGTTGGTACGGAGCTGGTTGTTCACTGTAATCAGAGATTATATTATTGATTTATTTGTTAATACAATGAAAGAGTACAAGGATATATATAGGCAAGAAAGCTAAAAAAAAGGAAACCCTAAAAGAGAAAACCCTAAGGGCCCACGAGCTAATTGGGCCTAAGTAAAGAAATTACATATTTTACATTCTAACACTCCCCCTCAAGCTGGAGCATAGATATTAATCATGCCCAACTTGTTACAGATAGAAGAGATCCGCGAACCAGGTAAAGCTTTGGTAAAGACATCGGCAAGTTGACTTCTTGTTCGAACAAAGGGAGTTGAGATGGTTCCATCTTCTAGCTTTTCATGAGTGAAATGGCAGTCCACTTCAATATATTTTGTTCTCTCATGAAACACGGGATTATTTGCAATGTGGATAGCCACCTCATTATCACAATATAGATTCATTGGTTTAGATTTAGCAAACCCAAGTTCACCTAGCATATTACGCAACCATATAAGCTCACAAGTGGTTTGGGCCATAGCCCTATATTCAGATTCAACGCTTGACCGGGAAACGACATTCTGTTTCTTGCTTTTCCACGAGACTAGATTTCCTCCAACTAACACACAATAGCCTGTCGTAGACCGCCTGTTCGTAGGATCTCCATTATAGTCGGCATCTGTAAACCCTTCAATGACATGATGACCGTGATTTTGATAAAGAATGCCAAGACCAGGGGCACCCTTTAGGTACTTCAGTATATGTCTAACGGCCTCCCAATGTGGAGTTCTTGGAGATGACATAAACTAACACTCACTGGAAAAGCGATGTCAGGATGTGTAATTGTCAGGTAGTTTAGCTTTCCCACAATTTTTCTGTACTTTTCTGGATCCTCAAGTAGATCTCCATCGTCTGCTTTCAATTTCATGTTCGGAATCATTGGGGCCTCACACGGTTTTGTTTCAATCATCCCAGAGTCATTCAATACATCCAAACAATATTTTCGTTGAGACAACAAGATCCCTTTCCGAGTACGAGATACTTCAATTCCCAAGAAGTATGTTAAAGGACCTAGATCCTTTGTTTGAAACCGAGACGCAAGGAAATCTTTCAGCTTCTTGATCCCAATCTCATCACTCTCGGTAATCACAATGTCATCAACGTACACCACTAGTAGAATGCATCCAGAAGGGGATGAAGTAAAGAACACAAAATGATCATAAGAGCTCCTCCGTAAGCTAAACTCAGTCCCTACAACATTGAACCGTCCAAACCAAGCACGAGGGGATTGCTTTAAACCATACAATGATTTACGCAACTTACAGACTCTGCCAGACTCCCCCTGAGCAACAAACCCAGGTGGTTGCTCCATATAAACTTCCTCATGTAAATCACCATGCAAGAATGCATTTTTCACATACAGTTGGTGTAGGACCCAATCATAAGTAGCGGCTAATGAAATAAACAAGCGGATGGAGGGTATCTTAGCCACAGGAGAAAATATCTCGTAGTAGTCGACCCCATAAGTCTGAGCATATCCTTTAGCTACCAACCGGGCTTTCAGACGAGCCACTGATCCATCTGGATTAACTTTCACAGTGAATACCCATTTGCAGCCAATTGCCTTTTTACCTGCAGGTAACTCTACCAAATCCCACGTATTATTATGATCTAGAGCATTAATCTCTTCAATCATGGCATCCCGCCATCCAGAATGAGCCAAAGCTTCACCAACCGTTTTAGGAACAAAAAAGGAATCAAGTGTAGAGATCAAAGAGCGAGAACGAGAAGAAAGTTTATCATAGGAAACAATAGAAGAAATAGGGTAAGTACATGAGCGCTTACCTTTCCGAAGGGCAATGGGAACATCAAGATCCGGATCCTGTGTATTGGAAGGTGGTGGATCACTTGAAGCAGGAGGATCATCATTAGAAGGATCTGCAGACGATGACGAAGATGGTATAGGGTCGGGATCTGACGTAGGTCGTTGCCGCCTATTATACACATGAACTATCGGTGGTTTAGTAGGCTCTTGATGCTGTGTCGAGTAGGATAGGATAGGGGATTCAGGAACTGGTACGGTATATACCAACAAATCATCGCTATCTCTTGGATTGCAAGGAGTGGACACAGGAAAGAAAGGTATATTCTTATGGAATGTAACATCTCGAGATACAATGTATCGATTAAGCGTGGGAGAACAACACTTATACCCTTTTTAAAGTCGAGAGTAACCAAGAAAGACACATTTCAAAGATTTTGGATCCAACTTAGTTATGTGTGGTCGGGTATCACGAACAAAACAGGTACTACCAAAGATCTTTGGGTCGACAGAAAACAATGACTTTGTAGGAAACAGAACTGAGAAAGGACTTCTTCCATCCAAAACAACAGATGGCATTCGGTTGATGAGAAAACAAGCAGTAGCAACAGCATCAACCCAGAAGAGTTTTGGAACAGTCATGTGAAATAATAGAGCTCTCGCCACCTCTAAGAGATGACGATTCTTTCGTTCAGCAACCCCATTTTGGGCTGGTGTGTCAACACAGGAAGACTCATGAAGAATACCATTTTGAAGCATATATGACTGAAATGTTTGAGACAAATATTCTTTTGCATTATCGTTACGAAGAGTTTGAATGGAGACTTTAAATTGTGTTTTAATCTCAGTATAAAATGAACAAAAATGGGTAAACACCTCAGATCGATTTTTCATAAAGTATAGCCAAGTAGTACGAGAGTAATCATCAACAAAAGTAACGAAATACTTGAATCCAAGCTTTGAAGTGACCGGACATGGTCCCCAAACATCAGAATGTACTAACTCAAATGGGGACGAGACCCGCTTATCACAGACTCTAGGACTTAAATGAATACGTTGATGTTTGGCATATTGACAAGACTCACACTGTAGAGAAGATAAAGAAGAAAACTCAGGACACAACTTCTTCAAATTCTGTAAAGAAAGATGACCTAATCGACAATGAACTTCAAGCGGAGACGATGAGTTGGAACAAGCCAAAGAGTAAGGTATTTGATGTTCAAATATGTATAGGCCGTTAGTTTCCCGCCCTTTACCAATAATCTTCTTCGTTGACAGATCCTGAAAGACACAGAAATCAGGAAAGAATGAGACAACAATTTAAAGCACGGGTAATTTTGCTGACGGATAACAAATTGAACGAGAAATTGGGTAGCCTCAGTACTGAAGATAACGAAACAGATGGGGTAAGATCAATGGTGCCAGAACCAAGGACAGGTGGGGTAGATCCATCAGCAATTGTGACATGTGATGGAGACGTGTGTTTATTGAAATTAGAGAAGAGAGTGGGATTACCTGTCATGTGATCTGAAGCACCTGAATCAATGACCCATTTGGAGGCAGAAGATAATAGGCATGTACTAGAGTTACCTGTCTCAGCAAATGCAGCAGTCGGAGTAGTGGAATTCTCAATCCCTAAAAGTCGAGAATATTCTTCCGCGGGTATAGTAACCGTACTATCAAAGAAGTTGGAGCCATTAAGCTTGTAGTCAGTGAGTCTAACGTTTACTGGAAGTATCTCGGGTACCCATGGACCACTGTTACTATCAGATGGTTTGTCTTCTCCAGTCATCTTCCAATGAATCACGAACCAGAAAGTCGAAGTTGGACAAAGAATGCACTCACAGGGTGCCAGAAAACCGACGAACAAAAACGAAAACGAACAGCGCACTCACAGGGTGCCACAAGACTAACAGGGATGAAATAAAACGGGAAAAATCTTGGATAAAAAAAAACGTACCAAAATCTTCGGGAGCACTGTTCACGCCAGAGTACTATTCATGCCGGAGTCTGTAAGGTTGCCTTGTGATGGTAGAAAGTGGGACGACTGCTATTAGGGTTTTGGGAGCAGCGGCTATTAGGGTTTTAGGAGTGACGGCTCTGATACCATGTAATCAGAGATTATATTATTGATTTACTTGTTAATACAATGAAAGAGTACAAGGATATGTATAGGCAAGAAAGCTAAAAAAAAGGAAACCCTAAAAGAGAAAACCCTAAGGGCCCACGAGCTAATTGGGCCTAAGTAAAGAAATTACATATTTTACATTCTAACATTCACCATTTTGTCTTCCAATGCAATTTTAGAAGTGGGGTATTCACAGAAACAGTCCCTCCCCATGCCCTACTATGTGTGAGCTTCATTGGAGTGCATTTGGTTTGGTTTGGTTTTACTTATAGTTCAAGTTACGATGCATAATAAGGGTGACGTCTTAGAAAAACCCAACTCGAGGTTGGGGCCGGTAATAAGGAACTCTTAGGTCTTGGACTATTGGTGTTAGCTTTTGGGAAGTGTTGCTGGTATCTGGAGTTGTTCTCAACTTGTTTCTGCATATATGTATGTCAGTTACTGTTTAGTCACAAGTTATGTTCAAGGATTTAGGGGAAGTGATTAACAAGGTGTATATAGGACTAAACTAGTGGCTTAAAGGCCCCTAAGGCCTCTGCAAATGAGAACTATATGTTATTATTACTATGTTCTACTGCTCAAATCATGACCCTTTGTATGTAGCACATTGTTTTGAAATTCACTTCTGGGATTTTACTGTTTGTTGAAATATTATTGTTCTTGATTACTTGATATTATGGCCGTGGTTCAATGGTTTGCTTCAACTGATTCAGATAACAACCCTCGAACCGATGATAACTGGATTGCAAGACGCATTGCCAAAGTCTATTGGTTTGCTCCCTTTTGATGGTGGCGTAACGGGTATGTGATCAAGATCTATCTTCATCTTTCACCCTGTATGCATGTGTGTTACAGAATTCATGTATGACGATTGTATTCTTTCCCAATTGCATCGATGAGTTGAATTGGAATAAAGGCATGGATGTACAGTACCTGCAAAAAGTGATTTAGGCTGTTGACATAGTGTTCCAAGGTGTTGGTTTATAGTACCGTACCATACTTTTACCAATTTTGTTGATGTAGTGAACTGCTATTGATGATATCTGTTAACCAATTTCACTAGCTTAATTAAATAATATTATGCTACCAATTCTGCTGTGATAAACTAATATTGATATAATATTTTTTAATTATGCTACACATGGTGAAAGTGCAACACAGGCTAATTGGGAAGATGCAGCGAGTCATGCATGTAACATATGCCTAACCCACATAAACACACCGACACTCACACCGAATCCTATTATGTATATATACTCAAGTGTTGACCGTTTCCTGCATCTGTTACAAGAATATGTTTGGTTTTTGTGTGGTACCTATCTGAACTATTCTTTGTTTAGGCTGTATGAGGCTTGTCAAAGAACTTCTCAAGTGGCAATCAAAAACGGAACTTAAAACAGCGATTCTACATGGGATTAAGGAGGTTGGAAGTGCATTATATTGGATGGGCTTGCTTGATATTGTTTTGGTGAGTTCACAGTATGTTGATGTCTTCTGGCATTGATGGTTCTTATGACTCTAGAACTACTATATGTGGTCCTAATTTACTTTTTCTAAACACTTGCTGAAAATATGAATATGCTGGTAATGCCCACGGTAAACATGGAAGGAAATATGTGAAACTCAAGTACACCTCTAGCTTATTCTCAATTTCATTGAAATGGATTAAGAAAAAGTAATACCACGAGTATCTTATTAGATAGTCATTAATCTCCTGAAAGAAAAAAGGTACTTTATAGTAATTTTCAATAGCTTTCTCTGACATTTTTGTGGAACTTTTCTTACAATTTCAGCCTTGTTGGGCGAGAAAAGGAAATTTCTTTTCATTGTTTATGGATTCTAATAATTTTAGATATCTACTTCATGGAAACCTTGTATACCATCAAAAATTTAACAACAGCACATGTACCTAATTTCTCATAATCATATTATTTATATAACATAATAAATAGCTACTTCTTACTCTTCTTTCAATACTGATGTTCAACAGAGAGAAGTCGACACAACACAGTTCATGCAAGTTGCCTCATGGTTAGGCTTGATACCTGGTGCAGATGGTCAAATACTACAGTCAACGGAAGAGGGAAGTAGTCCTGTTGTCACTCTCTTCAAGTCAGCCACTGCTGCTATTGTATCAACCAACCCCTTGAATCCCACACCCTTCTACACAATGTCAAAACAGGCCGAAGCTGCTGGTGTGTATTTCCTTTAAATTTAACAAAATGAAAACTGTTCATCATGATGATGATACTTTGGTAAAAGTGGCAACGCATTAAATAATTCGTTATATAGTGGCTTAGGCTTGTAAAACAATTTGTCACCTAGCATGGTATCATAGCTACAGTTCCACAAACTCAGTTTATAATCTTCTTACTTTTATGTGATTTTCTGGCTCTGAAATTGCATGCCATTTGGTTTGTAAAATAGTGATACACCTCTATGCATTATGGATTGCCACGTGGTGCACCTTAATTGGTGGGCCCATTAGTCTTTTAGTTTAGTTGGTCACGTGACATAATGAACTGCACATAGCTTATCAACAATTTGTAAAGGGATCTTGGAAGAAACTACAAAACGATAGAACACATAGAAGGGAGAATATGAAACTTGTACGACGTACTATTCAGATTGTGGAGATTTTTTCTTTATTGATAGATTTATCAGTCCTTTGTACAATATGTTAGTTATCTGTGATATCAATTTACCCTAATAACACAAGCATCTCAATCAATTTGTCTCTGGGGATGGGGCAATTTTCTGTTTTAAAGCCATAGTTATGGTGTTATGAATTAACTACTGAATGTGGCATACCATTGGGAAGTTGAAGTTCTAATAATAGTGTGTTTACATTTGCTTTGAAATTATAATGTTTATATGTTGCTATAATTTTAATATAATTATGTCAGCTCGGTTGAAATTTTACAAATCTGGACATGCGTTTTTATGTGTTAAAGCTTAGGTTGTTTATGATTGTTAATCATGTAGTTAGAATGATATTTCATACCTCATTCATTTAATTATGTAATATTTCAAACTCTATGTTGTTCAGATTTTAAAAAGTGTCTCGGGTCCCTTCCTAGGCTTGACATCCAATTTCATGTTGTTCTAATGCTAAAAGTGTGCTAGGGAACATTCCTAGTGCTATGTATCCCATTATGTTCCATTCTCAACTCACAGACTTACCTTACTCACTTTGCCAATGATCTGGACTTCCATTTTGCAATTCCTATGCTAACAAAAGCATACCATTTTGTTGGTTTGTTTATCAGTTCTTTGATTAATTTTGAAACCTTTTAATAAATCAAAATTTTGTTTGTTTCAGATTTATTGTACAAGGCTAACTTAAATACTGGAAGCGTGCTTGAGTATGCCCTTGCTTTCACCAGTGCTGCACTGGATAAATATTGCACCAAATGGAGTGCTGCACCAAAGACTGGGTTCATTGATATTACCACGTCAAAGGACTTTTACCGTATATTTAGTGGTCTCCAAATAGTAAGTGTTAGCTTTTATTATTTCACCTCTCCTTAATGTTAGTCCAGGTTATCTGGACTCCTTTACTTAGGGGTTGTTTGTTTTTTTTAAAAATACCTCTTAATGACTCTTAAGTCTGAATCGTTCAGACCTTTTTACATTCAGACTGTTTTTTTTTTCTAGTTTTCAGAACCTCTTAACTCTTAAATACATCTGAAATAAGAAGTGATGATGACTTAACTTCTTAAAACCTTTTATCGCCGCCTCATTTTATATGCTCTCCTTTCTCTCAAGACGCCTCCAGACGTTACAAAAACAAACAGTCTTATTGATTTAGATTTCAGACTTCAGCACCATCTCTTATTAATCAGAAGTGAAATAAGACTTCAGACTTCAGACCTCTTAAAAAAGGTGGCGTTTGTTTTTTAAGAGGTCTGAAGTCTTATTTCAGGTCTGATTAACAAGAGGTGACACTTGTTTTCAAGGGTCATCACTTCTAGTTTCAAATGTATTTAAGAGTTAAGAGGGTCTGAAATCTGAAAAAAAAACAAACGGTCTAAACGAGAAAATATCTGACCGATTCAGACTTAACAGGTATTAAGAGGTTTTTTGAAAAAAAACAAACAACCCTAAACCTCTTAATGGCTCTTAAGTCTGAATTGTTCAGACCTTTTTACACACAACCTCTTATTAATCATAACTAAAATAAGACTTCAGACTTTAGACCTCTTAGAAAACAAACGGCACCTTAGTGCTTATGATATTATTTGCAGGAATACTTGGAAGATTGTATGCAGGTACCCCCAAACAACCATGAAATGTTGGGTGATTCAGTTGCATGGGGTGGTTGCACAATAATATACTTGCTTGGTCAACAACTCCATTTTGAGCTCTTTGATTTTTCCTATCAAGTCCTCAACATTGCAGAAGTTGACGGTGCGTCAAATAAGACTCCTCACCTTGCTCAGGTAACCAATCATCGTCTTTTAATTCAACTATTAATTTTATATATATGTTACCAAATTATATGCATCTTCTTTGTTAAACCTTAATGGAGAATATGCTGTTAAACCATCTTAGGGGGATAACGATGATTCACAAGCAAAACCATTCTCATTTATCTACTCGAATGCTAGTAAAATTGATAATTTGGTGGTGCTTTGTGGTTGTAATAGCCCATGAGTAGAGGCTTAAACTATTTGCATTTTTCTACAAGGACAGTCAAATTGGTTTAAGTTTATGGTTATCAAATAATATTCTTTTTTACATTACCATTTCTTTTCTTTTTTATGTTACTTTTTGACATTTTTTACTAAAGCTAGGTTGTTTCACTTAAGACTATTATTTGGGCAAAAAAGTTGCTTACCGGCAACCCCAATCGTCCCCACACATAACCCGCCTCCAAGGACACAAATGTGAGGGGGCATTTTTGGCTTACTCAGCTGTTGAGGCTAGCGGGGGACCCGGGATCTGTCATGTATTTGGGCAAAGTCACCTCGCCCCTTTGCCAACTAAGCTACACGCTAGAGGCTACTTAAGACTATTATGCTCTTTCCCTTTATTTTTATGCTTTCTCTGATGTCGTCAAGGGATATATATATATATATATATATATATATATATATTTTGTAATTGTGGCGATCTTCCTAGTATTTATAGGGTATGTTTGTAAGAAAATTAGAAAGGAAAGATACATTGATGAAATCATATTCTTTCTTTCTGTGTTAATTTCGACAGGGATGGGAAGTGCTGTTAGAAGCTATGAAGAAAGCACGACGATTGAACAATCACGTATTTTCAATGTTGAAGGCAAGATGCCCTCTTGAAGACAAGCAAGCATGTGCCATCAAGCAAAGTGGAGCTCCTCTTCATCGCATTAAATTTGAAAACACGGTATCTGCCTTCGAAACATTGCCACAAAAATGTTCTTAGAAGACAGACAATTCAACCTCGTAATGGTCTTCGATTTGGGTTCTGCATCTATATGTGGTTACTTATTTTTTGGATTTGAGTTACGATTTGCTTATATATCACCCCTTATATCCTATCCTCGAGTGAGAATGTTGGGTTAGTTTGGTTTGGTTATGTTGATATGCAGTGAGTGTTGAGAAGACTGTTGTGTTGTGATAATTGTTGAAGGTAGGTTTACTGGTTCTTAATTAATGTGATATATAGTCAAAAAGAGTTGTCAAATAAACAATTGAAAGGTTGTTCTACAACAACTTATATGTCTATTCAAGAAAAAAAATGGCTTTGTACTCGTGAAAAGGTCATGAATTTAATCAAAATCTTATTTAAAGTTATACACCTAAGAATCCCCTGCAAATACAAGTACAATCATCCATACATAGACGTGCGGAAAACCGCTTCTTTGCCTGATGGCGATTATAATTAGGGGTTGTTTTTTTTTTAAAAACCTCTTAATAGCTCTCAAGTCTGAATCGGATCTTTTTACACACCACCTCTTATTAATCATAACTAAAATAAGACTTTAGACTTTAGAACTCTTAAAAAACAAACGGCACCTTAGTCTAGTCCTTTGTTAACACTACTCTATCCCCTAACTGGTCTTCATTCGGAGAAAATGTGAAATTGATCCTAATTGTTTTTTTTTAACTATTAAATCTTGTATTGTGGTTAAATTTTTGATAAATGTGCTAAAGCAAAAGATATTGTATACTTCAATCAAATATTGTTTTATATATTTGATTATGAATCAAATTTGTTGACAATTTTTTTTTGAAGTATATGATATTTATATAGGGTAAATGTAACAAATATCCTCCTCATCTTTGGTGAGGTTTGAACCCCTGACCTTCTAGGAGAATAAAGACTCATTTACCGCTAGGTCAACGACCCTTTGGTCAATTTGTTGAGAACTTAGGTGGCGTTTGGTTCGTGGAATGGAATTCGATGGAATTGGAATTCATCAAGGAATTTGACTTTGAATGAATTGGAATTGGAATTTGATGGAATTTGACCACACATTTTGGTCGCGTTTGGTTGGATGGAATTGGAATTGGAATCTGTTGGAAAGAAAATGAATTCCATAGGATACCCCGTGGAATTGTGAAATCCGTGTTTGAAGGAATTTGATGGAATCCGCAGGATTCCTTAGTTTTAATTATGTGAACCAAACAAGACTTTGGAATTTGGTCAATGGATTTGGACATTCCAATTCCATTGAATTCCATCCAATTCCGCGAACCAAACACCCCCTTAGATTATGTTTAGTGGTGATCAACCCATCCTGATCTTTATTTTATAAAAATTATCTATATAATGTTTTCTTTATCTATAATTAATGTTTATTTTATTTTAGACTATAAAAATTAGTTAATATTTTAAAATAATCAGTTGTTTAAATGGCGTGTTGCGGTGACGAGGTCAAGCCTTAAGTTTTTGGAGTCGTAGCTAGGCCATAATGTTTTTTTAAAGTGTGACTTATGGCGACAAATCTGTATATCCAATATATATGGATTTGTTTATCCAATATATATATATATATATATATATATATATAGAGAGAGAGAGAGAGAGAAGATCATTTGTTAACCACTCATTTGGTATTAGCCTCTGTGTGCTCCCCCTCGAAATTTGCACCTACAAAAGTAGTGGAAGAGGGTGAAGTATTACTAGGCCTAGTTAGGGAAGTACCAGTTTGGTCCTCAGAGGCCTCAGCTCTAGAGGCTCTGCGATCAACTTCAGAGGGTCCATCATCATTGAACATCTCTTCAAATAAGTGATGAAGTTCATTTGTTCTTTATAGTTCACCAGAGTCTTCATCTTGAAGCTTGAGTCCTGAGCTGATTTGCTCAGAAGTCATCTGGAAAGAGTCATCAAAAGAAACATTAATACTTTCAAGTATATGTTTGGATTTGAGCATAAAGACTCTGTATGCTTTGGAGGTTGATGAATTGCCAATGAACTTGGCTTCATCAGCTTTGGGACTGAATTTCCCGATTTGGTCTCTGTCGTTTAGCACAAAACACCTGCAACCAAAAACATGAAAATACTTGGTGTTTGGCTTCCTCTGGTGGAGTAGATGGTATGGGATCTTTGCATGCCTCTTCTCTATCAATGATCGATTTTAAGTGAAGCATGCAGTGGATATGGCTTCTACCCAAAAGGAAATTGGTAACCCTGAGGCAGTGAGCATAATTCTTGCGGCTTCCACTAGTGTTCTGTTCTTGTGTTCAACAACACCATTTTGTTGTGGAGTCCTTGCACCAGAGAAGTTCTGTGAAATGCCCTCTGTCGTAAGATAGGCCTCAATGGTTGAATTCTTGAATTCAGTACCATTGTCACTTCTTAACCTCTGTATCCTGCAATCATAAAGAACTTGTATTCTCTTTAAGAGATTGATTAGTACCACAGGAACATTAGATTTCTTCCGGACAAATTCCACCCAAGTGAATCTAGAGAACTCATCAATAAGTACAAGAATGTACTTTTTCCCACCAAGGCTCTACACAGATATGGGACCATAGAGGTCGACATGTAGCATCTGCAGAGGCCTAGTGCATGAGATGTCTAACTTGCTCTTATGGGTAGCTCTTTTGAGTTTGCCCGTTTCATAAGCAGAGCATAGATGGTCTCTATCAAATTTGATGCTTGGTAGACCACTTACCAAATCCCACTTTGCAAGTTTGTCAAGTCTATGAAAGTTTAAGTGACAAAATCTATTGTGCCAGAGCCAAGCCTCCTCATTTTTGCTAGATACCAGAAAAAGTTTTTCTTCTTTATTGGTTGACTTGAAATCCATGAGGTATAAGTTACCCCTTCATTTGGCTCTCAGAAGATCTATGCTTGTGTCTTCTTTCAACAAAGAACAATATTATCTTTTGAACATCACATCGAGTCCATTGTCACAGAGTTGGCTGACACTTAGTAAATTGTGCTTAAGGCCATCCACATAAGCCACTCTACTGACAAAGATGTCCCCTTAGCAATGACTCCATAGTCTTTGATTTGTGCCTTTTTGTTATCTCCAAAGGTCACATAACCACCTCCGAGTTTTTCTTTGTATGAGCTGAGCAACCCTCTGTCACCAGTCATATGCCTTGAGCACCCGGAGTCTAGGTACCAAATTGGCACATGTTGTTTCTTCTGTTGACAGATTAAAGAGATTTAGGTACCCACATCCAAATGGGTCCATGTTTGTTAGAGGTATTTGGAGTTGCCTTAGCACTCTTAGTTTTGGTTTTATCCTCTTTCACAGAGGTACCAGATTGTTCTTTCTCACCCTTGAATTTGGCATTCTTGGGCTTGGGGTGAGAAATAAGACAGGTTGGCCTTGAGAAATGTTGATTAAGAGCATGCATAAGATCAAAGCATTTACAGTAAGAGACTCCAGAAGCAAATTCCTTGAACTTTTCATTAAATAAATCAAATGAGGGTACAGAGCTTTGTTTATAACAACCCTTTTTAGATTTGGGCTTCTTTTTACAGAAATCTTTATATAATCTAGGTTGAGTTTTTGCAAAATCTCCTTGCGGATAGCTCTTTTGTTTTACTCCCCCTCTGTGACTTTCCTTCCTTGCATTCATTGCCACAGAAGCATGAAACTTGTCAAATTTGGGCCATTTTCCTTTCTGTTGCCAAGTGAGTTTCTCTTGAAAAGGTTTTGCAGACTTTGGAGCTTTGGTCTTTTGAGAGATCAAAATGTTTTATTTGTTCAATTTTCAAGTTGGAGAGAAGTTTTAGCTTGCAAACACAAATCTAGAAAATCAGGGCAAATAGGTACACCTGTAGTTCTCCTTTTGGGAGTAATCATTCTGTTAGGAATGCCAGAGGATAATTTAGTTTCCTCTAGAGTACAGGGAACTATTTCTTGTTCCACATAACTAGTCTCCTTATCGACAGAGGATGACTCAGACTCTGAATCAAGGAAGTCTCTATGGATAGGGGCTTGATTTTCTTGACATGTGTTGCTTTGTCCTTCATTGGTGTTCTTTGAAATGTTTATAGTTTTGAGAGTACAGGGAATCACCTTAGGAACACTTAGATATTTCATAAAATCTTGCTCAAAGATTTCATGCACCACAGAGGTTATATCAAGATGGTTCAGAAAATGGTTTTCATATGTTTTTCTCAACTCATTTTCCAAGAATCTTTTAAATAGTTTTTCTTCCACAGAGGCTGGCACAAACTCTGGTGCCTCAGAGGACAACTCCTTTTCAAGAATCATCATGCATACAATGGCCATTTGAGTTTGAGTCTTTGGATGACCGAATCTAAAGAGCCCTATCTGTTTTTGGGACAGATATTTCCTTGGAATGGATTTTATCTTTTCAGAGAGAGATGATGACAAAACATTTTCATATCGTACATTTGTCATCAGCAGAGGTTTCCTCATATGTGATCCTTCAGAGGTTCTGCGCCTCTTAAATGTGGAAATCAAATTTGGAAGACTTGGTTTTAGAAATTTCCCAGGACAAGAAAACTGCTAAAGATTTGTTTCTTTTATTTCTAGTATATGGGTCAGTATCATCGAACCCTATACCCCTTCTGCCAACAAGGCTATTTACCTTTTCATTCAACTTCTGTGCATCCTGATATTTCCTAATAAGCATATCTCTATCGAGCAAGTCTTGGTAAAGGACTTCTCTCTCTCTTTGGAAAAATTCTTTAGAGATACAACATTTAATCTATCACTCTCATTGTTCCTTAGCTCTTTGATTTTTTCTTTTAAAGCTTGATCAAGTTTAGAAACCTTTTCTTTTAACACCATCTTTTCAGAGATATGCTCTGAAACAAGTGATTTTTTTTCTCAAGATAGAGTTTATTCTTCTCTTGAGTGAGAAGTCTAGCCTCACGCTCAAAGAAAGCAAGCTTTTTCTCAAGTTTTGAGCATGTGTTTTTGCAAGCAAGGAATTCATTTTATAGTTCAAGAAGTTTGTTTTCAGAGTCATTGGAAGATGAGTTAGACGTGGATACCTCACTATCGCCGTCAGAGGTGTTGACTTCTGCCATGGCACAGAAGAGTGCACTGTTGTCCCCTTCATCAGAGGACTCATCAGTCACACAGTTTTCTTGATCAGCCATCAAGGACCTCTGAGTGTAATACTCTGCCTTCTTCTGTGAAATTCTTCTGTCATCTCCTCTTGCCTTTGATCATCACGCTCTTCTCTCACAAGCTTTCTTCCGTAACCATATTCACTTCCTCTATCATCTCTCTCATCTCTTCCTCTGTATGCAGGCTTCTTCTTAAGACCTCTGTTGTATTCTTTGGTCATAAGGGCAAGTGTTTTAGCCATAGAGGCCATGTCCATTTCCTCTTCAGAATCATCATCCTCCACACTCTCTGCTACCAGAACCTTCTTCTTTTTCTTCTTCTGAACATCCTCTGTCGTTTTCTCTTTCTTCCCTTTATTGTGGACCTCTATGGCACTTCCTACCAATGCCAGAGGTCCACCAACCTGAGTTTTCAATTTAGAGATTTGATTCTCTTGGCTCAGCAAAGTCCCAAAAAGATCAGATATGGACCAAACATCAAGGTCCAAATTTGCTTGCATAGACATGATCAAATGCAACCACTCATCATTGAGGCTCTAAAGAAACCTGGCATTGTTTTATTCAGAAGTTCTCTGGATTCCATATCTCTTGCACTTGTTGATAAGGGAGTTGAATCTGTTTTAGGTGCTCTGAATAGATTCATTCGGCAGAGCTTTAAAAGAAAAATATTCATTGATGCATAAGGATCTGTTGTTCTTTTGAGTCTTAGCACCTCCCTCAAGTTGTTTTTCAAGCTCTAAACACAAATCCTTTGATGTTTCACAAGAGTCCAATGACTGAAAGATGTCATTTGGAATGGCCATAATGAGTAGCCTTTTAGCTTTCTTAGAAAGTTCATGTAGAGCACTCTCTTGTTCACTCCACTCAACAATGGGTTTGGGATGTTGGTATTCAGGGATTTCAGGTGTGTTTGCAGTAGCAGGAACTCGAGGAACAGCGGTTATTGGGATATATGGAGGGTTATGAAGAAACTCAACCAAACCAGGATCCACACCTTCAAGAAAGTGCACCATCCTGATTTTCCACTGGGGATATTCATCCCTTAGTAGAGTAGGAGGTTTTGATTGAGATCCTGAACTGAAGAAGTTTATTGCATTTGCCATTTTTAGAGTAACAAAAATGGTTGCAAAAACAGAGTAAGAAATGAAATGTAGATTTGGATGAAGATGAGCTCAATATGGTGAGAATATGGTTTGAAAAGTATTAATAACCAACAAACAAGCTTTGAAACTGTTCTATTGAAGAAAACATACCTATTTAAGAATACAAATCAAACTAGTTGATGAGAACTCAGAAACAGGGAGTGTTTCTTTAGAATGAAGAACAAAATTAAGAACAAATTCAAACTACTACCAAAAACACTAGAATCAAGTATAGAACATGATCCTTTGATATTAAAGATCGAAGTCTGCTCTGATACAAATTGTTGATCCCAAATTTAGTGTTCTAAACAAAGATTCACTATAAACTACACAAATCAAGTTATTCAGAGTGCGGAAGCGATTTAGAGTGTAGTAATATAGTTCTAGAATGGTAGTAAACACACTAGCAAGTAATAATCAGAATCATAAACAAATAAGAGTTGATTGCCGAAGAATCTGCTTCATTAACTTGCTATTACACCAAGAACACGCACTTGTGTGTGCTAATATGCTCAAAGAAATACAGGGTGCTCTCAGATTATTGTGTGCTCGCATGTTTTACAAATCAGGAGGTCCTCCCCTCATATAGGATGAGGAGCACACAATAGTACAAGACAAAGGCTGACATTCCATATAAGGAATACCACCTGGAAAGTAAAACATCGTGAAACCGCATGAAATGATCCTTAGAATCTTCGTACAACAAGCTCACGTGTTCTGTACGTGGTCTTGTCTTGAACCATTGTCTTGAAAATATTCAAGTCTTCCATCTCTAGAGGTTTGCCACCACAGAGGCTCTGTGAGAGATCACAGAGGCTCTATGGTCTGAGTCTTATCTTCAGGTTGAGTGCTTCTCGGGTAGATGCTTAACAGAGCTTCTGAGCATGTATCTTCTGTGGAGTACTTGGTGTATTTGAGCAGTCTTCTGTAGTTCCTATACTTAGCCTATTTTTCAATACTTCTATACAAATGAGTTGGATCTAACAAACCTTAATAAATCAAGACCTAGGGACTATTAATGGTAAAACAATGATGGGAATCAAACGAGTTGATGCCTTGATAGCATGTTGATTATGGAGGGTGACTATTGTTTTCATAAAAGGAATCGTTTAGGATTCCAATGGCAATTCGTAAATCATTACCTCAAAGAATACTTCTTAAATGAGAAATATGCAGCGTTAGATCAAAATTTGTTCTAGCAATATCAGATTTGTTCCACCAATTTCCTTGGCAATTGCATATTTGTTCTAGCAATATCATCATTAACAAATTGTAGAATTGATAATTGCAAATGAATTAAATTGTTGAATTTAAACTGCAGATTTGAAAATGTAGGCTTCATGTGTATCATTGCCTAAGATCAATGAAAAATCTTTATTGTTCATCTATAAAGATGCCATCATAGTGTAATAGTCCAATGGGAGGTTCTTAAAAGCAAGAAAATGGAGCCCTTATAAGAAGTACCATTTGAGAAAGTTTTTATAAGATACTCATATCCTTGGGGTTCTTCTACAAGAACCTTGTCTCTTACCTTGAACTTCGTGTGAGATGATATTTTAATACTCCCTCCATCCCGAAAGAAGTGTCCACATTTTTATTGAAGTATGTCACAAATAAGTGTCCACTTTTGTTAATCCTAGATGCTGATCTAAGAACAATTGCACACAAATAATACAATCACACAATCACAAAAAGATGTGGACCCAAAATTTGTTTGTATTGAATGAACAAACGAATTACATAGAGAATCTTTAGAGAGAAATATCTCAAGAAAACTGATTACATTTGTTATCAAAAGATTACACAAAAGTTACTACTAAAGATCTAACAAACACTCTTTTATACCATAGAGGAAATGTTAAGTTACAAGGATGTAAGATACAATCAAATAACTATAAGCCACTTGTTCTAATATGGTATTGATCTCCTCTGAAGTAGATCTGTAGAAGTCTTCTTTAAGGACATACTCAGAGTTGTATCCAAATTTATAAGCCTTCTATATCATAACTCTAAGTCTTCAGGTTTAGATTGATATTTTCAGTTTCCATTTTAACCACTCTGGTAATTGCTCTGTTAACACTGCTCAATGCTTGTCTGTAAGAGTGTCTTCTATCCTCAAAAGGCAATAACAAATATCTTATATTCTTGTACAGTCAAAAGGGGATCGATTCCATAAAAGATCAAATCCCAAAGGTCATACCAGTTCAACTGAGGATAATTTGCTTCTGTAAACATATAACTCTTATTAGTCCTCTCTAATTACATCAAATTGAGGATAGTCAACCGTTTGAAACCTTCTTAATTTCACATCCACAAGCTTAACAATTTTCAAACATGAATTTACAGCTGCTAAACATTAAGCTTTAGTACTTTCCAGGAACATAGAGTACTTTATATGTTGGCTCTGTTAAGAAGGTTGTAACATAATTAAGCTCCTGAATTTCATTCTCTTCCTTAAACATATGAGGAAACCTTTTTTCAGAAACTAGTCATCAAAATTGGCAGTTTCCTCTGATTTATCACATCCATTTCTGCAATTTCTTCATACTTAACAACCTCAATTTTCTCATCAACATCCATCTTCTCAAGTTCAATACTTTGTTTAATCTTTCCACTGATTTCAGTTGCTTAAGTAGTTTGAACTTCAACACTTTGCTCACTTTGAACTATTTCTCTAACTTGTGACATATCATGAATCTATGGTATTTCAGCCTCCTTGATAACAAACAATCTTCTCTTTTCCTTCTTATTAAACCAGCTGAATCAATTTGAATAGAAAATTTGGAAGGTGTTGGCATGTCTTGAGCATAAGCTTTCTTCTTATTAACTTCACTCAAACAAACTTTTAAACACTTTCTGACCAAGTCTCTGTGTTCCAACCTTTCTTGATTTCTTTTAATAAACTCATCCTTTACTATCTCACTTCCAACAGATACCAAACTTACCTTCTTCAAGGACCACTTCAGAGTAGCATCAGAATACTTAGGAATCTCCAGAATTTTGAATAATTTGACCATGAATCCCTTTGGATCATGATATGAAAAGGCAATACTAAATAATTAACAAATCTGTATACGAATAACTTCACAAAATACTTCAGGCTTTTTCAGATTGTAATCTTCAAGTCTTCTTTCAATTGTTGTCTGAAAGTCGAAAGTGAAAATTTCCTTAGATAAACTCCCATAATCCTTTTGGCTTCAAATTCAAAGACCAATTCATTGGTTTTCTCAAAGAATTTTATAAGGAATATTTGATCTCTGAGATTGAGGTTGTAGAGATCTACATTTGTAATAAAATACTTTGAACCATCCTCTCTTGTAATTGTCACCACCAGATAATTAATCATTCCAAAGTTTTCCATTCGAAGATGTTCACTCTCTGATTGGACACTTTGCATTGAGTCTCTCACTACTCTCAATAAAATTGTTCAGAAAAAAACTGAATACATCATCTGGTACTCTTCTAGTGTAGATCCGTCCACAATTTGTTCTAGAAGCTCATATTTATCACTTTCATCATCATCACGGAAATTTTCATCATTCACAGAAATTCTTTGATATACTTCAACATAGTTCAGTTATGGAAACATCATGTAGTCAATGATCAATTTGGGTTTCGCAAATAATTGTTCTTCCATGAAAATTTGGTCAACAATTGGTTCTTCTAACAGAGGAAGTGACAACTTGGGAATTTCTATGGGATCTCTATAGTAGATTTTGATTGCTGGACCACCTTCCTTTCTTGTGAACGAAGGCAAGTGGCTGAACAATTTAGCTTCCACATCAAGAAATGCATGTAAATAGACCAATTTTACTTTTATCTCAAAATTCACAAAATCTCTGAATAATGACAAGTCACCAACAAACTGTCTTGGCTCAGTTGTTCTTCTTTCCAGTTACAGAAACCTTTTGACCAACTCAGAAATTTGAAGTTCTTCTTTTGACTGAAAACTTGAAGTACCTTTCCTCTCATATATTACCAGAGCCTTTTCTGACCTCTCTCCATCATCTTCATCAAACTTCAACTTCCTTATTACATTGGGAAAGACTTCACCATTAGATATATCACTATCATCATCAATATCAATAATGTCAGATAATTCTTCATTTTAAATACTACATCATCAAAACCAAATTCATTAAATTCATTAGAACTCATCTTTTCTGTACCAGCAGAATCTTTCTCTGAATCACTATTTTCTTTCTATGTAGTTTCAGTAACTTCTCCTTCAATAACCTCATCATCTTTCTTATCAACAACTCTCTCCAGATTTTCATCAACTTCAACTATTTCAACAATTTTGCTTGTAAACTCCTCTCTTCTAACCCTTTTCTCCCCCTCATTGATCTGAATCATCACAATCGTTATATCTTCTCTTTCTACCTAGGGATTGTGGTTTGCATGATTGTTGAAAGTTTTCATTAATATCCTTAATCAAATATTCCATATTACTAATTTGCTTTTCCATCTCTCCTAACTGAATATCACTGACATATTTCTCAAATGCAGTTGGCTTGTAAACGTATGACTTTGGTGTTATAATATTTAAATTAGATATTATATATATTTTTTGATGCTACACGTGAAAGAGAAAAAGGGAAGAAAACCCAAGCTTGGCCTCCAAGCTTGCCAACTTGGTCATCACTCTTGATATTAGCTCAGAATCACCCGTTAATGTTGAAGAAGTCATTCCACCAGTGACTTCTACTAGTGATTCTGAAGAAGAGATTTTGAATGATGGTGGAGAAGATGGCGATACAATCCCAGTTATTGCACCTACCAGGCATAGTCAAAGAACTATTCGTCTGCCTAACAGGTATGGTGATTGGGATTTTGCTAACATGAGTTTTACAGATCAGTTGGAGTTTGCTTTGCATGTAGGGCAAGATGAGCCGCTTGATATAAAGGAGGCGTTGGCCTCGACCCACAATTTTAAATGGCTTGGAGCCATGCAAGAAGAGATGGAAGCTCTCTCAAAGAACAACACTTGGGACTTATGTCCATTGTCGAATGACAGCCATGATATTGGTTGCAAGTGGGTTTTCAAAGTCAAAGATGACAATCGGTATAAGGCTCGTCTCGTTGCTAAAGACTTTTCACAACAGAAAGGTATCGAGTATGACGATATTTTTGCTCCCGTTGTACGTCATACATCTATTCGTGTTCATTTGGAGAACGTGACTATTCACGATTTAGAGCTAGAACAGTTAGATGTGAAGATCGCCTTCTTACATGGATACTTGGAGGACACTATCTATATGAAGCAACCTGATGGTTTCGTTTCCGAAAGCAAACCAGAATATATATGTAAACTCAAGAAATCCCTTTATGGACTTAAACAATCGCCTCGTTAGTGGTATAAGAAGTTCGATTTGTTCATGCTCAATTTGGGATTTGAGCGAAGTGAAAAGGACGCTTGTGTCTATCATAGACAAAGCGGTGGAGTTTTCACTTACTTACTTCTTTATGTAGATGGCATGCTTATAGCCTGCAGGGACAGTCATAGATCGAAAGTCTGAAAGATAAATTAAAGTCATAATTTGAAATGAAAGATCTTGGCGCGACACAGAAGATTTTAGGCATGGAAATCATGCGGGACAGAAAGTCCCAAACACTTAGATTGACACAACGGGCGTATATCCAAAAGATATTGAAGCGGTTCAATCTTGATGGTGCCAAGATGTCTAGCACTCCGCAACGAAGCACATCAATATTACAAGTGAAGATTGTCCCAAGGATGAGAAGGGAAAGGACGAAATGTCAAAGGTTCCATATGCCAGTACGGTCGGAAGTCTCATGTACACCATGGTGTGTACTCGTCCCGATCTCGCACATTGTGTTGGAGTGGTGAGTTGGTTTCTCGCGAATCCGGTTTGATCTCATTGAGAAGCCGCTAAAACTACATTCCGATATTTGAAAGGAACCGAGACACATGGTCTTATATTTGGTTTGCACAATGACTGTAAAATTGTCGGATTTTGTGATTCTGACTTTGCAGGTGATCGAGAAGGTTGGATATCCACATCCAGTTATGTATTTACCTTAGGTGGAACAGTCGTCAGTTGGAGATCACGTTTACAATCCATTGTTGCATTGTCGACCACTGAAGCCGAACTTGTTGCGGCGGTTGAGTCTACAATGGAAGTGGTCCATTTAAAAGAATTGAAAAATGGCTTAGGCTTCGAGCAACCTTCTGTGCGCATTTTCTGCGATAATCAGAGTGTCATTCATTTGGCAACTAATTTGACTTTCAGCTCCTGGACAAAGCACATAAATGTGCGTGATGCATATCTTGTGAGATTACATGAAGCAAAGATTGTCTCTTTGAAGAAAGTCCTGACAGATGACAATATCGTTGATATGTTCACTAAGTTGCTACTGCCAACAAAGTTTGAGCATTGCTCAAACTTGATCCAACTCCATTTGTATTAGTATCGTTGGGCACTTTGCTCGAGAGGGAGAGAAGATATTACCACAGGCGACAAAATGATATCTTTAAAGGAATTACTTTGTTAAGTACTTAGAGCTTTGCTTATGCTCTACCTTATTTAAGTGGATTGTGCATTTGAGGTTATTTGTTTGCTTGTAACTTTAACAGGTGATGGCCATGCCGAAGCTCGTCACGGTTGGAATGCATTTTGCTACCTCGTGCCAATTCACTTTGCTATCTACTTGCTATGATCAACCGTTGGAAGAACTCGTATTGGTTGGATTGGGATTCGTTTTCGCTATTGAGGATCATGTGCATCATGGTGTAGTGTTATAGTATTTAAATTAGATATTATATATATTTTTTGATGCTACACGTGAAAGAGAAAAAGGGAAGAAAAGCCATGTTTGGCCTCCAAGCTTGCCAACTTGGTCATCACTCATACTTGGTCACCACTCCTCATACTTGGTCCCTACTCCTCTTATGGTTATAAATAACCCTTGAACTCCAACCATTTTGATCATCCCTTCCTCTTGGCTTCTCTAATTGCAACACCATAATATTCTCCCTAATATATTCTTTCGATATATTTAGTTTATGTGAGGTCGAGAGTGTTCTTGATATTTGGTGGTCTTCGTGACTTTTTGTTAGGTGATCGTGGATCTCAAGATCCTTGTACAAGCACTTTGTAATCTCCTTGGTTGTTAATCATATTCTTGCTCTCTCTCTTTGGTGGATGTACACTATCACACCGATAGTGAAACGACGTTAAATTACGGTGTTATTTGTTTTGAACTTGATATAATTATAGATAATAACGTTTTTGTTATTATCTATATTTCGTGGGTTTATTTTTCTACCTTAGAAAATTATTATGCAACATCTAGATTATTGTTATCCGTATTTGTTGTTGGGTTAATTGTGCACTTGGATTTCTACTCGTTTGGGACCTTAGAAATCAATTACTAGCTTTGTATTTGTGAGCCACACATTTTTCCCTGACATTTGGCATGGCTAGAATAGAATTCTGAGCAGATTCTGATGTAGACTTAGGAACATCTGGAAACATTGCTTGCTTGTGGAATTTGAACAAGTTTGTTGACAAATCTTCAAAGGACTTTTGAATAAAACTCTGAAAATTCTTAAAATCTGCCTTGGTTACAATTTCATCAGAATTCTAGACTTTGTAAGAGAACGGTGAAAGATTGATGAGGATATCGATAGTATAAGGGATGTAAGATATGACAAGTTTGGGACTCTTTCCTGGTTGAATAGTTTCTTTTTGTAAATTGATCTATTGGTTATTTTAGGATGGGGGTACCACTTGCCTTTCATGAAATCTCTTGTAAGGTTTATTGTGTAAAGTAAAACTCATTAATTTAAATGAACTTTCGTAGCTTATACTCCATCTGTAAAGAAAGAAAGAAAGAGAAGCACCATTTGGCTTTAGCCAATTTCCAGTTTAAAAAACAAATGAATTATTTAAATTTACAATAAAAATATTGTTGATTAACTCATAATGAACACAAAATATTGATGTTCACTTTGTAATTCAATAAACTAAGCGAACACAATATATCTTACTTGAAGGTAGAGTCTGGGGTGAGATGTATGCAAATCTATTTTCCACCCACAGGGCATATGGGTGTTTACTTCAATCCTCTTTTTTGGGAGGTTTACTTTAGAGCTCCAATAAGTCATGTGAAATTATTCCTTTTGTTTTACTTACAGAGATGGCGAGTGCTATGGGATGTCCATTACAAACTACTCTGGTTTGTTTAGTTCTGGAAAATAGCTAGAGATGGATGGTGTAAGAAAAGTCGACTACACAAGCCATGATGGTGGTTTGGATGAACTACGTAGTACATCAAACTTAAGATCACAATTCAACGAGCAATTCCTGTTTCATTCATATGGTAATCTTAATTTTCCTCTATCAAAAGAAGTTAAGCTTGAGACAACAACAAACTTGGAACGATTTTTAGATTATTCAATTTGCAATTTCCAAATGCCTAGACGTGTCTACAATGACAATGTGTGTCATGCTTGGAATGGGGCTTGTCCTCTTCCCATGATTGATGGGAACTCTTACTATCAACCCTTGGTAATGCTTTATTTCAATCTTATCTTCATTACAACAAATCGGCTTTATAGGAAGCCAAAGATGTCTACATGTCTTGATAGACTACTCTTTAGGACTTCAATTTATAGGACCAAGCAATTGTACATCCTATATAAAGGTGCTAGAATGGGATGCTAGGACGTATTTGAACATTATAATAAGTTTTTATATAACAATCATGTTCTGTTTTTTGTGTTTTTTAATTAACAATCATTTTTTATTCATACTGAATAGTTCATTAATATTCAGTTTGAATATGTGTTGTTATATTTGTCCTCTTTAGTTATAAATGAATAGTGAAATTTTTAAGTAGCGTATCATCTTTATTCATACTGAATATTGAAATTATCTAAATACATATCATCTTTATTCATATTGAATAGTATATATATTCATGTTCTGTTTTTGTGTTTTTTAATTAACAATCATTCTTTATTCATACTGAATAGTTGATTAATATATTTCTTATTAATTCTTTATTCATTTTGAATATCTTTCATATGTTGGTTGTAATATTTTATTCATGATGAATAAAGTGTATGTGTAATCATCTTTTTGTAAGTTTGTTTCTACATGTATTCTGAATTTTGTTATTTTAATTTTTATTCATTCTGAATATGTTTTGTAGATCAAATTTATAGTGGAGGTCAAGACGATCCTTCAAGCATTGGAATTGATGGTAGTGATGGAGTGAAGTTTTGGATCCCTGTTGTAGATGATAATTTGAAGCCTGTTGTGGAGAAAGTTATGAATCATTGGAGAAAGGTATTGAAATATATAAGAATTATGCGGCTAAAGCAGGATTTTATGTTAGACTATCTTCTGTGAAAATAAATGCATATTCGATGATTGTTTTGAGGTATGTTGTATGTAATAGAGCTGGATTTCCATATTCTGTTCAAGAAGATACATTAGATGTATCGGAGAAGAAAATTAGAAGTAGTAACATTCATAGAACTGATTGTGAAGCTTGTGTAAAGTTCAAAGTTATTCATTGAGCGAGGTCTTTTAGATTATATGCATTTGAAAGGAAACATAATCATTGTTTATTTAATGAAGATTCGAAACACTTGCTGAAAAATAGTCGCAGATTAGATTATTCTCAATAAATGTGGATTCTTAAGATGTCTAATGCAAATATTGGTGCTACACAAGCCCATAACATTCTTTGTCAGTTGAAGGGTGGGTATGAAATGGTAGGTGGTACTAAGGTTGAGTATAAGAATTTTCAGCGGGATCGTAATTGTTTCTTTGGTGATACCGATGCAAATTTATTTGTTAGGAAAATGAATAATAGGAAGTTGTATGTTCCAAATTATTCCTTTGAATATAAATGCGATGATGGTGTATTAAATTATGTATTTTGGGCCGATCAGACAGCTAAATGCAACTTTGAAGAGTTTGGTGACATTGTTTCATTTGTTTCAACCTTTCGAACAAATAAGTAAGTATTGTTTTTTCTTTTATAATATATTTTAGTATTTTTTTTCTTTATATCTTGTATTAATGAAATTTGTTTTAGGTATTGTATGGTATTTGTTCCATTCACTGGAATTGACAATCACAAGATTGTGTAACTCTTGGTGTTGGTCTTCTTGATGGTGAAAATATTAAAGCATATAAATGGTTGCTTCATTCTTTCTTGAAATCTTTTGGGAGGCAACCAAAGTTGGTTGTTACCGAACAATGTCCTGCTATTAAGCAAACTGTTTCTGAGGTCTTTCCGGAGTCAAGACACCGGTTTTGTATGTGGCACATTAGTACGAAATTGCCTTCGAAGGTACTTCTTTTATTTTTATTTTTTATCAGCCATAAACAATCACATTTCATATGTTTTATTCAATATGAATAAAATGTTTAGTTCACTGTTTGAAGTGGTATTCTTACTAAATATATTCTTTTATTCAAACTAAATAAAGGTACATATTCAGTATGAATATAACATCTGTAGAACATGAGATCAATTTTTTTAGCACCTATAAACAATCAAATTTCATCTTTTTTATTCACTATGGATAAAATGTTTAGTTTGAAATTTTATATTATCATTTATACAGAATAATGAAAGTATTGTTTTATACTGTATAATAAATATCATCTTTATTCATACTTAATAAGTATATGCATACTGAATAATAAGTTTATTCATATTGAATAATACATCCCATCTTCAAATTTTCATTTTATATCAGTTAACATGAATATTCAATGTATTCATGTTTAATATATTGTGATATTTTTTTTTTCACATTTCTTCAAATATTATTTCAAATACTGATTTCAAGAAACGGTTTCATGCTCTTATATGGGATGAACACATTGATGTTATTCAATTTGAAGAGAAATGGAATTCTTTAGTTGTTGAGTTTGATCTTGTTGGCCATAAGTGGTTGGGTTATATGTATGATAATAGGCATAGATGGATTCCATCATTTTATAGGGATATTCCTATGGCTCGTTTAATGAGAACGACATCAAGATCTGAGAGTGAAAATTCATTCTTTTCCCTACTTTTTCATCATGGTGCAAACCTTATGACCTTTATTGACTCTTTTGATTCTGCTATGGATAAATAATAGAATAATCATAGGTTGCTTAATCATCAGACAAGAACAACAGTACCAAAGTTTAGCACACCCCTTCCAATTGAGGTTCATGCTTCTAAGATATATACTCGTGCTATATTCAGAGATGTTCAGAATGAGATAAATGAATCTGTTTGGTCGTGTTTCCAATCATCTGTGAGTTTGGTAGATGGTTTTGATGTTATTGTTGTTGTTGAGAAGTGTTAAACCCAAATTATAGTTGATAAACAATCATCACACAATAATAACAAGAGATAAATAAATCAATATAACATACCATAGATCTCTTGAATAATCAAATAAAAACGTGTATGTGTTCTTGGTGTACAGATACCTCGTGTAGAATACAAAGTCTACGGCTCCTCTACTTCTGTTCACCTTTTGCTTATATAACCTAATTCTAGAAAATAAAACCTTTTATACTTAGGTCAACATGACCTAATAAGTATTAACTATTAGCTAAAATACCCCCTAAGATATTAAACACTACTACAAACTAAACCCCTTATTCAGTTTAATCTTGAATACAATTACTGATCCAACAATTCTTGTTAAACCCAGATTATAGTTGATAAACAATCATCACACAATAATAACAAGAGATAAATAAATCAAAATAACATACCATAGATCTCTTGATTAATCAAATAAAAACGTGTGTGTGTTCTTGGTGTACAGATACCTCGTGTAGAATACAGAGTATACGACTCCTCTACTTCTGTTCACCTTTTGCTTATATAACCTAATTCTAGAAAATAAAACCTTTTATACTTAGGTCAACATGACCTAATCAGTATTAACTATTAGCTAAAATACCCCCTAAGGTATTAAACACTATTACAAACTAAACCCCTTATTCAATTTAATCTTGAATACAATTACTGATCCAACAATCTCCCCTTTGGATTCAAGATTAAAAAAATTTCAATTATCTTCGGGTCTTCACTTCTCTTGAAAACTGTATCTGATATGACGTTGACAACTTCAAAACTTGTAGCTTACAGTCTTCATCTTCCTCTTTCTTTAAATGAAATGTCCTTCTGATGATCATCTTCAGTCGATAAGTTCAGACACTTTGATATCTTTGAATTCTTCAGCAGTCTTCAGCAGTCTTCTTTGTGTATTCTCCCCCTTTTTGATGAGTGGTGAGAATCAACATCATCAAAACATAGCAAAACAAACTAGAAATTTTCTCTATATTTTTCTTCATCTTCCCTTCTCCAGAACCTTTTCTTTCGAGACTTGTTCTTTTTGAAATTACCTGAACCGTCAACATTTTTGTCAAAGAAAAGGTTAGAAGGACGAATCTGATCTTCATGTTCAGAAGTATGATCATCAATTACATCAAACAAAGGATTATTAGAAACATTAGTAAAAATTGAACTTGCTGCTGAATTGAATGAGAATTCGAATGCAGTTAGACCATCTCTCGATGATTGAGCTATTGAGTCTGGCGTCTTGTGCTCAGTCAGCTTCACTTTGAATACGATCTCTTCAAGTTCCTTTATCTTTGACGACAAACTTTTTCTTTCCTTTGCAATCAGATCAAACTTCTTATGCAACTCAGATTTTGCATTCTTCTCCTTCAAGATGTTTGTTGACAACTCAAATAACTTTCTTGTCAGCTTAGCTATCTCAGTCTCTAGATCTTTCTTTTCTTTAGACAAGTCTTAATAGACATCCTTCTGCTCAGCTTTCTTCTTCTCATTCTCAACCTTGTCTCTTTCCAGAATGATAACTTTCTCAAAGTCTGAAACTTGTGGAGAAAGCTTAACACATTTAAGCTCTAATGATTTCTTCTCTTCAAAGGCTTTTCTTGAGAAATCAGAGAATTTCTTAGCAAATTCTTTTCTTTCTTTCTCAATCTTCATCATCTCATCTTGGGCTTTTGTGTTGTTTCTGTCTTGGGTTGTCTTTTCTTTCACCATATTAATCTCAACCTCAAGACTGAAAACTTTATCTTTCAAAGAGTTTATTTCAGCAAAAATTTGAGAATTCATTTTTCTCAGCCCATCAGATGTCTCACAAGCAATGTTTGCTCTTCTTCTCAGTTCATCTAACTCTCTTTGCATTGATTCCTTCTTTGACCAGCTTGAGCTAGAATTTGTACTTTCAGATCCTCTTAATTTAGCTTAAAGATTTAAAATCTCTTTCTCTTTTGACTCAATAATTCCTATAAAATTAATTTTTGAGTTAGAGATGCATTCTGAGCAAACAAATTCTTTCTTTAAACATTTATCATCTTTCAACTTATTAATTTGATCAAGAAGAGATGAGTTCTGAATCTTCAGATCTTTATTCTCAGCTTCCAATGCTGGAATCTCTGGCATATATGCTAAAGCACAATCTCTCTTGGTCAGCACTGTATTTCCCTTCTCGTCTATGTAAGGCATGATGATTTCTGTACAACTTAAATCAACTTATAAGATCTTAGAATCAAGAATTAGATAAAAACTACACTAAAAAATTTTCAGAAAAATAAATTTCCAAAAATAATCAAATGCAGAATTTGCAAAGTATAAAACACAGAGAAATTCGCAAAAGAGATAGTGGCTGGCGCAAAATACACTTTGCGCTAAGTGAAGTTGGCGCGAACTTCAGAATTGCGCTAAAGGCAGTAGTGCAAAAATTGCGCTAAGTGAACCTGGCGCAAAAGAAGATTTGCGCTAAAAGGAGTTGGCGCAAAAGATTAATTTGAGCTAAGAGAAGATAGCGCGAAACTCAGATATGCTCGAGGAGAAGATGGCGCAAAGACGGTTTTGCGCGAGGAACTGATGGCGAAGACCGGGACTTTGAAGCCGACCGGTGTGTTGCGCGACCGGTGTGCTGCGACCGATGTCTCCTTCGACCGAAGAGGAGTTGGCGCAAAATACAGTTTGCGCTAAGAGGGACTGGCGCAAAAGATAACTTGCGTTATGTTGGGTCTGAAATATGCCAAGGATGGTTACTACTTCTAGTTCAACATGGTTACTACTTCTGTAGTTAATGCTGCTAGAAGAACTTGGTTAATACTTCTGAGGTTACTACTTCTGTGGTTAATGTTGCCAGTTGTAGTTAATGTTGCTGGAACATAGTTAATGTTGCTGGAACAAAGTTAATGTTGCTGGACAAAGTTAATGCTGCTAGAAGAAAACAGTTAATACTTCTAGTTAATACTTCTAGTTAATGCTGCTAGAAGAAAACAGTTAATACTTCTAGTTAGTACTTCTGTTATTAATGCTGCTAGTTGATGGTTAATGTTGCTCAACAAGATTAGTACTGCTAGTTCAAAGTTAGTACTGCTTGAAGAGATTAATGCTGCTGAGCATGGTTAGTACTGCTAGAGTTAATACTGCTCAGAGTATTAATGCTGCTTATGATTAATACTGCTTATAAGATGGAGATCTGCATGAAAGGATAACAGCTGGATAATCTGGAGATATACATGGAAGCATAGAGATATACATGGAAGCTTAGAGATATACATGGAAGCTTGAAGATAATGATGGAAGATATACTGAAGATATTTTATTTATTGTAATTATCTTTTTATTCAGTATATGTATAGATTTGATAGAATAGTTTAGAGTGAGATCAATTTATTAACTTTCAGTTTTCATTCTTTTAGAGAGAATCAACCTCAAGGCATAGATCCTAATTCTAGAGAAGTAGAATTCGTATTGGTGAGCCTGTTCATCAATATTGAGGTTGAGTGAGTAATCTTGTAACTTCAAAGCATTAAATACAAGTTTACAGTTTGTTGATTATATTCTGTGTTTATTTTCTGTTTGATTAAATATCAAAGTGTTATTCCGCAAACTTCTTTGATATTGTTTCTGAGAATTAATTCTTGTTAAGAATTCGATCCTGACAAGTGGTATCAGAGCAAGTATTCTCAGAAACCTACAATCATCATTCTTCCTTGAAATCAGAAATCATTAATGGCTAAAGTTTCAGATTCTTCAAGCACAGAAATCCCCACAGAGGTAATGTCTAATCTTTGCTCTAAAACTTGTTTGGAAACTGTTAAAAGGTACAGGGATCACAACCAGACAATGTGTGATGACCTTAAAAGATTAAAGAGAGATATAAAAGACTATGTAAGAATTGTTGAGAGTTTTGAGGAACAAATCAAGAGTTTCCAAGCCAATGAACTTCAACATTCTTATGATACAAATTACTGGAAGTGGGAGAAGAATGACCTAGAACTTCAGCTGAAAAAGTCTAAAGAGGAGAATGAGAAGATAAAGAGTGAGTTTGAGAAAGCCAAGCTGGATATTGAGAAATTTTCCAATGCTTCTAAAGCAATGGACTCTTTGCTCCAAACTCAAATCCATGATAAACTTAGAAGAGGAATAGGCTATAACACCACACCACCACCATACAACAACAATTACATCCCTCCTATATCAGACTTGCTAGAGACCAAGAATAGGAAGGAATTGTCTGATGAAGCCACTAAGGTAGATCCATTAGACAAAGTGGTGGTTGAAACAGACTCTGAAGGAGAGTACTCTAATAATAAGAGTAAGGAGAACACTGTGAGTGGTGAGATTCCCCTAGAAAATCACCTTATCACCAATGAGGGATGTGGAAAGACTTGGGTCAAATCTAAGGACATAGAAAAGACAGAGGGAAAGTCTGGTAAGGTTCACTACAAACAGACAACAGTTGTGAATCCTGTCCCTTGCAAACAGTGTACTTGCAATAAATCTGAGCCCCAAAAACATGATAAAAGGAGGGGAAATCAGAGAAATTGGAATAATCAGTGGGCACAAAAACAAGGGGTTGATCTAAGTAAAATCAATAGACCAAAACCTTGTTTTATTTGTGGAAAGCTTAATCATATTGCCAAATACTGTTATTTCAATCCTATAAACCAAAGAGTAAATTTTCAAAGACAAACTCAAAACTCCTTTGGTTATAGGAAGCAAGGAAGGAATCAAATGGCTGAGAACAGAGCACCTAAAAAGTCTCATGTTCAAAATAAGTTTGCTAAACCAAAGAAAAATACTCCAAATAAGCCAAGGAGTAATTTAAAGACAAAGAAAGCAAACAACTTTGTTCAAGTTTGGGTTCCAATTGTAAAGAAACCTGTTAGTACTGCTATCCCAGATAGTACTGCTAACAGAAATAGTGTTGCTGCAACCAATACTAGTGCTAACAAGGATAGTGCTTCTACTAGTATTAATGTTGCAAAGCCTATAATCTTGACAAAGTATTCCAGCCATGAGATTCCTAAACAACTCATTCAGACCAAACTGACAGATTATATAAATGAGAAAGGACAACCCAAGACCACTTTGGCTTGGGTTCCCTCAAAGACTAACTGATTTATCAAGTGTGCAGGGCAATCAAAAGCTCAAGAGGAAGAGCATTTTGGAATGAAGATAATGATTGCTCTTGGCACATAACAAGGAACATGGATTGCCTTCAAATTCTTTAAAAAGATTTGATAGAGGACATGTTACTTTTGATCCAGCAGAAGGTAAGAAAAGTGAAAAAGGTATAGTTTCAAAAGATAAAGTAACTTTTGAAAATCTTATGGTATATGGTACTACTAACCTTGTGTCTGTAAGTGTTTCAGGTTACTAATACTGAAAGGTAGTTAGTACTTCTAGTTCAGTGAAAACTGTCAGACTGTGTTAATGCTGCTGGTATGTGTTACTACTGCCAGTCTGTGTTAATGCTGCTGATAAGTGTTACTACTGCTAATGTAAGTTTTCTATACCTAAAAATGATCTTCAATGATTTAATGTCAAACCTGGATATCAATCAAAAATCTTTTATCTGTATCCAAGGTTTGTACAAGAAGTACTTAATAAGGAATTGACGGATTAACCTCATTTTAATGAGATATATGTACCTAAACCCCCTAAAGGCAAGGTTTTCTCAAACATGAGAAGATCTGCTAGGGACTCGGAAGGAGTTGATATACCATTGTTCTCTACAATGATGGTGATGTCCCACAATCAAGAAGGTAAGGCATCAGGGTCAAAGCCCTCATTAGACCAACCCACTGATGACCTATCCACACCTTCCACTACCAAGCATAAATCTTCAGATTCCTTGTGTCAAACCAACATTCCCCATTACTATATTATATAAGAAAAGATACAGAAGGTTCCTTCCCTTCTTGTATCCTCAACCTCAAAACCTACAAGCCCTCTGATGAAGCATTTTTCATCAGAGAATATCCAAAGGGAAACCATAGAGGTGTCTCCCAACCTCAAGAAGGTGCTCAATAAGGAGATGCAAGAGCATATGGGTTGTAAGGCTCACACTACTGACTTTGCACAAAGTGCAGGACAGGACAGTGTGAACATATCTAAGACCTTCCCCATGGCAACTTTAGATGAGTAATTATCTAAAGGTCTCAGGTGCCAAGAAACCAAGGGAGTAGAAGGTGCTTCTGTTAGGCAGAAGATCTCTACTAAAAGATCCAAGGATCCTTCAAAGGTGGTAAAACATCTAAAGGAGGTGAGGACAGTTTAACTACAAAGAATTGATGGATACACTTGGTACAATTTGTCTGAAAGTTCACAATCAAATTATGGAGATAAAAGAGATGAAAAGATCATGATTATTTCAAAAAGGGGGAGACTTAAACATCTGAACTTGAGAAGAATTGAGAAGGAGAATCAAGTTGATATGAAATCTTATTTTGAGGGGGAGATAAGTGAAGAAGATGAAACAAAGCAGTAACTACAACAGAAACAGAAAAGAAGATAACAACAGAAACTGAATCAAGAAGAACTAGTAATTGCAGAAAGTTTTGAAATTATCATAAAGACCCTATACTGAAGAACTTAACTTCTCAGTTTTGAAAAGTTAAGTTAGGGGGAGATTGTTGGGTCTGAAATATGCCAAGGATGGTTACTACTTCTAGTTCAACATGGTTACTACTTCTGTAGTTAATGCTGCTAGAAGAACTTGGTTAATACTTCTGAGGTTACTACTTCTGTGGTTAATGTTGCCAGTTGTAGTTAATGTTGCTGGAACATAGTTAATGTTGCTGGAACAAAGTTAATGTTGCTGGACAAAGTTAATGCTGCTAGAAGAAAACAGTTAATACTTCTAGTTAATACTTCTAGTTAATGCTGCTAGAAGAAAACAGTTAATACTTCTAGTTAGTACTTCTGTTATTAATGCTGCTAGTTGATGGTTAATGTTGCTCAACAAGATTAGTACTGCTAGTTCAAAGTTAGTACTGCTTGAAGAGATTAATGCTGCTGAGCATGGTTAGTACTGCTAGAGTTAATACTGCTCAGAGTATTAATGCTGCTCAGTATTAATGCTGCTTATGATTAATACTGCTTATAAGATGGAGATCTGCATGAAAGGATAACAGCTGGATAATCTGGAGATATACATGGAAGCTTAGAGATATACATGGAAGCTTAGAGATATACATGGAAGCTTGAAGATAATGATGGAAGATATACTGAAGATATTTTATTTATTGTAATTATCTTTTTATTCAGTATATGTATAGATTTGATAGAATAGTTTAGAGTGAGATCAATTTATTAACTTTCAGTTTTCATTCTTTTAGAGAGAATCAACCTCAAGGCATAGATCCTAATTCTAGAGAAGTAGAATTCGTATTGGTGAGCCTGTTCATCAATATTGAGGTTGAGTGAGTAATCTTGTAACTTCAAAGCATTAAATACAAGTTTACAGTTTGTTGATTATATTCTGTGTTTATTTTCTGTTTGATTAAATATCAAAGTGTTATTCCGCAAACTTCTTTGATATTGTTTCTGAGAATTAATTCTTGTTAAGAATTCGATCCTGACACGTTAAGAGCTTAGAACCACTTGAATCTGGCGCAAAGAGGATGATCTGGATGAAAATCGAGAATCTGGCGTGTTCTTCAACTAAGTTTCGAAAATCAACTCTGATTCATCCAAAGACCTATCTAGACTTCGAATTACAACTCGAAACTTTGACAATAAGACCACAAATACATCTAGAACATATTACAACCAATTAATTTCAAAAACAAGCACTCAAAAAAAAATCGATCAATGAACCAGTACACTGAACTCGTGAAAACCAAAAACTCTAAAATCATCAAAAATCCTATCGATTACAATGCAATGCTCGAATAAACCAATACAATACCAATCTAATACTGATTTCGACCATTAAACCAATGATTTCAACTCGAAAAACACACAAACACTCAAAAATCAGATCTGACTTTCGATGGAACAGTGTTCGACAGTTTCAAGAACATAATTTTCAGAAATCATAAAAAGCCAATCGATTTGTGATTTGAAGTGCAATTGGGCAATCTGATGTTGTTCAATAACATAAAATACACATAATCAAATCGATTTTATGCATAAAAACACAGTAAATCATGAAATCGATTTTCACAAAGTAGAATTTTCGAAAAATACTGTTTAATCCAAAAAGCTTGATTCTTTGGCTCTGATACCACTTGTTAAACCCAGATTATAGTTGATAAACAATCATCACACAATAATAACAAGAGATAAATAAATCAAAATAACATACCATAGATCTCTTGATTAATCAAATAAAAACGTGTGTGTGTGTTCTTGGTGTACAGATACCTCGTGTAGAATACAGAGTATACGGCTTCTCTACTTCTGTTCACCTTTTGCTTATATAACCTAATTCTAGAAAATAAAACCTTTTATACTTAGGTCAACATGACCTAATCAGTATTAACTATTAGCTAAAATACCCCCTAAGGTATTAAACACTATTACAGACTAAACCCCTTATTCAATTTAATCTTGAATACAATTACTGATCCAACAAGAAGAATAAGGTTCAAAATAAAAGGAAAGATGGTGAACGCACTTCAAATCTAGAAGTTTATGTGAAAGAGTTTGATCACAAGGTTCGTTTAGTTTTTAAATTATATTTATTTATTTAATGTGAATAATGAATACAATTTATTATTCATTCTGAATAATGAAGTTATTCAAACTTTTTGTAGGTTGTGCATAATAAGTGCACTGGTTCTTTGGATTGTAGCTCCTTGTTTTATCATCATTATAGTTTGCTTTGTCGTCATATTTTTTTGTATTAAAGAATATGTGCATTGAAGAGATACCATTGCAATATATAGTGAAGCGTTGGAAAAAAGATCTCATTTCTTCTGAATTGTTGAAGAAACGTCATTGGTATGGAGAAAGAAATGAGCGTCGTGAGAAACTTGAAAATGATGCTCAAGCTACGTTTGATTATTGCATTGGTCTAGTAGTTGATGATATGGAGAAGCTTGAAGACTTTGTTTTGAAAATACAATAGTTGAAGAGTAATTTGGAGGCCAGTGGATGTAGTCTTCCTCATCGCAATAGGGAAGAGGTTATGGAGTCGTTGCTTGATGTGTCAAAACCAGAAGTTGTTGATATTCATAATCCTAATTCAATAAGAAACAAAGGTTGTGCTACAGGCAAGAGGTTGAAGAGTGGTAAAGAAAAAACAATTGAAAAGAGGCAAAAGACAAAGAGATTGTGTATGTTGTGTAATAAAGTGTAACCATGACTCATGCAATTGTCCATCGAGAAAAGATGTTAGTAAATAGAGTTCTTTTTACTTTCTAGTAGTGGTATTCATAATTAGTTCTCTTTTGTATTCATTTTGAATATTGAATAATAAAACACTATGATGATATTTTTTGAATTTCAATAATATTTTTGACATATCTTATCGTTTTAGTCATTTCAATTTTTATTTATTATTGTGATGATATTTATTCACTATGAATTTTTAATAATCATTTTTTATTCAGTGTGAATGAAATAGATTTACTCACCCAGAATAAAATTTAACATCTTGAACAAGCTTTATTCACTTTGAATATTAACTACTATTCGGAGTGAATAAAATTATATGTTTTTTCAGTATGAAAAAAATAAATTTATTCAATATGAATAAAAGGGTATATTTATTTTTCAGAATGTATAAAATTACATGTTTTTCCATTGTAAATTTTATTCACTTTTAATATTAACTAATATTCAAAGTGAATAAAATTACATGTTTTTTCAATATCAAAGTAATAAGTTTATTCACTATGAATAAAAGGGTATATTTATTATTCACAATAAATAAAATTACATTTTTAGCATTTTAAATTTAATAGATTTATTCCCCATTAATATATATCTCTATTCAATCCTAACAACTTATATTCATTTTGAATATTATTCTATAACAAACCATACATCATTAGCAAGTTATAATCAAATAAAATGAACATCAACATTGCTATATTTTGACTCCAGGCCATTCGTGGTCGCCCGAGGATTAGTTGGTGCGCGTAAGCTGACCCGTAAACCCACGGTTACAAAAAAAATTTGTTATATTTCTACAATCCATCAAAATAACCATTGTCTAATAATTCCAATCCATTTAAATAACCCATCCAACCAACCAAAATATACTAATATTAAAAAATAGGGAAAATTGCATCAAAATGGAACAAACTTTGCCCTTATTCCTATTTTGGGGAACCAACTTTCAAAACATTCATTTTAGGGTTTGAAACAAAATTTTCATTTATTTAAGGGACTCGTTTATCTATTCAGCAGGTAACTGGTAATCTCAATTCTCAAATGATATGACATTTTTTTAAAATAAACTAAAATGAATAACCTAACATTTTTAATAAAAAAACATATCTAAAATAAAAGAAAATGTTAAACAAAAGGTTAGATCCTAAACCCACCTGCGGTCTGCATCATCTTCACAGCTTCACCTCCATACCTTTTCCGATTCCGGTCCAAACATCCATTCCCACTTCGGCGACAATAAATCACCCAACTAATCTCCGACAACAACCTCTCTTCTCCACCCATCTCCATCAGGAACCACCGCCGACCTCTACACACCACCTCCGCCCATCTCAAAAGAAAGAAAGGGAGGGTGGTGAGAGTGAAGGTAGTCTAGAGGATGAGGGTAGTCGGCGGAGATATAGTCGAAGGTAAAAAAAAGGTCGCAGGAGAGGTGTAGTCGCCACCGGTATGAAGGCGAGAGTTGGGAGGTAGAAGATGGAATGCATATTAATTTATGTTTTAAAAATTAATGACATGTGTGTTAAAAAAATAATGACATGTAATTTAAATTTATATTAAAAAATGACATGTCAGATTTACCGGTTCCACGTCATCATTTATAGGTTATCAGGTAAACAAATTCCTTAAATAAATGAAAAGTTTGGCTCAAACCCTAAAATGAAGGTTTTAAAAGGTGGTTCCCCAAAATAGGAATATGGGCAAAGTTTGTTCCATTTTGATGTAATTTTCCCTAAAAAATAACCAGAAACTATGAGTATTGTTCAACCAAAAAAACCAACTTAATTATTCATACATCCAACCCACCAAATCATGTCATACTAACCCACTAAATAATTGTTCAAGTTAATCCACCAAAAGATATCATACTGAGAAATATGATACCAACCCACATAATAATTGTTCAAGCATTAAAACAACCAAACCAATTGTTCAAACAACCTTACCAATTTTTCTCGACAACCTCACCAATCTTTATCCACAACGTTAGCTATCTTCATCCACAACCTTTATCTACACTATGCTGCTCAAGCGCTCTTCCTTCACCTTCTCTGCATTCTCTTGTATCTCCTTCACTTTATCTTGTGGCAGTTCACCAAATATAGTTGCCTCCTTCATTACCCATTCTTTTCTTTCATTAATATCTGACAAAAGCATTTTTATCACATATTTGTATCGTAGTTTTTTCAACTACGATCTTTGTGCTGTAGACTCCTCATCCAATCCACAATCCCAATTCTTTATTGGTCCTCCCATGAATGTCTCCATGTGTCTCATCATGAAGACAACACAATCTTTGTGGTTCTCTTTTGTTCTCCATTTCATTACTTCTCTTTTGGGAACTATTCGACTAAATTTCTTTAATCTTCCATCTCCAAGTTTTTCCAAGAACTTCATAAACATTTTTTGTTGCATTATATTTACATCATATAAACTATTTAAATTGGCTAATAACTTAATTATTATTAATGTATATGAGATAATATAATATTCTACTTACAACTGTTTTTGGTATAGTGTCGTATTTTGCAGAATCTGGTACATCAGTTGCACTGTTGTCCAGGATGTGTGATGCTTAATTTTTCAGATCAAAACATATTACATAAAAATGATCATGCTTTACAACTGGGAAAAACACCTGCATGAATACATTTATGTAATTTATATATAATATATGAAATAAAAATAATGAAATGATTTTTGTTAATGTATTTGTTTCATACCAATTCAACTTTCTTCAGAGCTTCGAACTCTGCATTCCCCTTCATGTTTTCACAAAAGTTGTTTGTGAAGAGTTTTAAGTTCTTTTCCAAATGAACTTTGCTTGTGAACATTTTGTCTGGCTGTTGAGAAAAAAAAAGAAATGATATATTAATATTATTATTCTTTTTGTAATTTAGTTTAAAATTAGTTTAGTGAACTTACAAGAATTTCTGTTGTGCAGAATAATCTTCTTAGAGAATCCTTGCTCTTCAATAGGGGTGCTCACGGGTTGGGTTGATCGGGTTGAAGGCATTTGAACAACCCAACCCAACCCAATGTTTGCGGTTTGAAAAAATCTCAACCCAACCCAACCCAACCTAAACCAAAGTGCAACCCAACCCAACCCACCCAAACCGTACGTGTTGATCGGGTTGTTTGGTTGGTCAGGTTGATACTTTGGTACATCAAAATATTCTCCTAACTTGTTTTCTTTAGTCTAGTCATAATTTATTTTTCATTATCAACCATTTGATATACAAACTTATTCATACTTCTTAAATCTTAAGTATATCACATTCAATTAATTTTCTCACTTTACACACACACACACACACACACACATATATGTATATCTATCACACATACATATATATATATATATGTGTGTCTGTGTTCACAATTATTGAACATATATACAAAGGAGTTATATAGAGATAGAAAATAGATTAAAGATATACGTATATGAAGATGGTACGTGATAGTGTAATTGTTTAATATACATATTAATAGAGACTCAACAATCATATTAGAATCAAAAAATAAAAGGATATCGGGTTCATCGGGTTGGTTGGGTTCAAATAAAAGTAACCCAATATCAACCCAATAACTACGGTTTGAAGATTTTACAACTCGATTAGTCATCGGGTTGCTTCGGGTTGAGTTATTTCACATTGGGTTGATTCGGTTGGTCAGTTTTTTAAGCACCCCTACTCTTCAATCTTTCTTCATGATTAAGAAGGACCGACCAGCTGTCAATAACATTTGCAATTGGTTCTGATTCAGGGATCAGACTTTCAAACATTACTCTAAAGTTGGTCTGTCCATCCTTTGTTTGAAAGACAACATCCCTGTTAAAAATTCAATTAAACATATAAATATTACAAGAAGAGAGATTACTAGTTATTCATTATGAATATTTAGTTTTATTCATGGTGAATAAAAGATAATAACTCACCATGAATAAAAGATAATAATCCACAATATGAATATTTAGTTTTATTCATAATGAATATTTAGTTTTATTCAGTCTGAATAAAAGATGATAATTCACCATGAATAAAGGATAATGGTCAATTTATTCATATTCTATCAATTAGCATACATATATAACTTATTCATACTGAATAATCAATGTATTCATTATTAACACAGTACATGATCTATCAATTAGCATGCACATCAAACTTATTCATATTGAATATTTAGTTTTATTCAGTCTGAATAATCAATGAATTCATGATTAACACCATACATGATCTATCAATTAGCATGCACATCAAACTTATTCATACTGAATATTTTAGTTTTATTCAGTCTGAATAAAAGATGATAATTAACATTGAATAAAAGATAATAGTTTTATACTTACAATTTGTCTCCCTGAAGTGCAAATATCCAATTGCCAACCTTGTTTTCTGTTGTTGTTGTATTCCTTTTTGGATCCACTTTTCTTTGAAGATAAGGTGATTTTAGTTGATCACCTATCTTTTCTATCCTTTTTTTTTATCTTCCTCATTCAATTCCTTTTGTTTTATTCTTATTACAAGTGACCCTTTCTTGCTTGTAATCTCTTCTTCAACATCCTTTTGATGTTGTTTATGTGGAGTATCTACTTATGATATTCCCAATCTAAAGTGTGGAGTGTCTGAAACTTGTGGTTGATGTTCCTTGTCTTCATTCACCTACTCCTTCATTTTTTATTCCTTTCTCTTCTCATCCTCCTTCTTCTCTGTCTCCTTCTCTCCTTTATTTCCTTCTTCCCTCTCCTGCTTCTTCTCCTCTTCCTTGTTCTCCTATTCTTTTTTCTCTTCTTTTCTATCCTCTACCTGTGTGTCTTCCTTATTCTCTTCCTTGTTCTTCTCCATCCTCTCATCATTCACCATTTGATTTTCAACAACTTGTTCTTGCATCTCTATATCTGCAACAACCTCCTCTATGATTTCCATTGCTTCAATCTCCAATCTCTCTTGAACTTCATTTTGGCTTTCTTCATTTGCATTCTTAAATGCATTATCAATGTCTTCTGATTTTGCCAACTCATTCCAATACCGTGTGTCGGCCGGCCATTCAACAACCTTGTCTATCTTCTCATCATTCACCTTTTTTAATGTTCCCTCTTTAACATCATTCGCTGTAATCAAATCTGTATTCTTTTCTATCTCAACTGCTTGCTCTTCTTCCTCACAAGCTTCATTCTCTTCATTCTCTTTTTCTTCACAATCTTCTTTCTCTTTATTTACTTCTACATTCTCTTTTTCTACTGATACAATATGCTCTTCATTCTTACTCCTTTCCTCTTCATTTTGATCCCTTTCTCTATTCTCTCCATCTCCACCAATCTGATCTCCAATCTCAATATGTTGCTCAACAATCACTTCTGTTTTAATGAAAAATGAATTTTCATAGCTTGACTTCCACTCTGTCAAGGAATTATCTTCTGGATAGATCAATAGTGCTTGCTTTAGGTTGTATTGAAGTTCTGTCTTGTTTGCATACAGTTCTTCTAAACCTTCATCAAACATCTTTAAATAATCATGTTATTTTTTATAGAGATTTCAGTTATCAAACCAAATACTATAATGCAAATGTAAATATATGTTTACCTTAACGGTCTTCCTCTTTGTTGAAGGCACTTCTTTTTCAACATACTTCTCAGCCATTTCTCCTCTTCCAAAACCTCCATTGCTTATTTCCTTTTTCTATCTCATCTTCACTGTTTCTGTATTCAATCCTCTCAGTGCAGGCCTTATCCTCTCATGCTCCAGTCCAGTGTATGTGGTTGAGTCAAGATAATGAAGCTATATTTTGTATAATTAAGATATATATATTAAAAAAACGTTATGATATTCAGAGTGAATATCAAACTATATGCATACTGAATATTGAATGCATATCAAACTTTATTCATACTGTTCATACTAAGACATTCTATATTCTGTATATTCACACTGCATATGTAGCTTTATTCACACTGAACATTGAATGCATATCAAACTTTATTCATACTGAATACTAAAACATTCCATATTCTATATATTCACACTGAATATGTAGCTTTATTCACACTGAATATTGAATGCATATCAAACTTTATTCATACTAAATACTAAAACATTCCATATTCTATATATTAGCATGCATATCAAACTTCATTCATACTGAATATTGAATGCATATCAAACTTTATTCATACTGAATATTGAATTCATGTCAAACTATCAAAGTTATTCACACAGAATAATAAATTCATTCATGTTTAAAACATTCATAATCTATCGATTAGCATGCATATCAAACTTATTCACTCTGAATATTGAATGCATTCATGATTAAAACAATCCTAACTATCATATTAATCATGAATAAAAAGAGATTAAAGTTGACTAGATACCGTCAAAAATGTTATTGGACCTGTGTAAAAGCTTCCATCCGATTCACTTTTCCAGCCAATCTTGCTTTCTTTTGCACGATTAATAATGTACTTGCACCAATTTATGGTTGTTAAATCCAAATTTTTTCCTAGAAGTGAAAGAATTGCAAGATTGAATGTCCCCATCTTCATGGATACTGCCATTGTATTCACAACCAAAATCATGAAATTTATCTTGAAGTTCCAGTCTTCACTATCTGAATCAATTATCTTATGCACAATATTCGTCGGTCTAATCAGAGGTTTATCAAACTGTCCTCTCCAATCCTTTAATATCTCATCCCACTCAATGTTTGTCTTAATTTCATCAATATCTACCCCTTCATCTTTGAGTCCTAGAATCTGATTCACTAACTCTTCTGTCACCTGAATGGACCCTTTTCTTGTTCTTATGACCATGTGTACTGGATCAAAATTGTCCACGATGTAATGTCCCAACTTTGTTGGGATTGAGTCAATCTTCATTTCTAATAAACTTTCAAGCCCCATCTTCTTGATGCAGTTTATTTGGGGCATTCTTATCCTTCCAATCACCATCATGAGATTCTTTGGTGTAGTTCTAATTGAAAGAGCTCTATATTATATTTTCTTTTTTCCCTTTTCTTCTGTTTTATGCTCTTCTTCAACTCTTCTCTTTTTCTTTTTGTTCTCTTCTCCATCCTTTTTGTTTTTCTTCTTGCTGCTAGTGGCTTCATCTTTTTCCTTCTTACTTCTCTTTTCATCTATATTCTTCTTGCTGCTCTCTTCATCTTTCTTCTTGTTTTTGCTCTCTCCTTCTTTCTTCTTCTTTTTGCTCTTTTCTTCATTCTTTTTGTTGCTCTCTCCATCTTTCTTCTTTTTTCTGCTCTCTTCCTCTTTCTTCTTCTTGCTAGTCTCTTCATCTTTCTTCTTCTTGTTCTCTTCATCTTTGTTCTTCTTGTTGCTCTCTCCATCTTTCTTCTTTTTTCTCTCTTCATCTTTCTTCTTCTTGCTTCTTTCTCCATCTTTCGTCTTCTTTTTGCTCTCTTCATTCTGTTTTTTGTCTTCTTTCATTCTCTTTTTTGATGAAGATTGTTCATCTTCATTCTTTCTTTTTGTTCCTATTGTATTTAAATTCAAACAGTTAATAAATATAAGATTTATTCATTATGAATAACATGTTTAGTTCAAATTTTTGAAGTGATATTCCTACCGAATATATGCCTTTATTCAAACTGAATAAAGCTACATATTCAGTGTGAATATAACACCTCCAGAACATGAGACCAATTTTTTTAGCAGCAATAAACAGTCACATTTCATCTATTTTATTCACTATGAATAACATGTTTAGTTCAAAATTTTGAAGTGATATTCCTACGAACATATGCCTTTATTCAAACATAATAAAGCTACATATTCAGTTTGAATATAACACCTCCAGAACATGAGACCAATTTTTTTAGCAGCAATAAACAGTCACATTTCATCTGTTTTATTCAATTTGAATAACACGTTTAGTTCAAATTTTTGAAGTGATATTCCTACCGAATATATGCCTTTATTCAAACTGAATAAAGTTACATATTTAGTATGAATATAACACCTCCAGAGCATGGGACCAATTTTTTTAGCAGCAATAAACAGTCACATTTCATCTGTTTTAATCAATGTGAATAACACGTTTAGTTCAAAATTTTGAAGTGATATTTCTACCGAATATATACCTTTATTTAAACTGAATAAAGCTACATATTCAGTATGAATATAACACCTCCAGAGCATGAGACCAATTTTTTTAGTAGCAATAAGCAGTCACATTTCATTTGTTTTATTCAATGTGAATAACAAGTTTAGTTCAAATTTTTGAAGTGATATTCCTACGGAATATATGCCTTTATTCAAAATTAATAAAGCTACATATTCAGTGTGAATATAACACCTCCATAGTATGAGACCAAATTTTTAGCAACAATAAACAATTACATTTCATCTGATTTATTAAATGTGAATAAATTAGATCTAACAAAATATTTTTGGTTTTTAAGTGATATTCCTACCGAATATATACCATTATTCAGTTTGTAACAAGATCTAACAAAATATTTCATGTTTTTAGTAAAATTTATCGAATAACGTTTCTAATAATCATTTTTTCAGATAATAACTCTTCATTTCAAGCATTTATTCATGAAATGTAACAATAACTAAAAATGTATCTTCATATAAACAAAATCTCATAAACAAATGTCTACTTTACTAGTAAAATATATTGTGTTCATTTTTTCCGTTTCAGGGTTTTCGAATGAGATTTTATTTTTATTATTGCTTCTCTTTCAACTTTATCTATTAATTGTTAATCATTAAATAATTAATACAAACTCTAACTATTCAGAATATTCAGATTTCTAGATTTTAGAAGTTACCTCTTGTAAACAGCTGTGCAATTGGAATGTTATCTCGCTGTTCTTCACTTGAATCACTCATATTTCTTCATTTTTTCAGTGAAATTCTTCGTTGATGATCTTCGACAATGGCGGTTTTAGTGAGAGGATTAATGAGAGAGTTAGTGAGATAATTTTAATCGATAATGCCAGTTTTTAGTGAGAGAGAGTTTCTGAATAGCCGTATTTGCAGTCTATGCATTATGATTATGGTCTAAGTTCTTTTTTGAACCGTTGAATTTTTACAAAATTACCCCTACGCGCTAAATATTCAGTAAGTCATGGACAAAGTTTTCAACTAATTTACAAAATTGTTACCGCGTTTTTGAACCTTTGATCTATTCACCTTTTTTTTTATCGACGGTCCAGACTTGTCCTCATGTGCACAATGAAATATGGGTTTTTATTTGAACCCACCCTATATATATGGCTTAATCATTTGAGAACCCTAAAATTTAGGAGATCCATCCTAAACCACATATTTAAAATAATTGATGAGATAGTTAATCCATTTTTATAGGAAAATTTTAAATTCCAAATATATATGTATATATATATATCTCCTGTAACGTACACACACTCACAATTAAATATGGACACAAGGTGAACACATTGTCAACATAAAGAAAACAACCTTAAGAAATTTCATACTAGAGTGTTCACAATGTCTTTACATATTGTAAGTTTAGATTTAGTTTTATTGCTTTAGTTGATATTCACAAGCTTTACAAAATCTCGTAGATCTAGAGTAGGTTCACAATGTGTTAACAAATTATATTAAAGAGTAAACTCCAATTTTAGTCCCTGACGTTTATTGATTTCTTTGAAAGAGGTCCCTATGGTTTCATAATTCAAGTTTACATCCCCAGGGTTTGGATTTTGCTCTAGAAATGGTCCCTGACCCCTAACGACGTCAAAATGGTCCGTTAGTGCCAGGGGTATTTTCGTCCAACCATGTTTTTGTCCCCTTTTTGCAATTCTCTTTTTGTTTCCCTTAATTTTACAAAAACATAAAAACTTCAAGGACCTGTTATGCATTAATATCTAATATATATATATATATACAAACATACACACACACATATATATATATATATACACCCCACAGACCTGCAATCGACCTCTAATTTCCACTCTTTTCTTCCACCGGAACACCACCAATAACCTGTATCTGGACTTGAACCTGCTGGCAGAAGAGGGTGGTCTTCAAGCCGTTTGACTTCGATGCAGTTGAAGCTCGATGGTAACGGTGGTGTGGTTCACCGGACTTCGTGAATGGCGGTGGTGTTCCCTGTGTTTTAAACTCACACAGGTCATATATGTACATATATACATGTGTGTGTATATATATGTATATATATTAGTTAACCAAATCACAGGACTAAATCACATGGGACTTCACCAACTAAAATCCACTGTCATTCTTGAGAAGAAATCAAGAAATCCAGCAAACTACACGGCTAAACGTAAATCGAATTGTGGTGTTGTGCGTGTATCGTATGGATAAGAAGAGGGGAATCGCTGGTTCTGGTAGGTTGGAAACGATGGGGAACCAACGATTGAAAACAGATCCATACGCATCGATTGCATTCAATGATTCAATAATTCAAAAATTGAACGAAACTAAAATGAAAAATTAACAGTGTGTTTGTGTCTGTGTGTATATATATATCGTCTCTTTCGTCTACTGCTTCAGACTTCATGATAAAAATCAACGATTTTATAATCATATTCTAATTCTTCAGACATAATCGATCGTTTTCTGCAACTGGAGAGTGAAAATTGAAGATCTGAGATGGTGAATTTGGGTCGTCGTGTTTAGCGATTTCGGAGAAAATAACTCGAAAAAACTGGTGGGTGTATTGGTAATTTTTTTTCAACTCTTCGATTGGAATTGAAGGGTTGCGAAGAAGAAACTTTTCTCCAAACGATTGATTCCACCAGGTTAGAATTTCTGTAAATTTCTGCTATGAATTTGGGACTCTAAACGATTGTTTGGTACGGTGTAGATGGATGCGACGGTGTAGGAGACGGCGGCGGTGGAGAGGAGACAGAAGACGATGATGGTGATGATGGAGATGGTTTTTAAGAGCAAGTAGTAGAGCCAATCAAGGGAGGTGGCGTGGTCGTAGAAGAAGGGTCGGTAACCCTCGAGTGCACCGGTGAGCAATTGGAATGGATCTCGTTCTATTTTGTGGAAGTATCGTTTGGAGATCTCCATGTAAGCGATGAAGATGATTGAGAAGGGGAGGGGTGGTGCCAGAGAAAAGGAGGGGAGGGTGGTGCCGGAGATATAGTCGTCATCGTCCCTGTAATATATACATATATATATATATATATATGTGTGTGTGTGTATATATATATATGAGTTAATTTGTTGTTGTCTCAACAAGTTTACATACTTTGAGCCTACATTGAAAAGCAATCATCGGTGCTTAATTCTTTCATACATATGCACAAGCACACAAATTTTTTTTTTCTATCAGAACGTTCATAGATAACCATGTGTTATTCGATGATTGAATGGAAGTCCTGGGGAGCCAACATCAAAACCAATTCCTTATATAGTAACTTTGTGTTGCTTAGTGACTGTGTGTTACTGACAGTCATTCCAAACTGAGTCATTTGTTGATTCAGGGTTACCACTTTTTACTTATTTGAATCTGCAAAGATTGAAATAATCGCTCTCTCTATCTGGAGAGACTGCTCTTATTTCCACACGGGGATCTATATATGAAGATTGTGCTTAACTGTTGATTTGGGGGAGACAATTCCTAGTTCGTTTTGAAATGTTTTGATGATGCTAATTCTCACCACTCATCAAAAAGGGGGAGAATACACAAAGGAGAAGAATACAAGAATTTTTGAACTGAAAACTGCTGAAGAATTCAAAGATATCAAAGTGTCTGAACTTATCGACTGAAGATGATCGTCAGAAAGACACTTCATTTAAAGAAAGAGGAAGATGAAGACTGTGTAAAGCTACAACCTTTGAAGCTATTAACATCATATCAGATACAATTTTCAAGAGAAGTGAAGACCCGAAGATAATTGAATTTTTTTTTTAATCTTGAATCCAAAGGGGGAGATTGTTGGATCAATAATTGTATTCAAGATTAAATTGAATAAGGGTTCTAGTTTGTAATAGTGTTTAATACCTTAGAGGGTATTTTAGCTAATAGTTAATACTAATTAGGTCATGGTGACCTAAGTATAAATAGTTTTATTTTCTAGTTTTAGGAAAACAATAATGTGAATAGAGAATAGAGGAGCCGTATTTTCTCTGTATTCTACACACGAGGTATCTGTATACACCAAGAACACACACACACGTTTTTATTTGATTAATCAAGAGATCTATGGTATGTTATTTTGATTTATTTATCTCTTGTTATTATTGTGTAGTGATTGTTTATCAACTATAATCTGGGTTTAACACTGTGTCTACTGTTTGTTGTTCTCAAAACAGATCCATCATCCATTGCTGGTTTGGTGAAGCACCATATTCTTTAATTAACAATAGGATACCTAGCATCAAACATTTTCACATCTTTGGATGCTGGTGTTTTATGCTAAACGATAAGAAAAACTTGAACAAGTTCAGTCCCAAGGCTGACGAAGGCATTTTCATTGGCTACTCTTAGACATCTACGACATACAAAGTCTAGTAGAAGAATTCAAAGATTGTGGATGAGAGCGTCAACGTTACATTTGATGAAGAGTTGGCTTCTGAGCATATCAGTTCAGAACCCGTTATAACCGGAGTTTTAGCTTCTGTACAAATCAGTCCATAATCTGTTTCTATTGTTACTAATTTTGATAAAGCTTCTACATCTACATTACATTTAATAGAATTAGATTTACTTTTTGATCATTTTTACGATGAGTTTCTAGGATCTAAAGTGACTAAACCTGTTGTGATTGACAGATCCGAAGACTTACGTGCAAATCAACCAATCACATCAGATGTCTCAACTGAATCAAATTCCCCGATTCAAAATGAAACTCAAGTTCAAACACCTACTCAATCAGTTGAAGCTGCACATGATACTGAATAGCCAAAAGTTGCACATTCAGTTGGATGCATTGTCATGCCCACTCAACAGATATCAAATGTCCAACCAACTGAGACTTATGCACCAGTTACTTCAACTGCACCCCAACAAGAAGAAGATACTGGATATTTAGATGATCAACATGATCAATCTACATCTAATCCACTCCCTTACTTAAACAAGTGGACCAAAGAGCACCCGGTTCATCAAATTATTGGAGATCCATCAAAACCGGTGCAAACTAGGTCTGTAACAGCAAATGAATGCATGTTTGATTCATTTCTTAGTAAGATAGAACCAACAAAAGTTTTAGAATCTCTTCGTGATTCAGATTGTATTACATCCATGCAAGAAGAGCTCAATAAATTTGATGCGCTTAAAGTTTGGTGACTCATGCCCCGACCTGAAGGATGTTAGAGACCTAGTCTTCGACGTGGAATCTGAATTGATCAAGGTTGGCTTGTACTTTCTTCTGACTCATAATGCAGAACTTGGATGAACAAGTAAGCATGCAACTCATAATCCCTTGTTTGAAATTTTCTAATTCAGCCCTGGTTACTAGATCATCTGCGATTCTTCTCAGCGGAGGAGGAACCTCTGGAGCCAGAGCAGAGGCAGGGAGAGATTCTGCAATGGTCTTCTTCATGAGTTCAGTGAGTGACTCCATCTGTGCTGAAGATAGGGATGCTGGGGTTGCTCAAGACTGTTTGAGACTGCTAAGCTCTGTTTTGAATCCTTGGAGCTCTGTTTGAACTACCTATGAACTGGACTTGGTCCGAGCTTCCAAGTCTTAAAGCTTTGTAGAGGAGGCAGAGACAATGTCTTTGAGGCCCTGAACTGTATGTTGGATGTCAGAGAGAGGTTGCAGAAGTCGCCTTATTCTGAAGGTGTGTGACCTGATCCTTGAGAGTCTGCACCTCTTCTGAAACATGTTCTGATTGCTTTTATAATTGTTTTTCAAGCTCTTGAATCCTTTTTGTAGACTTAGAGAGCTGGGTCTTCAATGTTGATACCTCTGCCTTCAGGATTCTGTTTTCAGAGATAATAGCAGAGGGCTCTGATGGTTCTGCATTGGTAAAATTAGACTCATTGAAGGAGTTTTTTTATCTCTTCACAAAAACTTGCGAACTTTGTCTTTGTGAGACATTGAAGGAGGACAGAGAGGGGTAACTTGGCAACAACACATGTTGCCAATTTATTCTCGAGTTCTGAGGAGCCTTCATTCAGAGAATGCTTGATGCACATTAGAGGAATCTCTGAGTCTTCTGTCCTCTTCCATTTCATCCTCCTCAGGTTCAGATAAATGGAAGTAGATATGGGAGTTGACTCTGTGATCTAGACAGGTCAATCTTTGTGCTTATAGGGTTTCCCATTTTCCCTGAGTTAGACAATCGCTACATGACAAATGGAAGTTTCCCAAGGATCTAGGGATTTCAGAGGTGGAGGGATGAGCCACAAAGGCATCATCTTGGATGGTAGAATCTGACGTCTTCCGGGGCGAGAGAGAACTTATGTTTTTGATGGCTAAGTCCTTTTGGGAGGACTTATCCAGACTGGAGGCTTTCCCTGGCTTGTGTACTTCAGAAGTGAAAAGTGGTACCTCTGAAGTGGCTTGTTGGTAAGGGTTTGACGTATGCACCTCTGCTTCAATAACCTTAGTGTATGGATCACACTGGCTAGACGATGTGGTTGCACTGGGAGTGGGGGATGGAGTCCTAAAATATATGTGCCTCTGTGGAGCATCTTTTTCTATCCTCTTAGAGCTCTCGACTTCTAGTTGGGTAGAATGCTTTGGAATCTCATAGTCCATAGGGGACTCTCTCCTCTCAAAATCCTTAGAGCTAGACTCTGATTCAGATTCAGTCTCACTCTCTTTAGATCTAGAAGAGCTACTCTATTCAGTAGCTTCTGAAGGTTTCTCCTTTACTCCCTCATTGATAGTCTCCTCAGATGCACTATTAGATAGCTCAACAACGGTTTCTCTAAGAGGGATACTCTGAACTCCAGGGCCCTCTGGTCCTACTGAAGTAGAGTCTTCTGATTCCTCATAGAAAGGGTTTGGACCTATGTGTGTTGGGGTTCCTAGAATTGGTTCTAGTTCTTGGGAAACACGGAGGTAAGAAGCTAGGGCTAGAGATGAAGAGTTTACCTGTTGCAGCATCGTCTGTGGCACCCTTCTGGTAGATTAATGGGCTTGAAAATATTCATTATGTAGAAGGGGGTTTTTGATTAACCATCATAGGTGAGGATGTGAAGTCGATCAATGGCAGCTTTGATGATGAGTGCAAGGAATCTTGGGAAGCAATGGAGGGTGTGGTGGAAGGGTTGTTCTGCTCTGGATCTTTGGACAAACACTTTTTTTTCTTCTCAATGGCAATGAAAAATTGGTCATAAAGGATTTATGTCATATATATGTTTCGGTTAAAGAATAGTCCATACATGATAGTCAAAAGTTCAGGAGTGGTCTGATCCATGCTTCCCAGTTAGCTGGTTAGGGTTTTATTTAGGACAGAAAACATGAAATTCCAGATTGGGGGTAAATGTTGTCTTTTGAATTTACTTAATCTTGTAATTTCAGTGTTATATCCTAAAAAGTTCAAAAACTTAATTAGGATTTCAGATGAGGGTCTTTGTTCGAAGTAAGGAATTTCCAGTTCATCTTCCTTGAGCAGGTAAATCACGTTGCGAAGAACATCAGGGGTTAGGAGTATTTGGTATTTTACGGCTTCAGATACTTCAAACTCACCTAGGATTCCTTCGCGATCTTCGCTGTAGTAGGTGGAAGAGAACCATTCTTGGACGAAGGAGAGTGGAACTTCGTTGGTTGATGCAGTGAGTGGATATGTGAGTTCGCAGTTTGCTTGGAACTCACATATAATGTGATAGATAGCTTGAAATTTTGGTGAATCTAGTCTCACCATGAGGTTGTGGTCCTTGATGGGGAATCTGAAGATTCGAGATGGTTCTCCAGTCGTTGGGATGAGTTTGCACCACTCAGATGAGTTTGTAGGTTGAGCCATGGTGACTTTCAAGAGAGAACTTTTTGTGAAGAAGTTGAAGTTTTGAGAGGGAAAAAATACTCGAGAATACTTGTGTGTGTAAGAAATGAGAGTTAGGATATAAAATTGATTTTATACCCCGATTTGGAAAAATATCACCCGAGTGTAAAAAGATGAAACGATGATGATTTGACCGTTTGGGGTTAGACCGTCCGACCTTACTCCCATCCTTATGATGACACGTGTTCTAGGAAACCGTAGCACTCAAGGACTTAGTTGCCACAAATCGGAGGGAGTGAGTGACAGTGTGGTAAATATTTAAATGGATAAATATTACCATTCATGCTGACTGTACAAACCTTTCATCTTTTTTCTATTTTTTAAAGAATGAATATTTAATTCAAGAGTAATTTAAATATCACAAGTATTTAAGATTTCATAGATTCTGAATTTCTATGAACAAATGATATAAGATATTGCTCTGAATAGAATATAATTGTGTATGTAAAAGTCTTCTTCTAAACATGCAATGATCCTCCTCTTTGAAAGATGTTATGATTCAGAGTGTTAGTGTATAAATGTATCCAAGATTTAAGTGTGAAAAGTTAAAGTCATGCAAAGTCAAGTCTTGTAAAGTCAAATCTTTTATAAATAGCATTTAGTGTAAGTGTTTACAGCTGAGTGAGAGGTTGCAAGGCATATGAGAGTTGTAGTTGTCTAAGTGTTCTTTGTAATCATAAGACTTGAAGTGTAATACGAATATTGAGTTTTTCTCTCTCTACTCTCTCTCTAGATCATACACATAATTGTCAAATCTTGATGTAATTGATTGAATTTTGGACTTACAGTTGGTATCAAAGCTAGACAAAATCATTCAGATGATTTGAAAAAACTTTGATTTGATCAATTTATTGATTTCAAGAAAAACTCGCACGTATTTTCTGTTTAATTCACTGTTGCATTAAATTTTTCATGAAAAATCGATTTTAATCAAAGAAAATGATTCAATAATGTTCGATTTGTGTTTTAGGAATTTTCTTGTTTAGGTTCATTCACGAAATTCGTACCAAATCGAATTCAATTTTGAATTTTTGTGAGTTTTCAGTTTGAAAATGTCGTATACTGTTCTTGATCGATTCACTGATTTGTTGTTGTTTTCATCAAAATTATGTGATAGAAATGTGTTCAAATTGATATTTCGATCATCATTGTGCATTTTCAAGTCTAAATTGCAGGTATTAAAGATTTTTGATCGAATCCGTGTTCAAGACTCAAGAACACGCTAGATTCAGAAAACGCGCAAGATTCAAAGTGAAGAACACGCACGTCGAAGAACGCGCAAGAAAGGAAGAGTGCGCACAATGAAGACATTTTATGTTTCCTTGTTTTCTGCGAGTTCGTGATCAAAACATGCAAAGAGTGTTCCGCGAGAAGTGGAAACGCGCACAAAGCAGATTGCGAGTTTTGTCGAAGAATTGCTTTGATCTGCGAGTTCTTAATTGTCAAAAAAATTTCAAAGTGTAGAACGCACGAACTTATCTGCGAGAAGCTAAAAAACTCGCACATCCCCTCTAGCATGAACCTCAAACGCGCATCCTTTGATTTGCGCGAACCAACTATGAGCATAAGCCTGCTTGCGAGAAGCATTGCTACAGTAACTTGCGAGTTCATTCGATTTGCACGAAATGGATATTTTGCTATAGTGGTTTGCGAGTTTAATACTTAGAAAGTTTTTCAAATTTTTTTAAGTTTTTCAAGTTTGATTTTCAAGTCAAAATTTTATCTGAATATTTTGGACGATCATTTCAAGCATACCATTCAAGATGTCAGATTTTTTTTTTCTGATAGTAATCAAATTTTTTTTGATTTTCGTTAACGATCATTTTGCAGTAAATTTTTTTTAGATATCAAGATGTTTAAAGGTGCACTATCAGGGAGAGACGTTGCTATACTGTACATGGCTGATATACCTATTATAGAAGCTGAACGAGATAAAATGAAAATTCAAAATTCAGATCTTCTAAATCAAATTCAGGAGTTTAAAGCAAAATTGTTAAATTCTGATAAAACTTCTGCATGTGCTAAATGTATTTCTAATTCTAAATATGATTTTTCAGGTATCATCGAGGCAAGAGTGAAAGAAATCAAATTAAAAGAAAGAAAAATATCCAATCTTCAAATCAAGCTGAAGACAACTGAACAACAAACATTAGAGTTGAAGGCTGAATCAGTTGATCTGCACATCAAGTTTAAAGCTTTTGAAGAACAAATATCTGCATTAGAAGCTAAAAACGCTGATCTGATGAAAAGCCTCCAAGCAGATAAAGACAAAGCAAAAGCAAATATGGAGAATGCTTCTACTCAAAAGCTTTCTGACTTTTCAAAGAGGGTTTCTCAAGAGAAAAACGATTTGGAGCTAAGATGTATAAAACTCTTAAAGCAAGTATCCGAATTTGAAAAGATTATTATAACTGAAAGGGATACATTTGCAAAAGAGAGAGAAGTTCTTGAAAACAAAAATCTTGAACTTCCCAAGCAAAATTCTACATTACAAGACTTACTTGAAAAAGAAAGAAAATATTTCCAAGAAAAGAAGAAGTATTTTGATGTAGAAAAGAAAAATTTTGAAAAGAAAAATGCTGGGATTTTCAAAGAAATTTCTGAGAAAAACAAGAACTTGGAAAAAGATTTTGAGCAAGAACGTCTAATCTTTGAATTTGAAATATCTAAGCTCTCATCCAAGATATATGTTCTAACAATAGACATTAAAAAAGAACAGGTGGCAAAATCTAATTTGAAAAAGAAGTTTGACACACTTTCTGATGAAAGAAACATTTTGGTCAAAAAGATAAAGGACATGGAAGCTGCAAATGTTGAATTGTCAGAAAAAGTTTATGCTGATGTGATTAGTCAATCACCTTTTGATAATTCAACAGAACCAGTTTGTTCTTTTAAAACTGCTACAAGTTCAATTCATGACAATGTTTCAAAAAGGACAAGTGTCAAATCTAACATTGTCAAATCAAATCAGATTCATCCATCTAATTTGTTTTATGACAAATCTGTTGATAGTCCAACGATCTTTTATATTAAATCTATTGAGAAGAATATTTCTAAGAAAGGAAAGATGGTCTGGAGAGTGAAAGGTTCTCCTAATGACAAGAAGGACAAATCATCAGCATCCACATCTAAAGCCAAGAAGAACGGTGCTCCTAAAAGTAAATCTTTTGGTAAACCTGATATGTTTTATTCTATTAATCATTTGATCAGGATTGCTCAAAAGAAAATTTGTTGCTCTTACTGTGGAGAGAATGATTTTGTTCAAAGAGAATCTGCTCATAACTGGTACGGAACATACAGGATTTATTCTCAGAAAAGTATACATAAAAGTGTTAAATCTAATGAGAAGTGGATTCCTAAATCTAACCTACCAGGACCCAAATACCAGTGGGTACCAAAACCTATCAAAACTGTTTTGCAGGTACCACAGGTTTAGGGGAGTAAATTGTTGACTTCTAGACAAAATAGTCAAAGAATTTTGTCTCTTGAATATTTCAGTTCAAGACCCGTTTTTAAATGTTAAAGAGTATGGTTTCTGATTACAACAGATCAGGACCCGTTCTTAAATGTTAAAGGACTATGACTTCTAAACACACCAGTTTAGGACTCGATCTTCAATGTTAAAGTATAAGGATATCATGCAAATATCCAGGGGAAGCTTATCAGAATATATAGTTCATTTTATCATGATTTGAGGGGAGCTCATTTCTATGTATCTTCTGCTCAATATCTCTAACTATTTGAAAGATGAACAACTTTCAAGCATGAAAAATATTTTTCTAAATGTTCAAACCACTTCTGGGTCTCAAAAGATTTCATGAATTTGGAAGTGTGATTTTAAATGTTTTTCATAATTGAGCTTTAACATATAACTAACTGTGTGTTTCCAAAGATCAATACTTGTGTATTATCTCATCTATATATTGCCAAGTATTCATACACACCGATTCAGTACTTCATATTCATTTTGTTATTACCATGTCTCATAAATAAACAATTTTTCGATGGTAATACTCTCGTTTGTAATTCAATGTTGTTGAGCATCAATGATCATTTCAATCTTTGTACGTTCATTGTAATATTGTTTATATTCGTTCATATAAACAAACTATCAAGTTCTTTGATACCCTAACCTTTCACGTTCATATTTCGTGATATTTGATCTGATTCATACATTGTCAAATTCTCAAAACAATTCTTTTGATTTCATTTCATTCATTCAATATTCTTGTTTTGAGAGATCTTCAAAGTACAAATGCTCAAATTATCATTTCTATTCTTGATGAGCATACATTTTTGACAATGATATCATATTTGTACTTAAAGGTTCAAGTTAAATTGTTGAGCAACTATTCTTTTTAGAACTTACATGGGATCAGTGTGAGAGCTTAAAAGAACTTCCATGGTCTTAAGTCAGATTTTATAGTAATCATTGTATTTATAGGCTTGGTCTAATACTGTGTTTAGAGGCTTATTCAGTATTGTATTAGCCAAGGGTATTTAAGTCCCTTGTGGCTTTGTGTTGTGTAAGGAACCTAACGGATACTCAATACAGATTCTACTTTGTGCTTTCAATCTCTCTCTCTCTACTTTCTCTCTCTAAAGATTTAGTGATTTTGGGATTATCAATTGGTATCAGAGGAGTTCTAAATCTGAGAGAATTGAGAGAAATGTTTTTCGAATTCTGAATTTGTGGTTTAATCAGAAAATTTGATCGATTTTCTTGATTTTTTCAAGAAAATCTAATTTTTTGATTTTTCATCAAATTCAGACTGGTTTCTGATCGAATTTTCTTGAAAATTGGTTCGTTGGATTCGGTTTTGATTGTAAAACATATTTGATTCACATCATTTTGCAAGAAAATCAATGTTTGATCTTCAATTTTGAAAATTTTCGAGTTTTTGCGTACTGTGTGATTTCAAGATTTTGTTGTTTTTGATCGATTTGTTTGCTTGAAAGTGGTTAAACTTCAGTTTTCGAACTTATCTGTGTGAGAGATTTTCTTTAAAATTAGTTTTGTAGTCGAATTTAGAAGATTTCTGAGTTTGTTCATCGTTTTGCACGAGTTCTTCAAGTTTTGCGGGAGTTCATCCATACTTTGCGCGAATTCATTAAGTATTTAAGGAATTCAGTCGCTGGAGATAAAGTCAAATTTTCGCCAGTAACTAGTCACGCAAATCAGTTTTGCGTCACCTTCTTATTACGCAAAGAGTGGTTCTCGTTAACAATAATTCGCGCAAATAATAGTTTGTGTCACCAAAGCTTCACGCAAACCAAGTTTGCATCATCGTTGTCTAGCGCAAATCTCTTTTGCGCCATCTTCTTTTCACGCAAATCAGTTTTGCGCCACTAACTTGTCAAGCAAAGAAAGTTCTTGTCAACATCATCTCACGCAAAGTCTATTTTGTGTCATCAGCACATCACGCAAATCTAAGTTTGCGTCAGCTTCTTCTCACGCAAAAGAAAGTTTGCACCATCCACTGTTAGCGCAAATCTAAAGTTTGCGCCAGATCCTCTGCTTTCAAGACTTAGCATTTTTCTAAATTTTTACATCTACGGATTCTGAAAAGTTTGCGTTTCAAGCTCAGTTCTACAAGAGTGATCTCATGATGTCATTGGGCACAGAAACTCGTCCTCCTGTTCTAGTTGATGAAAATGAGTTTACTCAGAGGCAAGATCGGTTTCTGATATCATCGAGCGTCAAAAGAATGTAGATGACATGATGAAGATTTTATCTGAAGGATCTTTTGAACAACCCACTTTGGCTAATAGATTATCAAAGCCTACCAAAGAGTATACACCCGATGAGTTGGTGCAATACAAAGTCGATCGTGATGTAAAGGCTAATCTGATGCTAGCTTTGTCAAATTCTATCTACAACAGGATTGATTGCTTCAAAAACAATCCTCAACTAATGTGGGCACAACTAGAGAAGATTATGCTTGGGTCTTCAGTTGCAACTCAACTTCGGCATACACGCTACATGAACAACTTTGAAGAATTTAAAGCCAAAGATGGGGAGTTACTGAAAAGTACTTATGACAGATTCTGTGCAGTGATAAATGATCTGAGAAAGATAAAATTGGAAAAGACTGAGCTGGAGACAAATCTGAAGTTCCTCAATGCTTTGCAACCAGAATGGAATAAATCTTGCCATCGCTTGAGGAATGATGTTCGGATATATTCTATGCAAATCCAAGAGATGTACGAAATTGTGCTGACAGATGAGTGCATAGTCATAGAGAAGAAAGCCAAACTTGACAAGAAAAACAAGAAGACAGTGGACACAGTTGCACTTCTCACAAGCAAACTGTCTGAACAAGCATTATCCGAAAATGCTTATGATGGTGCAACTGATGACGATGGCGAAGCTCTTCAGAAAGCTATGATCCTTCTCTCTCAACACTATCAGAAGAAGTTCCAACCTCGTTCGAGTTCAAATACTATTCGCTTCACTTCTGGGTCCAAGAATGTTCACGTGCCCGAGGCTAAGAAACATGATGCATGCTTCAACTGTGGAAAGTCGGGTCACATTGCTAAAGAGTGTCAAGTGAAGAAGGTTCGGGATTCGACATATTATCGGAAGAAATTGGAACTGGCCGAAAAGAGAGAGAATGGAACCGTTCTACTTGCTGAAGAAGAATTTTGGCTGAATCACTTCGATGATGAAGCTGATAATGTGGAGACCGCTCATATGTGTTTCATCGGAGATGATCAGAGTGATGCTGATGATGAAGATTCCACTAATGAAGATGAGGTAATTTATGAGTTTGATTTCAATTTTATTTCTTCTCAAATGAACATTATTATTTATGCTTTACATGATTTACGCTCGAAGTTATTATCTGAAAAGAATTTAAATTTAGAAAAGTCAAATTTGATTGATCAATTACAAATTTCTTTGAAAGATGAAAAATCTATTTTGGCTCATACAAAGACATCTTTCAAAAGAAATTAGATGATTTAGAAAAATCAAATATGACTTATCTTGATTCTTTGACTGAAATGACCAAATTAAAAGATAATTTGTTGGGAACTGAAGAAAAACTCAAGTATGGTTAATGCTGCTGGTTCAGAGTTAATACTGCTGCTTTAGAACATCTCTTTGATTTCTTTTGATGCTCTTAGTTCCAGCAAATCTTTTCTCTAGAGCATTCCAGAGAATCTGAGCATCAGTGCAGTTGCAAAATTGATGCTGATATTCATTGGGAATGGCCAAGAGCAGAGTGCTCAAGGCCTTCATCTCTGTCTGTCTGATCTTCCTCTCACCATCTGTCTTTGGTGGAGGTCTTTTCCCATATGGTCCTATCCTTCCAGCTTCAGAAGGACCATTCTCAATGATATCCCACATTGAGTAGTCAGTGAGAAGAATATATTGTCTGATTCTGATCTTCCACATGTCAAACTCACTTGGTTTGAGCATTGGAACCTTAGAAACCAAAGTACTGCTTGATTCTGTAAGATTTTCCATGATGAATAACTGTTTCTGAGAGAGTTAGGCTCTGATACCACTTGTCAGGATCGAATTCTCAACAAGAATTAATTCTCAGAAACAATATCAAAGAAGTTTGAGGATTTAATGCATCAAAGGTTCAAAATGAGTTCCATGGGGGAACTTACTTTCTTCCTTGGACTCCAAGTTCAACAGAAGTCAGATGGCATTTTCATCTGTCAATCCAAGTATGTGCAGGATATTCTAACCAAGTTTGGTTTCTCAGAATCAAAACCTGCCAGCACACCTATGGAAACACACAAGCAGATCACAACAGATCTTGAGGGAGAGGATATGGATGTGCATCATTATAGATCCATGATTGGCTCTCTCATGTATCTCACAGCATCAAGGCCAGATATAATGTTTCCAGTCTGTGTATGTGCAAGATTCTAAGTTAGGCCAAAGCAATCTCACTTTCAAGCTGTTAAGAGGATATTCAGATATCTCAAAGGGCAACCCAGATTGGGACTTTGGTATCCTCATGACTCACCCTTTGACCTAATAGCATACTCAGACAGTGATCTAGGTGGGGCAAACTTGGACAGAAAATCTACTTCTGGAGGATGTCAGTTTTTGGGTGCTAGACTAGTCTCATGGCAGTGCAAGAAACAAAGAATGAGTCTATGACTCAAACTTTTGATAGGTTCAATAAACTCATAGGTGAACTGGCTACTGTAGGGGTGAAGATGGAACAAGATGATATCAACAGAAAGTTCCTCAGATCTCTTGGGGATGAATGGACTATGTACACTGTCTCATATAGACAGAGTGACAATCTGGAAGAGAAAGAACTTGATGATCTATACAATGATCTAAGAGTTTTTGAAACTGAGGTAGAAACCAAGAAGAAGCCCTCTGGTTATATTCACAATGCTGCACTTCTTTCAGCATCCACTGATACTACTGCCAACCCTGAAGCAGTTAGTACTGCCAGTGGAGTAAGTTCAGAAAAAGGCACTGAAACTATCTTTGAAGCCTTTTTGTCCAGTCATAGCAGCAATTCTCTGATTAATGATGATCTTGATCAAATTCACCCTGATGATCTGGAGGAGATGGATATTAAATGGCAGATGGCCATGTTATCCATGAGGGTGAAAAAGTTCATTAAAAGAACTGGAAGAAATAACTTCTCTCAAAGAAGAGAATATGGAGCTGGTTTTGACAAAACCAAGGTGGAATGTTCTAAGTGTCACAAGAAAGGACACTTTGCTAGAGAATGCAGGAGTGTTGTTCCAAACAACAACCATCAACAAGCTCAGAATGGAGGATACAATCTGAACAAGAATCCTGCTCAAGCCCTTGTTTCTCAACAAGGAATGGGATTTGACTGGAGTGATCAAGCTGAGGAAGCCATTCAGAACCAAGCTCTTATGGCAGAAGTGTCTGATCTCCCCACTGAGGTAAGTTCTAATCTTTGCACTAAATCTTGCATTGACACTGTTACAAGATACAGGGATCACAATCAAAGTATGTGTGATGACCTCAAAAGATTAGAAAAGGACATAAGAGATTATGTGTTGATAGTAGAGAGATTTGAAGAGCAAATCAAAGGCTTTCAAGCTAATGAACTTCAACACTCTTATGACACAAACTATTGGAAGTGGGAAAAGAATGAGTTAGAAACCAAACTGTCTAAGTCCTTAGAAGAGAATGATAGACTGAAAGAGGAACTGTCAAAAGTTAAGCTTGACATAGACAAGTTTTCTTATGCTTCAAAAGCAATGGACTCTCTTCTAAAGGCTCAGATACATGATAAGATGAAGCCTGGTATTGGATACAACAATACACCCCCTCCTTACAATAACAACTATATTTCTCCTACATCAGACTTGTTAGAAACTAAGGAGAAAAAGGACTTGTCTGAAGAAGCTTTTAAGATAGATCCTTTGGATGAGGTAGTAGTTAAGGATTTGACTGAGAAAGGAGCCAGTGAGAACAGGGATAATAATGTGAGTAAAAAGATACCATTAGAAAACAATATTATCACCAATGAGGGATGTGGGAAAATCTGGGTCAAGTCCAAGGAGATAGAGAAGACTAAAGGAAATGATAACAAGGTCCATTACAAACAAACCACAGTTGTGAATCCTGGATCTTGTAAACAATGTGATTGCAATAAAGCCAAGAGCCTAAACTCTGGTTTAAAAGGAGGAAATCAAAGAAACTGGAATAATCAATGGGCTCAGAAACAAGGAGTTGATCTGAATAAAATCAATAGATCAAAACCTTGTTTTATATGTGGCAAGTTGAATCATTTGGATAAGTATTGTTACTTTAACCCTATTAACCAACAGATGAACTTTCAAAGATTTGTGCAAAAATCTGTGGGTTATAGGAAGGCTGGAAAGAAACATGTGATAAAGAAATCTATTGAAAGTAAAGGCACTTTAAAGAAAAAGATTTTGAAAGAAAGTGTCAAAATGTGGGTACCTAGAAGTACTAACAGTGTTAGTACTGCTAACAATATTAGTACTGCTAACACAGTTACTACTGCTAACAGTGTTAGTACTGCTGAAAATATTAATGCTGCTAATACTGTTAATACCTCTTCAAAGGTTAATACTGCCAACACAGTTACTGCTGCTAACACAGTTACTACTGCTAACAAGGTTAGTACTGCTAAGCATGCAAGTGCTGCCAAGGCAGTTAGTACTTCTAAAACCAGTACTGATTCTAGCAAAAATATTTCCAAGCCTATTATTGTAACAAAGTACTCCAAGAATGAGGAGTTAAAGTTCAAAAATCTTGTCAAGAAAGAATGCAAGTATTTTGATGAGAAAGGGGTACCCAAGACCACTTTGGCTTGGGTTCCTAATTCATACTAATTGATTTATTTAATGTGCAGGGCAACCAACAGCTCAAGGGAAAAAGCATTTGGCATGTTGATAGTGGTTGCTTTAGGCACATGACAGGCAACATGTCACGCCTTCAGGACTTCAAGCATATCAATGGAGGACATGTTGCATTTGGAGATAATCTTACTGGTGGTAAGATAAGTGGAAAAGGTAATGTCACCAAAGGTAAGATGACATTTGAGGATGTCTACTATGTTGATCAATTAAAGTACAACCTGTTAAGTGTATCACAGGTTTGTGACAAACAACATAGTATATTATTTACTAATACTGAGTGTATGATTCTTGCTCCAGGGTTCAAGGTAGTTGATGAAAGCATGATACTACTTAGAACTCCAAGAAAGGACAATGTTTACTGTCTTGATATGGACAATGTTGATAGTGATTCATCTCTGAATTGTCTTGTTTCAAAAGCTTCTGTAGATGAATCTTCTCTTTGGCACAGAAGGATGTGTCACATGAATTTCAAGACTATGAACAATCTTGTTAAAAACAATCTTGTAAGAGGTTTACCTTCAAAAGTCTTTTCATGTGATGATCATTGTGTTGCTTGTCTTAAAGGCAAACAACACAAAACTTCTCATAAGACCAAAGAGTTAAATTCTGTTTCTTCTTGTCTCCAGTTACTGCATATGGATCTGTTTGGTCCTACAAATGTTATGAGTATAGGCAAGAAATCTTACTGCTTGGTTATTGTTGATGATTACTCCAGATTTACTTGGGTATATTTTCTAAGGACTAAGGATGAAACAAGTGGTCTTATCAAATCCTTTATTCTAAGAATTGAAAACCAAACTAATCAAAGAGTAAAAGTCATTAGATCAGATAATGGAACTGAGTTTAAAAATCATGATCTAAACACCTTTTGTGAAGAAAAAGGTATTGAGAAGCAATATAGTGCTCCTAGGACTCCTCAACAGAATGGTGTTGCTGAAAGGAGAAATAGAACACTAATAGAGGCTGCTAGATCTCTGTTGGCTGATTCAAAATTGCCAATTACCTTCTGGGCTGAAGCAGTTAATACTGCTTGTTATGTCCAAAACAGAGTTCTAGTGGTCAAGCAAAAGAACAAGACCCCATATGAGCTTTTAAATCATAGAAAACCCTTCATTGGTTTCTTCAAACCTTTTGGGTGTCCTTGTACAATTCTCAATACCAAATATCACTTAGGTAAGTTTGATAGCAAAGCAGATGATGGATTTCTTGTTGGATATTCATCTCAGAGTAAGGCATACAGAGTATTTAACTCTTCTTCTAGAATAATTGAAGAAAGTGACAATGTCAAATGCAATGAGAACACACCAAATCCTGTTGGGTCTGGACCTCAGTGGCTATTTGACATTGATTCACTAACTAACTCTTTTGGTTTCAGTAATGAGTATACAGGAACAGGAAGTGGAGGATCAGGAATCACACAAGTTCAAGAAAGTATATCTAAATCTGTGATTTTTCCCATACCCACAGTAAATTCTGTTGAAGACTGTGAAAAGGAATCATTTTCTGGACCAAGTCAGAGTGAAGAAGAAACTAGAGATGAGGAGACTCAAGAAAATAATGAAGTGGCATCTGAAAACACTTCAGTTGAGTTGCATGAATCCAATCTTGAGGCTGGACTAAATGGAGAACCTAGTCATAACACCAGAGTTCAAAAGAATCATCCTCCACAGCTGGTAATAGGAGATATCTCTTCTCCTATGATGACTAGACATCAAAGCAGGCTTCAGGAAATGCAAGATCAACAACATACAGTGCTTTCTTGTTTTCTATCACAGCTTGAGCCTAAAAAGGCACATGATGCTATGAAAGAATCTAGCTGGATAGAAGCAATGCAAGAGGAACTGTTACAGTTCAAGCTACAAGATGTATGGGATCTAGTAGACCTTCCTAAAGGTCACAGAGCAATTGGCACAAAGTGGATTTTCAGAAACAAGAGAGATGAAAGAGGTATTGTCATAAGGAACAAAGCAAGGCTGGTGGCTCAAGGATATACTCAAGAAGAGGGTATAGATTATGAAGAAGTTTTTGCACCTGTGGCTAGAATAGAAGCAATCAGACTATTTCTAGCCTATGCTTCTTACATGAATTTCAAAGTCTATCAAATGGATGTAAAAAGTGCTTTTCTCTATGGGTCAATTGAAGAAGAAGTATATGTCTGTCAACCACCAGGGTTTGAAAACCCAAGCTATCCAGACAGGGTATACAAATTAAAGAAAGCACTTTATGGACTACATCAAGCTCCAAGAGCATGGTATGACACTCTGTCATCCTATCTCTTGGAAAATGACTTTGAAAGAGGAGTCATTGATAAGACTCTATTTATCAAGAGAAAGAAGAAGGATATCTTGCTGGTCCAAATCTATGTTGATGACATTATCTTTGGATCTACAAGAAACAACATGTGCAAGGAGTTTGAGGATTTAATGCATCAAAGGTTCAAAATGAGTTCCATGGGGGAACTTACTTTCTTCCTTGGACTCCAAGTTCAACAGAAGTCAGATGGCATTTTCATCTGTCAATCCAAGTATGTGCAGGATATTCTAACCAAGTTTGGTTTCTCAGAATCAAAACCTGCCAGCACACCTATGGAAACACACAAGCAGATCACAGCATATCTTGAGGGGGAGGATATGGATGTGCATCATTATAGATCCATGATTGGCTCTCTCATGTATCTCACAGCATCAAGGCCAGATATAATGTTTCCAGTCTGTGTATGTGCAAGATTCCAAGTTAGGCCAAAGCAATCTCACTTTCAAGCTGTTAAGAGGATATTCAGATATCTCAAAGGGCAACCCAGATTGGGACTTTGGTATCCTCATGACTCACCCTTTGACCTAATAGCATACTCAGACAGTGATCTAGGTGGGGCAAACTTGGACAGAAAATCTACTTCTGGAGGATGTCAGTTTTTGGGTGCTAGACTAGTCTCATGGCAGTGCAAGAAACAAACCACAGTATCCACATCTACAACAGAGGCAGAGTACATAGCAGCTGCAAGTTGCTGTTCTCAAGTCTTATGGATTCAGAATCAAATGTTGGATTATGGGGTAACCTTTCTACACACTCCAATCTTTATTGACAACAGCAGTGCTATTAGCATTGTGAATAATCCTGTCAAGCACTCAAAAACAAAGCACATTGAGATCAGGTATCACTTTATAAGAGATTGTAATGAAAAGAAACTTATTCAAGTTGTCAAAGTTCACACTGATAATCAGTTTGCTGATCTATTCACTAAAGCTTTTGATGTGGGTAGATTCACTTTCTTGGTAACAAGTGTGGGAATGATCAACTCTGAATAATCCCCTTCTCAAAAAGTGGCTTTATACCTGTATATTATTCTTGGAGTTACTAATCTTCTTTTTCAGGATATGCATAGCAGTACTCAGTGTTTAGCAAGTTTAAAAGGAGTATTTCAGTTAATACTGCTAGTAGTTAATACTGCTTTCAGTTAATACTGCTAGTTAGTTAATACTGCTTTCAGTGGTTAATACTGCTAGTGGTTAATACTGCTTTCAGTGGTTAATACTGCTAGTGGTTAATACTGCTTTCAGTTAATACTGCTAGTAGTTAATACTGCTAGTAGTTAATACTGCTTTCAGTTAATACTGCTAGTAGTTAATACTGCTAGTACTATTAATACTGCTAGTAGTTAATACTGCTTTCTGTTAATACTGCTAGTAGTTAATACTGCTTTCAGTTAATACTGCTAGTAGTTAATACTGCTTTCAGTTAATACTGCTAGTAGTTAATACTGCTTTCAGTTAATACTGCTAGTTAGTTAATACTGCTCGTAGTCAATACTGCTAGTTAGTTAATACTGCTAGTAGTTAATACTGCTCTAGGTTAATACTGCTTATGTTCCGAATACTATAAATACTCTTTGCCCGCCTAAAAGTTCATAACGACTCTTTGCATACTGTTCTCTTGTGCTCTAAACCTTTTCTCTCTCAAGTTCGAAGTCTTCATGCAAGCTTTTCACTAAGATCAATGGCATCAATGACTTTCATTGACGAGCACAATGAGATTGCGATGCTACAAAAACCAAAGCAAGCTGCAGGATTTCATCAGATTGTGTATTTCCTCAAGTCAAGCCACATTGCTCATGCTCTTATTGTATCCCCTACAATCTATATCGAGCATCAAAGGCAGTTCTGGGCTAATGCAACCATTGTTGTTGAGAATGGTGTACAGATGATCAAGACAAGAATCTGTGATCAATCACTAACGGTTACTGAAGAGGTTATTCGCATCAGTCTACGTCTAGACGATGCCTCTGGTATAACCTCTATCCCAAACGATGAACTGTTTTCAAATCTTACAAGAATGGGGTATGGAGGCGCATTGGGAGTTTTCAAATTCTCTAAAGCAAAATTTTCACCCCAATGGCGTTTCTTTGTCCATACTATTATGCATTGTATCTCCAAAAAGACTACTGTATGGAGTGAGTTCAGCAGCACTATTGCTTATGCTTTGGTGTGCTTGGCCACTGCCAGAAAGTATAATTTTTCTAAAATGATTTTCAGTGATCTTGTCTCAAACATGGGAAACAAAAAGAGCTTCTTTATGTATCCCAGGTTTGTTCAAGAAGTTATTACTCATGAATTGACGGATCTATCTCAACCTGTTGGGGTATATGTACCTAAACCCCCCAAAGGCAAGGTTTTCTCAAATATGAGAAGATATGCTGGGGACTCTGAAGGAGTTGACACCCCATTGTTCTCTACAATGATGGTGGTGTCCCAAACCAATGAAGGTATGGCAGCAGGGTCAAGGCCCCCATTAGACCAACCCACTGCTAGCCAAGCCCAACCTTCCCTCTCAAAATCAATTCCCGAGTCCCTTCTTGAAAAACCAACCTCTCCTATCACCCAAACTTACAAGAGGAAACAGGTAAAGAAGGCTCCTTCCCTTCTTGTACCATTACCCACTCAGCCTTTAAGCCCTCTAAGGGAGAATTCTCCCCTAGAGAATATCCAAAGGGAAACCACAAGGGTGTCTCCCAACCCAAAGGAGGTGCTCTCTGAGGAGGAGGTAGAGCATATGGGTGATGAGGCTGCCACTACTCCTGCTAGCACAGAGGAGGAAAGTGGTAACATCAATAAGACCTCCCCCATGGCAACTTTGAATGAGCAATCATTTGAAGGTCCCTGGTGCCAAGAAACCACAGGGGTGGACAGTGCTTCTGCTAGGCAGAAGACTTCCACTAATAAAAGATCCCATGATCCTTCAATAGGGGGTAACACTCCTGGAGAAGGTGAGGACAGATATAACTATGATGAATTGATGGAGACAATGGGTAACATCAACATAGATGTTCTGAAACAAGGAAAAGAAATAGAGGAGATGAAGCTGGTGATCCTGTCACAACAAGTCCAGATTGCAAAACTAAAGAAGATGGTGACAAGGCTGATTCAAAAGAAGAAAAGGAAACAATTTGTGCTAAAGAGAAGGGAACCAGTGTCTGATGCTCCCAAAAAGGGGGAGTCAGAGGCTGAAGTAAACCTGAATGAGGAAAAAGAACAAGTTGAGGGGGAGCATGATGGGGAGTTAGAAGCAGAAACTGTTAATGCTGCTGAAACTTCACAAGCAGTAGTAACAGAGTTATCTCCAACAGAAATTGAAGTAGCTGAAATGCTCATCAAAGCAAAGAATGACACTCCCAAAACAAAGGGAGTGGTCATAAATGAAGGGGGAGAAAAAGGAGAAGTGAGCAAGAAAGATAACAGTAAGAAGCCAATGAACAAAGACAAAGGAAAAGCAAAGATGGTGGAATCTGATCAACCAGTCAAGAAGCAAAGGTTGGTTGAATCAGATGAAGCTCTAGCCCGGAAGATGCAGGAGGATATTGAAAAAGAAGAAAGAGTTCAGGTTGAAAAAGACAGGGAGATGGCAAAGGCTCTAGCTGCTGAATTAAATGAAGCTTATCAGAAAGGTCTTGAAACAGAGAAAGCTAAGCAAAGGGCAATAAGCTTGAGAAAGGCCATGTTAGTCAAATCAAGTGCAAAGAAAAGAAGACCTTCACAAACTTACCTTGCCACTCAAGAAAGAAACAAAATGATAACTTTCTTGAGGAGTGCAATTGGGGTAAAGAAAGAAATGTTTGTGAAGATGACTTTTGATCAAATCAGGGATCTTTATGAGAAAGAAATGGGGAAGCTGAAAAATAATGAAAAGGATAGAGTGGAGTTTGAAAAGAAGGCAAAGGAGAGACATGATGTGAATATACATCAACCATTCCCTGAAAGTGAAGAGGGAACTCCTATCAAAGAAAGGGCAGAGAACAAGGAAGAAAAGAAGAAGGAAGCTACTTTAGTGCAGGTTCAAAAGACTCTGAAAAGAACCAAAATGATGGCTAAAAGAAAGAAAAGTGTAAAGAAGCCTAGAGTAGAAGAAGAGCAAAAGGTTACTGAAGAAGAAGAGGCACCTCAGAATGAAGCTAAAACTCAGGAAGAAATACCACAGAGTTCAGATGTAAACATGTACATGGTGGTAATGGATAAAATTCCAAAGCCTATTTCAGTTGAACCTGTTGGATTTAAACCTCCTGAAGTTATCCATTGGGATAATATGGAGGTGGATGGCAAAGAATACATCAGATTGAAAATAAATGATGAGAAGTATGAAGTATACAACACCTGGAACAAAATTGTCAGAGAGTGTTCAAAATCTGATTTGGAAGAAATGTTTGAAGTGGGGATGAAAATTTATGCAGATCAGTTGAAAGCTCTAGGGTTACCTATAGTGAAGCTGGTCATGGAATACTTGTGTATGTTATTCAATCCAGAAGTAGTGAAGCACTTAATCAGAGATGTGTTCAAAACTGTTAGAGGATGGACTCTCTATGAAAGGAGTGGAGTCTATGAACTAGCATTGGATACTTTCCACATGGAGTACTACTTGGTGGATAGGGTCTACAAGCATACAAATCTTAAGCTTCATGCCATGTTGAATAAGAAGTTGGGTTGTGCACCAAATTCAGAAATGGCCAAGTATCTAATTCAGAGGACTATCAATCAGAGTATGGGACTGGATCCTAATATTGGAGTAGATCAATGAAGATTTTGGGAGCATCTGAAGAACTTGACTTCTCTTCCTAAAAGTCAAGTTAGGGGGAGATTGTTGGGAACTGAAGAAAAACTCAAGTATGGTTAATGCTGCTGGTTCAGAGTTAATACTGCTAGAAGACTTAAAGGTTAATACTGCTGAGTGTTACTACTGCTAGTACTATTAATACTGCTAGTCAAAGTTAGTGCTTCTTGAACAAAGTTAGTACTGCTTAGCTAGTTAGTACTGCTAGTAGTTAGTGCTGCTTAGTAGTTAATGCTGCTAGAAGAAGTTAATGCTGCTGATCATGGTTAGTGCTGCTTAAGAGATTCGGATGGAAAGAATGACAGCTGGATAATCTGAAGATTATGGAAGCTTTGAGATATACATGGAAGATATACTGAAGATTTGTTTAATTATTGTAATTATCTTTTGACTAGTATATGTATAGAATGTATAGAATAGATAGAAGAGAATTTTTTGTAATTCATTCTTTTAGAGAGAAAATCAACCTCAAGGCATAGATCCTAATTCTAGAGAAGTAGAATTCGTATTGGTGAGCCTGTTCATCAATATTGAGGTTGAGTGTGTAATCTTGTAACTTCAAAGTATTCAATACAAGTTTACAGTTTGTTGATTATATTCTGTTTTGATTTTCTGTTTGATTAAATATCAAAGTGTTATTTCGCAAACTTCTTTGATATTGTTTCTGAGAATTAATTCTTGTTGAGAATTCGATCCTGACATAATTTTTCAGATAAAATAAATGAGTTGGAAGAAAAATTATATCGACGGAATCAGACTGAGCAAACTATTTATTTGAACAAACCGCGGAGTTATGAGTCTATAAAAGAAAAACGGTGACTTAGTTTTGAAAATCCACATTGTTTAAACAATGCGATAGAAAAATCCCCTACTTTATATAAATACGATTATCTAACTCTTGCTAAATATGCTCCTCAATTTAAAATTGATTGAATGAATGAAAAACAAGTGTTAGAAATCGAAAATGAGAAAAGGATGAATAACAAGAAAAAGGAAATTTATTTTGTTTATACAAGCGAAAATGCCAAATATTTTCCTGACAAATCAAAGAAAGACAGAAAAAGTTTAAATGACATATCGCTCATCAAATCTTCAGTGTCTAATGATAATGTTGATATATATGCCACTAAATCTGATAAGGAAAATATATCTCCAATCTTTTATGATTCTAAGAGATATACTTCTCCATTAGTATTAGAAGGCAAAATCATTGACCTTGAAGATGAAATGGAAGATCAAAATATTCAAAGAGAAATTGAATCTGATGTTATTCTTTCTTTCATGACTTCAAGTCCTGAAGAAAAATTAATTTTTCAAAAACAAAATTCTGTTTCTGGCCTTTCTTCTGATTTTAAGGGAAACAAAAAGGAATTTCTAAATTCTGAAAACTTTTCTCAAATTTTGTCTGACTTCGAGGTAAGTTTAGATTTATTATCTGATCAGTTTGGATTCTTAGGTAAAATTGTTTCTTCTAATTCAAATCTTAATTCTAAAATTCTTGATGAATCTTTTACGCTCAATGATGATTATTATAAACCAAAGCGTAAAAGAAGAAGGTCAAAGAAGTCAAAGAAACAAGATACTGTTATTTCTGAAAATTCTAACTCTTCTGATTCGAATATTTCAGATAGGACTTTGAGCACTCATACAAAGCAGATATGGAGAGTCAAGCGAACATCTGATGAACCTATGACTTATGATGATAGATATGTAGACAAAATCTATAAAAGTGATTCATTTGCTACTTGTAATAAAATTTCAAAATACTCTATAAAGCAAATGATTCGAATTTCAAAAGATGTCTCATATTCTTCTTCTGATTCTAGTTTAGATGATTATGCTTTCTCTTCTACTGATTCTTATGTTCATTATTCTGATAATATGTCTCGTGCTTTCAATATTAAATCTAACAAATATTTCCCCACAAGAACTGCAACTAACTTTCATGGACCCAAATACAAGTGGGTTCCAAAACCAAAGATTGTTTCTGAGTTGTAGACACCTAATGTCAAAGGGGAGTAAGAGAAAGTTGGCTTCTAAGTACATCAGCTTAGAACCCGTACTTCAATGGATTTCGACTTCTAAACATGTCAGTTTAGGACTCGTTCTTCAAAGCTTTTAGCTTCTGACTAATGAGAAACTGTGAGTACATCTACTTTATTCCGCTGCATTTATCTCTGATAATGATATTATTTCAGTTTTCTCATGTGTTTTCAAAAAATCTGAGCAAGTTCATCCAAAACCTGAATTTGTACAACCCAATTTTTTTTTCATATGAGACACAAATTTATTATACATAATGTGGAAGATGAAATTATTGAATTTTATTTTGTTCCGACTAAATATCAATTTGCCGAATTCTTTACATTTGTCTTAAATGATTTTTTTTTCAAACTTGGCATATTGAATTTAAAAATTTAAATCCTTATAAATTTTATTCTATAAAGTAAAAGTTTTACAATTTTTCTTTCTTTTGAATAAAATGTGTGTCTAGGATAAGTTTTCAAGTTGCTTTATAATATTAAAGTTTTATATGTTCAACTTTCAAGTCTTTTAAATGTCGAAAAGTCAGCAACATGTTTGAAACTTTTGCATTCTGCTTTAAAGTTATGTGATTCGGAATATTTATCGTTTACAATGCTTAGAAAACCTAAAAAGTCAGAATTATGGATCGTAATAAAAATATGGGCTAAGCACTTAGATGTAAAACTGAGTGATTGAGATGCTTTATATAAATAAAAAACAGAAATCTCTAAGTTTAAAAGTTTGTACCTGTGACCTTTCTGATTTGGGAAAGTAAGTTCCGTGGGATGCTTGTCATCTAGTCCCCTAAGGTCAATTGGTCTTGGGGTGATCGAACCCAAATCCTTCTATAGAACCAGATCGAAAGTCATGTTCTACTGGTATGAATGGGTTTAGGATGTGTCGATGTAATATTTCTGATATGGGAGAGTAAGTTCCTAGGGGTGCTTGACACCTAATCCCATAAGGCCAACTGGTCTGGGAGCGGATGACCTAAATCTTGCAATAGGGTCAAATAGAAATTTACGTTTACGACATGTTCTTTACTTACCAAACTTTTTGATTAAAAGATGCCAAAAGTGCACAAGCTTAAAAGATGCCAAAGAGCACACTCATGTGAAGATGCCAATGTGCACAATGCTAAAAGATGCCAATGAGCACACATCTCATGATACTTGGTGATATGTTTGAGTTGCGACAAACCTATAAATTTGTGAAAATCTTAAATTTTGATGGCTTAGTTTGAGTACATGCAAAGTTCTCTATTATATTTTTAGAATTTCATTTTCTTGAAGCTAATCAAAGTTCGCATGCTAGCACACTGAATAGATTGATGAAAGTTTTTGAAACTGCACATGTTTTAACTTGATATGCAATCAAAATTGTATCTATATCCAACAACATATATTTGATGTCATTTGATGGTTAAAATTGTGATATTTTACTGAGTAGAATTTACTTTGTTTAGTGTTTAAAATTTTATATATTTAGTTGTTTCAAAATACATATTCAGTATGTTTTTCTTTCTACATTGATGTTTTGGTCCTTGTGTTCTCATATATCTTTGTAAATGGGTTTATACATTATTCAAGGGGGAGTGAATAAGAAGAATTTTCTGAAAGATCATATCTGTTTTCGAGGGGGAGTATCTGATTCTCTATATGAATGCTAACTTGAATTGTCATTTTAAGTGCATTTGTGTAGGGGGAGTCAAAGTGCTTAACAGGTAAAAATTTTTCTGAGTTCAAGTCAGATTTGCGCCAACAGTTGGTAGCGCAAAACTAACTTTGCGCCACCTTCAGATAGGGCAAAACAATCTTTGCGCCACCAACGTGTAGCGCAAACCTTCCCTCTTTCTCCTTAAATCTGATTTTGCAGATCTTAAGTTGTCTCGTCTCCAACATTTGCATGACCAAGTTGATCCAGATCATCAAGGTCATGAGGGGGAGAAGTTAAGGAGAAGTTAAAGAGACAAAGAGTTCAAACGTTTATCTGCTGATCAAGATTCCCTCAAGATTCTATTTCTTCAACTATACTTGTCTTTTTGCTGTTCCTGCTCCGATCACCACAGTTCTTTCAAGTACATTTAAAAGAGGTGTTTCGTCTAGAGCACAAGCTGATGAACCAACTGTTCTTTCAAGCTTGTTACATACTGGTCCAGTCTTGTCAAGGCAACAAAAGTAACTGAGATTAACAGATGCTGAGAAGAATTTTTTTTCTTAAGTCAAGAAGCTTCGCTAAGTCTCTTAGATGGTCCGAGTTGATTTAGAAGATGAATTTTGAAGACCACAGCGCCAATGATTACTAAGGGGGAGATTGTTAAGTCAGATTTTATAGTAATCATTGTATTTATAGGCTTGGTCTAATACTTTGTTTAGAGGCTTATTCAGTATTGTATTAGCCAAGGGTATTTAAGTCCCTTGTGGCTTTGTGTTATGTAAGGAACCTAACGCATACTCAATACAGATTCTACTTTGCACTTTCAATCTCTCTCTCTACTTTCTCTCTCTAAAGATTTAGTGATTTTGGGATTATCACATGGATTCACGTTAAGCTGTGTTTCCTACCCCGGAAGTAAACCTAGAGTGATTGAGGGGTGAAAGGTTTTAAATCAAAGAGTGGGGGAGATAACTCATCCGATTGAATTTTTCTCAGTGTGTGGAGCGGAAAAATGTAAACGAGAGTTTGGTTAGAAGTGAGCTAAATGTTAAATAGAAAGAGGGTGTGAGAACAGAGTTAAAAGAATATCAAAACTCTGCACCAACCACTTTCTGAGCCGGGCAACCACATCTATTGATTGGTTCACATTCTTTGGTGACCGTCATTGAAAAAGGCAGTGAGCCCATGCTAACTCTTGCATTAACCCCACCAACCACTTGTTTCTTTCGTAAAAAAGATATGTTTCATTTTCTTTAGGGACGCAACACATATGCTTTCTGATCTTCACTCGGAAGATTTAGATATTGAAAAAGAAGGAAGTTTGCCCCATCTTCGCACCTCTTTCATGCACTATTGAGTCCGTGTAATACTTGTTGTTGTCTCAACAGTTTACACATTTTTAGCCTGATAAAGCTTGAGTAGCTTCAATCATTCGTACACTTTCACGTACACACAAGCAATAAGTTTTCTTGTCATAACATTTATAGAAAATTTCTTTGTGGTTTTTCAATGATTGAATGGAAGCCCTAGGGGAGTGAACATCACAAAAGCTTCTTTCCAATGTACATCCTTTGTACAAAGTGGCTTTGTGCTACTTACAGGCAATTCTAACTGTATCATTTGTTGATTCAGGGTTACAATTCTTATTATATCTGAATTTGAAAAGATTCGGGTATATACATTTTATGAATCGATGGATACTCAGATTAAAAAGGGTGGAGATTGTTATCTTATCACAAAAGGGGAGATAAATATTCAAAGACTCTGATGACTTGAAAAAGTTTTGATGATTTTGCTGCTCACAATTCATCATAAAGGGGGAGATATTCTGAGATTTCAAGTCAAATGGAAGATAATCTAGAATTTCAAGTCAAAGCTTAAGTGAAGATTGAAAGAAATTCGGAAGAAAAGTAAAAAGGTGGAGAAATTCAGAAAGTTCAAATCATATGAGGTTGATTTATGCAAACCTTATGAAAGTTTATCAAAATGGAGGAGATAATTTCTAGAATTTCAAGTTGATGATTCAAAGTTGATTCGAGAAAGTTGGTTTTCTGAAGACTGATCAGAGATTTCAGAGATGAAGATATAAGTTTTGAAAGATTCCTCAAGATCAAAGAAGTTTCAAGAATTTCAAAGTTTTGTTCATAACTTGATGACTCTTCAAAGACTTTGTTAAAGACTTTTCAAGATTCTTCAAAGCATCAAAGTTTAAAAATTTTCAGCACTTCAATGAGTAAAGTTGTCAGCATAAAAGTTTGAAGAATCAAGAGCTGAAAACGATTGTCAAATTTTTTAAATCATGAATACAAAGGGGGAGATTGTTAGTGTATAATTGTATCCAAGATTTAAGTGTGAAAAGTCAAAGTCATGCAAAGTCAAGTCTTGTAAAGTCAAACCTTGTATAAATAGCATTTCGTGTAAGTGTTTGTAGCTGAGTGAGTGGTTGCTAGGCATATGAGAGTAGTAGTTGTCTAAATGTTCTTTGTGATCATAAGACTTAAAGTGTAATACGACTAATGAGTTTTTCTCTCTCTACTCTCTCTCTATATCATACACATAATTGTCAAATCTTGATGTAATTGCTTGAATTTTGGACTTACACAGAGGATCTAAACATTCTGCTTCTCAGTCTCAGATTTTCAGAAGCTCTGAGGTTTTCAGAGAGACTAAAAAAATGCTTCAGAGGCCTTTGCTCTGTTTTATCTCTGAGTCTGTGATCAGGGGGGCTCTGGAAGATTATTCAAGAGGCTCTAAACAAGAGTAGATGGAAAAACTCTTTTTGCTCCCCCTTGAATAAACAGTATATACAGGTGTATATTTCAAGGATATGTACCTTTGTTGTTGAATTCAATGCTCCTTTATTTCTTCAAACATCATCTGCTCCTCCTCAAATTGTGTAAAATGTGGAAGAAGACAAATATTTTTGAATGAAGTTTATGAGGATATCAACTTTGTCATTTCATTCAGAGAGATCTTTTATGGAAGAATCATATTGTCTGATTATGCAAAGAAGAAAAAAATGTTACATAGTCTCAGTTTTTTGATTGTGAAGTGATATGCAGAAACCTTATTTAGAGACTCTGTCTTTTGAGATCAGAGACTCTGCAGTTTTAGGTTCAGAGACTATGTTGCCATGTTCAACATTCCTAGTTTGCTAATCAGAAAATTGAATCTCTTCTCATCGACTGCTTTGGTAAAAAAGATCAGCAAGTTGGAAATAAGTGGAAACAAAGTACATTTCAATGGTACCTTTTTCAACATGATCTTTGATGAAGTGATACCTTATGTCAATGTGCTTGGTCTTTGAATGATTCACTGAATTTGTTGTTATGGCAATGGCACTCTTGGAATCACAGAGAATTGGGATTTTTTCAAAATTAAGACCATAGTCTCTGAGTTGGGTTCTCATCCAGATTACTTGTGAACACCAACTAGCAGCAGCAACATACTCTGCTTTTGCTGTAGAAGTAGACAGACAGTTTGTCTTCTTGGATGTCCAACTGACTAACTTGTTCCCCAATAGTTAACAACTTTTAGAGGTACTATTTCTGTCATTTCTGCATCCTCCATAATCCAAATCTGTAGGTCTTGACATCCACTGTTTTACCAGAGGGATCTGAGTCAAGCTTAACTCTAGTGACATTAGGTGTTTTCATTGGAGTTGAGTTTTCTAACTTGTACTTCTTCAAATTATCATAAACATATTTTGATTGGCTGATGAAAGTTCCTCTCGAAATCTGTTTGACTTTCAATCCGAAGAAGAATGATAATTCTCCCATCATGCTCATCTTCAATTCACTTTTCATCAACTCAGAAAACTTGTCACAATACTTTTGGTTAGTAGAGTCAAAAATAATATCATCAACATAGATTTAGACCAGAAGAAGTTCATTTTTGTACCTTTTAATGAACATAGTTGTACCCGCAGTTCCTTTTTCAAAATCATTTTCAATCAGAAAATTAGACAGAGTTTCATACCAGATTCTGGGTGCTTGTTTAAGGCCATGCATAGCTTTATCAAGATAATAAACATGGTTTGGGAACTCTGAACTTTCAAATCCAGGTGGTTGTTGGACATATACTTCTTCTGAAATTTGCCATTAAGAAATGTAGATTTGACATCCATTTGATATACTTTGAAACCTTTGTGTGCAGCATATGTGATCCCAGATTTCAAGCATTCAATCAATTACAGAACAAATTAAGAGAAAGTATTGAGAGAGAATTGAAGTCACAAGTACTATAGTCATATATCTCTTAGAGAGCAAAAGTTACAATACGTGGAATACAATGACACAAAAGCTTAACCAAAACAAGACAAAGAAACATGCTATATATAGAGTCAAACAAGCCTTGACCTCTATACAAGCTTACATGAAAAAGACTACATTTTAAAGAAGATTATTTGATCTAAACTTAGATCTAACATTCTCCCCCTTTTAGATCAAATAACAAAAGCTTTATCTGCCTCATCTTCAATAACTTCCATGTCTAATTCAGAGTAGAGACTCAAAAATCCTTATGCCTCGTCTGAAATGAATTCTGTCTTCTAAGCATCCAAGACTCTTATCAAAGCAAGTATGTCAAACTTTCCAAGACCTTTTTCTCCTTGCTTAACTATCTTTTCATTCTCTTTGAATCTCTTGTCCAGCTGCAGTTTGATCACCTTTATCGTTCCATCCGAAAACTTGGAAATCTCTGAAATTCTAAGAAATCTCTTCTTGTTTTCCGCATTCTTGTAAATTACTCCAAGTTCTGGATTTTCAATGATTGTGAACAAATCATAGCTCTCAATATTTTCCAACTCCAAATTGGGATTAATCATGTTGACTTTCCTCTGATTTGTTTCAATTCCGAGCTGAAAGTTGTTGAAGTAAGTGTAGTTGACACGTCTCGTCATAAATCTCTTTACGACTTCTAAAGCAAAAATGATATTTTTCGGCCTGATAGTCATGTTTCTGAACAGGTGATAGAGATACTCAATGTCATCCACATTTAAGTATTGGAAGTCAGCTTCAGAAAATTCACACTCTGTCAGATCTCTTCGTTGAACATTAATGACCGGATACCATATCTTCTGAAATCTCCTTAGCCTTACTTTCACCGTTACAATTCCAGACTTATTCTTCACATATTTTTTAGTTTTCCTCTCCCAACTTATCAACCTTGCATACTCCTCCTGATATTCCATAGGTAGATGAGAAACACCCAAAACTTTGAATATATCCATCCTTCTGAGCCTGTGAATGAATATCTTCTTCATCTCCTCCTCTATAAACGGTGCTCTTAAAGTATTTCACATTTGTCTGAGCTGAGCTTCTGTGGGTACTAGAGGGACCTCAGGTTTTTTTGATGGACCGACTTGGTTTTCTACTGGGTTGGATGGAAAGTGAAGTTCAGGTTCATCTTCGGGGTTGGGTTCAGGTGGGTTGTCATTTGTAGGTTGGGTATCAAGGATTGGGCTAGGGATTCTGTTTGGGCTATGTAGGTTTGTTTGGCTAGGTTGGTTTTCTGGTCTAGATAGGTTTATTGGACTAGGTATGTTTTGTGGTTGTTCAGAAGGTTCAGAAAGGTTTATTTCATTAAAGGTTGGGATTTCAAGTAGGTTTCTAGTGGTTTCAGGAAACTCATGTTGAACCGGGATCAGTTGGATATCATCTGGACTACAGGATAGGATGTCCAGAATGTTCTCATTACCTTTTTCATCATCAGAATTCATCACCTGTTCTCTTTCCTCCTCTTTAATCTTCCAAAATTTCTCAAACTTCTCATTAGCTGATTCTTCATCATCTGATGATAGATCAATAACATCAAGATCATTCAATCCAGTTACCAACAAAATCTCCTCCCTTGTAGACACCTTAGGCTTTTCAACCCTTGGTTCTATCTCTTGGTTAACATATAAAATCAATTCAGTTTGCTCTGTTTGATTTTCTCCATGACCATGACTAGCAGTCTCTCCAACATCTACATCTCCCGCTCTTTCTTCAACCAAAACTACATCATCAGATCCAACAGCTGCTCGTTTCTCCCTATTGTCCCCCTCATGAACATGATCATGATCTGGATCAAGATCAAGATCATGTCTTTTTGAAGAAACAACTGCTTGGGTTTTGCAAGATGTTTGCACTATCTGTTTAAGATCAGATATGGCATTTAGAACATCTGATTTGAAAGAAGTGAACTCTGAAGCACTGACCAAATCTGTTGGTTTAACAGAATGTGGCGGTTGTATTTGAAGGTGGGATTGTAGAAGTGAATAAGGATCTGCATCTTGCAGGTTATCCGGAGCTTGTGCCAATAGCTTAGCAAATAACAATGACTTTAGCTCATCGATGGATAAGTCAGCAGGTTGAGGTAGTGGAAGTGACTGAGATTTGTGAGTAGGCTTAGGTTCGGATATCGGATCCTTCCCTTTTAACAATCTGTTAACACCAATTATCTCCTCCTCAAACTTCTTGTACATCCTGTTTTCAGCAGCCTTTAAGGCGTCGTCGAGTATTTCCTTTGACACAAAGTTAGGGTGAGTAACACCGGAATCACGTAGATTTTCCATTTGCATGACAGTGGTAGAACCAACTGCATGGCCTGTGTTCATTGATGGAAATGATGTATCAATGATAGGACTTCCATCTGGTCCTCATAGTCTTGATTGCGGAGCTACTCTAGATGTTCTAATCGGGTTACCAAGACTTCCAATAGTAGCAATCTCAAAATGTGTCCTAGGAATAAGAATTGGTAATTCAAAAGGCACTATACTTAAAGGTGTAGTCAATGAAGTTGAGAACTGGGGCTCCTGTTCTCTGTTTTCATTACCTTGAATCTCCGGGTGAGAAATCGATAGATTATGACCTAAATCCCCATGAGAAGTTGAAACTAACTCTTGTTGAGAAGAGATAGAGTGGGTGTCCTGGGTGTGCATTTGCATAAGTGGGCTACTTATGTCTTGTTCAACACCTACTCACAACACATGCGGCGAAGTGGTAGATGTTGTTGCCCTTTTGGATAAGTAGGTTCTGGTATACACACACTCTCCATGTTCTTTTTCTACACTTTCTCTCACTCTCTCTTCTTGATTTTCAACTAAAACTCCCTCAGCACTCCTTATATCTCCCAGTACATAATTGATATTTGCATTCACCTGATCATCAATTTCCATGGCATCAGTACCATAGAAAGGTGCAAAATCATCCTCTTTAGAATCGTGTACGTCACCTTGTACTGGAACATTCTCAGTAAGAGTATCAAGATTATCAGGATTATTGTCACCACCATTTTCAGAATCATCATCACCAGCAACATCAATTTCTGTTTCCTCATCATCCTTAGAAGCAATCTCTGTATCATTTGTTGCCGACGGAAATTCACTTGTATCACTGTCATTTCTAGCCAGATCTGCTTGATCCAGTTCATTGTCAGAACATTGAGCTTCATCAGCAGGAGGTGTCACTGAACGTGGGGTAATAACCCGTGAACCTGATGCTTCTAGTCTAGGTCTCTGACCCCCTCCAGAGCCCCTCTCGGTGTTTTTCCTCTTCGCATCCCGTTTCTGTACTCCCGTAGTATCAGAAACCCTCACGGACTCCGCTCGCCTAGGGTTTGAGTCAGGGGTAGGGTCAACCGGTCCTGGTTGTCCCATAGACTCTCTATATTCTATAACACTATCACACTCTGAATCAGCGTAATCAAGTAAGATTTCTGGCATAGGCATGGAAAATGTGAAGTCTTTCTTGTGCTTCATCAAATACCTCATCTCACTTACAAGTGCAAGTGGATGATTACTCCTGGTAGGAATCTGTCTGTTGCTCCGTAACATGCTCCTAACAATCAAAGCCATAAATCTCTGATATGGAATGTAGTTCAAAGCTTTTAAAGTTTTCTTAGCAGCAACTTTCTCATATAGCTCAGTCCAGAATATGCTTGCATAATCAATATGTAGATCATGAACCACATAATAGAATAGTTTCAGAATATGGATACTTGCATTGTCAGTTCCATAGATCTTAGCTATTAGACATCTGTTAATAACTGAGAACAGGGTGTAGTAGAACGGCGACAAGTTGTTCTTTGTGAAATGATTGATCTGTGTCAGTTGGCCAATGTAACCCATGTCTCTGATTCCTTTGAAAACATCAGTGTCTGATGGCAACTCATCATACGTGGTTCTGCCTTCTCTTGCAGTCTCAGCAGGTAAACTCAAGATGAATCTCAATCTTTCAAGAGTGAGAACTGAAGTGAAGTGATCAATCTCCAGCTTAAAAATAGGAATCCTTGCTCCTTGTTCCTTTATGTGAATAAAATGGACAGTCTTCCAAGCTTGTTGGACATAGAACTCAAGAACTGCTGCTTGAGCTGTTAAGGCATTTCGGAGAGGATGATTCTTCAAGATTTCCAAGACAAGTGGATCAATATTGATGGTGAACTGAAGAAGATGGTTATTTAGTTGTTGTGGTTTCATCTCAGATGGTGAAATAAGGAAAAGATCAGGATTGGAATTCTGTGGAACTTGGAAGTTTAATCTTGATGAAGGCATATGGCATTCCTGGGATGCCTCATGTGGTGAATTTTCTCCCATCTGAACATTTTGATCAACTGATTGATCAGCCATTGGTACCTGAAAAAGATTAACAAATTTTGACATGGTCTAAGTGGTTAGTGAAAAACTGAAGATATAACATTGAAAACTATCTTTGAAAAATTACTAAGTGTAGAATTCGCATGACAGTGATATGCGAATTCCTCAATTGGTGAAATAAGATCAAAGAAACTATGACAAGAATTCATTTGAACCAATGTACGAGTTCCTTACTTAGAAAAATATGAACTTGACAAATACCAGAATTCGTATGAACAAATTATACGAATTTCACATTTAGAAAAAAAAATGACATGAATAACAAGAATTCGTATAAACTGAAATCATCAAGAATTCGTATAGCCTTGAATTTTTAAAATTTTAAATTTTGAAATATTTCTAAGTACGAAGAACTTCAAGAACATCCATGTGAAACCCAGAAATTGAAAATCATGATTTTTAATTTTATAACCTAAATCTTGATTCATTAAGATCGATTCTTGATTTTTAACCATATTAACAACATTAATTTGGGATTAAGGTCCGTTAGGAACAACAAAGTTCAAGATTTAGTCAAGAACAGTTTGAAGTCCATCAAGAACAGTCCAAGAGTCAAAAATTGAGTTTAGTCCTAAATAATCAAAATTAGGTTAAAAAAGTTTATCGATTAGGGTTCGATTTGTTCAAAGATAAGTATCTTTCAGTCCAATAAAAACAAATAGTTAAGATCAAAGAACAAATTTTCAAAAATTCAAAGTCATTCGAAGAAAGACGAGCAGTCCATGAACGAAACCTAAATCTAATCTAGTAAAGGTACACATGCAAAGAAAACAAAGATATACAAGATACAATAAGCAAAATACAAACAAATATGAACAAACATTACACCTTGAATCAAAGAAATCAATAAGATCGATGAAAACAATGAAGTCGCAGATGAGGGTTTATGGTCTGTGCTCTCAAGAACTCGTATAAAGAATAGGAATTTACGAAAAGTGAGGGTTTCTAAGAAAACAACCATATTTATACCCTGGAATGAATATGACACGTGGCACAATTTTACAGGACCACACACTTTTCGTATAAGGCACATATGCGAATTGTCTAGAAGAAGTAGACAATGTGTGTGAGAATTCGCACGAAGCAAGATGTGAATTCTGTGTGAGAAACACAATTCGTATGATAGAGTGATACGAATTCCTCACTTTTCGCATATAGAGGCATGCGAAAAGTTGAATTTCGTATAACACTGTTATGCGAATTCCAACAATTCGTCTAACACATGCATGCGAAATCTTCAAAATTCGCATGACACTCTTATGCGAATTTTGGACTTAGAAAATTTTCCATCTTTTTGAAAAACATTTTAACATGGAAACTTGCTATTTTGAGAAACTCTTCAAAAATTTGGCAAAATTAGAAACTTTCCATAAATGGAAATCTTCCAAAAATGACATTTTCAACTCATTTTAAGTTTAAAAAATAATTTACACACACTATCACACTTACAACCCTTTTAAGATTTATCTGTATTAAGTTCCCCCTTGACTTAATATATGTCTCTTCTGAATCTTGTCAATACTTTGCTCTTTCTTGATGTATCTGTGTGTTATCTTGTTGGCTCCCCCTTGACATGATATGGATCTTGTTAATAGTCTATGGATATGCTCCTCCTTCATATCTGCATACATAGAAAAATATGACAATATGAATTTGCTTCTCTCTATAAAAAATATAACAAGTATGATCTTTTTCTCCCTTATAAAGATATTTTTGAAGCACAATCTTCCCAAAATCAAAATGATCAAAACCAATCAAAAGTAATAAAGACTCCCTGAAGTGATTTGACATTCACATATTCTTTCAAAAGTTATCACTTGAACATTGAGGAATGAGTCCTAAGCTGATTTACTCAGAAGTCTCCATCCTTTCACACCTTCTTGAGTGTGGATTCCTGCAATACAAGTTAAACTGGTTTTGGTACCTAGATGAATTTGGGTCCATTCTGGTTAGTATGTGAAAACTTCCTTGAATGGTTTTCACCTCTGTCAAATGCAGTACCAATATAGTTCTTGTAAGAGTAATACCTTTTGTTGATGTGTGCTTTATGTACAAAATCATCATTGCAACAGTAAGAACAAAAAAGTTTTCTTTTTGCTAACTTGATCAGATGTTTTGTAGACTTGACAACATCAGGAGTAAAAGATTTATCTTTTGCAACTTTATTCTTGTTTCTCTAGGCAGCTTGTGCAGATGATTTCTTAGAAGCTCTAAAGCCATATTTTGAAAAGTAAGCAGCATGATTATCAACATATTTGACATAAAATGAACTAGAAGCCTTAGTCTGATCTGGTTTCAAGATTTCTGGTTTGACAGTCTTTTTCTTGAAAACCATATTTTGAAATAAGCTAGATACTGATTGAAATGAACATACTAATTCAACTGAATCATCATGATAAGAAGATAAGTCAGGTGTTTCTGATGTTATCTTATCAAATAAATCAGAATTAGCTTTCTCAAGTTGTTTGTAGACTTATCAAATTTGCTTTGCAGATCAGATCTACTCTTCTTTCCTTTCAATATATCTGAAGATATGGTAGCCAACTTGTTTGTGAGTTTAGAAATCTCATTTTCAAAAAAAAATTCTCTCAGATTCAAACTCCTTTTCCAAGTTCTGATTTTTCTCAGAAATTTCTTTGAAAAGTACAGTATTTTTCTTTTCATTATTTTTCCTTTCCTTATCAAAGATATCTCTTTCAGAAATAACAATTTTCTCAAATTCAGAAACTTGTTTGGAAAGTTTGGCACATCTAATTTCTAACTCTTTCTTCTCTAACTCGACTTTCTTAGAAAGATCAAATAATTTCTAGTTGAAAGATTTCTCATATTCAGTTTTTTCCATCTTACTTCTCTCATCACCCTTTTTTAACCATTCTTTGCCTTTTGTCTGATAGATAGATACTTGTATCTCAGCTTTTGTCAACTTTACATTCAAAGTCTCTATCTCAGCTTTTAGTTTTGAGTTCTAACTTTTAAGCTTTGCATTCTCTTCTTCTATCAGAGGTATCTCAGGCATATACCTCACAACACAATCTCTGTTGGTTAGAACTGTATGCCCTTTCTCATCATTGTAAGGCATGATTAGTATTTATCTGAAAAATATTGCTTGAAACGATCGTTAGTCAGATAATCAGAAAAATCAATTGTAAAAATCTCAGAAAATCACTCAAAAATTGAGCTAAGTAAAGAATTCGTATGCCACTCACATGCAAGAGTTCGTATGAACTAAAACAATCCGTATAGACACAATTCGCATTAGAAAGAATAAGAAAACTTCACTTTTCGCCTTAGCTTATATGCGAGTTCTTAGTTATTCGCATAAAGCTATGTGCGAATTCTGATCAATTCATATGAGTACTCTATCAATGATGCGAATTCCTCCCTTATAATATTTTCTAAGTATACACAATTCCTATCGATACAAAGTCCTTACTTAAAAAATTTCTCAGACACATATGCGAATTCCTAGCTTCTCCTATGTAGCATTGTGTGAAATCTTCACTTTTCGTATACTCTTCTATGCGAATTCTTTCCTTAGAACAATAAAAACAACGATTATGCGAACAATTCAGCCTGCGAGTTCTTCATGCGAGTTCTTCATATATTCTGCGAATTCCTTGGATCTTGAACGTTTTTTCGAAAAATCCAACACAAATCCACCTAATATTTCAAATTAGCCTTTGAAACTTGGTAGGATTAGTCACTGTAGCATCGAGAACAACCCTATCGCATGAATTTTCACAAAAACAACCATGATTGAAACCATTTGATCTTTGACAGTTCGAAAATGAAAAGTTTCCAGAAAAGGAAAGATTGATCAAATTATCCTAAACTGTTGTTCAATTGGGTTTTCTTTCTAAAAGAAAGATGATCAATATCACTTGGCGATCACAGTGTGATGAAATTCACATCCAATTCATCACTATTTCACAATCTTGATTAATGCAACAATACACAATGAACAGTAAACTTTCTATTTGTTGAAATCGAATTTTCTGTTCAAAATCACTTGATGTTGATTTTCCCAATTGAATCTGATCTGCTCTGATACCAATTGTGATCCCATATTTCAAGCATTCGATCAATTACAGAACAAATTCAGAGAAAGTATTGAGAGAGAATTGAAGTCACAAGTACTGTAGTGATCATATATTTCTTATAGAGCAAAAGTTAAAATACGTGGAATACAATGACACAAAAGCTTAACCAAAACAAGACAAAGAAACATGCTATATATAGATTCAAACAAGCCTTGACCTCTATACAAGCTTACATGAAAAATACTACATTTTAAACAAGATTATTTGATCTAAACTTAGATCTAACAGCATAGGTTAAGAAGATTCTGATAGCTTCTAGCCTAGCTACAGGTGCAAAAGTTTCAACATGATCAATTCTTTCTTCCTGGCAGTATCCCTTAGCAACCAATCTAGCTTTGTTTCTGATTATGATTCCATCTTCATCCCTTTTATTTATGAAAACCCATTTGGTTCTAATTGCAAACTTTCCTTTAGGAACGGGAACTAGGGTCCAGACTTTATTACAAAGACTTTGACTTTCCACTAATAGAAGCTTTGGCTTCGACTTTGCAATAGAAGGCTTTGACTTAAACTTTGACTTTCAATTCCAATAATCTTGGATCCAACATTTATGCACTAACAATCTCCCCCTTTAGATTCAAGATAATTTTTCACAAATATAAGAAATTTAGCTCCCATTTGGATTCAAAACAAATTTCAGCATCAAAGAACAATCTTCCCCTTCATGAATCTAATCAAACAAACTCCTACTTTGAAAAACAATCTCCCATTTTCTTCTCTTTAAGAATCTCTTCAAAATCTTGACAATCTCCCTTAAGTTTAAAATGTCTTTAGAACTCACAATCTCCTCCAAAGTTTGTGATTATACTCTTCAAGAATTTAACAATCTCCCCCAAGGTTATAAAAACCTATTTCAGACTTCAAGTTATCTCCAGATTTAGCTCACTTTGCTTCAGCAAATAATCTTCAAAGAAATTTTCTGTAATCATCAGCAATTTCTCAGAATTCTTTGAATCTTTTCTTCTATTCAGTACATTCTCTTCATAATTCTGAGATATAACATTCAAATCTGTCATCTCTTAGTCACTTTCTCCCCATAACTGTTACAATTTGTTCTCCAAACAACATTTCTTGAAATTATTTCTCCCCCTTTTTGATGATGTAGAGCATAGAAATCATCAAAACTTCTTCAAGAAATCTCATGTACCCAATCTCTGACCATGATCTTTCCATATGAACATCAGAACCATCTGTCAATTCATAATATATTCATCTGAATCTTTTCAAATTCATACAAATAAAAATGTAAGCATGAATAAACAAATGAATCAGTTATAATGCTATAAGTTGCACGGAGCCACTTTATACAACAAATATACTTTAGAAAGGAGCTTTTTGATGTTCACTCCCCCAAAGCTTCCGTTCAATCATCGAAAATCACAAAGAATTTTCTATGAACGTTATGACAAGAAAACGAATTCCTTGTGTGCTCGTGCAAGTATAGAATGATCGAAGCTACTTAGGCTTTTCAAATAAGCTCAAATTGTGTAAACCATGAAGACAACTACAGTATTACACGGACTCAATTGTGCATTATCAAAATGCGAAGGTGGGGTAACTTTCCTTCTTTTTCAATACCCACATCTTCCAAATGAAGACGAGATAGATTATGTGTTGTGTGTGTCCCTGATTCAAGTTTCTAATTACAAATCAATCAAACAAACAAGATGATTCAAACTACCTGATTTGATTCAATTCCACACTTAAAGGATTACAACTGTTTCTCTCTCTAAACGTCTCTCTCTCTCTCTCTCTCTCTCTCTACAAACTCTTTCTCTCAGAATACTTGAAATATCTTTCTAGTCATCTATCTATTAAACAAAATAAAGACAAACTATTTATACCCACAGCTAATTACAAGGAAACAAAACAAATACAATTGACTTTGACTTTATTAACACAAGAACTTTGACTTTCCATGAGAGTTTGACTTTCTAGCTATGACTTCTTACACTTTGACCTTTAGTCTTCATGATCTTGTATCCAACATATTTCCTCTCTAACAATCTCCCCCTTTGGATTCAAAGATCATCTTTGAAAGATTTAGCAAATCAATCTCCCCCTTTGGTTCAATCTGGACAATCTCTTCCTTTTGTTTAACTTTATTCTTCTCAAGTATGTCCTTGAACAAAATTAACAATCTCCCCAAAATATGATAGAAACGATCTTCAATAATTTCTTCAAAATTAGCACACAACTCTTTCAGACTTCGGAAAGAAATTATCTTCAGATTTAACTCGACTTGCTTCAGCAGATAATCTTCAAAGAAAATTTCAGAAAATCAGCACATCTTCAAACATCTTTGACATTGCTTGAACAACCTTTCAAGCTTTGAACTTTATCTTCCTCAAATCTTTAACTTTGAAATTTATGACTCTGACATTTCTTTAAATCATCTCCCCCTTTTGATGAAACGAGCATCGATATCATCAAAACTATCATCAAGAAATGTCTTTATCCAATCTGACCACTGAACTATCCAAGAGCCTCTGATTCGTTGTCAATTCGAACAATGTATTCATCTAGATCTTTTCAAATCCAGACTAAATATAAATGTAACACCCGAATCAACAAATGAATCAGTTAATATGATTGTCAGTAACACGAAGTTACTGTGTGTAACGAATACACATTGGAAAGGAGCTTTTTGATGTTCACTCCCCCAGGGCTTCCATCCAATCATCGAAACACCACAAAGGAAATTTCTATGAATTTTATGACAAGAAAACAAATTCCTTGTGTGTTCGTGCAAGTGTAGAAAGAATTAAGCATATGATGATTGCTTTTATAAAAGGCTCAACATAGTGTAAACCACCGTGACAACAGTAGATAAACACAGACTCAATGTGCATGATTGAAGTGCGAAGGTGGGGCAGACTTCCTTCTTTTTCAATATCCAGATTTTCCAAATGAAAACCAGATAGGTTATGTGTTGCGTCCCTAGAAAAATATGAAACATTTTCTTTTTGAGGAGAAAATGAGTGGCTGGTGGGGTTTTTTCAAGAGTTGGCATGAACTAATTGCCTATTTCAATAATGTTCACAAAGAATTGTGAAGCATTAGTAATGTGGCTGCCCGACTCAGAAAGTAGTTGGTGTAGAGTTTGATTTTCTTTTACTCTGATCTCACACCCTCTTTCTTTTAATCATTAAGCTCACATCTAACCAAACTATCTTTTCCATTTTACCTCAACACATAACCCACACTCATTTCTTTTCGACTCCTCACACTCAATCACTTAGGATTAACTTCTTGGGTAGGATACACTGGTTAACGTGAATCCATAGAAGTTCATTTAAGTCCTAGCAAAAAGAACCCATAGTTCCTATGAAGCATATGTTGCTTAAAATGGTTTAACTTGAACAGTTAAAGTGCAAATACAAGTCAGATATGTATATGCTCAGAAATATAATCATGAAGATATGAGCATTTTTAAACATGGAAGTATTTTCAAACAAGTATATTGAATGAATAGATAAGAATGCAAGAGACTTGTTTGAAAATCTGACATTGTATGAAAATGATCAGAATCAAATGATATAGCAATTAAGGCTTAAGGTCAAGAATAATGGATATTATCTATATGAACCAAAATACAGACATTCTTGAAAGAACGTTTAGAAATGAAGTAACGCTCAAAATTCATTGAAGTGCAATCGGGGTGTCTTACCATCGAAAAATTGGTTACAATTTAGAGACATGGTAAGAACATTGTGAACAATAAGTCAAACTGGTGTGTGTGAATACATGAAAGTATATGGAAAAAGATAATACGCAAGTATTTATCTTTGGAAACACACGGTTTGTAATCACGTAAGCACAAATAAATGTAGAAAAACATTTAAAATCACACTTCCAATTCATGAAATCTGTTTAAGAATCAGCAAGTGGATTGAACATTTAAAAATATGTTTTCTTATGATTGAAAGTTGTCCTTCTTTCAACCATATATGAGATTAAGATAAAAAATTAACCTTTTCGCTTTGTCTTAAATCTCATGAAGTCATGCTTAAGTCATAAAGATATGATCTTGAAAGCTTATCTCATTCTGCACAAGTCTCAAAGTCATGTCAAAGCAACTTTATTCACAAATTTATTGAAAAATAAAAGACATAAAGCAGTAAAACATGAACAGTACGAGTTCTGATCAGAAATAATCAGAAATCATATCCTTACTCCTTTTGTTGTACTCATACACTCCCCCTAAAATCATGCATCACAAAAAAATTTAACAGTTAAGTAAATGCAACAAGTCTATAAACTCCCTTTCAGAATAATTATGATCAACTTAGAATCTTGTCTCACTCCCCCTGAGATCATGAACAAAATGTTAAAGTGCAGATATCATTTTAGAAATAATGATAAAGAAATGATGAAAAATTATAATAAAAGAAACTTTAATACGTAATTACTGATTAGATCTTGAGATTTAGCATACCAAGCTTAGACACAAGAAAATTAAATCTCTTTTCATCTAAAGCTTTAGTAAACAAATCTGCAAGTTGATAATCAGTTTATATAAAGTAAAGTTCTATTGTACCTTTTTCTACATTATCTTTAATTAAATGATACCTGACATCAATGTGCTTTGTTTTAGTATGTTGCACAGGATTAGCTGGTATTGCGATAGCGCTCTTCGAGTCACAATAAATCGGTATTTTATCAAACTTGAATCCATAGTCTCGAAGTAGTGTCCTCATGCACAAAACCTGAGAGAAACAACTGGCAGCAGCTACATACTCTGCTTCAGCAGTCGTTGTGGAAACATAAAGTTGTTTCTTTGACGCCCAGCTAACGAGTTTATCTCCAAGGAATTGAATATGACCTGAAGTCCTCTTCTTGTCCAACATGCACACTTCATGATCTGAGTCTGAATAAGCATTTAGTTCAAACCCTGTATCATTTGGATACCAAAGACCAAGATCTGCAGTCCCCTTCAGATATCTAAAACTCTGTTTGACAGCAGCCAAATGGGATTCTTTAGGATCAGCCTGATATCTTGCACACAAGCATATTGAAAATATTATATTTGGCCTACTTGAAGTAAGATACATTAAAGAACCTATCATGCCTCTATAAGTCCTAACATCAACAGCTTTTCCCGAAGGATCAGTGCCAATCTTAGTATCTGGTGCCATTGGGGTTCCAATAAGTTTGCAATTTTCCATTTTGAATTTTCGAAGAATATCAAGAATGTACTTAGATTGATTAATGAAAATCTCCATTGAAAACTGTTTGACTTGTAATCCGAGAAAGAAATTCATCTCTCCCATCATACTCATCTGAAAACGTGACACCATAAGGCTTGAAAAATTCTTACAGTATTTAGGATTAGTTAAGCCAAATATAATATCATCGACATATATCTGAATAAGAATGATATCATCTTTTTCCTTTTTGATAAACAAAGTGGTATCAATTTTACCTTTTGAAAAACCTGACTTGACCAAGAATTGAGATAAAACATCATACCAGGCGCGAGGTGCTTGTTTCAGACCATAAAGAGATTTATCCAAGATGTAGACGTGATTTGGCTTATTTGGATTTATAAACCCTTCTGGCTGAAAGACGTAGACTTCCTCCTTAAGAATGCCATTCAGAAAGGCAGTCTTCACGTCCATCTGGTAGACAGTGAAGTTCTTGTGAGCGACGTAGGCTAGAAACATGTGGATTGCCTCAATACACGCTACTGGAGCATATGTCTCGTCATAGTCTATGCCTTCCTCTTGCCTATATTCCTTGGCAACAAGTCTTGCTTTATTCCTTATAACAATACCATCTTCGTTCTTTTTATTCTTGAACACGCATTTAGTGCTGATAACGGTTTTTCCTTCTGGTTTTGGCACTAGTCTCCAGACTTTCAGGGCTTCGAACTGGTTTAACTCTTCTTGCATAACAGATACCCAATCCAAATCAGCAAGAGCTTCTGATACTCGAGTAGGCTCTATTTTGCTGAGGAATGAGTCATGCATACATTGATTCAAAGTTGTTGACCTAGTTTGCACCGGTTTGTTGAGATCTCCAATTACTTGGTGAAGAGGGTGCTCTTTAGTCCAACAATGTTCATGAGGGAGTGGAGTAGATGAAGATTGATCATGATTATCATCCAAAAATCTACTATCAACTTCTTCAGTTTGTACATCATGAGGGAGGGTTCCAGTTGAAGTAATTGGTGCAGAAGCTTGAGTAGGTACAACTTGTTCAGTCTGTTGATCTGTCCTTACAGCACATCCTACTGACTCAGCAACTTCTGGCTCGTCATTAGTAGATACAACTTCAACTATAGGAGTAGGCATTTGAACTAGAATATCTTGCTGAATCGGGGAATTTGATTCAGTAGAAACTTCTGAAGTGATTGGATGATTAGCCATTGAATCTTCCATCCTGTCAATCACAACAGGTTTATGCACATTAGACCCAAGATATTCATCATAAAACAGTTCAAATAATAGATATAAATCAGATAAATGATTAGTAGATGTTGATGCTTCATCTGATTTGTTCTTTTCAGTTACAGGTTCTTAACTAAGTTGCCTAGAAGCTAACACTCCAGTTATCACGGGTTCTGAACTGACTTGTTCAGAAACCATTTCCTCATCAAATGTGACGTTCACGCTCTCGATAACAGTCTTCGACTTCTTCAAGTAAACTCGATATGCAGCAGATGTAGAAGAATATCCAATAAAGATGCCCTCATCTATCTTAGCACTGAACTTGTTGAGGTTCTCTCTGTCGTTTAGCACAAAACACTTACAACAAAAAATATGAAAATATTTGATTGTTGGTGTTCAGTTGTTGATCAACGTATACGGAGTCTTTTGAAATCTGCGGTGTATCGTGGAACGGTTTTGAGTGTAGCATGCAGTCGAAATAGCTTCTGCCCATAGAAATAGAGGTAAGTCTGATTGGCTGAGCAGAGTGCGAACGACCTCGACTAGCATTCGATTTCGCATTTCGACTACTCCATTCTGTTCAGGCGTATGAGCAACAGAGTATTGATGTGATATCCCGACCGATTCGAGATACTCTTCAACAGTTTTGTTTTTGAACTCTGTGCCATTATCAGTTCTGAAAAGCTTGATTGGTTTCTGCAAATTCACCTGGGTCGTCTTCAGAAATGTAATGAGTACTTCGGGCGTCTCATCTTTTGAACGTAAAAATTTGACCCACGTGTATCATAAATAATCGTCCAAGATAACAAGAACATATTTCTTTCCGCCTAAGCTCTGCGTTCACATTAGACCACAAAGATACATATGTAACAACTCTAATGGAGAATTGTTACTAGGTTCAGGCTTCAGTTTATGTGGAGCTCTCTTCATCTTTCCTTTTTCACATGCTGCACACCAGTGTTCCTTTTCATATCTCAATTCAGGAAGTCCATTCACCAATCTGCCTTTGACCAATTTGTTGATATAACGAAAATTCAGGTGTGATAGCCGTCAGTGCCAAAGCCAACTTTGCTGCATCGAGGCTTTTGTCAGTAAGCAAACCTGATTGTCAGTCTGGACCTTTGAGAGATTGATGGTGTAGAGGTTTGACTTGCGAGTACCAACTAAGAGTTCTTTATCGTCTTCAGTTCGCACCGAGCAACTCTTAGCTTTGAAATTTACCTCTAACCCTTTGTCACAGAACTGGACAATGTTAAATAGGTTATGCCCTAATCCTTCGACATAGCTCACCTTCGTTATCGTTACTTTGTCGTGTATCACATCACCATAGCCCAGAATTGGTGAAAATTGATCATTGCCGAATCTTACATTTCCACTGAATTTCTCTGTATAATTACACAATAAAGATTTATGCCCGGTCATATGATTGGAACAAACGCTATCCAAGTACCACATATGTCGGGTCTGCAAGAGAAATCAGGAAACAACAGATTTAGGTACCCATTTAAAAACGGGTCCTAACAGATTAGCACAAGATTTTGGTATCCATTTGAATATGGATCCTCTTTTTCTTTGAAAACTTTTGAAAACATTTGATTTAGAAGAATAAACATGATAAGATCCAAACCAATCATTAGAATTATGATGATAAGCAAAATCATTCCACCGATCAGTATAAGATTGAGTAGTAGGACGAGATAATTGGAACAATTTCTTCATTGAATATCGCTTGTAAGGAATTACAAGGTTTTGTTTATTAAAAGCAAGTTTACCAACTACATCTTTAACACTACTATCAGATCTATCAATAACTACATCAGGAATTGATTCCGCCTTCTCATCAGTCTTCTTTTTAGGTCGCCATTCAGTTCTCTCTTCTGACCTTTTCTTTCTTATATCTGAAACAAAGAATTTAGATTTATTAGGAAAATTAGATTTCTGAGTTTGATTTTTCTTGTGTTTACCAGTGTTGATCAGTTTCTGTGAGCGTTGTTTCTTATGTTTCTTACCCTTAACATGGTAATCAACATTCACAGAAAATGATTCACCAACCTTTGTTGATGATTCGCCTTTTTCATAAACACTTGGTAAATCTTCTCCATTAATCACAAAATTCGAATGATCTGGAAGTGAAGCATTGAAGTTAAACATATCAATTTCATCAATACACCCTTCATCAAAATTTAAGAAATCATTTGCAGACGCAAATAAATCATCAAAATTCGGTTCAGAAGTTTGAGGTATTTTAGAAGATGAAGAAAACACTTTAGATTTAAAATGAAAATCTGTGTTCTTTAACACTGTAGAAAATACATCTTGTGTTAATTCACTTAAAATTCTTTCATCAGATAAAAGATTTTCTAACTCAATTATTTTGCTTTCTAATACAAGTGGAGGAACATAAATTTTAACTTTATAGGTTTTGCCTCCATCTCAGTAGAAGAATAACTAGCAAAGTAATCAGTTGAAAGAAATTTTGGTGTTTCAGAAAGATAACTATCATTCAGTCTTTCATAACATAATGGTAGTTGCATTTTCATTAAATTCATTCTTTTCTCATCTTCTTTTGCCTCACCGTCTTTAGATGATTTGGTGATAAATTTGGGTTTCAAATGAGGATATGTATCAGCAACATACATAAAATTTGCATTATATAAAGCTGGCTGTTTTCTAATAGCTTTTTCTAGGTAATGAGGATTATCATAACCTAGTCCCCATTTTTCTTTAAAATCAGCTTCTTCATTAGGTGTATTCAAGAAAATAGTTTGATCTGTTTGGCCTCGAACATAAAATTTTGCTTCCAAACCATTTACCTTTTGCTCTAAAGTCTTGTTCTCAACCTGCAGTTTAAACGCTTTTAGAACACATTCTTGTTTTTCAGAATCAGGCTTAGACAATTTTGTTTCAAAATCAGAAATCTTATTTTCAAAACAAATCTTTTCATTTTTAAAATCAAAAACAGATTTGCGTAGAGAATCAATTAAATCTTTGTTCCCAATAACTGATTTATTAAGCTCAAAGAGCTGTTGATTTCTCCTAGCAACTCTGTCTTTTTCCTTTTTCAGTTTGGATTGAAGGTCTTGAAGTTCGACCATCATGGCTTCCATTTTGGTCATGAAATCATTTTCAGTTATGTTCATTACCTCGTCAGCAGTCTCATCATCAGAATCATCATCTTTCACCTCTTTTCCCATCAAGCATAAGTGGGATGACTCTTCTTGTTCTTCCTCCACATCAGAATGATCCAACCAGAATTCGTCTTATGCCATTAATGCCTTGCCAGCTTCCTGTTGCTTGGCCAAGAACATTTTGTTTTTGTAGTACTCCGAGTTGCGAACCTTTGGCTTCCAACAATCTTTTGCGTAATGTCTGACCTTTCCACAGTTGTAGCATTTGATCAGATCATCACCTTTCTTTTCAGTAATGGTGTAGTCATTCACATACTTTTTCTTTTCTTCCGGCTTCTTCTCAACAAATCTACTTCCTTCCACTCTTTCTCTGTGCTCGTGGTTCTTTGAGCTTGATGAAGAGTATCTCTGAGAATTAGACCCTGGTTTCTTGTAGAATTACTTCTGAAAAGCACGGTTCAGTAAAAGCATTGCTTGCTTAAGATTCTCTCCATCATCTCCATCAGATTCAGACTCTGATTCAGAATTGGACAACACTATCTTCTTCTAATTCTTCTTCTCTTTATTTTCCTTCCCTTTCTCTCCAGCCACCAATGCTATGGGATCAATAGTTTTCTCAGACTTCTTTTTCTCAGCTCTTTTCTCCTCAACCTCTTCTTCATTTTGTCGCAGTGTCTCGTAGACCTCATACAGTGGAATATCACTCAAATCTTTCATTTGTTTCATTCGACGAGTGTGCTTTTTCCACTCAGGTGGCAAGATGCTGAGAAATTTCACGTTGTTCTCAATCTGTTGCTTCTTAACCTTGTTCTTGGAAAGCTCATTCAGAAGAAGCACAAACCTCTCATAGGTTTCCTCCAAACTCTCATCTTCTTTAGACTTGAGTTCTTCATAATTGTTGATACATTTGGCCACCTTCATTTGGTTTCCTACCTTTGAACCCAACATCATCTTCTGTAGCTGATCCCACATTGATTTTGCAGTTGCATTGTAGCTGTCTATTTTCACATAGATCTCATTGGTCATGCTTTGTAAAAGCAAAGATCTGGCTTGTTTATCAGCATTAAACCGACTCTTTTGTGCATCAGTGTTTTGAGCAAAACCTTTCTCAACTCTCTTTGTTTTTGGAGCTCCATCTGAGTCATTACCGTCAGCAGAAATCTCCTCAGTAATTTTTGGCATTGGACCATCTTCTATTGATGCTAGAATGTTCTTTCCATTTGTTTGCCGATCAATAAAATCGAGAAAACGATCCTTCCATTGTTCATATTCCCCTTTGAACAAAACTGGGGGCTTGACATCTGTGCCAATTGAGAGAGCGTCTCTGGAAGTCATCCTCTTTGAAAATATAAGCAATAAGAAACTTGAAATTGATCGTTAGTCCAAATGAAATCACAAAAAAAATCTTGAAATAGGAATTCAGGAATTTTGATCACAATCAGAACTATGTGATTTGAACTGATCGTTCAAGAAGTGCAGATTACACCCGTTGTGTAAAATCCAAAACTGATAAAATTTGAAATAGCTGGCAAATATTGACTAAGTACTGAAACTCGCAGATCACTAAAGAAGACTTGAAACTCGCAGACGCCTAAACACTCAGATAACTGTTCACTGGAAAACCCGCAAGCTGAATCGTGCGCGTTTTAAGACGCCTACTTGCTGAATCGCAAGGTAAACTCGCAAACTGAACTCACTCAAACTCGCAGACTGAAGAACAAACACGCAAACTTTGATTTGCGCTTTTCTAGAAATCGTAAATAACACTTTGCGCTTTTCTGGCCAAAATCAATATCTTTCAGTTTGCGCGTTCTTCCAATGAAGCTTGCGCATTTTGTAGATCTTGTGTGTTCTTGAAGAACTTGCGAGTTCTTCAGATCTTCGGTCCAAAAACTTTCTGGTTTGCTCAAAATCCCATGAAATCTTCGATTTTCATCCTGTTTTATCAACAATTTGATCACCTAAGCCTCTAGAACCTTATTCTAGCAATGAATTTCAATCTAAATCTCATACTATTACAATTTGATTCAACGAACAGTGCGTTGAACTCGTGTAACTCGAAGTCAACAAATTTCAAAAATTGAAGTCTAATACAGTGCAAATCACAAAACAAACTATACAAACTCGATCTAAAACATGATTCGATCACATTCTCATCAATTATAAACACTAATTCAACCAAAAACTCAGAATTCGAATCTGAAAGTCTATGAACACAGTATCGACTCGTTTCTTGAATGATTTCAAATTTGGATCTGCTCTGATACCAATTGTGTGTCCCTGATTCAAGTTTCTAATTACAAATCAATCAAACAAACAAGATGATTCAAACTACCTGATTTGATTCAATTCCAAATTCAAAGGATTACAACTGTTTCTCTCTTTAAACGTCTCTCTCTCTCTCTCTCTACAAACTCTTTCTCTCAGAATACTTGTAATATCTTTCTAGTCATCTATCTATTAAACAAAATAAAGACAAACTATTTATACCCCCAACTAATTACAAGGAAACAAAACAAATACAATTGACTTTGACTTTATTAACACAAGAACTTTGACTTTCCATGAGAGTTTGACTTTCCATCTTTGACTTCTTATACTTTGACCTTTAGTCTTCATTATCTTCTATCCAACATATTTCTGCACTAACAATCTCCCCCTTTGGATTCAAGATCATCTTTGAAAGATTTAGAAAATCAATCTCCCCCTTTGGTTCAATCTGGACAATCTCTTCCTTTTGTTTAACTTTATTCTTCCCAAGTTTGTCTTTGAACAAAATTAACAATCTCCCCAAAATATGATAGAAATAATCCTCAATAATTTCTTCAAAATTACCACACAACTCTTTCAGACTTCGGAAATAAATTATCTTCAGATTTAGCTCGACTTGCTTCAGCAGATAATCTTCAAAGAAAATTTCAGAAAATCCGCACATCTTCAAACATCTTTCACTTTTCTTGAACAACCTTTGAAGCTTTCAAACATTGAACTTTATCTTCTTCAAATCTTTAACTTTGAAATTTTTGACTCTGACATTTCTTTAAAATTTGAAACATCTATTTGTTGATAAAAAAAAAGAGTAGCAGGTGGGATTTAATTCAAGAGTTGGCATGGGCTAGTGTATGTTTCAATGATGGTCACCAAAGAATGTGAACCAATAGTAGATGTGGCTGCCTGACTAAGAAAAAGTTGGTTCAAAGTTCTGATATTCTTTTAACTCTATTCTCATTCCCTCTTTCTTTTTATCATTTAAACTCACTTTTAACCAAACTCTCTTTTCATTTTATCTCAGCTAAACGAGAAAAACTCAACCCTTTGAGCTATCTCCCCCACTCTTTGATATTGACCCCTCGTCTCTCGATCACTTAGGATAACTTATTGGGTAGGAAACACTGGTTATCGTGAATTCATAGAAGTTCTTTTAACCTCACACATTGATCCCGTGAATTTGTCCTAAAATTATGATGTTGCTCAATAGTTTAACTTCAACAGTTTAAGCACAGTAATATGAAGTACATATGTCAGATATATGTATGCTCAACAATATAATCATGAATATTTGAGCATTTTAAACAAAGAAGATTTTCTTAAAACAAAGAAATTAAATGAACGAAGTGAAATCAAAAGATATGTTTTGAGAATCTGACATTGTATGGAAAAAATCAAATATGAATGATTTATCAATAAAAGCTTAGGTCATTAAAAATTGGATGTTGTCTATAAGAACAAGTATAGACAATTCTTGAAAGAATCACTTTGAATGAAATAATGCTCAACGTACATTGCATATACAAAATGAGTGTCTTACCATCGAAAAATAGTTTCAATTTCAGACATGGTAAGAACATATTCATCAAAAATACTGAACCGGTATGTGTGAATACTTGACAGTATATAGAAAAGATAATACATAAGTATTTATCTTTGGAAACACACGGTTAGTTAATCTTGAAAGCTCATAAATGAAAACATTTAAAATCACACTTCTAAATTCATAAAATCTGTTTGAGAATACGAAGTGCTTTGAACGTTTAAGCATTAACCTCATAATCATAGTTTATGTGATCATGTAAGCTCCCCCCTCAAAATCTGCATTCAGTCAAAAGGTCGTAAAAGAAGCAAAGTCTTATTGAAAAACATTTATTGAAATGTAAAAACATAAAAAACAGTAAAACATTTAAGAATGAGTTCTGATTTGATTTAATCAGAAGTCATCTACTCCCCCTGAAAATATGCATTATCAAAACTTTTTCAGTAACAAATCATATGCAAAAAGTTTTACTCCCCCTCAAAAATTAGACCATCTAATATGTGTCTCACTCCCCCTGAAATCATGAGCAAACCTTCAGTACAAATATCATTCATACTAAAGAATAAAGAAATGAAGAAAAATAACAAAAATAAACTGTACTAGGTAACTATAGGTTAGGTCTTGAGATTCAACATGCCAAGTTTCGAAATGAGAAAATTAAATCTCTTTTCGTCCAAAGGCTTGGTGAATGAATCAGCAAGTTGATAATTTGTGTGTACAAAGTAAAGTTCAATTATAACTTTTTCAAAATTATCTTTTATAAAGTGATATCGCACGTCAATGTGCTTTGTTTTCGTGTGCTGAACAGGATTAACAGATATCGCAATGGCGCTCTTCGAATCATAATATATAGGGATTTTGTTGAAACGGAATCCATAGTCTCGAAGTTGTGTCCTCATCCACAATACTTGAGAGTAGCAGCTTGCAGCTGCAACATACTCTCCTTCAGCGGTTGATGTGGAAACACATAATTATTTCTTGGACGCCTAACTTACGAGCTTGTCTCCCAGAAATTAAATGTGACCCGATATGCTCTTCCTGTCTAGCATACAACCTGCATGATCTACATCTGAATATGCTATGACTTCAATACCAGTATCTTTAGGATACCACAAACCAAGGTCTGCAGTCCCCTTTCAGATATCTAAATATTCGCTTTACAGCCGAGAGATGGGATTCTTTAGGCTTAGCTTGATATCTAGCGCATAAACAAGTAGGGAACATAATATCCGGTCTACTTGCAGTTAAGTACATTAAAGAAATGATCATTCCTCTATAGGTTCTAACATCAATAGCTTTTCCCGAAAGATCAGCTCCGATCTTAGTTCCTGGTGCCATCGGGGTACCAATTAGAGTACAATTTTCCATTTCAAATTATTGTAAAAAATATCATAAATGTACTTCGCTTGATTAATGAAAATTCTCGTTGAAAACTGTCTAACTTGTATTCCGAGAAAGAAGTTCATCTCTCCCATCATACTCATCTGAAATTTGGACACCATTAGAGCGGAAAAGTTCTTACAATACTTCGGGTTTGTTGAACCGAAAATTATGTCATCGACATATATTTGAATAAGAACGATATCAGCTTTTTCCTTTTTAATAAAGAGAATGGTATCTATTTTACCTTTCGAGAAGCCAGACTTGACTAAAAACTTTGAAAGGATATCGTACCAAGCTCGAGGAGCTTGTTTTAAGCTGTAGAGGGCCTTGTCAAGGATGTAGACATGATCTGGTTTTTCAGAATTGACAAACCCTTATTGATGTGAGACGTATACCTCCTCCTTTAATATACCGTTCAGAAAAGTAGTCTTCATGTCCATTTGATAGACGGTAAGTTTTTATGTGCAACGTAGGCAAGAAACATTCTTATGGCCTCTATATGCGCAACTGGAGCTTATGTATCATCATAGTCTATTCCCTCATCTTGCCGATATACCTTTGCTACAAGTATTGCTTTATTTCTGACCACGATACCATCCTCATCTTTCTTATTCTTGAATACCCATTTCGTGCCGATAATGGTTTTTCCTTTTAGTTGAGGCACAAGTCTTCAGACTTTAAGCGCTTCAAATTAATTGAGTTCTTCTTGCATAGTTGTTATCCAATCTGGATCTTCTAAAGCTTCAGATACTCGTGTAGGATCTATCTTACTCAGAAAGGATTCATACATGCACTAATATGTTGTCGCAGACCTAGTTTGCACCGACTTTGATGGATCTTCGATTATTTGATGTACCTGGTGCTCTTTGGTCCACTTGGGTACATGAGGGAGTGGATTAGATGTAGATTGATCATGGTGATCATCTAAGTATCCTTCTTCTTCTTCACGATAGGGTTTAGTTGATGAAACTGGTGCAAGAGTTTCAGTTGGTTGGACATTTGATGTACGTTAATTAGGCATTATTGTGCATCCAACTGATTGTGTAACTTTTGGCTCTTTATATCATGTGCAACTTCAACTGATGGAGTAGTTGTTTGAACATGAGTTTCTTCTTGAACCGGGGGAACTGGTTCATTTGAGACATCTGATGTGATTGGTTGATTATCGCTTGAATCATCGGATCTGTCAATCACAACAGATTTAATCACTTTAGATCCTAGAAACTCATCATAAAAATGTTCAAACAAGAAATCTAATTCTGTTAAATGTGATGTAGATGTAGAAGCTTTATCAGAATTAGTAATGCTAGAAACAGGTTTTGGACTGATTTGTTTAGAAGTTAATACTCTTGTAATAATGTGTTCTGAACTGTTGTGCTCGGAAGCCATTTCTTCATCAAATTTGATGTTAACACTATCAACCACAATCTTTGACTTCTTCAAATAAACTCTACATGCCGCAGATGTATGAGAATAGCCTATGAAGATGCCTTCTTCAGCCTGGGGACTGAACTTGTTCAAGCTTTCCTGGTCGTTGAGTACAAAACACCTGCATCCAATGATATGAAAATGTTTGATGCTAGGTATTCTATTATTAATCAAAGCATACGGCATTTTACCAAACCGACGATGGATGATTGATCTGTTTTGAGTATACCATGCAGTAGACACAGCTTCAGCCTACAGAAAAAGAGGTAGATCAGATTGACTAAGCATAGTGCGAGCAGCCTTGACTAGAGTTCTGTTTCGTCTTTATACTACTCCATTATGTTCTGGTCTTCTGGCAACATAAAATTTATGTGTTATCCCGACCGATTTGAGATAATTATCTACAGTCTTGTTCTTAAATTTTGTGCCATTAACTATTCTGATCAGCTTAACTGTCTTTTGCAAGCTTACTTGGATAGTCTTGAGAAATGAGATAATGATTTCCTGAGTCTCATCTTTTTATCTCAGAAACTTGACCCAAGTGTATCTGGAATAATCATCCTTAATCACTAGAACGTACTTCTTGCCATTGATACTTTGTGTTCGCATAGGACCATAGAGATTCATATGTAACAACTCTAAAGGAGCGCTTATACTAGGTTCAGGCTTAGGCTTATGTGAAGCTCTTTTCATTTTGCCTTTCTCACATGCATCACACATATGTTCTTTTTCGTATTGAAGCTCAGGTAATGTATCTGAAGTTGAGGTTAGACAACCTTTGTGTGTCCCACAATCAATATAGAATAAGATTATAACATGAAATTTCCAATTAAAAACACTCTTGTATTGATTTGAATTCAACGTACACTTGTTTCTCTCTCTATCTCAAAAACACTCACAATACTAAAATAGTCATATGTTTAAAACACGCTCAACATACTATATATACTAAGGCTAGAAACACGCTAAACACTTCTCTCACAAAGCAAAAAGGCGCTAACCACTAACCTCTTACAAAACAGAAGAAATACAAAATACAATATTGACTTTGACATTTATTACTCTTTGACTTTGACTTTCACTGAGAGTTGACTTTAACTTTGACCTTCAGTTGTCAGTAGTCTTGATCTTGTATCCAACAGATATATACTCTAACAATCTCCCCCTTTGGATTCAAGATCATCTTTGAAAGATTTAGCAATTCAGTCTTTTGTTTAGGCTTCATTATAACAATCTCCCCTTTTTCAACATATTTTCTTCTTTAGGCAAAAGCATTGCAATCTCCCCTTTCTTTGACTGTATTCTTCCCAAGTCTGTCTTTGAACGACTTCGGAAAGAAATTATCTCCAGAAATAGCTCGAATTGCTTTAGCAAAGTATCTTCAAAAAAAATTTCAGTGAAATCAGCACATCTTCAGGAATCTTTGACTTTGCATGTACAAACTTCCAAACTTTCAATCTTTGAACTTTGTCTTCTTCAAATCTTTAACTCTGAAATTTCTGACTCTGACATTTCTTTAAATCATCTCCCCCTTTTTGATGTACAGAGCATCTATAACATCAAAACTTCCTCTAAGAAATGTCTGTATCAATTCTGACCACTGATCATTTGTACTGAGCCTTTGATTCACCATCGATCCAAAACAAGATATTCATCCATATCTTTTCAAATCCAGACAAAATATTCATGTGACACCTGAATCAACAAATGAATCAGTTAATATGTCTGTCAGTAACACGAAGTTACTGTGTGTAACAGATACACATAAGAAAGGAGTTGTTGTTATGTTCACTCCCCCAGGGCTTCCATCCAATCATCAAAGTGCATGATTGAAGTACGAAGGCGGGGCAGACTTCCTTCTTTTTCAATATCCAGATTTTCCAAATGAAAATCAGATAGCATATGTGTTGCGTCCCCTTAAAATATGAAACATTTTCTTTTTAAGAAGAAAATGAGTGGCTGGTGGGGTTTTTATCAAGAGTTGGCATGGGCTATTTGCCTGTTTCAATAATGATCACGAAGAATTGTGAATCATTAGTAATGTGGCTACCCGGCTCAGAAAGTAGTTGGTGCAAAGTTTGATATTCTTTTACTCTGATCTCACACCCTATTTCTTTTAATCATTAAGCTCACATCTAACCAAACTCTCATTTCCATTTTACGTTAACACACAACCTACACTCATTTATTTTCGACTCCTCACACTCAATCACTATGGATTAACTTCTTGGGTAGGAAACACTGGTTATCGTGAATCCATAGAAGTTCATTTAAGTCCTAGCACAAAGAAACCCGTATTGTCCTAGAAAGCATATGTTGCTCAAAAATGGTTTAACTTGAACAGTTAAAGCTCAAATACAAATGTCAGATGTTTGTATGCTCACAAAAATAATCATGAAGATTTGACCATTTGAAACACTGAAGATATTTCAAACAAGTAAATTGAATGAATGATCATGAATGCAAGGAACTTGTTTGAAAAATCTGACAATGCATGAAAATGATCAGAAATAAAATGATATAGCAATCAAGGATTATGGTCAATACTAATGGATATTGTCTATACAAAACAAAATATAGACATTTTTGAAATGAACGCTTCGAAATGAAATATCACTCAAAATTCTTCGAAATACAAGCGGGGTGTCTTACCATCGAAAAATATGTTTCAAATTTGAGACATGGTAAGAACATTTTGAACAAAAATTCAAACCGTTGTGTGTGAATCATTGAAAGTATATTGAAAAGACAATATGCAAGTATTTATCTTTGGAAACACACGGTTTGTTAATCATTGAAGCACAAGTAAAATAAAAACATTTAAAATCACACTTCCAATTCATGAAATCTGTTTAAGAATCGGGAAGTGGTTTGAACATTTAAGAACATGTTTACTATGATTGAAAGTTGTCCTTCTTTCAACCATATATGAGATTAAGATAAGAATTTAACCTTTATCATTCAGTCTTAAATCTCATGAAGTCAAGCTTAAAGTCATAAAGATATGATCTTGTAAGCATCCTCTCAATCTGCAAAAATCTTAAAGTCTAGTCAAAGCAACTTTATTCACAAGATTTATTAAAATGTAAATGACATAAAGCAATAAAACATTGAGTGTACGAGTTCTGATCTGAAGTAATCATAAATGATATCCTTACTCCTTTTTGTTGTACTCATAGACTCCCCCTAAAATCATGCATCGCTAAAATTTAACAGTTAAGTAAATGCAACAAGTCTATAAACTCCCTCTCAGAATAATATTGATCATCTTAAAGTCTTGTCTCACTCCCCCTGAGATCATGAACTACATGCTAAAGTGCAGATATCCTTTCAGAATTAATGATAAAGAAATGATGAAAAATTACAATAAAAGAAATTTTAATAGGTAATTACTGATTAGATCTTGAGATTTAGCATACCAAGCTTAGACACAAGAAAATTAAATCTCTTTTCATCTAAAGCTTTGGTAAACAAATATGCAGGTTGATAATCAGTTTTTACAAATGAAAGTTCTATTGTACCTTTTTCTACATTATCTTTAATAAAATGATACCTGACATCAATATGCCTTGTTTTAGTATGTTGCACAGGATTAGCTGATATAGCGATAGAGCTCTTCGGGTCACAATAGATCGGTATTTTGTCAAACTTGAATCCATAGTCTCGAAGTTGTGTCCTCATCCACAAGATCTGAGAGCATCAACTGGCAGCAGCTACATACTCTACTTCAGCAGTCGATGTGGAAACACAAAGTTGTTTCTTTGACGCCCAGCTAACGAGCTTGTCTCCAAGGAATTGAATATGACCTGAAGTGCTCTTCCTGTCCAACATGCACCCTGCATGATCTTTCGAAAAACCTAACTTGACCAAGAATTTTGATAATACCTTATACCAGGCTCGAGGCCCTTGTTTTAACCCATAAAGTGCTTTATCCAAGATGTAGACATGAAATGGTTTATCTGGATTCACAAAGCCTTCTGGTTGCGAAATTTAGACTTCCTCCTTAAGTATGCCATTCAGAAAGGCAGTCTTCACGTCCATTTGATAGACTGTGAAGTTCTTGTGAGCTGCGTAGGCTAGAAACATGCGGATTGCCTCTATACGCGCTACTGGAGCATAAGTCTCGTCATAATATATGCCTTCCTCTTGTCGGTAACCTTTGGAAACAAGTCTTGCTTTGTTTCGAATGAAAAAACCATCTTCATCCTTCTTGTTTTTGAATACCCACTTGGTGCCTATCACGGTTTTTCCTTCTGGTTTTGGCACCAATCTCCAAACTTTCAGGGCTTCAAACTGATTTAACTCTTCTTGCATAGCAGACACCCAATCTAAATCAGCAAGAGCTTCTGATACTCGAGTAGGCTCTATTTTGCTGAGGAATGAGTCATGCAGACATTGATTCAAAGTTGTTGACCTAGTTTGCACCGGTTTGTCTAGATCTCCAATGATTTGGTGAAGAGGGTGCTCTTTGGTCCAGCGATGTTCATGAGGGAGTGGATTAGATGAAGATTGATCATGATTATCATCTAATAATCCACTATCAACTTCTTCATTTTGTACATCATGAGGGAGGGATTCATTTTGTGCAGAAGCTTCAGTAGGTACAACTTGTTCAGTCTGTTGATCTGTCCTTACAGCACACCCTACTGACTCAGCAACTTCTGGCTCTTCATTAGTAGATACAACTTCAACTCTTGGAGTAGGCATTTGAACTGGAATATCTTGCTGAATCGGGGAATTTGATTCAGTGGAAACAACTGAAGTGGTTGGATGATAAGCCGTTGAATCATCCATCCTGTCAACCACAACAGGTCTATACACATTAGACCCAAGATATATTCATCATAAAGCAGTTCAAATAAAACATCTAAATCAGATAAATGATTAGTAGACGTTGATGTTTCATCTGATTTGTTCTTTTTAGGTACAGGTTCTGAACTAAGTTGCCCAGAAGCTAACACTTCGGTTATCACGGGTTCTGAACTGACTTGTTCAGAAGCAATCTCCTCATCGAATGTGACGTTTACGCTTTCGATAACAGTCTTCGACTTCTTCAAATAAACTCGATATGCAACAGATGTAGAAGAATATCCAATGAAGATACCCTCATATTCCTTAGCACTGAACTTGTTCAGACTCTCTCTGTCGTTTAGCACAAAACACTTACAACCAAAAATATGAAAATATTTGGTGGTTTTGAGTCTTTTGCGGTGTACCATGGAAAGGTTTTGAGTGTAGTATGCAGTCGAAATAGTTTCTGCCCACAAAAACAGAGGTAAGTTTGATTGGCTTAGCATTGTGCGAGCGGCCTTGACTAGCGTTCAATTCCGCCTTTCGACTACTCCATTATGTTCAGGCGTACGAGCAGCAGAGTATTGATGTGATATCCCGACTGATTCGAGATATTCTTCAACAGTTCTGTTTTTGAACTCTGTGTCGTTATCAGTTCTGAGAAGCTTGACTGGTTTCTGCAAATTCACCTGGGTCGTCTTCAGAAATGTAATGAGTACTTCGAGAGTCTCATTTTTTGATCATAGAAATTTGACCCACGTGTATCGCGAATAATCGTCCACGATAACAAGAACATATTTCTTTCCGCCTAAGCTTTGCGATCGCTTCGTACCACAAAGATCCATATGCAACAACTCTAATGCATAATTGGTACTAGGTTCAGGCTTCGATTTATGTGGAGCTCTCTTCATCTTCCCTTTTTCACACGCTGCACATAAGTGTTCCTTTTCATATCTCAACTCAGGAAGTCCATTCACCAATCTGCCTTTGACCAATTTGTTTATATAACGAAAATTCAGGTGTGACATCCGTCTGTACCAAAGCCAACTTTGCTCTAACCCTTTGTCATAGCTCACCTTCGTTATCGTTACTTTGTCGTGTAGATCAAGATTATAACATGAAATTTCCAATTAAAAACACTCTTTTATTGATTTGAATTCAACGTACATTTGTTTCTCTCTCTATCTCAAGAACACTCACAATACTAAAATAGTCATATGTTTAAAACACGCTCAACGTACTATATATACTAAGGCTAGAAACACGCTAAACACTTCTATCACAAAGCAAAAACGCGCTAACCACTAACCTCTTACAAAACAATAGAAATACAAAATACAATATTGACTTTGACTTTTATTACACTTTGACTTTGACTTTAACTTTGACCTTCAGTCTTCAGTAGTCTTGATCTTGTATCCAACAAATATATGCTCTAAAAACCTTCTATACCATAACCGACTCTGTTGCATAGAGGCTTTTGATAATAGACACACAACATTATCCGGCTTGACATTAGACAGATTGATTGTGTAGAGATTTGACTTTCGCGTGCCGACCAAAGGTTCTTTTCCATCTTCAGTTCTGACACAACATCTATTGGCTTTAAAGTTCACCTCTAAATCTTTGTCGCAAAACTGACCAATGCTAAAAATATTGTATCCTAAGCCTTCAACATAACTCACCTTCTTCATCGTTATGTTCTTTTATACGACATCTCCATATCCTAAGATTGGTGAAAACTGGTCATTTCGAAATCTGACATTGCCGCAAAATTTCTCTGTATAATTAGATAAAATATCTTTCTTCCTTGTCATATGCTTGGAACAGCCTGAATCCAAGTACCACATATGATGTTCTGCACAGGAGAAATCAAGCAACAATCGTTTTAGGTACCCATTTATACATGGGTCCTTTCACGTTAGCAGAAGATTTTGGCAACCATTTGAATTTGGGTCCTCCTTTTCTTTGAAAAACATTTGAATGATGTATACAATAAGAACCAAACCAACAATCAGAATATTGTCGAGTTAGAAAATCATTTCTACGAAATGTGGAACTCTTAGTAGTAGAATAAGATAATTGGATCAATTGTTTTATTGTATAAGTCTTGTAAGAAGTTACAAGTTTTGTTTTATGAGAAACAATATGACCAACTACGTCAGAAACACAAACAACACTCCTATTACATTATGTATCAGAAAATGATTTTGTGGTTTCTTCAATTTTCCTTTTTGGTCTACATTCTAGTCTTACTTCAGACTTTTTGCATCTCAATTCTGAAACACAAGATTTAGATTTGTTAGAAACATGAGATTTAAGAATTTGAGTTTTCTTAAGCTTATCCGTGTTGGTTCATTTCTATGAGTGCCTTTTATTTTGCTTCTTACCTTTAGCATAATACGTACTCACAGGAACTGATTCGTCACCCTTAGTTGATGATTCACCTTTTTCAAACACACTAGGTAAAGCACCAGTATTGATTACAAAATCATAATGATCTGGAAGTTTAGCATTGAAATCAAACTTCTCAACACTTTCATCAAAACACTCATCGGAATTCAAAAAATCAGTTTCATCCTCAAATAAATCATCATCATCATCAAAATTTGATGCCTTGGAAGAATTTGGAAAGATGAAATCATTAAACTCTTTCAAACACTTCATTTGATAAGACTTTTGATCACAATCTGAAGATTTAGGATTAGTAAAAACATTGCCCATGAAAACTTTACAAGATGAGGCATCTGAATCAGTGGATTTGTTTTCACTAACTATTTCTGATTAGGACTTAACATCTGTAATTTCATATTTAAAACCAGTGTTCATCATAACAACAGAAAACACAAGTTTCTCAAGATCAACCAAAATTCTTTGTTCTACTAAGGTGTTCTCAAGCTCAGAAATTTTACTTTCGAAGATGAGTGGATGAACATAAATCTTAGCTTCAACTGATTTTGCCTCCATGTCCTTAGTAGAGTAACTTTGAAAGTAATTTTGGTTGCTCAGAAAGTTAACTATCATTCAGCTTGTCATAGCAGAATGGTAGTTGCATTTTTGTAGTGTTTTCCCAGTTTTCATCTTCCTTGTATTCAACTTCATCAGATGATTTGCTGACAAATTTGGGTTTTAAATGAGGGCACTTGTCAGCCACTTGTAGAAAATCCAAATTGTACAAATTTGGTTGCTTTCTAATAGCTTTCTTTAAAAAATGTGTGTTGTCATACCTAATGCCCCAATTGTCTTTATAAGCTTTAAATTCCTTTGGTTTTTTGAGATGAATGGTTTGATCTGTTTGACCTCTAGCATAAAGCTTCGCTTCCAAACCATTTATCTTTTTTAGCAAAGTTTTATTTCAAACTGTAATTTATTATGTTTCACAACAAACTCTTGTTTCTCAAGTTCACACATATTAAACTTTGAAACTGCTTCAGAAAATTGTTTTTCAAGACAAGTTTTTTGTTTTTCAAAACTATCGGTATCTTTCTTCAAAGTGTCAGTCAAGTTTTTGTTCCCAACAATTTTTGTGTTGAGATCAAATATTGTTTGACGCTTTTTAGCAACTCTATCTTTTTCCTTTTTAAGCTTAGTTTGTAAGTCTTGAAGCTCAATGAAAATGTATTATCCCAGTTTCCAAGCACAATTCAATCAAGATTTGACTTTGAAGTTCTAGAGAGAGAGTAGTGAGAGAAAGTCACAAGTCGTATTAATGATGATATGAAAGTTACAAAGCTACAAGTTACAGGTTCTCTCAAAGACTAATTCTATTTATATGAAAGACCAAAACTCTCACAACAAAGGTTCTCTCACACAACATCAAAGTTGACTATACTATACTTTGAATTTACAGACTTTGACTTTTCACATTAAATCTTGGATACAATCAAATACACTAACAATCTCCCCCTTTCTATTCAAGATTTAATAAAAATTTGACAATCGTCTTTGTTAAGTCTAAATATTGTATCCAAGATTTAATGTGGAAAGTCAAAGATGTAAAAGTCAACATAGTCTTTGTATTAGAAAAGTCAAAGCTAGTTTTGTTTACATTATCATTAAGACTTGTATTAGTTAGGTGGTATATATAGGGTTTGCTTAGTAATCTTGTAATAACGACTTTAGAGATCTAATCTTGTAACTTTCAGACTTGTGACTAATGAAGATTACTTTCTCTCTCTAGATTATCTCTCTAGTTCTTGTTCCTAAATGTTCTAAATCTTGAGTAATTGCTTGATATATTGGGATTTTATTGATTAACAATTGGTATCAGAGTTGAACCAAACTTTTCAGAATTGATTTGATCATGATTTGAATTGCAATCTGGATTTTTTAAGATTGAAATTTGAGTTTTTTCTGAAATTTTACACGAACTCATGATTTCACTGTTTCATTCAAATTTTTTTGTGAAAAATTGGTTTTAGTGCAAGAAAATGGATTCATTGAATGGGAATTGTGTTTAGGATTGATTCTTGTTTGGTTTAAATCTCTTAATTTGAACAAAATAAATTTCAATTTTCGATTTTTGAGATTTTCTTGAAAACGAGTTCGAACACTGTTCTTCAACGAAATTATTTGAATTGTTGTTTTTAATCGAAAATTGATTGTAATTTTGTGTTTAGTATTGTTAGTCGATGATACTGATGAGTTTTTTAGATCAAATTTGAAGATTTTGATCGATTTAAGAAGAATCAACCAAGATCCATGGTTTGCGCTACATTCATATGGTTTGCGCGAGATTCATAGACGTCTGCGTGAGATCACCTTGAGAGGAAAAAGCTTCGTTTGCGTATTGCTCCTATCACGCAAAGCTACGTTTGCGTATCCTGTAACTCACGCAAAGCTACTTTGCGTTTTACCCTTGTCACGCAAACCTCATCTTGCGCTTCAAGACCATTACGCAAACCTTACTTTGCGCTACACTCAGTTCACGCAAAGCTTCTTTGGGTCACGCGGATTACAAAAGTCTCCTTTGCGCATCAAGACCATTGCGCAAAGATTACTTTGCGCATCAAGGCACTCACGCAAAGCTTACTTTGCGTCTCTAGTGGGTCACGCAAACCTACTTCGCGTTTCACTTGGCTTGCGCATAGCTCCCTTTGCGCAACACACTGCTTACGACAAACTCAATCTTGCGCAAACACTGTCTTTTCATACTTAGCGGGACCCCCGTGCTAAGTCTGCGGAGGGGGACAAAAATTCTTTTTGTGCAAGATTTCAATTCAATCTGATTTTTGATTTTCTGATATATAGTTTGGAACGATCATTCATATTCAGCTGATTACTCATTAATCATGGGATTTCTTTCAGATCTTGAAGAGAAAAATAGAAAGGTGAAACTAGAGAACATTAATCTGGGTCATGCTATTGACTTTCATTCACAAAAGTCAAGAGAGTATTTTACTGAAATCATCTTACTGAAAGAAGAAGTCAATGCCTTAAAGATCATCAATGAAGATCTTCTGAAAAGATCTTCTGGGCAGAATGAAGAAAAGATAAAGAGATTGGAATCTGAGAACTCTGAGCTTAGAAAGAATTTATCTAATTTTGAAAAACAGCTTGTTGAAGAAAAAGCTGAATTTGAGAAAGAAAAGAAAATTTTTTCAAAGAAGTTCTCAGATTTCTCTAAGAAGTGTTATGAAGAAAAGAAGTCGGTTGATCATAAATGCATTAAACTTTCTCAACAAATTTCAGATTTTGAGAAAGTGCTGATTTTGGAAAAAGAGAAGTTTGATAAAGAAAAGAAGGCCATAGAACAGAAGAATGTGGGATTATTCAAGGAATTATCTGGTCAGAGAAATGAGTCAGAGAAAGGATTTGAAGAAGAACGTTCAATCTTTGAAACTGAAATCAAAAAGCTGACATCAAAATTATCTGAATTATCTGCTACTGCACTGAAAGAGCTGAAGACGAAGTCTGAGTTCTCAAAGAAGATTGACCAACTTGTGAATGAAAGAGACATTTTTGCATCAAAGATCAAAGAGCTTGAAAAGTCTGTTTCAAGTTCTATTCAGAAATCTGCCTCTTCACAAAGGTCAGTTAAATATTTTGATCAGATTCGTCAATCTAACATTTTCTTTGATGAATATTTAGATGGTTCAGATACATATCCAAGGAGAACAAGTTACAAGAAAGAGAAAATGGTCTGGGTGAAGAAATCAGACAAAGATGAAAAGAAAGATGAGCGGAAAAAGAAGACATCATGTGTTCATTCTGACAAAGCAAAGAAGAACAAAGAGCATAAAGGTAAACCTGACCTCATATACTCAAGAGATCAATTACTCAAGTTTTCAGGTACTAAATATTATTGTTCTTACTGCTGTACACATGATCATATCCACAAGACCAGTGATCATTTCTGGTATGGTTCTTACTCTGTAACCCCCACACGAACTGCAACTAACATTTCTGGACCCAAATATCAGTGGGTACCAAAGAAGAAATCTGATTCGTTGTTGCAGGCACCTCACGTCAAGGGGGAGTAAGAAAGATTATGGCTCTTGAATAACACAGTTCAAAACCCGCACCTCAATGTCAAGATTATGGCTTCTAAGTAACTCAGCTTAGGACCCAGACTTCAAAGGATTAAAGCCCTCTACTCCCGTGATATCATAAGAGATCGTATTCCAACACTCAAATGGGGACATCAACCTTCAAGGGGGAGTACACTCTTTCTGCAATAGAGAGATATGATGGACTATATTCCAGAAGGAATTGTGGATCTCTATCCTAGACTTTTCATTGATAGATTTTCCTGATATCACGGACCGCATTCCAGAAGGAGTTGTGGATCTCTATCTTGTTTTAATTGATATATCTACTAATGCATAAATTATAGGGGGAGTACAGGTGATGGCTTCTGATCACATTACATATCAGGACCCGTTTTTCAATGTTCAGAAAAGGATATTCTGCTAATATCTAGGGGGAGCTTCGAAGATATAAATCATTTAATCATGATTTGAGGGGGAGCTGAAAAGGTAAATATTTTCTGATCCTAGATCTCTGATTGTTTGGAAGAAGAACAACTTTCAAGCATGAAAAACACTTTCTTAAATGTTCAAACCACTTCTTATTCTCAAAAGATTTCATGAATTTAGAAGTGTGCTTTTAAATGTTTTTCAAAATTTTGAGCTTAATGTTTAACTGACCGTGTGTTTCCAAAAGATCAATACTTGTGTATTATCTTGTCTATATACTGTCAAGTATTCACACACACCAGTTCAGTATTTTAGTTGAATTTGTTATTACCATGTCTCTAAACAAACCAATTTTTCGATGGTAATACCCCCGTTTGCTTTCAAAGTTGTTGAGCATCATTCATCTTTTTCAATTTTGTGCCTTTATTGCTAAATTGTTTATATTTGTTCATATAAACAAAATATCCAGTTCTTTGATACCCTAGATATTTCATTTGATATGATTTTATACATTGTCAGATTCTCAAAACAATTCTATTGATTTCATTTCATTCTTTCAATATCTTTGTTTTGAGAAATCTTCAACGTTAAAAATGCTCAAATTTCATTTCTGATTTTTGATGAGCATAGATACACTGACATATGATTTCTTGTGCTTTTCATATCAAGAAAATCATTGACCAACATGTACTTTTAGGAACATGGGATTTAGTGTGAATGCTTAATAGATCTTCCATGGATTCACGATAACAAGTGTTTCCTACCCCGGAAGAAATCCTTTGAGTGATTGAGGGGAGAGGGGTCTAAAAGAATTGAGTGTGGGAGTGATCTGAGGTAAAATGAAAATGAGAGATTGGTTAGATGTGAGCTTATATGTTTAAAAGAAAGATGGTGTGAGATCAAAGTTAAAAGAATATCATAACTCTGCACCAAACATCTTTCTGAGCCGGGTAGCCATATTACTGATTGGTTCACATTTCTTTGGTGACCATCATTGAAATAGACAAATAGCCCATGCCATCTCTTGCATTAACCCCACCAGCTACTCATTCTTTTCTTAAAAAGAGAATGTTTCACATTTTCTGGGGAAGCAACACATAATCTATTGGTTCTTCTCTTGGAAGATACTGATATCGAAAAAGAAGGAAAGTTGCCCCACCTTCGACCCTTTCTCATGCACATTGAGTCCATGTACAATCATTGCTGTCTCAGTGATTTACATACTTCGAGCCTTGTCAGGATCGAATTCTCAACAAGAATTAATTCTCAGAAACAATATCAAAGAAGTTTGCGGAATAACACTTTGATATTCAATGAAACAGTAAATCAACACAGTAAATATGAATAACAAACTGTAAGCTTTTATTTGATGCTTTGAAGTTACAAGATTACTCACTCAACCTCAATATTGATGAACAGGCTCACCAATACGAATTCTACTTCTCTAGAATTAGGATCTATGCCTTGAGGTTGATTTCTCTCTTGAAAAACAATTATCAAAAGTTATTTCTATCTGTTCTAAACATTCTATACATATACTGATAAAAAGATAATTACAAAGAATAAACAAATCTTCAGTATATCTTCCATGTATATCTTCTAAGTATATCTTCAAAATATCCAGCTGTAGTACATTCCATCCGGATCTCTTTAGCAGCACTAATAATGCTCAGCAGCATTAACTTCATCTAGCAGCATTAACTTCAAGCAGTACTAACTACTAGCAGTACTAACTAGCTAAGCAGTACTAACTTTGTTCAAGCAGTACTAACTTTAACTAGCAGTAGTAATTCTACTAGCAGTAGTAACACTTAGCAGTATTAATCTTCAACTTGTTCTGGCAGTAGTAACTACACTTGTACTAGCAGTAGTAACTACACTTAGTAGAATCTTCAGTTCCCAACAATCTCCCCCTAACTTAACTTTTCAAAACTGAGAAGTTAAGTTCTTCAACATAGGGTCTTTATGATAATTTCAAAACTTTCTGCAACTTCTAGTTCTTCTTGATTCAGTTTCTGCTGTTATCTTCTTTTCTGTTTCTGTTGTAGTTACTGCTTTGTTTCAGCTTCTTCACTTATCTCCCCCTCAAAATAAGATTTCATATCAACTTGATTCTATGCCTTCTCAATTCTTCTCAAGTTCAGATGTTTAAGTCTCCCCCTTTTTGAAATAATCATGATCTTTTCATCTCTTTTATCTCCATAATTTGATTGTGAACTTTCAGACAAATTGTACCAAGTGAATCCATCAATTCTTTGTAGTTAAATCTGTCCTCACCTCCTTTAGGTGTGTTTACCACCTTTGAAGGATCCTTGGATCTTTTAGTAGAGATATTCTGCCTAGCAGAAGCACCTTCTACTCCCTTGGTTTCTTGGCACCTGGGACCTTTAGATAATTACTCATCTAAAGTTGCCATGGGGAAGGTCTTAGATATGTTCACACTGTCCTGTCCTGCACTTTGAGCAAAGTCAGTAGTGTGAGCCTTACAACCCATATGCTCTTGCATCTCCTTATTGAGCACCTTCTTGAGGTTGGGAGACACCTCTATGGTTTCCCTTTGGATATTCTCTAAAGGAGAATCCTCCCTTAGAGGGCTTAAAGGCTTAGTGGGTAGTGGTACAAGAAGGGAAGGAGCCTTCTTTACCTGTTTTCTCTTGTAGGTTTGGGTGATGGGAGAGGTTGGTTTTTCAAGAAGGGACTGGGGAATTGATTTTGAGAGGGAAGGTTGGGATTGGCTAGCAGTGGGTTGGTCTAATGAGGGCCTTGACCCTGCTGCCATACCTTTTTCAGTGTGGGACACCACCATCATTGTAGAGAACAATGGGGTGTCAACTCCTTCAGAGTCCCTAGCAGATCTTCTCATGTTTGAGAAAACCTTGCCTTTAGGGGGTTTAGGTACATATACCTCATCAAAGTGAAGTATGTCTGTCAATTCATTATTAAGTACTTCTTGTACAAACTTTGGATACAGATAAAAGCTTTTTGATTGATATCCAGGTTTGACATAAAATCAATGAAGATCATTTTTAGGTATAGAAAACTTACATTAGCAGTAGTAGCACTTATCAGCAGCATTAACACAGACTGGCAGTAGTAACACATACCAGCAGTATTAACACAGTCTGACAGTATTCACTGAACTAGAAGTACTAACTATCTTTCAGTATTAGCAACCTTCTGCTGGATCAAAAGTAACATGTCCTCCATCAAATCTTTTAAAGAATTTGAAGGCAATCCATGTTCCTTGTTATGTGCCAAGAGCAACCATTATCTTCATTCCAAATGCTCTTCCTCTTGAGCTTTTGATTGCCCTGCACACTTGATAAATCAGTTAGTCTTTGATGGAACCCAAGCCAAAGTGGTCTTGGGTTGACCTTTCTCATTAATATAATCTGTCAGTTTGGTCTGAATGAGTTGTTTAGAAATCTCATGACTGGAGTACTTTGTCAAGATTATAGGCTTGGCTGCATTACTACTAGAAGCAGCACTAGCTTTGTTAGCAGTACTAACTTGGTTAGCAGTACTAATCAAGTTAGCAGCACTATTTTTGTTAGCAGTACTATCTGGGATAGCAGTACTAACAGGTTTCTTTGCAATTGGAACCCAAACTTGAACAAAGTTGTTTGCTTTCTTTGTCTTTAAATTACTCCTTGGCTTATTTGGAGTATTTTTCTTTGGTTTAGCAAACTTGTTCTGAGCATGTGATCTTATAGGTGCTCTGTTCTCAGCCATATGATTCCTTCTCTGATTCCTATAACCAAAAGAGTTTTGTGGTTTTCTTTGAAAAGTGACTCTTTGGTTGATAGGGTTGAAATAACAGTGTTTGGCAAGATGATTCAATTTGCCACAGATAAAACAAGGTTTTGGTCTATTGATTTTACTCAAATTAACTCCTTGTTTTTGTGCCCACTGATTATTCCAGTTTCTCTGATTTCCCCTTGGTTTATCATGTTTTTGGGGCTCAGATTTATTGCAAGAACACTGTTTACAAGGGACAGGATTCACAACTGTGGTTTGCTTATAATGGACCTTCTCAGACTTTCCCTCAGTCTTTTCTATGTCCTTAGACTTGATCCAAGCCTTTCCACATCCCTCATTGGTGATAATGTTATTTTCTAGAGGAATCTCACCACTCACAGTGTTCTCATTACTCTTTTCACTAGAGTTCTCTACTTCAGAGTCTGTTTCAACCACCACTTTGTCTAAAGGATCTACCTTAGTGGCTCCAACAGACAATTCCTTCCTATCCTTGGTCTCTAGTAAGTTTGATATAGGAGGAATGTAATTGTTGTTGTATGGTGGTGGTGTGGTGTTATAGCCTATTCCTCTTCTAAGTTTGTCATGGATTTGAGTTTGGAGCAAAGAGTCCATTGCTTTAGAAGCATTGGAAAATTTCTCAATATCCAGTTTGGCTTTCTCAAACTCCCTCTTTATCTTCTCATTCTCCTCTTCTTTCTGTTTTAGCTTAAATTCATACTGATCTTTCTCCCACTTCCAGTAGTTTGTGTCATAAGAGTGTTGAAGCTCATTGGCTTGAAAACCTTTGATCTGATCTTCAAATCTCTCTACAATCCTTACATAGTCTTTTATATCTTTTTCTAATCTCTTAAGGTCATCACTCATCTTCTGATTGTGATCCCTGTACCTTTTAACAGTTTCAATACAGGATTTAGAACAAAGATTAGATGTTACCTCTGTAGGAATTTCTGAGCTTGAAGACTCTGAACCTTTAGCCATGATGATGTGATGTTGAGTGTAGGTTTCTGAGAATACTAGCTCTGATACCACTTGTCAGGATCGAATTCTCAACAAGAATTAATTCTCAGAAACAATATCAAAGAAGTTTGCGGAATAACACTTTGATATTCAATGAAACAGTAAATCAACACAGTAAATATGAATAACAAACTGTAAGCTTTTATTTGATGCTTTGAAGTTACAAGATTACTCACTCAACCTCAATATTGATGAACAGGCTCACCAATACGAATTCTACTTCTCTAGAATTAGGATCTATGCCTTGAGGTTGATTTCTCTCTTGAAAAACAATTATCAAAAGTTATTTCTATCTGTTCTAAACATTCTATACATATACTGATAAAAAGATAATTACAAAGAATAAACAAATCTTCAGTATATCTTCCATGTATATCTTCTAAGTATATCTTCAAAATATCCAGCTGTAGTACATTCCATCCGGATCTCTTTAGCAGCACTAATAATGCTCAGCAGCTTTAACTTCATCTAGCAGCATTAACTTCAAGCAGTACTAACTACTAGCAGTACTAACTAGCTAAGCAGTACTAACTTTGTTCAAGCAGTACTAACTTTAACTAGCAGTAGTAATTCTACTAGCAGTAGTAACACTTAGCAGTATTAATCTTCAACTTGTTCTGGCAGTAGTAACTACACTTGTACTAGCAGTAGTAACTACACTTAGTAGAATCTTCAGTTCCCAACAAGCCTTATGAAACACAATCATTGTGCTAGTTTTTTTTCAAAAACAAGCACGAGCACACAGAGAATTTGTTTTTCTGTCAGAACATTCATAGAATTACCTTGTGTTTTTCAATGATTGAATGGAAGTCCTGGGGAGTCAACATCAAACCAACTCCTTAAATTGTACATTCGTTGTACACAGTAACTTTGTGTTACTGACAGGCATTCCTAACTGTTTCATTTGTTGATACAGGGTTACACGTCCATTATGTATGAATTTGAAAAGATTCGGATATATATCTTTCATGAATTGACGGCTCTCAGATCAAAGCGCGCCATCTATCAAAGGGGAGATTGATATTTGTTCTCAAAGGGGGAAATCAAAGACTGTGCTGAAATTGATGATGTTTTGATGATCATGATGCTCTCAATCATCAAAAAGGGGGAGAATTTTATAAAGATTCAATTTCAAAGTTCTAGTCTGACGAAAGTTTGTTTTGATCAAGATCTTCAAAGTCTTCAAAGTCTGATGAAGAATTTCTGAAAGTTTAAAATGCTTCCGCTGTTACAAAGACAAATGAAATCTGAAGATGATTGTTCAAAGATAAATCAAGATGTTTTTGTGAAAGTTTGTTTTTCCGAAGACGGTTCAGAGATCAAAGAGATGAAGATTCAATATCATAGATTCCTCAAAGCTGTTTCATTGTTTCAAAGATGAAGTTTCAAGTTCAAAGAAGTTTCAAGAAAGTTTGTTTCGCGTTCAAGACATGTTGACTTTCAAAGCTTCAAAGTGCAAAAGACTTTCCAAGATTCTTCAAGAGCTGAAAGAGTAAAGACTGTAAAAGCTTCAAAGTTCAAAGTTTAAGAGACAAAAGCTGAAGAATCAAGAGCTGAAGAATCAAGGGCTGAAGATCAGTAACAAATTTTTATTAAATCTTGAATACAAAGACTGTGCTGAAATTGATGATGTTTTGATGATCATGATGCTCTCAATCATCAAAAAGGGGGAGAATTTTATAAAGATTCAATTTCAAAGTTCTAGTCTGACGAAAGTTTGTTTTGATCAAGATCTTCAAAGTCTTCAAAGTTTGATGAAGAATTTCTGAAAGATTAAAATGCTTCCGCTGTTACAAAGACAAATGAAATCTGAAGATGATTGTTCAAAGATAAATCAAGATGTTTTTGTGAAAGTTTGTTTTTCCGAAGACGGTTCAGAGATCAAAGAGATGATGATTCAATATCATAGATTCCTCAAAGCTGTTTCATTGTTTCAAAGATGAAGTTTCAAGTTCAAAGAAGTTTCAAGAAAGTTTGTTTCGCGTTCAAGACATGTTGACTTTCAAAGCTTCAAAGTGCAAAAGACTTTCCAAGATTCTTCAAGAGCTGAAAGAGTAAAGACTGTAAAAGCTTCAAAGTTCAAAGTTTAAGAGACAAAAGCTGAAGAATCAAGAGCTGAAGAATCAAGGGCTGAAGATCAGTAACAAATTTTTATTAAATCTTGAATACAAAGACTGTGCTGAAATTGATGATGTTTTGATGATCATGATGCTCTCAATCATCAAAAAGGGGGAGAATTTTATAAAGATTCAATTTCAAAGTTCTAGTCTGACGAAAGTTTGTTTTGATCAAGATCTTCAAAGTCTTCAAAGTTTGATGAAGAATTTCTGAAAGATTAAAATGCTTCCGCTGTTACAAAGACAAATGAAATCTGAAGATGATTGTTCAAAGATAAATCAAGATGTTTTTGTGAAAGTTTGTTTTTCCGAAGACGGTTCAGAGATCAAAGAGATGATGATTCAATATCATAGATTCCTCAAAGCTGTTTCATTGTTTTTCAAAGATGAAGTTTCAAGTTCAAAGAAGTTTCAAGAAAGTTTGTTTCGCGTTCAAGACATGTTGACTTTCAAAGCTTCAAAGTGCAAAAGACTTTCCAAGATTCTTCAAGAGCTGAAAGAGTAAAGACTGTAAAAGCTTCAAAGTTCAAAGTTTAAGAGACAAAACCTGAAGAATCAAGAGCTGAAGAATCAAGGGCTGAAGATCAGTAACAAATTTTTATTAAATCTTGAATACAAAGGGGAGATTGTTAAGTCTAAATATTGTATCCAAGATTTAATGTGGAAAGTCAAAGATGTAAAAGTCAACATAGTCTTTGTATTAGAAAATTCTAAGCTAGTTTTGTTTACTTTATCATTATGTCTTGTATTAGTTAGGTGGTATATATAGGGTTTGCTTAGTAATCTTGTAATAACGACTTTAGAGATCTAATCTTGTAACTTTCAGACTTGTGACTAATGAAGATTAATTTCTCTCTCTAGATACTCTCTCTAGTTCTTGTTCCTAAATGTTCTAAATCTTTAGTAATTGCTTGATATATTGGGATTTTATTGATTAAAAGACTTCAGTGCTTGATTCTTCAAAACTTTTAACTCTAACATCTTTAGAGGTCGAAGCTCTGACAACCTTCAATCTCTGATGCTTTGAAGAATCTTGAAAAGTCTTTTACAAAGTTTTTAAACATTCATCAAGTCTTTAACTTTAAGACTTCGGAAATCTTTGAACTTTAAGGAATCTTTGAATGCTTGGTATCTTCATCTCTTTGATCTCTGGACTGTCTTTGAAAAACAAACTTTCTTGAATCATCTTTGAAACAAATATCTTCATAATCATTTTGAATCTTCTTGATCCATACAAACTTTCATTTGTCTTAAACTTATCCATCTGACTTAAAATTTTGTATTATCTCTTCCTTTTCAGAATATCTTTTAAACTTCACTTAAGTCTTTAATTTGACTTGAAATTCTTGAATATCTCCCCTTTTTTGATGATTGTGAGAATCAAAATCATCAAAACTTATTTCAATGTCAGCTCGGTCTTTGAAACTTCTCCCCCAATTAATCAATTTAGAACAGTTTTCATGATCTCTTTTGGTAAAGTATGAACATTCTCCCCCAACTTATCTTGATAATGAGCCGTCAATTCAAGAATGTATTTATCCGAATCTTTTCAAATTCAGACAAATTATGAGTTGTAACCCTGAATCAACAGATGAAACAGTTGGGAATGCCTGTCAGTAACACAAAGTTACTGTGTTCAACGAATGTACAATGGAAAGAGCTTGAGATAACGTTCACTCCCCAGGACTTCCATTCAATCATTGAAAAACACAAGGTATTTTCTATGAATGTTCAGACAGAAAAACAAATTTTCTATGTGCTCGTGCTTGTGTTATGAAAGAATTAGCAAAATGATTGTTGTTTAGGCTCAAAATTATGTAAACCAATGAGACAACAAAGGTTATACATAGACTCAATGTGTATGAAAAAGGGTCGAAGGTGGGGAAACTTTCCTTCTTTTTCAATATCAGTATCTTCCAAGTGAATAACCAATAGAGTATGTGTTACTTCCCAAGAAAATATGAAACATTCTCTTTTTGAGAAAAGAATGAGTAGCTGGTGGGGTATTTGCAAGAGTTGGCATGGGCTCACTACCTTTTTCAATGTTGGTCACCAAAGAATGTGAACCAATCAGATTATGTGGCTGCCCAACTTAGAAAGAATTTGGTGCAGAGTTTGATATTCTTTTACTCTGTTCTCACACCCTCTTTCTTTTAATCTTTTAAGCTTACTTCTAACCAATCTCTCATTTCATTTTACCACTTCACACACCACTCTCATTCTTTTGACCCCTCTCCCCTCAATCACTCAAAGGATTACTTCCAGGGTAGGAAACACTGGTTTACGTGAATCCATGGAAGTCATTTAATCTCACACATTGAATCCCATGTATTTGTCCTAAAAAATGTGTTGCTCAATGATTTTCTTGACATTTAAGTGCAAAAAATCATTTGTCAGTATATGTATGTTCATTAAAGATAAGAATGAAATTTGAGCATATTAAACATTTAAGATTTCTCAAAAATTTGTATGAATGAATAATCATGAAAGAATAGAAATATTTTGAGAACCTGACAATGATTAAGATCAGATCAAAATTCATGAAGAATTATATTTTGGGAAATCAAAGACGTAAGATGTTTATATGAACAATATATAAACATATTAACAATGAAAGCACATGTAATAATGAAATGATGTCTAATTCAAACAACAATGAATAGCAAACGGGAGTATTACCATAGAAAGATTGAACTTTTGATACATGGTAATAACAAAATCAATATGAAGTACTGAACCGGTGTGTATGAATACTTGTTAGTATAAAGATATGACAATTACACAAGTATTTGTCATTAGAAACACACAGTCAGATATTCATTAAAGTATCCAAAAACATTTTAAAAATCACACTTCTCAATTCATGGAAACATTTTAAGAATGTGAAGTGGTTTGAACATTTAAGAAAATGTTTTTCATGCTTGAAAGTTGTTCTTCTTTCAAACAATCAGAGATCTAGATAAGAAGATACATACTATTTAGCTCCCCCTCAAATCATGATAAAATGATTTATATTCAGTTAAGCTCCCCCTGGATATTTGCATAATATCCTTGTCCTTAAACATTAAAAAACGAGTCCTAAGTTGTTTTACTTAGAAGTCATTGTCCTTTAACATTAAAGTCTTGGTCTTGAACATAATTATTTAAGAACCATCATCTTGCTCCCCTTTAATCCTTGGGTGCCTGCAACACAGATTTAGCTTTTGGTACCCACTAGTATTTGGGTCCTGATGTGTTAGTTGCAGTTCTTTTGGGGGTTACATAATATGAACCATACCAGTAATTGACAAAATTATTACTTACAACGTCATTTGGACAACAGTAAGAACAACAAATTTTCTTTTGCGCAATCCTGATCAAATGATTAGTAGAATAAAACATATCAGGTTTACCAAAAGATTTACCTTTATGCGTTTTGTTCTTTTTGGCATTGGATGTGCAGATGCTTTGTCGTTCTTCTTATCATCTGAGGAATCTTAAACTCTCCAGACCATCTGTCCTTTCTTTGAATGCTTTCCAAGAGTTTTGACATAAAAGCTTGCTGGACTATCAACAGTTTTGTCATACAATAGATTAGATGGATGAATCTGATTTGATTTGACAATGTTTGGTTTGACACTTTTCTTTTTTAAAACATTTTTCTCATGAATGGAACTTGAAGCTGTTTTGAAAGAACAAACCGATTATGTTGAATTATCAACAGGTGATTGATCAATCACATCAGCTGAAATCTTTTCTGACAAATCACTATTTGCAGCTTCCATGTCCTTTATCTTTTTATACAAAATATTTCTTTCGTCAGAAAGTGTGTCAAACTTGTTTTTCAAATAAGTTCTATCCATCTATTCTTTAAGAATGTCTGAAGATAGAACATATATTTTGGATGTGAGCTTAGATATTTCAGATTCAAAGACTTGACGTTCTTGTTCAAAATCTTTTTCTAAGTTCTTGTTTTGTTCAGAAATATCTTTGAAAATCCCAACATTTCTCTTTTCAGCATTTTTCTTTTCAGTTTCAAAAGACTTTTTCTTTTCTTGAAAAGATTTTCTTTCTTTTTCAAGCAAGTCTTGCAGAACTGAGATTTGTTTGGGAAATTCAACAGTTTTGTCTTCAAGAACTTTTCTCTCTTTAGCAAACGTGTCTCTTTCTGTAATTAAGATCTTTTCAAACTCTGACACTTGCTTCGAGATTTTAAGACATCTTAGCTCAAGATCCTTTTTCTCTTGGATAACTTTCTTTGAAAAGTCAGACATCTTTTGAGTAGACGATTTCTCCAGATTTGTTTTCTCTTTATCTTCTTGAAAGCTTTTAATTATATCAACATTCTTTGATTCCAAAGCAGATATCTTTTATTCAAAAGCCTTAAACTTCTGTTGAAGCTCAACTGATTCAACTTACAGTTCTGATGATTTTTGTTCAGTTGGCTTTGAAGATTTGTTATCTTTCACTCTTTCAACTTTATTTCTTTTTCACATGTCTCAATAATATTTTCCTTTAAAGCAATATTTTTCTCTTTCTCTTTGATTTCTTTCTCTCTTGCTCTGATGATACCTGCAAAATCAGATTTAGCATTATTAGCACATTTTATACAATCAGGAGTTTTATCAGAAATTGACAATTTAAATTTAAGCTCCTGAATTTGTTTAAGAAGAATTGAATTTTGATTCTTTAGTTTATCTCGTTCAGCTTCTATTTCCGGTATCTCAGGCATGTACATGATAGCACAGTCTCTCCCTGATAAAATTGTAGACATCTTGAATGTAAAATTAGTTTGAAATGATCGTTCCCAAACAATTCAGAAAATTTGACTGAAAGTCAAACTCAGATCACCACTTGAAAACCAATCTCAGAAAAATTCTAACTCCAGAACTCGCAGACACCTGAAACTCGCAGACCAAAGCATTCACAGATCATTGTTCAATGAACTTCGCGCTAAACGTGTTGTGCGCGTTAGAGGAACTCGCACGCTATTACTTTCACGTTTTGTTAAAACTCGCAAGAAAGGTTGTGCGCGAACTTACTTCCCGCAGATCACTTCGTGCGCATTTAGGACTTAGAAAAATTTGAGGAAATAGACTTCTCACAAACAACTCCAAACTCACAGATCAATAGGAACTCGCAGATGACTTAGCGCGTTCCATACTTAGAACAATTTCACAAAATAAGAACTCGCTAAATCCAAACTCGCAAGACTAGTAAACTCGCAAGACACTGTTCATAAAACTTCGTGCTAGAAGCTTTGTGCGCGAACGAGAAACTAGTAAGTAACGGCTTGCGTGAAGTTACTTCTCGCAAGGAACTTTGGCGCGTTTCAGACTTAGAATATATTCAAACACTTGAACTTCTCGCAGAAGAATGTAAACTCGCATGTCAGGTAGAACTCGCACGAGCCTTTGCGTGAACTAACTTCTCGCAAGACGCTCTATGCGCGAACTAATTCAAACTCGCAGAAAAACATAGCAATCTTCATCTTGCGCGTTCTTTGATTTTAGCGTGTTCTTCCTTAGCGCGTTCTTCAGATCTAGCGCGTTCTTGACTCTGTACTCACAGATTCAATCCAAAAACCTTAATACATGTAATTAGAACTTGAAAATGCACAGGGTTGGTCGATTAATCATTTAGAGCACATTTCTAATATGAATACCAGGCTAAAAACAACAAAACACAATGAATTGATTCAAAACAGTGTTCGATATTTTCAAACCAAAAATTACAAAAAATCTAAATTGAAATCGATTTAGTGAGAAATTCGTAATCGAATTTAAACAAGAAACATTCTAAAATAGTAATCGATCACTATGGAATCAATTTCACACACAAACAACAATTATTCAAAAGAAATTCGATTCAACAGTGTTAAAAAAATTCGTGCGAGTTCTTGAAAAAGAATCAAGAAATTCAATCTAGTTCAAGTGATATAATCCTTCTGAATTTGATTGGGCTCAGCTCTGATACCAATTGAAAATGTATTATCCCAGTTTCCAAACACAATTCAATCAAGATTTGACTTTGAAGTTCTAGAGAGAGATAGGAGTGTGAGAAAGTCACTAGTCGTATTAATGATGATATGAAAGTTACAAAGCTACAAGTTACAGGTTCTCTCAAAGACTAATTCTATTTATATGAAAGACAAAAACTGTCGCAACAAAGGTTCTCTCACAAAACATCAAAGTTGACTATACTATACTTTGACTTTACAGACTTTGACTTTTCACATAAAATCTTGGATACAATAAAATACACTAACACTCAACTATCATGGTTTCCATTTTTTTTAAAAATTCAGTTTCAGAAAAATTGTTTACATCTTCGGAAGTCTCCTCATCCCATTCATCATACTTGACTTCCTTGCCCATTAAGAACATGTGAGCAGTTTCCTCTCTTTTGCTTTCCGATTTAGAAAAATCCAACCAATGGTCATCTTCGGCCATCAAGGCTTTGTCTGCTTCTTTCTGCTTGGCCAGAAGCATCTTCTTCTTATAGTATTATGAGTTGCGAACTTTGGGCTTCTGGCACTCTTTGGCAAAGTGACCGATTTTCCCACAGTTGTAGCATTTTATCAGTTCTTCCACCTTCTTCTCATATTTGTTGACATACTTCTTGTCTTTGGGATTTCTCTCCTCATACCTCCTTCCATCAGACTTTCTTTCATCATATCTTTTTCCTTTTACCCTCTACTTGTGTTCGTAATTCTGTGATCCTGAAGAGTACCTCTGACTGTTAGAATCCGACTTCTTATAGATATTCTTCTGGATGGCTCGGGTAAGCAATATCATAGCTTGCTTGAGATTCTCACCATCATCAGAATCAGAGTCATCACTATCAGAACCATCAGACTCAGAGATGATAACTTTCTTCTTTTTTTTCTTTTTTTTCTTCTCTTTTTCTTTCTTCTTATCAACAACTAAATCAACTGGATCAACAACTGGCTTCTCACTCCTTTTCTTTTCTCCTCTTTTCTCTTCTAATTCCTTCTCATTTTTTCTTAGTGTCTCATAAACTTCATGCAATGGAATATCACTAAGAACTTTCATCTGCTTCAGTCTCCTAGTATGCTTCTTCCACTCTGGCTGAAGAATGCTTAGAAAATTTACATTGTTCTCAATCTGCTTCTTCTTGACTTTATTCTTAGCCAGCTCATTTAGCAAAGACAGAAATCTTTCATATGTTTCCTCAAATCTTTCTTCATCCTTGTCTTTGAAATCTTCATAGTTGTTTATGTAGTTAACGACCTTCATCTGATTTCCAACTTTAGAACCCATCATCATCTTCTCTAACTGATCCCACATTTTTTTTTCAGTAGCCTTGTAGCTATCAATCTTGATGTAGATCTTATTAGGTATGCTCTGTAAAAGTAGAGATCTTGCCTGTTTATTTGCCTTATATATCTTCTTTTGTTCAGGAGAATAACTTGAAAAATCAACAACAATCTCTTTGGTTTTGGGCTCTCGGGGCTCCGTACCATCTCCGCTGTCAGAACTCTCATTTTCCTCATCTAGTACAATAGCTATAATTGGTTTCATAAGACCCTTATCAATACACTGTTTGATGAATTCTCCATTTTCATGTCGATCTATGAAATCCAGAAACCTATCTTTCCACTGCTCGTATTCCCCTTTAAACAAGACTAGTGGTTTGACATTTGTTCCAATAGCAAGAGCATCCTTTGAAGTCATCTTGAACTTTGCTCAGATCATTAAACAAAAAATCAGAAACTTTGACCACACTTAGAAAATTTGTCACCCTACGCAGACTTAACACGGGGGTCCCGCTAAATACACTAGAGATTACATTTCGCACAATACACAAAATTCGCACACAAAATAATACGAAAACCAACTTTTGGCACGCTAAAGAATGCAAAATTCAACTTTTCGCACGAAGACATATGTGAATTTCTTCTTTTCGCACGTAGTTGGATGCAAATTTTGAACTTGAGTGTTTCAAGACTTGAGAGCTTTTCGCAAGGTGTACTTGTACGAATATTGGACTTAGAAAAAATCAAGCTTCTTAACTTTACGTATTGGTACGAATTTCTCCCTTAGAAAAATTTCCACTCTTCAGGGTGCGAATTCTGCACTTTTCGCATGCACCTGAAATAAACTCCAACTTTTCGCATGAAGGGTTATGCGAATTTTGCACCTTTCGTATATAAAGAGATGCGAAATCCTTCTTTTCGTATAACTCTTTGTGAAAAAATATCACTTTTCGTACACAACCCTATGCGAAATATGTCCTTAACCTTTTCAAATCACCAAGACCATGAGAAAACCTCAAGAACATGCGACTTCTTCACTGGACTATGCGAATTCTTCAGATCTCTACCTAAAAACTTCAAATTTTACCCAAATTCGATTCAAATCACCAAATTTGATTCTCATACTTCACCAATTTGATGTTGATCACTCTTCGAACAAATTACAAACACTTGATTACAACCAAAGTAACAAAAATTACAAAATTGATCAAGAACACATTACGAATTTACAACTCGAACCAAAAATCAATATAAATCCAAATTCACACAAACAACTGTGAATTGGACATTATGATCAACATAAAACTTGTTCTAGACAATGAATCGAATACAAAGCAATAAAAATTACAACCAAAACAATACAAAATCAAGATTTTGATTCTGAAACAGTGTGTGTGCGAGTTTTTGAATTTCGGCCAGCAAAAACTTAGATTTTGATCAATCTTTTGAATTAAGCTTCATCTCATACCAATTTGTGTGTCCCAATATGTGCAATCTAATCAATTTGAACAAGGAATTTCGATTTCAAATCTCATATTATTATCTTCAATTCAACAGTACACAATGCTCTCACTTACAATATTTCACTCTCTAACAAGTATTCTATCAAGGCGCTTAATGATTCTACCAACAAAAAATATATTTATACCTCCTACAATTACAAGACAAAACTAACTAAACACTTTGACTTTCCACTAATAGAAGCTTTGACTTAAACTTTGACTTCCAATTCCAATGATTATGGATCCAACATTTATGCACTAACACACTAAGCTCTGGAAGATGGAAGACTTTGAAGACTTGTGCAATTCATGGAGAAGACAAGGCCACGTGCATTATCTCTACTTTCCATGTGGCATTCTCCTTATGGAATGTCATTCATTGCATTGTACGATTGTGTACTCCATTTCTTGTATATGTAGGGAGCACCTCCTGAATTCACAAGTGCGCACACAAATTACTATCATGCTGGTCAAGTATAGAAAAATATGTTGAGAGCAATCTTACACACACCACTGTGTGTTCTTAGTGTAATTTGGCAAGTTAATGAAGGCATTGTTTCTGTAAATCACTCATATATTTTACCACTGTTTTTATTACTTGTTTGTACATATTCACTACCAATCAAACCATTCATCTACATCTAAATCGCTTCCGCATACATCTCTATTTGTTGTTGTTTTGGTTTATATCATTGTAAGAACCCAACTGGGAACCTAAATCAAGAAATGATGTCTGATACTCAAACAAAAGTGAAATTCAAACGTGAGTATTACCATCGAAAGATTTGTCATTTAGAGACACAATAATAACAAAGTCAAATAAAAATACTAAATCGATATGTGTGAATACTTGACAGTATATAGATAAAACAATACACAAGTATTAGCCTTTAGAAACACTCGGTCAGTGAAACAAAAAAATATCAAAATGAAAATCATTTAAAATCACACTTCAAAATTCAGAAAATCGTTTGAGAACACGAAGTGGTTTGAACGTTTAAAAAACCGTTCTTCATACCTAAAAGTCGTTCTTCTTTCAAAGTATGTTGGCATTAAGAATTATAAAGATATACCTTCAGTAAAGAAATCTTAACTCCCCCTAAAATGAATATGTTATCTCTTACGCTTCCTTTTGACAAATCCTCAGATATTCATCCCCTTAATATATGTAAAAAGTCAAACTATTAGCAGAGAACAATATGAATATAACAATTATCATCAGTTCTCTATTCTCCCCCTAAAAAATTTAGCATTGAAAAGCAATCTCATGACGTTTTTAACTTTCTCTCCCTTAAACAAACAACTACAAACTTCCTTATTAAGAATGATCATTCAGGCTTCAGTAGGAACGAAAACATGAAAGTACGGGTTCTGAACTGAAATATTCATAAGCCATTGTCACATCCTTATAACCAGCAAAATAAAAAGATTTTGGTAATCCTTTGGAATGATTCCTCCTTCATCAGTAGTTAGTAAGAAATAACAAATATTTGATCTCCCCCTAGAAATATGCATAACCAAGATCAACTCCCCCTAGATGCATGTGAGAAAAGTCTAACAGACTCACGGTGACATATTAAGCATACCAAGATTACTGATCAGAAACTTGAAGTGTTAGAGCACAGATTTATTGGATTCAAGATCATTAAAGATTGAAGACATAAGTGAAGAAGTCAAAGCTGGAAAAGTCAACTCTCATCAAAGTCAAAGTCTTTTGTTAATAAAGTCAAAGTCAATGTAATTGTATTTGTTTGTGAGGTATAAATACCTTGTTTCCTTGTTGTTGAAATCAGATGTACACGAATCAGAGAAGAGAAAATTAGAATATCATTCATATTATTCTTAGAGAGAGAGAGAGATTGTAGAGTGAGAAAGTGAGAGAGATATGTAGACTGTGATTGATCAATATACATATGACTATGGATTTATCATCTTCATTGTGTTTGTAGCAATTAGAACTTGAATCTAGGACTAACAATTGGTATCAGTGCAGAAGAAATTCAGAAACAAGGATCGAATTCAAGAAATTTTGGTCGACATTTTCAAGAACTTGCAAGGAACTGTTGAGATTTTATGTTTTCGATTTTGTATTGTTTTGGTCGTGTAATTGCTTGTTTTAGATTCGATTTGGTGTTTAGAACACATTGTGTTTGATTCTTTTTGTCTAATTCACACTGTTTAAACATGAATTTTGAATTTTTGTTGGATTTGAGTTCGAGTCTGTATACGAACTGTTCTCAGATCGAATTGTATTTTTAGTGTTTTAATCTGAAATTGTTCTATTGTAACCTGATCGAGTGATGAAATAGAAGATTCGTACAAAGTTTCGAGATCAACGCGCAAGATCTGTGAAACGTGCAAGTTCATCGAAAGAACGCGCATGCTTCATATGGAAGAACGCGCAAGTCGAAGGAAATTGATTTTTGGACAAAACGCGCAAGTCGTTATCTGCTAGTTCTAGAAACGCGCAGATCGAAGCCTGCGAGTTTGAAGTTTGGGAAAAAAAATTCTAAGTGTTGGAACGCGCAACCATGGTTAGCGAGTTTGCTCAAACGCGCAAGTAGTGCCTAGCGAGTTTCAACATTTACTTGTGAATACTTACTTGCGAGTTTCAACGACTAGCGAGTTTCAGCAATTAGCGAGTTTATCAAAACACGCAAGTCTTTGCGTGCGAGTTTCTCAAACACGCATGCTTAAGTCTGGGAGTTCTCTTTGAACAGTGATTTACGAGTTTAGGCGTCTGCGTGTTTCTCAGTGAATAGTGATCTGCGAGTTTCAAATTTTCATAGTGATCTGCGTGTTTCCATACTTAGAATATTTTCTGAGAAATTTTCAAAATTGTAATATGGTCTGCGGAGGGGGAACAAAGTTCTTATTGTGATCAAAGTTTCTGAATTTCTAACGATCAAGTTCAAGTTCTTTTTGTAACAGATAATTCAAGATGAGTTTCTCAGCAGAAGAGGTAAAGGATTTCACTGTAAATAATTTCATGACTACAATGGAAGCTATGATGGTTAAAGTTGAAGATCTTCAAGATAAATTGGTAAAGGAAAAGGACAGAGTTAATAGAAGAAATGAGAAGATCTTTGAGCTTAATAAGACTATAATTGAAAACAAAGATCAGATTGATTCTCTATGAAAATCTGCATCAGTTTTTAAACATGAAAAAGATTGTTTTGAAAAGAAGATTTTTGATGTTGAATCTAAATTTTCAAAGTCTGATTTAGAAAAGAAAAAAATCTGTACTAACCGTTTATATATTGCAGGTTGAGAACGAGAGTCTAACGAAAAAGGTAAATGATTTGGAAGCTAAACTGCATGTGATTCGTCAAACAGATCATACCATTTTTCTAAATACACCCATTGAAGAGTCTGATCTTAAAGAGAAATGGGGACTCGGTTATGATAACCCCCATTACTTAAAGAAAGCCATCAGAAAACAGCCAGGTTTATATAACTTTGATTATCTTGTTGCAGCTACTTATCATCCTCATTTAAAACCCAAATTTTTTACCAAAGCATCAGAAGAAGTTGAGGCAAGAGAAGATGACAATAGAAAGAATTTAAAGAAAATGCAACTACCATTTCGCTATGAAAAGCTGAATGATAGTTATCTTTCTGACACACCTAAAGTTCTTTCAAACGATTATTTTGCTACATATTCTATTTCTGAGATGGAGGTAAATCCTACAACTGCAAAAATTTATGTTCCTCCACTCATTTTAGAAAGCAAAATAGTTGAGCTTGAAAATGTTTTATCTGATGAAAGATTTTTTGCCGACATTGACCAAAGTGTGTTTTCTATTGTCATAAAGAACAAGATTGTTCAAAATAAATCTATAATGTGTTCTAAAGTTTCGAAGGCACCTCAAACTTCGACTGATAACTTTGATGACTTATTTGAGTCTTCAAATGATTTTCTAAATTCTGATGCGGGGAGTATAGAGGAAATTGATATGTTTGATTTCAATGCTCCACTTCCAGATCATTATCCTTTTGTCATAAATGGTGCAGGCATTGAAGACAAGGAACAGAGTCTGATAACTGAGAACACTGAGCTTAAGAAGAAAATATCAGAATTGGAGATAAAAATGGCTAAGGACAAAGATGAGTTTGAAAAGAAGTTCTCAGAGCTTTCCAGGCAGAGTTGTGAAGAGAAGAAGGTGATTGAGCTTAAATGTTCTAAGCTTTCTCAACAGATTTCTGATTTTGAGAAAGTGATCATTTTAGAAAGAGAAAAATTTGCCAAGGAAAAGAAGGCTATTGAGCAAAAGAATGTTGGATTCTTTAAGGAGATATCAGTTGGAAGAAAGGATGCTGAGAAGGGTTTTGAAGATGAAAGAAGTATTTTTGAGGAGGAGATAAGGAAATTAACTGCAAAGCAATCTGAGTTATCTACAAATGCATTGAAAGAGCAAAAAGCGAAGTCTGAGTTCAAGACGAAGATTGACCTACTCATTGAAGAAAGAGACAGTTATTCTTCAAAGATAAAACAGCTTGAGAAAGTTATTTCTAAGATGGTGGTTGTAACTGAGTTTAAGACTCCAGAGTCAATTATCCACACACCTAGAGATGATTCAGCTGATTCGGAATGCTCATTCAAGACAGCTGCAAGCTCATTTCATAAGACTGTTTCTTCCAAGAGGTCAGTTAAATCTTCTGATCAGATTCGTACAACTAACATTTTCTATGATTGGAAAATAGATGGTTCAGGTACACACAGGAGAAGAAGGAGATATAAAGAAGAGATACTGGTATGGAGAGTGAAACTAGTTGAAGAAGAGAAGAAAGATGGAAAGAAAGATGAGTTGAAAGGTAAAACATGTGTACGTGAGACTAAAGCCAAGAAGAACAATGTGCTGAAATGTAAACCTGATCATATATACACGACAAATCACTTAGTCAGGATATCAGGTAAAAAATATTACTGTTCTTATTGTTGTACACATGATTATGTTCACAAAACAAGTGATCATTACTAGTATGGTTCTTATTCAGTTACTCCCATAAGAACTGCAACTAACACACATGGACCCAAATACCATTGGGTACCAAAGCTGAAAAGTGAATCTGTGTTGCAGGCACCTACAGTCAAGGGGGAGTAAGAGAACGAAGGCTTCTAAGTACCTCAGCTTAGAACCCGTACTTCAACGAAGTGTGGCTTCTGAATTCTACAGTTCAGGACTCGGACTTCAATGCTTAAAGAAAGATACTCCTGGGCTGATATAAGAGATTGTACTCTAATACTCAACAAGGATATCAACCTTCAAGGGGGAGTACATATTTTTCTGAAATTTTTGCATCCGATAGATATGACGAACTACATTCCAAAAGGAGTTGTAGATCTCTATCATGTGCTTTATAACTGACATATTTTAGATGCATAATTTCAGGGGGAGTAAGATGATTATGATTTCTGATTATTTCAGATCAGAACTCATACTTTAATCGTTTTAATGCTTTATGTCATTTTATTTTCGAATAAATTTGTGAATAAATTTGTTTTGACTAGACTTTGAGACTTGTGCAGGATGGGAGAAGCTTACAAGATCATATCATTTTGACTTAAGCTGACTTTATGTGATTTAAGATTGCGCGAAAAGGTAAATTTCTTATCTTAATCTCATATATGGTTGAAAGAAGGACAACTTTCAATCATAGAAAACATATTATTAAATGTTCAAACCACTTCCCGATTCTTAAACAATTTTCATGAATTGGAAGTGTGATTTTAAATGTTTTCATTTTATTTGTGCTTAAATGACTACAAACCGTGTGTTTCCAAAGATAAATACTTGTGTATTGTCTTTTCTTTATACTTTCAAGTATTCATACACACCGGTTTCATTTCTTGTTCAAATTGTTCTTACCATGTCTCATATTGAAACATATTTTCGATGATAAGACACCCCGCTTGTACTTTAAAGAATTTTGAGCGATATTTCATTTCGAAACGTCATGTCTCATATTGAAACATATTTTCGATGGTAAGACACCCCGCTTGTACTTTAAAGAATTTTGAGTGATATTTCATTTCGAAACGTCATTTCAAGAATGTCTATATTTTTGTTTCGTATACACAATATCCATTATTCTTGACCATAAGCCTTAATTGATATATAATTCATTTCTGATCATTTTCATACAATGTCATATTTTCAAACAAGTCTTTTCCATTCATATTCATTCATTTCATATACTTGTTTGAAAAAGCTTCAATGTCTAAAAATGCTCATATCTTCATGATTATATCATCTGATCATTCACTTTATCTAACATTTGTATATGAGTTTTAACTGATATAGTTAAACCATTTGAGCAACACATGCTTTCTAGGATTATATGGGTTCTTTGTGCTAGGACTTAATTGAACTTCTATGGAATCATGTTAACCAGTGATTTCTACCCAAGAAGTTAATCCTTAGTGATTGAGTGTGATGAGTCTATAAAGAAATGAGTGTGGGTGTAACGAGGTAAAATGGAAATGAGAGATTGGTTAGAAGTGAACATAATGATTAAAAGAAAGAGAGTGTGTGATCAGAGTAAAAGAATATCAAACTCTGCACCAACTACTTTCTGAACCGGGCAACCATATTACTAGTGTTTCATAATTCTTTAGTGAACGTTATTGAAACAGGCAACAAGTCCATGCCAACTCTTGACTAAACCCCACCAGCTACTCATTTTCTTCTCAAAAAGAAAGTGTTTCATATTTTAAAGGGGACGCAACATATAATCTATCTGGTTTTCATTTGGAAAATCTGGATATTGAAAAAGAAGGAAGTCTGCCCCACCTTCGCACTTCAATCATGCACTTAGAGTCTGTGTTTATCTGTTGTTGTCTCAGTGGTTTACACTATGTTGAGCCTTTATAAAAGCAATTATTCGTGCTTAATTCTTTCTACACATGCACGAACACACAAAGAATTTGTTTCTTTGTCATAACATTCATAGAAATTGCCTTTGTGGTGTTTCGATGATTGGATGGAAGCCCTGGGGGAGTGAACATCAAAAAGCTCCTTTATATTGTGTATTCGTTACACACAGTGACTTCGTGTTACTGACAGACATTTTAACTGATTCATTTGTTGATTCAGGAGTTACATGTTCTTATTTTGTCTGGATTTGCAAAGATCTAGATGAATACTTGGTTATGGATCACAAAATCAGAGGCTCAGTTTGACAGATCAGAATGGTCAAATACATTTCTTGGAATAAAAGTTTTGATGATATAGATGCTCAAATCATCAAAAAGGGGGGGAAGATATCAAGAAATGTGTATTTCAAAGAAATGTTAAAGTTGAAAGAAATGTCCGGAAAGAAGTGTTTGTATTGGATATGGAGAGGGATATTTCAGATTTGAAGTTTGATCAAAGTTGATAAGCGAAAGTTCAAAGAATTTCGAAAGCAAGCAGATTTTGGAAAAAGTTTATTTGAAGAAAGTTGGATAAATCATTCAGAGCTGAAAATGAAGATAATTTCTTTCAATGTCTGAAAGAGGTTTGTTTATAATCTTGGGGGAGATTGTTACTATTTTTGAAGATCAGACGTTTAGAAGATTGATGAATGTTTTTGAAGACAAAGTTTATCAAAGAAGAATTTCATCATGTTAAGGGGGAGTTTGTAAATCATGTTTGTATCAAAAAAGGAGTTTACAAGAGAAGATAAATGTTAATCAAAGGGGGAGCTTAATCAAATCGAGCTTAAAGAAAGAAGATCGCATTGCTAAATCTTTTAGTAATGATCTTGATCCAAAGGGGGAGATTGTTAGAGCACATATTTATTGGATTCAAGATCATTAAAGATTGAAGACAGAAGTGAAGAAGTCAAAGCTAGAAAAGTCAACTCTCATCAAAGTCAAAGTCTTTTGTTATTAAAGTCAAAGTCAATGTAATTGTATTTGTTGTATTTGTTTGTGAGGTATAAATATCTTGTTTCCTTGTTGTTGAAATCAGATGTACACGAATCAGAGAAGAGAAAATTAGAATATCATTCATATTATTCTTAGAGAGAGAGAGAGAGATTGTAGAGTGAGAAAGTGAGAGAGATATGTAGACTGTGATTGATCAATATACATATGACTATGGATTTCTCATCTTGATTGTGTTTGTAGCAATTAGAACTTGAATCTAGGACTAACATGAAGCGTTTTTCATCCAACGGTTTAGTAAATAGATCAGCCAACTGGTAGTTAGTCTGAACAAAATGCATTTCAACCTCACCTTTCTCGACATGATCCTTGATAAATGATAACGAACATCGATGTGCTTCATTTTTGAATGTTGCACCGGATTAGCTGTTTTCGCGATGGCTCTCTTCGAGTCACTGTAAATAGGGACGCGCTTGTAAGTGTAACCAAAGTCTTTAAGTTGGGTCATCATCCACAACACTTGAGAGCAGCAGCTACCAGCAGCAATGTACTCAGCTTCGGCTGTTGATGTAGACACCAAATTTTGTTTCTTTGATGTCCAACTCACCAGCTTGTCTCCTAGAAACTGACAGGAACTAAAGGTTCTCTTCCGGTCAAGTTTACAGCCCGTATGATCTGCATCAGTAAACGCAGTAAGATCAAAACTGGATTCCTTCGAATACCAAAGGCCTAACTCGGGAGTGCCTTTGAGGTATCGGAGGATCCGTTTAACTGCAATAAGATGGGATTATTTAGGATTAGCCTGATAATGCATGCATAAACATGTAGCAAACATTATGTCCGGTCTACTAGCCATCAAATACAATAATTAGACAATCATGCTCCTATACGTCTTCTGGTCTACATATTTACCAGATAAATCTGCGTCCAGGAGAGTTCCAGTCGCCATGAGCGTCTTTATTGTGTAACTATCTACCATGTTGAACTTTTTCAAAATATCTTTTATATGTTTAGACTGATTAATAAAAATGTCATCCGGGGACTGCTTCACATGTAAACCAAAAAAGAATGTCAGTTCTCCCATCATGCTCATTTCAAATCTAGTCTCCATTATTTTTGAAAAATTCTTGCCAAATTTGGGATTTGTAGAACCGAAAATAATGTCGTCTACATAGATATGAATAAGAATTAAATCCTTACCTTGTTTATTCAAGAAAATAGTTTTATCAATTGTACCTTTTTTAAATACTGAGGCAAGAAGAAACTGTGTCAAGGTTTCAGAGCTTGTTTCAATTCGAAGTGCTTTGTCGAGAACATATACGTGGTCAGGATAGTGAGGGTCAACAAAGCCTTTGATTTGATTGACATAAACTTCCTCATCCAAGATCTCATTCAAAAACGCTGACTTTACGTCCATTTGATACACTTTGAAGTTTTTATGGGCAGCATAGGATAAAATATATGAATATCTTCTATCCTCGCAATAGGTGCAAACGTTTCATCGTAGTCAATGCCCTTCTGTTGACAGTATTCTTTTGCGACCAATCTTGCTTAATTGTGGACAACAATTCCAGCCTCGTCTTTCTTATTCCTAGAGACCCGCTTCGTTCCAATAATATATTTATCTTTAGGTCGTGGGATTAGCCGCCAAATCTTGTTCTTCTCGAATTACAGTAATTCATCCTTCATCGCAAGAATCCAACCAGGATCTTGTAATGCATCTGAAACTTTCTGTGGCTCGAGTGAACTGAGGAAACTGGAATAAAGACAGAAATTTGTTGATGTAGCACGAGTTCTAACACCACTTTCGATATCGCCGATGATATTATGTACGGGATGATTTCTTCTCCACCTTGTTGTACTGGGTAGAGGTTGAACGTTTACTCTGTTATTCTGTTCATCGTACTCATCAACTATTGCAGATACAACTTCAGTTGTTGTAGGAACTTCTTAAATTTGTGATTCTGATTGTGGTACCTCTGGTATGACGGAAGAAGTACTCGGGACTTCAACACTAGAGTTTGTATCTGTAGGAACAGATCCACTGTTAGATTGATCAGAATTATTAGGAGTTGTAGTAGCTGAAGAAGTTGTTGTGACAGGTTCAGATGGTCCGGAAATATCGACAATTATAATAGGGACCTCTGAAGTTGCTGCAGATACATTAGATTTGTCAAAATATGCACATATATCTAACTCATATGTAGAAGTTTTAGAGTTAAAATCAGAAGACTTAGTCTCTTTAGAAACGGGTTCTATTCGATGTTGAATAGAAGCCTTTTCCTTAAGTTTGAGTCCAGAACTGTTGTATTCAAAAGTCTTTGTCAAATGCTCATCAAAAGACACGTTGATGCTCTCCATGACGGTCTTGGTTTGTTGTATATATGATAGGCTTTGGAAGTTAACGAGTATCCGAGAAAATATCCTTCGTCCGCTTTCTTATCATACTTACCAAGATTATCACGGTCATTTAAGATGTAGCATCTGCAACCAAACACAAGAAAGAACTTAACATTAGGTTTTCTATGATTTATAATCTCATATGCCGTTTTATTTAACCGTTTGGTGATGATCGTTCGTTTCTGAGTAAAGCATGATGTAGCAACATCTTCAGCCCACAATTATAGAGGTAATCCTGAGTAAGCCAACATTCTTCTCGCTGCTTCCACCAGAGTCCTGTTTTTGCGCTCTACAACACCGTTTTGTTGAGACGTACGAGCGGCAGAAAAATTATGAGATATATGTACTGACTGTAGATAGCCTTTTAGGGTCTCATTTTTAAATTATGTACCATTGTCGCTTCGTAGCTTTTCGATCGGTAGTTGTAGCAATACTTGTACTTTCTTAATGAAAGCAATGATTAACTCAGGTGCATCAGACTTGGCTCTCAATAATTCTAACAACATGTACCGCGAGTACTCATCAACCATAACAAGTACGTATTTCTTTCCACTAATTGATTGAATATGCATAAGGCCGAATAGATCCATATGAATCATTTCAAGTGGCGATTTATAGGATGACTCCATCTTTGCTTTGTGGAACTTATCTTCATTTTTCCCATCTCACATGCGGAATATAAGGAGTCTTTCTCAAAACGCATCTCTGGTACACCTCTGACCATACCTTTTCTTGCTAACGTGTTTATTGCTTTAAAGTTCTGCTGAGAGAGATGTCTATGCCATATCCAACTCTCTCCTTTAACGCTTTTGCAATCAGACAGACTGATCGTGTAGCAGATAGAGTTGGAAAATTTACTACATATAAGTTCTCGTATCTCTCAACTTTGAAAATCTCAGAACCATCAGGATCTTCTATGTGGCAATGAGTAATGGTGAACCTAACTTAGTAATAACTGTCACAGAACTGGCTCGTACTAAAAAGATTGTGATCCAGGCCTTCTACGTACAATACTTTTAAAATGGTTACAGTGCCATTTTTTAGCTTTCCGTATCCTCTGACATAACCTTTAAGCGCAGAATTTGGAAAGCCAACGGTTCCTGCAGGTTGTTCTACATAATCGTGTAGTATGTGCTTGAACCCTGTCATATGCCTTTAACAGCCGAAATCAATAATCCACAGATGACATGCCTGCAAAAGAACGAACTACTTCGCTTTAGGTACCCATATCCAAATGGGTCATTTACTATTAGCATTCTTTAATTTATTGAAATCATTGACCGTGCCTTTAATTCGCAATTCATATCGGGGCTTCGGCAACCATTTCCATACGATTTTAACATTTACAACTTTAAAATCCTTTTTCTTTGAAAATGTGTTTTTCTTAGCCTTGAAGATTTGAATCGGTTGAGTCGAGGCTTTGGAAAAAGGTTTTGCATGAGAAAAGTTGTTAACTTTCTTCTTCTAAGGAATAATGGAGTGAAATGAGAATGAATTGTTGCCACAGTGATTGCATATAATATTCTTTTGAGGAAACGTCATAATCTTAGATTTATCAAAAGACTTGCATTTATTCATACAAAAATGACATTTATTTGCATCAAAACTATTACCAACAACAGTACTGTTAGCCTCAACTCTAAGTTATAAAAGTATTGAAAATATTCTAAGTCCTATTTCAGAGGACTTCCAGAGATAGACTTCAGAGGATAAGCCTGCCTCTGATGTACATTCCAAAGATAAGAGATTCAGTAGAAAGACATCAGAAATGGCTTCATCAGAGGTACCTTGTGAGGTCCAATTGAGATCATGATTGGTTTGATTAAGAGATGAACAAGGAATCATAGGGAAGAAATCAGTAGATTATTATGCAGAAAAGTAAATCTATACTAAGAGAGCAAAGAACACAATGCGGCTACATTGTATTAGATTGAGAAATTACGAATGAAAAGGTTAAAACTAAAACTATTACACATGATTCCTATTTATACCCTCATAACCCTTGTACACAATATAAGCCCAAACCCAATACAAGGCCCAATACACAGATTATGATTACTTTACAAAACTTAGGGGGAGAATGTTAGAACATATTTTATGTTCTTATTAGAAGTTTTATAAAGTAATCTACAATGTGTATTAGGCCTTGTATTGGGTTTGGGCTTATATTGTGTACAAGGGTTATGGGGATATAAATAGGAATCATGTGTAATAGTTTTAGGTTTAACCTTTTCATTTGTAATTTCTCAATCTAATACAATGTAGCCGCATTGTTTTCTTTGCTCTCTTAGTATATATTTACTTTTCTGCATAATAATCTACTGATTTCTTCCCTATGATTCCTTGTTCATCTATTAATCAAACCAATCATGATCTCAATTGGACCTCACAATACCAATGGGATTTCAAGCCCTGCACCAACATCCTTGACAAAAAGCTCACTAAGGTCTTGAACCCCTTGGTATCTTCTTTCGAGATGACGAGGAAAACATCAGGTTTCAAAGGGCTTCAGAAATTCCTATCTGCCCTTTTGGACACCTGAAAAATCTTCTCTACGTATGGTGAGACGATTCAACATCAGTACCCTCATGAAGACTCTTATTCGAAAAGAAGCAATTGTTCGAAGACAGAGAGAAGAAGAGGTACTTGATCATATGATAGTAGTAGAAGAATTCCCTGTTAAGGAAGAACCAACTTAGCTGATAGGTTACCCTCTTCACTTGTAATCTATTAGTTAGGTTTACAATTGTTAAGACATTTTAGTTTGAATCAATTTTCTTTTGAAAGTTTTACTTTATTCCTTGTTTTGATTATATATGGGTCAAACAAGTCTTGACCTCATATAATGCAAAACATGAAATAAAGTCAAACTTACAAAACAATTGATTCAAACTAATTGACTTAACAATCTCCCCCTTTTGAATCAATTGGTGAATCTTCTAACTATGTTCTCTCTTATCCCCAAAAGTGATTCAAACCTCCTTATGCCTCTTATAAATTCAAGTCTATCATCAAAAGCATCAAGAATCCTTTCCATTAGTCTGTCTCTCCTTGGCATGTGATCACCAGCTACAATTCTTTGTCTTTCACTTTCTTCATGACTGGACTTGACTTGCAGTCTAATCACTTTGAGTGTTCCATCAGAGAATTTAGCCATTTCAGAAAGTCAAGGAACCTCTTCTCATCCTGTCCATTCTTGTAGACTACACCAAACTCAGGTTGCTCAAGAACTGTGAACAAACCATAATTTTTCTAAATCAGGAATGGTCAGGTTTGGCTTTGTCATGTTGACCTTTCTCTGGTTTGTCTCAATCCTCAGCTAGAAGTCATAGTAGTATGTGTAGTAGATGTCCCTCCTCACAAACCTCTTAATTACCTCTAGAATAAATGTATTGTTCTCCCTTCTGATTGACATCTCTCTAAACAAGTGGTACATATGCTCCAGGTAATCAATGTGCAGGTTGGGGAAATCATCCTTAGTGAAGAAGTAGTCATTCATATTCCTCCTTTGTACTTTAAACTCAGGATACCAGATGTTGATGAACTTTTTCAAACATACCTCTTTCACTGTAACAATTCTTGATTTATTCTTTACTGCTCTTTCTGCTTGCCTCACATAGTTCAACATATCTACATACTCTTGTTGATACTCTTAAGGTTGATCTTTGACTCCCAAGATTCTGAAGATATCCATAGGTCTGATCCTATGCATAAATACTCTTTTAATATCCTCTTCAAGAAATGGAACTCTGAGAGCATGTCTCATCTGTCTAAGCTCGACTTCAAAAGGAACTAAAGGAGCTGCAGGTGCATTGGCATTGGATACACCAGCCTCATCAGAATTAGGTATATTTGGAACATTAACAACATCTTCAGGATGATCACCAGGTTGATTGTTTATTGGTAGATCAGGATTGTCTTGTGGAGTTGGATGTATGGATGGACTTGGTTCGCTGTGAGGCATTTCTGTGACATCTAGGAAGTTGAATTCTTAGAACAGTCGGATAACTGGGACTTCACTTTGGTTGGTCTCAGGCAAGTTATTATGAAATAGGGCTTAGCTGAATATCTTCTAGTGTACCTTGTCCAAACATTTCTTGCAGAACATCTGAGCCTCTGTTTTCCTCAAGCAAGCTATCCAAAACACTTGCCTCATTTTATGGAATTCTTTCATAATTGCCATTCTCATTATCTGATTCTCCAATAAGATTTTCCTTCTCTTCCTCTTTAACTTTCCAAAACATTTCATACAATTCATTTGCATCATCATCATCATCACCAGATGAGAGATCTATGATGTCAATAGATGTCATTCTAGTGATCAGAAAAATTTCTTCTCTTGTAGCCACCTTACTCTTTTCAACCCTTGGCACTACATCAGGATCCACATACAACACCAATTCTCTGCATTCATTTTGCTAATTCTTCCCTTGAGTCTGATTGTGAGTAACTTCTTCATCACCTTCCAAATTGATAGTTTCAACATTCTGATCAACATCTCCAGCATTTCTCTGTTTCTTATGCATCTCCCCCTCATGATGATGATCTGAATCATGATCATGTCTTTTTCTAGAACTGGTTTCTTGGGATTTGCAAGAAGACTGTACAACTTTGGTAAGCTCATGAATAGACTTCAGCACATCATCTTTGAATGAATTGAATTCAACAACTGTGACAACACCTTCTGGCATCTGAGGAACCAATTGAGGAGCATGTTGTGGTTGTTAAGTCCTCAGAAGACCAATGAGATCAACATTAGCTTGGTCAATAGGTGCTTAAAATAGAAGCTTGGCATACAACATAGACTTAAGCTCTTCCACATACATATCAACTTGTTGTACAAGTGGAGGTGGAGGTGGAGGTGCTTTCTGCTCTTCAACTGCAAGGTTCTTCCCTTTCATCAACCTCTTTACTCCGGCAAGATCATCTGTAATGTGGTCCTTCAACCTGATTTCAACAACCTTTAAGGCACTGTTGAGAAATTCCTTTGACACAAAGTCAGGGAAATTAACACCGAAGCCACTTACGCTTTCCGTTGTCATAACAGTTGACGAAGCACCCGTGTAGCCTGTGTTCAAAGATGGAATGGTCTCTATAACTTTCAAGACTCACTACTAAGGATGGACTTATAAAGTCCTTCCTAGTTTATGTTTCCTTCTATGTGGGATGGAAGGAAAACTTCCAACCTTCCAATTCTCACAGTCCTCATAGTCCAACTGGTGGATCTACTATGAGTGTTTCGATCGGGTCACTAAGACTTCCGATGGTAGCAGTATCAAAAAGTGTCATAGGAATAAGAATTCAAAATTCAAGTGGCACTAGACTCACCTATGAAAACAAAGAAGTTGAGAATTGGGGCTAATGTTCTCTATTTTCAATAACTAAACTTTCCGAATGAAAGCCACATAGTGTATGTGGTATATCCCCGTGAGTATCTGAGACTATCACCTGTTGTGAGGTGGTAGAATGGCTGGCAGGGGTGTGCAACTGCATTAGTGGGCTACTAACATCTTGTTCAATACAAGAACTCAACACATGAGTTCTAGTAGCAGATGTGGCTGCCCGTCTGGATTGGTAGATTAGGTTACACACTCTATCACCATATTCTTTTTCATTCCTTCTACTCAATCTCACATTTTCATCATATTCAACTAAAACTCCCTCATAACTCCTTATCTCTCCAACCACTTCATGAATTGTGGTGTCAACATCAATTTCCATAGCATCATTAATAAATCCAATATCATCATAATCATCATCATCAGCATTGTTTTTGTCATCATCAGCAACATCATTTTCTCTTTATTCATCAGTGTCAGAACTAGCAGATGGAATACTTTCATTATCATCACTTGCCGCACGATCTGACTCAGTTTCAAAGTTTTGACATTCCTCGGCGTTCTCTTCCTGATGGCTCAATTGATGATTGATAGTATGTGCTGGTTGAGATGTGAAATCCACATGATGTATGGCATGAGCCTGGGATCCCACAGCCTCAGGTGTTGGAGACTGACCCCCCGTCTAATCCCCTCTTCGGATTTTCTCCCAGCTCTTCTCGTTCAACTACCCCCTGGTGGGTTGAACCCTCACTGACTCCACTCTCCTAGGGATTGATCCTTGGGCAGGAACAACCGGTTTTGGTCATCCCATACACTGTCTATATTCTCTAACACACTCGGAGTACGGATCGGCGTAAGCAAGTAGAGCTTCAGGTATAGGCATATAGAAAAGTTGAAAGTCTGCTTCTGCTTTTGCGAATATCTCATCACATATTCAAGTCCAGCTTCATGATTTTTTCTCTTAGGAATATCTCTATTGGATATGAGAATACTCCTGATGATAAGCTATAGAAACCTATGGTATGGAACAAACACATGTTTCTTTGTGGTTCTCTTGGCCATGACCCTCTCATACAATTCAGTATAAAAGATAAAGGAGTAATCCAAATACAGATCGTACACGATGGCATGGAAAAGCTTCAGGATCTACATACTGGTATTTTCAATTCCTGTATGTTTAGTTGTGAAGCATCGATTGATCACAGAAAACATAGTATACCAAAATGGTGGCAAATTGTTCTTCTTGAACTGGTTGATCCTAGTAATCTCTCCAACATAGCCTAGAGCTCGGATTCCTTCAAAAACCTCAGTATCAGTTGGGTAGACATCAAAACTATTTATGCGTTCTCTTGAGTTTGCCTCCGAAAGATCTAATATCTACCTCAATCTTTGGTAGCTTAGAACAGATGTGTAGTGATCAATCTGAATCAGAAATTGTCTATGATTATTTATGTTCTGAAAAGTGATAGATCTCCATGCTTGTTGCAAATAAATCAGAGGAACTGTAGCAGTGGCAGTCAAGGCATAGTGTAAAGGATGTCCTCTAAAGATTGCTAGCACCAATGGGTCAATGTTGAGGTGATTAAAGTCAACATGATGGTTGTTGGGATACAACAACAGGTAATCATTTGGATGGATGAGTGTTAGATCAGGATTTTCATCAACTTGGGATTGGTAATTTGATCTGAATGAGGGCATAGGTGCATCCCTTGAGACTTGGGGATCCATTTGGACATTTTGATTAACAGAATTGTAATTGGCCATCTTAGAACCTGAAAATTTGTAAAAGTTTGGACAGATGTCCAATTTATCAGTTATATCCAAATTTTGATTTTTCATAAAAAAATTTAAAAAATTTCCTAAGTCCAGAAGTCGCAGACCAAAGGACTAGAAAAGAAGTCGCAAAATGCTGAAATATAGCAACTTGTCGCAAAGGCAAAGATATGGACCACTTGTCGTAGGCCAATGATTGTGACAAGCACACTTAGAAAAATAAGTGTGATTCCAGATTCAAGCATTTGGCAATAAATATCAAAAAAATGAAATCAAGAATCTAGAGAAAGAATATAGTCATATGTCATATATCTCATGAACAAGGATTACAATGACTTACAAGTTCTTAAGAAACAAATAAGGAAAGGGTATTTATATGGGTCAAACATGCCTTGACCTCTTACAATACTTACAATACAAAAGACAACAAAACAAATACAAATTGATTCAAACTATAGTTCTAACATGACATATGATCATTTTCTGCTAACCTTCTCCTTTCATTCTCTTTATATATATCCTTCAGCTTTTTCAAGACAATGTTCAAGGTACCATTAGAATACTTAGCAACTTCAGTTGCTCTCATAAACTTCTTCTCTTTATCTCCATTTTCATAGACAACTCCAAGCTCTGGCACTCTCAATACGGTGTACATTGGAGTCTCTTCTAGATTCGGATGGGTCATGGCAGGTGCTAGCATATTGACTATCCCCTGATTAGTCTCTAAACCCAGTTGGAGTCATAGCAGTATGTGTAGAAGATGTGCCTTCTGATAAACTTCTTGAAAGCATACAAGACATTAGGAAATCTGAAAGCCATATCTCTGAACTCATGATACATGAACTCTAGGTCATCAAAATATAGATTGACAAAATCAACTTCAGAGAATATGTATGTCTTCATATCTTTCCTTTGAACCACAAACTATGGATACCAAATCTTTACAAACTTCTTCAGCAACATCTTTCACAACTACTATGCCATACTTTCTTTTCACATCCTTGGAGGTTCTTTGCAAGAAACCCATCATCCTGACATACTTATATTGATAATCTGGAGATTTGTCTTGAATACCAAGAATCAAATTCCTGTCCAACACCCTTATCTTTCTCACATATACTTCCTTATTTCTTCGAAGTATGGTGCTCTTAAAACATGACGAATTCTTCTTAACTCCTCTTTTGTAGGGCCATACTCATCATATCCAACTTGAGTGTTGGAAGGACCTGCTTCATTTGTACCGGAAGGATGACTTGGAAGTTCTGGTGCATGAAGTGGTTCAACATGAAATTCTGGTTGTATCTGAAGGCTATTAGGCTTAGGTTGATATGGCAACTCTTCTTCTTCATTATCTGCAGTGCCTTGATCAACATTGGCGTTAAAAGAAATATCAGCTTGAAAATCATTGGATTCGGGAAAACGAAAATCTTTGAAGGATGGAACAGATGGAACTTCAGTGTGACTTGGCCCTGGTATTTCATTATGGACAGGTCTCAAATGTAGTTCTTCAGGAGAATTTTGATTGAACATCACATTAATAACATAAGAATCTTTGTCTTCAAACAGCCCATCAAACACACTTTCTGCATTAGTTGGAACATCATCATCAGTTTTCTCAACTACGTCAATGATTTCCATATCATCATCATCATCATCATCGTCATCATCTTCTATCTCCATGTAGTTTTCCTTCTCTTCCTCCTTTATGATCCAGAATTGTTCATACTTTTCATCTATGTCCTCCTCATCGTCATCATCAAAAAGAACAATAACATTCACCTCTTCCAATCCAGTCAACAACAAAATTTTCTCTCTTGAAACAACCTTAGGCTTTGCAACCCTTGGTTCAATATTTGTATTCATGTACAGTACAATCTCCTTCCCTGTAACATATCCTTGATCATTTCTCTTATCACCATGATCAACATTCTCAACATTATCTCCTTCCACATTCTGTGATTCACCAACCATTCCAGCAGTAGCATTGAAATCGGCTCTCTATTTCTGATTCATCTCCCCCTCATGGTCATGATCCTGATCATGATCATGCCTTGGTTGAGAAACAGAGGCTTGGGCTTTACATGATGTATGCACAACCTTTGAAAGATCAAACAAGGCTTGCAAAACATCAATTTTAAAACAATTGAACTCTGAGGCTCTGACCACCTCTGTTGGGATCTGCACAGATGGTGGTGGTGGTGGAGGTGTTTGGTGATGGGATTGCAGAAGAGAAAGAATATCTGCATCTGTTTGGTTTCCAGGGGCTTGGGATAATAGCTTTGCAAAGAGCAGAGATTTGAGCTCATCTATGGACATATCAGTAGGTTGAGTTGGTTGAGGTGTGGGTGGATGTTAGTGTATTGTTGTATTCAAGATTTAGAGTGAAAAGTCAAAGTCTTTAAGTCTAGAAAAGTCAAACAAAGTCATAGCTTGTAAGAGTTTAGAATGGATAAGCATATGAGAGCTTATGCTTTGTGAGAGTTTGAAAAATAGGTATATGAGAGTTTCTGTGTCATGAGAGTTCTTTGTAAGCTTGTAACATTCATATTGAGGATAATACGACTTGTGATATTTTCTCTCTCTACTCTCTCTCTCTCTCTCTAGATCATACACATAATTGTCAAATCTTTACATTTTGATTGATATGGCTTGATTAGTGGACTTACAATTGGTATCAGAGTGAGACCAATTTATGCAGATTGTTTGAATTACACTTGGATTTGTTTGATTTCTTGATTTTGAAGAACACGCAAAACGGTTCACTATTTGATTCAAATTTTGTTTGAAAAATCGTTTTTCATGCAAGATAATGGATCCACAATGTTCGATTTATGTTTTAGAATGTTTCTTGTATTGATCATGTCGTGAAATTCACACTGAATTACAATCAATTATGGATTTTGTGAGTTTTTGGTTTTTGAAAATATCGAACACTGTGTAAATCGAATCTATGTGATTTTGTTGTTTTTAGTCTAAGTGATGTATTAGAAAAATGTTCTAAATGTCATTTCGATCATTTCTGTGCATTTCCAAGTTTTGATTGTAGATTTTAAGGATTTTGGATCGAAATCAGAGTGCTAAACTAAAGAACACGCTAGATCTAAACTTCACGCAAGCTTCAAAGGGAAGAACACGCACATCAAAGGAATATGCAGAATGGCAAAACGCGCACAATGAAGGGTGTTGATGTTATATTGGGTTTTGCGAGTTCTTGGTAGAAACGCGCTAAGTGTTGTATGCGAGAAGTTGAAACGCGCAAATCACGTGTTGCGAGTTTCAATTTTGATCTGCGAGCTTCTTTGGTTTGCGAGAATGCATTTTGCGCGAAGTAAAATTTCAAAAAGTTTATAAGTATAGAACGCGCACGTTCAAGAACGCGTACGTAGACATTTGCGAGAATCCAAAACTCGCACACTATTGTCTGTGCGAACTAAGAAACACGCACGCAACATTCTGCGCGAACTATAAACTCCTACACTATTGTTTGCGCGAAGTGAAGTTCATTTCTCAGTGTTTTGAGAGTTCTTGTGTTCTGCGAGTTTAAGTGTTTTGCGAGTTTATGCCTTAGAAAATTTTTCAAAATTTTCAAGTGTTGTTCAAATTTTTTTTTCAAGTCAAACTTTTTAGACCATCAAAATTGGGACCCTCGTGCTAAATCAAACTTTTTCTAACCGGGTAGTGGGACCCCCGTGCTAAGTCTGTGGAAGGGGACATATTTCGGATAGTGATCATAATTTTTTGATTTTTGACGATCATTTTTCAAGCTAACTTTCTGTTCAAGATGTCTAAATATTTTTTGTCAGGGAGAGATGTTGTTGTACTATACATGCCTAAAATTCCTGCAATAGAGGCTGAACGTTTTATAAAGAAATCAAGGGGGAGAGGAGCTGAAGTTGGGGATTAAAAGATAATTATTACTTTACAAAACTTAGGGGGAGAATGTTAGAACATAAATATGTTATATTTAGAAGTTTAGTAAAGTAATCAACTTGTATTTGTTATTGGGCCTTGTATTGGGTTTGGGCTTAATGTATACAAGGGATGTGGGGTATATAAGGAGTCTGTTTAGTTCGTTTGTAAGTAAGTTTTCATTAACCATGTAGACTGTGTACGAGTTCTTCTCTAAGTAGTTGTAGTTTACTTTTCAATAAATAAAACTACAGATTCCATCCCATAATCTCTTCTTAATCTTATCAATCAATCAATCTATGATCTCAGGGACTTAACAAGTGCTATCAGAGCCTAACGCAGAGATTTTTCTACGACGATCGAGATCAGATTGTATTGAAAAGAATAGTCGTTGTGGAAAATCTTTGATTTTTGGAATTGATGTTAGATTGGATGTTCTATGTTGTCAAATTGATTAAGAGGTTATTGTCAATCATCATTGAATCAATTACTTGTTCCAATTTTATTTCAGAAAGTCAAATTGATCATTTTTGAGAAATTTTGTTCGAAAAGGTCGTATCACTGTGGTTATGATCGATTATGCTTTAGAGTCGAATTTGGACAAGATCAACAACAATTGTGCTCCAAAGTCATTTTCGAACCTGTTCTCAAAAGCACATCTCAAAATTCGATATACAGAATGCTAATTTGAAGAAAAGTTAGAAAATCGTTCGAGATCCACAGAATTCGCATGATCAGATTGAAGAACTCGCAGAAATTTGAAGAACTCGCATAGAAAGAATTCGCATAGTTAATTTGTTGAAGAATTCACATGCTTTAGAATTCACACAATGGACCTTGAAGATGAAATTTGTTAATTATAGATTTCGCATAACAGCGTGTTGCGAAATGTGCAGAATTCGCATGCTTGTGATGAACGAAAAGTTGATACGAATTCTTGTGGTAAAAAAGAATTTCTAATTGAAGAATTCGTAGGTAGTCATATGCGAAATGTTGAGAATTCGTATGCTACCTTATGCGAATTGTGAGAATTCGTATACAGCTTATGCGAGAAGTTAAAATTTCGCAGATTTGAGGTATGCAAAATGCGAGGATTTCGCATATAGGCCCTTGCGAGAAGTAAGGATTCGCATGGAAGCCTATGTTAATTGTGGTGTTAGGCTTATGCCATCATGTGAATTGTGCTTAAAAGTTAATAGTGATATGCGAATTGTTGCCTTTATGCGAAAAGTTTGATGTTTTTGAGAAAATTGACTGTTCTGAACCCAGTTTTCTACAAGTTTGCCCTGTTCCTGAGCTTTGTACGCGTAATGCATATGTGACATCACTCTATCATATGTTGGTCATATATGTTGGTTAGACCGTTGAGAGCACTTTATCATTCTTCTGAACTGATCACTCAGTAGTGTGAGCGACTGCAATCATTGTTCTAATGCTTGAGTTGTGATTCAGAATCCTGAGTGCTTATAATCATCCAGTTGATTCGTGAAGAAAAGAGTTCTGGGTTTGATTGTTCAGTATTCTGGAAAGCAGTCAGAAAATGAGCGTCTTCTATCAGTTGTTGTGTGACGAGTTGAGGAAATCCACAATCTGATGAAACCCTGAAGCTTGCTTAGGTTTCTGTAGCATTGCTAACTCGTTGTGATCATCCACAAACACGAGACCTACCATTAGTTCTTAAGTCGATTGAACACTAGGGTGTAATCACTGGAAAGCAAGAGTTAGGACGAGAGAAGATGAATTGGCAAAAGAAATTCAAACAGCCGTTTTGATATATTGGCGGGCATGAAGGGTATTTATAGGGTACTGGTTTCAGTTAAGAGCAGTAGTAAATACCCTAGCAGCATTAACACAAACCCGCAGTATTAATTTACAGTAGTAGTAACACTTACCAGCAGCATTAACACAAACTGGCAGCAGTAGCACATACCAGCAGTATTAACACATGCTAGCAGTAGTAACACATACCAGCAGTTTTAACACATGCTAGCAGTAGTAACACATACCAGCAATATTAACACAGGCTAGCAGTATTAACTCTTTTGGCAGTAGAAACAAGACAAGCAGTAGTAACATTGCACTGGCAGTATAAACCGCCTAGTAGTAGTAACCATACTTAATCCTATTTGTCCTGTCAGCATTTGTGTAAGCAGTATTAAATGAACCAGAAGTACTAACTTCCTTTATTTCAAAGCAACCTGAAACACTTAATGATAGAGGATTAAAAGCCCCATATTCCATACATTATCAGAAAGTACACAGGGAAGAATCTATACAGGTACATGAGACACAAGATAATAGGCTTATTCAGAGTTTATCATGCCCACACTTATGACCAAAAATTTGAATCTACCCACATCAAAAGATTTAGTGAATAGATCAACAAATTGGTTACTTGTATGGACTTTCACAACCTGAATTATCTTCTTTTCATTACAGTCTCTGATAAAATGGAACCTGATTTCTATATGCTTTGTTTTGGAGTGCTTGACTGGATTATTAACAATGCTAATAGCACTGTTATTGTCTATGAAGATTGGAGTGTGAAGAAAAGTCATACCATAGTCCAACATTTGATTCTGAATCCAGAGTACTTGTAAACAGCAGCTTGCAACAGCTATATACTCTGCTTCTGTTGTAGAGGTGGACACTGTGGTTTGTTTCTTGCACTGCCATGACACTTGTCTTGCACCCAAAAACTGACATCCCCCTGAAGTTGACTTTCTATCCAAATTTGCACCACCCAGGTCACTGTCTGAATAAGCAAGTAGGTCAAATGGTGAGTCATGAGGATACCAAAGACCTAATCTTGGTTGGCCTTTAAGATATTTGAATATCCTCTTGGCTGCTTGAAAGTGTGACTGCTTAGGCCTTACTTGAAATCTTGCACACACATAAACAGCAAACATGATATCTGGTCTTGAAGAAGTGAGATACATGAGGGAGACAATCATGGATCTATAGTGATGAACATCCACATCCTCCCCCTCAAGATCTAAAGTGATCTGTTTGTATGTTTCCATGGGTGTGGTTGCAGGCTTTGAATCTGAAAATCCAAATTTGGTGAGTATATCCTGCACATAATTGGATTGGCTGATTAAGATACCATCTGTCTTTTGTTTAACCTGTAGCCCAAGGAAGAATGTAAGTTCACCCATAGAACTCATCTTGAATCTTTTATGTATTAGCTCCTCAAACCCCTTGCACATAAAATATTTAGTGGATCCAAAGATGATGTCATCCACATAGATCTGCACAAGTAGGATGTCCTTCTTCTTCCTTTTGATGAACAAAGTCTTGTCTATTATTCCCTTTTCAAAACCATTTTCCAAGAGATAGGTAGACAGAGTGTCATACCATGCCCCTGATGTTTGATGTAGCCCATAGAGTGCCTTCTTCAATTTGTATACTATGTCAGGATAATTTGGATTCTCAAACCCTGGAGGCTGACATACGTACACTTCTTCTTCAATTCTCCCATACAGGAAAGCACTCTTTACATCCATCTGGTAGACCCTGAACTTCATGAAAGAAGCATAGGCTAAAAATAGCTTGATTGCCTCAATCCGGGCCACTGGTGCAAATACCTCTTCATAATCAATTCCCTCTTCTTGAGTATACCCTTGTGCCACTAATCTGGCCTTGTTCTTTATTATTATTCCTCTCTCATCTTTCTTGTTCCTGAAGATCCATTTAGTGCCTATAGCTCTGTGTCCTTTTGGAAGGTCAACCAAATCCCATACATCCTGCAGCACAAACTGCAGTAGCTCCTCTTGCATTGCTTCTATCGAGCTTGGATCCTTCATTGCATCATATGCCTTTTTGGGTTCAACCTGTGATAGAAAGCAAGATAGTAATCCTGATTGTATGTCCTTCAATCCTCCCAACTTGCTTTGATTCCTTGTGATTATAGGAGAATTGATGTCACCAATCACCAATTGAGGAGGATGATTTTTCTGAACTCTTGTTTGATGAACAACCTCTTCATTAATATCTGCTTCCAGATTAGAGTTATCATCATCTATGTCATCTTCTTCCAAACATGGCATCTCAGGACCTTTGATTCCTGAATCTGAGGGTTGATCTTCCTTTTCACCTGTGTCCTCTTCATTCTGAGCTGGTTCAGTGTCCTTTGAATCTGAAGTATCTTTCTTATCTTTGTCACAGAATTCAGCAGGATCAGCAGTTGGTGTTGGGAACAGCACAAACTCTTGTCTTTGTACTTGTACCTTTTCTGTCCCTGTTCCTGCATTATGCTCATTACTGAAACCCAAAGAATTAGATAGTGAATCAATGTCAAATAGCCAATCAGGACCTGAACCAAGTTGATTTGTTGTGTTCTCATTGCATTTGACATTGTCACTTTCTTCAATAATCTTAGAAGAGGTGTTGAAAACTCTGTAGGCCTTACTTTGAGATGAATATCCAACAAGAAACCCATCCTCAGCTTTGCTATCAAACTTGCCTAGGTGAGTTTTGGTATTGAGAATTGTGCAAGGATACCCAAATGGTTTGAAAAATCCAATAAAAGGTTTCTTCTTTTTAAAAAGCTCATAAGGTGTCTTGTCTTGGGATTTCACTACTAGAACTCTGTTTTGAACATAGCAGGCAGTATTAACTGCTTCTGCGCAAAAATTAATTAGAAGTTTTGAATCTTCCAACAGAGATCTAGCAGCTTCTATCAGAGTCCTATTTCTCCTTTCAGCAACACCATTCTGTTGAGGAGTCCTAGGAGCATTGTATTGTCTCTCAATGCCTTTTTCCTCACATAAGTTATTTAGGTCATTGTTTTTAAATTCAGTTCCATTATCAGACCTGATGACTTTAACTCTTAGATTTGTTTGGTTTTCAACTCTAAGAACAAAGGATCTGATCAGTCCACTTGTCTCATCCTTAGTGAATCTAGAGAAATCATCAACAATAACCAAGCAGTAGGATTTCTTACCAATACTCATCACACTTGTAGGACCAAACAGATCCATATGCAGTAATTTAAGAGGTGAAGAGATTGTAATTATCTCTTTGGACTTATGAGAAGTTTTGTGTTGTTTGCCTTTAAGACATGCAACACAATGATCATCACACGAAAATACCTTTTGTGGCAAACCTCTTACAAGGTTGTTTTTCACAAGTTTGTTCATTGTTTTAAAGTTCATGTGACACATCCTTCTGTGCCAAATAGATGATTCATCCAAAGAAGCTTTTGAAAATAAACAATTTAAAGATGTCAGGATCTTAAATTCTTAACAAGAATAAACTCTCAGAAAACAATATCAAAGAAGTTTGCGGAATAACACTTTGATATTCAATAAAACAGTAAACAAACAGTAAATCTGAAGAACAACTTGCAAACTCTTATTGAATGATTAAAAGTCACAAGCTTTTCCACACAACCTCAATATTGATGAAAAGACTCACCAATACGAATTCTACTTCTCTAGAATTAGGGATCTAACCTTGTTAGAAAACAGTCTCATTGGATTCAAGATCATCCAATCCGAAGCTAAAAGCTGACAAGTCACTCTCAACAATAGTCTAGGGTCCAAAATGTAATAATAGTCAAAGTTAGTTTGCTTTAATTATATTAGTTTTGTTATTATATTAGTTTTAAATATAATATCTAGATATTAGATATCTAGATATTATTAGTTGGTAGAAGTGTGTTGAAGAAGCTAAGTGATATAATATATATATCACCATCTCTTGCTTGTAAAAGAAATTAGATGAGAAGATGAGAAAATAGGACACAAAAAGAAACATCAGTCCATCAAGAACAAGAAGAGAGAAAGTGAGCTTAATCAGATCAATACCAACCTTTGTAATCCGCATTTTGTAATAGAAACAGGTTGGTAATCTTATATATCTGTTGTTTGATTTATCTGGTAAACGATCACGGACTAACAATTGGTATCAGAGCCAGTATCAGATTCAAAATCAAACTTTTAAGAACTCTCCGTGTTCTTCATTTTTCAAACCATTGTTCAATCGATTAAAATCTAAATCAGTGGTTGTTTTCGAAATCAAAAGGGCTGATCTATCAAAAGAAGAAACGATAGCGGTCGAAAATTTCACTATTCACTGTTTACTATTCACGTCGATACTATTCACGTTGGAGTTAAGAGCCTCTGAAGTGAAGTTAAGAGCTCTGAAGAGTTAAGAGCTCTGACGTGAAGTTAGAGCCTCTGACGTGAAGTTAGAGCCTCTGACGTGAAGTTAAGAGCCTCTGACGTGAAGTTAGAGCCTCTGACGTGAAGTTAAGAGCCTCTGACGTGAAGTTAGAGCCTCTGAGGTGAAGTTAAGAGCCTCTGACGTGAAGTTAAGAGCCTCTGAGGTGAAGTTAAGAGCCTCTGACGTGAAGTTAGAGCCTCTGACGTGAAGTTAAGAGCCTCTGACGTGAAGTTAGAGCCTCTGACGTGAATTTAAGAGCCTCTGACGTGAAGTTAAGAGCCTCTGATCTGAAGTTAGAGCCTCTGACGTGAAGTTAAGAGCCTCTGACGTGAAGTTAAGAGCCTCTGATCTGAAGTTAAGCCTCTGAAGGCTGATCATCAGAGCCTCTGAAGGCTGAAGCTCAGAACCATCAGGTCGAGAGAATTATCATACCGGTCGCTCTTCACATTCTTCTTCAAGCGCAAATCCAAACTTATCTTTTCTAAAGATCAAATCAAATTCTTCAAGATGAATTTTTCTGATGATGAGTATATTACAATGCTTAAATTGGATCTTAAAACGCTTTCTTCATCAGCGGATCATCATCTTAAACGCTCAAACAAATTAGATCCTGCTTTATTAAAAGCAAAAGAATTAGAAGCTGAGAACACCGTGCTTCAAAAGAAAATATCAGAGTTTGAGAAGATGTTCTCAGATCTTTCCAAGAAGAGTGTTGAAGAGAAGAAGATACTTGAGCTTAAATGTTTAATGCTTTCTCAAAAAGTTGAAGACTTTGAGAAAGTAATCATTTCGGAGAGAGATCAGTTTGCCAAAGAGAAGAAGGCAAATGATCTAAAGTCAGCAGGATTCTTAAGAGTTATATCAGATGGAACGAAGGGTGCTAAGAAAGGATTTGAAAAAGAGAGAAGCATCCTTGAAGCTGGAATTAGGAAGCTTACGGCTAAGCTATCTGAATTATCTAAGCTTGCACAGAAAGAGAAGAAGAAGAGGTATGAGCTTGAGATGAAGATTGACCTCCTTATCAAACAAAGAGACAGTTATTCTTCAAAGAATAAAGAACTTACTGCAAGCTCAACAATCAGAACTGTTTCTTCAAACAAGTCAGTGAAATCTTCTAATCATATTTGGAGTACTAATCTTTTCTATGACAGGAATAGAGATAGTTCAGGTACAAATCTCAGAAAAAGAAGAAGCTTCAAAGAAGAAGAACTGGTCTGGAACAGGAAACCAGTAAAAGATGAGCTGAAAGGTAAAAACTCATGTGTTCATACGCAGACTGCCAAGAAGAACAATGCGCCAAAAAGTAAACCTGCTCATGTTTACACGAGAGATCAAATGATCAGGTTATCAGGTAAGAAATTTTATTGTTCTTATTGTCATACACATGATCCTGTTCACAAGACTAGTGACCATTACTGGTATGGTTCCTACTCAGTAACCCCCATACGAACTGCAACTTACACACATGGACCCAAATACCAGTGGGTACCAAAGAAGATAAATGATTTTGTGTTGCAGGCACCTACTGTCAAGGGGGAGTAAGAGAAGTGGCTTCTGATTACGACAGATCAGAACCCGTGCTTCAGAGAACAAATGGCTTCTAAGTACATCAGCTTAGAACCCGTACCTCAACGAAGTTTGACTTCTAAACACAACAGTGTAGGACTCGCACTTCAATGATCAAAAGACCTTACTCCTGAACTGATAAGGATTGTACTCTGATACTCCAACGAGAAAATCAACCTTCAAGGGGGAGTACATACTTTATTGAAATTTATGCTTTGGAAAGATATGACGATCTTCACTTCAAAAAGGAAAGTTGTAGATCTCTATCATATGCTTTTATAACTGACATATTTTAGATGCATAATTTCAGGGGGAGTAAAAAGGTAATAACTTCTGATTATTTCTAATCAGAACTCGTACTTTAACTGTTTTACTACTTTTTGTCTTTTCAATTTAAGTGAATAAATTTGCTTTGACTTGACCTAAGACTTTTTCAGAAGTTTGAGAGAAGCTTACAAGATCATATGACTTTAAGCTTAGCTTCATGAGATTTAAGATTGCACGTCAAGGTACAATTCTACATCTTAATCTCATATATGGTTGAAAGAAGGACAACTTTCAATCATTGAAAACATCATTCTAAAACGTTCAAATCACTTCTCGATTCTTCAAACAGATTTTATAATTCGGAAGTGTAACTTTAAATGTTTTCTTATTCAATTGAGCTTTAACTGCTAAGTTGAACCATTTTGAGCATTATATGCTTCATAGGAAAATATGGGATCAGTGTGTTAGGATTAACACAACTTCAATGGAATCACATGAACCAGTGATTTCTACCCAAGAAGTTAATCCATTGTGATTGGGTGTGAGGAGTCAAAAGAAATGAGTGTTGAATGAGTGATGAGGTATCATGAAAAAGAGAGTTCGGTTAACAGTGAGCTAAATAATTAAAAGAAAGAGGGTGTTAGAACAGAGTTAAAAGAATATCAGAACTCTGCACCAACTACTTTCTGAGCCGGGCATCCACATTTCTAGTGTTTCACATTTCATTGGTGAACATTATTGAAACAGGCGACTAGCCCAAGCCAACTCTTGGAATTACCCCACCATCCACTCATTTTCTTCTTAAAAGGAAAATGTTTCATTTTCAAAGGGGACACAGCACATTTATTATCTGATTTTCATTTGGAAAATCTGGATATTGAAAAGAAGGAAGTCTGCCCCACCTTCACACCTCACTCATGCACATTGAGTCTGTGTTTAACTTACTGTTGTCTCAGTGGTTTACACATTTCGAGCCTTATAAGCGATCATCAAGTGCTTACTTTTTTTTCTATCACAAGCACGAGCACACAAGGAATTAGTTTATTTGTCATAACGTTTATAGAAACTACCTTTGTGGTGTTTCGATGATTAAATGGAAGCCCTGGGGGAGTCAACATCAGACAACTCCTTTCCAATGTGTATTCGTTACACACAGTGACTTAGTGTTACTGACAGGCGTTTCTAACTGATTTGTTTATTGCTACAGGTGTTACATGACTATTTTGTTTGGATTTGCAAAGATCTGGATGAATATCTATTGCAGTGACGAATCAAAGGCTCCAACTGAATGACATTTCTTGAACATCAGACTTTGATGAATTCGTTGCTCAATCCATCAAAAAGAGGGGGAGAAGATCTACCCAAGAAATGGAGAAGAGTCAACTAAGTCACATGTTTCAAAAATCACGTCCAAGATTGAATTCTTCAAGATCAAAGTTTCAAGATCAAAGTATTCTGAAGATATACTGATTCGAAAGAAATTTCTTTGCAGATACTTTGCTGAAGCAATTCCGAGCTACAACTGAAGATAATTTCTCCCCATGAACTGAAAAAGATAATCTACATCTCTGGGGGAGTTTACTATATCTTGAAGACTAAGAGAGAGATGCATCTTCAGTGCTGAAAAAGAAAAGATCGTATTGCTAAATCATTTGAGTAATGATCTTGATCCAAAGGGGGAGATTGTTAGAAAACAGTCTCATTGGATTCAAGATCATCCAATCCGAAGCTAAAAGCTGACAAGTCACTCTCAACAATAGTCTAGGGTCCAAAATGTAATAATAGTCAAAGTTAGTTTGCTTTAATTATATTAGTTTTGTTATTATATTAGTTTTAAATATAATATCTAGATATTAGATATCTAGATATTATTAGTTGGTAGAAGTGTGTTGAAGAAGCTAAGTGATATAATATATATATCACCATCTCTTGCTTGTAAAAGAAATTAGATGAGAAGATGAGAAAATAGGACACAAAAAGAAACATCAGTCCATCAAGAACAAGAAGAGAGAAAGTGAGCTTAATCAGATCAATACCAACCTTTGTAATCCGCATTTTGTAATAGAAACAGGTTGGTAATCTTATATATCTGTTGTTTGATTTATCTGGTAAACGATCACGGACTAACAAACCTTGAGGTTGATTCTCTCTATCAAAACTAAAAACTCAGAATAAAATGTTATGTCTAAAGAAACAAACTATTCTATACATATGCTGAAGATAAAAGATAATTACAAAATAATAAAAGATCTTCATTATAGTCTTCCATCATTATCTCTAAGCTTCCATTAATATCTTCAATCCAGCTGTCATCCTTGCCATACTGATCTTCATCTCATAAGCAACATTAATACTCTGAGCAGTACTAACCATGCTCAGCAGTATTAACTATGTTCTAGCAGTACTAACTCCAGCAGTACTAACTACTAGCAGTAGTAAAATCTACTAGCAGTAGTAATCATGATGTACTGGCAGTAGTAATTCTTGATGAGCAGCATTAAGTTGTATCAGCAACATTAACTTTAACTGGCAGTAGTAATTATGTTGAAGCAGCATTAACCATACTTGAGCATTTCTGAATTTCCCAACAATCTCCCCCTAACTTGACTTTTAGGAAGAGAAGTCAAGTTCTTCAGATGCTCCCAAAACACCATTCTTCAGATCCCTGTATCAACATTTAGCCCCAAACTTTGATTGATCATTCTCTGAATCAGATACTTGGCCATTTCTGAATTTTCAACACATCCAAGCTACTTCTTCAGCATTGCATGAAGCTTAAGTCTGCTGTGGTTGTATACTCTATCCACTAGGAAGTATTCTATGTGATTTCTATCCAAAGTCACTGCATATACTCCACTAGTTTCATATAGAGTCCAATTGGTGACTGCTTGAAACACATTTCTTATAATATGCTCCACTTCTTCAGGTTTGAACATCATACACAGATATTCCATTACCAGTTTTGTAATTTAAATCCCTGGAGCTTTTAACTGATCTGCATACAACTTCATCCCTATTTCAAACATTTCTTCTATATCAGACCTGAAGCATGTTCTGACAATCTTGGCCCAAGTGTTGAATACCTCATACTTATCATCCTTCCTCTTGAGCCTGATATACTCCTTTCCATCCACTGTCAATGTATCCCAGTGAATAACTTCAGGAGGCTTTACACCAACAGGTTCTGCTGAAATTGGTTCAGGCACTTTGTCCATCACTACCATGTACATCTTTAAATCATCAGTACTTGAAGATTCTTTCTTTTCATATGACTCAGGTGCCCCTTCTTCTTCAGCAACCTTCTCAGCCTCTCCTTCAGTTATTCTAGGCTTCTTGGTTATCTTTCTTCTTGCCACCATCTTGGTTCTTTTAAGAGTCCTTAGACTTTCACCAAGAGTGGCCTCCTTCTTTGGAGTTTCTTGCTCATCTGGAAAAGGTTTTTGTAAGAAGTCATTGCTCTCTATCATTCTTTTCTCCATTTCAACCCTTGCAGTTTCATCCCCTTGAAGCTTGATCATTTCTGCATCATATAGCCCTTTGAGTTGCTCAAAAGACATTTTTTAGAACATTTCCACTTTGACACCTACAGCACCCTTGAGGAAAGTAATCATTTTCTTTCTCTCTTGAGCACCAAGGTATGTTTTTGAAGGTTGTCTTTGTCTTTTCTCTGCAGCCATTTTGATCTTTCCAGACTTCCTTAGAGATGTGGTTTTCTTCTTGGCTAGTTCTGTTGCAAGACTTTGTTGATAGGCTTTATTCAGTTCTGCAGCCATTGCTTTTGCTATCTCTCTATCCTTTTCCACTTGCACATTTCTGCTTCTTCAAGTTCAACTTGTATCTTTCTAGCCAGGGCTTCATCTGCCTCAATCAACTTTTGCTTTTTCATTGGTTGATCAGCTTCAACTAACTTTGCTTTTCCTTTCTCTTTACTCATTACCTTCTTATTGCTATCTTTCTTGATCACTTCACCTTGTTCTTTGATGACTACTCCTTTGGTCTTTGAGGTGACCTTGGGAGTATCATGCTTGGCTTTAATTTAGGTTTCTGCAATCTCAAGATCTGTTAATACTTCTTTCACTTTTCTGCTGCTTGTTTAATTTCAGCAGTATTAACCATTTCTGTTGCTTTACTTGAACTAGCAGTATTAATGGTTTCTGCTGCTTGCTCTGTTTCTGCTGCTTGCTCTTTTGTTACTGCTGCTGCTTGTGTTTCTATTTCTGTTTTTGCTTCTTGCTCCCCCTCAACATCATGTTTTACCCCATCAAGCTCCCCCTTATCTGTGACTTCTTCCATGTTAAACTCCCCCTTTTTGGGAGCATCATCCCCTGATTTCCTTCTCCTTAGAACAAATTGTCTTTTCTTCTTTTTGTGGACTAGCTTCATCACCAATTTCTTGAGTTTGGTAATTTGCACTTGTTGGGACAAGATTATCAGCTTCATTTCTTCTATGTCAGCTCCTTGTTTGATAACATCCAGGTTGATGTTGCCCATAGTATCCATCAATTCTTGATAGTTATATCTGTCCTCACCTTCTCCAGAAGTGTTACCCTCTTTTGAAGGATCATTGGATCTTTTGGTAGTGGGAGCCTTCTGCCCAACAGAAGCACTCTCCACCCCCGTGGGTTCTTGGCACCTGGGACCTTTGGATGATTGCTCACCCAAAGTTGCCATTGGGAAGGTCTTATTGATGTTACCACTTACCTCCTCTATGCTAGCAGGAGTAGTGGCAACCTTAGCACCCATATGCTCAACCATCTCCTCAGTGAGCACCTCCTTGGGGTTGGGAGACACCCCTGTGGTTTCCCTGTAGATATTCTCTAAAGGAGAATTCTCCTTTAGAGGGCTTAAAGGCTCAGTGGGTGACGGTACAAGAAGGGAAGGACCCTTCTTTACCTTTTTCCTTATATAAGTTTGGGTAATTGGAGAGGTTGGCTTTTGAAGAAGAGACTGGGGGATTGATATAGAGTGGGAATGTTGGGATTGGCTAGCATTGGGATGGTCTAATGAGGGCCTTGACCCTGCTGCCATACCTTCTTCAGTGTGGGACACCACCATCATTGTAGAGAACAATGGGGTGTCAACTCCTTCTGAGTCCAAAGGGGATCTTTTCATGTTTGAAAATACCTTACCTTTGGGGATTTTGGGTACATATACCCCATCAAAGTGAGGCATATCCGTCAATTCATGAGTTATAACTTCTTGTACAAACCTGGGGTACATATAAAAGCTCTTTTTACTTCCCAGGTTTGAGACAAGATCACTGAAAATCATTTTAGAAAAATTGTACCTTCTGGCAGTGGCCAAACAGACCAAAGCATAAGCAATAGTACTGCTAAACCTCACTCCATCCAGTAGTCTTTTTAGAGATGTAGTGCATAAGGGTATGAACAAGAAAACGCCATTGGGTATAAAATTTTGCTTTGGAGAATTTAAACCCACCCAACTGGCCTCCATACCCCATTCTTGATAAGTTTGAGAACAAATCCTCATTGGAAAGAGAAGTAATACCTTCAGCATCGTCTAGACGTAGACAAATGCGTATCACCTCTTCAGTAACTGACAAGGGTTTGTCACACACTCTTGTTTTCAGAATCTGCACACCATTCTCTGTGACCATGGTGGCATTTTCCCAGAATTGCCTTTGATGCTCTATGTAAATTGTTCGCGACACAGTTAGAGCATGGGCAATGTGGCTAGACTTCAGAAAATCAACAATCTGATGAAATCCTGCAGCTTGCTTTGGCTTTTGTAGCATCGCGATTTCATTGTGGTCATCGATGAAGGCCATGGATGCCATTGAACTGGAATGTTCTTGCCTGAAAAACTTGGTACTTTGAGAGAAAAGGGTTAGAGCGCAAGTGAACAATATGCAAATAGTCGTTATGAACTTTTAGGCGGGCAAAGGGTATTTATAGTGTATGGGACATAAGCAGTATTAACCTAGAGCAGTATTAACTAATTAGCAGTATTAACTGAGAGCAGTATTAACTAATAGTAGTATTAACTAACTAGCAGTATTAACTGAGAGCAGTATTAACCAACTAGCAGTATTAACTAAGAGCAGTATTAACTGATAGCAGCATTAACTAACTAGCAGTATTAACTGAGAGCAGTATTAACCACTAGCAGTATTAACTGAGCACTGGCAGTATTAAAACTGCACTGGCAGTATTAACTTTACTTACTCCTTTTTGAAGTTTATGAAGGTCTAATCAAAGCGATAACTTCCTGTGAAAGATGATTAGCAGCACACAAATAACCAAAATAGCAGGTATATAACCACTTTTTAAAAACATGAGCTCATTCAGAGTTGATCATCCCCACACTTGAGACCAAGAAAGTGAATCTACCCACATCAAAAGCTTTAGTGAATAGATCTGCAAGCTGGTTGTCAGTATGAACTTTGGCAACTTAAATGAGCTTCTTTTCATTGCAATCTCTGATAAAGTGATACCTGATCTCAATGTGCTTTGTTTTTGAGTGCTTGACTGGATTGTTAACAATGCTTATAGCACTGCTATTGTCAATAAAGATTGGAGTGTGAAGAAATGCTACCCCATAGTCCAGCATCTGATTTTGAATCCATAGAACCTGAGAGCAGCAACTTGCAGCAGCAATATACTCAGCTTCTGTTGTTGATAAGGACACTGTGGTTTGTTTCTTGCACTGCCAAGATACTAGTATTGCACTCAAAAGTTGACATCCCCCTGAAGTAGACTTTCTGTCCATGTTGGCACCACCCAAGTCACTATCTGAATAAGCAATCAAGTCAAATGAAGATTCATATGGATACCAAAGACCTAATCTAGGTTGCCCTTTTAAGTATCTGAATATCCTCTTCACTGCTTGAAGATGTGATTGTTTTGGCTTGACTTGGAATCTGGCACATACACATACTGGAAACATGATATCTGGTCTTGAGGTTGTGAGATACATTAGAGATCTAATCATTGATCTATAGAGATGGACATCAACATCCTCCCCCTCAAGATCAACAGTGATCTGTTTATGAGTTTCCATTGGTGTGCTTGCTGGCTTTGAGTCTTTTAAACCATATTTATCCAGGATGTCTTGCACATACTTTGACTGACTGATAAAGATCCCATTTGACTGCTGTTTCACCTGAAGCCCAAGGAAGAAGGTAAGTTCACCTATTGAACTAATTTTAAAGCTATTGTGCATCAACTCTTCAAAGTCTCTACACATCTGATCTTTTGTGGATCCAAAGATGATACCATCCACATAGATCTGAACTAATAGGATGTCCTTCTTACTTCTTTTAATGAAAAGGGTCTTGTCAATGATGCCCCTTTCAAACCCATTCTCCAAGAGATAGGTAGACAGAGGGTCATACCATGCTCTTGGGGCTTGATGTAGACCATAGAGTGCTTTCTTCAGCTTGTATACTCTGTCAAGATATGTAGGATTTTCAAAACCAGGTGGCTGACATACATATACTTTTTCATCAATTGTACCATATAGAAAGGCACTCTTTACATCCATTTGATAGACCTTGAACTTCATGTATGAGGCATAGGCTAAGAACAGCCTAATTACCTCTACCCTTGCCACTGGGGCAAACACTTCATCATAATCTATGCCCTCTTGTTGAGTGTACCCTTGTCCCACAAGCCTTGCTTTGTTCCTGATCACAATACCTCTCTCATTATTTTTGTTCCTGAAAATCCACTTGGTGCCTATAGCTCTATGACCTTTTGGAAGGTCCACCAAGTCCCAAACATCCTGTAGCTTGAATTGAAGTAACTCTTCTTGCATGGCTTCTATCCAACTTGAATCTTTCATTGCATCATAGGCCTTCTTAGGCTCAATCTGGGATAGAAAGCAGGAGAGTACTGTGTGTTGTTGATCCTGCAACTCTTGAAGTCTGCTTTGATTCCTTGTAATTATAGGAGAAGATATGTCTCCTATTACTAGCTCTGGAGGATGATTCTTTTGTGTTCTATTCTGAAAACGAGGTTCTTCATGAATTCCCTCCTCTAGATTGGAATCATTTAAGTCAGCTGAGGGGATCACCTCAGCTACTTCTAGCTCTTTATGCACTGAAGATTCCTCTTCTCTTCTTTCTTCTTCACTCTGTATTGGCTCAGTTATAGTCTCCTTTTCACATAATTCAACAGGTTCTTTTATAGGCATAGGAAAGATCACAGACGGAGGTATAATGTCTTGAGTTTGTGTAGCCTCTGATCCTCGACTTCCTGAACCTGCATAATCATTAATACTGAAACCAAAAGAGTTAGTTAGTGAATCAATGTCAAACAGCCACTGAGGACCAGACCCAATAGGATTTGGTGTGTTCTCATTGCATTTGACATTGTCACTTTCCTCAATTATTCTAGAAGAAGTATTAAAAACTCTGTAGGCCTTACTTTGATATGAGTAACCAACAAGAAAACCATCATCAGCCTTGTTATCAAACTTTCCCAAGTGAGATTTAGTATTGAGAATAGTACAAGGACACCCAAAAGGTTTGAAAAATCCAATAAAGGGTTTTCTTTTATTAAAAAGCTCATAAGGTGTCTTATTCTTTGGCTTGAATACTAGTACTCTGTTTTGGACATAGCAAGCAGTATTAACTGCTTCTGCCCAGAAAGTTATTGGAAGTTTAGAGTCAGCTAACAGAGATCTAGCAGCCTCAATCAGTGTCCTATTCCTTCTCTCAGCAACACCATTTTGTTGTGGAGTCCTAGGAGCACTGTATTGCCTCTCAATTCCTTTTTCCTCACAAAAGGTGTTTAGGTCATGATTTTTAAATTCAGTACCATTGTCTGACCTAATAATTTTTACTTTTTGATTTGTTTGGTTTTCAATTCTTAGAACAAAGAATTTGATCAGTCCACTTGTCTCATCCTTAGTCCTTAGAAAATATACCCAAGTAAATCTAGAGTAATCATCAACAATAACTAGGCAGTATGACTTCTTACCAATACTCATAACATTTGTAGGACCAAACAGATCCATATGCAATAAATGAAGAGAATTAGATATTGTGTTCACCTCTTTGGACTTATGAGAAGTTTTGTGTTGTTTGCCTTTGAGACAAGCAACACAATGATCATCACATGAATATACTTTAGAAGGCAAACCTCTTACAAGGTTGTTTTTAACAAGCTTATTTATTGTTTTAAAGTTCATGTGACACATCCTTCTGTGCCAAAGTGATGATTCATCCAAAGAACCTTTTGAAACCAGGCAGTTTAGGGATGAATCAGATGAAACACTTTCCATATCTAAACAATATACATTGTCCTTTCTGGGGGTTCTTAGTAGTATCATTTTTTCATCAACTACCTTGAATCCAGGAGCAAGGATAATACATTCAGAATCTGTAAACAGTATACTATGTTGTTTGTCACAAACCTGTGATACACTTAACAGGTTGTACCTTAACTGTTCAACATAGAAAACATCTTCAAAGGTCATTTTACCTTTGGTCACATCACCTTTACCACTGATTTTACCTCCATCTGGAGTATTCCCAAAAGCAACATGCCCACCATCAATCTTCTTGAAGTTCTTGAGGCAAAACATGTTCCCTGTCATGTGCCTAGAGCAACCACTATCAACATGCCACATGCTCTTCCCTTTGAGTTGTTGGTTGCCCTGCACATAAGATTAGACAATTAGTATTGATTGGGAACCCAAGCCAAAGTGGTCTTGGGTCTCCCTTTCTCATCAAAATACTTACATTCTTTTTTGATGAGGTTTTTAAAATCAGAACACTTAGTATTTGAGTACTTTGTCAAGATTATTGGTCTAGCAACACTAATACTAGAAGCAGTACTATCTTTAGAAGTACTAATAGAGTTAGCAGTACTAACAATTTTGGCAGTATTAACCTTGTTGGCAGCACTAACAGAGTTAGCAGTATTAACATTTACAGAAGTACTAACAATGTTAGCAGCACTAACATTGGTAGCAGTAGTATTGCTTCTAGCAGCACTATCACTGTCAGCAACACTATTTGTGGTAGCAGTGCTAACAGCTTTAGTGCTTTTAGGTATCCAGATCTTGACACTGTCTTTCCCATTCTTTTTCTTCATGTGGCTATTAGATTTGACAACCTTCTTAGCCACATGGTTCTTTTCTTTCTTCCTATAACCAAAAGGTTTTTTAGTAGGTCTCTGAAAGTTCATCATTTGGTTCATGGGATTGAAATAGCAATATTTGGCAATGTGATTAAGCTTTCCACAAATAAAACAGGGTTTTGGTCTATTGATTTCACTCAGATCAATCCCTTGTTTTTGTGCCCACATATTATTCCAGTTTCTCTGATTACCCCTCTTTTTATCATGTTTGTTGGGGCTCAGATTTATTGCATGAACACTTGTAGCAAGGGATAGGGTTCACAACAGTGGTCTGTTTATAATGAACCTTCTTGGTCTTTCCCTCAGTCTGCTCTATCTCTTTGGACTTGACCCAATGCTTTCCACATCCCTCATTGGTAATTATGTGGTTTTCTATAGGAATATCACCACTCACAGTACTGTCCTTATTCTTGACAGTTTCTTTCTCAGTTTTATCCTCAACAACTACTTCATCTAAGGGATCTATCTCAGTGGCTCCCTCAGGCAGGTCCTTCCTATCCTTTGTCTCTAACAAGTCTGAACTAGGAGGGATGTAGTTGTTGTTGTAGGGTGGTGGTGTGGTATTGTACCCTATTCCTCTTCTCAGTCTATCATGAATCTGAGTTTGTAGAAGAGAGTCCATTGCTTTAGAAGCATTGGAAAACTTTTCTACATCTAGCTTGACTTTAGCTAGCTCTCCTCTTAACTTTTCACTCTCCTCTTTAGATTTGGTTAGTTGAAGTTCTAGGCCATTCTTCTCCCACTTCCAGTAGTTTGTGTCATAAGAATGTTGAATCTCATTGGCTTGAAAACTCTTAATCTGCTCTTCAAACCTCTCAACAATCCTCACATAATCTTTTATGTCCTTTTCTAACCTCTTAAGGTAATCACTCATTTTCTGGTTGTGATCCCTGTACCTTTTAACAGTGTTAATGCAATTTTGAGTACAAAGATTAGAAGTTACCTCTATTGGGAGATCAGACACTTCTGCCATTAGAGCTTGGTTTTGGATAGCTTCTTCAGCTTGATCACTCCAATCAAACCCCATACCTTGTTGAGAGACTAGGGCTTGTGCAGAGTTTCTGTTATTAGTGAAGCTTCCAGACTGTGCTTGTTGGTGGTTGTTGTTGTGAGACACTCCACTTCTGCATTCCCTAGCAAAGTGTCCCTTCTGGTGACATTTATAGCATTCCACCTTTGACTTGTCAAAACCTGCTCCATCTTCTCTTCTTTGGGAGAAGTTGTTCCTCTCAGTTCTCTTGATGAACTTCTTAACTCTCATAGAGAGCATGGCCATCTGCCATTTAATGTCCATTTCTTCAAGGTCATCTGGATGGAGTTGTTCCAAGTCATCATTAATTAGAGAAGAGTTTCCATGACTGGACAGAAAGGCTTCAAACACAGATTCAGTGCCTTTCTCTTGATTTGCTCCAGTAGCAGCACTAACTGATTCAGGGTTGGAGGTAGAATCAATTGATGCTGATAGGAGTGCAGCATTGTGAACATACCCAGAAGGCTTCTTCTTAGCCTCTACCTCAGATTCAAAAACTCTTAGATCATTGTATAGATCATCAAGTTCCTTTTCTTCCAGTTGATCATTCTGTGTGAAAGAGACAGTATACATGGTCCATTCATCACCCAAGGACCTTAACAACTTCCTGTTTAGATCATCTTGATCAATTTGTACTCCAACTGTAGCCAGTTCACCAATTAGCTTGTTGAACCTGTCAAAAGTTTGAGTCATGGACTCATTCTTGGTTGACATAAAGTTCTCATACTGTTGCTTCAGTATGGCTTTCTGATTTCTCTTGGTACTTTTGGTCCAAAGAATCTCTTCTCTAGAGGATTCCAGAGCATCTGTGCATCAGTGCAATTGCAGAATTGGTGTTGATATTCATTGGGGATAGCCAAGAGCAAAGTGCTCAAGGCTTTCATCTATGTCTGTCTAGTCTTTCTTTCTGCATCAGTTTTTGGAGGTGTCCTCTTTCCATCAGCACCAATCTTTCCTGCTTCAGATGGACCATTCTCAATGATGTCCCACATAGAATAATCAGTGAGGAGTATGTATTGCTTAATTCTGATCTTCCACATGTCGAATTCATTGGGTCTGAGCATTGGAACCTTTGAGACCAAGGTACTTTTTGATTCAACTGCGTTTTCCATGATGAATAAGATTTCTGAGAATACAGGCTCTGATACCACTTGTCAGGATCTTAAATTCTTAACAAGAATAAACTCTCAGAAAACAATATCAAAGAAGTTTGCGGAATAACACTTTGATATTCAATAAAACAGTAAACAAACAGTAAATCTGATGAACAACTTGCAAACTCTTATTGAATGATTAAAAGTCACAAGCTTTTACACACAACCTCAATATTGATGAACAAACTCACCAATACGAATTCTACTTCTCTAGAATTAGGGATCTAACCTTGAGGTTGATTCTCTCTATCAAAACTAAAAACTCAGAATAAAATGTTATGTCTAAAGAAACAAACTATTCTATACATATACTGAAGATAAAAGATAATTACAAAATTATAAAAGATCTTCATTATAATCTTCCATCATTATCTCTAAGCTTCCATTAATATCTTCAATCCAGCTGTCATCCTTGCCATACTGATCTTCATCTCATAAGCAGCATTAATACTCTGAGCAGTACTAACCATGCTCAGCAGTATTAACTTTGTTCTAGCAGTACTAACTCTAGCAGTACTAACTACTAGCAGTAGTAAAATCTACTAGCAGTAGTAATCATGATGTACTGGCAGTAGTAATTCTTGATGAGCAACATTAAGTTGTATCAACAGCATTAACTTTAACTGGCAGTAGTAATTATGTTGAAGCAGCATTAACCATACTTGAGCATTTCTGAATTTCCCAACAAAACATGAATCAGAAGCTACACTCTCCAAGTCTAAGCAATAAACATTGTCCTTTCTAGGAGTTCTAAGTACTATCATACTTTCATCAACTACCTTGAACCCTGGAGCAAGGATAATACATTCAATATCATTGAATAATATGCTATGTTTCTTGTCACAGACCTGTGATACACTTAACAGGTTGTATCTCAATTGCTCAACATAGTATACATCCTCAAAGGTCATCTTACCTTTTGACACATTACCTTTTCCACTTATCTTTCCACCTGCGGGATTATCACCAAAATCAACATGTCCTCCATCAATTCTTTTGAAGTTTTGAAGGCATGCCATGTTACCTGTCATGTGCCTGGAACAACCACTATCAACATGCCAAATGCTCCTTCCCTTGAGTTGTTGGTTGCCCTGCACATATAATAAAGCAGTTAGTTTTTAATAGGAATCCAAGCCAAAGTGGTCTTGGGTTTCCCATTCGCATCAACATATTCATATTCAGACTTGATGAGATTATCAAACTGAGGAATCTTATTGCTTGAATACTTTGTCAGAAGAATGGGCCTGTCACTGGAAGCAGTACTAACTTGATTGGTAGTACTAACTTTGTTAGAAGTACTAACATCATTAGCAGTACTAATTGGGTTAGCAGTACTAACTTTGTTAGCAGTACTAACTGGGTTAGCAGTAGTATTGCTTGCAACAGTATTATTTGTAGTAGCAGTACTAACAGATTTCTTTACTTTTGGAACCCAAACCTGGACAAAGTTGTTTGCTTTCTTTTTCTTGAAGTTACTCCTTGGCTTATTTGGAGTATTTTTCTTTGAATTAGCAAACTTATTCTGAGCATGAGATTTTATAGGTGCCCTTTTCACATTCTCAGCCATATGATTCCTTATTTGCTTCCTATAACCAACAGGATTTTGTATATTTCTTTGAAAAGTGATCCTTTGGTTAATAGGATTGAAATAACAGTGTTTGCCTAGATGATTTAACTTGACACAGATAAAACAAGGCTTTGGTCTGTTAATTTTTCTCAGATCAATTCCTTGTTTTAAAGCCCACTGATTATTTCTGTTTCTTTGATTTCCCCATGTTTTATCATGTTGTTGGGGCTGATTCTGTTTACAAGTACAGGGATTAACAACAGTGGTTTGCATGTAATGGACTCCCTGTACCTTTCCCTTCCCTCTCTTAGAACTTTCATCCTTCTCACTCTTTACAAAAGGTTTACCCCCCCCCCCTTCATTAGTAAGGATATGATTTTCGAAAGGGATTTCTTTAAGGTCATCCTTATTCTTACCTTTAGTGGTCTCTTCTTCAGCCTCTTCCTCAATCACTACACTGTCAAGAGGATCTACATATGTGGCTCCTGCAGGTAAGTCTATTTTCTCTTGTCTTTCTAAGAGGTCTGAAGTGGGAGGGATATAGTTATTGTTATAAGGTGGAGGGGTACTGTTGTATCCTAAACCTCTTTTCAGGTTGTCATGGACTTGAGATTTTAGAAGTGAGTCCATTGCTTTAGAGGCATTGGAAAACTTCTCAATGTCCAGTTTGGCTTTCTCAAAATCACTCCTTATATTCTCACATTACTCTTCAGACTTTTTTAGCTTAAACTCTAACTGATTCTTTTCCCACTTCCAGTAGTTAGTATCATATGTGTGTTGAAGTTCATTGGCTTTGTATGCCTTAATCTGTTCTTCCAAATTCTCAACAATCACAACATACTCTCTTCTATCTTTCTCTAACCTTTTTAGGTCATCACACATGCTTTGATTGTGATCCCTGTACTTTTTAACAGTTTCTATGCAAGATTTTGAGCAAAGGTTAGATTTTACCTCTGTGGGAATATCAGTGCTTGCTGACTCTGAAACTTTAGCCATTAAAGCTTGATTCTGAATTGCTTCTTCTGCTTGGTCACTCCAATCAAATCCCATTCCTTCTTGGGAAACAAGAACTTGAGAAGAGTTACTGTTGTTGAAGCTAGTGGACTGTGATGGTTGATGGTTGCTAGTATGTTGTTGAGGCATTCCACTTCTGCATTCTCTTGCAAAGTTCCCCAGCTTGTGACACTTGTAACATTCAACCTTGGATATATCAAATCCAACCCCATCTTCTATTTTCTGAGCAAAGTTGTTCCTTCCAGTCCTTTTGATGAATCTTTTTACCTTCATTGTGAGCATAGCCATTTGCCACTTGATATCCATCTCTTCCAAATCATCAGCATTTATCTGTTCTTAGTCATCATTAATTAGAGTGGAATTAGCATGACTGGCAACAAAAGCTTCTAGAACTGAGTCATTAGATCCAACTTGCTTTGATCCATAGGCAGCACTAACTGATTCTGTATTAGCAGCAGAATCAGTAGAAGATGATAAAAGAGCAGCATTATATGAGTATCCAGAGGGCCTCTTCTTTGCTTCTACATCTGCTTCAAACACCCTAAGGTCATTATAGAGGTCATCCAGTTCCTTGTTCTCCAGTTGGTCATTCTGTCTGAAGGAGACAGTGTACATAGTCCATTCATCACCAAGAGATCTTAGAAATTTTCTGTTGACATCATCTTGATCTATCTAGACACCAACAGTAGCCAATTCACCAATTAACTTATTAAATCTATCAAAAGTTTGAGTCATGGACTCATTCTTTGTACATGAAGTTTTCATATTGCTGCTTCAGGATGGCCTTCTGATTTCTCTTGGTACTTTTGGTACCAGAAAATCTTTTCTCCAGTGCATTCCATAGAAGTTGTGCATCCGTGCAGTTGCAGAACTGGTGTTGGTACTCATTAGGTATAGCCAAGACCAGAGTGCTCAAGGCTTTCATCTGTGTCTGCCTCATCTTCCTCTCTCCATCAGACTTTGGTGGAGGTCTTTTCCCATCTGGTCCTATCTTTCCTCCATCTGAGGGACCATTCTCAATGATATCCCAGATTGAGAAGTCTGTGAGAAGAATATATTGCTTGATTATGATCTTCCACATGTCAAACACATTGGGTTTGAGCATCGGAACCTTTGATACCAAAACGTTGTCGCTTGAACTGTCCATGATTATAGGTTTCTGAGTTTCCTTGCTCTGATACCACTTGTCAAGATCGAAAAATTCTAATTAATAATTTAATTAACACACTCAGAAACAATGTTAAAGAAGTTGCGGAAAAACACTTTAACACTCAATCAATGAAACAGTACTTGAATGCAAATCACAAGTTATATTGATTAACTTAATAATTACAAACACAACCTCAATCTGTTGAACAGGCTCAACAGACGTTCAATACTTCTCTTATTGAAAGGACTTCTAAGAACCTTGAGGTTAATTCTCTCTAAAACAAACGTATATGAAAAACTATCAATATCTTTTTTAAACTATGCCTTCTATACAGTATATATAAAAGACAGATTACAAGATAATTATCAAAACAAAATTGATCTTCATAATCCATTCCATAATTATCTTCATCTCTATCTCCAGCTCCTATTCTTTCTCTTCATGCATTATCTTCATAAGCAGTATTAACTTCATCCTTATCCAGCATCATTAACATCCTCAGCAGTATTATCATCCTCAACAGTATAAACTTGCTTTCAGTATTAACCCTTCACTTGTAGTAGTAATCTTCAAGCAGTACTACCTACTAGCAGTACTAACTCTCCAAGCAGTATTAAATCTACTAGCAGTAGTAATTGTTCATCTTGCAGTAGTAATGTTACAAGCAGTAGTAATACCTTTCAAGTAGCAGCAGTATCCATCCTTAGCACATTCAGACCCAACATCTATCAGTTGTTGAACATTGTTTACCTTCTAACCCTTGCCTTGTATTGTTGCTACCTGATGCTACCACCCGTAAGCTTATCAGATGAAGTTCTTAAGCTGAACTCTTATTTCAACTCGTGGTTCAAAGACAGATCAAATGTTATACACTGAAGATGCACTTGGTTGTCATTCCAATATTCAACACATATCATTCTTGTGGGCATACGAAATGTGTTGGATTTACAAGAGTCAAAAGTTATCTTTATGTGCACTCAATCGAGGTTATGGTCTACATCAGATATGGTATTTCAGTTGAAACTCTAAGGATAAGATCTACTTTCAAGGGGGAGCTAGAGGAGCTTTGACGTTTATGCAATGCTAAGTTTTTTAAAGAAATCAAGGGGGAGAGGAACTGAAGCTGGAGCTTAACATTGAATGATTACTTTACAAAACTTAGGGGGAGAGTGTTAGAACATAAATATGTTCTATTTAGAAGTTTAGTAAAGTAATCAACTTTTATTTGTTATTGGGCCTTGTATTGGGTTTAGGCTTAATGTATATAAGGGATGTGGGGTATGTAAGGAGTCTGTTTAGTTCGTTTGTAGGTAAGTTTTCATAAACCATGTAGACTATGTACGAGTTCTTCTCTCAGTAGTTGTAGTTTACTTTTCAATAAATAAAACTACAGATTTCATCCCATAATCTCTTGTTATCTTATCAATCAATCAATCTATGATTACAGGGACTTAACAGTGAAACTTGTTGTGTTGGTTCAGCCTCAATTGCTTGTCCTTTACCTTCCGATAACCTCTTTACAACACCAATCTCCTCCTCAAACTTCTCCAACAACCTGTTTTTCACAGCCTTTAAGGCGCCGTCGAGGGATTCCTGTGTCACAAAGACTGGTAATCTAACACCGGAGTCACTTAGACTTTCCGTTGTCATGACAGTTGACGAAGAAACCGCATGGCCTTTGTTCATATTTGGCATTATGTTAGCTATGACAGGACTTTCACCTGGTCTTTGTAGTTCAACATTAGAAGCTACTGGAGGTGTTCCGGTTAGGTCACTAGTACAAAAATGACTTTTTGTGATGGTTTTGAAAAATAAGTTTGTAATGGTTTGATAAAAACCATTACAAAAAGTCACATAAAAAGTTAGATAAAAACTGTTACTAAAGCATATCTTGTTATGGTGACGGTTTTGAGTACGTTACGATATGTCATTCTATGGTAACGATTTTGAAAAGTAAATGTCACTGAATGTTATATTATGGTGACGATTTTAAAAAACTATATGTCACAATGGTGAAGGTTTTGTATATTAAATGTCATTACATATCATGCTCTGGTGACGGTTAGAATAATAAACGTCCACGTAAGTCATGCTACAACGATGATTTGGTATAATAAACGTAACCATATGTAATGTTATGGTGACAATTTTAAATAATAAACATCAGTGTACGTCATCCCACAGTGACGGTTTTGAACAATAAATGTCATCATACGTCATATTACAATGATGGTTATAAAAGTTAAACGTCAAGGTACCTCAGGCTATGGTGACGGTTTTGAAAACTAAACGTCACCGCATGTAATGTTAAAATAATGGTTTTGAAAAATAAATGTCACCGAATGTCATGCTACTGTGACGGTTTAGAAAAATAAATGTCACCGTACGTCATGCTATGTGACGGTTTTGAAACATAAACGTAATAGTACGTTAAGCAAGGGTGACAGTTTTGACAAAAAACGAGTCACCCTATGTCATGCTATTGTGACTTTTTCAAATAATAAACGTCGATGTATGTCATGTTAAAATGATGTTTTAAATAATGAACGTCATCTTATGTTATCCAATGGTGATGGTTTTGAAAAATAAACGTCACCCTTTGTCATTTTATAGTGATCGTTTTGACATCTAAATGTTACCGTATGTCATGTTACGGTAACGGCGTTGAATGGAAAACATCATAGTATGTAATGTTATGATGACAATTTTGAATGATGAACTTCACCATATGTCATTTTATAGTGACAATTTTGATAAAGTTATGTCACCGTACATCATAATGTACATGTAGTGATGGTTTTGATAAATTTATGTCACCATATGTTAGGTTACAATGATGCTTCTGAATAATAAACGCCATTATAAGTTATGCTCACGTGACAATTTTGAATAATAAACATCACTATATGTCATACTACTGTGAATGTTTTGAAAACTAAACTTCACCATTTGTCATACTAGGGTGACAGTGTGGAAAGATACAGTGACATTTTTGATTGATAAACGTCACTGTATGTCATGTTATGGTGACGGTTTGATAAATTTACGTCGTCGTATGTCATGTAGCGATGATTTTGAGAAATTTACTCACGGTATGTAATGTTACGGTGACGGTTTTGAATGATAAATGTCACTGTATGTCATTTTATAGTGACAGTTTTGATAAACTTACGTCACCGAATGTCATGATTCCGTGACGGTTTTGAGAAATTTACCTCATCGGTTGTCATGATACAATGACAGTTGAGGATTTTATGTCGCTGTATGTCATGACACAATAACGGTTTTCATATGTAGTAATGGTATGCACAAACAAGTCCAAAAAATCCATTTGGTCCAGGCCTCGACTTGACATGTCATTTTGGATACGTTTTTTTCTAAAGAAACCAATACTTTAATTTTATGTTTTTGGCACATAATTGTAATGTATAACATATTTTTGGTCGACAAAAAAAAATCAAAAGAAAAAGAACTCAAACTAGACTCAAAAAAACGGTTTTAGTATTTCTTGAATTCAATGTTATTTCTTATGATACATATCGATATATTAAAGAATTTTTTTCGTACTTATGAAGGGCCTTGTTTTACATCTCGTCCAGGGCATATAAAATGTCAGGAACAAACCTGAATACTCCTTGAAACAGGTTATGAATTTCCCTCCAATAACCACCAAAACAATTACCCAATTGGTATTTGGTAATTGTGAATAGTGTTACTACTTTTTAGGGATGTTATTTAAAGTTCTCTATCTTTTTCATTGCTTTAGTAATACTTTACACGTTATAATTAATATCGTTTCATTACAATTTATTAATTAGTTTAGGTTATGTTTTTTTTTGTAATCACATATAATTAATTTTCATTTTCATAAAAATTAAAATATCAAAATTAAATATGTATATAATTGTGGACAATGTTTTGTGACAAAATGAAAATTAAAATAATAATTTTTTTTAATTTAATAATTTACATTTACAATTACAATTACCCCATGTATCAGTTCTAGTAAATACTATGCTTTATAGAATAGGCACTACAAGAAAAACGTTAGTTAGTGACCAGAATTTTAGTGACGACTTATTTTCTTGTCACTAATTTCAATGTTAGTGACAATAGAAATGGTTGTCACTAAAATTTGGTTGCAAATATGAATATAGTGACAAAAACTAAAACTTTGTCATTAGAGTGGTCACTAATTCTCATTGCTAAAATAAGATTATACATATCTATCTAATTTAATGACTACATTTGTGACGATTATATTTTTCGTCACTAATATTATAAATCCATGTGTTTTGTGACGTAAATAATGGTCATTGAGTTGAAAGAGTTAGTGACCAGAAAATAGTGGTCACTAATTTGAACTTGTTTATAACAAAAAATAGTTGTCATCAAAATGAAAGTGGTAGTGGATTTTCGTTGTCCAAGTTGTCGGCGTTGTCGTCATTAAAATGAATTTGTCCCACAATTTTAGTTCATATATTTTTGTAGTTTTCTTTTCCTATTTGTTGTTTGAAATGGAGTAAAGAGTTGCCCTGAACAAAAGGTCTAAAGTAAACAAGCAGATATAAAACTATTTTGTAGCAAAGAAACCAAGTCATTATATCAGTGCGCAAAATTGTTTGAATTAAAAGATTTGCATGTAACAGATTGGTCAACTTTTGAGTCCAGACCAACATGGTTAGACTGAGATCGACTACAACATGTTTGGTACGCAAAATAGGACAGGGCAAAACAAAAAAAATGTCATGTTTGATGCAGCATTAGATTGGACAAAACTAAGTGGAACAAAAATGCACTTTTGACCTACAAATCTTTGATCACATGAACTTCAAGTTTTGCAAAATGATATGCAGGTTAGATTTGGTGATGGTGATACCTGATATATACAAAAAAATCTTCAACCAACACTGGTGTCTGTCATCCATAGTACTTACTAACTTCTACAAGCTATCATCATATAGCAAACGATCAGAGCCAACTAATATAGTAGATTGCACATTTTATGTTTTTTCTCGTGAAGATGGCAACCAAGAAATCAGATTGAACATAATATTAAGAAACTAAACAGATTTACAATACAATATATTTAACCCTCAAAAGGGAAAAGAGTAAACATATTGTCACATTTTAGTTCTTTTCTACACGTTCTTTAGTGAGTAACTCATCAGGTTTAGTGCAGATCTTTTCTTCTACACAAATCAAAGAATTCAAAAATTGTTGAAATTCAAATGCATGAGAAAATATTATGGGAAAATTCCAACAAAGTCAAATAAAACAATATATTGATTAATAATGTAACATACATGAGTCATTCTAAGCCTTCTTTTCTTGTGCTTTGCACAAAAGAAACTACATATTGGTAAAAAATAGTGCAAGGCATAAAAGTTGTACAAAATAAGGATCATCGGTTGATAAAAACGTGCACAAGAGAACAGTTAAAGGTAAAGAAATCCATCTTTCAGTTTGATACCAACAGCTCCATGGCGTTGGTGTTATTTCAAAGACGGTTTCAAACCTTTTGTTTTGAGTTAGTGTTTGTAATGTCTTGGTCCAGTGCTTTTGTTTGTGTTCCCCCAAATGCCAAACACTTAACTGGTAAGCACTTATGGGTTAAATTCGATGTTATCACTTACCTTGTCGGGTAAAGATTTAGGTCCATTAAAACGGTATCATAGACAAAAAAAATTATCTGGTAAGCGCTAACCGGGTAAGAGTCGTCGCCCTCACTTACCGGGTAAGACTCTCGACCATTCCTAGCGTTCTTACCGGTTAAGATTATTCATCATTGTCATATTAATCGGTTAATGTAATATAACTTGGTAAGCTTGGTAAGCGCTTACCAACAATATTCAATTTTGATGGTCTAGAATGTTATACGATAAGGTAAGTGAGGATAATGTTCTTGCCGTAAGCGCTTTCCCAGTAAGTGCTTACCAAGTCATGTTACCTTATGTTGGTGATTTTAGTGAAATCATCGGTTCATTTTGTGTAATTGGATTCACATGAAAATAATGGGGTTTGTAGCTAAGTTATAATGTGAGTTAGGATGTGTGGAGTGCACACTCGTGTAAGCTAACTATGACCCGGGATTGTTTGGATGGTTAGTGACCCGGGCGGGTTTTGTCGCGGGTTAAACTGTAAGGCTACCCGCGTCGTGCACTGGAACGTGGGTTGAAACAGTGACTCGAGCAGGTGTGTAGTGGGTTAACCCGCACGGCTACCCGCGCCGTGAACTGTAACGTTGGTTGAAAACAGTGACCCAGGCGGGTTGAGGCGCGGGTTAACCCGCGCCGCGGTCTGTAACTGATATCTTTTGAGATATCAAAGTGTTGTAACCGACAAATATTTTTGTAACCCCCCACCATTATGTCCAGCAATCAATACCATTAAATGGGAAATTATTATCGGTTCTAATATAGCGTCTTTTACGATTCTCTAGGTGTTTAAATAGATACCGGTGAATTTGAGATTATCCTCGAGTGAATTTCGTAATACCCAGACAAAATAGGGTCGAAATATCACTTAAGGAAAGCGAGCTCTCACGCGATCTCGAATTCTTATCCAAGTTCGATCACTCCCTCTTCTCCCACTCCATCGAATTTTTGCACACCCTCCCCAACAATCTTAAGTGATATTTTCTCATCGTGAGTGAGATGGCTAGTAATCAATCCCTGAGAGACATGACGACCAAGTTCACCAAACTTGAGAAGTTCGAAGGCGTCGATTTTCAACGATGACAGAAGAGATGCATTTCTTGTTGACCACGTTGAAGGTCATTTACGTGTTGAGCACGCCGATGCCGGAGGTGATGGAGGACGAGACATTGGAGATGACCCGGCGTCGCAGTAAATGGGAAAACGACGACTACATCTGTCGTGGCCACATCTTAAACGGTATGTGTGACTCACTCTTTGACATTTATCAAAATTTTGAGTCCGCTAAATAGCTATGGGACTCTCTTGAGTCCAAATACATGGCAGAGGATGCTTCTAGTAAGAAGTTCCTCGTTTGTAATTTTAATAATTACAAAATTGTGGACTCAATGCCTGTGATGGAGCAATATAATGAGCTCCTACGCATTCTAGGCCAATATGCTCAACATAATATGAAGATGGACAAATCCATCTCCGTATCGAGCATAATTGATTAATTGCCTCCCTCTTGGAAAGATTTCAAACACATGCTGAAACACAAGAAGAAAGAGTTTTCTATTGTACAACTCGGTAGTCACTTGCGCATATAGGATTCTCTTTGGGCGTAAGATACTGAGAAACCTAAGATAAAAGAGGTTTCGACCCCTTCGGTGAACATGGTGGAAGAGGGAAAATCCAACAACTTCAAGGGAAAACGCAAGTTTAATGAAGCCGAGAAAGGTCCCGACAAAAAGGTTAAATTAACCTGTTCGACTTGTGGTATGACCGGACATCTCTAGAGGGATTGTCGGGTTGTCAAGAACAAGAATGGAGCAAGCACAAGTGGTGGTGGGGAAGGATCCAAGGATCAAAACCCAAGGCAAGGTCAGTTTCTTGACTTTGGTTTTAATTCGAATTTGAATTATGTACCACTAATATCCGAATCATTTTACGTGCAGGATGATGATGATGCTAGCTGGATTGATTCGGGTGCCTCGAGTCATGTTTGCAAGGATCGACGTTGGTTCACCACTTTGGAACCGGTTAAAGACAGATTCGTGATACACATGGGGAACGAGTCAAGTGCTCCCATTCTTGGACGCGGCTTAGTTAGGCTAGAGTTTCGTTCTAGAAAAATAATTGAACTTTTAGACGTTTTGTTTGTACCACAAATTCGAAAGAATTTGGTTTCTGGTAGTATTTTGAATAAGATAGGATATAGGCAAGTGTTTGAGTCCGGCAAGTACATCTTGTCAAAGGGTGGCTCTTTTGTAGGATTTGGCTATTTGTTAAATTATATGTTTATGTTGAGTTTAAATAAAAATAATTTTGTTTCAAACTTTGTTTATGTTGCAAATGAAATTCTTGTTAATTCTAATCTATGGCATGCAAGGCTTTGTCATGTTAATTTTAAAAGAATGGTCGAAATGTCAAAAGACGGTGTTATTCCGGCTTTTGACGTTAAAACCGAAAAATGTAAAACTTGCATGTTGACTAAGATCACTAGGCAACTTTTTCCTAATGTGAAAAGGGATTCGTCGGTGCTTGAATTAATTCGTAGTGATTTTTGTGATTTGCATTTAACTTCGTCTTTTGGTAATAAAAAGTATGTCGTTACTTTTATTGATGACGCTTCACGTTTTTGCTATGTATTTTTATTACACTATAAAGATGAAGCATTAGAAAATTTTAAAATTTATAAAACGGAGGTTGAATTGCAAATGAACGGTTTTATTAAATGTTTACATACTGATCGTGTGTGGGGAATATTACGACCCCATGTTTTTCCAATCCGTAGGAATTATTCATGAGACTACGGCGCCTTATACACCACAACAAAATGGTGTGGTGGAACGGAAAAATAGAGTTCTCAAAGAAATGGTGAACTCTATGTTATCCTACTCAGGATTGAGTGATGGATTTTGGGGTGAAACTATGTTAACGGCTTGTTACTTATTAAATCGAGTTCCCAATAAAAGGAACAAGATTACCACACATGAACTTTGGTTCAAGAAAAGGCCTAACTTGAATTATATTCGAGTTTAGGGTTGTCGAGCGGTTGTTCGACTACCCGAACCCAAAAGAAAAACTTTGGGTGAAAAATGTATTGATTTCATCTTTGTTGGATATGCCAAGCATTCCAAGGCCTATAGGTTCTATGCTATTGAACCTAATGATTCTATAGCGATTCACACCGTTATAGAATCGAGAGATGCATTATTTGATGAGACTAGATTCTCTTCAATACCTAGGCCGAAGGACATAGTTCCAAGTACTAGTGGAACTAGTGAGGTTGAATAACAAGCAATTGTTCCAACCGAATCGTCGATGCTTCGAAGGAGCAAAAGAGGAGGGATCGAAAAATCATGTGGTCCCGATTTCCATGTATACTTGGTAGAGGGATCAAGAGATGAGATTTAGGTCACAATTCTCTTACTGTTATTGTAAGACCCTAAAAATTCAGGTAATTTTAAAATTTGAAATTTCGGCAATATAACATTTGTAATTGGAACAAACCACCCAAAAAGGGTAAAAACATAAGCATTTACAAAACCTGTATAGATGGATGGGAAATCGACAACAAACTAATCTAAACTACTTCTATCTAGATTACATAGGTTGTCATCCCAAATCCAAAATGAATTAATTGTTTTTCAACGAGAATGCTCCCAAAATATCTAATCAACCAAAAAATGCCCTCAAGAGTCCACGCTCTTCTCTCAACCCCTCGACGACCCGCTGCTAAGGGAACCTGTTATACACATCATTTGAGAAAAAGTGTTAGGCTTAAAACATAGTGAGAACATACAGTTTATATGAAAGTTAGAACGATTAAATACAACATAAGTAAACCGTTTTCGCCAACCGGCTTTGTAAATGGTTTGATGAGCACATACTGACCTTACGACCCACACTACATCTTGCGATGACGGGAAAACCCGGATTTCCAAGGATTGTGGCGAAACACAAAGTACGCCACTTTCCAAGTTATTGAGCTCACCATACTAGGATCAAGGCCACGAACACGTCGGCTCGTACTAAGATATGGAGGAGGGCACCCAATGATCCCTAGTCATGCTCATTCACTAGGATTTACATTTACGACCCACAACTAGTATTCGGTCCCACATAACCGTACCAAGTTGCCCTTTAGGACCCAATGTCTCAACTAACTACATACGGGAATTACCCCCAAATAATAAGTCGACTATATACCTATGGATCCACTAGTAATAGTCTAGACTTATCACAATTACATTTGTGACCAACTATAATCAAACATATAGTTCATAACATCATTATTTCCCAAATCGCATTTTATGGTTAACTGCTGATAAGAAATACAAAGCCCAAACATAAATCATAAGGCTATCTTCGCATTTTCAAATGTATTTCCTTACCAATTAAACACTACAAGCGTAAAAACCATTTAAAGGTAACATGGATTCCCTCAAGACTAAACCATTTATTTCTTTTTTTCAAGATAACACTTTCAACCAAAAATACCCATAATATGTTTAAAACATAAACTTGACTTAGAAGTCATAAGTTGAACATTTACTTCATCAAAATATGAAACCAACCATATTTGTAGTTCTAAGACATGTGTTATTTCTTTATTTTACAAAATGGTAAGAAACCCTAGAAATCCCCAAAATACCAAGTTAGGTCAAAATCTCATCAACATTGAAAATGTAAACAAGGAGATATCTAGAAGTCAAAAATGCATTTTGATGTGTATAAAGTTTGATAAAAAGAAGTATGAACTCACAATGGGGTTTAATCTAAACCCTAGCAAGATTCTAGGTGTGGAGGAGACGGAATACTTGAACTTGATAGCTTGAGATCTTCACACCACAAGCTTGATAACCCTAGTGATAACCATTCAAGAACTTAGAGCTTCATTTAATAGAAGTAAATGAAGAAGGGTGAAGAAATCATACCAAGGTCACCAAAAATCGCACCAACCAACCTGCTTTAGAAATAAATGAGAAGGATCAGCTTTAAAGTTGTTTTTATACCCCAGACCCCGACCACGACCTTGCCCGACGAGAGTGACAATTGTCACAATCGCGGGGCACTATCGCCCACTATATCCCACTCGCGGTACATTCCCAGCGATAGTGCCCTGCGATAGTGACACTTGTCACTATCGTGATCACAATCACGCCGATTATACCGCGGACTCATCTCCCCCCACGATTATGCCACGGTGACAGTGACAATGTCACTATCGAGTGGCACTGTCGCCGAATACCCCTCGGCCTCCGAAATTCGATTTTCAAGCGTCGAAACATATAGGCCAATACCCAAAGGTAAAGGTAAATTCTTAACGGGGTTTCACTCTAAACAAAAAGGGAAGATTAGGCAAGGAAATGAGGGAAATGACTTACCGAAAATCCGGGTGTTACAGTTATAGTATTGAGGAAGATCCAAAATCATTTGACGAGGTTATGAAGTCTCAAGATATTGCTTTCTGGAAAGAAGCAATAAATGATGAGATGGATTCCATCATGGTGAATAATACTTGGGTATTATCCGACTTGCCATCGGGTTGTAAACCATTAGGATGCAAGTGGATCTTCAAAAGGAAGATGAAAGCCGATGGATCAATCGACAAGTTCAAAGCTCGATTAGTAATCCAAGGCTTTAGGCTCGATTATTTTGAATGGAGCAAGCACAAGTGGTGGTGGGGAAGGATCCAAGGATCAAAACCCAAGGCAAGGTCAGTTTCTTGACTTTGGTTTTAATTCGAATTTGAATTATGTACCACTAATATCCGAATCATTTTACGTGCAGGATGATGATGATGCTAGCTGGATTGATTCGGGTGCCTCGAGTCATGTTTGCAAGGATCGACGTTGGTTCACCACTTTGGAACCGGTTAAAGACAGATTCGTGATACACATGGGGAACGAGTCAAGTGCTCCCATTCTTGGACGCGGCTTAGTTAGGCTAGAGTTTCGTTCTAGAAAAATAATTGAACTTTTAGACGTTTTGTTTGTACCATAAATTCGAAAGAATTTGGTTTCTGGTAGTATTTTGAATAAGTTAGGATATAGGCAAGTGTTTGAGTCCGGCAAGTACATCTTGTCAAAGGGTGGCTCTTTTGTAGGATTTGGCTATTTGTTAAATTATATGTTTATGTTGAGTTTAAATAAAAATAATTTTGTTTCAAACTTTGTTTATGTTGCAAATGAAATTCTTGTTAATTCTAATCTATGGCATGCAAGGCTTTGTCATGTTAATTTTAAAAGAATGGTCGAAATGTCAAAAGACGGTGTTATTCCGGCTTTTGACGTTAAAACCGAAAAATGTAAAACTTGCATGTTGACTAAGATCACTAGGCAACTTTTTCCTAATGTGAAAAGGGATTCGTCGGTGCTTGAATTAATTCGTAGTGATTTTTGTGATTTGCATTTAACTTCGTCTTTTGGTAATAAAAAGTATGTCGTTACTTTTATTGATGACGCTTCACGTTTTTGCTATGTATTTTTATTACACTATAAAGATGAAGCGTTAGAAAATTTTAAAATTTATAAAACGGAGGTTGAATTGCAAATGAACGGTTTTATTAAATGTTTACATACTGATCGTGTGTGGGGAATATTACGACCCCATGTTTTTCCAATCCGTAGGAATTATTCATGAGACTACGGCGCCTTATACACCACAACAAAATGGTGTGGTGGAACGGAAAAATAGAGTTCTCAAAGAAATGGTGAACTCTATGTTATCCTACTCAGGATTGAGTGATGGATTTTGGGGTGAAGCTATGTTAACGGCTTGTTACTTATTAAATCGAGTTCCCAATAAAAGGAACAAGATTACCACACATGAACTTTGGTTCAAGAAAAGGCCTAACTTGAATTATATTCGAGTTTAGGGTTGTCGAGCGGTTGTTCGACTACCCGAACCCAAAAGAAAAACTTTGGGTGAAAAATGTATTGATTTCATCTTTGTTGGATATGCCAAGCATTCCAAGGCCTATAGGTTCTATGCTATTGAACCTAATGATTCTATAGCGATTAACACCGTTATAGAATCGAGAGATGCATTATTTGATGAGACTAGATTCTCTTCAATACCTAGGTCGAAGGACATAGTTCCAAGTACTAGTGGAACTAGTGAGGTTGAATAACAAGCAATTGTTCCAACCGAATCGTCGATGCTTCGAAGGAGCAAAAGAGGAGGGATCGAAAAATCATGTGGTCCCGATTTCCATGTATACTTGGTAGAGGGATCAAGAGATGAGATTTGGGTCACAATTCTCTTACTGTTATTGTAAGACCCTAAAAATTCAGGTAATTTTAAAATTTGAAATTTCGGCAATATAACATTTGTAATTGGAACAAACCACCCAAAAAGGGTAAAAACATAAGCATTTACAAAACCTGTATAGATGGATGGGAAATCGACAACAAACTAATCTAAACTACTTCTATCTAGATTACATAGGTTGTCATCCCAAATCCAAAATGAATTAATTGTTTTTCAACGAGAATGCTCCCAAAATATCTAATCAACCAAAAAATGCCCTCAAGAGTCCACGCTCTTCTCTCAACCCCTCGACGACCCGCTGCTAAGGGAACCTGTTATACACATCATTTGAGAAAAAGTGTTAGGCTTAAAACATAGTGAGAACATACAGTTTATATGAAAGTTAGAACGATTAAATACAACATAAGTAAACCGTTTTCGCCAACCGGCTTTGTAAATGGTTTGATGAGCACATACTGACCTTACGACCCACACTACATCTTGCGATGACGGGAAAACCCGGATTTCCAAGGATTGTGGCGAAACACAAAGTACGCCACTTTCCAAGTTATTGAGCTCACCATACTAGGATCAAGGCCACGAACACGTCGGCTCGTACTAAGATATGGAGGAGGGCACCCAATGATCCCTAGTCATGCTCATTCACTAGGATTTACATTTACGACCCACAACTAGTATTCGGTCCCACATAACCGTACCAAGTTGCCCTTTAGGACCCAATGTCTCAACTAACTACATACGGGAATTACCCCCAAATAATAAGTCGACTATATACCTATGGATCCACTAGTAATAGTCTAGACTTATCACAATTACATTTGTGACCAACTATAATCAAACATATAGTTCATAACATCATTATTTCCCAAATCGCATTTTATGGTTAACTGCTGATAAGAAATACAAAGCCCAAACATAAATCATAAGGCTATCTTCTCATTTTCAAATGTATTTCCTTACCAATTAAACACTACAAGCGTAAAAACCATTTAAAGGTAACATGGATTCCCTCAAGACTAAACCATTTATTTCTTTTTTTCAAGATAACACTTTCAACCAAAAATACCCATAATATGTTTAAAACATAAACTTGACTTAGAAGTCATAAGTTGAACATTTACTTCATCAAAATATGAAACCAACCATATTTGTAGTTCTAAGACATGTGTTATTTCTTTATTTTACAAAATGGTAAGAAACCCTAGAAATCCCCAAAATACCAAGTTAGGTCAAAATCTCATCAACAATGAAAATGTAAACAAGGAGATATCTAGAAGTCAAAAATGCATTTTGATGTGTATAAAGTTTGATAAAAAGAAGTATGAACTCACAATGGGGTTTAATCTAAACCCTAGCAAGATTCTAGGTGTGGAGGAGACGGAATACTTGAACTTGATAGCTTGAGATCTTCACACCACAAGCTTGATAACCCTAGTGATAACCATTCATGAACTTAGAGCTTCATTTAATAGAAGTAAATGAAGAAGGGTGAAGAAATCATACCAAGGTCACCAAAAATCGCACCAACCAACCTGCTTTAGAAATAAATGAGAAGGATCAACTTTAAAGTTGTTTTTATACCCCAGACCCCGACCACGACCTTGCCCGACGAGAGTGACAATTGTCACAATCGCGGGGCACTATCGCCCACTATATCCTACTCGCGGTACATTCCCAGCGATAGTGCCCTGCGATAGTGACACTTGTCACTATCGTGATCACAATCACGCCGATTATACCGCGGACTCATCTCCCCCCACGATTATGCCACGGTGACAGTGACAATGTCACTATCGAGTGGCACTGTCGCCGAATACCCCTCGGCCTCCGAAATTCGATTTTCAAGCGTCGAAACATATAGGCCAATACCCAAAGGTAAAGGTAAATTCTTAACGGGGTTTCACTCTAAACAAAAAGGGAAGATTAGGCAAGGAAATGAGGGAAATGACTTACCGAAAATCCGGGTGTTACAGTTATAGTATTGAGGAAGATCCAAAATCATTTGACGAGGCTATGAAGTCTCAAGATATTGCTTTCTGGAAAGAAGCAATAAATGATGAGATGGATTCCATCATGGTGAATAATACTTGGGTATTATCCGACTTGCCATCGGGTTGTAAACCATTAGGATGCAAGTGGATCTTCAAAAGGAAGATGAAAGCCGATGGATCAATCGACAAGTTCAAAGCTCGATTAGTAATCCAAGGCTTTAGGCAACCGGAAGGCATCTATTATTTTGATACCTATGCCCCGGTTGCAAGAATATCCACGCTTATATTGTTGATAACCTTAGGATCTATCTAGAGTTTAGTGATTCACCAAATAGTGTCAAAACGACATTCTTGAATGGTGACTTGGAAGAAGAAGTTTACATGAAACAAGCGGAGGGTTTTGTTATACCCGGGATGGAGCATAAGGTGTGTAAACTTGTAAAATCATTGTATGGGCTTAAACAAGCACCCAAACAATGGTATCAACATTTTGATGAGGTTATCTTGTCCAACGGTTTTATGTTAAACCAAGCAGACACGTGTGTATATAGAAAATTTGACACATCCGGTAACGGAGTAATCATTTGCTTATACATTGATGACATGTTGATCTTTGGCACCGACCAAAATCAAGTTGATAAAACTAAAGAATTTTTGTCATCAAGTTTCTCCATGAAAGATATGGGAGAGGCGGAGGTGATCCTTGGAATAAGGATCTAGCGTGAGAACAAAGGGATTGCAATTAAGCAATCTCATTACATTGAGAAAGTATTAAAGAAATTTAATTGCTTTGATTGTTCTCCGGTGTGTACTCCATTTGATCCTAGTGTGAAGCTTATGCCTAATCCGGGTGAAGCAGTGTCACAACTCGAGTACTCAAAGGCTATTGGATGTTTGATGTATGCCATGACAAGCTCTAGGTCGGATATTGCTTTTACCGTAGGCAAGTTGAGTAGGTATACTAGTAATCCTAGTATACTTCATTGGTAAGCGATAAGACGAGTATTTAAATACTTGAAGAAAACCATTGATTATGGTTTGTCATATGTCGGGTTTCCTTCGATATTAGAGGGATATTCGGATGCAAGTTGGATCACCAACTTAGAAGATCACTTCTCTAGGAGTGGTTGGGTGTACTTGCTTGGGGAAGGTGTCATCTCATGGGCTTCCATGAAGCAAACTTGCATCACGAGTTCGACTATGGAGTCAGAATTTGTGGCATTAGCCTCTGCCGGTAAAGTGGCGGAGTGGCTAAGGAATTTAGTCCATGAAATTCCGTTATGGTTGAAACCAATATCACCCATTTCTATCTGTTGTGATAGTGCCGACTACTTTGGCTAAAGCTTATAGTCAAGTATATAATGGCAAGTCTAGACACTTAGGTGTTATACATAGCATGATTCGTGAGCTGATCACGAATGGGTTGATTTCGGTTGAATTTGTTCGATCACAACAAAATCTAGCGGACCACTTGACGAAGGGGTTAGCTAGGGACTTGGTTCACAAGTCGGTGATAGGGATGGGATTAAAGTCCATATAGATCTCTAACGGTGAGATACCCAATTCCCTTCTAATACAACGTTAGAAGTTGAATTCAATGGGAAAGCTCACTCTAAGGGATTGGAGCACAAGATAATCATCCCAAGGTATGTGCTCGGTACTGCAAGTGAAGGAGGTAATTATTCTTTTGTAAAAGTGCATGTGCAGGTGCATGATGAAAGGAACTACCTATATGAGTGTGAAGTATGGCCGCTTCAAGAAGCTTGGACTTGGCTTTGATGCACTCACGAATGGATAAGGACACATGGCCTGCACAGTGTCAAGTTTAAACTTTAGAGAATCTTTTAAATTCATGTGTATGTTATTTTTTGGTACTCAAATGGGTTGAAAGGTTCAATCCATAGGACACGGATTCTCGAGTATTTGAAATGTGTAATGTACTAAGATGGAAATTCAATCTTTTAGATATTTTCATTTATGCATGAGTTTGTTTCCTATATTAAATTTTATTTGTGAATCAAGGATTGCACTAAAATGGGGGAAGAATGTTGGTGATTTTAGTGAAATCATCGGTTCATTTTATGTAATTGGATTCACATGATAATAATAGGGTTTGTAGCTAAGCTATAATACGAGTTAGGAGGTGTGGAGTGCACACTCGTGTAAGCTAACTATGACCCGGGATTGTTTGGATGGTCAGTGACCCGGGCGGGTTATGTCGCGGGTTAAACCGCACGACTACCCGTGCTGTGCACTGGAATGTGGGTTGAAACAGTGACTCGAGCGGGTTGTGCCGTGGGTTAACCCGCATGGCTACCTGCGTCGTGCACTAGAACGTGAGTTGAAAAAAGTGACCCGGACGGGTTGAGCCACGGGTTAACCGGCGCGGCTACTAGGGCCACGGTCTGTAACTGATATATTTTGAGATATCAAAGTTTTGTAACCAAGAAATCTTTTGGTAACCCCCACCATTATGTACAACAATCAATACTATGACCCGGGATTGTTTGGATGGTCGGTTACGATTCTCTAGGTGTTTAAATAGGATCGATTTCTGCCAGAATCGATACCGGTGAATTTGATATTATCCTCGAGTGAATTTCGTGATACCCAGGCAGAATAGGTTCGAAATATCACTTAAGGAAAGCGAGCTCTCACGCGATCTCACATTCTTATCTAAGATCCGATTACTCCCTCTTATTTCTCTCCATCGATTTCTGCCCCCATTCCCGAACACCTTATTGATGAACATGGCAAGGACAATGAATCTTAACCGGTAAGAACAATGGCAAGGTCCAAGAATCTTACCCGGTAAGTGATGGTTATGATTCTTATCCGGTTAGCGCTTACCGGATGAATTATTGCGTACGAACTACGATGTTGTTTTTAATAAACTAAAATCATAACGGGTAAGGTAAGTGATAGGGTTGAATTTACCGGTAAGCGCTTACCGGGTAAGTGATTGGGTAAACGGCCCCTGAGTGTGGGAAACGACTTTTACCAGGTTTAAGATGCTTACCAACAATACATTTTCATAGACAAGAATGTTACATGATAAGGTAATTCAAAGTGAATCTCTTGCCAATAAATGCTAATTACGGAGTAAGAATTTGGTAAACATCCCCTAACTATTATAAACATGAAAAGTTATAATAACAAACCTCCTTCCTTTGTCTATTAGCCTCAAGAAATGTTCATCTGGTTTAAAACAAATGCCAAGCAAAACAATCATCAGATCAATGCAATGCTTGAGTTAAATCAAACGCCTTTGCTCAAATTGATGACTTGAAAATGGTTGACCATATAAAATCAATAAATTTAGTTCAGTTAGTGGACAACCTAAGCATGATGATGATTCATGTTTTTTTGTGAAGTTATAAACAGAGTTACTTGCACTACTACTGAAACATAACATTCACAACCCGGGATTGTTTGGATGGTGGGTTACGATTCTCTAGGTGTTTAAATAGGATCGATTTCTGCCAGAATCGATACCGGTGAATTTGATATTATCCTCGAGTGAATTTCGTGATACCCAGGCAGAATAGGGTCGAAATATCACTTAAGGAAAGCGAGCTCTCACGCGATCTCACATTCTTATCCAAGATCCGATTACTCCCTCTTATTTCTCTCCATCGATTTCTGCCCCCATTCCCGAACACCTTATTGATGAACATGGCAAGGACAATGAATCTTACCCGGTAAGAACAATGGCAAGGTCCAAGAATCTTACCCGGTAAGTGATGGTTACGATTCTTATCCGGTTAGCGCTTACCGGATGAATTATTGCGTACGAATTACGATGCTGTTTTTAATGAACTAAAATCATAACGGGTAAGGTAAGTGATAGGTTTAATTTACCGGTAAGCGCTTACCGGGTAAGTGATTGGGTAAACGGCCCCTGAGTGTGGGAAACGACTTTTACCAGGTTTAAGATGCTTACCAACAATCCATTTTCATAGACAAGAATGTTACATGATAAGGTAATTCAAAGTGAATCTCTTGCCAATAAATGCTAATTACGGAGTAAGAATTTGGTAAACATCCCCTAACTATTATAAACATGAAAAGTTATAATAACAAACCTCCTTCCTTTGTCTATTAGCCTCAAGAAATGTTCATCTGGTTTAAAACAAATGCCAAGCAAAACAATCATCAGATCAATGCAATGCTTGAGTTAAATCAAACGCCTTTGCCCAAATTGAGGACTTGAAAATGGTTGACCATATAAAATGAATAAATTTAGTTCAGTTAGTGGACAACCTAAGCATGATGATGATTCATGTTTTTTTGTGAAGTTATAAACAGAGTTACTTGCATTACTACTGAAACATAACATTCACAACCCGGGATTGTTTGGATGGTCGGTTACGATTCTCTAGGTGTTTAAATAGGATCGATTTCTGCCAGAATCGATACCGGTGAATTTGATATTATCCTCGAGTGAATTTCGTGATACCCAGGCAGAATATGGTCGAAATATCACTTAAGGAAAGCGAGCTCTCACGCGATCTCACATTCTTATCCAAGATCCGATTACTCCCTCTTATTTCTCTCCATCGATTTTTGCCCCCATTCCCGAACACCTTATTGATGAACATGGCAAGGACAATGAATCTTACCCGGTAAGAACAATGGCAAGGTCCAAGAATCTTACCCGGTAAGTGATGGTTACGATTCTTTTCCGGTTAGCGCTTACCGGATGAATAATTGCGTACGAATTACGATGCTGTTTTTAATGAACTAAAATCATAACGGGTAAGGTAAGTGATAGGGTTGAATTTACCGGTAAGCGCTTACCGGGTAAGTGATTGGGTAAACGGCCCCTGAGTGTGGGAAACGACTTTTACCAGGTTTAAGATGCTTACCAACAATCCATTTTCATAGACAAGAATGTTACATGATAAGGTAATTCAAAGTGAATCTCTTGCCAATAAATGCTAATTACGGAGTAAGAATTTGGTAAACATCCCCTAACTATTATAAACATGAAAAGTTATAATAACAAACCTCCTTCCTTTGTCTATTAGCCTCAAGAAATGTTCATCTGGTTTAAAACAAATGCCAAGCAAAACAATCATCAGATCAATGCAATGCTTGAGTTAAATCAAACGCCTTTGCCTAAATTGAGGACTTGAAAATGGTTGACCATATAAAATCAATAAATTTAGTTCAGTTAGTGGACAACCTAAGCTTGATGATGATTCATGTTTTTTGGTGAAGTTATAAATAGAGTTACTTGCACTACTACTGAAACATAACATTCACAACCCGGGATTGTTTGGATGCTCGATTACGATTCTCTAGGTGTTTAAATAGGATCGATTTCTGTCAGAATCGATACCGGTGAATTTGATATTATCCTCGAGTGAATTTCAAAATACCCAGGCAGAATAGGGTCGAAATATCACTTAAGGAAAGCGAGCTCTCACGCGATCTCACATTCTTATCCAAGATCCGATTACTCCCTCTTATTTCTCTCCATCGATTTCTGCCCCCATTCCCGAACACCTTATTGATGAACATGGCAAGGACAATGAATCTTACCCGGTAAGAACAATGGCAAGGTCCAAGAATCTTACCCGGTAAGTGATGGTTACGATTCTTATCCGGTTAGCGCTTACCGGATGAATTATTGCGTACGAATTACGATGCTGTTTTTAATGAACTAAAATCATAACGGGTAAGGTAAGTGGTAGGGTTGAATTTACCGGTAAGCGCTTACCGGGTAAGTGATTGGGTAAACGGCCCCTGAGTGTGGGAAACGACTTTTACCAGGTTTAAGATGCTTACCAACAATCCATTTTCATAGACAAGAATGTTACATGATAAGGTAATTCAAAGTGAATCTCTTGCCAATAAATGCTAATTACGGAGTAAGAATTTGGTAAACATCCCCTAACTATTATAAACATGAAAAGTTATAATAACAAACCTCCTTCCTTTGTCTATTAGCCTCAAGAAATGTTCATCTGGTTTAAAACAAATGCCAAGCAAAACAATCATCAGATCAATGCAATGCTTGAGTTAAATCAAACGCCTTTGCCCAAATTGAGGACTTGAAAATGGTTGACCATATAAAATGAATAAATTTAGTTCAGTTAGTGGACAACCTAAGCATGATGATGATTCATGTTTTTTTGTGAAGTTATAAACAGAGTTACTTGCATTACTACTGAAACATAACATTCACAACCCGGGATTGTTTGGATGGTCGGTTACGATTCTCTAGGTGTTTAAATAGGATCGATTTCTGCCAGAATCGATACCGGTGAATTTGATATTATCCTCGAGTGAATTTCGTGATACCCAGGCAGAATATGGTCGAAATATCACTTAAGGAAAGCGAGCTCTCACGCGATCTCACATTCTTATCCAAGATCCGATTACTCCCTCTTATTTCTCTCCATCGATTTTTGCCCCCATTCCCGAACACCTTATTGATGAACATGGCAAGGACAATGAATCTTACCCGGTAAGAACAATGGCAAGGTCCAAGAATCTTACCCGGTAAGTGATGGTTACGATTCTTTTCCGGTTAGCGCTTACCGGATGAATAATTGCGTACGAATTACGATGCTGTTTTTAATGAACTAAAATCATAACGGGTAAGGTAAGTGATAGGGTTGAATTTACCGGTAAGCGCTTACCGGGTAAGTGATTGGGTAAACGGCCCCTGAGTGTGGGAAACGACTTTTACCAGGTTTAAGATGCTTACCAACAATCCATTTTCATAGACAAGAATGTTACATGATAAGGTAATTCAAAGTGAATCTCTTGCCAATAAATGCTAATTACGGAGTAAGAATTTGGTAAACATCCCCTAACTATTATAAACATGAAAAGTTATAATAACAAACCTCCTTCCTTTGTCTATTAGCCTCAAGAAATGTTCATCTGGTTTAAAACAAATGCCAAGCAAAACAATCATCAGATCAATGCAATGCTTGAGTTAAATCAAACGCCTTTGCCTAAATTGAGGACTTGAAAATGGTTGACCATATAAAATCAATAAATTTAGTTCAGTTAGTGGACAACCTAAGCTTGATGATGATTCATGTTTTTTGGTGAAGTTATAAATAGAGTTACTTGCACTACTACTGAAACATAACATTCACAACCCGGGATTGTTTGGATGCTCGATTACGATTCTCTAGGTGTTTAAATAGGATCGATTTCTGTCAGAATCGATACCGGTGAATTTGATATTATCCTCGAGTGAATTTCAAAATACCCAGGCAGAATAGGGTCGAAATATCACTTAAGGAAAGCGAGCTCTCACGCGATCTCACATTCTTATCCAAGATCCGATTACTCCCTCTTATTTCTCTCCATCGATTTCTGCCCCCATTCCCGAACACCTTATTGATGAACATGGCAAGGACAATGAATCTTACCCGGTAAGAACAATGGCAAGGTCCAAGAATCTTACCCGGTAAGTGATGGTTACGATTCTTATCCGGTTAGCGCTTACCGGATGAATTATTGCGTACGAATTACGATGCTGTTTTTAATGAACTAAAATCATAACGGGTAAGGTAAGTGATAGGTTTAATTTTCCGGTAAGCGCTTACCGGGTAAGTGATTGGGTAAACGGCCCCTGAGTGTGGGAAACGACTTTTACCAGGTTTAAGATGCTTACCAACAATCCATTTTCATAGACAAGAATGTTACATGATAAGGTAATTCAAAGTGAATCTCTTGCCAATAAATGCTAATTACGGAGTAAGAATTTGGTAAACATCCCCTAACTATTATAAACATGAAAAGTTATAATAACAAACCTCCTTCCTTTGTCTATTAGCCTCAAGAAATGTTCATCTGGTTTAAAACAAATGCCAAGCAAAACAATCATCAGATCAATGCAATGCTTGAGTTAAATGAAACGCCTTTGCCCAAATTGAGGACTTGAAAATGGTTGACCATATAAAATGAATAAATTTAGTTCAGTTAGTGGACAACCTAAGCATGATGATGATTCATGTTTTTTTGTGAAGTTATAAACAGAGTTACTTGCACTACTACTGAAACATAACATTCACAACCCGGGATTGTTAGGATGGTCGGTTACGATTCTCTAGGTGTTTAAATAGGATCGATTTCTGCCAGAATCGATACCGGTGAATTTGATATTATCCTCGAGTGAATTTCGTGATACCCAGGCAGAATAGGGTCGAAATATCACTTAAGGAAAGCGAGCTCTCACGCGATCTCACATTCTTATCCAAGATTCGATTACTCCCTCTTATTTCTCTCCATCGATTTCTGCCCCCATTCCCGAACACCTTATTGATGAACATGGCAAGGACAATGAATCTTACCCGGTAAGAACAATGGCAAGGTCCAAGAATCTTACCCGGTAAGTGATGGTTACGATTCTTATCCGGTTAGCGCTTACCGGATGAATTATTGCGTACGAATTACGATGCTGTTTTTAATGAACTAAAATCATAACGGGTAAGGTAAGTGATAGGTTTAATTTACCGGTAAGCGCTTACCGGGTAAGTGATTGGGTAAACGGCCCCTGAGTGTGGGAAACGACTTTTACCAGGTTTAAGATGCTTACCAACAATCCATTTTCATAGACAAGAATGTTACATGATAAGGTAATTCAAAGTGAATCTCTTGCCAATAAATGCTAATTACGGAGTAAGAATTTGGTAAACATCCCCTAACTATTATAAACATGAAAAGTTATAATAACAAACCTCCTTCCTTTGTCTATTAGCCTCAAGAAATGTTCATCTGGTTTAAAACAAATGCCAAGCAAAACAATCATCAGATCAATGCAATGCTTGAGTTAAATGAAACGCCTTTGCCCAAATTGAGGACTTGAAAATGGTTGACCATATAAAATCAATAAATTTAGTTCAGTTAGTGGACAACCTAAGCATGATGATGATTCATGTTTTTTTGTGAAGTTATAAACAGAGTTACTTGCACTACTACTGAAACATAACATTCACAACCCGGGATTGTTTGGATGGTCGGTTACGATTCTCTAGGTGTTTAAATAGGATCGATTTCTGCCAGAATCGATACCGGTGAATTTGATATTATCCTCGAGTGAATTTCGTGATACCCAGGCAGAATAGCGTCGAAATATCACTTAAGGAAAGCGAGCTCTCACGCGATCTCACATTCTTATCCAAGATCCGATTACTCCCTCTTATTTCTCTCCATCGATTTCTGCCCCCATTCCCGAACACCTTATTGATGAACATGGCAAGGACAATGAATCTTACCCGGTAAGAACAATGGCAAGGTCCAAGAATCTTACCCGGTAAGTGATGGTTACGATTCTTATCCGGTTAGCGCTTACCGGATGAATTATTGCGTACGAATTACGATGCTGTTTTTAATGAACTAAAATCATAACGGGTAAGGTAAGTGATAGGTTTAATTTACCGGTAAGCGCTTACCGGGTAAGTGATTGGGTAAACGGCCCCTGAGTGTGGGAAACGACTTTTACCAGGTTTAAGATGCTTACCAACAATCCATTTTCATAGACAAGAATGTTACATGATAAGGTAATTCAAAGTGAATCTCTTGCCAATAAATGCTAATTACGGAGTAAGAATTTGGTAAACATCCCCTAACTATTATAAACATGAAAAGTTATAATAACAAACCTCCTTCCTTTGTCTATTAGCCTCAAGAAATGTTCATCTGGTTTAAAACAAATGCCAAGCAAAACAATCATCAGATCAATGCAATGCTTGAGTTAAATGAAACGCCTTTGCCCAAATTGAGGACTTGAAAATGGTTGACCATATAAAATCAATAAATTTAGTTCAGTTAGTGGACAACCTAAGCATGATGATGATTCATGTTTTTTTGTGAAGTTATAAACAGAGTTACTTGCACTACTACTGAAACATAACATTCACAACCCGGGATTGTTTGGATGGTCGGTTACGATTCTCTAGGTGTTTAAATAGGATCGATTTCTGCCAGAATCGATACCGGTGAATTTGATATTATCCTCGAGTGAATTTCGTGATACCCAGGCAGAATAGCGTCGAAATATCACTTAAGGAAAGCGAGCTCTCACGCGATCTCACATTCTTATCCAAGATCCGATTACTCCCTCTTATTTCTCTCCATCGATTTCTGCCCCCATTCCCGAACACCTTATTGATGAACATGGCAAGGACAATGAATCTTACCCGGTAAGAACAATGGCAAGGTCCAAGAATCTTACCCGGTAAGTGATGGTTACGATTCTTATCCGGTTAGTGCTTACCGGATGAATTATTACGTACGAATTACGATGCTGTTTTTAATGAACTAAAATCATAACGGGTAAGGTAAGTGATAGGTTTAATTTACCGGTAAGCGCTTACCGGGTAAGTGATTGGGTAAACGGCCCCTGAGTGTGGGAAACGACTTTTACCAGGTTTAAGATGCTTACCAACAATCCATTTTCATAGACAAGAATGTTACATGATAAGGTAATTCAAAGTGAATCTCTTGCCAATAAATGCTAATTACGGAGTAAGAATTTGGTAAACATCCCCTAACTATTATAAACATGAAAAGTTATAATAACAAACCTCCTTCCTTTGTCTATTAGCCTCAAGAAATGTTCATCTGGTTTAAAACAAATGCCAAGCAAAACAATCATCAGATCAATGCAATGCTTGAGTTAAATGAAACGCCTTTGCCCAAATTGAGGACTTGAAAATGGTTGACCATATAAAATGAATAAATTTAGTTCAGTTAGTGGACAACCTAAGCATGATGATGATTCATGTTTTTTTGTGAAGTTATAAACAGAGTTACTTGCACTACTACTGAAACATAACATTCACAACCCGGGATTGTTTGGATGGTCGGTTACGATTCTCTAGGTGTTTAAATAGGATCGATTTCTGCCAGAATCGATACCGGTGAATTTGATATTATCCTCGAGTGAATTTCGTGATACCCAGGCAGAATAGCGTCGAAATATCACTTAAGGAAAGCGAGCTCTCACGCGATCTCACATTCTTATCCAAGATCCGATTACTCCCTCTTATTTCTCTCCATCGATTTCTGCCCCCATTCCCGAACACCTTATTGATGAACATGGCAAGGACAATGAATCTTACCCGGTAAGAACAATGGCAAGGTCCAAGAATCTTACCCGGTAAGTGATGGTTACGATTCTTATCCGGTTAGCGCTTACCGGATGAATTATTGCGTACGAATTACGATGCTGTTTTTAATGAACTAAAATCATAACGGGTAAGGTAAGTGATAGGTTTAATTTACCGGTAAGCGCTTACCGGGTAAGTGATTGGGTAAACGGCCCCTGAGTGTGGGAAACGACTTTTACCAGGTTTAAGATGCTTACCAACAATCCATTTTCATAGACAAGAATGTTACATGATAAGGTAATTCAAAGTGAATCTCTTGCCAATAAATGCTAATTACGGAGTAAGAATTTGGTAAACATCCCCTAACTATTATAAACATGAAAAGTTATAATAACAAACCTCCTTCCTTTGTCTATTAGCCTCAAGAAATGTTCTTCTGGTTTAAAACAAATGCCAAGCAAAACAATCATCAGATCAATGCAATGCTTGAGTTAAATGAAACGCCTTTGCCCAAATTGAGGACTTGAAAATGGTTGACCAAATAAAATCAATAAATTTAGTTCAGTTAGTGGACAACCTAAGCATGATGATGATTCATGTTTTTTTGTGAAGTTATAAACAGAGTTACTTGCACTACTACTGAAACATAACATTCACAACCCGGGATTGTTTGGATGGTCGGTTACGATTCTCTAGGTGTTTAAATAGGATCGATTTCTGCCAGAATCGATACCGGTGAATTTGATATTATCCTCGAGTGAATTTCGTGATACCCAGGCAGAATAGCGTCGAAATATCACTTAAGGAAAGCGAGCTCTCACGCGATCTCACATTCTTATCCAAGATCCGATTACTCCCTCTTATTTCTCTCCATCGATTTCTGCCCCCATTCCCGAACACCTTATTGATGAACATGGCAAGGACAATGAATCTTACCCGGTAAGAACAATGGCAAGGTCCAAGAATCTTACCCGGTAAGTGATGGTTACGATTCTTATCCGGTTAGCGCTTACCGGATGAATTATTGCGTACGAATTACGATGCTGTTTTTAATGAACTAAAATCATAACGGGTAAGGTAAGTGATAGGTTTAATTTACCGGTAAGCGCTTACCGGGTAAGTGATTGGGTAAACGGCCCCTGAGTGTGGGAAACGACTTTTACCAGGTTTAAGATGCTTACCAACAATCCATTTTCATAGACAAGAATGTTACATGATAAGGTAATTCAAAGTGAATCTCTTGCCAATAAATGCTAATTACGGAGTAAGAATTTGGTAAACATCCCCTAACTATTATAAACATGAAAAGTTATAATAACAAACCTCCTTCCTTTGTCTATTAGCCTCAAGAAATGTTCATCTGGTTTAAAACAAATGCCAAGCAAAACAATCATCAGATCAATGCAATGCAATGCTTGAGTTAAATGAAACGCCTTTGCCCAAATTGAGGACTTGAAAATGGTTGACCATATAAAATCAATAAATTTAGTTCAGTTAGTGGACAACCTAAGCATGATGATGATTCATGTTTTTTTGTGAAGTTATAAACAGAGTTACTTGCACTACTACTGAAACATAACATTCACAACCCGGGATTGTTTGGATGGTCGGTTACGATTCTCTAGGTGTTTAAATAGGATCGATTTCTGCCAGAATCGATACCGGTGAATTTGATATTATCCTCGAGTGAATTTCGTGATACCCAGACAGAATAGGGTCGAAATATCACTTAAGGAAAGCGAGCTCTCATGCGATCTCACATTCTTATCCAAGATCCGATTACTCCCTCTTATTTCTCTCCATCGATTTCTTCCCCATTCCCGAACACCTTATTGATGAACATGGAAAGGACAATGAATCTTACCCGGTAAGAACAATGGCAAGGTCCAAGAATCTTACCCGGTAAGTGATGGTTACGATTCTTATCCGGTTAGCGCTTACCGGATGAATTATTGCGTACGAATTACGATGTTGTTTTTAATGAACTAAAATCATAACGGGTAAGGTAAGTGATAGGTTTAATTTACCGGTAAGCGCTTACCGGGTAAGTGATTGGGTAAACGGCCCCTGAGTGTGGGAAACGACTTTTACCAGGTTTAAGATGCTTACCAACAATCCATTTTCATAGACAAGAATGTTACATGATAAGGTAATTCAAAGTGAATCTCTTGCCAATAAATGCTAATTACGGAGTAAGAATTTGGTAAACATCCCCTAACTATTATAAACATGAAAAGTTATAATAACAAACCTCCTTCCTTTGTCTATTAGCCTCAAGAAATGTTCATCTGGTTTAAAACAAATGCCAAGCAAAACAATCATCAGATCAATGCAATGCTTGAGTTAAATGAAACGCCTTTGCCCAAATTGAGGACTTGAAAATGGTTGACCATATAAAATCAATAAATTTAGTTCAGTTAGTGGACAACCTAAGCATGATGATGATTCATGTTTTTTTGTGAAGTTATAAACAGAGTTACTTGCACTACTACTGAAACATAACATTCACAACCCGGGATTGTTTGGATGGTCGGTTACGATTCTCTAGGTGTTTAAATAGGATCGATTTCTTCCAGAATCGATACCGGTGAATTTGATATTATCCTCGAGTGAATTTCGTGATACCCAGGCAGAATAGGGTCGAAATATCACTTAAGGAAAGCGAGCTCTCACGCGATCTCACATTCTTATCCAAGATCCGATTACTCCCTCTTATTTCTCTCCATCGATTTCTGCCCCCATTCCCGAACACCTTATTGATGAACATGGCAAGGACAATGAATCTTACCCGGTAAGAACAATGGCAAGGTCCAAGAATCTTACCCGGTAAGTGATGGTTACGATTCTTTTCCGGTTAGCGCTTACCGGATGAATAATTGCGTACGAATTACGATGCTGTTTTTAATGAACTAAAATCATAACGGGTAAGGTAAGTGATAGGGTTGAATTTACCGGTAAGCGCTTACCGGGTAAGTGATTGGGTAAACGGCCCCTGAGCGTAGGAAACGACTTTTACTAGGTTTAAGATGCTTACCAACAATCCATTTTCATAGACAAGAATGTTACATGATAAGGTAATTCAAAGTGAATCTCTTGCCAATAAATGCTAATTACGGAGTAAGAATTTGGTAAACATCCCCTAACTATTATAAACATGAAAAGTTATAATAACAAACCTCCTTCCTTTGTCTATTAGCCTCAAGAAATGTTCATCTGGTTTAAAACAAATGCCAAGCAAAACAATCATCAGATCAATGCAATGCTTGAGTTAAATGAAACGCCTTTGCCCAAATTGAGGACTTGAAAATGGTTGACCAAATAAAATCAATAAATTTAGTTCAGTTAGTGGACAACCTAAGCATGATGATGATTCATGTGTTTTTGTGAAGTTATAAATAGAGTTACTTGCACTACTACTGAAACATAACATTCACAACCCAGGATTGTTTGGATGGTCGGTTACGATTCTCTAGGTGTTTAAATAGGATCGATTTCTGCCAGAATCGATACCAGTGATATTGATATTATCCTCGAGTGAATTTCGTGATACCCAGACAGAATAGGGTCGAAATATCACTTAAGGAAAGCGAGCTCTCATGCGATCTCACATTCTTATCCAAGATCCGATTACTCCCTCTTATTTCTCTCCATCGATTTCTTCCCCATTCCCGAACACCTTATTGATGAACATGGCAAGGACAATGAATCTTACCCGGTAAGAACAATGGCAAGGTCCAAGAATCTTACCCGGTAAGTGATGGTTACGATTCTTATCCGGTTAGCGCTTACCGGATGAATTATTGCGTACGAATTACGATGCTGTTTTTAAAGAACTAAAATCATAACGGGTAAGGTAAGTGACAAGTTTAATTTACCGGTAAGCGCTTACCGGGTAAGTGATTGGGTAAACGGCCCCTGAGTGTGGGAAACGACTTTTACCAGGTTTAAGATGCTTACCAACAATCCATTTTCATAGACAAGAATGTTACATGATAAGGTAATTCAAAGTGAATCTCTTGCCAATAAATGCTAATTACGGAGTAAGAATTTGGTAAACATCCCCTAACTATTATAAACATGAAAAGTTATAAGAACAAACCTCCTTCCTTTGTCTATTAGCCTCAAGAAATGTTCATCTGGTTTAAAACAAATGCCAAGAAAAACAATCATCAGATCAATGCAATGATTGGGTTAAATCAAACGCCTTTGCCCAAATTAAGGAGTTGAAAATGGTTGACCATATAAAATCAATAAATTTAGTTCAGTTAGTGGACAACCTAAGCATGATGATGATTCATGTTTTTTTGTGAAGTTATAAACAGAGTTACTTGCAGTACAACTGAAACATAACATTCACAACCCGGGATTGTTTGGATGGTCGGTTACGATTCTCTAGGTGTTTAAATAGGATCGATTTCTGCCAGAATCGATACCGGTGAATTTGATATTATCCTCAAGTGAATTTCGTGATACCCAGGCAGAATAGGGTCGAAATATCACTTAAAGAAAAGCGAGCTCTCACGCGATCTCACATTCTTATCCAAGATCCGATTACTCCCTCTTATTTCTCTCCATCGATTTCTGCCCCCATTCCCGAACACCTTATTGATGAACATGGCAAGGACAATGAATCTTACCCGGTAAGAACAATGGCAAGGTCCAAGAATCTTACCCGGTAAGTGATGGTTACGATTCTTTTCCGGTTAGCGCTTACCGGATGAATAATTGCGTACGAATTACGATGCTGTTTTTAATGAACTAAAATCATAACGGGTAAGGTAAGTGATAGGGTTGAATTTACCGGTAAGCGCTTACCGGGTAAGTGATTGGGTAAACGGCCCCTGAGTGTAGGAAACGAATTTTACTAGGTTTAAGATGCTTACCAACAATCCATTTTCATAGACAAGAATGTTACATGATAAGGTAATTCAAAGTGAATCTCTTGCCAATAAATGCTAATTACGGAGTAAGAATTTGGTAAACATCCCCTAACTATTATAAACATGAAAAGTTATAATAACAAACCTCCTTCCTTTGTCTATTAGCCTCAAGAAATGTTCATCTGGTTTAAAACAAATGCCAAGCAAAACAATCATCAGATCAATGCAATGCTTGAGTTAAATCAAACGCCTTTGCCCAAATTAAGGAGTTGAAAATGGTGACCATATAAAATCAATAAATTTAGTTCAGTTAGTGGACAACCTAAGCATGATGATGATTCATGTTTTTTTGTGAAGTTATAAACAGAGTTACTTGCAGTACAACTGAAACATAACATTCACAACCCGGGATTGTTTGGATAGTCGGTTACGATTCTCTAGGTGTTTAAATAGGATCGATTTCAGCCAGAATCGATACCGGTGAATTTGATATTATCCTCGAGTGAATTTCGTGATACCCAGGCAGAATAGGGTCGAAATATCACTTAAGGAAAGCGAGCTCTCACGCGATCTCACATTCTTATCCAAGATCCGATTACTCCCTCTTATTTCTCTCCATCGATTTCTGCCCCCATTCCCGAACACCTTATTGATGAACATGGCAAGGACAATGAATCTTACCCGGTAAGAACAATGGCAAGGTCCAAGAATCTTACCCGGTAAGTGATGGTTACGATTCTTGTCCGGTTAGCGCTTACCGGATGAATAATTGCGTACGAATTACGATGTTGTTTTTAATGAACTAAAATCATAACGGGTAAGGTAAGTGATAGGGTTGAATTTACCGGTAAGCGCTTACCGGGTAAGTGATTGGGTAAACGGCCCCTGAGTGTGGGAAACGACTTTTACCAGGTTTAAGATGCTTACCAACAATCCATTTTCATAGACAAGAATGTTACATGATAAGGTAATTCAAAGTGAATCTCTTTCCAATAAATGCTAATTACTGAGTAAGAATTTGGTAAACATCCCCTAACTATTATAAACATGAAAAGTTATAATAACAAACCTCCTTCCTTTGTCTATTAGCCTCAAGAAATGTTCATCTGGTTTAAAACAAATACCAAGCAAAACAATCATCAGATCAATGCAATGCTTGAGTTAAATCAAACGCCTTTGCCCAAATTGAGGACTTGAAAATGGTTGACCATATAAAATCAATAAATTTAGTTCAGTTAGTGGACAACCTAAGCATGATGATGATTCATGTTTTTTTGTGAAGTTATAAACAGAGTTACTTGCACTACTACTGAAACATAACATTCATGAAGGAGATTATGTTATTTCCAAAAAAAAGCATTCATGAACGAACTAACGTTTAGGCATTCCATAAAATATATAAAAAAACACGTTTAAACAATCAGGGGATAAATAATTGCAAGTCTAAACAGATGCACTGAACAAATCGAAGTGCTTTCTATAGTTATTGTTTGTTCTTGATGAAACTGATTCAAAACAATAAATAAAGTTATATACAGAAACTAGACTCCATTCCAAACCTAAATAACTGCATTTGGTGATATAATGCATTGCAAATTTTAAGCCTACCCTCATGCCTGCTGGAGCCGTGTATGAAGAAATATCTTCAAAATGATAGATGATCTTGGGCGTGAACAACAGATATAAAGTAAAATCATCTGGATTTATAAAAAACAATGATTTTCTGAAAACCATTTCGATAAGCAACAGAAACAGACCGGAAATTGTACCGATGTTGCTATCTATTTCGAGTTGATCTGAGATAGACGTCACCGTCGTTGGTGTCGATTGTTTGCAATGAATGGAGAGAATGCAATAGAGGAGAGAGCAACTATTGGCGAACAGTGAATAAAGCGGGAATGAATTTTCTTTTCCCTCTAAATTTGGTACGGGACGGTGATGATATGGTTTTGGGGAAGGAGTGACAAAAGAGAATTTATATTTATTGTATATTAACTAGAAGCGTACTCGTACAATGCAGTGAGATATATCACGATTTTAATGTTTTATTTTATTTTTTGTTTTTTGTCGATTTACAGTACGATTTTGGATGGTTTTGAGAAAGTGATAATGTTTTTTTTTTATAAATTTGTTTAATTTAGACTTAATAATATAATTTTTTTTATATAAAAAAGTATTTTATTAGAATTCTATGATTATCTTATATATTTTAATGACATCTAGAAAAAATAATCAATTACATATTTAATAATATAATTAAAACAAATTTATAGTAATATAATATATTAATTAATAGTGATACATAGAAAGGTCCGCATAAAATGAAGGTACTACACATACCAAATTGGTGGGTGTTAGAAGCCTGCAGTACTAATATGTATATTGTGCTTTGATACTTGTAAATTAGGAGATTTTTAAAATATTGCATAAAATGATGGTACCTTGTGCTTAATAATTTGTATTTAAGATTTTTTTGTCCGTGATTTATAATATAGTATAGATAATAAATTTAAAATTATTTTGGTTTTATGACTTTTATCAAAATCAGATTATTTTTAGAGTAAATTTCGTCCATGTGGTTATTGATAATTTTGGATCGGGTCCCCTAAATGAAATAATTATATGTATGGTCATCATGGTTTTATTTTTGTTTTGAATTTGGTGTCTTACCCTAACTTCACTAACCAGTGCTCTGTTAAGACAAGGGTAATATAGTATTTTTACAGTTTTCTTTAATAAAATTAAACTTATTACATTTAATATTATATATATACACATATAAATCCTCCCTATCATCATCCCCCACCATCGGATCTCTAAGTGTTGCAGCTGGGTTTCCTGAAAAATGTAGCTTCTGGCGATTACGATCCAAAGGAAAAGCATTGTGATCCTAATGTTAATGTACATATTTGGCGTCTCAGTACTACGGCTGCTCCGCCAGACCCCGACAACAGCCACGACGACCGGAAGGTTTTCCATTTGGATGATACCGCAACTATTCGCTTACGCCACGTTGATCCCACTAGCCAAAATAAATGAAAAAAATGAAAAAGACTATATCACCCTCAACTAAACGGTGCTAAGGTTAACAGTGTTAGAGAACGGGACCCAATCAGTAACAAATTTGAAACCACAATGATGATACTTGTAATTAAGTTATTTGAAGGACCCAATCCAAAATTTTGATTAACCACGGGACCAAATCTGTAATTTACTCTTATTTTTATAAAAACTATTAAAGTTGTACAGAGTCATATATTTTTTCAATATGAGATGCATAGATTTTACTATTATATTATATATATCATAAGTTTTGGATTGATTAGAGTAAATTTAAAAAAATCTATATTTATTTATAATTTTAAATAACCATTACATATAATAAGAATAAAGATAAAATTTGTCAACTTTACATATTTTGATTAATTAATAAGTTTTAAAAAATATTAATAAAAAAATAAAATATTTTATTAAAATTATGAGTAAATTACAAATTTCGTCCTTGTGGTTATATGAAATTTTGAATTTAGTCCCCTAAAAAAACTAATTACAACCATGCTCACTATGGTTTTAATTTTGTTATGAATTGGGTCCTTGCCTGTAACTATATTAACATAGCTCCGTTAAGCCAGTGGCCTTTATGGTCATTTTAGATTTTCTTGACATTCTAATTAAAATTGATGATTTTATATTATATAATATATTTTTTTATGTACACACAGACAAACACATAGTACAGACCATACTCTTTTTTTTGCTCCCTCAACCCCTCCCCCTTGCTCCGTCGAGGTGTCGACCACCACCATGGCTGACAACTTCCTTCTTACTCTGATGAGCCCATACATGAATCTGCGCTGCAAACAAAAGACCCCCACAAAACACCCCCACCAAAAACCGTCGGCGCATATAGATTGATGGAAAACCGAGTTCCGATGGTGGCCCACGGCAGGTCGTGGTGGCGACGGAATGTATCAATGTGTGGACCAAGAAGTGGAGTTGAAAAATAGCCATAATTATCGAATGCCCAATGGTATGGTATATACTGGAGACATGGTCAATGAAAAAAAAATCCGGCGAAGATGGTTTTTAGCGATGTGTAAGAATCGGTGGATGCGTAGATGGCAGCGGTGGTTAGATTCTACATATATATTTTTTAATCCCCTAAATGAAAGCGGTTATTTCCTCCTTGGCGTGTCACTTCTCTACTATATCCCTCCTTATCGGCTATTGTCGTTATTCTCCGACATACCTTCGCTAGATCCATCACCGGTAAACAACGACCCTAAACTCGTCTAGTTCCACCTTCTTAATGATTATGTTATACGTTTTTGATGTATTCAACTAGTGTCACCTTCTTAATGATTGAAAAACTCATCTATCCATCATCGATCATGGACAGGCTGTAAGTATATGCTTTTTCTATTGTACGATTTTCTCTTGTCGATCAATATGATTTTCCCGTTGGGGATCCCACCTCTCTGCAACTTGCACATTTTGATTATAGTTCATCTTTTCTCCTTCAAATAAATAGTGATGTAGTTGTTTTTTGTATTTTTTTTTTCCTTCAACAACCTTCCAGCAATATCGTGATTACAACAAAAACATAAGTTTATGATGATGAAGAAAATAAAAATCAGTATTGTAGGCCAGAGAGGGGGTGTTGGGAGGAGGGGGTGATTACATTACAGGGAGGATGGTAATATATAATATTATAAGTGTAATTTAAAAAAATAAAATAAAATACATTTGTAAAAAGACAATATCATCCTTGACTTAAGAAAGCAGCTGCTAGTGAAGTTAGGACAAGGGACCCAATCCAAAACAAAAATAAAACCATGGTGACTATATATGTAATTATTTTGTTTGGAGGACCTGATCCAAAATTTTCAATTACCATAGGGACTAAATTTGTATTTTACTCTAAAATTGTTTTAGCACATCTTTATTATCCATGAAACAAATTAAATATAACTTTATTTTTTCATAAGCTTAAAAATTTAGCAAACTTAGGGTGTTTGATTCGCATAATGTTTTTTGATGGAATGGAATAAGTCAAAGAAATTTGACTTTGAAACAATTGGAATGGAGTGTTATCAGGTTTGACCACCTGTTTGGTTGACATGCATTGGAATGAAATCTGTTAAAAGAATTGGAATCTGTTGTTAGGTTCACATAATGTAATTTCGGAATTAGAATGAAATATTGGTAAACGACCAAAATACCCTTTTTTAAAATTTGTAACCAAAATCCAACTACTGTTATTCGTATCGGTGGTGGTTGATGATGGTTGATGGTGGTTCAGATCGGTGATGGTTGACGGTGGTTCAGATCGGCAGTGTTCGGTCAGTAGTTTAGATCGGTGCTGGTCGCCGGTGGTTTAGATTGGTGGTGATCGTCGGTGGTTCAGATCAGTGGTAGTCGTCTATGGTTCAGATCGACGGTGATTGACATTGGTTCAGATCGGTGGTGGTCGACGGTGATCCAGATCGGTGGTGATCAACGGTTGTTCGAGATATGTGGTGGTTTGTGGTAGTCGACGGTGGTTCAGATTGGTGGTGGTACAGATTGGCGTTGGTCGGCGGTAGTTTAGATTGGGCCTTAATGGATCTATTGGGCTTTAATTAATTATATTGGACTTTAATCGGTTTTATTGGCCTTTATAGAGTTTCATTATGCCTTAATGAATGTATCAACTTTTAAAGGGTTCTATTAGACTTTAAAGGGTTTTATTGGGCCTTAATGGATCTATCGGGATTTAAAGGGTTTCATTGGGCTTTAATTGATCTATCGGGCTTTAAAGGGTTCTATTGTACTTTAAAGGGTTTCATTGGGCCTTAATGGATCTATCGGGCTTTAAAGGTTTTCATTGGGCCTTAATTGATCTATCGGGCTTTAAAGGGTTCTATTACGCTTTAAAGGGTTTCATTGGGCCTTAGTGGATCTATTAGAAATTAAAGGGTTTCATTGGGCCTTAATGGATCTATCGGGCTTTAAAGGGTTTTATTGGACTTTAAAGGGTTTCATTGGACCTCAATGAATCTATCGGACTTTAAAGGGTTTCATTGGGTCTTAATAGATCTATCGGGCTTTAAAGGGTTCAATTGGGCTTTAACGGGTTTCATTGGGCCTTAATGGATCTATTGGGATTTAAAGGGTTACATTTGGCTTTAAAGGGTTTCATTGGGCCTTAAAGGGTTTTTCGAACTTAAAAGGGTTTCATTGGACTTTAAAGGGTTTAATTGGGCCTTAATGGATCTATTGGGCTGTAATTCATTCTATTGGACTTTAATCGGTTCTATTGGCCTTTAAAACGTTTCATTAGGCCTTAATGGATATATCAACTTTTAAAGGGTTCTATTGGACTTTAAAGGGTTTCATTGGGCCTTAATGGATCTATCAGGCTTTAAAGGGTTTCATTGGACATTAATTGATCTATCGGGCTTTAAAGGGTTCTATTGTACATTAAAGGGTTTCATTGGGACTTAATGGATCTATCGGTCTTTAAAGGGTTTCATTGGGCCTTAATTGGTCTATCACTCTTTAAAGGGTTTCATTTGGCCTTAATTGATCTATCAGGCTTTAAAGGGTTCTATTGGGCTTTAAAGGGTTTCATTGGGCCTTAGTGGATCTATCACGTATTAAAGGGTTTCATTAGGCCTTAATGGATCTATCGGGCTTTAAAGGTATCTATTGGACCTTAAAGGGTTTCATTGGACCTTAATGAATCTATCGGGCTTTAAAGGATTTCATTGGGCCTTAATGGATCTATTGGGCATTAAAGAGTTCTATTGGGCTTTAAAGGGTTTCATTGGGCCTTAATGGATCTATTTGGCTTTAAAGGGTTACATTTGGCTTTAAAGGTTTTCATTAGGCCTTAATTTATCAATCGGGCTTTAAAGGGTTTCATTGGGCCTTAAAGGGTTTTTCGGACTTAAAAGGGTTTCATTGGACTTTAAAGGGTTTAATTGGGCCTTAATGGATCTATTGGGCTGTTAGCCCCAATTTTGAAATGTAAAAGTATTGAAAATATTCCAAGTCTTCCTTTGAAGACTTCCAGAGACTACATCAAAGAAAGCCAAGTCTACCTCTGAAGTCAGTTCAGAGATAGACTCTTCAGCCGAGAAGATATCAGAGATAGCTTCATCAGAGATCTAAGTCAGAGCTCTGAAGATCAAGATGAAGAATTCTAGAATTGTTGACATAATAACAGAAGACACGTCACCTAGTGACTAGCTTACTTTTTAGATATATTACTGTTCAAGCATGTCTTGAGCTTACCCATTAAGTAAGACACTGTTCAAGCATGCTTCTTTTGTCAGGATAATACACTGTTCACTTTATGGTCCTATAAATAGGACCATCACCCCATAGCTAAACGTGTGTTTTTTTTACAACTTGTATTAGAATAATTCTTTTATACTGAAAAGTATTCTAAGAAGATCTTGTATGATTTAACCACCTTTTTGGTGTTCTTGATAATCTACCTGATTTATCCAGTAAATATTAAGTTTGTTCTTATATTACTTTATTGGATATCTTCTTATTAACTGTGAATTGAATCTACTTTAATATTAAACTGCTTTGCTTTCGCTGTCTTTATTAATATATGTTTATATCATTGTTATAAGACCAAATCTGGGATCCAACAATTGGTATCAGAGTTTTCTTTGTTTCTAAAACAAACAAGATCATATCTGTGTACTCGAATAGATTTATGTCTTTTTGATTCAAGTTCTTTATAAATCTGTGCATGTTCATATAAACTCTTGTTTAACAACTTCATATGCTCCAGGTTTGAAAGACACACACAATACAACATATTTTTTGAAAGCTACTCAAACTTCAGTTTAAAAAAGCTTCATTTTTTTCAAAAGTTTCATCTTCTTTAAATATGGCAATTTCAAGTATAAGTGCCATTTATATAGTTAGTTCATTAACAAAACCTCCTACACTTCTAAGGGATGAATATCCCCAATGAAAAATCAAGATGGTCAATTTTTTGGAAGGTATGGACAGGGATCTTATGAGATCTGTGACTGATGGACCTCATCAACCAATGGTGTTGGTACCTAGAGTACCTGCAACAACAAATACAGCTGAAATACCTGCATATTTTTAAAAGAAAACTTCAGGCTTCACTGAAGAAGAAACCAAAATGATGTAAAATGATTCCAAAGCTGTTAGATTATTGATAATGGTCATTCCCAATGATATCTTCCAAGAACTTGATTCTTGTGTAATTGCTAAAGAGATATGGGATCAGTTGTTAAACCAACATGAAGGTGGCCTACAAACTCAGAAAAGCAAGAGAACTTTATGCATAAATGAGTACCATGACTTTCATGCACTACTTGAAGAAACCTTGCACCAAACTTACTCCAGATTTAACATTTTGATCAATAAATGCAAAAAGTTTAGGGTCACAAGGACTAAAAAGGAATATAATGTACTGTTTCTGAAAAGCTTAAATGAATAAAGGTCACAACTGTCCATGTCTATTCAAGCCAATCAAAATCTTGAATCTTGGTCTTTAACAAACATTTATGGCACCCTTGTTGCCCAAGAGAAAGAAGTTACCAAGCAAAAGACAAATACTTCTTTAGGTGGACCACTTGCATTAATCACTAAAGACAAAGGTGTTTTAGAAGAAAGTCATGATGAACATTCTAAAAGTTCAAAAGAGAAGATCTCAAGAAAAGAGTCCAAAAGAAGATCCAAGAAAGCCATGATAGTTGAAGATGACAAGAACTCAGACTCAGTCTCAGATGAAGATGAAGACATAGATGTTTTTGCTAAATCTCTTGCATTGATTACCCATCAATTCAACAAGAAATTTGGCAGAAAAGTGTTTGAAGGAAGGAGAGATGATCAAGAAAGAAGATTTCATAAAGCTGAATATCAACAAGAGCATAGATCTACTCTGCATAGTGATCAAAAGGGTGTTCATTACAACAGTCATGAAGTTGTTCAACAACCAAGAACTCATCAACCATTTCAACCAAAGTATCCACAACCTAAGAGGTACTTCCAACCCCAACCTCAATCTCAGAAGACTGAAATAGTTGCTGCTCTTCCACCAAACCAAAATGATGGGAGATGCTTTAGATGTGAAAAACCAGGCCATTTTTCTACAAACTGCAGAGGTAGATTGATCAAGGATCAGGACTAGTATAAAAACAAGTACAAATACAATGTCAGAGAGAGAGAGAGTACTTGTTGCAAAAATGGAGGATTGGTTGTCAAATTCAACAAGTGATGGAGAGGAAGAGCCTACCAACCTCTGTGGTATGGCTATTGCAAATGGTGATTGGATTGATGGATCATTAGAGGAAAACTATGAAAAGGTAAACTCTCCATCTACTTCTGAAAGTGAACTTGAAATGGATGTTCTTAAATTAACAGATGAATTTCAGAGCCTAAAGCAAAAATTACTTGAAGAAAAGGAAAAGAAAAAACAAATAACAAAAGATTTGAACTTTTACATAAGAGAAAAGGATCTTCTAGAATCAGAAAAGAAAGAAATTTTTAAAGAAAAATCTGAGCTTGAAAAATCTCAGAGATTAAAAGAAATTTCTTTTTTCTGAAAAATTCAAAGAATTTGAAAAGGTCTTAAAGACAAAAGATGAGGAAGTGAAGAAATCTGAGTATGAAAGGCTCAGTTCTGTTGCCTTAATAAAGTTCTTTCAAAAAGAAAGAGAAATCTTACATCAACCTCTGGAGAGAAAGGAACTTCAGATAAAGAGTTATGAAGATGCACAAGATGTGCACATAAAATTTAATTCTCAGATGGATACACAAGGGGTGGGATTCAATGACTTGGATCCATTTACTGGATTGAAGAAAACTTCACTTTCTTTCACATTTTTTATAGGAAAGGTCCAGAGGCCTGACTTTCCATCTCTGGAAAAATCTAACATTTTCAAAAGGATAAGAACCTTAGAGGGATAAAAAATCAGAGCTCTAAATTTCAAAAATACCTCATACACTAAAGAACCAAAGGTCTCTGAAGCAAGTACCTCTGAAGTAAAAACCCAGAGCTTACTTGATCCAAAAGCACCTCTGTATTCTCCAAAGACAGATGAATGCATCAGAACTACTTTTGAAGATGACACTAGAAGGGTTTATAAAGAAAATGTCATATTTGATTTTATCAAAGAATCATGCAAAAAAGAATAATCAAGATCTCTAAACCCAAAAATGTTGAGAAAACTTCAGAGATAATCATCTCTAACGAGGTTAAAAGAGACTTTCTGGATTCTGATTCTGAATCTGATACAAAGGTAGACGAACATATTTTCTACACACCAGAGGAGGTGATTCATAAAACCAAACAGAATATTGGTTCTGGAATTTTGAACATCCCTGTTCCTATTTCAAAAGAAAAACCCAGAATTCCAATATGTCATGATTTTATAGACACGGGTCTACAAGTAAAAACCTCTCTAGAGTTAGAGAAAGAGTTAAAGGAAAAGTCTAAGAATAAAACTAACACTTCTCAATTCTACACCTACAAATCTATCAAATTCACTCCTGAACAAAAAGGCAAATGGCAAGAAATTAACCATTCTGATCCTGTTTGTGTAGTGAGCAAGAAAGAAAAGAAGATGTTTTGGGCCAAGAAAAAAGCAAATTGTAAAGAAGGCCAATTCTCAAGTCAAAAATTCAGAAGTAGTTAGGAATACTTGTAATATTCCTAGTGCTAGTTCTATAAAAGTTCAAAAGAAACATGTATCCAATGTTTTCAATGAAATCAAAAGCTTTGCTCATAATTCATCTTGCTCTGTTAATTGTAACCGCATTCATCTCATGATAAAACTGAAAAATTATTTCAGATGTTCTCATTGCTTTTTGAATCAGTCTCTGACCAAGACCTCAGAGACAAAGACTCAAAAGCAACAGAAAAACCATTCTAGCAAAGCATCAAAAGATAGAATGCCAAATGTTAATAAGAATCCTCCAAAGCCTAACAAGAATGGACCCATAATGAGATGGTACCTAAAACTCTATAATCTGTCTTGTAGAAACAGTATATGCCTATCTGGTACTTAGATTCTTGATGCTCAAGGCATATGACTGGAGATAAGAAGTTTCTATCCTCTTTCAAAGAAAAATCTGGAGGAGCAGGAACTTTTGGGGATAATATGCAAGGTCAGATTAGAGGTTATGGATAGCTTTCAAGAGGTAATGGTATATGTTTCCAAAGTTGCTTATGTTGATGGAATCAAGAACAACTTAATAAGCATAAGTCAACTTTGTGACCATGGTTTTGATGTGAAATTTCAAGAAAGTTATTGTTCACTTCTTCACTCAAAAACTAGTCAAGAAATGCTAAGATTAGACATAAAAGGTAATTTATATAGAATGAAATTTACCAAGCAAATAGATATTGGTTCAGAGAAGCTCTGTCTAGTATCTCTGAATAGTGAAGATGTCTGACTCTGCCATAAGAAGTTCTCTCATTTGAACTTCTCATCACTTGATCAGTTATTCAAACTTAATCTGGTTAAGGGACTACCATCTCTAAAGTTCAACAAAGACCATCTTTGTTCTGCCTGTGAGATGGGAAAATTAAAAAGATCTTCCTGTAAGACCAAAAGTGATAATAATTGTCCCAAACCTCTGCATATGCTTCATGTGGATCTCTGTGGTCCTATCTATGTGCAGAGTCTATCAGGCAAAAAGTATATTCTTGTATTAATTGATGAATACTCAAGATATACTTGGATGGAGTTCATCAGAGCTAAGTCTGATGTACCTGATATTTTGATAAGATTGTTAAGAAGATTGCAGGTTTTCTTCAACATCAAAATTCAGAAGCTGAGAAGTGATGATGGAACAGAGTTCAGAAATGCCAAAATCAACTCTTATCTTTTAGAGGAAGGCATAAATCCTAACTTCTCTGTAGCAAGAACACCTCAACAAAATGGTGTTGTTGAAAGGAAAAAACAGAACATTAGTTGAAGCTGCAAGAACAATGCTTGCATGATTTGTTCTTCCAACCAATTTTTGGGCAGAAGTTGTGGCAACAACATGTTTTACTCAAAACAGAGCCACAATTGTCAAAAGATTCAAGAAAACTTCATATGAACTCATAAACATTAAAAAAACTAGTGTTAACTATTTTCATGTTTTTAGGTGCATATGTTACATCTTGAATGACAAAGAATCTCTTGGCAAATTTGATAAAAAGGCAAGTGAAGGCAAATTCATTTGTTACTCTTTAGCCTCAAAAGCCTTCAGAATCTTCAAGCTCAGAACCAAGACTATCCAAGAGAGTATCAATGTCTCTTTGATGATACCAAAGGCTCTGACAATCAGAATGTCCAATCTATAAAGCAAACCTCTGAGTTATCAAAAATTAAGGGAATTTGAGCTGAACAAAATATTTGAAGATTTCTTTGATGATGATAACTCTGAATTTATTTTCAGAGATGTACACAGAGTTGTTTCAGAGGAATCACAAACTACAAGTACAACACTTTCTGGTCCCTCTGATACTGCACCTTCTACTTCACTTAATGCAGGTCCAAGTGATGAATAAAGACAAGTTGAAGAACAAGAATCTTTTGAAGCAGAAGGTGAACAAGATACATCTGAAGAAGCTCCGAAAACATCTGTTAAAGAGACTCCAGATCCTGCTTCACCATCTCTGGAACCCACTTCAGAGCCTCTAAATAGCACAACCGAGATGTCACCATCTGTCATATTTGAAGCTCAAACTCCATCCCACATTCATGATCCAATGACAAGATGGACCAAGGATCACCCCATGATTAGATCATAGGATCACTTTCAGATGATGTCAAAACCAGATCTGCCATAATCAATGAATGCTATTTTGTAAACTTTTTAAGCATCATTGAGCCAAAGAAGCTAAACAAAGCTTGAAGATCCTAATTGGATCAATGCCATACAGGATGGGCTTCAAGGGTTTGAAAAAAGTAAGGTTTGGACCCTAGTTCCCCTTCCTAAAGGAAAATTTGCTATTGGAACTAAATGGGTTTTTAGAAACAAAAAGGATGAAGATGACATTATAATCAGAAACAAAGCAAGAATGGTTGCTAAGGGATATTGCCAAGAAGAAGGCATTGATTATGATGAAACCTTAGCACCTGTGGCTAGGCTAGAAGCTATCAGAATCTTCTTAGCCTATGCTGCACACAAAGGATTCAAACTATATCAAATGAATGTTAAATCTGATTTCTTAATGGTAAACTTAATGAAGAAGTATATGTCGAGCAACCACCTGGATTTAAACGTGCAGAGTTTCCAAACCATGTTTATTATCTTGATAAAGCTCTTTACGGCCTTAAACAAGCTCCCAGAGCATTTTATGCAACTCTGTCTACTTTTTCGATTAATAATGGATTTGAAAAAGGAACAATTGATACCACACTGTTCATCAAGAGATATAAAAATGAAATGCCTTTAGTATAGATATATGTTGATGATATTATTTTTGGCTCTACAAACCAAAAGTATTGTGGCAAGTTTTCAGAGTTGATGAAAAGTGAATTTGAAACGAGTCTAATGCGAGAATTAACTTTCTTTCTAGGACTTCAAGTAAAACAAACAACAGAGGGCACTTTCATAAATCAATCTAAATATGTCTCTAATATTTTGAAAAAGTACAAACTCAATGACTCAACTCCTATGAAAACACCTATTGCCACTTGAGTCAAACTTGACTCTGATCTTTTAGGAAAATCTGTGGATGTTAAAATCTATAGAGGCATGATAAGTTCACTTTTATACTTAACTGCAAGTAGGCCTGATATAATGTTTGCAACATGTCTCTATGCTAGATATCAAGCAAATCCAAAGGAATCTCACTTATTTGCAGTCAAAAGAGTGTTTAGATACCTTAGAGGCACACCAAAACTAGGTCTCTGGTATCCAAACCTCTCTGGTTTTGATTTAACAACTTATACAGATGCAGACCATGCAGTATGCAAGTTAGATATAAAGACTACCTCTGGATGTTTTCAACTTTTGGGAAACAAGCTAGTGAGTTGGTCTTCAAAGAAGTAAAATTGTGTATCAACTTCTATTGCAGAGGCAGAATATGTTGCTGCTGCTAGTTGTTGTTCACAAGTCATTTGGATGAGCACTCAACTCAGAGACTATGGTTTACAGTTTGATAGAATTCCCATTTTGTGTGACTCCAGAAGTGCTATTGCCATCTCTCCAAGTCCAGTGCAGCATTCCAAGACAAAACATATTGATGTCAGGTATCATTTCCTAAAAGATCATGTTGAAAAGGGTACAATTGAAATGTATTTTGTTCCTACTGATCTCCAACTTGTTGATGTTTTTACAAAAGCTTTAGATGAACGTAGGTTCAACTTTTTCATTAGCAAGTTGGGCATGCTTAATATGTCTACTTAACTGCTGGGGTCTCTGATTTTTTCTTCAGAGCCTCTGACATACTGGAGTAGCATATCTTAAATATAAGGGTCTCTGAATTTTTATTCCGAGCTCCTTACAAGCATGTTTTTCAATAGATCCAAGCATAATTCAAGGGGGAGAGTGGAAAATAGACCATCTATTGTCAAGGGGGAATGTAGAAAATCTACCATCTGTTATATAGGGGGGGCATGAAATTAATGAGAGAACACCATCACACAACGGAGCCTCTGAACCTTTTTTCTGTTGCATCAAAATCAGAAGAATTTCTTTCAGAGCAATCTCTTGTGTCATTTGTTTATAGGATCTCAGAATCTCTGAAATATTCCATACTTGTGATATTCTAGATTAATATACAATAAAAGGTTATTTCAGAAGATAAGGTGAAAGGTTTGTCTAGTCAGCACAAGTGGCCATTTAAATTTAATAATTTATAACTGGCAACCACTCCGAAATTTTGGCAACTAAACACTTATGTGCTATAGTTACCAAAAACACGTGTCACCACAGGGAAAAGAGAAAGGTAGAACGGCCTCACCCAAAAGGTCTAATCCCTATCGTTTCACCTTTTTACACTCGAGTGTTATTTTCCACATTTGGGTATAAAATCAATTACATATCCAAACGTTCATTTTTCACGCACACAATCACTCTTGAGCATAATTTTTCTCTCTACAGCTTCATCTTCTTCACAAAGTTCTTTCAAATGGCTCAACCTGCAACATCCACTGAATGGTGTAAACTCATTCCCAAAACCGGATAACCATCTCGTATTCATCGATTCCCAATCAATGACAACAATCACATGGTGAGACTCAATTCACCAAAGTTCGAAGCAACGTACCACTTGATATGCGAGTTTCTCGCAAACTGCGAACTCACCCATGCTCTAACTGTTATAACAAATGAGGTTCCACTGACGTTCGTCCAAGAGTGGTTTTCCTCAAGCCACTACAGTGAAGCACACCATGGAATAGTTGGGGAGCTTGAAATCTACCAAGTTGTCAAATGCAAGGTTATCATCACACCATCTGTTCTTTGTGATGTTATCTACTTACTCAATACTGAAGAACTATAAATTCCTCACTTCGAACAGAGACCATCTTCTGAAACCCTCATCCAATTTCTATGATTTCTAGGTTACAACACTGAAATTACTCGCTTGAGTAAGTTTCGAAGACAACATCTACCCCCAATGTCTTGCAAAGGATTCAGAGCAAATGTAATCCTCGACAACTGTCCCTTCAATATCCTTTCCTCGATTCCTTGCACTGATCATCAAGGCTGCCATCGATCGACTGCATATTTTGACTCGTGATGATCAGATCAAAACCCCTTCTACATCATGAATAACTTCAAGCCTACAATTCTTCCAGAGGGCTATCCAGAGGCAAGGTGAATTCCTCAGATGATGCTGAAACAGGTAAATTCCCAATCTCCATCCTTAGCTTCTTACCTCTGTGTTGACCAAGGACTGGAACCAGTTCTAGGAACCCCAACACATTTAGGTCCTACACCGGCAAGTTAGAGTCAGAGTGGCTCTGCTTCAGAGGGATCAGAGGACCCTGAAGTTCAGAGCACTCTAAAGGATGAACCAGAGGGTATCGCTTTCAGAGAGGCCAAAGTTGAGATAAATGACAGCATCTGAGGAGGTTGTCAACGAGGGTGCAGAGGAGTCACCTTCAGAGGCTAGAGAAGAGAGTAGCTCTTCTAGCTCTGAAGAGAGTGAGACCGAGTCTTCAGAGACTAGCTCTGAGGATTCAGAAGAAAGGAGAGAGTCCCTTATGGACTATGAGATCCCTAAGATTTCTACCTTCATAGAAACTAAGGACTTAGGAGTAGAAAAAGATGCCTCTGGGCATATCCATTTTAAGAATCCATCGCCAACTCCCAGTGCTTCCATGCCATCTAGCCAGCATGATCCAGGTGCTATGACTATTGAATCAGAGGTGCAGACCTCGAACCATCACCAGCTAGCCACTTCAGAGGAACTTTCTTCCACCTCTGAAGTATACAAGCCAGAGGAAACCATCAATCTGGACAAGTCCTCTCAAAAGGACTTGGCCATTGAAAACAAAAGTACTCTCTCACCTCGGAGTACGTCAGAGAAAACCACACAAGATGATGCCTTTGTGGCACATCCCCCTCCATCCCCTACACCTCTGAAATCTTTCAAGATTTCACGTATCACTTGTCCAACTTAGGGACATTAGTTAGATATCCAAGCACAAGGATTGACGTGTCTGGATCACCCGGTCAACTCCCACATTTATTTCCAATCCTCTGAATCTGAGAAGGAGGATTTGGATTTGAACAGAATGCTTAGAGATGCTCCTTAACAGCATCAAGGACAGGGCGAAAGTCCTTCCAGAGATAACATCAAACAGTCTCTGAATGAAGGCTCCTCATAACTCAAAGAAAAATTATGCCAACTTACCCATCTCTGATCTTCTCACTAAGCCAGAGTTCACAAGATTTAGTGATGAGATTAGAGGCTCCTTGAAAGAGCATAAACTTCCAAGAATTGACGGTTTAGAGCCCTCTGCCATTGTCTCTGAGAACAATAATCTTAAGGCAGAGGTCTCTACACTGAAGACCCAACTCCTTGATTCTAACAATAGAATTAAGGGGTTGGAAAGGCAACTGTGGGAGCGGAACACAGTTTCATCATTGGAGATAGCAGCACTGAAGGCACAAATCGTAGAGCTCAAAAGCCAATCAACCACTGCAGTGTCTATCTATGAGCTTCAAACAGAATTGCAGACTCTGAAGAACACTATCTCTACATCCACTTCCCAATCAAAATCTAATACAGAGGAGTTACAATCAGAGGTTCAAAATCTACGACCAGAGTTAGTCGCCAAACAATTACTATCTTTATCTTCAAGGCAAATGTGTCTATCTCTGAACTCATCAAGTCCGCCATATTTGCATCACTTCTCACCTCTACACCAACTTCAGAGCCACAACCACCCCAACAACGTATTGCAGAGGATCTGGTCACAAAGGCAAACTTAGCATCTTTCAGGGAAGGCATTATAGGACGAATGCTCTCTTATTCCTCCAAGATTAGCATGGTCGCACAAAAGAAAGTCCAAGCCTCCCTTAATGTTCACAAGTTCCTCCAAGATTAGCATGGCCGCACACAAGAAAGTCCAAGTCTCTAGCATCCTCAATGTTGTTGCAGACGCAATAGAAGCCATCCGAAAGGCAACAGTTGATGACAAGAGTAAGGGTGTGGTTGATGAAAACCACTTCCCCAAATACTGGAAGAAAAGGGATACCTCTGATCTATGTAAGGACGATGCGAAAAAGGAAATGTTTGATGATTCAGAGGACTAAGATGATAAGGGGGCCTCTGATCATCAAAAGGGGAGACTCACAGCACATCAAGGAATGACACTATAAGAGCAAGTGTCTCTAAAAAAGAAGCAAGTGGCTCTGCTCCTCCCTCTACTAACAAAGAAAAAGAAGCACAAGATAACTTATCTCCAGAGCAAATTGGTGCTCTAGATGATAATGAACAAAAGGTTGACTAGTCGAGCACCTTATCTAAAGACCATTTCTCCTCTCCAGAAAGACCACAAATCATAATAAGAGATGGTCTTGGAGATGAATCAGAAGAAGAAGATGTGGCAAAAGAAGAGTACACTTACCAAAATGCTCAGCCTCATCAATTTGATACATCAGAGGCAGAGCATCAGATCCAAGATGAAACTCAAATACAAGTGTTACTTTCCTCTGCCATTAATGAAACCCCTCCACATTCACCAAGAGCCACCTCGAAGGAACCAGAGACAACTCAGTTGCCTGCTAAAGATCACACCATGGTTGTTGATGAACAGTTCCCTCCATAGGAACCTGAACAGAAGACAAGCATAGGTATCCCTACTCTTTCCAATTTTACCCAACCTCTAGAGTTTCTGATCTCAGCACCTCAGACTTCAATAGAGGATCACTTTAGACACCTCTATTGTGAGTTCAACCTAGGAGAAACTCAAGTCTTTCCTCTGAATCCCAAAATCAGAGAGAACATGGAAGAGTACGAGCAACGATTCATCAGAGCTAAGACCAGGCCCAGATCAAAGGTTCTCTGAGAGTTACCCATAGCAGAGATAAACAATGTCTCTGAAAAGAGGTTTTCCTACAACAAGATCATATACAGGCACTTTGTGGAAATTCGTGCTGACAGGAAGGTTTATGAGTTCACTGACAATGATCTTGTAAACCTAAACCACTATGATCTTCCTCAACTCTACGCCTTCTGCTCAGCAAAATATGAACATGGAAGGGCTTTCAGAATGGGTCAGTTCGATGTCCAGCAAGTTATGAGTGCCAATGTCAAGCTAAGGGCAAAGTTAAAATTTTAGATCGCTCTAAACTTGGGTGAAGAAAAACTTGGAGTAACTTAACCAGTAGAGACAATTGCAGATCTGGAGAAGTACAAGATTGGTTCAATAATTGCAGAGCCTCTAGGATTTATATACAGACGAAACCTTGTCAAGAAAATCTTCCTGGATTCAGAGGTGTCCAAGTACTCAGATGAAACGCTGAGGGGTGTGCTGAAGATGATACATACAAAGGAAGAACGACACAAAGATGACCTATTAGAGAAGCTAGACATAGAGATTAGTTCAATGATTAACTTCAGAGAACTTATTATGAAGTTTCATAGGATCTGCTCTGGTGATAGACTTTAGTTCTCTCCTTTGTAATTTTTTTGTTGTTACCTTCTCTGTTTGTAACTCAAATCATTTGTGAGAAGTAACATTTAAGAGGATGATTTTCTCCTCTATTCTTTCTACTTAAATTTTATCTTTGTTATTTTTGCAAAATTTTATTTCAATACTTAGGGGGAGATTGTTAGAGATAGCTTCATCTGAAGACTTCTAGAGACTGCATCAAAGAAAGCCAAGTCTACCTTTGAAGTCAGTTCAAAGATAGACTCTTCACCCGAGAAGATATTAGAGATAGCTTCATCAGAGATCTAAGTCAGAGCGTGAAGACCTTCTTTTTGAAGATCAAACTGAAGTATTCTACAAGTGTTGACAGAAGAAGAGAAGACACGTCACCTAGTGACTAACTTACTTTTTAGATAGGTTACTATTCAAGCATGTCTTGAGCTTACCCATTAGGTAAGACACTGTTCAAGCATGCTTCTTTTGTCAGGATAGTACACTGTTCACCTTATGGTCCTATAAATAGGACCATCACCCCATAGCTAAACGTGTGCTTTTCTTTACAACTTGTAATAGAATTATTTCTTTTATACTGAAAAGTATTATAAGAAGATCTTGTATGATTTAACCACCTTTTTGGTGTTCTTGATAATCTACCTGATTTATCCAGTGAATATTAAGCTTGTTCTTATATTTACTTTATTGGACATCTTATTAACTGCGAATTGAATCTACTTTGATAGTAAACTGTTTTGCTTCTGCTGTCTTTATTAATATATCTTTCTGTCTTTGTTATAAGACCAAATTTGGGATCCAACATGGGCTTTAATTAATTCTATTTGACTTTAATCGGTTCCATTGGCTTTTAAAGAGTTTCATTAGGCCTTAATGGATATATCGACTTTTAAAGGTCCTATTGGACTTTATAGGGTTTAATTGGGCCTTAAAGGGTTCTATGTGTGTAATGAGTTTTATTTCGCTTTAAGAGCCGCTAAAGCCTATCTAACCCCAACCAAGTTCATTAAGAAATATGAGATAATTTTTTTTTGAAAAACACATATATACAACCAACACAAACCAATACACATTAAGGGAACCACAGGAGGTTTGCAAGAAGCAAACTCCCTATGAGATAATTGTTTTAGATTTAATTAATTATGTCCATATATGTGTAGTGAGTCTAATATGACCATCAAGACATAATAAGTTGTAAACTTGAATTTTAAAAAGATTTAAAAAATATGAGATAATTGTTTTAGATTTAATTACTTATGTCGATTAATTATGAAAAATTAAGCTAAATATTTAATATTTATTCGCTAATTATGTTAGACAAAAGAAAATCTCATGTTTAAAAAAAGACTAACAAAATTTTTCATATTTCTTAAAGACAATTAAAAAAAATTAATATTCCCTCCTAAAATCCCAATTTTTTTTAACATTCCCTCCTAAAATCCCAAATTTTTAATATTCCCTCCCTTTTTTACTTTTACTTTTCCTCTTTGTTTTTCACCTAATTTATTTAACCCAAATTCAGCCCATCCATGTTTCCAGAAATCTTCAATTCATTCTCCAAATTAGGACCAACCGCAATTTTAGCACCAATAGGAACCCTAGAACCATAATAAGATTTTTGTCCAGAGTTCGATTTTAAAGGATTTGCACTATCAGACCCAGGTCGATCAATTTTAAGGGGATTGGAAGAAGAATCATCAACTCTAACCAAGGGTCGACTTCTCCATCTTCAAGATTTCATATTCGACTTCTCTATCTCTTTGTTTTCTCCTCACGAGACCAACTCAGCTTCAACTTCTCTATCTCTGTTCAATGGATTTGACCATCGATTTCTGCTCAATGGGCTCGATTTCTCTATCTCAGGTTCAATTTCTGTCCCATTTCTCGTTCGAATGGTTTACGATTTGAAACTGATTTGTTAATTCGATTTCAAACTTCTTTGCAATCGATTTTGTATCTTGTTTGTATCTGTTGTTTTGGTTCTCGATTTGAAACTGATTTGTTAGACTTGATAAATACTTTTATCTGTTCAATCGATTTTGGTTCTTGTTGAATCGATTTTGTTGAATCAATTTTCTATCTTGCGAATCCAACAAACCGAATTACAAGAAAAAAAATTCAGAAAACAGCAAGAATTTTACAAAAATTCAGAAAACGAGATTTTCTTGGCCGTAATCAAGAAAATCAATCAAATTTTCTGAATTGTTTTTCAAAAAATAGATTGAAAACAAATTCTCTCAAATCTCTCAGGTTCAGATTAGGCTCTGATACCAATTGATAATGCAAGATCGTTCTAAATCTAGTGAGAGAAAGTAGAGAGAGAGAGAGTTTGAAGCGCATAAAGTAAGATGTATTGAGATACGCGTGAATGTCTTACAAGGAACAAAGCCACAAGGGACTTAAATACCCTTGGCTAAAACCAGATATAAAAGCACTCTAAACATAGTATTAGACAAAGCCTATAAATAAAATGATTACAATAAAATCTGACTTAACATTGTTCAATCGATTAATACTTTTATGTCTTGTTGAATCGATTTTGGTTCTCAATCTACTTTTATCTGCTATTACTAATCAATCAGACTTGAGTTGTTTGCATCATATAATTTTCACTTGATATGAAGGAATTGAAATTGATGAAAAAGTTTGCGCTTGAGATGCATAGATACGTTTATGGGATTAACTCTGTTCTTTAATTGAAATGATTGATTGAAACAAACAATCTGATGCAAGTAATGTCTCTGACTTGAACGCACAACCCTTTGGAAGGTTCATACTAGCATTTTCCACTAGATGATGAGATTAGTGTTAAATTTGATGGTGAGATTAGTGTTAAATCAGATACAACTAATGTCTTTGTGTGTGTGTGTGTTGTGTATAAACCCCTAGCTCCACACACCTGTCAAGACAATTCTTTTCTACTTTAGTAGGTAAAAAACTTTCATGATTTTGGTCTTATTAGATTATCATCATAATAATAGAGTTTCTACCGTTATATCTTGGGTTCACACTTGATTTTTCCAATTATAGAGGTTGGTTGTTTTCCTAGTTAACACTTGTCTTACTAAAGATGTCAATCTGAATTAAATTTGTGTGAATAATTATTTCAACATGTTGTGGTCATGTACATATCATTGATTTTAGTGACATTATGAACTCAAACGATATTGAATCCGACTCATGGTTAAGCTAAAATATCATATTCATGATTGTAGGTGACATCCTCAAGCTCAAGACCCCCTCCGATCAAACCTAGTTCTCATGCCTTCTCTAGGTACTGTTTTTTATGTGAATTGATAGGTAATGTAAAGAATGAAGCAAGGATAATATGCCCACTTTATGTTTGTTCTTTCTCATTTCAGTGAGTTTAAATTTGGGGAATTCATCTCACATGATTAAAATAGTGGAGCAACCGGTTAGTTCATACTAAGGGTTTATTTCTGGAATTGCAAGACCTACGAATCTGATTAAGGTAAGGATTTGATGTATTTTGCTTGTATTTGTTTTGAGGGATTATATACACTTCTATAAATTTAGTTTCAAGTTATAAAGGTTTAGAACGTTAACATGTGTATCTATCATGATTTTATATCATCATAATGTTAATCGTTCAATTGTTCTTTCTTGTTCTTTTTATAAAAATTGGCATTATTTTATGTGTTTATGTTTTCTTTGTGAAAGCACAGGTTCAAATGAGTGATGAGGATATCCGTTTTGGAGGCATGATTGTATATCTTTGAGGAGACGATAGTTTGATTCACCCCTTACATAGCTAGTTATTATTTGTATAGGATTTTGTTTTTTTGATCGAATAGCATTTTAAAAAATTGTGGTTGTAAATTAAAAGTGTTGTTTACATGTGTATTTGTACATGAAAATGAGTGAATTTAATCAAAATTTGAATTTATGTCAACTTTTGTATAATAATACATGAAATGTTGTATTTTTTTTAAATCACCAAAAATCAGTGACGGATTAGTGACGGAAATCCATCGCTGAAAGTCCGTCACAAATGCGTCGATAACAAATGCGTCGCTAATCCGTCGCTAAAAATGTCTGTCGTTGATCGGTCGCTAATTCGGTCTGTTGCTGATCCATCGCTAAAAATATCCGTTGCTGATCCGTCGCTAAATATTTCCGTCGCTAAAAGTATCACCCACCACATATTTAGTGACGGACTTTCAGTGAAGGATTAGTGACGGAAATCACTTTCAGTGATGGATCAGCGACGGAATTTTCCGTCACTAATGGGTTCGATTTATGTAGTGAAATGACACCGTATATCATGCTATTGTGACGGTTTTAACAAATAATCGTCAACGTATGTTATGCTATAGAGACAATTTCGAAAAATAAACATCACCATATGTTATTCTACAATGACAATGTAGGCAAAATAAACGTCATTGTATGTCATGACACCGTGACGATTTTGACAAATAAATATCAGTGTAAGTCATGCTACCGTGACGGTTTTAAAAAATAAATGTTACCATATGTCATATGACGGTGAAAATTTTGAAAAATAAACGTCACCACATGCCATGTTACAGTGACAATTTTGCAAAATAAACGTCATCGTAAGTCATGTTACAATGACTGTATTAATAAATTAAACATCACCATATGTTATGTTATAGTGACTGTTTTGATAAATAAACGTCATTGTATGTTATGCTATGTTGACAGTTTTCACAAATAAGTGTCACCGTATGTCATGATACGATGGCGGTTTTGACAAATAAACGTCAGCAAATGTCATACTACGATGATGATTTTCACAAATAAACGTCACCAAATGTCATGTTACGGTGACGGTTTTGACAAAGAAACGTCACCATATGTCATGCTATGGTGACAGTTTTGACAAGAAATGTCACAACATGTCATGCCACTGTGGCAGTTTTCAAAAATAAACGTCACCGTAGGTCATGCAATGGTAATGGTCTTGAAAATAACGTCAACGCATGTCATGCTACAGTGACAGTCTTGAAAAATAAATGTCACTGTATATGATGCTACAATGACGGTTTGACAAATAAACGTCATCATTTGTCATGTTACATTGACGGTTTTGATAAATAATTGTCACTGTATGTATGGATATGATGATGGTTTTGAAAACTAAACGTCACTATATGCCATGATAATGTGACAGTTTGAAAAATTAATGTCACCATACGTCATGCTATGGTGACGATTTTAAGAAAAAATTACTTTTTTTTACAGATCTAAGGTGACGGTTTTAGTCAGTGGTAACGGTTTTTAATGTGATTTGGTAATGTTTTTTAAACGTAACCAAAAGTATATATCAAAAGTGACGACAAAATAGGTCACGTATTTTATGTTTACAAAAACCGTTACTATATACCTACAGTGACGGTTTTTAATTGTCACAAATAACCATTTTTGTACTAGTGTTACCAAGACTTCTGACAAAAATAGATGTATCAATATGTGACCTAGGAATAACAAGTGGTAATTCAATAGGTACTAGACTCGATTGTGCACATGAAAGAAGTGAGAACTGGGGCTGATGTTATCTAGTTTTAATACCTGAGGCCTCCGAATGAGAACGAGGTAGATTATGTGCTAATTCCCCGTGGTTTATTGAAACTATCTCCTGTTGGGAGGTGATAGAGTGGTTGGCTGGGGTGTGCAGTTGCATAAGTGGGCTACTTATGTCTCTTTCAATAACTGCTCGCAACACATGCGGCGAGGTAGTAGATGTGGTTGCCCTTATGGATATGTAGGTTTTGAGTCTCACACTCTCACCATGTTTTTCTGCTTCCCTTCCACTCATCCTCACATTCTCATGTTCTACTTCAGCTCCCTCATCACTCCTTATATCTCCTACAACAGTTTTGACAGTTGTGTCCAAATCCAAATCCATTGCATCATCATAAAATTAAGCAAAAGCATCAGTATCATATTGAACAACATTCTCATCAGCTTTAGCAACATTTTATCGTTGATCATTTTGATTATCATCACCATCACTTTCATCAGCATTGTCCCCATCATTCTTATTATCATTTCCATCATTATTATCTCCATCACTTGTAGTAGAAGGAATGTCCTCTTCAGATTCATCAACTACTGCCAATGTCGTATCCGACTCAGTTTCAGAGCCTTGACTTTCATTAGTAGGAGGTGTCACTAAATGAGAGGTATGAGCCTGTGACCTTGAAGCTTCAAGTCTAGGTCGACGAACCCCACCAGTACCCCTCTTGGTATTTTTCCTCTTCACTCCCCGTTCTTGCACCCCCATGGTGACAGGAACCCTCACAGACTCCTCTCTCCTAGGGTTTGAGCCTGGGGTAGGGGCTACCGGTTCTGGTCGTCCCATGGACTCTCTATAAGAAACCACACAGTCGGATTCTGGATCGGCAAAATCCAAGAAAGCTTCCGGAATTGGCATAGAATAACTGAACTCCTTCTTCTGCTTCATCAAAAATCTCATTGCATGAGTTGGTGCAAATGGTAGATTTGTTCTCTTAGGTATCTCCTTGTTGCTCCTAAACATGCTTTTGATGATCAAAGCTAAGAACCTATGATATGGCACCAAGTTTGGTGCATTGGAAGTCTTCTTTGAAAGCACTCTCTCATATAGTTCTGTCCAGAAAACCACAACATAGTCTACATGCAAGTCATAGACTATGTGTATGTCAAAGATTCAAGCAAAACACAATTAAGATCAAAATTATGTAGGAACTAGAGAGAGAATGTAGAGAGAGAATAAAAATGTCATATATCTCACTTAGGAATAATGGTTCTAGTAACTTACAAGACAATAAGGAAATGACAAGCTTATATAGGGTCAAACATCCCTTGACCTCTATACAAAGATAGTACAAAAAGTCAACATATTTAAAAGCACTATATGATCTAAACATTACATTAACAATCTCCCCCTTTTAGATCAAATTACAAAAGAAAATTATCTAGAAAATATTGTAGGAACAACTTGTCTGATACCCATAAGTGATTCAAATCTTTTGATCCCTCTTCTAAAATCAATCCTGTCATCAAGTGCATCAAGTATCCTCTTCATCACAAGTTTGTCATTCCTTGGCAAAAAGTTACCATCTTGAATCCTTTTCCTTTAGTTCTCCTTATACCTTTCATTCAGCTAGAGTCTCAAAATCTTTAAAGTACCATAAGAGAACTTGGCAATCTCTGACAATCTGAAGAATCTTTTCTTGTTCTCCTGATTCTTGTAGATAACTCCCAACTCTGGTTCTTCAAGAATGGTAAACAAGTCATAATTGTCAATATCATAAAGACTCAGATTAGGTTTGATCATGTTGATCTTCTTCTAGTTTGTTTCAATTCCCACATGAAAATCATAACAATAGTTGTAGTTGATGTTCCTCCTCAAGAATCTTTTGATATCTTCCAGTGCAAAGAGTATGTTTCCTCTTCTGATATCCTTATTTCTGAACAGGTCATACATGTACTCCAAATCATCAATGTTGAGAAAGCAGAAATCAGCTTCAGAAAAGGTGCACTCAGTAATATCTCTTCTTTGAACCTCAAACACTGGATACCAAATTCTCACAAACTGCTTCAGATAAACTTTCTTCATTGTAACAATCCCTGACTTGTTCTGGACTGACTTTTCTATTCTTCTGACCCAACTCATCATTCTGGCATACTCCTCTTGATATTCTTTTGCAACATTTGAAACCCCTAACACCTTGAACTTGTCCATAGATTGAACTTGTCCATAGCTCTGATTATGTGAACAAATATACTTTTCATTTCTTACTCAAGGAATGGTGCTCTTAGGGAATTTCTCATCTTTCTGAGTTGAGCTTCTGTTGGAATAAGTGATGCCTCAGGTTCAGCTTGAACATTGGAAGGTCCAGCTTCATCCTGGATGGGCATATAAACAATATGTACTTCAAGTTTAGGTTGATCCGTTTGCATGGGACTTGGTATTCTGTTTGGACTTGGTAGATTCAAGGGACTTGATTGATTTTGTGGATCAGTAGCATCAGCAGGATTAAATTCTTTGAAGGCAGGAACAGAAGGTACATCATTAACTAACTCGGGTATCTCATTTTGTACTGGGCTTAATTGTATATATTCCGGGGTTCCCAACAGTGTATCCAAGATACTGTCCTCACCTTCTGGAATTACACCAATATCCATGAAGCTCACATCCTCTTCTTTAACTTTCCAAAATCTTTCATATTTCTCCGTGGCTTTCTCATCCTCATCAGAAAACGATCTATCATATCATCAGGCCTGTAATCAAAAGAATATCTTCCCTTGTAGCAACTTAGGCTTTTCAACCCTTTATTCTATGTCTTGATTCACATACAATAGAATTTCTCTTCCTTCACTGATATCCATTTGCTCATCTTGTCTGTTCAAATTCTCTTGAGAATTCTGATTTTCTTCTTCTACATTTACCACTTGAGCAACATCAGAACCTCCAGTAGTTTTCTGTCTTTTACTCATCTCCCCCTCATGATCCTGATCGGAATCATGATCATGTCTTTTACCTAAAACTGGTTGGGACTTGCAGGATTGCTGAATGACCTTTGTCAACTCCTGAAAATTCTTGACAACCTCTTCTTGGAAAGCCTTAAATTCAGAAGCAATAATTACATCTTGTTGAGCAGAAGAAGCAACTTGAGCTTGAGATTGCTGAGACCTCAATAACCCAACCAAATCAGCTTCTGTCTGATCAGCAGGTGCTTGAGATAACATCTTGGCATAAAGTAAAGATTTCAATTCTTCCACAGACATATCAACAAATTGTACAGGTGGAGGTGGTTATTGAACTGCCTCCTCAGTCACTGGATTTTTCTCTTTCAACATCCTCTTGACAACACCAATATCCAGTTGTAACTGCTCAAACAAACTGTCTTCGATAGTCTTTAAGGCACTGTCTAATTTCTCCTTGGACACAAAGTCCGGGAAATTAAAACCGGGGCTACTTAAGCTTACCGTTGGCACAACAGTTGAAGATTCAACTGTGTGGCCTTTGTTCACAGCTGGCATGGTGTTTACTGTGATAGGACTTCTATCTTATCCTCGTAGACCCGATTGTGGTGCTACTATAGATGTTCCGATCGGAGCACACAGACTTCCGGTGGTAGCAGATTGTATAAGTGTCCTAGGAATAAACAATGAAAAGTCAATTGGTGCTAGACTCGACTGTGCATTCAAAGGAAGTGAGATCTGGGGTTGATGATCTCTATTTTCCATATCTAAACCTTCCGAGTGAAAGCTATATAGCATTTGGGCTAAATCCCCGTGCATATCTAAGACTAAAGCCTGTTCTGAGGCAATAGAATGGGTGTCTTGGGTGTGCAAATGTGTTAGTGGGCTACTAACATCTTTTTCAACACCTGCTCGCAACACATGCGGCGAGGTGACAAATGCGACTGCCCGTCTGGAAATGTAGGTTTGGGTACACACACGCTCCCTATATTCTTTTTCTTCAATCACTCTAAGCCTCACATTTTCATCATTTTCAACTATACCTCCCTCTTTCTACCTTATATCACCAACCACATTTTCAAAAAATGGTATTAACAGCAGTCATATCAACATCCATGGCATTAGTGTGTAGAGAAACATCATCTAAAATCCAAACTATGACCCATGTTATCATCATCATCATCATCATTGTTACCTTCATCTGGACTAGGTGTAGCAGATGGAACTGTGTCACTTGAAGAACTGGTTGATCGATCCGACTCAGTTTCAGAGTTTAAGCCTTCATTGGCATTCTCTTCCCGAGGGCCCAGTTATTGAATGATGACCTGCTCAAGTTGAGATGTAGAGACTACTTGATGTGTGGCATTAACAGCCTGAGTCTCCACAGCCTCTGGTCTTGAAGACTGACCCCCTTCAGTTCCCCTTTAAAAATTTTCCCTCTGCTCTCCCCGTTTAATTACCACCCTGGTAGATTGAACCCTCACTAACTCCTCTCTCCTATGGATTGAGTCCATGGTAGGGATAACCGATTCTGGTAATCCCATAGACTTTCTATACTCACTAACACTCTTGGAGTTCGGATCAACATAAGCAAGTAGGGCCTCGGGTACTGGCATTGAGTATGTGAAGGATTGCTTCTGCCTTTGCAAGTATCTCATGCATAATTCTGGTCCAACCTCATGATTGATTCTCTTAGGAATGTCTCTATTGGATCTGATCATACTTCGGATGATAAGTTGTAGAAATCTCTGGTATGGCACAAAAATAGGCTTCTTTGATGTTCTCTTTATCAGCATTTTGTCATACAACTCAGTCCAAATAGCTACAGAATAATTGACATGCAGATTGTACACAACGGCATGAAAGAGTCTGAGTGTTTGCATGTTTGTGTTGTCCAATCCAGAATGTCTTGAGGTCAAACACTGGTTGATGATGGAAAACATCTGATAGTAGAATGGTGGAAGATTGGTCTTCTTGAACTCACTGATCTTGGTGAGTTGACCCACATATCCTAAGGCCCGGATGCCTTCAAATATTTCTGAATCAACTAGATATGGGTCAAAAGTAGTTCTCCCTTCTCTGGAATTGGCTTCCGGAAGATCAAGTATAAGTCTGAGCCTTCGGTAGGTCAGAATTTATGTGAAGTTGTCTATCTGGATGTCAAAGTACTTGTGATTGTTGCTATCCACCATATAGTCTATAGTCTTCCATGCTTGTTGCAGATAGATAAGAGGCACACTTGCAGTGGCCGTCAGTGCATAGAATATTGGATGACCTTTCAGTATGTGCAAAACCAAGGGATTGATATTGATATTATCAAGATCCACATTGTGGTTGTTTGGATACAGCAACAGATATTCAGAAGGGTTTATCAGTGCAAGGTCAAAATCTCCACCAATGGATGATTGAATGTGTGATCTGGATGATGGCGTAGGATTGTCTTTGGAGACATTAGGGTCATTCTCATCCATTTGAACAATTGGGTCAATTGAGTTTTCACTGACCATGAGAATACCTGAAAAAGATCAAAAGTATTGGATTGAAATCCAATATGTCCGTTAAAATCCAAAAACCTTGTTTTTCAAAAACATTTGAAAATTTTCTAAGTCCAGAAGTTTTAGACTAAAGGACTAGAAAAATTTACAAAGTACAGAAAGATGTACTTTAATCACCACAAAGAAAAACACAAATTGTCGCAGAAGACAAATGCAACAAAAATACTTGAAAGATATTGACAGATCAAGAAAAATAGCAAAAACCCTTGTGAATTTGAACTTGGCCTTAAAAATAATGAAATATCTCAAGAACTCTTAAAAACAAGAACTCTCAGAATTCAAGACAATAACACGCAAAATACAATGTTCTTGGAAAGAACTCGCAGACTGAAAGAACTCTTAGAGTTCAATTCAAGAATACGCACAATGCACTGTTCATGTCAAGAACACTCAGAGTTCAACTTGTTCAAAAAAATTTGAAATTTCAAACATCCAAACCCAATTATTAACTTGTAAGCTTAAAATTTTAGCTTGAAAAGAGTTCGATTTAGTGTAATTAAGTCTTTTAACACATTAGTTTGACCATGTTAATAAAATTTAGGTTCAAATTTTAGTCCAACAGTCCAAAAAATCGATATCCCAAGTCAAGGTAATCATGCAAACAAGATAATAATCGTATATGGGGATTCATATTTGAAATCCTAATCATAAAAACAAGTTACAATTGAGATATTATTAACATTTATCAGTCCAATGTTCAAAAAGCGCAACATGTTCGGTTCGACATGGGTTTAAGAAGATGAACAGTCAATAGATCGAAAACCCTAAAATAAAACAAAATAAACCTAAAAAGATGGATACAAACATAAACAAGATAAAAGAAACAAAGAAACAAACATTTAATCTTGAAACCTACACTAAATCAATGAACAAATATTCGAAGCCTGAAAGTCACAAATAGTAGTCGAGAGGAAAAGTTTCTAAGTGTGAAACGCGCAAAAGAAGTCTGAGATAAATGAGAGTAAAAAATGAGAAACTCTCAAATTTATACTCAGGATTGGGGTGGACACGTGGCACGGATAGAGTGGGTGTCCCACTTGCCCCAGATCAAAGGGAAAGAAACTTGTCGCAAAAATAACAAGTTGTGTGTGCACTTCATGCAAGAAGCTATTTGCGCGAAGTGGTGACCTAGAAAGAACTCGCAAAGCAAAGCATGCGCAAAGTCAGAACACACAGACCATTGGTTGCGCGTTCTTTACTTAGCGCAACCTTTGATATGCGCGAAGTGACAACTCGCAGACCGAAGGGTGCGTGTTCTTCACTTGGCGCAACCTTAGGTTTGCGCGAAGTAAGAACTCGCAGACCACATGGTGCGCGTTCTGTACTTAGAATTTTTTTTGACATTTTCCAAAAATGGAAACTTTCCAAAATTGACTTCCCACATTCCAAAAATAGCAACTTTCCATAAAAACCATTTTATGCAGAAAACTTCATATTTTGCTCTTGAAAAACTTTGCAGATTTTAAAACATTTTAACACATACCCCCACACACACTTACAGACATTTACATTAAGCTCCCCCTTGAAGTGTGCACATATCTGTATACTCCCCCTTGAATATTGCACTCAGCTCAACATATTGAAGAATGATTCCTGGTCTGATTTAATCTGAAGTCAATGTCCACAATATTGGCTTGACAAAACTGCAAGAAACTGTCAGATCTGCAAAACAGATTAAAATTTGGTCGTCACAGAACATGAGTCCACATTTGTTAACTGTATCAAACTTAGAATTTTTTTGTGTATATCAACTCACTTACAAGAAAACTTAGAACAAACTCCCCCTCAACATCATATAGGATACTACAACTATGCATTCAGGTTCAACATTCCAAGTTTAATGAACAAAAAATTAAATCTCTTTTCATCAAGAGGTTTTATGAATAAGTCAGCAACTTCAAAATAAGTTGACACAAAATGCATCTCTATAGACCGTTTTTCAACATGTTCCTTAATGAAATGATACTTGATGTCTATATGTTTGGACTTTGAATGTTGTACCGGATTAGATGTGATAGCAATTGCACTTTTTGAATCATAGTAAATGGGAACTTTGTTGAGTGTATAACCATAGTCTTTTAGTTGAGTCTTAATCCACAGAACTACTGAACAACAACTAGCAACTGCAACATATTCTGCCTCTGCTATAGATGTTGAAACACAGTTCTGTTTCTTGGAAGACCAACTCACCAACTTTTCTCCTAAGAACTCTCATGCTCCGGAGGTGCTCTTTCTATCCAATATGTTTTCTGCATGATCTGCATCTGTATATGCATTCAGTTCAAAACGAGAATCCTTCGGATACCAAAGGCCGAGATTTGGTGTGCCTTTGAGATATCTGAAGATTCTTTTCACAACAGCTAAATGAGATTCCTTAGGATTGGCCTGATACCGTGCATAAAAACAAGTAGCGAACATTATATCCGGTCTACTTGATGTCAGATAAAGAAGAGATCCAATCATGCTTTTGTAAATCCATTGGTCAACTGATTTTCTAGAGATACGAGCATCCAACAAATTGCCAGATTGCATAGGAGTCTTCATGGGTGTTGAAGAATTCATGTCAAATTTCTGTAACATGTCTTTGATATATTTGACTTGATTTATAAAAATACCTTCCGGGGTTTGTTTGACTTGCAAACCTAAGAAAAAATTTAATTCACCCATCATCGACATCTAAAACCTACTCTTCATGATGTCTTGAAATTCATCACAGAGTGCAGGATTCGTAGATCCAAAAATAATGTCATCTACATATATTTGTACAAGTATCAAATCCTCACTTTTCTTCTTTAAAAATAAAGTGGTGTCGATTGTACCTTTTCGAAATCCAGAATTAGTAAGATATACTGTTAGAGTCTCATACCATGCTCGAGGTGTTTGTTTTAAACCGTAGAGAGCTTTGTTGAGCACATACACATGGTCTGGATACTTTGGATCAACAAAGCCTTCAGGTTGACTCACATAAACTTCTTCATGAAGAATACCATTCAGAAATGGAGATTTCACATCCATTTGGTCAACTTTGATGTTTTTATGTGCAACATATGTGAGAAAAATCCTGATTGCTTCTATCCTTGATACGGGTGCATAGGTTTCATCATAATCTATTCCCTCTTTTTGATTATAATATTTTGCAACTAACAGAGATTTATTTCTAACAATAATCCTTGTTTCGTCTTTATTGTTCCGAAATACCCATTTTGTTCCAACAATAGTCTTCTCTTTAGGTCTAGGTACTAATCTCCGCACTTCATTTCTGTTAAAGTCATTAAACTCGTCTTGCATAACATTAATCCAATCTGGATCCTTTAGAGCTTCAGACGGATTTTTCGGTTCCATGCTACTGAGAAAATTCACAAACATACAGTAGTTTGCAGAAGCAGATGCAGTTGCAGATCTAGTTGACACCTTCGCATTCGGATCACCAATTATGTTTTTCGGAAGATGGTCCTTTGTCTATTTATGTGTGCTTGGTAGTAAATCTATCTCAGCCTGATTATTTGATTCATCAAATTCATCCTGTACTATAGGCAGATCAGGTTCTTTTGCAATTGGACACTGTACACTTGGTGATGGATTAGCTTCCTCAGATTGAGTTTCTGAATGATTTTCTACAGACACAACAAATGTTGTAGCTGGTTCAACCAAAGATGAAAGCAGATCACATGAGTTGTCTGGTGTTGTGCTTTCAGAAACTTCTTGAACTTGACTTGTTGAAACTTCACCATTAACTTCGGATGGTCCTGATATATCTGCACTAGTGGTAGGTGTGTTAGTGTTTAATAAATTTTCTTGTTTGTTATCTTCAACAATTATGTCATTAAAAGCATCGAAAAATAACAAATCAAGACCAGATTCAGATAGGGTTTGAGAAATCTTAGTCTTGTGTATTTTAGGCTCTACACTTGTTGATGTAGAAGCTTTGTCATTAGGTACGAGTCCTGAATTGGATTGTTTCAGAAGTCCTGGTCTTTGATTCGTTAAATGAGACATTGATGCTTTGAAGAACAATCTTTGTTCTTGTATTATATACTTTGTATGCCTTAGATTGAAGTGAATATCCAATGAATACTCCTTCATCAGCTTTAGGTTGAAACTCTGACAGGTTTTCTCTATCATTGAGCACATAACATCTACAGCCAAAGACACAGAAAATTTTAACCGTTGGTTTACGACCATTAATAATCTCATAAGAAGTTTTATTTAAGCATTTATTAATAATGGTCCTGTTTTGCGTAAAGCATGCAGTTGCTACTGCTTCAGCCCAAAGGAATTGTGGTAGATCAGAATATGCGAGCATTGCCCGAGCTGCTTCTATCAAAGTCCTGTTCTTCCTTTCAACAACACCATTTTGCTGAGGTGTCATTACATCCGAGAAATTTTGAGAGATTTCAACAGAATCAAGATAACTTTGATGTGGTGCATTCTTGAACTCAGTTCCGTTGTCACTCCTCAATTGTTGAACTTGGCTTTGTAGAAGAACTTAAATCTTCTTGATGAACTTGATTATCAGATCTGAAGCTTCTGACTTCTGCCTTAAAAACTCTAGCCATGTATATCTGGAATATTCGTCGACCATGGCCAGGATATATGTATGTCCCACAATCAGTGCAAATCAATCAAGATGACAAGAATTCAATCAATTTCAATTCTATTAATTCTGAAAATCGAATATAGAGAGTTCTTTCAAACTTTCTCTCCCTACACCATGATACACGCATAACCTCTTCTAGCCTAATGATTCTACAAACGAAAATCTATTTATACCTACAACTCTTACAACATAGAAACACTTACAAAGCATTAACTTTGACTTTATTAAAAAGATTTTGACTTAGCATGAGAGTTGACTTGAGCTCTTTGACTTGACTTTTATCTTCAATCTTTATGATCTTGTATCCAACATATATTTGTGCATTAACAATCTCCCACTTTGGATTCAAGATCATCTTCCAAAAAGATTTACAAAACAATCTCCCTCTTTGTAGATTTCTTTCACAAATTTAATCTCCCCCTTTTGGATAAACAAAAGTTAAATATCAGCATCACAAAACAATCTCCCCTTTTTGTCTAAGCAATCTTCAGACTTTCAGTAATCTTCCCAAAGTCTGTGAGTATGTTATTCAAGAATCTTTAACAATCTTTCTCAAAGGTCGTAGAAACATATTTCAGACTCCAGAAAGAAATTATCTTCAGATTTAGCTCTCTTTTCTTCAGAAAAACATCTTCAAAGAAAAATTCAGCAAATTCTAGCAAACTTCCCAAAATCTCTTGAACTTTCTCTTCCAAATCTATACAATCTCTTCATAACTTCCATTCTTTGACAAAAACCGTGCAACAAACTTTCTCCAAATCATCTTTCTTGAAATATTTTCTCCAAAAACCGTTACAAGCTTTTCTGCAACCAACATTTCTTGAAATTAGCTTCTCAATTTCTTGAGTTTCTCCCTCTTTTTGATGATGTAGCACAGAAATCATCAAAACTTCACCAAGAAATGCCATTAATCTTTTCTGACCATTGATCTTTATCACATGAGCCTCTGATCATCCGTCAATTCATAAAGTATTCATCCGAATCTTTTCAAATTCAGACAAATAAGAGTGTAACACCTGAATTCACAAATGAATCAGTTAAAAACGTCTGTCAGTAGCACAAAGCCATTGTGTGTAACAAATACACATTGGAAAGGAGCTTTTTGATGTTCACTCCCCCAGGTCTTCCATTCAATCATCGAATAACACAAGGTTAAACTATGAACGTTTAGATAGAAAAACGAGTTTCCTGTGTGTTCGTGCTTGTGTATGAAAGAATTAAGCACATGATGATTGCTATTAATAAAAGGCTCAAAATGTGAAAACCATTGAGACAACAATAGTAATACACAGACTCAATTGTGCATGATCGAAGTGCGAAGGTGGGGCAGACTTCCTTCTTTTTCAATATCCAAATCATCCGAATGAAGACCAGATAGCATATGTGCTGCATCCCCAGAAAAATTGAAACATATTCTTTTTAAGAAAAAGATGAGTAGCTGGTGGGGTTAAGTCAAGAGTTGGCATGTGCTAGTTGCCTGTTTCAATGATGTTCACGAAGAAATATGAAACAACAGAAATATGGCTGCCCGACTCAGAAAAAGTTTGGTGCAGAGTTTGATATTCTTTTACTCTGATATCTCACCCTCTTTCTTTTTAACATTGATCTTACTTCTAACCAAACTCTCTTTTCATTTTATCTCAGCACACACTCACACTCAGATAATTGGACTCCTCGCCTCTCGACCAGTCAAGGTTAATTTCTTGGGTAGGAAACACTGGTTAACATGAATCCATAGAAGTTCTGTTAAGTTCTCACACAATGAACCCATGTTGTCCTATAAGCAAAGTGTTGCTCAATTGATTTAACTTTTTCAGTTAAAGCACATAATGAATTACATGTCAGATAAATGTATGCTCATGAAGATAATCATGAAGATTTGAGCATTTTAATCATGAAAGATTTTCTCATAACAAGTATATTTGAAAGAATTAAATGAATACAAAAGACTTGTTTGAGAATCTGACAATGTATGAAAAATAGGATGTTGTCTATAAGAACAATTATAGACATTCTTGAAAGAAATTTTTTGAACGAAATCGCGCTCAAATATCAATGAAGTTCAAACGGGGTGTCTTACCATCGAAAATAGGTTCAATATGAGACATGGTAAGAACTTAGTCAATAAAGTACTAAACCGGTGTGTGTAAATACTTGAAAGTAAATGGAAATGATAATAACAAGTATTTATCTTTGGAAACACACGGTTTGTTTAACATTGAAGATCATAATACCAAAAACATTTAAAATCATAATTCTCAATTCATAAAATATGTTTAAGAATCGAGAAGTGGTTTGAAAGTTTAAGAACATGGTTTCATATCTGAAAGTCGTCCATCTTTCAAATATGTATGAGATTAAGTTTAGAATAATCCTTACGCTCTGCTTAAATCTCATAAAGTCAGCTCGAAAGTCATATTGGATATGATCATGTAAGCTCCCCCTCAAAATCTGCATTCAATCAAAAATAGTCAAAACACAGTCTTATTCACAAAAAAATATTGAAAAATAAAAACATGAAAGCAATAAAACTTGTTAAGAACAAGTTCTGATATAACTTGAGTTTTGGGAGATTTTAGGGTTCTTGATCATTTTCGATTAAAATGATGGGTTCCATCTTATTTGAAGTAAAAGGATGTTTTACTTGCACATTTATGTGGGTTACTTGAAAGAATGTTTAAGGTTCATTTTTGATGATTTTCATTCTTGCCAGAAGTTAAACTTGAAAATGCATTTTTGTTTATAAATGTTATTTTATACCATATGACTATCTATGGTTGGTCACATATGTTGTTGTGACGAGTCTATACCATTACTAGTGGATCCCTAAGTATTGAGTCGACTTATATTTGGGATGTCTTTTCCCCTCTTTGTAAAAATGGATGTATATGATCCTCGAGGGCCATTTGGTACGGTTATGTAAGACCGATTACTAGCCATGGATCATATTTTCCCTTATTTGTAGCTATGGATGCATATGATCCTCGGGGGCAATTTGGTATGATTATGTGAGATCGGTTACTAGCTAAGGGTCATATGGTAGTCCTAGTGAACGAGTATGACTTGGTTTCCTCGAGGGCCCTCCCTCACATCGTAGTATGGACCTTTGTAGTTCGTGGCCAAGTATTCCAAGTGTTTCGACTCATAACTCAGATTGTGACCTACTTTTTGTTATGCTACAATCCTTGGTAAAACTGGTTATCTTTGTCATCGTATGATTAGTTTACATTGAAAAGGCCCGGTTGTGGCAAAGGTTTCATTTGAAAACTAAACCTTATTGAAAAGATTTCCTTATGATACAATTGTTCATATCTCTTGAAAATTTATAAACTGTATGTTGTCACTAGGCTTTGAGCCTAACACTTTTTCTCAAATGATGTCTATAAGAGGTTCCCATTAGCGGTGGGTTGCCAAGGGCTTGAGTGACGAGCTTGGTCTCGGGGATTTTTGAGATGACTAGTATTGATGTTGGGCAATTGTTTAAGTTCCATTCTTTTGGCAATATTAGTTTAAAAACTGATGTAATCTAGATAAGTTATGTTTAGATTAGTTTGTTGTTGAATTTCATATCCGTATTCAGGTTTTGTAAAGGTTTAGTACATTTCCCCTTTTTGGGAGGTTTATACCAAGTGTTGTTGTCTAATTATCCAATTTCCGCGTTCTAAATTCACTCTGGTTTTTAGGGTGTTACAAATTGGTATCAGAGCCCTTGTTAAAGTGATCTAGGCATGAATGTAAGATGTCTAGACTTAGACTGAGATTTCTAAGCATTGATTCGTGAGTTCGGGTAGAAATTCTAAGATGGGTTGGTCTTAGAGTCGACGGAAATTATAGTTATCGAACGTTGTGACGACGGTATTAAGGACCTTTATGTATTGTATATTCATAATCTCAATTAGCTAATGTTATTATGAGAATATTTATACGTGATTGTGCTTGAGTTGCTGTTACTCTGACAATTGGTAATATGGTAGTACGTTTTCCTTTGTATTTACCCTACCCTTCTCGTCTCTCTTTCTCTGTCCCGTGTAGCAGTTCAGAATGGTGATTACGCGCGGTAGACCGCGTACGCGTGCAGATGGTGTTAAGGCGACAGCCTCAACCGCTGTTCAACCGACTGGGGTTGAAGTCGTTGTACGCCTATCTGTTCATCCAGTACTAGGTGGGGGGCCAGAGGTCTTTCCGCAAGCAGACCTGGCTTCGTCTCACCTAGTCGTCAGGGTTACGAATTCCCAATCTGAGTTGATGGCCAGCCTGATGTTGGCAATGGATGAAGCTTTGGCTAAACAACAGGAGTTTCTGCTGAAAGTGATCGAGGATCGTGATGTGAGCCATCGGAGGGTTGAGGAAATTGCGGAGAAGGCTGTGGCGGTGGCTGAAAAGAGGAAGTGGGAAAGCAGTTCAGTACCTCCCCAGAGAACCCGACCTTTTGTCGGAAACCGAAGCTTCAGCGGCTATCAGGGAGCTAGATGGTGCCGGAGATGCCGAACCAAGCACCACGGTAGCTGTAACACCGCTCCTCAACTTTGCAGCAAGTGTGGGAAGTCTGACCACTTCTCACGTGACTGTTCGATCAGAGGGCTTATCTGCTTCGAGTGCAAGGCACCGGGGCACGTGAGGAGAAATTGCCTGAAGCTCAAGTGGGGTAGCGCGTCGAAGAAGAGAGAGAATCCATCTAGGGTTCCGGGTCGAGCGTTTCAAATGACGGCCGATGAGGCCAAGGCATCAGCTGATGTGGTATCGGGTACATTTCTTATAAACTCAGTACCTGCTCGTGTTTTATTTGATACGGGTGCCAGTTTCCCTTTTATATCTGAGTTGTTCCGTCCAAAGATTACTATGCCCACTACTAGTCTTGAGGATGCGTTAGTAGTTGAGATAGCAAATGGTAGTCAAGTTCTGATCCGCGATGTTCTGAAGAAGTGTATTCTAGGAATCGAAGGGAGAGATTTCCCTATCGATTTTTTGCCTATGTTAATCGGAGGTTTTGATGTTGTGGTCGGCATGGATTTTGTTAGCGAACAATCATGCCGCGTTCGTATGTTCCAAGAAATTAATTCGACTTCCCAATCCCAGTGGCGAAGTTGTTGTGAATTATGATGAGAAGAGGAAGGGAGATGTGGCAATAATCACCTTGACTAAAGCACGCAGGTGTTTGGTGAAAGGATGCTCGTATTTCCTAGCCTACGTGATCGACGCCAAGCTAGAGAAGTTAAAGCTTGAAGATGTGAAGATTGTGCGTGAGTTTCCAGACGTCTTTCCGGATGACTTGCCCGGGTTACCACTCGATCGTCAAGTGGAGTTTTGGATTGATCTCGTACCGGGAGAGGCTCCTATTGCTAGAGCCCCTTACCGGTTAGCGCCACCGGAGATGCAAGAGATGATGGCCCAACTCCAAGAGCTTTTGGAGAAGGGATTCGTAAGACCGAGCTCATCGCCTTAGGGAGCTTCGGTCTTGTTTGTTAAGAAGAAGGATGGCACAATGAGAATGTGCATCGATTATCGTGAGTTGAACAAAGCAACAGTGAAGAACAAGTACCCGCTTCAAAGAATTGATGAATTGTTTGATCAACTCAAGGAGCGGGGTGTTTTTCCAAGATTGACTTACGTTCGGGTTATCACCAAGTGAAGGTAAGAGAAGAAGACGTTCCGAAGACAGCCTTTAGAACGCGTTACAGCCATTACGAGTTTCTTGTAATGCCTTTTGGCCTGACGAACGCACCAGCGGTATTTATGGATTTGATGAATAGGCTGTGCCGACCATTCCTCGACAAGTCGGTCATCGTGTTCGTTGATGACATACTCGTGTACTCTAAAAGCGAGTTGGAGCACGAGCAACACCTTCGCGAAGTTCTCGATGTGCTGAGAAAAGAAAGATTGTACGTCAAGTTTTCCAAGTGTGACTTTTGGCTTGAAGAGGTACAGTTTCTGGGTCACGTTGTCACTCGAGACGGAGTGAATGTGGATCCCTCCAAGATTGAAGCCATGATGAATTGGGAACCTCCCAAGAATCGCTTCTTCCTTGACAGTTCTAACTCGGAAGAATGCAAAATTTCATTGGACCGAAACACAAGAGAAGGCATTCCGAATCCTTCAAAAGAAATTATGTGAATCTCCGATCTTATCGTTACCTGAAGGGTCAGAAGATTTCGTGGTCTATAGCAATGCTTCGAAGATGGGTTTAGGTTGTGTGTTGATGCAACGGGGCAAGGTAATCGCTTACGCCTCGAGGCAGCTTAAGATACACGAGAAGAACTATCCTACCCACGATTTGGAGTTAGCGGCGGTGGTGTTCGCCCTGAAGCTTTGGCGACATTATCTCTATGGCACGAAGTGTACACTCTTCACAGATCATAAGAGCCTGAAGTATGTCTTTGATCAGAAATAGTTGAATATGAGACAAAGACGGTGGCTCGAGTTACTCAAAGATTACGACTATGAGTTGCTTTACCATCCTGGTAAGGCGAATGTGGTAGCTGATGCGTTAAGTCGGAAGGACTATAGCGGATGTATTCAGGCTACCCATTCAAGAATCGAGTTGGTGTCTAGTCTTGTTGAAAAGATCAAGACGTCGCAAGTTCAAGCATTGTTAGAAGAGAATCTCAAAGAGGAAGTCATGACGAAGCAACGGTTGCTCTTAACGGAAGATAGTCGAGGGGTAAAACTGTTCAGCGGTCGTGTGTGGGTACCCAAATTTGGGGGTAACCGTGATCTTTTTCTTGAAGATGCTCACAAGTCCAAGTATTCCATTCATCCGAGAAGTACGAAGATGTACACGGACTTGAAGTTACATTATTGGTGGCCGATAATGAAGCTTGATGTGGCGCGTTATGTGGAGCGTTGTGTTACGTGCTCGCAAGTTAAAGCCGAACATCAACGACCGTATGAGAGTCTTCAGTCTTTAGGGATTCTCAAGTGGAAGTGGGAGCATATCACCATGGATTTCGTGACGAAGTTGCCTAAAACTCTTCGAGGTCACGATACCATTTGGGTGATAGTTGATAGATTGACAAAGAGTGCTCATTCTTGGCTATGTGCGAGACATTACCGATGGACAAGCAAGCAAAACTGTACATCGATGAAGTGATCTCGAGGCACGGTATACCATTGTCGATCGTGTTGGATCGCGATAGTCGGTTCACTTCGAACTTTTGGGATGGGTTTCAGAAAGAGCTTGGTACACGAGTTAAGTTGAGTACGACTTACCATCCACAAACCGACGGGCAAAGCGAGAGAACGATCCAAATGTTGGAAGACATCTTGAGGTCTTGTGTCATCGATTTCGGGGGTAGTTGGGACTCTCACTTACCTTTGGTGGAGTTTGCTTACAACAATAGCTACCACTCGAGTATTAGAATGGCACCTTTTGAGGCATTGTACGGGCGAAAGTGCCGAACTCCCGTGTGTTGGCTTGAAACGGGAGAAAAGCAGTTTACCAGACCTGAAATCGTTGAAGAGACGACCGATAAGGTCAAGAACATTCGTGAAAGATTGAAAGTGGTTCAGGATCGGCAGAAGAGTTATGCCGATAAGAAGAGGCGGCCGATGGAATTCCAAGTGGGCGACTGTGTGTTACTTAAGGTATCGCCGTGGAAGGGCATTATACGGTTCGGAAACCGTGGGAAGTTGAGTCCCCGTTTCCTTGGACCTTTCACAGTGCTCAAGCGGGTGGGTTTGCAAGCCTACCAATTGGAAATACCACCAGAGTTGAGCAAAATACACAACACGTTTCATATTTGTTACCTTCGGAAGTGTTTGGTGGAAGAGGAAAGCGTCATTCCTCTCTCCGAGTTGACAGTAGACGAGGGTAACCGTTGTATAGAAGATCCTGATGCTATCTTAGAGAGAAAGTCTAAGAAGTAGCGTCACAAAGAAGTCACGTTGGTCAAGGTGCAGTGGAAGCATTACCGGGGAGCAAATGTGACGTGGGAAGCTGAAGAGGATATGAAGCAAAGATATCCTCATCTTTTTGTATAGTTGGGATTTCGGGGACGAAATCATTCCCAAATTGGGGAGGATTGTAACACCCTGGATTTTCATTATATGTATATCGTTGTATTCTTGTGTTAAGCTGTTGTCGTTAGCACCGCGTTTGATTTGAAGTTCGAGTTTGGTTTTGAGAACTTTAGGTAAACAAACAGTGAACTACGCGAGTTGCACCGCGAGTGAAGGTCGCGTCACAACCCGCGTAACCCCCAGATGTTTTAGGTTTTAAGAACCACGCGAGTTGCACCGCGACTTGAGGTCGCAACACAACCCGCGTAACCCACTGGGTGATATTGGGGTTTTGGACACGGGCAAGTTATGCCGCGAGTTGAGGTCGCAACATAACCCGCGTGGTTGCCTGGCCGACTTAAAGTGGGTTTTCCCCAAAATATCTCATTTTGTTTTTGGTGTAAATCAAAATCTCAAATATCTCTTTCTCTCTCAAGCTTCTCTCTCTCTCTCTCTTTCTTGATCTCAGTGGTACCAAGTTTGTTGCTAGTATTAATTACATCTAGCAAGGTTTCGGTATAGAAAGCTTCGTCTTTCCTCGGTGGTCGATATATGGTTTTTCGGGTTTTCGTCTAAAACCTATTTGGTGAGTTCCTACTACCTTTTTCTAAACTTTATACATGTCAAAATTTACATTTTGAACTTCTATATATCTCCATGGTTTCAGATCTAAGTTTACTACATATTGATATAACTTGAGTTTTGGGAGATTTTAGGGTTCCTGATCATTTTCGATTAAAATGATGGGTTCCATCGTATTTGAAGTAAAAGGATGTTTTACTTTATGTGGGTTACTTGAAAGAATGTTTAAAGTTCATTTTTGATGATTTTTATTCTTACCAGAAGTTAAACTTGAAAATGCATTTTTGTTTATAAATGTTATTTTATACCATATTTCTATCTATGGTTGGTCACATATGTTGTTGTGACGAGTCTGTACCATTACTAGTGGATCCCTAGGTATTAGGTCGACTTATATTTGGGATGTGTTTTCCCCTCTTTGTAAAAATGGATGTATATGATCCTCGAGGGCCATTTGGTACGGTTATGCAAGACCGGTTACTAGCCATGGATCATATTTTCCCTTATTTGTAGCTATGGATGCATATGATCCTCGGGGGCAATTTGGTACGATTATGTGAGATCGGTTACTAGCTAAGGGTCATATGGTAGTCCTAGTGAACGAGTATGACTTGGCTTCCTCGAGGGCCCTCCCTCACATCGTAGTACGGACCTTTGTAGTTCATGGCCAAGGATTCCAAGTGTTTCGACTCATAACTCGAATTGTGACCTACTTTGTGTTACGCTACAATCCTTGGTAAAACTGGTTATCTTTGTCATCGTATGATTAGTTTACATTGAAAAGGCCCGGTTATGGCAAAGGTTTCATTTGAAAACTAAACGTTATTGAAAAGATTTCCTTATGATACAATTGTTTATATCTCTTGAAAATTTATAAATTGTATGTTGTCACTAGGTTTTAAGCCTAACACTTTTTTCTCAAATGATGTGTATAACAGGTTCCCATTAGCGGTGGGTTGCCAAGGGCTTGAGTGACGAGCTTGGTCTCGGTGATTTTTGAGATGACTAGTATTGATGTTGGGCAATTGTTTAAGTCCCATTCTTTTGGCGATATTGGTTTAACAACTGATGTAATCTAGATAAGTTATGTTTAGATTAGTTTGTTGTTGAATTCCATATCCGTATTCAGGTTTTGTAAAGGTTTAGTACATTTTCCCTTTTTGGGAGGTTTATACCAAGTGTTGTTGTCTAATTGTCCAGTTTCCGCGTTTTAAATTCAGTCTGGTTTTTAGGGTGTTACAGAAATGAGAAAGTTAAATATCTTTTCGTTAAGTGGCTTGGTAAACAAATCATCAAGTTGATAATCTGTGTTTACAAAGTAAAGTTCGATTATACCTTTTTCAATATTGTCTATGATAAAATGATATCTCACGTCAATGTGCTTGGTTTTCGTATGTTGAACAAGGTTTGCAGATATTGCAATTGCGCTCTTTGAATCATAGTAGATCGGGATGTTGTTGTACTTGAAACCATAATCTCGGAGTTGTGTTCGCATCCACAGCACTTAAGAACAGCAGCTAGCCGCAGCTACGTACTCTGCCTCAGTTGTTGAAGTAAATACACAGAGTTGTTTCTTTCAAGCCTAACTCACGAGTTTATCGCCTAAGAATTGTATGTGCCCCGAAGTACTCTTCCTGTCAAGCTTAGAACCTGCATGATTTGCGTCTGAAGACGCTGTGAGCTCAAAACCAGTATCTTTAGGATACCACAGACCAAGATCTGCAGTGCCTTTCAGATACCTAAAAATACGCTTTACCGATGAAAGATGGGATTCTTTAGGTGAACCCTGATATCTAGCACATAAGCACGTAGAAAACATAATATCTGGTTTACTCGCCATCAATTACATCAAAGAACCAATCATTCCTCTATAGGTTCTAACATCGAAAACTTTTCCCAAAAGATCAGCTCCGATATTAGTTCCTGGTGCCATCGGGGTTCCAATCGGAGTACAATTTTTCATTTTAAATTTTCTCAGAATATCATAAATGTACTTCGCTTGATTAATGAAAATCCCCATAGAAAATTGTTTGACTTGTAATCCGAGAAAGAAATTAATCTCTCCTATCATACGCATCTGAAATCTGGACACCATGAGGTTTGAAAAATTCTTACAATACTTTAGATTAGTTGAACCAAATATGATGTCATCCACATATATTTGAATTAGTATGATATCAACTTTCTCCTTTTTAATGAAAAGAGTAGTATCGATTTTACCTTCAGAAAAGCCCGACTTGACTAAGAATTTGGATAGAACGTCATACCAGGCGCAAGGGGCTTGTTCCAAACCATAAAGAGCCTTGTCAAGGATGTATACATGATCTGGTTTATCCGGATTGAAAAAACCTTTAGGCTGTGAGACGTAAACTTCCTCCTTTAGAATGCCATTCAGAAAGCCAGTCTTCACATCCATTTGATATACTGTGAAGTTCTTGTGTGCAGCGTAGGCTAAAAACATTATGATTGCCTCTATACGCGCAACTGGAGCATAAGTCTCGTCATAATATATGCCTTCCTCTTGCCTATATCCTTTAGCAACAAGTCTTGCTTTGCTCCTTATTACGATACCTTCTTCATCTTTCTTATTTTTGAAAACCCATTTTGTACCAATGATTGTTTTACCTTTAGGTCGTGGCACGAGTCTCCATAATTTAGGCATTTCGAATTGAGTAAGCTCTTCTTGTATTGCGACTATCCAATTTGAATCAGGTAGAGCTTCAGATACTCGTGTAGGCTCTATCTTACTCAGAAATGAATCATGCAGGCACTAGTTTAATGTCGCAAACCTAGTTGGCACCAGCTTGGACGGATCTCCAATGATTTGATGTATTGGGTGCTCTTTGGTCCACTTATGTTCATGAGGAAATGGATTAGATGTAGATTGATCATGATAATCATCTAAGTATCCACTTTCATCTTCTTGTTGTTCTGTAAGGGGTTCAGTTAAAGTATTCGGTGCAGAAGCTTCAGTTGATTGGACACTGGACGTCTGTTGAGTAGGCGTTGTAGTACATCCAACAGATTGTGTAACTTCTGGCTCTTCGTTAACGTTTCCAGCATCAACTGACTGAGTAGGCGTTTGAATTTGAATTTCTTTTTGAATCGGGGAATTTGATTCAGTTGAGATATCTAAAGTGATTGGATGATGTTTACTCGAATCTTCTGATCTGTCAATCACAATAGGTTTAATCACTCTAGTACCAAGAAATTCATCATAGAAAAATTCAAACAATAAATCTAAATTTGTTAAGTGAGTTGTCAACGTTGACGCTTTATCAGATTTAGTAACAATAACTGCATGTTCTAGACTGATTTGGCCAGAAGCTAATACTCCGGTTATCACGGGTTCTGAACTATTTTGAACAGAAGCCATTTCTTCATCGAATGTGACATTTACGCTCTCAACAACAATCTTAGACTTCTTCAAATAAACTTTGTAAGCAGCAGACGTCTGACAATATTCGATAAAAATGCCTTCATCAGCCTTCGGACTGAACTTGTTCAAGTTCTCCTTGTTATTAATCACAAAACACCTGCATCCAAAAATATGAAAATGTTTAATGCTAGGTATTCAATTATTAATCAAAGCATATATCTCCCCCTTTTTTAGCAATTTGAAAGTCTTCAACTTGTCCATTTCTTCATACAAGTTCTCCTTATTCCCATATAACCTTCAAACCTTCTGATTGCTTGCCTGAATCTGATTCTGTCCTTGATAGCATCAATAACATTCTCAGTAAAGATCCTCTCCAATCTTGGCATATGATCATTCTCGCCTAATCTCTGCTTTTCACTCTCTTCATACTTGGCTTGTAGCTTTTTAACAACATCTTCTAAAGTACCATCAGAGTACTTTGGAATTTCAACAACTTTCATGAATCTTTTCTCCTTTTTATCAACATTCTCATACACAACTCCAAGTTTTGGCTCTCTTAGAACTGTGAAGAGTGGAGTATCTTCAAGCAGAGGATGTGTCATGTCAGGCTTAAGCAAATTGATTCTCTTCTGGTTTGTCTCTATGCCCAACTGGAAATCATAGATATATGTTGAGTAGATGTGCCTTTTGATAAATCTCTTAATAGTATCTAAAGAAAATACTATCTCAGGGTGCCTGATGGTTCTGTCTCTGAAATCATGGTACATGAATTCAATATCTCTGAAATTTATATTGGCAAAATCAACTTCATTGAAAGTATACATCTCCAAATTCTTTCTCTGAACAATAAACTCAGGATACCGAATTCTCTTATATTGTTTCATAGTCACCCTGGTAACTTCCAGAATTTCAGACTTGCTTCTAACATCCTTGCATGTTCTCTCCATAATCCGAAGCATTCTGATACTCTGGAGACTTATCTTGAATCCCCACAAGTTAAGCTTGATCGATCTGTCTAATGTAACTCACAAAGATCTTGACTCCCTCTTCAAGATATGGAACACGTAAAGCTCGTCTGATTCTTTTTATCTCAGCTTTTGTTGGACGAAACTTATCATAGCCAGTGAAAGGAGTAGAACCCACCACTGGAGTATCTGAAGGACCTGTTTCAGTTTATGGAAACTCTAGCACTAGCGGTGGTTCTTTGACAAACTCTGTTTGATGTTTAGGACTTCCAGGATTTTTCTGGTATGGTAACTCTTCTTCAGTATGGACATCAGAATGAAGATTAATAGTTGCATCAGCATTCAGATTGACATTTTGATCAACATCATCAGGTTGAAGAACATTGGTATCAGAAAATTCAAACTCGCTAAAAGATGGAATAGTTGGAACAACACTTGGTTCAGGCAGTTGAACATGAACAAGACTTAGATGTAGTTCCTCAGGAGTGCTCTGAGAAAGCATTGCATTCAAAACTTCTGTGTCTCTGTCCTCAAACAAGTCATCCAAAACACTTGCCTCATGAGCTGGTATCCCCTCCACTCTCTTTACAATCTCAGTAACTTCTACAACTTCATCATCAGATGGAATTTCAACAAAATCACTTTTCTGCCCTTCTTCCTTGATCTTCCAATACATCTCATACTTTGCAACTACTTCAGCAAAAGTATCATCTTCAAGAGCTATCACATCAGGATTTGGCAAACCTGTTATCTCCAAAATTTCTTGCCTTGTTGCAATCTTAGGTTTTTCAACCCTTGATTCAACACTTTCTCTAGCATACAACACCAACTTCAACTGATCATTTTGCTCAGTACCTTGATCAGCTCCTCTTTCCACACCTTAAACATTTTCAGCTCTTTCTTCCACTAATACTGTTTCACCAGAACCTCCAGCAACTATCTGTTTCTCTCTTATCTCCCCCTCATGATCATTATCTGGATCATGATCATGCTCTTTAGTAGAAACAACTAGCTGGGCTTTGCAAGATTTTTGAACTACCTGTTTAAGATCAGATAGAGCAAACAAAATGTCAGATTTAAAAGAATTAAACTCAGTGACACTGACCAAATCTGCTGGTTGCATAGATTGTGATGGTTGACTTTGATGGTGGGATTGCAGAAGGGTTAGAAGATCTGCATTTTGCTGAGTATCCGGAGCTTGCGATAGAAGTTTTGCAAACAGGAAAGACTTAAGCTCATCGATGGATAAGTCAGCAGGTTGAGTGTATGGAGTTTGTTGTCTTTGTTGGGTAGGCTCAGGTTGAGATACTGGGTCTTTCCCTTTCAATAAACGTTTTACAGCTCCTATCTCTTCCTCTACCTTCTCAAAAATATGGGATTCATCACCCTTTAAGGCGCCGTCGAATAATTCCTTTGATACGAAGTCTGGGTTAGTAACTCCGGTGTCACTTAGATTAACCGTTTGCATGTCAGCTGTAGAAACAACTGCATGGCCTGTTTTCATCGTTGGCAAAGACGTGTCGATGACAGGACTTCCATCTGATCCTCGTAGTCCGGATTGCGGATCTATTACAGATGTTCCGATCGGGTCACTTAGACAACCGATGGTAGATGTAGCAAATAGTGTCCTAGGAATAATAATCGGTAAACGATATGGCACTAGACTCAATTGTGCAGATAATAAAGACGAGAAATGGGTTGCGGTTCTCTTATTTCAATACCTTGATCCTCCGATTGAGAACCTGGTAGATTATGTGCAAAATCCCTATGAGAAGTTGAAACTAAAGCCTGTTGAGAGGCAATAGAGTGGTTGGCTTCGGTGTGCAATTGCATAAGTGGGCTACTTATGTCTTCACTTGCACGCAACACTTACGGCGAAGTAGTTGATGTGATTGCCCTTTTGTATATGTAAGTTTGGGTAATCACACGCTCACCATGTTCTTTTCTATCAGTCTCACTCATTCTCTCCAAGTTTTCAACTAATTCTCCCTCGTTCCTCCTTATTTCTCCTACAACTAATAACAACATCAGCATGAGTCTGATCATCCACTTCCATGGCTTTAGTACCATAGAATGGTGAAAACAAATCAGTTTGAGTATCAGCTTGATCAACACAATGAACATCAGTAGCTTGTTCATCAGATGGAACATTCACATATACTTTAGAATGAACTTGAACATCATTATCATTATCATCATAATCATCATCTGATCCACCATTATCAACTGTCTCAGTATCTGTTTCCTCATCATCTTTGGAACTAGTAGCAGAAGGTACTGCACTTGTCTCACTACCACTGCCTGCCTATTCTTGTACATGATCCAGTTGATTATTAGAGCCATGACCTTCATCAGCAAGAGGTGTCACTGAATGTGGGTTAACAACCCGTGACCCTGAAGCCTCAAGTATTGGTCTCCAACCCACTCCAGAGCCCCTCTCGGTGTTTTTTCTCTTCTCTCCCTGTTTCTGTACCCCCGTGGTATTAAAAACCCTCACCGACTCCGCTCTCCTAGGGAATGAACCTTGGGTAGGGATAACCGGTTCTGGTTATCCCGTAGACTCTCTATAATCTACTAGAATATCACACTCTGGATCTGCATAGTCTAGTAAGGTCTCAGGCACAGGCATGATGTATGAAAACTCCCTCTTTTTTTTCATCAAGCTCTCTTTGGTATATGTGGATTACTCCTCAGCGTACTTCTGACAATAAGAGCCATAAACCTCTGATATGGTACATAGTTTGGTGCCTTTGAAGTCTTCTTTGAAACCACTTTTTCATACAGCTCAGTCCAGAAGATCTATGCATAGTCTATGTGCAGGTCATGAACAATAGAGTAGAATAACTTCAGGATGTGAATAATGGCATTATCTGTTCCATATATCTTTGATGTAAGACATCTGTTGATCACTGAGAATAGGGTATAATAGAATGGCTGCATATTATTCTTCTTGAAGTGACTAACTTGAGTCATCTGGCCCAGATACCCTATATCTCTAATGCCCTTGAAAACATCAGCATTTGATGGTAGTTCATCATATGAAGTTCTTCCCTCTCTTGTTGTTTCAGAAGGAAGGCTCAAGATGAATCTTAATCTTTCTTGGGTCAGAACAGATGTAAAATGATCTATCTCCAACTTGAATACAGGTATTCTCTCTCCTTGCTCCTTCACATGAGTAAACCTGATAGTCTTCCAGGCTTGTTGCATATACAATTCTGGAACTACTACAACTTCTGTTAAAGCATTCCCCAAGGGATGGTTCCTCAGACTATCCAGTACCAGGGGTTCAATTCGGATATTGAATTGGAGATGATGGTTGTTGGGGTTTCATCTCAGTTAGTGATATGAGAAATAGATCTGGATTTGCATCATGTGGAACTTGAAAATCAGATCTAGATGATGGCATTGGGCATTGCTCTGAAGCCTCATGTGGTGAATGTTCACCTGTCTGAACATGCTGGTCTACAGATTGTTCTGCCATTGGTACCTGAAAGAATGAACAATAATGGACAGGGTCCAATTGGGTTAGTGAAAAAAATTGAATTTTGACACTTGAAAACCACTTTTTGAAAAAGATAAGTGTAGAATTCGCATGACAGGAATCTGCGAATTCTGCACTTAGGAATTGAAAACCATCAAGAATAGGTAAACAAAATTCGTATGACACACTTATAAGAATTCCTTACTTGGAGTTTAACAATGAAAACTCCAAGAATTCGTATGAATGAGATACGAATTAAACACTTCAAAATTTTGACTCTTAGTACAAGAATTCGTATGGAAGTCTCAACCAAGAATTCACATAACTTTGAAATTCTTGAAGATTTCTAAGTGTTACCATGAACTTCAAGAACAGTATGAATATATTCAAACCTTCAACCAAACCCAGATTATGAAATCTTTAATTTAAATTTTAACCCTGAATTTTGACTTTATTATGATCGATTAGTGATTAAGAATCCTTTTTATCGAATAAAACTGAGATTAATCAACTAATAGACACTTATTCTTGATTTTTCACGAAGAACACCAAGAACATGCGATGAGTTAGATTCAAAAATTTAAACCTAGAATCATCGATTTAGGTCAAAATTTATGATTGATATGGTTCGATTTCATCATGAAAACATCCTTTTAGTTTAAGTTAACATTTAGAAATTAATCAAGGTCAAGAATCTTTCAAAGAAATTCAAGTTCTACGAGTTCTTTGGAAGATGAACAGTCCATCAAATTCAGTCGTAAACCTAATCCAGATGGGGTACCCTGCAACGAAATCAAGCAATACAAACTAGATAAACAACAAAAATATAACCAAAAAAACAAAATTTACACCTTTGAATCAAAGAAATCGAGAAGACAAGACGATGAATCAAGAAATCACAGGTTAGGGTTTATGACACTGTGCTCTGAAAGGAACTCATACGCCGAAGATTTTGAAAAAGTGAGGGTTTCGCATAGACAACTTCTATTTATACCCAAGAGTGGATATGACACTTGGCACGATTTAATTGGACCTCTCACTTTTCGTAGATGACTCATGTACGAATTGTCTTGAAAAAAAATAAGACAATGTGTGTGAGAATTCGTATGAAGCAAGTATGCGAATTATGTGTGAAGGATGAGAATTCGTATGACAATATTATTCGAATTATTCACTTCTCGCATGAAAGCTTATGTGAAATGCTAGAATTCGTATGAGACATACATGCAAATTTCCATGAATTCGTGTAACACACACATGCAAATTCTGAGGATTTCGCATGCTAGTGTTATGCAAATTCTGGACTTAGCAACTTTTCCATCTTTTGAAAAACATTCTAAACTTGGAAATTTGCTAATTTTGGAAACTTTTTCAAAACTTGTCAAAAATAGAAACTTTCCATAAATGAAAATTTTCCAAAAATGACATTTTACACTTATTTTAAGTTTCAAAAAACTTTTTACATACACTTCGCACTTACAACCCTTTTTCATATTTGAATTTTGAGCTCCCCCTTGAGTTGATGTCTTTTTCTTCTGATTCTTGAAAAAGTTTTGTTCTTTCTTGATGTATCTTGCTGTATTTTCTTTGCAAGCTCCCCCTTGACATTTTCTGGATCTTTCTTCACTGTATGGATATGCTCCCCCTTCATATCTGCATACAGGTAAAATGATATAACAATTAATTTTTTTTAAACATTCTCCCCCTTTATAATTTATAACAATTAAGCTTTTCTCAACTTCAATTCGCACAATTGATATTTAATCAATTAAAACTCACTGTAATTATATAACATTCCAGGTCTTGCCAGAATCTTTGACATTGAAGTCCGAGTCCTAGACTGTTGTGTCTAGAAGTCATAATCTTGAACATTGAAGATTGGGTCCTAAACTGTGGTGTTTAGAAGCCATAATTCTTCTCAATCTTTCGTGAGATCGGGTTCCTGCATCACAGGTTGAATATGTTTTGGTACCTAGATGAGTTTGGGTCCACTTTGGTTAGTATGTCAAAACTTCTTCGAGCGGTTTCCACCTCTGTGATAAGCAGTATCAGTAAACTTCTTATGAGAAAAATACCTTTTGTGAATTTGTGCTTTGTGTACAAAATCATCATTGCAACAATAAGAACAACAAAATTTTCTTTTTGCTAACCTGATAAGATATTTGGTAGAATTGACAACATCAGGTGCAAAAGATTTACCTTTTTGATCTTTGTTATTCTTTTTCAGTTCAGCTTCTGCAGATGATTTCTGGTATTTTACTGACTCTAGAGAACCTTTGACAACCCAGATCATGTTCTCTTTCTTGGAAGCTTTGAATCCAGAATAAGTAGCATATCTCTCCGCAAATTTAACATAGAATGGACTAGAAGGTTTAATTTGATTTGGTTTCAAGATTTCATATTTAACAGTTTGTTTCTTGAAAACCATCTTTTGAAATAAGCTATTTACTGACTGAAATGAGCAAACTGATTCACTTGCATCATTATCATAGGAAGATAATACAGGTGTTTCAGATGCTAACTTGTCAAATAAATCAGCATTAGCTTTCTCAAGTTGACTGATCTTGTCATTCAACTTGGCTTTTTCATTGTACAATTTATCAAACTTGCTTTGCAAATCAGATTTATTCTTCTGTCCCTTTTGAATATATGTAGATAAGACAACTAGTTCATCAGTGAGTTTAGAAATCTCAGATGCAAAAAATTTTCTTTGAGTTTCAAACTCCTTTTCTAGGTTTTGATTTTTCTCATAAATCTCTTTGAATAGTAAAGTATTTTTCTTTTCAGAACTTTTCCTTTCTCAATCAAAGACATCTCTTTCAATAATGACACTTTTTTCAAAATCAGAAACTTGTTTAGAAAGTTTTGCACATCTGAGTTTAACTCTTTCTTCTCTGACTCAACTTTCCTTGAAAGTTTAGATAACTTCAGGTTGAAAGTTTTCTCAAGTTCAACTTTCTCATTCTTTAGTCTCTCTTCAACTTTCTTCAACCACTCTTTTCCTTTAGCTTCATATGTTAATACTTGTGTCTCAGCTTTAGTGAGTTTGACATTCAATGTATCAATCTGTGCTTTCAACTTTGAGTTTTGACTTATAAGCTTCTCATTATGAGCCTCTATCTTTGGAATTTCGGGCATATATGATAATTCAGAATCCCTGTTGGTGAGAAATAGGTTTCCCTTCTCATCTGTGTAAGGCATGATTAGTTGTGTGTCCCAATATGCAATCATTCAATCAAGTAAATCAATAATTAACACAATAATGCAAACCTGATATTGATTAAGCAATAGATTCAACAGGTTACAGGATTGAAATCAATCTATCTCTCTGTCTGTTTCTCTGTTCACGGCGCACCACCACCAACACTAACTTCTCTCAATAATGATATTCTCTAATTAATTCCTCTCTCACTCTAACCCTAATTACAACTAAATTAACTTAATTTATACTTAGGCTTGATTAGCCTAATGGGCTTTGAAGGCTTGGTAATGAGCTTTACAATGCTTGGCCCAAAAACAAACTAAGTTAACTAAAATTAAAACTAACTAATAAATAAATAAAATATGTAAACAGACTTTGACTATTTATTACAAAAGGACCCTAGACTATTTGTTGAGACGACTTTATCAGCTTTGACTTCAGATTTTCATCTTCAGATAATTATGATCTTGAATCCAATAAATATGTGTTTTAACAATCTCCCCCTTTGGATCAAGATCATTCTTTAAGCTCAGAAAATTTAATCTTCCTCTTTGTTTTCAGAATGTAGCAATCTCCCCAATTGATGAGAATATCTTTTGGAAAGAAATTATATCCAGTTTCAGCTCGGAATGCTTCAGCAAATCATCTTCAAAGAAAATTTCTTCATTTCGGCATATCTTCAGAATATCTTCCATTTCTTGATTAACGCTTCTCCCCCTTTTTGATGAAAAGAGCAAAGAGTTCATCAAAACATGTCTTCAAGAAATTTCTTCCACCATTGAGCTTGCAAACAGAACCACTGATTATCCGTCAATTCATTAAGATGTTCATCCAGATCTTTGCAAATCTAGACAATTTAGAAAATGAAGTGTAACACCTGAATCAACAAATGAATTAGTTAAAATTGTCTGTCAGTAACACATAGTCACTGTGTGTAACGAATACACAATATAAAGGACCTTTTATGATGTTCACTCCCCTAGGGCTTCCATTCAATCATCGAAAAACCACAAAGGTAATTTCTATGAACGTTATGACAAAGAAACAAATTCTTTGTGTGTTCGTGCAAGTGATAGAATAAATTAAGCATATGATGTTTGCTTATAAGGCTCAAAATGTGTAAACCACTGAGACAACAGGTAGTTAAACACAGACTCAATGTGCATTAGTGAAGTGTGAAGGTGGGGCAAACTTCCTTCTTTTCAATATCCAGATTTTCCAAATGAAAATCAGATAGCATATGTACTGCGTCCCCTTTGAAAATGAAACATTTTCTTGTTGAGAAGAAAATGAGTAGCTGGTGGGGTAATGTCAAGAATTGGCATGGGCTAGTTGCCTCTTTCAATAATGTTCACCAAGAATTGTGAAGCATTAGAAATGTGGTTGCCCGGCTCAGAAAGTAGTTGGTGCAGAGTTTGATATTCTTTTACTCTGATCTCTCACCCTCTTTCTTTTAATCTTTAAGCTCACAGCTAACCGAATCTCTTTTGACATATTCTCTCATCACACATCCCACACTCATTTCTTTTGACTCCTCACATTCAATCACTAAAGGATGAACTTCTTGGGTAGGAAACACTGGTTAACGTGAATCCATAGAAGTTTCTTTGAAGTCCTAGTACACTGATCCCATGTTTTCCTATAAAGCATATCATGCTCAGATGGTTTAACTTTATCAGTTAAAACTCAATGAAGAATCAGAAAACATTTAAAATCACACTGCCAATTCAAGAAATCTGTTTGAGAATCGTGAAGTGGTTTGAACATTTAGGAACATGTTTTCTTATGATTGAAAGTTGTCCTTCTTTCAACCATGAGTGAGATGAAGAAAAGAAATTATACCTTTCGAGTACAGTCTTACATCTCGCGAAGTCAAGCTTAAAGTCATAAAGATATGATCTTTGAAGCATCTCTCAACCTACAAAAGTCTAAAAGTCTAGTCAAAGTAACTTTATTCACAAAAATTGAAATGACATAAAGCAGTAAAACACTTAGTGTACGAGTTCTGATCAGAAATAACCAGAAGTCATCACCTTTACTCCCCCTGAAATTATGCATCAGAAAAATTATAAGTGAAAAATATAATAATTGACTCCCCCTCAATATCATATCTGACAGATGCATAAAATTTCAGAAAAGTATGCACTCCCCCTTGATGGTTGATTTCCTCATTGGAGTATTGGAGTACAATCTCTTATCAGCTCAGGAGTAAGGTCTTTTGATCACTGAAGTACGAGTCCCAAACTGTTGTGTTTAGAAGTCAAACTTCGTTGAAGGACGCATTCTAAGTTGATATACTTAGAAGCCTTAGTTCTTCTACTCCCCCTTGACAGTAGGTGCATACAACATAGAATCAATTTTCGGCTTTGGTACCCACTGGTATTTGGGTCCATGAATGTTAGTTACAGTTCTTGTGTGGGTAATAGAATAAGAACCATACCAGAAATGATCACTGGTTTTGTGAATGTGATCATGTGTACGACAATAAGAACAATAGTATTTCTTACCTGATAATCTGAGTAATTGATCTCTCGAGTAGACATGATCAGGTTTACCTTTACGCACATTGTTCCTTTTGGCATTAGACGCATGTACACATGATTCTCTTTCTTTCAGCTCATCTTCAACTGGTTTCTTCTTCCAGACCAGGTCCTCTTCTTTGTGTCTCCTTCTTCTTTGATGTGTACCTGAACCATCTATATTGCAATCATAGAAAAGGTTAGTTTTACGAATCTGATCAAAAGATTTAACTGACCTTTGTGAAGAGACAGATTTCTGATTTGAACTTGATACAGTCTTTTCAAGCACTTTAATCGTCGAAGCAAAGTTGTATCTTTCTTTAACAAGCAGGTCAATCTTCTTCGTGAATTCAGACTTCGTTTTCTGTTCTTTTAATGCATTTGCAGATAGTTCAAATAGCTTCTCAGTAAGCTTTTTGATCTCAGCCTCAAATATTCTTCTTTCTTCTTCAAAGCCCTTCTCAACATTGTTTCTCTGGCCGGAAATTTCCTTGAAGAATCCCACATTCTTCTGTTCAATCTCCTTCTTCTCCTTTACAAAATTTTCTCTTTCCAAGATTATTACTTTCTCAAACTCATAAACTTTCTGAGAAAGCTTGATACACTTCAGCTCAACTGCTTTCTTTTCGTCTGCACATTTTCTCGAAAAATCTGAGAATTTCTTTACAAATGCTTTCTTTTCAATCTCAAACTCAGATCTTTCTTTGGCCATCTTTTTCTCCAGATCAGATATCTTCTTTTGAAGCTCAGCATTTGCACTCTCCAAATCAATAACTTTCTCATTGTTCTCAACAGAATCTAGTTTCTGGATTTGAGCATTCAAAGCAAAAATCTTTTCTTTTAGTTCAGAGTTCTCAAATTCCAGAAACTTTACATTTGAAGACAACTTTGGTCCTGTCTCAACCTTCTCAATATGTTCCCATAATAGCTTTCCTGTAGCATTTTTACTGTCTAATGTAAAGAAAATATCTTTTGAAATCTCTTTTGACATTCCTTTCATTAGGAAAGATCGAGCTAATCTGTCAGCTTCATGCCTTTTTCTTTGCTCGTCTGAGTACATATCAAGAGGTAATTTATACTCTCTTTGTTCATCTTGACCATTTTGTCCAGCTACGGTGAGAAGTTTAGTTGGAGGTGTCATGATTCCTTCTTTCAGAGATTTTATGATATAATCTCCCAAATCATTTCGATCGATGAAGTCTATGAACTGATTTTTCCATGCATCATACTCTCCTTTGAAGAGTACTGGTGGCTTCTCATCCGTACTGATTGAAGGAGCTTAGCTGGAAGTCATACTGATATGATATAAGATAAGAACTTGAAAAATGACCATTAGTCAAGATAAAATCACACAATACTGACAATCTTAGAATGAAATTCAGAAAAATCTGATCACGAACAGAACTTTGTCCCCCTATTACAGTTTGCAAAAATCGACCGGGGATGAGCTTCGACCGGTATTGAGTCGACCGGAGAATTGTAAAGACCGGTAGAGAGTTCGACCGGGAACTTGTTCGACCGTGGAAGTGCAAAGACCGGTAGAAAGCTAAGACCGGAACTTGTTCGACCGGTAAAATTGATTCGACCGGTAACTTGTTAAGTCCGGTCGAGTGATTTGACCGATATAGATGCTTTGACCGATATGACTCGACCGATATACTCTTAGACCGGTGTTACTCGACCGATATGTTCGACCGATAAAAGCTTAGACCGGGTGAACTGTGAGTGTATCGGTCGAATGCAATAGACCGATAGAATGCAAGACCGGATGGATGTTCGACCGACACTAAACAAGACCGATATGTTCGACCGATAAAAGCTTAGACCGGGTGAACTGTGAGTGTATCGGTCAAATGCAATAGACCGATAGAATGCAAGACCGGATGGATGTTCGACCGACACTAAACAAGACCGATATGTTCGACCGATAGAATGCAAAAGCTTCGACCGGTATTGTGTTTGACCGGAGTGAACTGTGAGTGTACCGGTCGAATGCAATAGACCGATAAAAAATATTCGACCGGAAGTGCAAAGACCGATATGTTCTTGATATTCTTCGACCGAGAAACCAGAAATCAACCCAGAAAACACTCAAAACCTCGAATTAAACAACCAAACTTTGCTAAAACGATCAATTTACCAACTAGAACAGATTACAATCAATTAATTTCAATAAAAACCACTTTAAGAACAAATTGATTGATGACATAGTGTCGACTTCGTGAACGAACCCAGAACAACAAATTGATAACCAAAATCGATGCAATAATCAAATCAAACAATACCCAATCATTATAATAGGTAAAACAAACACAATCCAACCAATAATACCTTGAAAGAACAATCACACACTAAAAATTATGAATCTTTTGACAGAAAAAAACAAAACCGAAAACAAAAAATTTCAATTCAATCTGTCCAGCTCTGATACCAATTGTGTGTCCCAATATGCAATCATTCAATCAAGTAAATCAATAATTAACACAATAACGCAAACATGATATTGATTAAGCAATAGATTCAACAGGTTACAGGATTGAAATCAATCTATCTCTCTGTCTGTTTCTCTGTTCACGGCGCACCACCACCAACACTAACTTCTCTCAATAATGATATTCTCTAATTAATTCCTCTCTCACTCTAACCCTAATTACAACTAAATTAACTTAATTTATACTTAGGCTTGATTAGCCTAATGGGCTTTGAAGGCTTGGTAATGGGCTTTACAATGCTTGGCCCAAAAACAAACTAAGTTAACTAAAATTAAAACTAACTAATAAATAAATAAAATACGTAAACAGACTTTGACTATTTATTACAAAAGGACCCTAGACTATTTGTTGAGACGACTTTATCAGCTTTGACTTCAGATTTCCATCTTCAGATAATTATGATCTTGAATCCAATAAATATGTGCTTTAACATTAGTATCTCTGAAAAATATAGCTTGAAATGATCTTTAGTCAAAAAAACAAAAAAATTTGAAGTAAAAATACAAAAATCACTTAAAATGAATTACAAGTCAAAAATTCGTATGCTACTCACAACATAAAATTCTCATGCCACAATTCGTATATCACAATTCGCATAGCACACACAATCAAGAATTCGTATGAAGCAATTCGCATAAAAGGATATGATAAACGATACAAAATATGAGCTTTTCGCATAACAGAGTGTGCGAATTCTTCAAAATTCGTATAAGACTTAGATGCGTATTGCTTGAAATTCGTATGTCTCTCAAATACGAATTCTTCTCAATTCGTACATGTGTCTTGTGCGAGTTATATACTTCTCGTAAAAGTCCATGTGCGGATCCTTAGCTTTTCATACATATACTTGTGCGAATTCTTCCCTTAACAACTTTTCTTCTCTATGGTGTGCAAATTCTTCCCTTAAGAACACTAGAAACAACTAATCTGAGAATTCCATGGCTCTGCGAGTTCTTCGTGCGAGTTCTTCATCAAATCTGCGAATTCTTTGGATCTTGAAAATATTTTCCAACTTTTCACATGAAATCCACTCAAAACTTGATGTTTGTCTCTGAAACTTTGTAGAAATGATCTTTATATAATCGACAACAACCCTACGAAGTGAATTTCACCAAGATCAAACACTGTAGTGGGAATTAATTATGAACAGTCCGCAATCAGAAACTTTTTAAAAATGCAAAGATTGATCAAATTCTTCTAATCTATTGATCAATTGATTAATCAACCAACAAAAGAATTATTCCCCTACTATAAACGAACACTGTGATACAAAATTTACATAAAAAACACCATGAAATCAAAATCTTGATTTCAATGCAACAGTGACTTTCCAAAAAGAGAAATTCGAATCTTTCTGTCTTCAAATCATGATTACAAATCTTTCTGAATTTTCTGATCTAGCTCTGATAGCAATTGTGATCCAAGGTTTCAAGCAATCATATCAATCACAATAACAATCAACAATCAAAGATCTAAGATGAGAGAGAATTTGAGTCACAAGTATATCGTATTCATGTGTCTAACATGAAAAGGTTACAATGAATCTATGAATGAATGCGTACAAAAACAAGACAAAAGAAGGCTTTATATAGGGTCAAACATAGACTTGACCTCTACACAAGCATACATGAAAAGTAAACATTACAAAGGTAAATGTTAAAGCACATAATTATTAGATTCAAGATCATAATTATCTGAAGATGGAAATCTGAAGTTAAAGCTGATAAAGTCGTCTCAACAAATAGTCTAGGGTCCTTTTGTAATAAATAGTCAAAGTTTGTTTATGTGTTTTATTTATTAGTTAGTTTTAATTTTAGTTAAATTAGTTTGTTTTAGGTTGTTGGGCCAAGCATTGCAAACCCCATTACAAAGCCTTGCAAAGCCCATTAGGCTTAGTTAGCCTAAGTATAAATTAGCTTTGTTTATGCTAATTAGGTTAGAGAGGTTATTAGGGATCTTAATTGCAAAATTAATTATAGGGAGGTGAGTGTGGTGGTGTTGTGCGCCATGAACAAGAAGCAGAGAGAAAGAGATCTATTTTATCAAGAACAATTGTAATCTTTTGATTAATCAATATCAGGTTTGCATTATTTGTGTTGATTATATGTTTGCTTGATTGAATGATTGCTTAATGGGACACACAATTGGTATCAGAGCACGTTACAGATTGAATTGAATGAGTTTTGTTCGGTTATGTTTTCTGTCAAAGATTCATAATTTTTATTGTGTGATTGTTCATTCAAGTTATTATTGATTGGATTGTGTTTGTTTTATCTATTATAGTGATTGGGTATTGTTTGATTTGATTATTTCATCGATTTTGGTTATCAATTTGTTGAATTTGTTGTTCTGGGTTCGTTCACGAAGTCAACACTGTGTCTTCAATCGATTTATTCTTAAAGTGGTTTTTATTGAAATTAATTGATTGGAATCTGTTCTAGTTGGTAATTTGATCATAGTGGTAAAGTTTGGTACTTTAATTCGTGATATTGTGTGTTTTCTGGGCTGAATTTTGGTTTCTGGGTCGAAGGACTTAAAGAACATATCGGTCTTTTCTCTTCCGGTCGAATACCTATTTATCGGTCTATTGCATTTGACCGATACACTCACAGTTCACCCCGGTCTAAGACTATATCGGTCGAACATATCGATCTTTAATTAGTGTCGGTCGAACAACCATCCGGTCTTGCACACTATCGGTCTTTTCTCTACCGGTCGAATAATTTCTATCGGTCTAAGCACTATCGGTCTAAGCACTATCGGTCTAAGCATTCTACCGGTCTTTGCACTTCCCCGGTCGAACAAGTTCCCAGTCGAACTCTCTACCGGTCTTTACAAGTTCCCGGTCGAACTCTCTACCGGTCTTTACAAGTCTCCGGTCGACTCAATACCGGTTGAAGCACATCCCCGGTCGATTTTTGCAAACTGTAATAGCGCTTCTAAATGTCAAAAAAAATTCTCTAGGGGCGCTGCCCCCATACCCCCGCAAGGGCGTTGCCCCTTGACCCCACCCGCTAACCGGGTAGCGGGACGCCCGTGCTAAGTCTGCGAAGGGGGACAAAGTTCTGTTCGTGATCAGATTTTTCTGAATTTCATTCTACTATTTTCAGTATTGTGTGATTTTATCTTGATTTCTAATGATCTCATCCAGTTGATTGTCTCAATATCAGATAAGTTTGATACTAATCGTATAAGTAAAGATGTCTCGGGAAGCTCTTGCTATTAGAACAGATGTGAAACCACCAGTACTCTTAAAGGGGGAGTACGAGCAATGGAAGGATAGATTTTTGGACTTCATTGATTCGAAATTATTTGGGAGATTATATCAGAAAATCTCTGAAAGAAGGAATCATGACACCTCCAACGAAGGTTCTCACTGTAGCCGGAGAAAATGGTGAAGAAGAAGAGACTGAGTATAAGTTATCGATTGGTGAATATACGGAAGATCAGTTGAAGAGACACAAGGGTGACAAGCTGGCAAGATCATTTATTCTTCAAGGCATACCGAACGAAATATATGTCAAAATTAATAGCTACAATGCTACCGGCAAGCAAATGTGGGATCAATTGGAGAAGATGATGATTGGATCAAAAGTCGGCAATCAGCTTAAAGTTTCCAACTGCTTGAATAACTATGAAGAATTCAAAGCCAAAGCTGGAGAATCACTCGAAGCCACTTATGACAGATTTGTCACATTACTGAACGAGCTCAGCAAGAACAAGATTAACAAATCTCAAGTTGAGATGAATGTGAAATTTCTCAGCAACCTTCAGCCAGAGTGGAAGAGATTCGCTAGACAGATGAGGCAGTTGAAAGATCTGAACGACATTCCACTTCATGAAGTTTATGAAATCCTCAAACAGAATGAGGAAGAGGTGGATGAAATCAAGGCTGAAATGAAGAAGGCTGATAAAGCAGTAGTTGATCCAGTTGCTCTTGTGGTCAAGAAGTCGAAGAAGAAGAAAGTTATAGGATCTGAATCAGAAGAGGCTGATAGCGAGGCAAAGTCTGACTTTGACGATTGTGAACAACGGATGGAAACCATGCTAATGTTAACCAAGGCACTCCAAAAGAAGTTCTATAAAAAGCCAAACTCCAATAGTCAGAGATACTCGTCTGGTCCTAATAACTACAAGCATAAGGAGAAAGTTGAAGACAAGAGACCAGAAGAAAAGAAGAAGACTGGAGTCGAAGAGCCCAAGAAGGAAGAACCAATGAAGTGATACAACTGTGGCAGATTCAGTCATTTTGCCAAGGACTGCCGCAAATCAAAAGTCCGAAACTCCGAATATTACAAGAACAAGATGCTTCTAGCCAAGCAACAAGAGGCTGGAAAAGCATTAATGGCGGAGGATGAATACTGGCTCGACCATTCAGATCAAGAGTCTGAAGAAGGAGAGAAGGATGAGACAGCACATCTATGCTTGATGGGGAAAAACCAGTCAGAAGCTGAAGCTGATTCTGATGATAGAGACAATGATGAGGTATGTAACTTAACTGAATATGATTTTCTGAACCAAATGCATGCCATGATGTCTAAACTCCAAGAATTAGAGTCTAAACTGAAGCGTGAGAAAGGTGTCATTAATGAGAAAAATCAATATATACATAAACTTAGTAATGATATTGCTGAGAAAAATGTATTAATTGAAACTTTGCATAAAAATATAGACACATGCGCTAAAGAAAAGACTATAATTCATAAAGAGTTGTCTGAAACTGTTTCTAAGTATAAAGAATGTGAGTTTAAGTCTATAGAGATTTCTAAAAGGTATTTTTCTACTTCAAAAGAAAAGAATTCTTTAATAGACAAGGTAAATGCTTTGGAAGAGAAATTACATTCTTTAGGTCAAACTGAACACACTATTCATTTGAACAAACCTAAAGAGAAACCTGATACTTGGGGACTTGGTTACAAGAACCCACATCATCTCAAAAAGGGTATATCTGAAGTGCCTGCACTTTATGACTTTGGGTTTATGTTGTTGGCTCCTCAACATCAGGAACTCAAACCCTTTTGGACTAGTCTGTCTGAAAAAGATAAAGCCAAGGAATATGATAAAAGAAAGAACACAACTAAAGTTCAACTTCCATTTCGCTATGAGAAGTTGAATAACAGTTATAGTTCTAATAAATCAAAATTTCTTTGAAATGATTATTTTGAGAGTTATTCTGTAAAAGAGTTGGAGGCTAAACCCATCGAAGGTAAGCTTTACGTACCTCCTCTAGTTTTGGAAAGTAAAATTTCTGAACTCGAGAATACTCTTACAGAAGAAAGACTTTTGATGGACTTAGAACAAACTGTATTTTCAACAGTGTTCAAAGATACTGATTTTTCTAAATTCTCTAAGGCTTTAAATTCTGATGACAAATCTGGTTCACTTGAGAATGATCTTAATTTCTTAAACTCTGATGGTATTTTGAATGATTGTGTTGCTCAATTTGATTTTACCTCTAAACTTCCTGATCATTCATCTTGTGTTGTTAATTCTTTTGGATTATCCAGTGTGTTTGAAAAAGGTGAAACATCAACGAAAGTTGATAAATCAGTTTCTGTGAAATCAAAGAAAGCAAAAGGTAAGAAACAAAAATCTCAGCTTTCACAGAAACCGATCCCCACTGGTAAGCCAAAGAAGAAGCATTCTCTTAATTCTCATCATTCTAACTCTAAAGTTTCACATGTTTCAAATTTGAGAAAGCAAAGGGTTGGAGTTAAGACTGCATGGATACCGAAACAGAAGATTGACGAGAAAGCTAAATCTAGTTCTAGTTTTATTTTGAATAAAAAGACTTCTAGTAAAGATGATGTGATTGTGAATGTTGCTACTTTTAAATCTAATCTTGTTGATTCTCGCAAGAAGTACTCTATAAAGCAATTATTCCAGTTAGCACCATCAAATAAAAAGTTTTTAAATTATGGTGAATGTGATTATGCTTCTCGTAAATATTCTGATGTTGGGTATGGTTCATATAATGTTTCATCTTATCATTATCATTCGTCTTATCATGCTTCTAGTTTTCAAAGAAAAAGCGGACCCGAATTTAAATGGGTGCCAAAATCAAGTACTAATAGTGGAGGTACCATTTTTAAATGGGTTCCTAAATCTCTTTTTTCTTGATTTGTGTTGTGCAGACCCGTCATATGTGGTGCTTGGATAGCGGGTGTTCTAAGCATATGACTGGGCAGAAGAGTATGTTGTCTAATTTTACAGACAAATATTGCGGCACAGTTCATTTTGGGAATGATCAGTTTTCACCTATTATGGGATATGGTGATGTTGTACATGAAAATCTTACGATCAAGAAGGTGATCTACGTTGAAGGCTTAGGGCACAACCTATTCAGCATTGGCCAGTTCTGCGACAAAGACTTAGAGGTTAATTTCAAGGCCAAGACATGTTCGGTACGCACTGAAGACGGGAAAGAACTCTTGGTCGGCACTCGCAAGTCAAACCTCTACACCATCAACTTGTCAAAGGTCCAGGCTGACAATCAGGTCTGTCTACTATCAAAGGCCTCGATGCAACAAAGCTGGTTATGGCATCGACGACTTTCTCACCTCAACTTTTGGTACATCAACAAGCTGGTCAGTGGCAAGCTAGTGAAAGGACTTCCAGAGCTGAAATATGAAAGAGAACATCTATGTGAAGCGTGTGAAAAGGGAAAGATGAAGAGAGCCCCACACAAACCAAAGCCTGAACCGAGTACCAACTCTCCTTTAGAGTTGTTGCATATGGACTTGTGCGGTCCTATGCGAACGCAAAGCTTAGGAGGAAAGAAGTATGTGTTGGTTATCGTGGACGACTATACGCGATACACTTGGGTTAAGTTTCTACGGTCTAAAGATGAGACTCCCGATGTTCTCATTACGTTTCTGAAGACGTCCCAAGTCAATCTGCAAAAACAAGTAAAGATTCTCAGGACTGACAACGGCACAGAGTTCAAGAACAAGATAGTTGAAGAATATCTCGAATCGATCGGGATATCACATCAATACTCTGTTGCTCGCACGCCTCAACAGAATGAAGTCGTCGAAAGGCGAAATCGTACACTTGTTGAGGCCGCTCGAACAATGCTCAGCCAATCTGACTTACCTTTATTTTTGTGGGCTGAAGCTGTATCGACTGCGTGTCACACTCATAATCGCTCCATGATACACCGCAGATTTCAGAAGACTCCGTATGCGTTGATCAACAATCGAACAGCAACCATTAAATATTTTCATGTTTTTGGTTGTAAGTGTTTTGTTCTAAACGACAGATAGAATCTGAACAAGTTCAGTGCTAAGGCGGATGAAGGCATCTTCGTTGGTTATTCCTCGACATCTACTGCATATCGGGTTTACTTGAAGAAGTCAAAGATTGTGATCGAAAGCGTTAATGTTACATTCGATGAGGAGATGGCTTCTTAGCACGTCAGTTCAGAACCCGTAATTACCGGAGTTCTAGCTTTTGGACCAACCAGTCCAGGACCTGCACCTCAAGAGAATAAATCAGATGGCGCTTCATCGTCTACATCTAAATTATCTGATTTGGATTTATTATTTGAACTGTTTTATGATGAAGTTCTTGGATCTCGTTTGCCTAAATCTGTTGTGGTTGACAGGATGGAAGACTCGTTGACTACTCATCCAATCACTTCAGATATCTCTACTGAATCCAATTCCCCGATTCAGCAAGAAGTTCCAGTTCAAAGGCCTACTCCGACAGTTGAAGTTGTGACCAACACTGATGAGACAGAAGTAGCTGACTCTGTAGGATGTACTGTAAGGACTGATCAACAGACTGCCTAAGCTGTACCTACTGCCACTTCTGCAACGACTACTTCAACTGAAACCCCCGTTAATTCTGAACCATCTGAAGGCGATAACAGTGGATTCCTAGATGTTGACAATGATCAACATGCATCTAATCCACTCCCTCATGAACATAAGTGGACCAAAGAGCACCCGGTACATCAAATTATTGGAGATCCTTCTGCACCGGTGCAAACTAGGTCTGCCACATCAAATCTATGTATGTATGAATCCTTTCTGAGCAAGATCGAGCCTACTCACGTATCTGAGGCCCTTGCCGATTCATATTGGGTAACTGCGATGCAAGATGAGCTTAATCAGTTTGAAGCACTGAAAGTTTGGAGACTCGTACCCAAACCGCATGGTAAAACCATAATTGGTACGAAATGGGTGTTCAAAAACAAGAAAGATGAAGATGGCACCGTTATCCGAAACAAAGCACGACTTGTCGCCAAGGGATATAGGCAAGAGGAAGGGATAGACTACGATGAGACTTATGCTCCAGTGGCATGTATAGAGGCGATTCGGATGTTCTTAGCCTACGTAGCCCACAAGAACTTCACCGTCTATCAAATGGATGTGAAGACAGCTTTTCTGAATGGAGTACTCAAGGAAGAAGTCTACGTCTCACAGCCAGAAGGGTTTGTAAATCCAGATAAGCCGAACCATGTCTACATCTTGGATAACGCTCTTTATGGACTGAAACAAGCTCCTCGCGCCTGGTATGATATTCTATCTCAATTCTTGGTCAAGTCGGGTTTCACAAAAGGTACGATTGATACCACTCTTTTCATTAAAAAGGATAAAGGCGATATCATTCTTATTCAAATATATGTGGATGATATTATTTTTGGTTCTACAAATCCTAAGTACTGTAAGAACTTTGCAAACCTCATGGTGTCACGTTTTCAAATGAGCATGATGGGAGAGATGAATTTTTTTCTCGGATTGCAAGTCAAACAATTTTCAATGGGGATTTTTATCAATCAATCTAAATACATTCTGGATATTCTTCGGAAGTTCAAAATGGAAAATTGTAAACCGATTGGTACCCCAATGGCACCTGGTACTAAGATTGGCACCGATCTTTCGGGAAAGGCTGTTGATGTTAGGACTTATAGAGGGATGATAGGTTCTTTAATGTATCTTACTTCTAGTAGGCCGGATATAATGTTTTCTACATGCTTATGTGCTAGATATCAGGCCAATCCTAAAGAATCCATTTGTCTGCTGTAAAGCGGATCTTCAGGTATCTAAAGGGGACTGCAGATCTTGGTCTGTGGTATCCTAAGGATACAAGCTTTGAACTAACATCTTATTCAGACGCAGATCATGCTGGTTGCATGTTAGACAAGAAGAGCACCTCGGGTCATATCCAATTTCTAGGAGATAAACTCGTAAGTTGGGCTTCAAAGAAGCAATTATGTGTCTCCACATCAACGGCCGAAGCGGAATATGTATCTGCTTCTAGCTGCTGTTCTCAGGTCTTGTGGATGAGAACACAACTGCGAGACTATGGATTTCACTTCAATAGAATTCCGATCTACTGTGATTCGAAGAGCGCTATTGCGATTACCGCTAATCCTGTTCAGCATACTAAGACAAAACACATAGATGTCCGGTATCATTTTATAAAAGATAATGTAGAAAAGGGAACAATTGAACTTTACTTTGTAAAAACCGATTATCAGCTTGCAGATTTGTTTACCAAACCTTTAGACGAAAAGAGATTTAATTTTCTTGTCTGAAGACTTGGTTTGCTAAATCTTAAGACCTAATCGTTGGTTACCTATTAAAGTTTCTTATTGTGTCTCTATATCATATCTTTATTATTATTTCCGCATGATACCTGCTCTTTAATAGTTTTTTTTCATGATCTCAGGGGGAGTGTGAGAAGTATCTTATAGATGGTCGATGTTATTTTGAGGGGGACCAAAACTGAATGCATTGTACTTACTAATAATTTGTTAGTAATGCATGATTTTAGGGGGAGCGTTCAAGTCAAAAGAGTATGGCAATGACTTCTGATTATTTCTAATCAGAACTCGTACATTAAATGTTTTACTGCTTTATGTCATTTCAATTTCAGTGAATAAAGTTACTTTGACTAGACCTTAAGACTTTTGTAGGTTGAGAGATACTTTAAAGATCATATCTTTATGACTTTCAGCTTGACTTCGTGAGATGTAAGACTGCACTCAAAAGGTATAATTCCTTATCTTCATCTCATTTATGGTTGAAAGAAGAACAACTTTCAATCATAAGCGAACATGTAATTAAATGTTCAAACCACTTCCCGATTCTCAAACAGATTTCTTGAATTGGAAGTATGATTTTAAATGTTTTTTGATTCATCTTTGAGCTATAACTGATAAAGTTAAACTACCTGAGCATCATATGCTTCATAGGAAAACATGGGATCAGTGTGCTAGGACTTAAAACAAACTTCTATGGATTCACGTTAACCAGTGTTTCCTACCCAAGAAGTTCATCCTTTAGTGATTGCATGTGAGGAGTCAAAAGAAATGAGTGTGGGATGTGTGATGAGAGAATATGTCAAAAGAGAGTTCGGTTAGCTGTGTGTTTCAATATTAAAAGAAAGAGGGTGAGAGATCAGAGTAAAAGAATATCAAACTCTGCACCAAATACTTTCTGAGCCGGGCAGCCACATTTCTAATGCTTCACATTTCTTTGGTGAACATTATTGAAACAGGTACCTAGCCCATGCCAACTCTTGACATTACCCCACCAGCTACTCATTTTCTTCTCAACAAGAAAATGTTTAATTTTCGAAGGGGACGCAGCACATATGCTATCTGATTTTCATTTGGAAAATCTGGATATTGAAAAGAAGGAAGTTTGCCCCACCTTCATACTTCAATCATGCACATTGAGTCTATGTTTAACTACTTGTCTCAGTGGTTTACACTTTTTGAGCCTTATAAGCAATCATCATATGCTTACTTTATTCTATCACTTGCACGAACACACAAAGAATTTGTTTCTTTGTCCTAACGTTCATAGAAATTGCCTTTGTGGTGTTTCGATGATTGAATGGAAGCCCTGGGGGAGTGAACATCACAAAAGCTCCTTTATATTGTGTATTCGTTACACACGGTGACTTTGTGTTATTGACAGGCAATTTTAACTGATTCATTTGTTGATTCAGGTGTTACACTTCATTTTCTAATTTGTCTAGATTTGCAAAAATCTGGATGAACATCTTAATGAATTGACGGTGGTTCTATTTGCAAGATCAATGGTGGAAGAAATTTCTTGAAGACACGTTTTGATGAACTCTTTGCTCTTTTCATCAAAAAGGGGGAGAAGCGTCAATCAAGAAATTGAAGATATTCTGAAGATATGCTGAAATGAAGAAATTTTCTTTGAAAATGATTTGCTGAAGCATTCCGAGCTGAAACTGGAGATAATTTCTTTCCAAAAGATATTCTCATCGATTGGGGAGATTGCTACATTCTGAAGACAAAGAGGAAGATTATTTTTTTTTTCTGAGCTTAAAGAATGATCTTGATCCAAAGGGGGAGATTGTTAAAGCACATATTTATTGGATTCAAGATCATAATTATCTGAAGATGGAAATCTGAAGTTAAAGCTGATAAAGTCGTCTCAAAAAATAGTCTAAGGTCCTTTTGTAATAAATAGTCAAAGTCTGTTTACGTATTTTATTTATTAGTTAGTTTTAATTTTAGTTAAATTAGTTTGTTTTAGGTTGTTGGGCCAAGCATTGCAAAGCCCATTACAAAGCCATGCAAAGCCCATTAGGCTTAGTTAGCCTAAGTATAAATTAGCTTTGTTTATTCTAATTAGGTTAGAGAGGTTATTAGGGATCTTAATTGCAAAATTAATTATAGAGAGGTGAGTGTGGTAGTGTTGTGCACCGTGAACAAGAAGCAGAGAGAAAGAGATCTATTTCATCAAGAACAATTGTAATCTTTTGATTAATCAATATCAGGTTTGCATTATTTGTGTTGATTATATGTTTGCTTGATTGAATGATTGCTTAATGGGACACACAGTAAACACACTTTCAAATTGACTCAAAACTATGATCTAACAACATATGGTGTTTTATCAAACCGACGATGAATAATGGAACGATTCTGAGTATAACATTCAGTTGACATAACTTCAGCCCACAGAAATAGAGGTAGATCTGACTGACTCAGCATCGTGCGAGCATCCTCCACTAAGGTTCTGTTTCTTCTGTCTACAACTCCATTCTGTCCCGGTGTTCTAGCAGCATAAAATTGATGTGTTATCCCGACTGATTCGAGATAATCATCAACAATTTTGTTCTTGAATTATGTGCCATTATCAGTTCTAAGAAGCTTTACTGTCTTCTGCAAGTTCACTTGAGTGGTCTTTAAAAATGAGATGATGACATCGGGCTTCTCATCATTCGATCCTAGAAATTTGACCCAAGTGTATCTTGAATAATCGTCCACTATCACTAAAACATATTTCTTGTCGTTGATGCTTTGAGTTCGCATTGGACCACAGAGATCCATATGCAACAATTCCAGTGAAGTACTTGTACTTGGTTAAGGCTTAGGCTTATGAGAAGCTCTCTTCATCTTACCTTCTCACACGCCGCACAGAGATGTTCTTTTTCATATTTTAGCTCTTGAAGACCTTTCACCAAATTACCAGTCACCAGTTTGTTGATGTATCGAAAGTTGAGGTGAGATAGCCGTCTATGCCATAACCAACTTCGTTGCATAGATGCTTTAGTGAGTAGACACACAGCACTATCAATTTTGACTTTTGACAAATTGATCGTGTAGATGTTTGACTTTCTCGTCCCGACCAAGAGTTCTTTTCCGTCTTCAGTTCTAACACAACACCTCTTGTCCTTGAAATTCAGCTTTAGGTCCTTGTCGCAAAACTGACCAATGCTAAACAGAGTGTGTACTAGGCCTTCAACATAGCTCACCTTCTTGATTGTGACATTTTCGTGCACAACATCTCCATAGCCGAGTATTGGTGAAAACTGGTCATTCCCAAATCGAACGTTCCTGCAAAATTTCTCTGTATAATTAGTCAAAATATCTTTCTTCCCGGTCATATGCTTGGAGCAACCAGAATCCAAGTACAACATATGACGGGTCTGCACAAGAGAAATCAGGAAACAATAGGTTTAGGTACCCATTTATAGATGGGTCCTACAGTGTTAGCACAGGATTTTGGCATCCATGTGAATTTGGACCCTTTGATCTTTTGAAAAACTTTTGTGACATATGAATTATATACATGATATGTACCAAACCAATCATCAAAATATTGTCGAGTCACAAAATCATTTCGACCATGTGTAGACAACTGAGTAGTAAACGAAGATAATTGGAACAATTGCTTTATTGAGTAAGTCTTGTAAGAAATTACAAGATTTGGTTTAGAAGAAGCAATATTACCAACTAAATCAGTATCACAAACAGAAATCCTATTACATTAAGAATCAAAAAATGATTTTGTAAGCTCTTTTACTTTCTTCTTATGTTGCCATTCAGATCTCACTTCATACTTTTTTTTGCTTAATTCTGAAACAAAAGATTTATCTTTGTTAGGAACATGAGATTTCTGAGGTTGTCTTTTCATTTGCTTGCCTGTGTTAGTCCATTTCTGTGAGCACCTTTTCCTTTGCTTTTTACCTTTAGAAGAATAGGTACTCACAGGAACTGATTTATCAACCTTAGTTGATGATTCACCTTTCTCAAACACACTAGGTAAGGCATCAGAATTGATAATAAAATCAAAATGATCTGGAAGTTTTGCAGTGAAATCAAACATCTCAACACTTTCATCAACACAACCGTCTGAATTTAGAAAATCATCCGCAAATAAGTCATCAATATCATCATCAGAAACTTGAGGTGCCTTGGAAGAATTTGAACACATCTTTTGATAAGAAATTTCAGATTTAAAGTCAGTGTTCTTTATAACTGTAGAAAACACAATTTTATCATGTTCAAACAAAGTTCTTTCATCATCTAAAACATTTTGAAGCTCAACAATTTTGCTTTCTAAAATGAGTGGAGGAACATAAATTTTGGCTTTAACAGGTTTTGCCTCCAACTCCTTAGTAGAATAGCTTTCAAAATAATCATTTGACAAAAACTTTAGTTGTTTAGAAAGAAAACTATCATTCAACTTTTTATAGCAGAATGGTAGCTGCATTTCAATTGTGTTCTTTCGGTTTTCGTCTTCCTTGGCCTCAACCTCATCAGAAGATTTAGTGACAAACTTGGGTTTCAAATGAGGATGTTTGTCAGCCACATGTAAAAAATCAATGTTGTATAAAGTTGGCTGTTTTCTGATTGTTTTCTTCAAATATTGTGGGTTATCGTAACCGAGACCCAAGTTTTCTTTAAAATCATAATCTTCATTCGGTGTGTTTAGAAAGATGGTTTGATCTGTTTGACTTCGAGTGTAAAGTTTTTCTTCCAAACCATTAATCTTTTTCATCAAGTTTTTATTATCAATCTGCAATTTGTGAACTTTTAGTACAAACTCTTGTTTCTCACATTCAGATGAATTTAATTTTGATTCAGTTTCAGAAATTTGAGATTCAAGACAAGATTTTTGTTTTTCAAAAACAATAGTAGAATTGTTCAAAGAATCAAGCAAGTTTTTGTTCCCAACAATTTCCTTGTTGAGATCGAAAATTGTTTGACGCTTCTTAGCAACTCTACTCTTCTCCTTTTTGAGTTTTTCTTGTAAATCTTGAAGCTCAACCATCATGGCTTCCATCTGTTTTAAAAAGTCAGATTCAGAACTAAGTTGTACCTAATCGGAAGTCTCATCATCTGATTCATCGTATTTTACTTCCTTTCCCATAAGGCACATGTGAGCAGTCTCATCCTTTTCTTCATCATCTGAGTGATCTAGCCTATACTCGTCTTCAACCATCAATGCCTTTCCAGCTTCTTTTTGCTTTGCCAGAAGCATCTTATTCTTGTAGTAATCTGAATTCCTCACTGTTGGCTTCCGACAATCCTTGACAAAATGACCAATCTTGCCGCAATTGTAGCATTTGACTGGCTCTTCAGACTTCTTCTCACTATAATCATTCAAATATCTTCTTTTCTCCTCTGGATTCTTCCTTTCAGATCTCTTCTCATCAAACCTTCTCCCTTCAATTCTTTCTTTATGATCATAATTCCTTGACCCTGACGAGTACCTCTGCTATTGGATCCCGACTTCTTGTAGAACTTCTTCTGAAACGCTCGGGTCAGCAGTAGCATAGCTTGATTTAAGTTTTTCCCATCATCAGAGTCAGAATCAACATCATCAGAATCAACAGAACTTGAAATAACAACTTTCTTTTTCTTCTTCGTCTCCTTCTTCTCTCTCTCTTTCTTTGCAACTACCAAGGCAACAGGATCAGCAGCTTTCTCAGACTTTTTCTTCTCTCCTCTTTTCTCTTCAACTTCCTACTCATTCTGTCTCAGTGTTTCATACACTTCATGTAGAGGAATGTCACTTAGATCCTTCATCTGTTTCATACTCCGTGTATGTTTCTTCCATTCAGGCTGAAGGATGCTTAAGAATTTGACGTTGTTTTCAATTTGCTTCTTCTTCACTTTGTTCTTCGCCAGTTCATTCAAAAACATAACAAATCCCTCATAAGTGTCCTCAAGACTTTCATTTTCCTTTGCTTTAAATTCCTCATTTTTGTTGATGTAGTTGGCCACTTTCATCTGATTACCAACTTTGGATCCCATCATCATTTTTTGTAATTGATCCCACATCTTTTTAGCTATAGCCTTGTAGTTGTCTATCTTGATGTAGATCTCTTTCTATATACTTTGCAGGAGTATAGATCTAGCTTGCTTGTCAGCTTTATATCTGTTTTTTTGCTCTTCAGTATACTGAGAAATATCCTTTTGTACTATCTTTGTCTTCTGTTCTCTGTCCACATTACCATCTTCACTGTCAGAGGATTCATCATCCAAATTTTCCATGGTAAGAGGTGTCATCGGACCTTCCATGATGGACATCAAAATGTTCTCTCCATTGACATGCATGTCCACAAAATCCAAGAATCGGTCTTTCCACTGTTCATATTCGCCTTTGAACAGAACCGGTGGTTTGACATCTGTACCGATAGAAAGTGCATCGTTGGAAGTCATTTTAAGATTTACACTGGTTAGAAATGATCGTCAAAAATTCAGAAACAAATTGGACTCTGAAAGTCAAACCTGGTCAACCCTGAAAAATCTCAGAAAAATTGCTAAGTATGGAAACTCGCAGAACAAAGAAATTAACTTCGCGCAAACAGTATTGTGCGCGTTTGAGGTTCGTACACACTGAAGGATACGAGTTTAAGCTTCTCGCAACTAGTGACGTGCGCGTTTTAACTTTGCGCAGAGTGAAGTATGCGCGTATTGGCTTTGCGCAAACAAGCTCGAGCGCATTTTAGCTTCGCGCAGACAACCACTTGCAAGTTCTTTAGAATGTCATTTCGCGCAATGCTTCTGCGCGCTTGACACTTAGAAAATTTTTCCACTTTAAACTTCGCGTAAATTACCACTTCTTGCAAACAGATTACTTCTCGCAGAACATAAGAAAATGAACAGAATAAACACGCAAACAATGACTTGCGCGTTTCTACTTCTCACACACAACTTCTTGCGTCTTCTTCTCCCTTAGCTAGTTTGTTCGACGTGTGTGTTCTTCATAAAGGATCTTGCGAGTTTCCTGGATCTTGCGTGTTCTTCATGTTCTCGTCAAAAAGCTTTTAACTTTTCACTGAATTTGATCAAAAACTTCGAAAACCGGCCTAAAACTTTGCAGATATCTTCTATTACATTCCACAAAGAGATTATAATAGAATGATTACTATCAAAAACACTAAGAAAATACAATTTGATCAAATAACAATGTGTTTCTATACTCAAACTAAAAAACAACAAGAATTAAAATTCACACTAAATAGATGTGAATTTGACAATGCAATTCAAACGAAAAGTGTTCTAGATGCTAAATCGACTCTAAACAAACAAATATAAGATCAAAACAACACAGAATCGCAACAATTGAATCTGCACAGTTCTCTTGCGAGTTCTTGAAATGTCGACCAAAAATTCTTCAATTAGACCATGATTTCTTAACTTCTGTATGCTCTGATACCAATTGTGTGTCCCACAATCAGTGCAAATCAATCAAGATGACAAGAATTCGATCAATTACAATTCTATTAATTCTGAAAATCGAATACAAAGAGTTCTTTCAAACTTTCTCTCACTACACCATGATACACGCATAACCTCTTCTAGCCTATTGATTCTACAAACGAAAATCTATTTATACCTACAACTCTTACAACACAGAAACACTTACAAAGCATTAACTTTGACTTTATTAAAAAGACTTTGACTTAGCATGAGAGTTGACTTGAGCTCTTTGACTTGACTTTTATCTTCAATCTCTATGATCTTGTATCCAACATATATTTGTGCACTGACAATATACTTTTTGCCATTTATGGATTGTGTTCTCATAGGCCCGCAGAGATCCATATGAATAAGCTCAAGGCATTTTGTACAACTTGATAACATCTTCAGTTTATGAGAACTAATCTTCATCTTGCCTTTTTCACAAGGAGAACAAAGTGAGTATTGTTCTATTTTTAGTTCCTGTAGACCAGTGACAAGATTTTGAGTTCTCAGCTTATTCAAATCTCTGAAATGCTGATGAGATAACCGCCGATGCCATAACCAACTTTCATCTGAAGAAGTGTTTGAAATAAGACAGACAGGCTTTGATGCTTTTAGTGTTGGAAAATGAACACCGTATAATAATCCCATTCTTCCAACTTTGATTAACTGTGCTCCACTCTGATCTTTGATGTAACAATAATCTTCATCAAATTCAACTTTACAATTCTTATATGTGAACTGGCTGATAGAGAATAGATTGTAAGCTAAACCCTCCACATACAGAACTTTAGATATAGAAATCATGTTGTTCTTGATTACACCATATCCCCTGACATAACCTTTCATCTCATTACCAAAGTTGACTGAACCTGCATAATGATCTACATCGTAGAATAACAGGTGCTTATGTGCTATCATGTGTCTTGATGCACCGGAATCTATAATCCACACATGACAAGCATGCAAGCAACTGTCACTTCAATTTAGGTACCCATATGAATATGGGTCCTTTCTTGTAAGTATCCTTTAATTTCTTCAAACCAGTTGACGACCCCTTGATATGCCATTCAAACTTGGGTTCTTTCGATAAAAGTTGTGTTTTAAGTTCAGACTTTGTAATCTATTTCCACAAAAATTTTGCGTCAACTAATGTTCATTTTAAACTCATAATTTTTCTTTTTAAAAGTATAAACTTCAGCTTTATGATTAACCGTAGAATGAGCATAAGTTTTCTAGTTTCAAAGAGAATGAACTTTCATGATAGTTTAAGCATCGTAATTTGGTAGTAGCTTGTGTCAACAACTCATTTCGAGAAAGAGTATTTGTTTTATTCAAACAAAGTTAACAAGCTTTATTACAAACTTTGACTATGTTATGACAAGTAAAACTATTAGGATCATTCATCTTCCTTTCCACCTTCATCTTCCTTCCATTCTTTCTTTGCTTCTTCACTTCCTTATCTGAAGAGCAACAATCATTAGAATCATTGAAAGTAAATTTTTTAAAACAAGAATCAGAAAAATGATAGAAACTGAATTGACTTTAATTTCCGAACATTCTCCTTTTTCACTAACACTAAACTCCTTTTCTGAAGATTTTAAAATCTTTAAAGTTGTTATCATTTGTGGAATTTCAGTATCTATTGTTGAAGATTCAGATTGCACAGTAGCATTAAGATTGTCAGAAGATGAAAAATTTTGATCAAGACAAGCTTCTTTACCTTTTGAAAATTTGAAAATTTGGGATTCTAAATTTCTGATTTCTTTTTTGTAAAGCTACATTTTGAATCAGACTTAAATCTAATTGCATCCCAAAATTTTCATTTGCATCTTCCAGTTCAACAATAAGAGTATTGAGAGTTGAAATTTGCCTTTCTAAATCTGAAATGGTTTTTAAAGCTGCTTGATATTCGGAATCACTAAAACTTGAAGTCTTAACAGGAACAGACTTTGTTTCAAAATGAGATTTCTCATCTTTGTCTTCTAAAATAGAACAAGTTAAAATAGTTTTAGTTGCCTTAGAATTAGAACTGGGTTTAGGAGTCTCATGTGATTTTGGAAAAATATTTTCAAATTTGACGAAACTTTTTTTTATTTTTATAAGATGTTTTTAAGTCGTCGTAATTGAAATTTGCAGATTTAAAATCATGAGAGTCCGAATCAATTTTAATGTTTAATTTTACTTCAACTGGTTCTTCTTGTTTAATTTTAGGATTCTCGGATGATGAGGTCACAAACTTAAAAAAGTTTCAAGAATATGAGGTATTAAAACAATGTTGTCATTGGCACCCTTTGTTTTAAAATTATAAAGATTTTCAGGTGCTTTCTTTAAAATCTCAACATCTTGATGACCCAAACCAGTTTTAATGTTGTAAAAACGAGTATCTTTTTTATTACTGGTTAAAAGTTTTAACGTCTGTTCTGTTTGACCTCGTTTAAAATTTAAATCCTTCAACTCTTTATTCTTTGCATAAGCTGCAGTCCTATCCTTCAAAACAATATCATAATGCAGAGTTAGTTCAACATTTTTATCTTTTAAAGATACTAATTCTTTTTGTAGTTCAAATATTTTAGTTTGAAGATTTCTCTTATACAGTTTTAGAACATTCTTTTCTTCTTCCCTTTCCGCTGCTAAAGTCTTATAAATCAAAGCTTGATCTTGATGTCCCTGAGTGATACTCTTTTGTTGTTTAATATTTTCTTTTAGCTTTTGAAACTCAGAGTTCATTGAAGTTAATTGGGACATTAAGTTCATTACTTCTTCATTTTCAGAGAAAGTTTCAGAATTGTTAGAAAGAGAGTGTACCTCAGAGTCAGATTCCTCTTGAAGATGAGCCATGAGATTATAGTGAACTTGAGTCAGATTGACTTTCACTTCTTCATCATCATCATCATCAGAGTATTCATACCAGATTTCCTACTCAGTTTTTAATGCTTTTCCTTTCTCTAAGGCTTTGGCCAACTGTGCCTTTTTGGCATAGTACTCATAGTTCTTCACTCTTCTCTCTGGACATTCCCTGACAAAATGGCCTGGTTTACCGCAATTAAAACATTTGTCAGCTTTCTCTTTTTTCTTCTCATCTATCTTCTCCTCTTTCTTCTCATACCTTATTTTTTTTTATCTTTATCAAACTTCCCTCTGTACTTGCTGGATCTGTAAGATTCAGATTTGGGCTTGTTGTAGTACTTTTTTCTACCAAACTTCTTGTGAAAGTTTGATATCAGCAGGGCAGGGCAAGTTTCTCAGCAAATTAATCTGTTCATTTTCAGATTCCACTTTCTCTTCCTCCTCAGAGCTTCCAGATGACTCAACCAGACTGGACATAAAAGGTTTTTGCGTGGCAAACTTTGCAGAAACTAAACTTCCTTTGATCAACTTATCTTTGCCTTGTGCCAGAAGTGCTAATGAATTTTCAACTTTCTTCTTCTAATCTTTAAGCTGAAGCAACTCCTTGTTCACAACTGCTTGTTCCTTAACCTTATCCTCGTGTTGATTCAGGACATAAAACATATCATTCGATTTCTCTTCGTCCATATTATTATTCATTTGCATCTGAATAGTATAGACATCCCATTCCGATTGAAGATTCTTTATGAACTTGTATTTGATCTCAGATTCTAATTTCTTAGCTCCATTCCTCCGCAAGTCATCAAGAATAATGTTGTATCAGTCATAGGCATCCCTCAATGATTCCCCTTCCTTTGCTTTGAAATCCTCATATGCATTGATGCTCTGATTTCTCTTTGTCTTGATTGATTTGGCAGATCCCTGAAATTGCTTTTCTAATTCATCCCAAATATCTTTAGCAGAGTCCCTACTGTCAACTCTGTTAAAAATGTCATTCGGAATTGCCATGATTAAAAATTTGAAGGCTTGAGCATCTCTTTCAACCAATTCTCTATCGAGCTTACTGTATTGGATAGGGTCTCTTGCAACTATCCTTTCGGGAATTTCTGGGTTTGTGTCAGTTGCCGAGATTCATGCAACAGTTACATGCAGGAAATGTGGTCCATCAGTTTTTGAACCCATCAGTTTCTTGTCTTGGTTGTTCAAGAAATTGATCATTCTTTTCCTCCATTGAGGATATTCATCAGCCTGAAGCACCGGAGGCTTAGACTTGGAACCCAAACTCAGTAAATCTCTTCACATGTTTGCTGAATGAGAAGAAATACAGAAAATACTTGCTTGAAGTGATTGTCCAAAATATTCAGAAATAAACTTGACTTGAAGAGTCAAACTTGGTCAACACTTGAAAACTCAAAAAAAGTTCTAAGTGTCAGAACTCGCAGAACACAGAAGACACAATTCGCGCAGAAAGAGGCCTGCGCGTTCTATGTTCACGCAGAAAGAGCCATGTGCATTCTAAAGAAGCACTTTATGTATTCATTCTGCACGTTCTATACTTAGAAAATTTTTCACAAAATTACTTCTCGCAATGCGTCTGCGTGTTCTATACTTAGAAAAAATTTTGACAAAGAAACTTGTCGCAAAAATACTTGGTGCAGAGCAAGAACTCGCAGATCAAACAAACTGAAATCCAAGAACTCGCAGATAAGGCTTTGCGCGTTCTAACTTCTCGCAAACAGAACCCTTCAAGAACAGATCAAGAATCTTGCACGTTCTTGACAAGAACTCGCAAAAGGCACAAAAAGACAAAAAATTCAGTCTGCGCGTTCTTCAAGGCTTGTGTGTTCTTCATTGTGCGTGTTCTTTAGGATGATCTTTGCACGATCTTCAGATCTTGCATTTTCTTGATCAAAACGCGAAGATTTTAGCCATTTTCTTTAATTCCTGCAATCATAGCTTGATATTTCACATTGTTGGTCGCAACAATGATTAGAACAACTTTCTAATACAACGATTTGGCTAATAACAACAAAATTACAGTGAATCGATGAGATACAATGTTCGAAAAAGTTTCAACCAAAAACTCACAAAAATTCAAAATTGAGAGTAAATTAGATGATGAAATCTAAACAAGAAATGCTCAGTAACACTAATCGACCATTATGGAACCATTTTTTTGCATTAAAATCGATTTATCCCACGTGTTCTTCCAAAAATGGAATGAATCTGTGAATTTCGACCAAGTAAGTGTGTTTAATCCATAATCTGAATAAGATGGTTTGCTCTGATACCAATTATAAGTCCAAGATTCAAGCAAAACACAATTAATATCAAGATTATGTAGGAACTAGAGAGAGAATGTAGAGAGAGAATCAAAATGTCATATATCTCACTTAGGAATAATGGTTCTAGTTACTTACAAGACAATAAGAAAATGACAAGCTTATATAGGGTCAAACATCCCTTTACCTCTACACAAAGACAATACAAAAAGTCAAAATATTTAAAAGCACTATTTGATCTAAACATTACATTAACAATATAGCATGGAACAACTTCAGAATATTGATGTTGGTATTATCAGTTCCATGGACTTAAGCAGTTTGACACCGGTTGATTAATGAGAATAGTGTGTAGTAGAAATGAGACAGGTTGTTCTTCTTGAAATGATTAACTTGAGTAAGTGTACCAACATATCCCATATTCCTGATACCTTCAAATACTTCACTATCAGTTGGGAAATCATCAGAGGTATCTATCTGACTATCCGTTCTCTGGCATCTGCTTCAGGAAGATCCAAAATATATCTGAGCCTTTGATAATCCATAAATGATGTGTAGTGATCAATCTAAATTTCAAATTAAGGATGGCTGGCATTTTCAAGAAATTTAATGGTCTTCCAAGCTTGTTGTAGGTAGATCTCTTGAACAGTGGCTTAAGCAACTAGTGCATCTCTTAGTGGATGGTTATGGAGAATTCCAAGAATAAGAGGATCTATCTTTAAGTGATGAAAATCCACATAGTGGTTATTTGGTGATAGTTGTTTCTTTTCTAATGGTGAGATCAATATCATATCAAGATTGACACCAGGTTCAGGCTGGTAGTCAAATTTGGAAGAAAGCATATGATATTGCCTTGAAGCTTGTGGAGATGAGTTCTCATCCATTTGAATTTGTTGATCAACTACTTGATTATCAGCCATTAGAATACCTGAAAAGTGTAAAGTATGGACAAATGTCCAATTTGTCAGTGAAAACCCCAAAATTTTGATTTTGAATTTTTTTTCCGAAAAATCACTAAGTATGGAATTTGCATGAAGCTATATGCGAATTCCTCACTTGAAGGAATAAACACTTGACCATAGAATTTGCATGAGTCAAGATGCGAATTCTTGAGTTATGAAAAATTGATTAACTCAACAAAATTCCAATGAGGCTTTGAACTTTTGAGATTTCAAATCTGAAAATTTTCGAAGTGTTAACATTTAAAACCTCAAGAACACGCATGGCGTTCATCAAAAACCCAAGAACATCAACACAAACCCAGATTTCAAAATTCAAAATTTTCTTTAAAATCCTAAATTCTTTTTACGGATTGTGTCGATTTCAAGTTCAAAACATTATTAATCCATTACTTTTAACATTAAAGCTTATTTTAATCATCATTTGATTATTGTGTTCAAGAACACCAAGAACATCATGAACAGTCGAAGAGTCGATTATAGAAATTCAACCAAAAAATCCAAAATTTGATCTTTAAAATCCATTGTAAGCCATGATCAGGGTTCGATTTTAACAACAAGACATGTTTTTAAGGTTAATTTTAACATCCAAAGAACAAATTAAGATTTGAATGTCCAAAAGTTCAATGTTCAGTCGAAGTTCAAAAGATGAACAATCAACAAATGTTCGAATCCTAAAACCCTAATTTCCAGTCAAGGTACCTGCAGGAATCAAGATAAAGAATAACAAGAACAATACACAATCAAAACAAAAACAATATTATAACCTTTTAACCTGAAAATCAAATAATCGAAGATCTGAAATCGAAAAGTCACAGAGGAGGGTTTAAGAACTCTTTTAGTGTAAGAACACGTATGGAAATGCCAAGAATTGAAAAGTGATTAAGACTGAGGAAAATCGTGTATTTATACTCAGGATTAAAGAAGACACGTGGCACAAATAGATTGGAACATCACTTTTCGCATGGCTTTGTATGCGGATTGTCTTGGAAGAAATAAGACAAAGTGTGTGAACAATCCGCATGGCACAATATGCGGATTGTTGTGCCTAGATCACAATTCGCATGACCTTGGATGTGAATTTCAACTTTTCGCATGACACAGGATGCGAGAAGTAACTTTTCGCATACCGAGGGGTGCGAAATCCATAAATTCGCATGCAACAGGGTGCGGATTCTTAGAATTCGCATATCACTGTGTGCGAATTTTGGACTTAGCAAAATTTCCAACAATTTTAAAAATATTCTGAATATGGAAACTTGCCAAAAATAGAAATCTTTTAAAATCTTCCAAAAAATAGAAACTTTCCTTAAAAGGAAATTTTTCAAAAATGGACATTTAAGCTCAATTTTATTTATGAAAACTTTTGACACACACACACCCTCACTTACCCCCCTATATATTTGCTCCCCTTTGAACAATGATTTTGTTTTGCTCCCCCTTGACTTGATATCTAGTTTGCTCCCCCTTTACTTAAGATGGACTATATGAATTTGTACAGATATGCTCCCCCTTCATACCTGCATTCATTCAACTCATTCAGTGTTCTTGAAACTTAACTTGTACATTCTCCCCAAAAATATATCATTTTTATATTCTCCCCCAAAATATGATCTCTTATAAAAAAATATAACAATTTTGCATTCTCTCAAAACATTCTCCCCAATTATTTAATATTCAAAATAAATAAATACTCCCTTTCAAATATGTGACAATCAAAGAATTCTTTAGTAGTATTCTTTGAAGCATGAGTCCTAATCTGAATTGATTAGAAGTTAATCCTTTGACATTGAAGACTAAGTCCTGAACTGTTGTGTTTAGAAGTCATAACTCCTTCACTCCTTCTTGAGTGTAGATTCCTACACCACAGGTTGAACATGTTTTGGTACCCATATGAATTTGGGTCCTTCTTTGTTAGTATGTGGAATTCTTAGAGTGGTTTCCACCTCTGTGAAATGTAGTATCATGTGAATAAACTCTATAAGAACCATACCAGTTGTGGATATATGCTTTGTGTACAAAATCAATAGTGCCACAATAAGAACAACATATTTTTCTTTTAGCTAATCTGATTAAGTGGTTTGCAGACTTAACAAAATCAGGCTTAGCAAAAGATATTATTCTTCCAGATTCTAACTCAATGGATCACACACAATCAATGTAGGAAACATATGTTTATTGGTTGATTCAATGATTACAACATCTCCATAAACCTATATACATATTTCTTGCTTATCTCTCTCAAGCTCTATGTGTGTGTTTTTCACAGTGTATTTGACTTGCAACTCAGTTTTCTCAGCTTTAATCTTTGTATTTTCTCTTTCACAATCATTGGCCATTCTGGTGTAGATAGACAACTGTCCAGCTAGATATTTAATATTTGCTTTAGCTTTAGAAATGTTCATTTTATCAAACTCAAAACTGAAACCTTGAGACATGTTGATATAACCTGACATAGTGATCGTCAAAAGAAAACTACGATTAGAAGTACAATTATGTGCACTCTTGAAAATATGTTCAGAAATATGAATATAACAATTAAAATCAAAAAAAATTTAGAAAATTAAAATATGAGAAACAAATTATAAGTTTGTCTTCCAAAAATTAATTCTGAAAAGTCAGCGTGGAAAATATTTGACTTTAATCTCCAAACCTGCAAAAATATGAAAAAAAATATACCCGTTACGCTTAGAAACAGTAAAAACAGCAAAAACTGACACAAAACAAACCAAAATGAAAAAGAAATGAAAAACATACACATAGAGCTTGAGAGAAATAAGCAAGAAATAGGTATATAGCTTTATGGAGATGTCGTAATCATTGAATCAATCAATAAACATACGCTTCCTACATTGATTGTGTGTGATCCATTGGTCGTAGATGTTGAAACATAATTTTGTTTCTTCGAAGACCAACTGACTAACTTGTCTCCCAAAAACTGACAAGCTCCTGACTTGCTTTTTCTGTCTAATTTGTTACCTGGATGGTCTGCATCTGTGTAGGATATTAGTTCAAACCAAGAATCTTTCGGATACCAAAGGCCTAAATTTGTTGTGCGTTTAAGGTACCGTAAGATTATTTTTTACCGCAGCAAGATGGGATTCCTTTGGATTAGCTTGATATCTAGCGCAAAAACATGTAGAAAACATTATGTCAGGTCTACTCGATGTCAAATATAGAAGAGATCCAATAATGCTTCTGTATATCTTTTGGTTTACTGATTTTCCGGAGATATCAACATCCAACAGATTTCCAGATGATATGGGAGTCTTCATGGGAGTTGAATTAGTCAAATTAAATTTCTTAAGCATATATGTTATGTACTTTGACTGGTTTATAAAAATACCGTCAGGGGTTTGTTTTACTTGCAAGGCCAAGAAAAAGTTCAACTCTCCCACCATTGACATCTGAAACCTACTCTTCATAATGTCTTTAAATTCATCACCAAGCTTAGGATTCGTAGAACCAAAAATAATATCGTCTACATAGATTTGCACTAAAATCAATTCCCCACCTTTTTTCTTCAAAAACAAAGTTGTATCGATAGTACCTTTGCGGAATCCAGATTCAGAAAGGTAAACTGTCAAGGTCTCATACCACACACGCAGCTACATACACCTCTTCATGTAGGATACGATTCAGAAATGCTGATTTAATGTCCATCTGGTATACTTTGATGTTCTTGTGAGCGGCGTATACAAGAAAAATCTTGATGGCCTCAATCTGGGCGACTGGTGCATAAGTGTCATTGTAGTCAATACCCTCCTGTTTATTATAGCCTTTTGCAACCAATCTTGCCTTGTTCCTGACGATTATAACTGTCTCATCCTTCTTATTCCGGAAGACCCATTTAGTTCCAACAATTGTTTTATCCTAGGGTCTCAGTACCAATATCCACACATGGTTACATTTGAATTCATTTAGCTCGTCTTGCATAGCATTAATCCAAGCCGAATCTTTCAGTGCTTCAGACAGCTTCTTAGGTTCCATGCTGCTTAGAAAGTTTACAAACATGTAGTAATTGGAAGATGAATATGCAAATCTGGTTGTAACCTTAGCATTTGGGTCACCAATTATATTTGCTAGAGGATGTGCCTTGGTCCACCTATGTGAGCTCGGGAGATGGTCAATATATGTCTGATTGTTTGTCTCATCAAACTCATCTTGAACCGTAGTCAAGTCAAAATCATGTGCCTCTACACATTTTTCACTTGGTGATTGAACTGCTTTTTCTGAATGTATCTCTGTTGGTAAGTCTCCAGATACAGCTGATGTTGATGCAGGTTCCAGAGATAGTTGCACTTCTAGAGATAGTTGCTTCTTGACTAGTAGAAGCATCACCAACTCCTTCAGAAGGACCATATAATTCTGCACTTATGGTAGGTGTGGTAGCATGCCGTAAATTGTCTTGTTTGTCATCATCTGCAGTTATATCATTAAAAGCATCGATGAATAACAAGTCAAGATCTGATTCAGTAAAGGTTTTTGAGTTAGAATTCTTAGTCTGTGTCATTGCAAGTTCTACTCCCTTTGAAGTAGAAGCTTCTCCAGTAGGTTCGAGTTCTGAACTGGATTGTTCAAAAGTCATTCATGAAGATTCATCAAATGATACATTAGTGCTCTCAATCACAATCTTTGTCCTTTTGTTGTAGATTCCTTATGCTTTGGATTTGTTACAAGCCGTGTAATGGAATTACATATATAATAAAAAAAATTCTTAGTTTGGGTGAGAATAGTGATAAAAGCATAATTAGAGGGGCATTTTAATCACTTGATGGAACTTTGTAATTTGGTAAAGTGGGTTATCTTTTAAAACGCATAAACTCGCCTTTGCCAATTAGAAAAAAAATGAAGCCCTAAAATGTAGTGAGAGCAGTAAGGAAGTCTCATAAGAAGGCAGATGTAATGGGTTTCGATTGTCTTGGAGTTCAACCGACGATTTCAGGTAAACTTTATAGTTAACCTCGATTGAAGGGAGTTTCTGTAGTCCATATGAGCGAAACTGTAACCAGTTGCCTCTAAACTGTCAGTATGGCTGAGTTGATGAATAGAGGTTTGAAACCTCCTGTTGGGGTGTGGCTAAGTGTCAAACAAATCCCCAAATATTTATACTTTGAAACAAAAATTGGAAGAAGATTTTAGTAAATGAGAACTTCTATTTTTGTGGTCTTTGTTTTCTCGTGAAACTGGGAGAAGAAGAAGACCTCAAGTATGAGTTCATTGGATTAGGGCTTTGTTAATTATTGTTGGGATTCCATGTGTGGGTTTTGAATCAGGCCATGTGAATTGTGAGACATAGCTTTATATAAACCCATTTCCAATTCATTTATTGATTAAAGTAGCCTAATTTAGCAAGTAAGCATATTAAATATTTCTCTTATGTTGGGGTTTTGTTTTCATCGGGTCAAAGAAGTGGCTTAAAAAGATACATGGCCAGTTAAAATAGTTTACTTGAGGTTATTTTTGATTTAATAAGCAAATTATAGTTAGTGCTTGGATTTGCTTATGAGTTTGTTACTTGCTTCTTAAAAGGCTAAGATTAAGTTATGTTTTGAAGTTGTTTAAGTGAAATTTCGAAAAGAAAACGATGAATCTCTATTTGGTTATAATTGTATTATTTAAGCTTACAAATAACTTTCAAGTAATGCCTAGTGTATTTAATATATGCTTTGGATCGCGATTTCGAAAACTTGGTGTAGTTAAGATCACATAAAAGACTTGTACTTAATAAATTATGATTGGAGCAGTTGTCATGACATTGTTGTCACTTTGATCAAGTTGAGACAATAATTTTAGTAGAATTGGACCGTGGAGCATTTTGTAAGAACTTTCGATTTAGAAATAAATAAAATGAAAATCTAAGTTGAGGAATCTGTTTGAATGAATTTAATTATTAATATTTAGTCAGGGTTGTAGTTTTAGAGGGAATCTAACTAATTGACTTCGTATGCTATATTATATGATACATGTTTAGTGGTGTTAGGACATAATATCCTAATATCATACAACCGTCGCTATGATTATGTAGGAACACGACAATTATGAGAAGAAGCTTTTAAGGCCGACAATATCATTTAAGGTGAGTTCAAGTAGTCTTAAAATTGGGTACACTTCAAACGTGTGTATTTTACATAACTGATTCATTTCGCTTATGTTTGAATGTCGCTGAAAAATGCATGATTTAAATGAATGTGATGAAATGTGGTTATTTAATGTTCTATACAAAGTAATCTTTGAGGTGAAAACAAGCATGCTAAAATTGTTATGAGAAGCTATGTGGAAGATGTTTTGAAACTCGATGTTTATGTAGCATGCTATTGACATAAGTTTTGGTGAAGTACACTTTGTATAAATGAGGTATCGTGAGTTATTTGCTTTCTCACTGTTGTGACTTTTAGATCCGGATTTCGCGACTTACGGTCACCCCCTTAGTTGCGTTTGTAAATGGGATCGCTCCCTTTACAGTTGATGGGTTGCTCCCATCGGGTGTTGTATTGGTGTACCGTGCATGGATGGGTGCCAGATACTCGACTAATAGGCATAGTGTCTATAGGGATAGGTGAACTACTGGGTAGTGCTCCTTCACTGATTCCGGATATATTGTGGGTCTCCCCCACATGGTGCGATCGTTGTTACCTCATTTTGAAATTTATAACCACATCTTTTTATTGATTTTGATTAAAGCAATGTGTTGGTTTGCGTATTACAAATGTTTACAAATCATGCATTGATTTGGATATTTGGATCAGTTTGATTTTTAATGTATTGTTTTATTATATAAACTCTAAACTCACCAGGCGTGAAGCCTGATTTGTTTTAATTTGTCGACGTGTATCCCAGGATCAATATCATATGGTATTATTGAAGGTGCTAGTGGAGGTAAGCATTGTTAGGCAAGACTATTGGCCCTTTACTAACAATTTCTTGCTCTTTTTGAAGGCGTTTGTGTAATTTATTTTTCTCTTTAGCAAGAACAAAATTGATGGTTTTCAAATCTTCCAAATCAGCTTTGGTTTTATCAAAATGATTTAATTGAGAAAGACAGACTTGAAGTTGAGAAGAGAGAGATTTGATCTGTTCATTAGCTCTTTTCTTTGCATCTTTTACATTATGATAAAACACCGTTAAAGAATCATATGCTTCGATTTTTTTGTCATTAGAGAGAGAGTGAAAGGGATGTACCTGAGAAGAGGAGGAAGAGCACTCAGTCGAGAAGTCCATCATTGTGTCAGTATCTTTGACATTGGTCATATCATCAGTTTTTTCCATGAGACATTTACTTGATATTTCTTTCTCACTGTCAGAGGTGGGCTCATCAGCCCAATCATGAGATTCAACCAATAATCCTTTTCCTTTACGGTGAGAGATTTCGTTTCATTCCTTTTCTCTCTTGTATTTGGCTTTGTACTTTTCAGCTCGATCATAATAGTCTTTGAAGGAGGAGAAGGAAGATTTTCTAGAGTGAGGTCGACCGGTAGAAATCGATCTTAATCTCCTTTCTTTAGATGAGTTGGGAGAATTTGATTTGGATGTCCTTTGAGGATTGCTTCTGCACTCAGATGCAAAATGGCCTTTTTGCCACATGCATAGCATTCCTCTTGGGATTTGTCCAAAGAGTTCTTAGAGGAGAACGAAGACTTTTTGTTTGTTCTAAAACGGTTAGTAGAAAGATTGTTTCTGTATTTAGAAAAGTTGGCCAACATACCCATTTCCTCACTCATTTGATCAACCGAGATTTCCTCACCTTCATCATCAGCCTCACTAAGATAGGCCTCCGAATGGTGATCAGAGTCTTCATGCCTTTCTCGGTCAGAATCATCTGAAGGATAGGTGATTCGAGGAATACACACAGATTTCTTGGAGCTATCACTGATAAGAGCCATAGAAGGGGCTTTTATCTCTTTTATGATAGTTTTCCATTGAATACGAGTTTGCTCATAATTATAAAGAGTTCCATAGAGCATGGTAACAAAAGATGATCAAGATCCTTGGTCGTCTTCATACAAGTATAGATGTTCTCCCAAAAGTCTGGAAGTCCATCCATGAACTTCCATAGGACTTCCTCATTATCATAAAGTTTCCCAAAAAGTTTGAGATCATTGAGAAGACTATTAAAGAGTAGACCACATTTTCTTGGCAGTGTTGAAATTAACCAAGGATTGATACAGTTCATCTGGAAGAGCAAGAGCAATAATTTCTCGAACTTTAGAGTCAAGGCCTATGAGGTGCTTGTCTTCCTCAGTGTAATCTTTAGGCTTTTTGTGAATGTATCGTCAAGTAGCAGAAGATCTTTCCTCGTCTAAAGAGTCATCGGAGACTTGGAAAAGAGTATCTTTGTCTATGTCCTTTTCTTTATCCTTATCTTTTGAAGTTTTGACAAATTTGTTCCAAACTTTAGGGACAAGAGGCTCATCATGAAGAACAGTAAGAAAGCGAGAGTCAACACCCTCTAGAAACAACATCATTCGACTTTTCCACAAAGAAAAGTTGTTTGGATTGAATCTTGGAGGTTTGTCTATAGAGCCATTGTCAACAGGAAAAGAGTTTGAAGAAGAATCAACTTTTGCATTGACGATGATGCCATCGCGGATCTGGCTTATTAGATTAAACCAACCGCTTTGATACCACTTGTTAGTCCCAAAATAAGTAAACAAGTATTGTAGAAGGGGGGGGGGGTTGAATACAATACTCAAAATTTCACTTAATTTTAATTCTTTATTAGATAATAAAAATTATCAAGAATTACCCTTAGCTTACAAAGATTGTTGCGGAAAAGAATAGTAAAACTATCCTAACAATCTATCACTTAGAATACCTTTAGAACACAACTTTAAAGAACACTTAGACAAAAAGCTATGAGAAAGACAAACTTGACAACTTGCTTGAATACACAAAGATTTCTTGAGCTGAAAACGTGGTTTGCATGGAAAGAACCTCACTCTTTATATACTACCTCATGCATTAAATGTAAAGGACACTTGTCAAATGTTGAGTGTATTCTTGGGATATCTTCAATAAATTATAAGATATTCGAAGTGACATATCAAAATATAAAAGGTAACTTTTGTACTATCATAGGACAATATCCTAATAAAATATACTTGATTCAAATCTTTTTGAAATCCTTCAAAAAGAAAGTCTCAATCAGATCAGAACTCAAGTGAATATCCTTTGTGCAATAGAAGTTTCCATTCCTTTTGTCAAAAGATCATTGGGAATGAGGAAGTATGTTAAATCATGAGGATTTGACATAATGAGGTATTGTCGAGCAAGACGTGATCGGCAGGAAGAATGTCTGCCGAAGGATTGGCAGAAATATGCCGAAGGAAGGAATTCGGCAGGGGTTTCCTTTGCTGAAGGATAGGACCATCGGCAGAAGAAATGTCTGCCGAAGATATTGCTTTTCTTCGGCAGATGTAGCTCAATCTTCTTGAAGTTTATCTTGATTTGCATCTATAGACTTGCTTCATGTTGAATTCGGTTGGTCTTCGATTCACCGATCTTTTAAAGGCACGACTAAGCCATTACAAAGAACCATAAAATTTCCTAAGTATGAGAGTGTACAACCATTTTTACAGATAAACAATTACAATCTAAAGTAGAGGTCATCTTCAAATCTTAGATGACCCAACACTCTGTCTTTTTAACTCCATTCCTCCAAAGATCATTCAGAATGATATTGTAGTGGTTGTATGCATCTTTCAAAGACTCTCCCTCCTTGGCCTTAAAACCCTCGTAGGCATTTATACTCTGATTTGTTTTAGTCTTCATAGCTTTCTCAGAACCTTGAAGTTGTCTTTAAAGCTCATCCTAAATTTCCTTCGCTGAGTCACAACTGTCAACTTTGTTGAAAATATCATTCGGGATTGCCGTAATCAGGTATGTGAGAGATTGTACGTAACTCAACCAACTCTCTATCTATTTCACTGTACTTAATTGGATCTCGGGCTACAATTCTTTTTGGAATTTATGGATTTGTATCTATAGCAAGAACTTTGGCAACAACAACATGAGGAAAGTGAGGTCCATGCAGAATAGAATTCATCAATCTTTTGTCTTGATTGTTCAGGAAGTTGACCATCCTCTTTTTCCATTGTTGATACTTATCAACCTGAAGAACCGGAGGTTTCAACTTTGACCCCATGCTTAACAGATCTCGAGACATTCTGAAAGTAGAGAAGATAATACTGAAAGAATACTTGAATATGATCGTCCGAAGAATTCAGATGAAATTTGACTTAAAAGTCAACTTTGGTCACACATTGAGAAACTGCCAAAAATATTCTAAGTGTTGAAGTCACAAAGCTGTTGAGTGAACTTATCTCAGAGAGTACTTGTCGCAAAGCTCAACTAGTCGCAGAAACTAAGGACACGAGTTCTAAGAATTCGGAGGCTTTGGTTTGCGAGTTCTGACTTGTCGCAGCAGGCCTTTGAGAGTTTTGGACTTAGCAAAACTTCCAAAGACACAGAAGTCGTGAACAAGATCCTGCGAGTTCCACACTTAGCAAAAACAAAGAAACACACAAAGAAGTCGTCTTAAGCAAGCCTTTACGAGTTCATGCAATTCGTAAACCACTATATGTGAGTTCTTCCAACAAAGAAAACAAAGGCACTTGCGAGTTCTTTAGATGATGTTTGCGACAACTGCAGATCTTGCAAGTTCTTCACTAAAAAATGAAGATTTGGCCATAACAACTTAAATTCTTGCAATCTTGATCTGATACTTGGTAGGGTCGATCGATTTACACAATAGAACATATCTTTAGTACAATGATTTATCAAACAAACACTAGAATGCACAATTCAATCACGAAACGGTATGTTCGAACTTTTACACCAAGAAAACAAAAAATCCAAAATTCACAAAGATTAAGTGTGAATTTGAACTTGCAATCTGAATCAAACTTGTTCCATTAGTATTAACGATGACCAAACACCCATTTTTTCACACCAATTTCAACAGATCACTGATTTTTGAATTCAACAGCTAGCTTTCATAGTCGGCTTGCGAGTTCTTGAATTTCCACCAAATTTTGCAACAAAACTTCGACCAAAATGAAATTTAATCCATCACTGAATTATAAGGTTTTCTCCGATACCAAATGTAAGTCCAGAATTCAAGCAAACTGATCACAATTAAGCACAACACATTAAGCACAATGAGAGAATTTCTTGTTAAGCCATTTAGTTTGAATCAATTATTTTGTAAGTTTGACTTTATTTCATGTTTTGCTTTATATGAGGTCAAGATTTATTTGACCCATATATAAGCCCTTTATTCCTTATGTTTTGTTAGACCTTCAGAGAGTTGATGTCACTTGTATGCTTTGTGAGATATATGACAAACACTTTCTCTCTCTAGAAATTCTCTCATTGTGCTTTAAGTCTTTGTGCTTAATTATGAATGTTTGCTTGAATTCTAGACTAACATTTGGTATCAGAGCAAACCTTAGAATTCAGACATGGATTGAATTTCATATTGGTCGAATTTGTTGCAAAATTTGCCGGAAAATCATGAACTCGCAAGTCACATTGGAAAAGTAGTTGTTTGATTAAAAAATCTTCATTCTGTTGAAATTTGAGTGCAAGGATGGTTGTTTGATGCTCGTTGATGCTTTTGGAATAGTTTTGATTTTTATTGCAAGTTCAAATTCACATTTAATCTTTGTGAATTTTGAATTTTTGTATTTCTTGGTGTGAAAGAGTTCGAACACTGTATATTGGATCGAATTGTGTAATTTTGTGTTTTTTTGATAAATCTTTGTACTAAAAAGTTGTTCCAGTGTGTAAATCAAGCAACCCTACCAAATATCATATCAAGATTGCAAGTTTTGAAGTTGAAATGGCCAAATCTTCATTTCGGGTGAAGAACTCGCAAGATCTGCAGTTGTTGCAAACTTCATCTGATGAATTCACAAGTGTCTTTGTTGTTTTTGCAGGAAGAACTCGCAGATAGAGGCTTACGACTTGTATGAACTCGCAAAGGCTTGTCTACGATTTCTTTGTTTCTTTCTTTTGGCTAAGTGTGGAACTCGCAGGACCCTTTTTCACGAGTTCTCTACTTTTGGAATTTTTCCTAAGTATAGAATTCGCAAAGGCTTGTTTGCGACAAGTCAGAACTCTCAAACCGAAGTCTGCGAATTCTGAGAACTCGTATCCTGGGTTCTGCAACAAGTGTTCTACGACAAGTTGGGTTTTTGCGACAAGTGATCTTTGGGTTATTTGGCAAAGTGCAGAACTCGCACACATAAGAGAAGTGATATTTTTTTGTGAATTTTTCTAAGTACATAACTCGTACATTTACGACAAGTAACTTTTTTGAAAATTTTCTAATTATAGAACTTGTGTGTGCTTTGCGACAAGTGATTCTGATATTTCTCTAAGTACAGAACTTGCATCCTATAGCTTGCGACATCCTAGAACTTGTACACTATACTCTGCGACAAGTAAGAACTCGCACACCGACGCCTGCGAGTTGTTGGTTCTTTGGTATAGTGGCATGCGACTGCTTGGTCTTTTGCGACAAGTTCACTTATGAGTTTTTTGCGACTTCAACACTTGGAAAATTATAGCAGTTTTTCAGTGTTTGACCAAAGTTGACTTTTTAAGTCAAATTTAATCTGAATTCTTTGGATGATCATATTCAAGCATTCTTTCAGTATTTTCTTCTCTACTTTCATAAAGTCTTGAGATCTGTTAAGCATGGGGTTGAAGTCCAAACCTACGGTTCTTCAGGTTGATGAGTACCAGCAGTGGAAAAAGAGAATGGTCAACTTCCTGAACAACCTAGACAAAAGATTGATGAATTTTATTCTGAATGAACCTCACTTTCCTCACGTTGTTGTTGCCAAAATTCTTGCTACAGAAACAAATCCAGAAACTCCTTAACGGATTGTAGCCCGAGATCTAATTTAGTACAACGATAGAGACAAAGAGTTGGTTGAGTTAGATGCACAGGCTCTCACATACCTAATCATGGCAATCCCAAATGACATTTTAAACAGAGTTGACAGTCGTGACTCATGCCATATAATCTGTTGGTTCACATTCTTTGGTGACATTCATTGAAACAGGCATTAACACATGTCAACTCTTTTTTTAAACCCCACCAACTAGTCATCTTTTTTCTCAACAAAAAGATGTTTCTTATTTTCTGGGGATGCAGCACATCTACTATCTGATCTTTACTTGAAAGATTTTGATATTGAAAAAGAAGGAAAGTTGCCCCACCTTCGAACCTCTTTCATGCACATTGAGTCTGTGTAATACTTGTTGTTGTCTCAATAGTTTATACCTTTTGAGCCTGTTAAAAGCTTTAGTAGCTTCAAATATTTTACACGTGCACGAGCACACAAGGAATATGTTTTCTTCTCTTAACATTCATAGAAAATTCCTTTGTGGTTTTTCAATGATTGAATGGAAGCCCTGGGGGAGTGAACATCAAAAATCTCCTTTCTAATGTACATTCGTTGCACAAAGTGGCTTCATGCTACTTACAGGCATTCTAACTGTATCATATGTTGATTCAGGGTTACCAATTCCTAATTTGTCTGAATTTGAAAAGATTCAAATGAATACATTTCATGCATTGACGGATACATTCTTAGATCAGCTTGGAGGAGATTCTTATCATACTGAATGGGGGAGATTGTTTTTGTATGCTTATCTTGATATCTGGGGGAGATATTATCAAAGACGATGCTGAAATTGTTAAAGTTTTGATGATTTTGATGTCTCATAATTCATCAAAAAGGGGGAGATAATTCAAAGTTCAATTTCAGAAGGAAGCAAAGTCAAAGTCAAAGTTGACCAAGGGGAAAAATTTCAAAGGAGGAGAGATTTTTAATGTTAAAGCTCAAGTGAAAGATAAAGTTGTCAAAGTGTTAATGCAACACATTTGATTGAGAAACTTCAAAGTTCAAAGTTCGAAGCAAATTTGAAGATAATTTCTGAGAGTTAGATACATATCTTCTACCAAAGGGGGAGATCGAAGAAGATGATGTAATCTTGTTAAGAAGAATTCCAAAGGGGGAGATTTTCAAAAGTTTTGAAGTTGTGAAAGACTTTTGTTGAAAATTTTTCAAACAAAGAGAAGACCAGATGATTAGTGTCATTTTTTTTAATCTTGAATCCAAAGGAGGAGATTGTTGAGTCAAATATTGTATTCAAGATTAAAAAGGGTCAAAGTTGTCATTTGTGTAAAGTTGTATTTGTAAATGTGTGTAAGTCAAAGTAATTGACTTTGACATTGTGTTTTGAGTTGTAAGGTCAAGGCGTTTGACCATATAAATAGTTTTATGTTCTTTGTAATTAGTGTGAGTGAGAGAACAAGAGTAACACACATAGAACACGCATATATCTTAGAGAGAGAAAGAGCTTAGAGTGAGAAATAGGTATATGGCTTTATGAGATCATTGTAATCCAAGATCAAATCAATAAAGATGATTTCAAGATTTGATGTGTGTTTAGTATCTTGATTATGGAACAACATCTAAGACGTCGTCCGAAGAACTGAAAGATCCAGATTAGATTAATGCCAAGCAGGACGAGCTCAATAAATTCAAACGTAACCAAGTTTGGAGATCGGTACCAAGACCCATAGATAACACAATTGTTGGAATTAAATGGTTCTTCTAGAATAAGAAGGATGACCAGGTATAATTTTCAGGAACAAGAAAAGATTGGTTGCAAAAGGCTATAATCAACAAGAGGGTATTGACTATGAAGAGACTGACGCACCAGTCGCCCGGATTGAAGCCATCAGGATTTTTATTGCATATGCCACTCACAAGAACATCAAAGTATACTAGATGGACGTTAAATTAGCGTTTCTTAATGGTATTCTACAAAAATAGGTATATGTTAGTCAACTAGAGGGCTTCATCGATCCAAAATATCCAGATGACGTGTACGTGCTTGACAAAGTTCTTTACGGACTGAAGCAGGCACGGTGTGCATGGTTTGGGACCTTGACGGTTTACCTTTCAGAATCTGGATTCCGCAAAGGTACAATCGATACAACTCTTTCCTTGAAGAAAAAAGGTGGGGATTTAATTTTAGTGAAAATCTATGTAGACGATATTATTTTTGGTTCTACGAATCCTAAGCTTTGTGATGAATTTCAAGACATCATGAATAGTAGGTTTCAGATGTCAATTATGGGAGAGTTGAACTTTTTCTTGGGCTTACAAGTAAAACAAACCCCTGATGGGATTTTTATAAACTATTCAAAGTACATAAAAGATATGCTTAAGAAATTTAATTTGTCTGATTCAACTCCCATGAAGAATCGCATGTCATCTGGAAGTCTGTTAGATGCTGACCAAAAGATATAGAGAAGCATGATAGGATCTCTTCTCAATTTGACATCGAGTTGACCTGACATGATGTTTGCTACATGTTTTTGCGCTCGATATCAAGCTAATCCAAAAGATTCCCATCTTGCTGTGGTAAAAAGAATCTTACGGTACCTTAAAGGATCACCAAATTTGGGTCTTTGGTATCCGAAAGATTCTAGGTTTGAACTAATAGCCTACACAAATTTAGACCATGCAGGTAACAAATTAGACCGGAAAAGCACTTCAAGAGCTTGTCAGTTTTTAGGAGAAAAGTTAGTCAGTTGGTCTTCGAAGAAAGAAAATTGTATTTCAACATCTACGACCGAAGCAGAATATGTAGCGGCTGCTAGTTGTTATTTGAATGTGTTGTGGATGAAGACTACGGATACACATTGAACAAAGTTCCCATCTATTGCGATTCAAAGAGCGCAATAGCAATTACAACTAATCCGGTTCAACCTTCGAAAACGAAACATATTAATATAAGGTACCATTTCATAAAAGATCATGTTGAAAAAGATACTATTGAAATGCATTTTGTTTTTACTGATTTTGAAGTTGCTGCCTGTTTACTGAACTTCTTGATGAAAAGAGATTCAATTTTTTAGTCAGCAAACTTGCAATGTTAAATTTAAATGCGTGACAATAATTTCCTATCTTTTGTTGAGGGGGAGTGTGTTTCTTGTTTTCTTGAATGTGTAATTGTTTTAGGGTGTATCTTATATATTCTTAAAGTCTGATACATCTAACCAAAGTGGACTCATATTTCAGTCAGGACCAAAACAATATTATGTGATGCAGGACAGTCAGATCCATGTAATTCTGATTTTACAAGAAGAATGGACATTGACTTCTGATCATAATAGATCAGGACTCATACTTCATTGTTAAGAGCTAAATGCATAAATCAAGGGGGAACTAATCACTGTGCACACTTCAAGGGGGAGCATTAGATAAAAGTCTGTAAGTGTGTATCTGTGTGTGTGTTCAAATGATTTTGAAACTCTGAAAAATTTTTAAGGGAGAAATGATGGTTTTGATCTTAAAAGTGAAAAAGTGCTAACTTGCTATTTTTGGAAAATCAAAAAAGTCAAAAAGTCAAAGTTTCTATTTTTGAAAAGTTGCAAAAATATTTTCTAAGCCTACTTGACGTAAACAGTTGTCTGCGACAAGTAACTTGATGCAAAGCATAGCTTGCGACAAGTCATTTGACGCAAGACACTACGTGCGAGTAGTGACTTGACGCAAACAATGGCTTGCGACAAGTAACTTGACGTAAACCAAAGCTTGCGACAAGTCATCAACTCATATCATATGGTTTGCAACTTGTTAGAACTCGTATAAAGCAGCTTGCGACTTCTTTCCTTAGGGACACTTGTCACAAATAGTGCCTTGCGACAAGTTCACACACGACTTGTCAATCTTTGTGACAATTAAGTTTCCTTTCTCGGTGGTTTGCGCAAAGTGGGAGGTCCAATCAATTTGTGCCACGTGTCAACCCTAATTTTCAGTATATATACGATGTTCACGTATTAGTTTGCTACTTTGTCATTTTCAAACCTTGCGACTTTTGTGGACTTAGCATTCTTCGATTCAGAGTAGGTTTACATTTTGATTGTTGTTTCTTTGTATTCGATTGTATTGTTTTATTTGTTGTTTGATTCCAGGTTCACATTCATTGATTTAGGGTTTTTGATCATTAGAACTTTTCATATTCCTTGAAACCCCTTCGAACCGGAACTATGGATTTTGGACCTTGGATTGTGTTTAATAGAACTAATCAAGACTTAAAACTTGTTAAATCTTTTGGATTTGGTTAATCGATCATAATCTTCGACTTAATCTGAAATAAATTTCACATTTTGATGTTTGATATTTGATTTGGTCCTTTGGACTATTCGAAGAACACATGAACTGATTTTGGACTTTAATCTTGACTAATGTTGATTATTAATAAAATTAAAGTTCATAAACATGTTCCAGATATAATTTCGAGCTAATCTGAAAAGAATTAATTTTGATTTACAAAGGATTTGAATGAGATGGAATCTGAACTTAGAATTTTTAACAAGTTATGACACCTGCGAGTTCTTCATTTTTGAAGCTTGCGAGTTCTTGACTTGTTTGATGCATCACACGACAAGTGCCAAGATTTAAGTGTTTTGCGATTTCTTCGTGTCAAGCATTTTTTTCGAAGTATGCTTGTCGCAAAATTTGGCCTGCGACAAGTGGTACATTCATTTGGCTTGCGACAAGTTGCAATCTTCCATCTTCTTGCAACTTCTTTCCTAGTCCTTTGATCTGCGACATCTAGACTTAGGAAAATTTTCAAAAAATTTCTGAAAAATCATTTTTGCTTTTCACTGACAACTTGGACACCTGTCCAAACTTTTGCAACTTTTCAGGTATCATCATGACCAGTGACAATTCTGTTGATCAAAATGTACAAATGGATGAGAATGATCCCCATGTCTCAAGGGATGCACCAATGCCCTCATCCAGATCAAACTATCATTCACAAGTTGGTGAAAACTCAAATCTAGCACTCATCTATCCTAATGATTATCTGTTGTTGTACCAGAATAATTATCATGTTGATTTTGATCACCTCAACATTGACCCTTTGGTGCTAGCAATTTTCAAAAGACATCCTTTATATCATGCATTGATTGTCACTGCTACAGTTCCATTGATTTATCTGCAACAAGCATGGAGATCTATTACATTTGAGAACAAAAACAATAAGAGACAATTTCTGATTCAGATTGATCATTTCACATCTGTTCTGAACTACCAAAGATTGAGACTCATACTAGATCTTCTAGAGGACAATTCAAGAGAAGTCAGAACAAGCTTTGATGTCTACCTAACTGACACAGATGTTTTTGAAGGAATCCGAGCCCTAGGCTATGTTGGAGAGCTTACTAGGATCAGTCTGTTCAAGAAGAACAATCTGCCACCATTCTGGTACACAATGTTTTCTGTGATCAACAGGTGCTTCACAGCTAAACATACCGGAATAGACAATGCCAGCATGCACATCCTGAAGCTTTTCCAGGCCATCGTGTACGACCTGCATGTAGATTACTCCTTCATATTCTGGACTAAAGTGTATGAGAGGGTCATGGCCAAGAGAACAACAAAGAAACCTGTCTTTGTTCCATATCAGAGGTTTCTACAGCTTATAATCAGAAGTATTCTCAGATCGAGCAGAGATATTCCCAAGAGAAACAATCATGAGGCAGGACCTAAGTATGTGATGAGGTACTTACAGAAGCAGAAGCAAACATTCAATTATTCTATCCTGATACATAAAGCTTTACTTGCTTACGCTAATCCAAACTTTGAGTGTGTTAGAGAGTATAGAGAGTCTATGGGACGACCAGAACCGGTTCTTCCTACTCAAGGCTTAATACCTAAGAGAGCGGAGTCAGTGAGGGTTCAACCTACCAGAGGGGTAGTTGAACGGGAAGAGCAGAGAAAAAATCTGGAGAGGGGATTAGATGGGGTTTTGTCTTCTAGACTGGAGGTTGTGGAATCACAGGCTTTTCCCACTCTCTAGTTGATTCCACATCTCAACCTGCACATGCTATCTGTCAGGATCGAAATTCAAACAAGAATTTAATTCACACACACTCAGAATCAATGCTAAAGAAGTTGCGGAAAAACACTTTAACACTAACAATCAATAAAACAGTATATCAAACTCAAATCACAAGTTTATATTGATTCAACTTGATGATTACACACAAAACCTCAATCTGTTGAAAAGACTCAACAAACGTTCTATACTTCTCTATAGAAAGGATCTAAACTAGTCCTGAGGTTAATTCTCTCTCATAAAACATATGAATGAATAAATCTCTACTATCAAATACTTCTATACTATATATACAAGACTGAATACAAGATAATTATCAAAATACAATTGATCTTCAGCATCAATACCATAATTATCTTTAGTCTTATCTCCAGCTTGTCTTTATCTCCAAATCATCTTTATCTTTAGAAGCAACACTAATTATCTTCAGAAGTATTAACCATCTTCAGTAGCATTAATCTTCAGCAGTATTAACTCTCCAAGCAGTACTAACTATTCAAATAACAACACTAACTCTTCAAGCAGTATTAATTCTACTAGCAGTAGTAATCTTGATATTCTGGCAGTAGTAATCACTTAGCAACATTAATCAGCAGCATAAACCATACTTAGTATAATCAGACCCAACAATCTCCCCCTAACTTAACTTTTCAGAAAGAGAAGTTAAGTTCTTCATGATATGGTCTTCATGATGCTTTCAACACTTCAGCTCAGTTGCCCAAATTTGGATCCAGTCCCAGACTTTGATTAATGATCCTGCTAACCACAATCCTTACCATTTCTGAGCCTTTAGGACAGATTAGTTTGGCTTTCAGCATCCCATGTAGCTTGGCTAGGCTGTGATCATATATCTTATCCACCAGATAATATTCATGAAAGCTTTTATCTATGGTCAAGATATACACCCCACACCTTTCTATGAGCATCCAGTTGTCCACAGACTTGAAGACATCTTTGATGACATGCTTGACAAGATCTGGACTGAACATCATGCATAAATACTCCATTGCTAGTTTCTTGATGTTCATCCCCGGAGTCTTCAGCACATCCCCATACAAATTCATTCCCACTTTAAACATTTCTTCCAAGTCTGACCTGGAACAACATCTGACTATCTTCCCCCAAGTAGAGTAGACTTCAAAATGATCACCCATTCTTTTGATTCTGAAATATTCTTTGCCTTGATCTTCAAGAATATCCTAGTGGATGATTTCAGGGGCTTGGACTGAAATAGGATCTGTCTTCACTGGATCATTATCTGTTACAGTCATGTAAAGTTCAAAATGCACATTAGATTGACTTAGTTGCTGTGCACTTTGACTTGATTGCTCAGCTTGACCTGTAACAGATGTTTCTGTTTCTTTCTCAGCTTCTGCAACCCTTGGCTTCTTAAACAGTTTCTTGGAAGCTATTGTTTTCACTCTCTTGGTAGATTTGACTTCCACATCAGCATGTTCTTCCTTCTTTTCTTCAGCCTTTTCTTTTGAAGGAGTGGTTTCCTCACTCTCAGGAAAGGGTTGTTGGATATTGAGATCATGTCTCTCTTTCATTTGTCTTTCAAACTCAACCCTTTGAGTGAAGTCCCCTTTCAGATTTGACATCTCCTTTGAATACAACTCCTCTATCCTACCACAGGCCATGTTAGTAAACATTCCTTCAGGAACTCCAAGAGCTCCTTTTAGGAAGTTTATCATTTTCCTCCTTTCTTGATTATCCAGGAAGGTCTTTGAGGGTTGTCTCTGTCTTTGCTTTAATGCCAGCCTTTGCCTTGAAACTTTCTTTGTAACTATCTTGGCAGCAACTGCAGTCTTCAAACTCTTTTGAAACTCTTCATTCAACCTTTTAGCTATATCTAATGCGAGCTCTCTGTCTTTGGCAGATTGAATTTCTTCTTCCTTTTCCAACTCTGCTTGAAGCTGTTTGGCCACTTCTTCATCTAACTCTATCTGATTGTTTTTCTTTAAAGGTTGCTCAGATTCAACCATCTTCTCCTTTCCCTTCCTCTTTGCATCCTCCATACTGACCTCTTTTTCTTTCTTTTCTAAACCTCCTACTTTGATTATTACTCCCTTAGCCTTTTAAGTGGCTTTGGGAGTGTCATTCTTAGCTTTGACCAAGGTTTCTGCAATCTCCATTTCCTCTATGGACAATGATGTTTCTGCTGCAGTTTTCCCTGTTTCTACTTCTTTCTCAGTTACTGCTGCTGGTTCTGTTTCTGCTGCTTTGCTATTTTCTGTTTCCTTATTCAGCTCCCCCTCAAACTGAGCTTCCATACCAATAGGACTGTGTTTCTCCCCTTCATCTTGTTTCTCCCCCTTGTTGAAAGCATCTCCCCTCTTCTTCAAGACATACTGCTTTCTTTTCTTTTTCTATACCAACTTCATCACCATCTTCTTCAATTTGGTAATATGCACTTGTTGAGACAAAATTACCAATTTCATCTCCTCTATATCTGAGCCTTGCTTGATGACATCAAGATTAATGTTTCCCATAGTATCCAACAATTCCTGGTAGTTATATTTGTCCTCACCTCCTTTGGGTGTGTTTACCACCCTTGAAGGATCCCTGGATCTTTTAGTAGTAGAGGTCTTCTGCCTAGCAGAAGCACTCTATACCCCCTTGGTTTCTTGGCACCTGGGACCTTTGGATGATTGCTCACCCAAAGTTGTTATGGGGAAGGTATTAGATATGTTCACACTGTCCTGCCCTGCACTTTGTGCAAAGTCAGTAGTGTGAGCCTTACAGCCCATATGCTCTTCCTTCTCCTTATTGAGCACCTTCTTGGGGTTCGGAGACACCCCTGTGGTTTCCCTTTGGATATTCTCTAATGGATAATGCTCCAATAGAGGACTTGAAGGCTTTGTGGGTGAAGGTACAAGAAGGGAAGGAACCTTCTTTACCTTTTTCCTTATATAAGTGTGAGTGATGGGTGATGTTGGCTTTTTAAGAAGGGACTGAGGGATGTTAATAGAAATGAGTGGTGTGGGTAGGTCATCAGTTTGGTTGTCAGATGAGGGCTTTGACACTGATGCCTCACCATGGGAAGGAGACACACACATCATTGTAGAGATCAATGGTGTGTCAATACCTGAGAAGTCCTTACTAGGCCTCCTCATATTAGAAAACACCTTCCCTTTAGGGACCTTTGGTACATATACCTCATTAAAATGAGGTAAATCTGTCAATTCTTTATTCAGTAAAGCTTGCACAAACCTGGGATACATTAAAAAGATTTTGTTTTGGTATCCAGGTTTGACAGTAAGTCATTTAAGATCATTTGTGAAAAATTGAACTTCCTAGAGGTTGCTAAGTAGACCATAGCATAAGCAATGGTACTGCTGAACTCACTCCAACCAGTTATTTTCCTTGAAATACAGTGCTGAAGGGTATGAACAAAGAATCTCCACTGTGGTGAGAATCTGTTCTTGAAAAATTTGAAGACATCAGTGGGACCTTCATACCCCATATTACTAAGAGCTTGGAAGAGATCTTCCTTGTGTAAAGAGGTTATACCTGAGGCATCATCTAGTCGTAGATGAATGTGAATAGCTCCTTCTGTGATTGTCAGGGGTTTATCACACACCCTTGTTTTGATGACCTGATTGCCATCTTCAGTATGAATAGCAGCATTGGCCCAAAACTGCCTTTGGTGTTCCACACAGATTGTGGGATTGACAGTTAATGCGTGGGCTATGTGTGAGGATCTTAGGAAATCCACAATCTGATGAAATCCCTCTGCTTTCTTTGGTTTGAGTAGCATTGCCAATTCATTGTGTTCATCGACAAACATCAGTTCTGCCATCTTCTTGAGCGATTGGTCGAAGTTTGGGTTACACACTGGTAAGAGAGAATTCAAGAGAACAAGAGAGAAAGAGAGTACACTAGTGGGAAATTCAAAGAGCCGTTTGTAATTTGGCGGTCACACAGGGTAGTTATAGGTGGAGGGAGTAAGTTAGAAGCAGTACTAATTACCCTAGCAATATTAATGAACTCGCAGTATTAACTCATAACAGCAGTAGTAACACATACTGGCAGTACTAACACAGACTAACAATATTAACACAGACTAGCAGTATTAACACAGATTAACAGTACTAACACAGACTAGCAGTATTAACATGTACCAGCAGTAGTAACAATGATTAGCAGTATAAATAAGGCAAGCAGTAGTAACTTTGCACTGGCAGTATAAACCACCTAGCAGTAGTAACCATACTTAACCATTTTTGAACTATTTTTATGAGTAATGCAGTGAGCAGTATTAACTGAACGAGAAGTACCAAGTATCCAATCCAAACAATCTGAAACACTTAAACACACAGGGGTTAATAGCACCAATTTAATGAAAGTAACTAAGGAGGAATCTATATAGGTACATAAAGAGAACGAGAATATACTTATTCATTGTTCATCATGCGCACACTTGTGACCAGGAATGTGAATCTACCCACATCAAAAGCTTTTGTGAATAGATCAGCAAACAGGTTACTTGTGTGTACTTTCTGTACCTGAATTAGCTTCTTCTCATTACAGTCTCTTATAAAATGGTACCTTATTTCTATATGCTTTATTTTTGAATGCTTGACAGGATTATTAACAATGCTAATAGCACTGTTGTTGTCTATGAAAATAGGAGTGTGAAGAAATGTCATACTATAGTCCATCATTTGATTCTGAATCCATAGCACTTGTGAGCAGCAGCTTGCAGCAGCTATGTATTCTGCTTCTGTTGTTGAAGTGGACAATGTGGTTTGCTTCTTACACTGCCATGATACTAGTCTTGCACCCAAAAACTGACATCCTCCAGTTGTAGACTTTCTGTCCAAGGTAGCTCCACCCAAATCAATATCTGAATATGCAAGTAGGTCAAATGGTGAGTCATGAGGATACCAAAGTCCTAATCTGGGTTGACCTTTGAGATATCTGAATATCCTCTTGACTACTTGAAAATGTGATTTCTTTGGCCTAACTTGAAATCTTCCACACACACAAACAGGGAACATGATATATGGTCTAGAAGCTGTGAGATACATGAGAGAGCCAATCATGGATCTGTAATAATGAACATCCGCATCCTCTCCCTCAAGATCTGCAGTAATCTGTTTGTGTGTCTCCATGGGTGTGCTTGCAGGCTTGGAATCTGAGAACCCAAACATGGTTAAAATGTCCTGCACATACTTGGTTTGGCTTATGAAGATTCCATCTTGTTGCTGCTTAACTTGTAGCCCAAGGAAGAAAGTAAGTTCACCCATAGAACTCATCTTGAATCTCTTATGCATTAATTATTCAAAATCTCTGCACAAATGATCTTTTGTGGATCCAAAGATGATATCATCCACATAGATTTTCACTAACAGGATGTCCTTCTTCTTCCTTTAAATGAATAGAGTCTTGTCAATGGTTCCTCTCTCAAAACCATTTTTCAAGAGATAGGTAGACAAGGTGTCATACCAAGCTCTTGGTGCTTGATGTAGTCATACAGTGCTTTCTTCAATTTGTATACTCTGTCAGGATACTTGGAATTTTCAAACCCTAGAGGCTGACAGACATATACTTCTTCTTCAATTTTGCCGTATAGAAAAGCACTTTTCACATCTATTTGGTAGACTTTGAACTTCATGAAAGTAGCATAGGCTAAAAATAGCCTAATTGCCTCAATCCTAGCCACTGGTGCAAAAACCTCTTCATAATCAATTCCTTCTTCTTGAGTGTACCCCTGTGCTACCAATCTAGCCTTGTTCTTGATCACTATCCCTCTCTCATCCATCTTGTTTCTGAAAATCCATTTTGTTCCTATAGCTCTGTGTCCTTTAGGCAGTTCTACCAAATCCCATACATTTTGCAGTACAAACTGCAACAGCTCCTCTTGCATTGCTTCTATCCAGCTTGGATCTTTCATTGCATCATGTGCCTTTTTGGGCTCAACTTGAGATAGAAAGCAAGATAGTAAGCCTGATTGTATGTCTTTTAATCCTGCCAACTTACTCTGATTCCTTGTGATGATTGGAGAATTGATGTCACCAATCACCAACTGAGGAGGATGATCTTTATGCACTTTTGTTTGATGAATAGCCTCTTCATTAATCTCTGCATCCAGATTAGAGTCATTCTTTTCAGGAAAGCTGCCACCAAACACTGAGGAGTTCTCATCATCAATATCATCTTCTGCCAATGCAGGCATCTCAGGTTCTAGCTGTTCTGAAGTCAAAAGTTGATCCTCCTTTTCACCTCTCTCCTCTTCATTCTGAGCAGTTTCAGTATCCTTTGAATCTGAAGCATCTTTCTTCTCTTGAACACAGAGTTCAGTAGAATCTGCTGTAGGGATTGGGAATAGCACAAACTCTTGTCATTTGTCTTGTACTGATTCTGTCCCTGTTCCTGCATTATTCTCATAACTGAAACCCAAATAATTAGTTAGTGAATCAATGTTAAAAAGCCAATCAGGGCCTATACCAAGTTTATTTGGTGTGCTCTCATTGCATTTGACATTGTCACTTTCCTTAATTATTCTAGAAGAGGTATTAAATACTCTGTAAGCCTTACTTTGGGATGAGTAACCAACCAGAAATCCATCATCTGCTTTGCTATTAAACTTGCCTAAGTGAGTTTTGGTATTAAGAATTGTGCAAGGACTCCCAAATGGTTTGAAAAATCCAATAAAAGGGTTCTTCTTGTTAAAAAGTTCATATGGTGTCTTGCCTTGAGATTTAACTATTAGAACCCTGTTTTGAACATAATAAGCAGTATTAACTGCTTCTACCCAAAATGTAACTAGCAGTTTTGAATCTGCCAAAAGGGATCTTGCAGCTTCAATCAGTGTCCTATTTCTCCTCTCAGCAACTCTATTCTGTTGAGGGGTCCTAGGAGCACTGTATTGTCTCTCAATACCTTTTTCCTCACAGAAGCTGTTTAGATCATGGTTTTTAAATTCAGTTCCATTATCAGACCTGATGATTTTAACTCTTTGATTTATTTGGTTTTCAACTCTGAGAATAAAGGATTTGATCAGTCCAATTGTCTCATCCTTTGTCCTCGGAAAATAGACCCAAGTGAATCTGGAGAAATCATCAACAATAACTAAGCAGTAAGATTTCTTGCCAATACTCATCACATTTGTAGGACCAAACAGATCCATATGCAATAAAATAAGAGGTGAAGAGATTATATTTATCTCTTTGGACTTATGAGAAGTTTTGTGTTGTTTGCCTTTAAGACATGCAACACAATGATCATCACATGAAAATACCTTTTGTGGAAAACCTCTTACAAGGTTGTTTTTCACAAGATTATTCATTGTTTTAAAGTTCATGTGACACATTCTTCTGTGCCAAAGAGATGATTCATCAACAGAAGCTTTTGAAAATAGACAATTAAATGATGAATCATTAGATACATTCTCTAAATCCAAGCAATAAACATTGTCCTTTCTTGGTGTTCTCAGTAGTATCATACTTTCATCAACTACCTTGAACCCTTTAGCAAGGATAATACATTCAGTATCAGTAAACAATATACTATGTTTCTTGTCACAAACCTGTGATACACTTAACAGGTTGTATCTCAATTGCTCAACATAGTAGACATCCTCAAAGGTCATCTTACCCTTTGACACAATACCTTTTCCACTAATCTTTCCTCCAGATGGATTATCACCAAATGCAACATGTCCTCCATCAATTATTTTGAAGTTTTGTAGGCAGGACTTGTTGCCTGTCATGTGCCTAGAGCAACCACTATCAATATGCCAAATGCTCTTCCCTTTTTGTTGTTGGTTGCCCTGCACTTAAAGTGGAACAGTTAGTTTTTAGTAGGAACCCAAGCCAAATTGGTCTTGGGTTTCCTATTCTCATCAACATATTCACAATCAGTTTTGATGAGCTTTTCAGACTAGGGAATCTTATGGCTTGAATACTTTGTCACAATAATGGGTTTGTTACTGGAAGCAGTACTAACTTGATTGGCAGTACTAACTTTGTTAGTAGTACTACTTGGATTAGCAGTACTAACATTGTTAGCAGTAGTATTGCTTGCAGCAACATTATTTTTGTCAGCAGTACTATTTGAAGTAGCAGTACTAACAGATTTCTTTACTATTGGAACCCAAACCTGAACAAAGTTGTTTGCTTTATTTTTCTTTAAGTTACTCCTTGGCTTATTTGGATTATTTTTCTTTGATTTTGCAAACTTGTTTTGAGCATGAGCTTTTAAAGGTGCTCTTTTTGCATTTTCAGCCATATGATTCCTTCTTTGATTCCTATAGCCAACAGGATTTTGTATATGTCTTTGAAAATTTATCCTCTGGTTCATAGGATTGAAATAACAGTATTTGGCAATATGGTTAAGCTTTCCACAAATAAAACAAGGTTTTGGTCTATTGATATTACTCAGATCAACCCCTTGTTTTTGTGCCCACTGATTATTCCAGTTTCTTTGATTACCCCTTGTTTTATCATGTTTTTGGGGGTGATGCTTTTTACATGTACAGGGATTCACAACTGTGGTCTGCATATAGTGGACTCCATGTACCTTTCTCTTTTCTCTCTTTGAGCTATCCACCTTTTCACTCTTGATGAATGGTTTACCTCCCCCTTCATTGGTAAGGATATGATTTTCTACAGGAATCTCTTCTGCATTCTTATTCTCAGAATTCTCTTCCTCATTCTCTTCTTCAACCACCACACTATCTATAGGATCTACTTCTGTTGCTCCTATAGGTAAGTCCTCCTTATTTTTGTTTTCTAAGAGATCTGAAGAGGGAGGGATAACTATTGTTATAAGGTGGAGATGTTGCATTGTATCCTATACCACTCTTGATCTTATCATGAACTTGAGCTTTAAGCAAAGAGTCCATTGCTTTGGAAGCATAAGAAAACTTCTCAATGTCAAGCTTAGCTTTCTCATACTCACTCTTTATCTTCTCACACTCCTCTTTAGATTTTTCTATTTGAATCTCTAATTGATCTTTCTCCCACTTCAAGTAATTTGTGTCATAGTAATGCTGAAGTTCATTGGCCTTGTAAGCCTTGATTTGATCTTCAAACTTCTCAACAATCACTTTATACTCTCTTATATCTCTTTCTAACCTTTTAAGATCGTCACACATGCTTTGGTTATGATCCCTGTACTTTTTAACAGTTTGAAGACACTCTTCAGTGCACAGTTTAGTTTTTACCTCTGTTGGAATATCTGTGCTTGAAGATTCTCAGACTTCTGCCATCAGGGCTTGATTCTGAACAACTTCTTCTGCTTGATCACTCTAATCAAATCCCATTCCTTTTTGAGAAACAAGAGCTTGAGTGGAGTTTCTGTTGTTTTGGAAGCTTGAGGAATGTGCTTGCTGGTGGTTGCTGCCATATTGTTGAGGAGTTCCTCCTCTGCATTCTTTTGCAAAGTGTCCCATCTTGTGACACTTATAGCACTCCACCTTTGACTTGTCAAACCCAGTACCATCTTCTTTCCTCTGAGAAAAGTTGTTCCTTCCAGTCCTTTTTATGAATCTCTTTACCCTCATAGTTAGCATGGCCATCTGCCACTTTATATCGATCTCCTCAAGGTCATCTGCATTAATTTGTTCAAGATCATCATTAATTAAACCATAATTAGCATGACTAGCAAGAAAAGCTTCTAATACAGAGTCATTAGATACATCCTGCTTAGATACATAAGCAGTACTAACTGATTCTGTATTAGCAGAAGAAACAGTAGAAGAAGAAGATGATAAAAGGGCAGCATTATGAGTGTATCCAGATGGTCTTTTCTTGGCTTCAACTTCAGCCTCAAACATCCTTAAGTCATTATAAAGATCGTCTAGTTCTTTGTCCTCCAGCTTGTCATCCTGTCTGAAGGAGACATTATACATGGTCCATTCATCTCCAAAGGACCTTAAGAACTTTCTGTTTACATCATCTTGATCAATCTGCACTCCAACAGTAGCTAGTTCACCAATCAGCTTGTTAAACATGTCAAAAGTTTGAGTCATGGACTCATTCTTAGTTGACATGAAGTTTTCATACAGTTGCTTCAATATTGCCTTCTGATTTCTCTTGGTAGTTTTGGTACCATAGAATCTCTTCTCTAGAGTATTCCAAAGCATCTGGGCATCAGTGCAGTTGCAGAATTGGTGTTGATACTCATTAGGAATAGCCAAGAGCAGTGTGCTCAAGTCTTTCATCTATGTCTGCCTTATCTTCCTCTCTCCATCTGTCTTTGGTGGGATTCTTTTTCCATCTGCTCCAATCTTTCCTTCATTAGATGGGCCATTCTCAATGATGTCCCACATAGAGTAATCTGTGAGAAGGATGTATTGCCTGATCCTAATCTTCCACATGTCAAACTCATTAGATCTGAGCATTGGAACCTTTGAGACCAGAACACTATCACTTGAACCGTCCATGATGATTATTGTTTTTCTGAGTTTAACAATGCTCTGATACCACTTGTCAGGATCGAAATTCAAACAAGAATTTAATTCACACACACTCAGAATCAATGCTAAAGAAGTTGCGGAAAAACACTTTAACACTAACAATCAATGAAACATTATATCAAACTCAAATCACAAGTTTATATTGATTCAACTTGATGATTAAACACAAAACCTCAATCTGTTGAACAGACTCAACAGACGTTCTATACTTCTCTATAGAAAGGATCTAAACTAGTCTTGAGGTTAATTCTCTCTAACAAAACATATGAATGAATAAATCTCTACTATCAAATACTTCTATACTATATATACAAGACTGAATACAAGATAATTATCAAAATACAATTGATCTTCAGCATCAATACCATAATAATCTTTAGTCTTATCTCCAGCTTGTCTTTATCTCCAAATCATCTTTATCTTTAGAAGCAACACTAATTATCTTCAGAAGTATTAACCATCTTCAGCAGCATTAATCTTCAGCAGTACTAACTACTAGCAGTAATAACTCTTCAAGCAGTACTAACTATTCAAGTAACAGCACTAACTCTTCAAGCAGTAGTAATTCTACTAGCAGTAGTAATCTTGATAGTCTGGCAGTAGTAATCACTTAGCAACATTAATCAGCAGCATAAACCATACTTAGTATAATCAGACCCAACACTATCATTCCTCAATTGAGCCGTCAGGAAGAGGGTGCCGAGGAAAGTCAGAATTTTGAGACTGAGTCGGATCGTGCATCAAGTGATAATGAAAACAGTGTTCATACTGCTACTGCTGACACTGATGAAGAAAGAGCAAATGAAGTTGTTGATGATGATAACAACTATGATGATCTTGGATTCATAAATGATGCAATGGATATTGATGTTGACACCAGAATTCATGAAGTAGATGGAGATATAACGAGTTCTGAGGGAGTATTAGTTGAAAATGCTGATAATGTGAGATTGAGTGGACGAAACGAAAAAGAATATGGTGAGAGAGTGTATAACCTAACCTACCAATCCAGAAGGGCAACCACATCTGCTACTGGAATTCAGGTGTTGAGTTCTATTATTCAACAAGACATTAGTATCCCACTAACACAGTTGCACACCCCTGCCAACCATTCTACCACCTCACAACAGGTGATAGTCTCAGATACTCACGAGGATATACAACATCTGCTATCTGGATTTCATTCGGAAAGTCTATATATTGAAAACAGAGAATATCTACCCCAGTTCTCAACTTCTTTGTTTACACAATCGAGTCTATTGGCAGTTGAATTTCCAATATTCATTCCTAGGACACTTATTGAAACTTCTACCATCGGAAGTCTTCGTGACCCGATCGGAACACCTAGAGTACATCCACAATCTGAACTACGAGGACCTGGTGGAATTCCTGTCATTGCTAACACCATGCCATCTTTGAGCACAGGCCACACGGTTGCTTCGTCAACTGTTGTGACAACGGATAACCTAAGTGGTGCCAGTGTTAATTTCCCTGACTTTGTGTCATAGGAATTTCTCGACAGCGCCTTAAAGGTTGTTGAATATATTCTGAAGGATCACATATCAGAGGAGATTTCTGGAGTGAAGAGGTTGATGAAAGGGAAGAACCCTGTAGTAGAAGAGCAGCAAGCACCTCCACCTCCACCTCCACTTGTACAACCTATAGATATGTCTGTGGAGGAGCTCAAATATCTGTTGTATGCCATGTTATTATCTCAAGAACCTGTAGACCAAGTTGATACTGATCTTATTGGTCTTCTAAGGTCTCAACAACCATAGCTTGTTCCTCAAGTGGTTCCTTAGATGTCAGAAGGTGTTGTTACTGTTGCTGAGTTCAATTCTTTTAAAGATGATGTGCTAAAGTCAATTCAGGAGCTTACCAAGGTTGTTCAATCATCTTGCAAATCCCAGGCAGACAGTTCTAGAAAAAGACATGACCATGATTCAGATCATGATCATGAGGGGGAGAAGAGGAAGAAACAGAGAACTGCTGGAGATGTTGATGAGAATGTTGAGACTGTTAATCCAGAAGGTGATGAAGAAGCTACTGATCAAACTCAAGGGAAGAATCAGAATAATGAATTCAGAGAGCTATTGTTATACGTGGATCCTGATGTAGTGCCAAAGGTTGAAAAGCCTAAAGTAGCTACAAGAGAAGAGATATTCATGATTACAGGAATGGCATCAGTTGACAATAGAGATCTCTGCTCAGATAATGATGAAGTTGATGAACTTTATGAGAAGTTTTGGAAAGTAAAAAAGGAGGAGAAAGAGAATCTAATGGGAGAATCTGATGATAAGAATGCCAATGATGAGACTTTTTCCAGAAAATGAAGCTAGTATTATAGATAGCTTGCTTGAAGAATCAGATATTCTGCAAATGATGTTTGGACAGGGTACTCCAGATGACATTCAATTGAGCCCTGTTCACAATGACATTCCTGAGCCCAATCAGAGTGAAGTTCCTGATATCCCAGTCTTTCAAGAATTTAACTTCCCAGATGCTACAAAAATGCAGTCAATCATGTTAGAGCTAAATTGTATTCAAGATTAAAAGGAGGGTCTAAAGTGTAAAGTTTGTAAAGTGTGTCGTGTTAATTGTAAATGTTGTAAAGAGTTGACTATTTGCTAAAGGTCATGTTGACCATATAAATAGCAAGGTCTTAGTGAGTTTTGTCATTATGAACACACGCACAAGATTGGTGAGATTACATTGTGAAAAACACACACATAGACCTTAATTGTTAAATGCAACAAATAGGGATATGAGTCATTGTAATTAGTGGGATTGTTCAATAAAAGATGTTCTTGACAATCTGTGTTTAAATTGATAGCTAGAATACTGGGATCACATTTGGTATCAGAGCAAAATCCAACAATTATGAAAGAAAAAGAGTTCGTATATTGTTTTCGAGTTCTTGATCGGATTTTTGAGTTTGAAAGAGTTTTAGATCAAATCTTGGATTGAAAGATGTTCAATCTATGTACTAGAATGATTTCTTGTGATTGAATTTCAGTTTTAAATCACTTTAGATCACTAATTTTTGATTCTTGAAATTTTTTGTTCAAACGAGTCGTACTCACTGTTAGATCATAATTTTTAAATTTGGATGTATTTTTGTGATAATCAATGGCTTTGGATTGTTTCTCATACTAATTTGATTGTTTCTGTGAGTTTACAACTTCCAATTCGAGGATTTGGTTGGATTTTTGGACTAGATTGTGATTTTTAGGACCGAAACTCGAAGAACTCGCAAGATCCTATCTTTTCGTATGAAGAACTCGCAGGATTAGATTTCGCAGATAGAATTTGCATATATTCTGTTTGATTTTTTGTTTAAGTGCAGAATTCTCATTCTCGTATGTATGAAAAGTGAGAATTCGCATATGTCCCTGATGCGAAAAGTTTATTTTTAAAATTCTAAGGATAGAATTCGCACGCATCTTCATGCGAATTGTGTAGAACTCGCACATAGAAAGATACGAATTGTAAGGAATTCGCTTATGTGCCTTGTACGAATTCTTGAGGATTTCACATAAGTTTTTGAAAAAAATTCGAAGTCCAGATTTCGTATCGATGCGAAAAGTTTTTGAATTTGAAAATTTTTCTATGTGAAGAATTCGCATCATCCTGTGATACGAAATCCTTGTGCGAAAAGTTTACTTATTAAATTTTTTTTAAGGAAAGAATTCGCATAAGAGACTCATACGAGTTGCAAAGAATTCGCAGATAACTATATACGAATTCTTAGAATTCGTATACAGGTTCATGCGAATTGTGGTATTTTTGATTGTCTCTTGTGTACGAATTGTGGACTTGTGCGAATTCTAATTTCTTCTATACGAATTCTTTATGCTATACGAATTCTGGTACTTAACTTCATGTGAATTGTTCTTTAACCTCTATTGCATACGAATTCTACACTTAGAAGTTTTTGGAAATTTTATTTTCTAAAAATTTTATTTTCTAAAAATTTTTAAGTTCTGCATTTGTTAAATCATTTTGTTGGACTAACGGTCAATTTTAGCTAAATTCTTTTTTGCAGATTATCAGACTTATCACGATGTCGAAAGATCTTCTCTCCATTGGTTCTCAATCAAAGCCTCCGATATTATCTGTCGGAGAGTATGCTCAGTGGAAAAGGAGGATGACTCAGTTTCTGAATCACAAGAATAGTGATTACATGAAATCAATCATTGATGGACCAGTAGAACCTATTGTAACTATTCTAGTACAAGCCGCTACTGACACTTCTCCGAAAATTCCAGTAAGATATGTGCCTAAGCCATATCAATATTATAGTGAAAGGGAGAAGGAGCTGGCTAAGATTGATGAGGAAGCTCTCATATACCTCACTGTTATAGCACATATTTGTTGGATGAAAGATCATATAAAGTTGAAGGTCAAAGTACAAGAAAGTCAAAGTTGGAAGTCAACTCTCATGTAAATGTCATAGTCATTGTAAAAGTCAAAGTCTTAGTTAGTAAGTTTTGTTTTGTAAGCGCGTGTAGTTTTGTATTTTGGTTTAATAGACATATAGCTTGTTAGAGTTAGCTGTGTGAAACAGATGTAACTAGAGAACTGAGTACGCAGATTGTAGATAGAGAAAGTTAGAGTGAGAAAGATTGTACGTTTTGTTGAATTGAAGTCAAGATAAAAGGTTGAACATCAAATCTGAGTAATTCATCTTGTTTAATTATTTTTAATCAGTAAGAACTTGATAATCAGGGACATTATCAATTGGTATCAGAGGAAATATGATTTGAAATCAAGAAAATACGGATATCGACACTGTTTCATCGAGTTCAGATTCATTTTTTAGTTTGTGTTGGTAATTCGAGTTGTAATTGATTGTTTTGTGTTTGAATTGAGTTTGTATAGGTTAATTGGAATCTTGCACTGTATTTGATTGTCAATTGTTGAATTTTAGAATTTCGAGTTTCACGAGTTTTTATCGCACTGTATTGGATTGAATTTGTAATCAATAGGATTCTTTATCGAAATTCATTGATTGAATTCTATTCTAGAAGTATAGGAGAGTATATTGTCGAAGTTACAGTTCAAATTTCGAAGAATATATTACTTTTTGAGTGATTTAGTGTGTTTTTCTTCGGGAATCTCAAGAACTAGCAGATCTTATCAAGAACTCGCAGATCTTCTAAATAACTCGCAGAGTGTTTGGATTTCGCATAGTTATTGTTTCTGAAAATTCCAAGGATAGAATTCGTAGGAATAGAATTCGCAGATCGCTGTTATGCGAATTGCATAGAATTCGCATTTGTGTGTTTTGAGAAAATCTAAGGAATCGCAGAGTTGATTTGTGCGAATTTTCAGCATTCGTATAAAGTGTGTGTACGGAAAGAGATTTTAGAAAATATTCAAAGGAAAGAATTCGCAGATCTTGTCTACGAAAAGTTTTTCAGGAAAAATAGTTTGAAGGCAAGAATTCGCATATAGTCATACACGAATTCTTATAATTCGCATAAGACTAAGGTACGAATTATTAAGAATTCGCAAGTTAGAGGTATACGAATTGTAAGAATTCGTATATCTTGTTCATGCGAAAAGTTCTTATAAAAAGTGTTTAAATTTTTCTAAGTGTTGGATTCGTAAGTGTCTATCTTACGAATTCTGATAGCTTACAAATTTTTTAACATTTGTTAATTCTTGACTTGTTGTTTGTTTACGAATTCTTGATTTCTTTATTTGCGAATTCTGAAGTTTGGGGTTATACGAATTCAATGTGTGAATTCTATGGTTATCTTTGTGACTTGCGAATTCCAGACTTGTAGATTTTTGGAAATTTCATTTCTGTTTTTCTTTCAAGTTTTCTGTATTTCTTTGTGATTTCAAATGGACTAATGATCAGTTTCAAGTTTCTTATTGAATATTTCTTATAACAGGATGACTTCTAAAGATGCTCTTTCGATTGGTACGGATGTAAAGCCTCCTGTTCTATTCAAAGGAGAATATGAACAGTGGAAGGATCACTTTCTTGATTTCTTGACCGTCATGCAAATGGGGAAAACATTTTGCTATCCATTACTGATGGTCCTATGATTCCTCCCACAATGGAAATACCGGATGATGAATCTTCAGACAGTGAGGATGGAGACGAGGACAGGGTGAGAAAGACAAAGACTGTTGTTAAAAGATTTTGTTCAATTCACTGACGAACAGAAGAGCAGATTAAAAGCTGATAAACAAGCCAAATCTCTTCTACTTCAGAGTATCCCGAATGAGATCTATATTAAGATCGACAGATACAAAGCGAATGCGAAAAATATGTGGGATCAGTTACAGAAGATGATGATGGGCTCCAAGGTGGGAAATCAGATGAAAGTGGCTAACTGCATTAACAGCTACGAGGAGTTTAAGGCTAAGGATAATGAGAGCCAGGAGGATACATATGAATGATTTGTTCTTCTTCTAAATGAGCTTTCAAAAAACAAGGTCAAGAGGCAGCAAATCGAGAACAACGTCAAGTTCCTTAGCATTCTACAACCCGAGTGGAAGAAGCACACTCGAAGAATGAAACAGATGAAGGACTTGAGTGACATACCTCTGCATGAAGTCTATGATACTTTGCGAAAAAATGAAGAGGAGGTTGAAGAGAAAAGGGCTGAGAAGAGAAACCAGCTGATCCCATTGCACTGGTAGCTGGTAAGAAGGAGACAGAGAACAAAGAGAAGAAAGAGAAGAAAAAGACGAAGAAGATTGTTATCCCTAGCTCAGATGATTCTAGTTCGAATTCTGATAGTGATGACATGGAGAACCTCAAGCAAGCTATGTTGCTACTGACTCGATCTTTTCAGAAAAAGTTTACAAGAAACCAAGGTCAAACTCTCAGAGGTACTCATCTTCTAGTTCAAAGAATCATGAGCATCGAGAAAGGATAGAAGGAAAAAGATCTGAGGAGAGGAAACCATATGAGAATAAGAAATATCTGAATGATTATAGGGCTGAGAAGAAAACAAATGACATGATCAAATGCAACAACTGTGTCAAGACTGGTCATTATGCCAAAGATTGTAGAAAGCCCAAAGTCAGAAACTCATAATACTACAAGAACAAAATGCTCTTGGCTAAACAGCAAGAGGCTGGCCAGACATTGATGACTGAAGATGAGTTCTGGATGGATTATTCAGATGACGAAGAAAGAGAGGAGACAACACACATGTGCTTGATGGGCGACACGGTGAAATATGATGATTCTGATGAGGAGACAACTGATGAGGTACTAAATCTATCCGAATCTGACTTTATGAGTAAAATGGAAGCTATGATGGTTGAACATCAAGACCTACAATCAAAACTGAAAAATGAAAAGAACATAGTTATGAAGAAGAATCAAAAGATCTTTGAACATAACAAGGAACATGTTAGGAACAAAGGTCTGATTGATTCTCTAAACAAATCTGCTTCTATTTTTAAACAAGAAAAAGATTGCTTTGAAAGTAAGATTTCTGATTTTGAATTTAAACTATCTAAGTCTGATTTAGAGAAACATGAATGTGTTCTAAAAGCTCATATTTTGCAGGTAGAAAACAAGACATTAGAAAAAAAGGTAAATGGTCTAGAATTCAAACTTTATGCACGAGGCCAAACAGATCAAACTATTTTTCTAAACACACCTAACGAAGAGGTTGATTTTAAAGAGAAATGGGGACTCGGTTATGAAAACCCCCATTACTTAAAGAAAGCCATCAAAAAACAACCAGCATTATATAATTTTGATTTTCTTTTTGCTGCTGGTAAATATCATCATTTAAAACCCAAATTTGTTACCAAGTCATCTGACGAGGTTGAGGCAAAAGAAGATGAGAAAAGAAAGAATTTAAAGAAAATGCAACTACCATTCTGCTATCAAAAGCTGAATGATAGTTATATTTTACAACAGCCAAAATGTCTTTCAAATGATTATTTTGCAAGTTATTCCGTTACTGAGTTGGAGGCAAAACCTGTAAAAGCAAAATTTTATGTTCCTCAACTTATCTTAGAAAGCAAAATAATTGAACTTGAAAATATTTTATCTAATGAAATAATCTTGGCTGACATTGAACAAACTGTATTTTCAACTGTAATAAAGAACACTGTTTTCAAAGCTGAATCTCAAAAGTGTTCTCACTCTTCTATAACACCTCAAACCTCTGAAATTGATTTTGATGATTTATTTGCGTCTGCAAATGATTTTTTAAATTCTAATGATGGGTGTGTTGATGATAATATTGGTATGTTTGATTTTAATGCTAAACTTCCAGATCATTCTACTTTTGTTATAAATGGTCAAGCTTTACCATGTGTTCATGAAATAGGTGAATCATCAACTAAAGTTGGTGAATCAATTTCTGTGAATGTTGATTACTATGCAAAAGGTAAGAAGCAAAAGAAACGGCGCTCACAGAAACAGACAAACACTGGTAAGCTAAAGAAAACACAATCTCAGAATCTGATTTTCCTAACAAATCTAAATTTTTTGTTTCAGATTTAAGAAAGAAAAGGTCTGAAGGTCGAACAGAATGGCGACCAAAACAGAAGATAGATGAGAGTGTAGAATCATGTTCTGATTTGGATTGTAATAGATTTACTAGTAGTAATTCTGATGTAGTTGGTAATGTTGCTTCACATAAACAAAACCTTGTAACTTCTTACAAGAGATATACAATAAAGCAAGTATTCCAATTATCTCGGTTTACTGCTAAGTCATATACTTATAGACGTAATGATTTTCTCTCTCATCGATATTCTGATGATTGGTTTGGTACTTATCATGTTGGTCCTTATAAGTCCTTCACATCAAAACTTTTTCAAAACGTCAGAGGATCCATATATAAATGGATACCAAAACCTTGTGCTAATCCGTTAGGACCCACTTTTAAATGGGTACCTAAAGTTGTTCTTCCCAGATTTCTCTTATGTAGACCCGTCATATGTGGTACTTGGATAGCGGGTGTTCCAAGCATATGACCAGGCAAAAGGATTTATTGTCTAATTATACAGAGAAATTCTGCGGGAATGTACGTTTTGGCAACGATCAGTTTTCACCGATTCTCGGCTATGGTGATGTGATACAAGATAATGTGACGATTACGAAGGTGAGTTACGTAGAAGGTTGAGGGCATAACCTATTCAGTATTGGCCAGTTCTGCGACAAAGATTTAGAGGTAAATTTAAAGGCCAAAAGGTGTTCTGTACGCATTGAAGATGGTAAAGACTTCTTGGTCGGCACAAGAAAGTCCAACCTCTACACCATTAATCTGTCAAAAGTCCAGACTGACAACCAGGTTTGTCTATTATCAAAAGCCTCGCTGCAACAAAGCTGGTTATGGCACCGAAGGCTGTCTCACCTAAATTTTTGCTACATCAATAAACTGGTCGTGGGCAAATTAGTCAAAGGACTTCCTGAGCTGAAATATGAGAAAGAAAATCTGTGTGCAACATGTGAAAAAGGTAAAATGAAGAGAGCTGCTCACAAGACGAAGCCTGAATAAAGTACAAGTTCTCCTTTGCAATTGCTTCACATGGATCTCCGTGGTCCAATGAGAACGCAAAGCATAAGCGGCAAGAAATATGTATTAGTTATTGTGGACGATTATTCCAGATATACATGGGTCAAATTTCTGAGATCAAAGGATGAGACGCCCGATGTCATCAACAGTTTCTTAAAGACTACCCAAGTAAATCTACAAATGCCAGTCAAGCTTTTAAGAACAGACAACGACAGATAGTTTAAGAACAAAATTGTGGAAGATTATCTCGAATCTGTCGGGATAACACATCAATTCTCTGCTGCTAGAACGCCAGAAAAGAATGGAGTAGTAGAACGATGAAATTGAACGCTAGTCGAGGCCACTCGTACTATGCTGAGTCAATCTGATCTACCTTTGTTTCTGTGGACAGAAGTTGTTTCGACTGCGTGCTATACACAAAATCGATCCATAATACATCGCCGATTTGGAAAAACTCCTTATGCTTCGATTAATAATCGTACACCTAATATCAAATACTTTCATATATTTGGATGTAGGTGTTTCGTACTTATTGATCGAGAGAACTTGAACAAGTTTGGACCAAAAGCTGACGAAGGCATCTTCATTGGATATTCTCAATCATCTGCTGCATACCGGGTGTACTTGAAGAAGTCCAAGACTGTAATAGAAAGCATTAATGTTACATTTGGCGAGGAAGTGCCTTCTGAACAAAGCAGTTCAGAACCCGTACTTACAGGAGTCTTAGCTTTTGGACAGATCTGTCCAGAACCTGTGGTTAATGCGCCTAATTCGGATAAAGCTTCTACATCTACATCTCACTTATCTGAATTAGATTTATTGTTTGAATTCTTTTATGATGAGTTTTTTGGATCTAAATTGCCTAAATCTATTGTGGTTGACAGGGCAGAAGATTCAATGACTAATCATCCAACCATTTCAGATGTGTCTACTGAACTAGTTCCCCTGGTTCAGCAAGAAACTCAGATTCAAACAACTACTCCTTCAATTGAAGTTGTACATGACAACGTTGAGACAGAAGTTGTTGATTCGGTTGGTTGTACTGTGACGTCTACTCAACTGTCAGAAATAGTTGTCCCAACTGAAACTTCTGCACCAACTACTTCAACTGAACTAATCCCTGAACCAGAAGAAGACAGTGGATATCTAGATGAGAACTATGATCAATATACATCGAATCCGCTCCCTCATGAACATAAGTGGACCAAAGAGCACCTGATAGAGTCCACTCGAGTATCAGAAGCGCTAGCTGACTCAGATTGGGTGACTGCAATGCAAGAGGAGCTAAATCCGTTCAAAGCTTTGAAAGTCTAGAGACTTGTACCAAGACCTGAAGGTAAATCTGTAATTGGCACAAAATGGGTATTCAAAAACAAGAAAGACGAAGAGGGTATCGTAATTAGAAACAAAGCACGACTTATTGCAAAACGATATCGACAAGAGGAAGGCATTGATTATGATGAGACTTACGCTCCAGTGGCATGCATTGAAGCAATCAGAATGTTTCTTGCGTATGATGCTCATAAAAACTTCACCGTCTACCAGATGGACGTGAAGACTGCCTTTCTAAATGGTATTCTTAAGGAGGAAGTCTATGTCTCACAACCTGAAGGCTTTGTGAATCCAGATAAACCAAATCATGTCTACACCTTGGATAAAGCACTTTATGGTCTTAAACAAGCGCCTCAAGCCTGGTATGAGGTATTATCAAAGTTTTTGATTAAGTCGGGCTTCACAAAAAGTAAAATCAATATTACTTTGTTCATTAAAAAGGAAAAAGCCGATATCATTCTTATTCAAATATATGTGGATGACATCATATTTGGCTCTACAAATCCCAAATTCTGTAACAATTTTTCTAACCTTATGGTGTCATGTTTTCAGATGAGTATGATGGGAGAGATGAACTTCTTTCTCGGATTACAAGTCAATCAATTTTCAACGGGTATTTTTATAAATCAATCCAAGTACATTTTCGATATTCTAAGAAAATTCAAAATTGAAAATTGTACAACAATTGGAACCTCGATGGCACCGAGAACTAAAATTGCCATGGAACCTTCGGGAAAACCTATTGATGTTAGAACATATAGAGGAATGATTGGTTCTTTGATGTATTTAACTTCAACTAGGCCAAATATTATGTTCTCTACATGTTTATGTGTAAGATATCAGGCCAATCCCAAAGAATCCCATATGTCTGTAGTTAAGCACATATTTAGATATTTGAAGGGCACTGCAGATCTTGGTCTGTGGTATCCTAATGATACTGGTTTTTAACTGACAGCCTACTCAGATGCAGATCATGCAGGTTGTATGTTAGACAGGAAAAGTACATCGGGTCATATACAATTCCTTGGAGATAAACTCGTAAATTGGGCATCAAAGAAACAACTTTGTGTTTCCACTTCAACGGTTGAGGCAGAATATGTTGCTGTTGCAAGCTGTTGCTCTCAGGTCTTGTGGATGAGGACGCAACTACGAGATTATGGCTTCAAATTTGACAAGATCCCGATATACTGTGACTCAAAGAGCGCCATTGCAATATCAGCAAATCCTGTACATCATACAAAGACCAAACACATAGACGTACGATATCATTTTATAAAAGACAATATCGAAAAAGGTACAATAGAACTTTATTTTGTAAACACTAATTATCAGCTTGCTGATTTGTTTACCAAGCCTCTCGATGAAAAGCGATTTAATTTTCTTATCTCGAAACTTGGTATGCTAAATCTCAAGACTTAATCTGTAATTACCTATTAAAGTTTTCTTATTATTATTTTTCTTCATTTCTTTATGTTTAATCTTAAAGATATCTGCACTTTAAGGTATGTTCATGATTTCAGGGGGAGTGAGAGAAGATGAAAAGATGATCTACATTCATTTGAGAGGGAGTTTATGAATTTTGTCTATGCTAATCACTGATGATTTTTTGATGCATAAATGTAGGGGGAGTATGAATAAGGAGTACGAAATATGACTTCTGATTACTTCATATCAGAACTCGTACATTCAATGTTTTACTGCTTTATGTCATTTTATTTTTTCAATAAATGTTGTGAATAAACTTTGCACTTTGACGACTTTGTGACTGTTGCAGATTAAGAGGATGCTTACAAGATCATATCTTATATGACTTGCAGCTTGACTTCATGAGATTTAAGAGTGAACAAAAAAGGTTTATTTCTAATCTTAATCTCATACATGTTTGAAAGAAGGATGACTTTCAATTATACAAAACATGTTCTTAAACGTTCATACCACATCTGATTCTTAAACGATTTCATGATTATAGAAGTGTGATTTTAAATGTTTTTATTTTTATTTGTGCTTACATGTCAATAAATCGTGTGTTTCCAAAGATATATACTTGTGTATTATCTTTTCTATATACATTCAAGTATTCACACAAACCAGTTTAATTTTTGTTGGTTTGTTATCACCATGTCTTAAAAAAATTGAACAAATTTTTCGATGGTGATACACCCCGATTGAACTTCAAAGAATTTGAGCGTTGTTTTCATTTCGAAACGTTCTTTCAAGAGTGTCTATATATTGTTTCATATAGACAAATTCCAATTTTTGCTGACCTAAGCCTTAATTGATAAATCATTCATATTTTGATATTTATCATACAATGTCAGATTTTCAAACAAGTTTCTTGTATTCATTTCATTCATTCACTTTACTTGTTTTGAAAAGTCTTCAATGTTTAAAAATGCTCAAATCTTCATGATTATTTTTATGAGCATACAGACATCTGACATGTATCTTTGTGCTTTACCTGAAAAGTTAAACCATTTGTGCAACTTTGTGCATATAGGAAAACATGGGTTTCTTTTGTGTGAGCTTAATTGAATTTCTATAGATTCACGTTAACCAGTGTTTCCTACCCAAGAAGTTAATCCTTGAGTGATCGATTGTGTGAGGAGTCAAAACCAACTGAGTGTGGGTTGAGTGATGAGGTAAAATGTAAATGAGAGTTTGGTTAGATCTGAGCTTAATGTTAAAAAGAAAGAGGGTGAGAGAACAGAGTAAAAGAATATCAAACTCTGCACCAACTTTTTCTGAGCCGAGCAGCCACCTTACTAGTGTTTCACAATTTTTCATGAACATTATTGAAACAGGAAACTAGCCCATGCCAACTCTTGATAAAAACCCCACTAGCTACTCATTTTCTTCTTAACAAGAAAATCTTTCAATATTTCAAGGGGACGCAACACATATGCTATCTGATTTTCATTTGGAAAATCTGGATATTGAAAAAGAAGGAAGTCTGCCCCACCTTCGCACTTCGATCATGCACAATCGAGTTTGTGTTTAACTGTTGTTGTCTCAATGGTTTCCACAATTTTGAGCCTATAAAAAGCAATCATCATGTGCTTCATTCTTTCTAACACTTGCACAAACACACAAGGGAATTTGTTTTTCTTGTCATAACGTTCATAGAAATTCCTTTGTGGTGTTTCGATGATTGAATGGAAGACATGGGGGAGTGAACGTCACAAAAGCTCCTTTCCAATGTGTATTTGTTACACACAGTGACTTCGTGTTACTGACAGGCATTTTAACTGATTCATTTGTTGATTCAGGTGTTACACTCATAATTTGTCTGAATTTGAAAAGATTCGGATAAATATATTTTGGATCGACGGCGAATCAGAGGTTCAGTGTGAAAGATCAGTGGCCAGATTATATCAAGGACATTTCTTGTTGAAAGTTTTGATGATCTCGATGACGCAATCATCAAAAAGGGGGAGATGGTATCAAGAAATGTATGATTCAAAAATATTAAAGTTGGGAGAGAAGATAAAGAAAGATTATTGAGAGCTGAAAGAGAAAGTTCAAAGAATTCTGAAGATGAGCTGATTTTACAGAAATTTTCTTTGAAGATATTTTGCTGAAGCAAACCAAGCTGAACCTGAAGATAATTTCTTTCTGAAGTCTGGAAAGAGGTTTTTATAACCTTGGGGAGAATGCTACTTTGTTTGAAGAATGATTTTGGAAAGAATACTGAAATTGTGAAGAATATGTTGGGTACAAAGGGGAGATTGAGCTTAGATGTCTGTGATGAACCAAGATCTCTAAATCCTTAGAGAGAGAAAGTAGAGAGAGAGTAACAATGGAGTGCAAAGTAGTAAATCTCAATAATGTGCGTGTTAAACTTACAAGACACAAAGACCAAAGGGACTTAAATACCCTTGGTCAGATACAATACTGATAAGCACTAAACACAGTATTGACCAAGTCCTATAAATACAATGATTACTATAAAATCAGACCTAACAATCTCCCCCTTAGTAATCATTGGCGCTTCGGTCTTCAAAAAAATGTCTTCTATAATAGCACGGACCAACAAAGCGACTTTCAGAAGCTTTCTGACTTTTAAGAAAAAATTTCTTCTCAGCATCTTGCAGATTGAAAATTTTCTTTGCTGCTTAAGCTCAAGACAATACACCTCTTTTGAATGATCTTGAATGAACTGTGGTTTTCGGAGCAAGAACAACAAAAGAATTTGAAATAGCTGATTGAATGGAATCTTTGAGCGAATCTTGATCAACAGATAATCTTTTGAACTCTTTGTCTCTTTAACTTCTCCTTGAATTCTCCCCCTCATGACCTTGATGATCTTGATCAACTTGGTCATGTAAATGTTGGAGACGAGACAATGTAAGATCTGCAAAATCAAAGAAACAGAGAAAACATAGGAGGTTTGCGTTCCATGCAGGAAGCACAAAGCAAGGTTTGCGTTCTATGTGAGACTCGCAAAGCAAGGTTTGCGGCTCACATGTGACGCACAAAGCAAGGTTTGCGGTTCATGAAGGAAACGCAAAACAAGCTTTGCGTGTCATGCCTGAAGCGCAAAGTAGACTTAGAAAAAATTTACCTTGTTAAGCTCTTTGACTCCCCCTACACAAATGCATTAGATAAGACAATTCGAGATAGCATTCATGTAAAGAAAATCAGACACTCCCCCACAAAAACAGATATAATCTTTGAAATACATGTGACATCTGCCTTCCGGAACCTCCAGGTTAGCACCCGAGCTGTGTAAATCACGATTAAATATATAGGAACACCCTTCTACAACCTAATTTTATAGGCAAGGGCTTTAGTTTCCTAAGGTTCCCGACAGTGCGCTTAGAATATCCGGTCACTGCGCGTAACGGGATACACATTCTTATAAAATGCCAGTCCGATAAAATTAACATTTTATTTTATTAATAGTAATAATAATGAGTGGGTTAATTATAAAATTTAATTAACCAAATATAAATTCTAAATTTTAAGCAATCAAAACAAAAATTTAATAAAATAATTGAGAATTCACCTACCCATAACCTATCTTTTTATAAAAATTACATTATATATATATAAAACTTAAATTAAAAAATATATATATATATATATATATTTCTTTTTAAAGAATTGGCCATGTGGCCGGTTTCTCCCCCCCCCCCCCCCTATTCCACATTTTTATTTTCAAATCCTTCACAAATCTACTCACTTTTCACCACTCACTTTCTCACTCTAACTTCTCACTACAATTCACTCTACTTTCTCTCCTTCATTTTCTCTCAAGAACATCATCAAACCATCATCATCTTCAACAAGATTCAAGTTTTCCAAGAGTCTTGAGGTAAAACCTACATCTTTTCTTTTATACATACACTTTTAAAAGTGTTATTGTTCTCCTTAAAATATTTTTTTTATCATCTTTGAATCTTAGTGTTTGTAGATTGTTCCCAACAACGTGTTATATGTCAAAATGGGAATAAAATCCATGATCAAACCAAAGTTAAGATCAAAGGAAGAACTTTTGAAAAATCTAGTGTACATGCATGTGTTTGATACAAACATTTTCTTACTTAGATTCTCCAAAAGATGCATAAAACCATCATATGTATATATATATATATATATACATATAGACTAAAATACCTACTCTAAACTTTATGCATGTATATATATCCTTCTTTATAATCTAATAAATGATGTCTTACAAAATTTATGATAAAAAGCTTTGTAAAAACGTTTTCAACCAAGAAACCCCAACATATGGGTCAAAAGGTGTTAAAATGTTCATAAAATTTAGTTATTTCAATTTTTATTTTCTGTCAGATTCATTGCATGTTAGTATTTTGGGCATAACTTGAAAAATGTGGACTCAAATGCTATGAATCTTCTTCTGGAATTTAATATAATGAAATACCAATCAAAACCCACTGTAATCACTCAAATATATTGAGTTTTGACCCCTCAACCTTACCTCTAAAGTTTATGGTGCAATCAGAATCCGGGTGGACAAAATCTTGCAATCAATCAACCATAACCATCATGAAAAACCATAAAAATTAATTATTCTTTTTCTGGAAGTAACTTTAATGATCTGGGAACCAAACAAAATTTGATTCACTTGAAAATATAAAGATTTGAGTACTCAACCATCATTAACAAGTTGAGTGTGCAAAAAGCAACTTTCTGTCAGATTGGGACACTTGTCTTAAAACGGATGTAACTCACTCATTATTGGTCCAAATAAGATGAATCTTTTTCTGGAAGTTTCTTCTTTGAATAAGGAACAAAACCCAACTTGAATCACCAGAAAAGAGTAAGTTTTGACCCTTCAAATGATCGAGACAAGCAGAAGGTGTACTCTGCATGGATCCCTGTGACCAATGAACTTTAAGAACATCATTGCCCTATCTAATCAACTCCAAAAAGGGTGTTATCTATGCCAAAAGTTCACCAAGGCAGTAAATTAAACACTATAAAAATTTGGTAAAATAATAACATATGGAAAATGGTTATAATATCATTAAAAGTAGGCATAAAATTCTGACAGCTTAAGTCAAGGGTCAGATTTGTTAAAAAGAGGATTTTTTGGACTTTATAACTTTATAATTTATTCAAAGATTTATATATTTGTACTTGAAATCACATTATAGTATATAATTTAGTAAATAGACTAAAACAACTAATTGAATGATTTTGGACTAAAATATACACTTATTGGCATTTCATAAATCACTCGGAAGGATTATTTGGACTTAGGGACGAGTAATGACGTATTTTCCTTGTGGCATCTTTCGTTATAGGAAATATAGGGAGTAACAACCTTCGGTGATCACTATCTCAAAATCTTCGCACTTTCTCCAAAAGGTGAGTATTCACAGCCCCACTTTTATCGTTTTAATTGATTATTGGGGTGGAAAGCATGTTTAAATTGCGTATTTAAAGATTCATAAGAATGGTTTTAAAGTATTGCGAATTGGCAATTTATAAGGCTTTGTTAAAAGCGTTTGGAATTATAAGCTATATGATATGTATGCTCTTGATGTGTTGAGTTTCTAAAGATTAAGACCCCGTAAGCACTACTATTAACTCAAAGAAAATTGGGCCTATAGTATTAGTGGATAGCGCTATTTGGTGTGACAAGCCCACCTTATGCTGACGAGCAGGGGTGCACTATACTAGAGAAAATGACTAAACATGTGGCTCGAACCACCGCTGAGTTAGTTCATCGGGGGCGTTGAAATTGGTCAGGGACGGATTAGTAGTGGCTCAACGTAATTTTTATCATTGCATACCTCTTGTCATATAAACTAAGTTATGATACTCATGAATCAAAGAATTGAAGTTTGGTTTATACGTATGTTTTACAAATGACAACTTGCATATAAAAATGATTTGTGCATATTTAAAACCTGTGAACTCACCAACTCTTTGTAGTTGACCTTGTTTTATACATGCTTTTCAGGAAGTCAAGAAGGTAGACAACGATGTTTAAGCTACTTGAATAATGTTTTGAAGCAAGCTTACCTTTACGAATATATTCCGTTATGTTTAAGATTTTGGGAATTGTAAACGATGATAAATATATATATATTTTTTAATGTTTTAAATAATTAAATTGTACGGTGGTATGAACTTTAATCTTGTGCTATGCGTATCGAGCTGTTATGCCCCGTGTTTCCGCTTTAGCGGGGTGTGACAATACATCTCTTTGTTCACTCCCCCTTGAATAATGCATAAACCCATTAAAATATATTTATGAGAACACAATGATCAGAAATTAATGTAGAAAGAAAAATATACTGAATGTAAATTTTGAAACAACTAAACATATAAAATTTTAAATACTAAACAAATTAAATTCTACAGAGTAAAATATTACAAATTTATCAATCATTGGAAATCAAACATATGTTGTAGGATACAAGAACAAGTTTCATTGCATATCAAGTTAAGACATGTTCAGTTTCAAAAACTTCCAGCAATCTATTCAGTGTGCTCACATGAGAATCTTCAATTAGCTTCAAGAAAATGCAATTCTAAAAATCTTATAGATAACTTTGCATGTACTGACACTAAGTCATCAAAAATTAAGACTTTCACAAATTTACAGGTTTGTCGCACCTCAAATATATCACCAAGTATCATGAGATGTGTGCTCATTGGCATCTTTTAGCATTGTGCTCATTGGCATCTTAACATGAGTGTGCTCTTTTGCATCTTTTAAGCTCGTGCACTTTGGTATCTTTTGATCAAAAAGTTTATTAAGTAAAGAACATGCCGTAAACGTAACTTTCTATCTGACCCTATTGCAGGATTTGGGTCAGCCGCTCCCAGACCAGATGGCCTTAGGGGACTAGGTGTCAAGCACCCCTTGGAACTTACTTTCCCGGATCAGAAAGGCTACATCGACATATCCTAAACCCATTCATACCAGTAGAACATGACTTTCGATCTAGTTCTATTGCAGAATTTCTGTTCGATCACTCCCAGACCAAATGACCTTAGGGGACCAGATGACGAGCATCCCGAGGAACTTACTTTCCCAAACCAGAAAGGCCACAGGTACAAACTTTTAAACTTAGAGATTTCTGTATTTTAAGAATTTAATATTCATCTCAATCACTCAGATCAACGTCTAAATGCTTAGCCCATATTTTCATTCCGATCTATAATTCTGATCATTTAGGTAGTCTAAGCAAAGTAAACTATAAAAATTTCGACTCACATATCTTTAAAGCATTAATAAAAGTTTCAAACATGTTGCTGACTTTTCAACTTTTGTAAGACTTGAAATTTGACCATATAAAAACTTTAATATAAACAAAAGAACTTGAAAATTTATCCTAGACACATATTTTATTCAAATGAAAGAAAAAATGTAAAACTTTACTTTATAGAATAAAATTTGTAAAGGTTTAAACTTTTAATTAATATTTAGTTGGAACAAAATAAAATTCAACTATTTCATCTTTTACATTGAAGAAAATAAATTTGTGTCTCATATTAAAAGAAAAATTTGGGTAATACAAATTCATGAGTTAGATAAACAAGCTCAGATTCTTGAAACATTGAGAAAAACTGGAATACCGTCATTATCAGAGATATATGCAGCGGAAATAAAATTGATGTACTCACAGTATCTCATTAAGTCAGAAGCTTAATCATTGAAGAACGAGTTCTAAACTGTTGTGTTTAGAAGTCGATGTCTATGAAGTGCGGGTCCTGAGCTGAAGTACTCAGAAGCCAAAATCCTATTACTCCCACTTAACATGTGATGCCTGCAACTTTGAATCAGATAAAGATTTGGGTACCCACTTGTATTTGGGCCCGTGTGTGTTAGTTGCAGTTCGTATGGGGAAATATTTGTTAGATTTAACATTTAAAGCACGAGGAATATCATCAGAAAAATATGCACAATCATCAGAAGAGAAAGCATAATAAACTGAACTAGAATCAGAAGATGAATATGAGACATTTTTGGAAATTTGAAACATTTGCTTTATAGAGTATTTTGAAATTTTATTACAATAAGCAAATGAATCACTATGATAAAGTTTGTCTACATATCGATCTCCCTCAAACATAGAATCAGTAGATTTTGGCTTCGCTCTCCAGATCTGCTTCTTGGATTGAGCGCTCAAAGCCCTATCTGTAAGAATTATATCAGAAGATTTAGAACAGTCAGAAAGAACTGTATCTCGTTTCTTCGACTTCTTTGACCGTCTACTTTTACGCTTAGGTTTATAATATTGATCATTTAGCGTAAAAGAATCATCAAGAATTTTAGACTTAATATTTAAATCAAAAGAAATAAATTTATCCAAGTAACCAATCTGATCAACTAATAAATCTGAATTTGCCTCGGAGTCTGAATTATTTTGAGAAAAGTTTTTAAAATTTGAAATTTCCTTTTTATTTTCCTTAGAATCAGAAGATATGCTAGAAATGGAACCTGATTTTTGAAAAAATAAATTTTCTTCAAGACTAGACGTCATGAAAGAAAGAATAATATCAGATTCAATTTTCTTCAAAATATTTTGATCTTCTATCTGATCTTCAAGATCTATGATTTTTCCTTCTAATATTAACGGAGGAGTATATTTCTTCGAATCATAAATGATTGGAGAAATATTTCCTTTATCAGAATCAGGAGCATAAGAAGGAACAAAATCATTAGACACTGAAGATTTAACAGAAGATATATCATTTAAAACTCTTCTTCCTCTTCTTGATTTTTCCGGAAAATATTTGGCATTTTCGGACATATAAACAAAAGGAATTTCATTTTTCTTTTTTAATATTCTTTTCTCATTTTCCATTTCTAACACTTGCTTCTCATTCATCCAATCAATCTTAAATTGAGGAGCATAATGAGCAAGAGTCAGATAATCGTATTTATATAAAGTTGGGGATTTTTCAATCGCATTGTTTAAACAATGAGGATTTTCAAAACCAAGTCCCCACCTTTGTTTTAAAGCCTCTTCACTCCTCGGTTTGTTCATATAAATTGTTTGTTCAGATTGGTCTCTTCGATAAAGCTTTTCTTCTAACTTATTTATTTTATCTGAAAATTCATCTTTTAAATTAGTCATAGCCGTCAAAGATTCAAGACAAGTCTTATTTGAATTTTCCAAATCATCTAATTTCTTTTGAAAGATGTCTTTAGTATTTTCTAAAATGGATTTTTCATCTTTCAAAGAAATTTTCAGTTTGTCAATCAAATCTGACTTTTCAGAATTTAGATTCTTTTCAGATAAAATATTTGAACACAAATCAGATAAAGCATATATCATGATATCAAACTGAGAGGTAATAAATTTGTAGTCAAATTCAGAATATACCTCATTCTCATCCGTATCAGAATCATAATCGTCTGACTGGTCATCTCCAACTAAGCATATATGAGCGATCTCGACGTTTGATGCTTCATCATCGGAATAATCCAGCCAGAATTCATCTTCTGCCAGCAAAGCTGTTCCATTCTCTCTTTTCTCAGCCAGCTCCAATTTCCTTCGGTAATAAGCTGAGTCCTTAACCCTCTTTGCTCTACACTCCTTTGATATATGACCCGGCTTTCCACAGTTATAGCAAGCAGCAGTCTTTAGCTCGGGTACTTTGGCTTTAGACCCAGAAGTGAAGCGAGAAGAGTTGGAATCAGATCTTGGTTGGAACTTCTTCTGATAATGCTGAGAGAGAAGAATCATAGCTTTCTGTAAGGCCTCTCCATCATCATCAGTTGACCCGGTGTAAGCGTTATCAGACAACACTTGTTCATTCAGTTGCTTCGTGAGAAGAGCAACCGGATCAACTGTTTTCTTGTTCTTTTTATCTAGTTTGGCCTTCTTTTCCAGTACCAAACTCTCATCAGTCAGCAAAATCTCATACAGTTCTTGAATCTGCATTGTTGAGATCCTAACATCGTTCCTCATTCTATGACATGCTTTATTCCACTCAGGCTGTAAAGCGTTCAGAAACTTCAAGTTAGCCTCCAATTCAGTCTTGGTAACTTTAATCTTGTAAAGATCATTGATAACAGCCCAGAATCGATCAAACACACTCTTCAAACTTTCCCCATCCTTTGCCTGAAACTTTTCAAAGTTGTTCATGTATTTGGTCTGTCGTAACTGAGTAGACATTGCAGAACCAAGCATAATCTTCTCAAGTTGTGTCCACATCAGCATAGGGTTATATTTGAAGCAATCGATTCTGTTATAAATGGAGTTGGGAAGAGCAAGAATCAGATTTGATTTAGCCTGACTGTCTGCTTTATATCTTGATAGCTCTTTTTCGTCATATTCACTTAAAGGTGTTTCAACTGCTGTAGCTGGAGTAGTAGCAGTAGCTGGAATCACTTTCATTTTCCTCACCATAGGACCCTCATACAAAGATTTCATCATGTTATCCCCATTAGGTTGCCTTTCAATAAAGTTGATAAACCGATCCTGCCACTGTTCGAATTCGTTCTCATTGATTAGTAATGGTGGACGAGTATCAGACCCCAAAGACATCATGAGGTCATTCTTGTAGATCTGTGCTTGCAAAGACATCTTTTAAACTAAGACAGGGAGACCCGCAAAGTGGAGCTTTGCGGGTGAAGACAGAAACGCAAACTGAGGTTTGCGGGTGTTGAGGGAAACGCAAAGTTAGCTTTGCGTGTGAAGAGAGAAAATGCAAAGTAAACTTTGCGGGTGTAGAAGGAAATGCATGGTGGACTTTGCGGGTTACACTAGAAACGCAAAGTGAAGCTTTGCGGGTCTAACTAGAAACGCAAAGTGAACTTTGCGCGTGTAGTAAGATCCGAGAACCTGACTTTTGCGTGTGACACTTGAGACGCACAATGAACTTTGCGGGTCTAATGTGAACCGAAAACGCAAAGTATGATGAATGAGGCGCAAAGCATATGAATGAAACGCAAAGTTGAAGAATGAAACGCAAAGTTCATAAACTCGTAAAATGTTGCAAAAACAGATCAAACCAAGAAATTTAAGCAAGAAGTGCATATACTCTGAGTTTCGAAAACATCTTTAAAACAACTTTTAACAAACAATTTCGATTAAAACACACCAATACTCAAATTCTTGAATAGAACAGTAACGAAACCCGTTTTTCCACAAAATCACAATTTTACAAAATTGATGATCCAAACAAGAATTTTATAAGAAACACACAGAAGCAAATATGATCAATTAATGAAAACGAATATAAGAGGATCAAATTCGCACAAAATCAAGCACAAACAGATCCAAATTTTGTGAGAAATCAAGAAAACGAGATTTTCTTGAAAAATTCAAGAAAATCGATCAAATTTTCAATTTCGATCACTAATTCAGATTAGAAAAATTCAATCTCTCAAATCTCTCAAGATCTAGCTTGCTCTGATACCAATTGATGAACCAAGATCTCTAAATCCTTAGAGAGAGAAAGTAGAGAAAGAGTAACAATGGAGCGCAAAGTAGTAAATCTCAATAATGTACGTGTTAAACTTACAAGACACAAAGACCAAAGGGACTTAAATACCCTTGGTCAGATACAATACTGATAAGCACTAAACACAGTATTGACCAAGTCCTATAAATACAATGATTACTATAAAATCAGACCTAACAGTCTGTTTTGCTAAAGCTGATCAAAGGGGCAGATTACATTTACTAAGCTTAAAGAAAGAAGATTATTCTACAAAATCGTGTTGATGATCTTGAATGCAAAAGGGAAGATTGTTAGAGCACCTATTTGTTGGATGCAAGATCATATAAAGCTGAAGGTCAAAGTTCAAGAAAGTCAAAGCTGGAAGTCAACTCTCATGTAAATGTCAAAGTTATTGTAAAAGTCAAAGTCTTAGGTAGTAAGTTTTGTTTTGTAAGCGTGTGTAGTTTTGTATTTTGGTTTAATAGACATATAGCTTGTTAGAGTTAGGTGTGTGAAATAGATGTAACTAGAGAACTCAGTACACAGATTGTAGAGAGAGAAAGCTAGAGTGAGAAAGATTGTACGTTTTGTTGAATTGAAGTCAAGATAACAGGTTGAACATCAAATCTGATTAATTCATCTTTTTTAATTGTTTTAAATTAGTAAGAACTTGATAATCAGGGACATTATCACTCACCATGGCTATTCCCAACGATATCTACAATCGAGTAGATAGTTGTGAATCTGCAAAGGCCATGTGGGATGAGCTTAAAAGGAAGTTCCAGGGCACTGAAAGGTACATCCAAGCTAATCTAAACCAGAGCATCAATACTTACGAAGGATTTCACGCAAAGGAAGAAATCGCTTTAATAGACAAGTACAATCGTTTCAATGTGATCTTAAATGACCTGAGGAGAAATGGGATGAACAAGTCAATTTCTTAGATTAACTACAAGTTCATCAAGTTCATCAATCTTCAGATGACCAAGAATATGGCTCAGGAGGATGTAAATGACATCTTTTCAACTCTCTCACAACATGAGGATGAAGTTAAACTGCTGAATGAAGTGAATAAGATAGTCAAAGATTCTAATTCTAAGTTCTAAGTTTGTTTCTAATTAAAAGTCAAAGTTAAAGAAGTCTAAAGCTTTTCTTACTGAGCTGAGTCAATCCAGTTCTGAGTCATCATCTGATGAGGCTGAGTTACACTCTGATGATGATATTCAGAGATTTGCTGACAACCTTGCCCTTATCACCAAACAGTTCAACAAAAGTTTTAGGAAGAAGAAATATTCATCAAAGCCTAAGTATGAAGGGTATAGGAAGGAAAGGTCAGAGAAATACAAACCCAGATTTGGAAAGAGAGAAGAGAAAAGAGAAGAGAAGAAAGAAGAAAAGATTGACCCAAAATCTGGTAGGTGCTTTAACTGTGGTAAACCTGGTCACTTTTCGAAAGATTGCAAGTTCAAGAGGGTAACGAATTCTGAGTATTATGCTAAGAAGTCACTGCTTGCTAAGAAACAAGAAGAAGGAAAAGAGTTAATGGCTGAATAGGAAAACTGGTTCTATCAAAGCTCGGATGATGAATCAGCTCATTTCACACAGGTTTGTATGATGGCAAATGTAGATGAGGATGCTGAAGCCTCTTCTGACCAATCCGATGGTGACTCCGAGGTAAGTACTAATTTTGAAAACTCTGAACTTGTTGAATCATTAATGGCACAAATCCAAAATATGGAAAAAGAATTTGAATCTTTAAAAGGCAAGCTTAGCTATGAACGACAAACAATGATGATTTTTCGTGATGAGAACGCATTATTGAAAGTTGTCATTGAGGACAAGGAATTTGAAAAAAGATGCTCTAAAGAAAGAAAGAGAAGTTTTAAAAGCGAAGATTTTGGAACTTGAGAGAGACTTAGTTAATTTAAATTCTGAAAATGGTGAATTCAAAATTAAATTTGAAGCTTGTTTTCAGGAAAGAAATGAAGCCTATTGTAAGATTAAACAACTGGAGGGTCTTAATCTGAAAAGAGGACAGACTGAGCAGACATTAAATCTGTTGACAAACAAACTCTAAGATGTCAGATTTTACAATGCTAAAACGGGATTGGGTTTAACTGAAAATGATGTTTTGAAGAAAGCCCCTGAAAACTTATATAATTTTGAAAAATTGGGCTCAAAAGTAAAGAAAATCCCGGATATTTATGACACGTTTGTTAAAGCTGAAACTTCATGCAAAGGTAAAGAGGCGATGGATGATGATACGTCTAGTTGTGCTGATTCACAAAACATTTTTAAATCTGTTGGATTTAAATACAACGATTTAAACAAAAGCTATAAAAACAGAAAATTTGAATTTGTTGAGTTTGAGTCATTGTTTTCCACACAATCTTCAACTGAATCAGCCAACGATGACAAAATTATTCCTGAGACTGAATGTCAGTACGACGAGTATGATTCAGACACTGACATTGGTACTCAGACTCCTATATCTGAATCCGTTATTTCTGAATCTTCGAGTGAAGTAAATATGGAAGAGAATTCTAATGTCATGAATTCTAGCATTCAAAAGGAGTTTGTTAACAAAATGAATGAGGAGATGTTTGATGACAAGATTAATTCCTCAGATCCTGTTCCAATTTTAAAGAAGCTTGAATCCAACTCTGTGACTAATCAAACATCAGATTTTGAAAAACAAATCAAAGGTTTACAAAAGGCTCTTGAAGAATTAGAGGATGAAAATTGTGATCTCAGATTTAAATTGGATAAATCTTCTGAAGAAAACAAAGAGCTTTCCAAAGAGCTAAATGATTTGAAAACTGATTTGTTTAAAAAGAATTTGAATGATAAAAAGATGTTTGATGATCAAAAATGGAATGTCAGATCAAATCTAGAGTTTGAGACTTCAATAAAGTCTACAGTTGTTTACTCTGAATGTCCTGAATATTTACCTAGCGTTTATGAAATAGGCGAGACTTCAAGAATTTTGAAAAAGAATTCATCCTTGAAGAAGAAAACTAATAAAGTTTCTTTTCATGTTTCAGATCTAAATAAAGATGGTGGTAAAGGAGAGTGGAGAAAGAAAGAAAGTGACAAGATAGTTGTTGAAAAAGAATGCATTGTTGCTAATAGTGTTGATTTGTCATGTAACAGTTCAAACGAAAATAAATGTCAAAGTTGTTTGAATAAATGTACTTCTTTTGAGAGATCAAAAATATTGACATTTCCTCGTAAGAACTTAATATGCAAACACTGTGGTGACAATGCTTTTTCACTGTACTCCATTCCTCCTAAGCCAAAAGTTGTTAAAAGAGCATCTAAAGCTAAAACTGCATCCAAGTCCTCAACAAAACATATTAAAGTGTTTCAAGCTAAACCTGCTAATCTTTCTAGGAAAAAGCAATTTCATGATTTTAATGTTAAAATGGTATGGAAATGGATACCAAAGCCTAGATATGAATAGAGAATTAAGGCTAAGGTAGATGATGTAAAGAAATTGCATGATGCTAACAAGAAAGGACCCATCTGGATATGGGTACCTAAAAAGAAGTGATTTGTTCCTTTTGTAGGCCTGTCATTTGTGGTTCGTTGACTCAGGATGTTCAAGACACATGACAGGATTTAAGCAATTACTGTATGAATATGTTGAAGAACCTGCAGGAACAATAAGATTTGTTAATTACGAGCTTCGTGGAATCATCAGACGATACGGTTCACTAAAGAACGACACTATAACCATAAAGAAAGTATTGTACGTGGACAGACTTAATCATAACTTGTTCAACACTAGTCATTTCTGCGATAGTCAGTATCAAGTTCGGTTTACAATCAATCATTGTTTTATCGAAGACTTAGACGGTTATGAGATTTTTCGAACTGAACTCTATGAAAATCTTTACGCTGTGAACTTTCCAACGCTTTCGGCTACACGTCCTGTATGCTTGCTTGCAAAAGCATCGAAAGCGCAAAGTTGGACATGGCATCGGCGCTTGTCTCATCAGAACTTCAAAGCTATTGACAAGTTAGCGAGACAAAGAATTGTCAAAGGTCTACCTGAGATGAGGTTTGAGAAAGATTCACTTTATCCCGCATGTGAAATGGGGAAGATGAAAATGAGTTCACACAAAGCAAAGACTGAATCTTCTTGCTCAACGCCTCTGGAACTAATTCATATGGATCTTTGTGTCCCTATGCGTACTCAATCTATCTATGGCAAAAAGTACATTCTTGTGATGATAGATGAGTATTCAAGATATACTTGGTTAGAATTTCTGCGAAGCAAATCTGATACACCAGATCTGATCATTGCCTTCATTAAGAAGATCCAAGTTCGACTTCAATTGCTAGTTAAGACGTTACGAAGTGATAATGACACAGAGTTCAAAAACGATACTCTTTAGAGTTATCTCACATCTATTGGGATTTCACACAATTTCTCAGTTGCCTACAACCCACAACTAAATGGCGTGGTTGAAAGAAATAATCGAACTTTGGTTGAGCAGCACGAACAATGTTGGCTTATTCTGGTCTACCAATGTATCTCTGGGCTGAAGCCGTTGCAACCGCTTGTTTTACTCAAATCGGACGATCATGTTTAAAAGATTTAATAAAGCAGCGTATGAACTGAATAATAAGAGAAAACCGAACATTAAATTTGATAATCCAAGATCAATCTAAATCTTAGAGAGAGAGTAGAGAGAGAAAGTAAGAGACGTGAAAACTCTGATGTATTCAATATGTGCTTCAAGTGTTACACAACACAAAGGCCACAAGGGACTTAAATACCCTTGGCCAATACCAGATATAAAAGCTCTAAAACAAAGTATTAGACCAAGTCTATAAATATAATGATTACTATAAAATATGGCTTAACAATCTCCCCCTTAGTAATCATTGGCGCTCCGGTCTTCAATATAGGCTGATACAACCATCTTCAAAACAAACAGACCGTTTAAGCGACTTAGCGAAGCTTCTTGACTTAAAAAAAATTTCTTCTCAACATCTTTCAATCTGTGTTGCTTTTGTTGCCTTGACAAGACTGGACCAGTTTGTAATAAACTTGAAGAAACAATCGGTTCATCAGCTTGTACTCTAGACGACGCACCTCTTTCAAAGGTACTCAAATGAACTGTGGTGGTCGGAGCTGAAACAACAAAAGGACTAGTATAGCTGAAGAAATTAGAATTTTGAGCAGATAAACTTTGAATTCTTCGTCTCCTTCTCTTTAACTTCTCCCCCTCTTGACCTTGATGATATGAATCAACTTGGTCATGTCTATGCTGGAGAAGAGACATCTTCAGATCTGCAAGATTGAGTCGAAGAAGCTAGCAAATCTGACTGGGATCAAGAAATTATTCACCTATTGAGCTCTTTTACTCCCCCTACAGAAATGCACTTTCTAATGTATTCACTTTAAGTACTCCCCCTCAAAATGACACTTATTAGATATTCTTTTAGAATTTTCTCACTCCCCCTCGGAATATGTACAGATCCACTTACACAGATATGAGAACACAATTATCAAAACATCAATGTAGAAAGAAAAATATACTGAATATGTATTTTGAAACAACTAAATATATAAAATTTTAAACACTATACAAATTAAATTCTACTTAGTAAAATATCACAGATTAATCCAACAGTTGAAATCAAGTGTATGTTGTTGGATACAGATACAAGTTTCATTGCATATCAAGTTAAGACATGTTCAGTTTCAAAAACTTTCATCAATCTATTCAGTGTGCTAGCATGCGAACTTCGATTAGCTTCAAGAAAATGCAATTCTAAAAATATAATAGAGAACTTTGCCTTTACTCACACTAAGCTGTCAAGAATTAAGAGTTTCACAAATTTATAGGTTTATCACAACTCAAACATATCACCAAGTATCATGAGATGTGTGCTCATTGGCATCTTTTAGTATTGTGCACATTGGCATCTTCACATGAGTGTGCTCTTTGGCATCTTTTAAGTTTATGCACATTGGCATCTTTTAATCAAGAAGTTTGGTAAGTAAAGAACATACCGTAAATGTAACTTTCTATCTGATCCTATTGCAAGATTTGGGTTAGCCGCTCCCAGACCAGTTGGCCTTAGGGGACTAGGTGTCAAGCACCCCTTGGAACTTACTCTCCCAGATCAGAAAGGCTACATCGACACATCCTGAACCCATTCATACTAGTAGAACATGACTTTCGATCTGATTCTATAGAAGGATTTGGGTTCGATCACTCCCAAACCAATTGACCAGGGGACCAGATGACAAGCATCCCACAGAACTTACTTTCCCAAACCAGAAAGGTCACAGGTACAAACTTTTAAACTTAGAGATTTCTGTATTTTATATATTTAATTCATCTCAATCACCCAGTTTTACATCTAAGTGCTTAGCCCACAGTTTCATTACGATCATAACTCTGACTTTTTAAGTTTTCTAAGCATTGTAAACTATAAATATTCCGAATCACGTATCTTTAAAGCAGAATGCAAAAGTTTCAAACATGTTGCTGACTTTTCGATATTTTTAAGACTTGAAAGTTGAACATATAAAACTTAGATATAAACAAAGCAACTTGAAAATTTATCCTAGACACACAGTTTATTCAAAAGAAAGAAAAATTGTAAAAAATTTACTTTATAGAATAAAATTTGTAAAGGTTTAAATTTTTAAATTCAACATGCCGAGTTTTGAAAACAGAAAATTAAAACGATTTTCATTTAAGACTTTTGTAAATAAATCGGCAAGTTGATATTTAGTTGGAACAAAATATAATTCAATAATACCTTCTTTCACATGATGCTTTATGAAGTGGTACTTCATATCAATGTTTTGGATCTGGTCGATCTTTCTCAGATTCTTGAAAATTTTTGAGATAACTGGAACAACATCACAGTCAGAGATAAATGCAGGGGAATAAAGTAGATGCACTCACAGTTTCTCATTTGTCCAGAAGCTAAATGCATTGAAGAACGAGTCCTAAACTGATATGTTTAGAAATCGAAGTCCATTGAAGTACGGGTTCTGAGCTGATTTACTCAGAACCCATTTTTCTCTTACTCCCCCTTGACATTAGGTGTCTGCAACTCAGAATTAATCTTTGGTTTTGGTACCCACTTGTATTTGGGTCCATGTTTGTTAGTTGCAGTTCTTATGGGAGAATATTTGTTAGATTTAATATAGAAAGCACGAGAAAAATAATCAGATGAGTGAACAGAATCATCAGTAGAGGACGAAGCATAATCATCTGAACTTGAACCAGAGGAAGAATAGGAGACTTCTTTTGCAATTTAAATCATTTGCTTTATTAAATATTTGAAAATTTTATTACAGGTAGCAAATGAATCATTTCTACAAAGTTTGTCTACATTTCGGTCCTCATCAGTTGCATATTCATCAGATTTCAGCTTGTTCCTCCATATCTGCCTTGTAGGATCCCTCAAAGTCCTATATGAAATATTTGAATCACAAGAATTAGAATTTTCAGAAATAACAATATCTTGTTTCTTTGACTTCTTTGACCTTCTTCTTTTACGCTTTGGTTTATAATAATCATCATTTAGCGTAAAAGATTCATCAAGAATTTTCGATTCAAGATTTGAGTCTGAAGAAACAATATTACCTAAGAAACCCAACTGATCAGACAATAATCCTGAACTTGCCTCAGAGTCAGAAAAATTTTGAGAAAAGTTTTCAGATTTTAGAACTTTCTTTTTGTTTTCTTTAAAATCAGAAGAAAGCAAAGAAACAGAATTTGTAAGAAAATCTTGTTTTTGAAAAATTAATTTTTCTTCAAGACTTGTCATCATGAAAGAAAGAATAACATCTGATTCAATTTTTCTTTGAATATAATGTTTTTCCATTTTATCTTCAAGATCAATGATTTTGCTTTCTAACACTAATGGAGGAATATATCTCTTAGAATCATAAGAAATTGGAGATATATTTTCTTTCTTAGTGTTAGTACCACAACTATCAAAATAATCATCAGATAATGAAGATTTAATAGAAGAAATGTCATTTAAACTGTTTATGTTCTTCTTTGATTTATCGGGAAAATATTTGGCATTTTCGCGCGTATAAACAAAACAAATTTCCTTGTGCGTGTTGTTCATTCTTTTCTCATTTTCGATTTCTAAAACTTGCTTTTCATTGAACCAATCAATTTTAAATTGAGAATCATATTTAGCAAGATTTAGATAATCGAATTTATATAAAGTGGGGGATTTTTCTATAGCCTTGTTTAAACAATGAGGATTTTCAAAACCAAGACCCTATCTTTCCTTTACAGACTTATAACTCCTTGGTTTATGCATAAATATTGTTTGTTCAGTTTGATCTCTCAAATATAATTTTTCTTCTGGCTCATTTATTTTATCAGAAAAACTATCTTTTAATTTGGTCATTTCAGTCAAAGAATCAAGATAAGTCTGATTTGAAATTTCCAAGTCATCCAATTTCTTTTGAAAGATCTCTTTTGTATGAGTCAAAATGGATTTTTCATCTTTCAAAGAAATTTGCAATTTTTCAATCAAATTTTACTTTTCTTGATTAATATGTTTTTCAGATAAGAACTTTGAACGTAAGTCATGTAATGCAGTTATAATGACGTTCATTTGAGATGAAATAAATTTGTAATCAAACTCGGAAGGTACCTCAGATTCATCAGTAGAAGAATCTTCATCATCATCGCTTATATCATCTCCTATGAAGCACATAGTAGCAGTTTCCTCATTATCAGCTTCATTGTCAGAATGATCTAGCCAATATTCAGCTTCAGCTAACAGTACGATTCCTTTCTCTTTTTTCTCAGCTAGTTCCATCTTCTTCCGGTAATATGCTGAATCCCGAACCACCTTCACTCGACACTCCTTGGCAATGTGACCCGGCTTTCCACAGTTGAAGCACGCAGTAGCTTTCGTAATCTCGGGCACTTTGGCAGGTTCGTTCTTCTTAGACCCTGAAGTGAAGCGAAGGTTGTTGGAACCCAAATGATGTTGAAACTTTTTGTTGTAGTGTTGAGAGCGAAGAATCATCGCTTTTTGTAGCGCTTCGCCATCATCATCAGTGGCCCCGTCATAAGCATTTTCAGACAATGCTTGTTTGGCTAACTGGCTCGTGAGGAGTGCAACCGGGTCCACTGTCTTGTTGTTCTTCTTGTCAAGCTTGGCTTTTTTCTCCTTCACTATACTCTCATCTGTCATCAAAATCTCATAAAGCTCTTGAATTTGCATTGTAGAGACCCGGATATCATTCCTCAATTTGTGACAAGATTTGTTCCATTCTGGTTGAAGAGCGTTGAGGAACTTCAAATTAGTCTCTAACTCAGTCTTTTCCACTTTGATCTTTCGCAGATCGTTCATCACAGTGCAAAACCTGTCAAAGACATTCTTCAGAGTCTCACTATCCTTTGCTTTGAACTCCTCGAAATTGTTCATGAAGCGTGTCTGTTGGAGTTGTGTTGCAACTGCTGACCCAAGCATTATCTTTTCTAACTGGGTCCACATCATCATCGGATTGTGCTTGAAACAATCAATTCGATTGTAGATGGAATTAGGCAACGCTAGCATCAGGTTAGACTTTGCTTCAGAATCAGCTTTTTCTCGTGTAATCTCTTCGGCAGTCAAGGGAATATCATTCTTAGGTTTGACGAATGGTCCTTCAGTAAATGACTTCATCATGTTCTCTCCATTTGCTTGACGCTCGATAAAGTTAATGAATCGATCTTGCCATTGAGTGAACTCATTCTCATTGATCAAAACCGGAGGACGAGTATCCGTTCCCAACGACATCAAAATATCGTTCTTGTAAAACTAAGGTTGAAAAGAGAATTTTGACATATCCATCACGACAGAAAATCGGAGAAAAATGCCAAGTCTTGATGCAGAGAATCTGGCGCAAACTTAAGCTTTGCGCGAACAGTTACTGATGCAAACTGTACTTTGTGTGAGATGTTGATGGCACAAATTGAAACTTTGTGCGAACAAAAATTGGCGCAAACTTGTTTTGCGCTAACAGAGAATGACGCAAACTTGTGTTTTGCGCGAGACGTTGGTGGCGCAAATGTCTCTTTGCGTGAGACGTATGTGGCAAACTTAACTTTGCGCGAGACTGAGATGACGCAAATATGTTTTGCGCGAAACTAAGGTGGCGAAAATATCTCTTTGCGCGAGATGAAGATAGCGCAAAATAAACTTTTCGCGAGTAACTGATGGCGTAAACTTGATGTCGATTTTCTGAACGACAAAATATGAAGAACTTACTCTCCATAAACTAAACCCCTGAAGAACTGGCGCAAAGGTTGATGAACTGGCGCAAAGTTGTGATGAACTCGCGCAAACTTTGAATGTGGCGCAAAACTAAGAAAAACACGAGAAACTTCAAATTTTGATTACAGAATTGAATTTGATGAAATATACTCACACAGATATGTTCCAAAACGAACTTCTAACCACAAAGAAACAATCAAATTGAACAATTTTCACAAAAATGAGAATTGAAAAATCAAACAGTACACTTTTGTCGACCAAACCAAAAACTCGAAAATTTTGAAATTGAGGATCAAAAATCGATTTTCTTGCAATCTGATGTGAATCAAAAATGTTCTATCATTAAAATCGAATCCAACAAACCACAAAACAAGTAAAATCGTTCAGAAATCAGCAAGAATTTGACAAAAATTCAGAAAATGAGATTTTCTTGATAAAAATCAAGAAAATCAATCAAATTTTCTGAATGGAATACGAAATCAGATTGAAAAACAGAATCTCTAAATTCTCTCAGATTCAGATTAGGCTCTGATACCAATTGATAATCCAAGATCAATCTAAATCTTAGAGAGAGAAAGTAAGAGACGTGAAAACTCTGATGTATTCAATATGCGCTTCAAGTGTTACACAACACAAAGGCCACAAGGGACTTAAATACCCTTGGCCAATACCAGATATAAAACCTCTAAAACACAGTATTAGACCAAGTCTATAAATACAATGATTACTATAAAATCTGACTTAACAAATTTTTTGCGTGTCTTCGGTTGCAGGTGCTATATATTGAATGACCGTGAAAATCTTGGGAAGTTTGATAAGAAAGCTGACGAAGGCTACTTTGTTGGATATTCTCTCACGTCTAAAGCCTATCGTGTATACAACAGACGGACCAAATGCATCATGGAAAGCATGAACGTGTCATTTGATGAAAATTCAACATTGACTTCTGAAGAAAATAGTTCAGAACTCAAGTTTAAGGAAAAGGTTTCTGTTCAAAGCAGAATAGAACTTGAATCAAAACAGTCTAAGCTTTCTAACTCATCAAAATGTTACATCTGAGTTAGATTTATTATTTCTTGATGTTTTCATGGACATATGTGCAGATTTTGACAAATCCGGCACATCCGCATCAACTTCAGAGGTTCCAGTAATTACTGAAGACATATCTGGACCTTCTGAACTAGTCACCACTACAACCTCAGGTACATCTACACCGACTGTTTTTGAAAATACTAATACTGATTCTGCTTCTGCAGATACAAAATCTAGACGAGAAGTCCTGAGTACTTCCTCTGTCACTCCAAAATTACATGAGTCAGAAACACCTGTACAAGATGTTCCATCCACATTAGAGGTTGTACCTGCTATTTTTGATGAATATGATGAGCAAAATACGCAAGAAATTGTTCATCCACTTCCGAGCACAACACGTTGGACAAAAGATCACCCCCTACATAATGTCATTGGAGATGTACACAGTGGTGTCAAAACGCTTGCAGCATCCACAAACTTCTGCTTATACTCAAGTTTCCTTAGTTCCTTAGAGCCAAAAAAGGTCTCAGAAGCTTTATGTGATCTAGATTGGATTCTGGCAATGCAAGATGAGCTTCTACAATTTGAAAGGAATAAGGTATGGCGATTAATCCCACTACCGAAAAGTAAATCTGTGATAGGCACAAAGTGGGTTTTTAGGAACAAAAGGGATGAGGCTGGAGTAGTTGTAAGAAACAAAGCTCGCCTAGTAGCAAAGGGTTATTGTCAACAGGAAGGCATAGATTACGATGAAATGTTTGCATCTGTTGCCCGGATCGAAGCCATCAGAAATTTCTTATCCTATGCAACCCATAAGAACTTTACTGTCTATCAAATGGACGTAAAGTCGGCGTTTCTTAATGGCATTCTGCATGAGGAAGTTTATGGGGCTAACCTTGTCTACGTTCTAGACAAAGCGCTATATGGTTTGAAACAGGCACCACGAGCTTGATATGAAACTCTTACTCAATTCTTACTCGCCTCCGATTTTAAAAAGGGTACGATTGATACAACCTTGTTCCTTAAAAAGCAAGGTGAGGATTTAATTCTAATTCAGATTTATGTGGAAGACATTATATTTGGGTCTACTAATCCAAAATTTTGCAAGAACTTTTCTAAAATCATGGAGTCTTGGTTTGAAATGTCAATGATGGGTGAGTTAACATTTTTCCTTAGACTTCAAGTCAAACAGTCACCCGAAGGCATTTTCATAAACCAATCAAAGTACATAAGAGACATCCTGAAAAAGTTCAATATGACTGATAGTTCAGTAATGAAAACGCCGATGGCTACCGGAACACTTTTAGACGCAAATTTGTCCGGAAAATCTGTTGATCAGAAAGTGTACCGAAGTATGATTGGATCATTATTGTATCTAACAGCTAGCAGACCTGATATAATGTTTGCTACATGCTTCTATGCTAGATACCAAGCAAATCCTAAGGAATCTCTCCTGGTCGTTGTTAAAAGAATACTTAGATACCTTAAAGGCACTCCCGAGTTAGGCCTTTGGTATCCTAAGGATTCTGGTTTTGATTTAACTGCATATACGAATGTTGATCATGCAGGTTGCAAACTGGATCGAAAAAGCAAATCTGGATCATATCAGTTTCTAGGAGATAAGCTGGTTAGCTGGACTTCAAAGAAACAAATTTGTGTTTCTACATCCACTGCTGAGGCAGAATACGTAGTTGCGGCTAGTTGTTATTCACAAGTCCTCTGGATGAAGACTCAGTTAAAATATTTTGGCTATTCATACAAGCGAGTTCCTATTTACTGCGATTCTAAGAGCGCGATAGCAATAACTGCTAATCCAGTTCAACACTCGAAGACAAAGCACATTGAAGTACGCTACCGTTTTATAAAAGATCATGTGGAAAAGGGTGACATCGAAATGCATTTTGTTCAAACCGACTACCAATTAGTTGATCTTTTCACTAAGCCGTTAGATGAAAAGCATTTCAAATTCTTAATCAGCAAATTAGGTATGTTGAACATGTCTGCTTAAAGGTTCGTGCATGATATGAGGGGGAATACATCTTAATATTTATCTCTATTGCATGTGTTTTGGAAATCATGAACATTGACTAATATTCATCAAATATTGTCTAAGGCGGAATCATTGTTATAATGATTACCAATATCTTTTCTTTTGCAGGAAATTTCAAGCGACTGTGGCTTCTGGATAACTAAGTTCAGAACCTGTTCTCAAATGTTTTTCTTCTGAAAGGATGATTCATAGAGCACATATTTTAAAGAAGTTTTTATTTTGAGAGTGAGTTTATGAGAATTTTACTATCATATCTTTTAGGGGGAGAAGATAATAGTTCATTATACTTTAACTGTCATATTTTTCTGATGACTTGACATTTTACAGATATCAAGGAGGAGTATATTTGATGTTTTGTCAAAGGATGCTTCAAATATATTATTCATTTTAGGGGGAGTTTAGATTCCTATATTGCAGGTATATATTTCTGAATCTTAAACTCTATCACTTGTAGAAAGAAGAACAACTTTTACTTATGATAAATGATTTTCTTAAATGTTCAAACCACTTTCTATTCTTAAAATGTTTTATGAATTTCGAAGTGTGCTTTTAAATGTTTTTGGATACTTTGATGTTTATCTGACCGCGTGTTTCCAAAAGATCAATACTTGTGTATTATCTTGTCTATATACTGTCAAGTATTCTTACACACATCGGTTCAGTACATTCTCATTGACTTTGTTATTACCATGTCTCAAAAGATAAATCTTTCGATGGTAATACTCGCGTTTGAAATACAATGTTGTTTGAGATCAAACGTCATCTCTACTATAAATGTGCTTTCATTGATAATATGTTTATATCTTGTTCATATAAACAAATGTTCGTTCTTTGATACCCCATTTCATTTTTCTTCATGATATTTGATATGATTTTATCATTGTCAGATTCTCAAAACAATGAAATTGAATGATCATAAATGTTCACAGTTTTGAGAGATCTTAAATGTTCAATTGCTCAAATTTCATTCTTATCTTTAATGAGAATACATACACTGACTATGATATCTTGTGCTTAATTGTCAAGATAACTATTAAGCAACACATTTTGTTTAGGATAAAATACATGGGATTCAGTGTGAGTGCTTAAGAGACTTCCATGGATTCACGATAACCAGTGTTTCTACCCCGGAAGTAATCCTTGAGTGATTGAGGGGAGAGGGGTCAAATGAATGAGTGTGGGAGTGTGCTGAGGTAAAAATGTAAAAGAGAGGTTGGTTAGAAGTGAGCTTAAATGTTTAAAAGAAAGAGGGTGTGAGAACAGAGTAAAAGAATATCAAACTCTGCACCAAACTTTTTCTGAGTTGGGCAACCGCATAATCTGTTGGTTCACACTTCTTCGTGACCTTCATTGAAAAAGGCAACTAGCCCATGCCAACTGTTGCATATAACCCCACCAGCTACTCATTCTTTTCTCAACAAAAAAATGTTTCATATTTTAAAGGGGAAGCAACACATATTCTATTTGATCTTCATTTGGAAGACTCGAATATTGAAAAATAAGGAAAGTTGCCTCACCTTCGACCCTTTCTCATGCACATTGAGTTTATGTATAACTGTTGTTGTCTCAATGGTTTACATAATTTTGAGCCTTATCAAAGCAATCATTGTGCTAATTCTTTTATACACAAGCACGTACACACAGAAAATTCGTTTTTCTGTCAAAACGTTCATAGATTAACCTTGTGTTTTTCGATGATTGAATGGAAGTCCTGGGAGTGAACATCACCCAAGCTCCTTATATAGTACATTCATTGTACTCAGTAACTTTGTGTTACTGACAGGCATTTTAACTGTTTCATCTGTTGATTCAGGGTTACCATTACAAATTTGTCTGAATTTGAAAAGATTCGGATAAATACATTTATGAATTGATGGCAGAAACTTAATATCGGATCGGATTGGGGGAGATTAAATATTTTCCTACTTGGGGGAGATTGTTCATGAAGATTGTGCTTATTTGCTCTTTGGGGGAGATATTTCAAAGACAAAACTGACCTTGAAATGTTTTGATGATTCTGATTCTCATAACTCATCAAAAAGGGGGAGAATTTCAAGATTTCAATGTCAGATTAGATTTGATCTTATCAGAAATGGGGACATAATTAGAGAATTCAAAGTCAGAATCATTTCTAAGAGAGATGTTACAAAGGGGAGAATACAAGAATGAGAAATTAAAGTCAGATGGTTGATTGATTCAAAGAAGGAGTTAAAGTCAAGAAATGTTGAGTTTATCTGAAATTGGATTTTTACTCAAAAGAGGGAGATTTACTGAAAGCGATATCAAAGTTCAAGCAAAGTGTCAAAGATTTGAACGTGTCAAAGCTGTGAAAGATTATTTGTTCAAGATTTTTCTGAAGAAAAGAAGACCTGAAGATTATTGTCAAAAAAAGTTAATCTTGAATCCAAAGGGGGAGATTGTTAGAGCTAAATTGTATTCAAGATTAAAAGGAGGGTCTAAAGTGTAAAGTTTGTAAAGTGTGTGATGTTAATTGTAAATGTTGTAAAGAGTTGACTATTTGCTAAAGGTCATGTTGACCATATAAATATCAAGGTCTTAGTGAGTTTTGTCATTAAGAACAAACGCGCAAGATTAGTGAGATTACACTGTGAAAAACACACACATAGAGCTTAGTTGTTAAATGCAACAAATAGGGATATGAGTCATTGTAATTAGTGTGATTGTTCAATAAAAGATGTTCTTGATAATCTGTGTTTAAATTGATAGCTAGAATATTGGGATCACATTTGGTATCAGAGCAAAATCCAACAATTATGAAAGAAAAAGAGTTCGTATATTGTTTTCGAGTTCTTGATCCAAGTTCATCCAGACATCCAAGTCCTCAATTCCATCCTGATCTTCCAAGTAATGATCAACCTGATGATGTTGTACGTGTTCCAAACATGCCTAATCTAAATGAGCCTGGTCCATCCAATGCCTTTGCACCTGCAACTCCTCTTGTTCCTTCTAAAGTTGAGTTAAGACAGATGAGACATTCTCTTAGAGTTCCATTTCTTGAGGAAGATATGAAGAGAGTATTTGTGCACATAATCAGACCTATGGATATCTTCAGAATCTTGGGAGTCAAAGTTTCAACCACAGGAGTATCAGCAAGAGTATGTGGATATGTTGAACTATTTAAGCCAAGCAGAAAGAACAGCAAAGAACAAATCAAGGATTGTTACAGTGAAAGAGGTACGTCAGAAGAAGTTCATCAATATCTGGTATCAAGAGTTTAAAGTTCAAAGGAGGAATATGATTGATTACTTCTTCACTGAAGCTGATTTCCACAACTTACATTTTGATGACCTGGAGTATATGTACCATTTGTTTAGAGAGATGTCTATCAGAAGGGAGAACGTTACATTTGCTCTGGAGGTAATCAAAAGATTTGTAAGAAGACACATCTACTATACATACTGCTATGATTTCCAACTGGGGATTGAGACACACCAAAGAAGGGTGAATATGACAAAGTCGAATCTGTCTATTCCTGATTTAGAAGATTATGGTTTATTCACTGTTCTTAAGCAACCAGAGTTGGGTGTAGTCTACAAAAATGGAGAAAATGAGAAGAGGTTCCTTAGAGTTTCTGAAATGGCTAAGTTTTCTGATGGAACACTCATAGTTATTAGACTGTAACTCAAGAGCATACATGAAGAAAGTGAAAGGCAAAGAATTGTAGTTGGTGATCACATGCCTAGAAAATATAGACTTGTGATGGAAAGAATTCTTGATGCATTGGATGACATACTTGAATTTAGAAGAGGCATTAAGAGGTTTGAATCACTTTTGGGGATAAGAGAGAACAAAGTTAGAAGATTCACCAATTGATTTAAAAGGGGGAAATTGTTAATACATTTTAATTTGAATCAATTTTCTATTGTAAGTTTGACTTTATTCCTTGTGTTGCTTTATATGAGGTCAAGGCTTGTTTGACTCACATATAAGAGTTTTGTTCCTTTATGCTTGTAATACTTTTGAGAGTTCATGTCACTTGTAATTGCTTTGTGAGATATATGACATTGACATTTTCTCTCTCTAGAAATTCTCTCATTGTGCTTAATTGTGATTAGTTTGGTTGAATTCTAGACTCAAAACAGTAGTATAGGACTTCACTTATACTTGTAAATTTTCACATTCCCTTTGTAATCTCTATTTACGAATCAATGAAAATTTCAATGAAGTACTTTACATCATCAGTATTGTAAAAGATCCCTCAAAATATTAATTGGGACGTGTATATATGAGTCCTGACTATTCTTATATTTTGAATTAAAGTAAATTTCTTCTATTACTTTCTCATCATAAAATAGGGGGAGATTGTTGATCAAAACTCTCTCAGTGATTTAATGATGATCCTTTAATATACTTAGTGAAAATTATGTTTAACATCTGTATGTATTAGTGTTTCACCATCAGCGCTCAAATATTGAGTGTGTTCAGTATCGCTAATAGTTTCTAATGTATTATGTTAAATGTAATCCCTAAAGACAAGTTTCGTGACAAAGATGTTCACCGCTGAGTCGAAGACAAAGCTGCTGAATAAACGACAAGTCTACTCATGCTCTGATGCGGACATCAGTGAAACCAAGGCAAGTCTACATCACGCGAGGAACTTTGAAGAGATATTCAGCGATTGATGATCACAAAGCTTATTCTCCAAGTTTCTTTTGTCTTATCCTTGCACAAGAAGTACAACTGTTAAAAGAGACATACCTCTACGAAAAATCGTACAACAACACTATAGAACTTGTACGTCTAAGATTCAAGCATGATTAACAATAATCACAAAGATTATGTATACGAACTAGAGAGATAATGTAGAGAGAGAAACCAATGTCATATATCTCACATAAGAATAATGGTTCTAGTTACATGGCTTAAAGGAAAAGAACAAGCTTATATAGGGTCAAACATCCCTTCACCTCTATACAAGAACAATACAAAAGTCAACACATACAAAAGACCTATTTGATCTAAACATTACATTAACAATCGCCCTCTTTTAGATCAAATTACAAAAGAAAATTATTTATAAAATCTTGTAGGAAGATCTTGTCTGGTACCCAGAAGTGATTCAAATCTTCTGGTCCCTCTTCTAAAATCAATAATGTCATCAAGTGCATCAAGTACCCTCTTCATCACAAGTCTGTCCTGCCTTGGCATGAAGTCACCATCTTGAATCCTTATCCTTTCATTCTCCTTATACCTTTCATTCAGCTGGGGTCTCAAAATCTTTGAAGTACCATCAGAGAATTTGGCAATTTCTGACAGTCTGAAAAATCTTTTCTTGTTCTCCAGATTTTTGTAGATAACTCCAACTATGGATCTTCAAGGATGGTAAACAAGTCATAGTTGTCAATATCAGAAAGACTTAGATTAGGCTTGATTATGTTGGTCTTCTTCTGGTTTGTTTCAATTCCTAGTTGAAAATCATAATAGTAGTTGTAGTTGATATGCCTTCTCATAAATCTTTTAATAGCTTCCAATGCAAAGACTATGTTTCCTCTTCTGACCTTCATATTTCTGAATAAGTGGTACATGTACTCCAAATCATCAACATTGAGAAAACAGAAATCTGCTTCGGAATAGGTGCACTCAGTCAAATCTCTTCTTTGAACTTCAAACACTGGATACCAAATAGTCACAAACTGCTTCAGAATAACTGTCTTTACTGTAAGGATACCTGACTTGTTCTTGACTAACTTCTTTGTTCTCCTGACCCAACTCATCATTCAAGCATACTCCTCTTGATACTCTTTCGGAATATTTGAAACCCCTAACACCTTGAACTTATCCATAAGTCTGATCCTATGAACAAAAATACTCTTCATTTCTACTTCAAGGAATAATGCTCTTAAGGCATTTCTCATCTGTCTAAGTTGAGCTTCAGTAAGAATAAGTGATGCCTCAGGTTTAGCTTGAACATTGGAAGGTCCAACTTCATCCTGTATGGGCATATCAGCAACCACTGTTCTAAAAAACTAGCCGCACAGACGCCATGGCGCGCAATGGCACCAAGGCTTGTGTCTCACACCACGTTAAGCTCGTGGCACGCCATGGCCTAATGCACAGTCTTTGTAATGCAATATTTGGTATTTTTTTATGATTTGAATGTCTTATTTGTGGGTTTTTAATATATATATATATATATATATATAACCTAATTTAACTTGTTTATTACTATTGACTCATTGAATAACACGCCAAAACATATGTTTTTATATATAATATTATATATAAATTAGAAATTTGATGCCATAAGTCACGCCTTGAAAACGCCAAGGCTTCGACATGGCTCCTAAGGCTTGAGGCTTGGCCTCGCCGCCACGCCACGCCTCACGCCATTTAGAACCTTGTCAGCAACATGTTCTTCTGGTTCAGGTTGATCAGTTTGCATGGGACTTGGTATTCTGTTTGGACTTGGCATACTCAAGGGACTTGATTGGTTTTGAGGAACTGTAGCATCAGCAGGATTAAACTATTTGAAAGCAGGAACAGAACGAATGTTATTGACAGACTCTGGAATTTCATTCTGAACTTGGCTTAACTGTATATCTTCAGGAGTTCCCAACAATGTATCCAAGATACTATCCTCATCTTCTGGAATAACACCACCAATATCCATTAGATTCACATCCTCTTCTTTTATCTTCCAAAATCTTTCATACTTCTCAGTGGCTTTCTCATCCTCATTAGAAGAAAGGTCTACCACATCCTCAGAATTCAGACCTGTAATCAAAAGAATCTCCTCCCTTGTAGCAACCTTAGGATTTTCAACCCTTGGTTCTACATCTTGATTCACATACAAAAGAACATCTCTTCCTTCACTAATATCTATTTGCTCATCTTGTCTATTCACATTCTCCTGAGAATTCTGATTTTCTTCTTCTTTCACATTAACAACTTGAGCAACATCAGGATCTACAGTAGTTTTCTGTCTTTTACACATCTCCCCCTCATGATCCTGATCGGAATCATGATCATGTCTTTTTATTAAAACTGCTTGGGACTTGCAAGATTGCTGAACGACCTTTGTCAACTCCTGAATATTCTTAACAACCTCTTCTTTGAAAACCTTGAATTCAGAAGCAGTAACTACCTCTTGTGGAACAGTAGGAGCAACTGAAGCTTGAGATTGCTGAGACCTCAATAACACAACCAAATCAGCTTCTGTCTGATCAGCAGGTGCTTGGGATAACAGCTTGGCATATAGTAAAGATTTCAACTCTTCCACAGACATGTCAACAAGTTTTATAGGTGGAGGTGGAGGTGGTGGTTGTTGAACTGGCTCCTCAGTCACTGGATTTTTCCCTTTGAGCATCCTCTTAACATCTCCAATTTCTTGCTGAATACGATCAAACAAACGATCCTCGACAGTCTTTAAGGCACTGTCTAATTGCTCCTTGGACACAAAGTCCGGGAAATTAACACCGGGGCTACTTAAGCTCACCGTTGGCACAGCAGTTGAAGAATCAACAGTATGGCATGTGTTCACAGTTGGCATGGTGTTAACTGTGACTAGATTATGGTGATACTATGGATGTTCCAATCGGAGAACACAGACTTCCGATGGTAGCCAATTGTATAAGTATCCTAAGAATAAACAATGGAAAATCAATTGGCGCTAGACTCGATTGTGCATTCAAAGGAAGTGAGATCTGGGGCTGATGATCTCTATTTTCAATATCTATACTTTCCGAATGAAATCTAGATAACGCTTGTGCTAAATCCCCGTGCATATCTGAGACTAAAACCCGTTGTGAGTCAATAGAATGGGTGGCTTGGGTGTACAAATGCGTTAGTAGGATACTAACTTCTTTTTCAACACCTGCTCGCAACACATGCGGTGAGGTGGCAGATGCGACTGCCCTTCTAGATACGTAGGTTTGGGTACACACACGTTCCCCATATTCTTTTTCTTCAATCACTCTAAGCCTCACATTTTCATCATTTTCAGCTAATTCTCCCTCAATCTGCCTTATATCACCAACCATATTATTAACAATGGTATCAACATCAGTCATATCAACATCCATTGCATCAGTATGTAAAGAAACATCATCTAGAAATCCAAAGTTGTGGCCCATGTTGCATCATCATCATCATCATCATCATTACCTTCATTTAGATCAGGTGTAGCAGATGGAACTGAGTCACTAGAAGAACTTGCCGCCCGATCCGACTCAGTTTCCGAGTTTAAGACTTCATTGGCATTCTCTTCCTGAGGGCCCAATTGTTGAATGATGACCTGCTCAGGTTGAGATGTAGAGACTATTTGATGTATGACATTAGCAGCCTCAGTATCTACAGCCTCCAGTCTTGAAAACTGACCCACTTCATTTCCCCTCTCAGAATTTTCCCTCTGCTCTCCCCGTTCAATTACCACCCCGGTAGATTGAACCCTTATCGACTCCTCTCTTCTAAGGATTGAGTCCTGGGCAGGGATAACCGGATCTGGAAATCCCATAGACTCTCTATACTCCTTAACACTCTTGGAGTTCGAATTAGCATAAGCAAGTAGGGCCTCGGGTACTGGCATTGAGAATGTAAAGGATTGCTTCTGCCTTTGCAAGTATCTCATGCAGAATTCTGGTCCAACCTCATGATTAATTCTCTTAGGAATGTCTCTGTTGGATCTGCTCATACTTCTGATAATAAGTTGTAGAAATCTCTGGTATGGCTCAAATATAGGTTTCTTTGATGTTCTGTTGATCAACACTTTGTCATATAACTCAGTCCAAATGGCAACAGAAAAATCTACGTACAGATTGTACATAATGGCATGAAAGAGTCTGAGTTTATGCATGTTGGTGTTCTCCAATCCAGAATGTCTTGAAGTCAAACACCGGTTGATGATGGAAAATAGCTGATAGTAGAATTATGGTAGATTGGTCTTCTTGAACTCACTGATCTTGGTGAGTTGACCCACATATCCTAAGGCTCGGATGCCTTCAAATATTTCGGAATCAACTGGATATGGGTCAAAGGTAGTTCTCCCTTCTCTGGAATTTGCTTCTGGAAGATCAAGTATAAGTCTGAGCCTTTGGTAGGTCAGAATGGAAATGAAGTTGTCTATCCGGATATCAAAGTACTTGTGGTTGTGGTTGTCCACCACATACTCAATAGTCTTCCATGCTTGTTGTAGATAGATAAGAGGCACATTTGCAGTGGCAGTCAATGCATAGAAAATTGGATGGCCTTTCAGAATGTACAAAACCAAGGGATTGATATTGAGAGTATCAAGATCCACATGGTGGTTGTTTGGATACAGCAATAGATACTTAGAAGGGTTGATCAGTGCAAGGTCAGGATCTCCACCAATGGCTGACTGAAAGTGAGATATGGATGATGGCATATGAGTGTCATTGGAGACATCAGGGTCATTCTCATCCATTTGAACAATTGGGTCAATGGAATTTTCATTGGCCATGAGAATACCTGAAAAAGATCAAAAGTATCTAGAAGTCTTAGACTAAAGAACTAGAAAGTTGACAAAGTACAAAAAAAAATGTACTTTTCTTAACATAAAGAAAGGTATACCATGCTGCAGAAGACAAATACAACAAAAAGACTTGAATGACATTGACAAGTCATGAAATGGCAAAAAACCTTGTGAATTTGAACTTGGCCTCAAAATGAATGACACATCTCAAGAACTCACAAAACCAAGAACTCACAGAATGCAAGTCAAGAACACCCAGAGAGCAATGTTCTTGGCAAGAACTCGCAGAGTTCAAGAACTCTTAGAGTTCAATTCAAGAACACGTAAAACACACTATTCATGCCAAGAACTCGCAGAGTTAGACTTGTTACAAAATTAGAAATTTCAAATATTCAAATCCATTTATTAACTTGTAATCTTAAAATTTTTTGCTTGAAAGAAATTCGATTTAGGTTAATTAAGTCTTTTAGCACATTAATTTGAACATTTTAACAAGATTTAGTGTCAAAATTAGTCCAACAGTCCATGAGTTGATCGATAATTCGACAGTCCATAAATCAAAAATCCAAAGTCAAAGTAACTTGCAAACAAGGTAATAATTGCACCTATGGATTCGTATTAGAAATCCCAATCACAAAAACAAGTTACAATTGAGATATAGTCATCATTTTTCAGTCCAAGGTTCAAAAATCACAATAAGTTTGTTTCGTCAGGGGTTAAGAAGATGAACAGTGTAAACCTGCAAAGATGAATACAATGATAAACAAGATACAATGAAACAAAGAACAAACATTAAATCTTGAAACCTACACTGAATCGAAGATGAAATATTTGAAGTCTGAAAAGTCGCAAGTAATGTTGAGAGAAAAAAAATGTTTAAGTGAGAAAAGCGCAGAAGTGATCTGAGACAAGTGAGTGAGAAAATAAGAAAAAACTCAAATTTATACTCAAGAATAAGTTGGACACATGGCACGAATAGAGTGGATGTCTCACTTGTCGCAGATCAAAGGAAAAGGAACTTGTCGCAAAAAGTAACAAGTTATGTGTGTACTTCGCGCAAGAAGCTATTTGCGCGAAGTGGTGATCTCGAAAGAACTCACAAAGCGTTGCGTGTGTGAAGTCAGAACACGCAGACCATTGGTTCCACGTTCTTTACTTAGCGCAACCTTTGGTATGCACGAAGTGAGAACTCGCATACCGAAGGGTGCGTGTTCTTCACATGGTCCAGCCTTAGGTGTGCACGAAGTAGGAATTGGCAGACCACATGGTGCGCGTTCTATACTTAGAATTTTTTTGACATTTTCCAAAAATGAAAACTTTCCAAAATCAACTTCCCACTTTCCATAAAAACCTTTTTAAGTACAAAACTTTATATTTTTCTCTTGAAAAAATTTTAGATTTCAAAAATTTTAACACATACACACACTTACAGACATTTACATTAAGTTCCCCCTTGAAGTGTGCACATATCTGAATACTCCCCCTTGAATTTTGCACTCAACTCAACATACTGAAGAATGAGACCTGATCTGATATGACCAGAAGTCAAAGTCCACAATATTGACTTGACTAAACTGCAAAAATCTGTCAGACCTACAAAACAGATTAAAATTTGGTTCTCACAGAACATGAGTCCACATCTGTTAACTGTATTAGGATTAGAAAAACTTGTATATATCAACACACTTATACAAACAGGCTCAGAACAAACTCCCCCTCAACATCAGATAGAATACTACAGTTATGCATTCAGGTTCAACATTCCAAGGTTACTGACCAAGAAATTAAATCTCTTTTCATCAAGAGGTTTTGTGAATAAGTCAACAACTTCAAAATTAGTTGACACAAAATGCATCTCTATAGACCCTTTTTCAACATGATCCTTAATGAAATGATACCTGATGTCTATATATATTGGTCTTTGAATGTTGTACCGGATTATATGTGATGGAAATTGCACTCTTTAAATCACAATAAATGGGAACTTTGTTGAGTTTATATCCATAATCTTTTAGTTGAGTCTTCATCCACATAACTTGTGAACAACAACTAGCAGCTACAACATATTATGCCTCAGCTGTAGATGTTGAGACACAGTTCTGTTTCACGGAAGACCAACTCACCAACTTTTCTCCCAAGAACTGGCATACTCCAGAGGTACTCTTTCAATCTAATTTGTTTCCTGCATGATCTGCATTTCTATATGCAATTAGTTCAAAATGAGAATCTTTCAGATATCAAAGGCCCAGGTTTGGTGTGCCTTTGAGATATTTGAATATTCTTTTCACAGCAGCCAAATGAGATTCCTTAGGATTGGCCTGATAACGTGCACAAAAACAAATAGCAAACATTATGTCTAGTCTACTTGATGTCAGATATAAAAGAGATCCAATCATGCTTCTGTAAGTCCGTTGATCAACTGATTTTACGGAAATATCAGCATCCAATAAACTTCCAGATTGCATGGGAGTCTTCATGGGTGTAGAAGAATTCATGTCAAAATTCTTTAACATGTCTTTAATGTATTTTGCTTGATTAATAAAAATCCCTTCTGGGGTTTGTTTGACTTGCAAACCTAAGAAAAAGTTTAATTCACCCATCATCGACATCTGAAACCTACATTTCATGATGTCTTGAAATTCATCACAGAGTGCAAGATTTGTAGATCCAAAAGTAATGGCATCTACATAGATTTGGACAAGTATCAAATCCTCACCTTTCTTCTTTAAAAATAAAGTGGTGTCAATTGTACCTTTTCGGAAGCCTGACTTAGTAAGATATATTGTTAGAGTCTCATACCATGCTCGAGGTGCTTGTTTTAATCCGTAGAGAGATGTGTCAAGCACGTAGACATGGTCTAGATACTTTGGATCAACAAAGCCTTCAGGTTGACTCACATAAACTTCTTCATGAAGAATACCATTCAGAAATGTCGATTTCACATCCATCTGGTATACTTTGATGTTTTTATAAGCAGCATATGCGAGAAAAATCCTGATTGCTTCTATCCTTGCTACGGGTGCATAGGTTTCTTCATAATCTATTCCCACTTTCTGATTATAACCTTTTGCAACTAACTGAGCTTTATTCCTAACAATAATCCCTGCTTCGTCTTCTGCCATAAGAACTCTAGCCAAGTATATCGGGAATATTCGTCAACCATGACCAGGATATACTTTTTACCATTTATAGATTGTTTTCTCATAGGCCCGCAGACATCCATATGAATAAGCTCAAGACATTTTGTACAACTTGACAACATCTTCAGTTTATGAGAACTCCTCTTCACCTTACTTTTTTCACAAGCTGAACAAAGTGAATCTTGTTCAATTTTCAGTTTTGGTAGACCAGTGACAAGATTCTAAGATCTCAGCTTATTCAAATCTATGAAATGCTGATGAGATAACCGTCGATGCCATAACCAACTATCATCTGAAGAAATCTTAGAAATAAGACAAACAGGTTTTAAAGCTTTCAGAGTTGGAAAATGAACACCGTATAATAATCCCATTCTTCCAGCTTTAATCATCTGTGCTCCATTTTCATCTTTGATATAGCAGTAATCTTCATCAAATTCAACTTTGCATTTCTTTTCTGTGAATTGGGTGATAGAGAATAGATTGTAAGCTAAACCCTTCACATACATAACTTTAGATATTGAAATCCTGTTGTGTTTTATTACACCGTATCCCTTGACATAGCCTTTCATCTTTACCGAAGTTGACTGAACCTGCATAATGATCTACATAGTCGAACAACAGGTGCTTATGTGTTGTCATGTGTCTTGATACACCAGAATCAATGATCCACACATGACAAGCTTGCAAGCAACAGTCACTTCAATTTAGGTACCCATATGAATATGGCTCCTTTCTTGTTAGTATCCTTTAATTTCTTCAAATCAGTTGATGACCCTTTGATACGCCATTCAAACTTGGGTTCTTTCGATAAAATTTATGCTTTAATTTCAGACTTTGGAATCCACTTCCACACAAATTTTAGGTCAACTAATTTGTTCATTTTAAACTCATTATTTTTATTTTTAAAAGTATAAACTTCAGCTTTATGATTAACAGTAGAATTAGCAGAAGTTTTCTTGTACGCAAACTGGACAGATTTTCTTTTTTTGGAAAATTTTCGTTTCAAATAAAATGAACTTCCATGACAGTTTGAGCATCGTAACTTTGTAGTAGCTTGTGTCAACAACTCATTTCGAGAAAGAGTATTTGTTTTATTCAAACAAAGTTGACAAACTTTATTACAAACATTGACTATGCTATTACAAGTCAAACTATCAGGATCATTCATCTTCCTTTCCACCTTCATCTTCCTTCCGTTCTTTCTTTGCTTCTTTACTTCCTTATTTGAAGAACAACAATCATTAGAATCATTGAATGTAAATTTTTCAAAAGAAGAATCAGAAAAATGTTAGAAACTGAATTGACTTTAGTTTCCGAACATTCTCCTTTTTAACTAACACTAAAATCCTTTTCTGAAGATTTTAAAATCTTTAAAGATGTTTTCATTTGTGGAGTTTCAGTATCTATTGTTGAAGATTCAGATTGCACAGTAGCATTAAGATTGTCAGAAGATGAAAATTTTTGATCAAGACAAGCTTCTTTACCTTTTGAAATTTTGAAAATTTGGGATTCTAAATTTCTGTTTTCTTTTTTTAAAGCCTCGTTTTGAATCATACTTGAATCTAATTCCATCCCAAAATTTTCATTTGCATCTTCCAGTTCAACAATAAGAGTATTGAGAGCTGAAATTTGCCTTTCTAAATCGGAAATGGTTTTTAAACCTGCTTGATACTCAGAATCAGTAAAACTTGAAGTATTAACAGGAACAGACTTTGTTTCATAGTGAGATTTCTCATCTTTGTCTTCTAAAATAGAACAAGTTAAAACAGTTTCGGTTGCCTTAGAATTAGAACTGGGTTTAGGAGTCTTATGTGATTTTGGAAAAAGATTTTCAAATTAGACGAAAGTTTTCATTTTATTTTTATAAGATGAATTTAAGTCGTCGTATTTGAAATTTACGGATTTAAAATCATTAGAATCTGAGTTAGTTTGTCTTTAATTTCACATCAACTGGTTCTTCTTGTTTAGTCTTAGGAGTCTTAGGTGATGAAATCTCAGACTTAACAAAAGTTTCAAGAATGTGAGGTATTAAAACAATGTTGTCACTTTCACACTTTGATTTAAAATTATAAAGATTTTCGGGTGCTTTCTTTAAAATCTCAACATCTTGATGACCTAAACCAGTTTTAGCGTTATAAAATCGTGTATCTTTTTTTATTACTGGTTAAAAGTTTTAATGTCTGTTTTGTTTGACCTCGTTTAAAATTTAAATCTTCCAACTCCTTAATCTTTGCATAAGTTGCAGTCCTTTCCTTCAAAACAATATCATACTGCAAAGTTAGTTCAACATTTTTATCTTTCAAAGATACTAATTCTTTTTGTAGTTTAGAAATTTTAGTTTGAAGGTTTATCTTATCCAGTTTTAGAACATTCTTTTCTTCTTCCCTTTCCGCTGCTAAGGTCTTATAGATCAAAGCTTGATCTTGATGTCCCTGAGTGATACTCTTTTGTTGTTTAAAATTTTCTTTCAACTTTTGAAACTCAGAGTTCATTAAAGTTAATTGGGACATCAAGTTCATTACTTCTTCATTTTCAGAGAAAGTTTCAGAATTGTCAGAAAGAGAGTGTACCTCAGAGTCAGATTCCTTTTGAAGATGAGCCATGAGATTATAGTGAACCTGAGTCAGATTGACTTTCACTTCCTCTTCTTCATCATCATAGAACTCATATCAGATTTCCTCTTCAGCTTTTAGAGCTTTTCCCTTCTCTAAGGCTTTGGCCAACTGAGCCTTTTTGGCGTAGTACTCATAATTTTTCAGTCTCTTCTCTGGACATTCCCTAACAAAATGACCTGACAAAAACATTTGTCAGATTTCTCATTTTCCTTTTCTTCTCTCTTCTCCTCTTTCTTCTCATCCTTTCTTTCTTTCTCTTTATCAAACTTTCCTCTATACTTGTTGGATCTGTAAGAGTCAAATTTGGGCTTGTTGTTGTACTTATTTCTACCAAACTTCTTATGAAAGTTTTATGTCAGCAGTGTAAGTTTATTAGCAAATTATGTCAGTTCATTCTCATATTCCACTTCCTCTTCCTCATCGGAGCTTTCAGATGACTCAACCAGATTGGACACAAAAGCTTTCTGCTTGGCAACCTTTGCAGAAACTGAACTTCCTTTGATGAATTTATCTTTCCCATGAGCCAGAAGATCCAAAGAATCTTCAACTTTCTTCTGCTTATCTTTAAGCTGAAGCAACTCCTTGTTCACTGTTGCTTGTTCCTTAACCTTATCCTCGTGCTGGTTCAGGACACAAAACAGATCATTCAATTTCTCTTTGTCCATGTCTTTATTCATTTGCATTTGAATAGTGTAGACATCCCATTCCAGTTGAAGATTTTTTATGAACTTGTAGTTGATCTCAAATTCTGACTTCTGAACTCCATTCCTCCGCAAGTCATTAAGAATAATGTTGTATCTGTCATAAGCATCCCTCAATGATTCCACTTCCTTTGCTTTGAACCCCTCATATGCATTGATGCTCTGATTTCTCTTTGTCTTGATTGACTTGGCACATCCCAGAAGTTGCTTTTCTAATTCATCCCAAATGTCTTTGGCAGAGTCCCTACTGTTAATTCTGTTAAAAATGTCATTCGGGATTGCCATGATCTAAAATGTTAAAGCTTGAGCATCTCTTTCAACCAAAATGTCATTCGGGATTTAGTGTGAATTAGATGTTGAAATCTAAACAAGAATTATTCTATAACACAAATCGATCACTGTGATGCCATTTTCTTGCTTTAAAATCGATTAATCAAGAAAATTTAGAATCAAACAGTAACTTTCCAAAACAACCCTACATGTTCTTCCAAAAATGGAAAGAATCTGTGAAATTCGACCAAGACAATGTGTTTAATCCATATTTTGAATTGATTGGTTTGCTTTGATACTAATTGTAAGTCCAAGATTCAAGCAAGATCAACAATAAGCACAAAGATTATGTATATGAACTAGAGAGAGAATGTAGAGAGAGAAACCAATGTCATATATCTCACATAAGCATAATGGTTCTAGTTACATGGCTTAAAGGAAAACAACAAGCTTATATAGGGTCAAACATCCCTTGACCTCTATACAAGAACAATACAAAAGTTAACACATACAAAAGCTTATTTGATCTAAACATTACATTAACATAACTACATTGTTCACCATTCGGCCAAAAGCATGTCACCAAAAGTCAGAGGCATGCAACCAACCAAATAGTGACAAGTGTATATCATATAGATCTTCGCAGCAAGGGTTCAAAGTCAGTCGTCGGTTCTTCAAGTAGACGAATATCCTCAACGGCGAAAGAGGATAATTCAGTTTCTCAACAATCAGAACAAAGAATTGATGAAATCAATAATCAATGGTCCTACTATTCTTCATATCATAGTTCATACTACACCAGCTACTACTACTACTCCTGAAGTTCCTGCTAGGAGAGTTAACAAAATAATGAGTCAATTCAATGATCAAGATAAAGATGTTGTTGCTTTAGATGAACAAGCACTGACTTATTTAACCATGGCCATTCCAAATGATATCTACAATAGAGTTGATAGTAGAGATTATGCTAAAGAGATATGGGATGAGTTAGAGAGTTAGCTACAGGGATCTGAAAAGTCAATGAAAACAAAGAGGAACTAGAGTATCAATGCCTATGAAGGCTTCAAGGTTAAGGGAGGAGAGTCCTTGAGGGATTCTTACAACATATTCAACATCATTCTTCAGATTTAAGGAGAAATAGAGTCAAGAAGACTGAGTCTGAAATCAATTACAAGTTTGTCAAGAATTTGCTTCCAGAATGGGATGTTTACTCAACCCAACTCCAAATGAGTAAAGATATGGATGAAGAGAAGCTGAATGATTTGTTTAGTGTTCTTAATCAGCATGAGGACAAAGTGAAACCGTTGAAAGACAAACAGAAGATAGCAGAAGAATATCTTGCATTGATAGAAGAACAGAAGAAGAGTTTGAAGACTAGTTCTAACAAGGTAACAAAGGCTTCGATATCTGAAGCTCAAGAGGTAGTTCAGAATTATGATAGTGATGAAAAAGAATCAGACGATGAGTTAAGTGAATTTTCCGAGAAGCTTTCTTTGATGACCAACTGTATTAACAAGAGGTTTGGGAACAATAAATTTTATCCAAAGCCCAAACCATACTATCACAAAGCTGAGAAATACAAGGGAGGTTATGAAAAGAGAAATGAGAAGAAAGAGGAAAAGAAAGAAGAAAAAGAGAAAGATAAGGAAGATAATAAATGCTATAACTGTGGCAAACCAGGCCACTTTGCTAGGGATTGTAGAGCAAAGAAAGTGAAGGATTTTGAGTACTACACCAAGAAGGCTCAATTGGTCAACGCCAAAAAAACGTGTAAAGCCTTGAGGGCCGAAGAAGAAATCTGGCTTGAGGACTTTTCAGATGAAGAAGAAGCTCACTTGATACCAATTGTAAGTCACAGATTCAAGTTCAAACAATGAAATTCAATGTAAGATCTAGAGAGAGAAATATGTAGAGAGAGAGAAAGTCATATGTCATTGATAACGCTCTCAAAGTTACAAGTCAAGAATGTTTCAAAAGGTTACAAGAACCAAGCAAGTTAAGGCTATTTATAGTAAGTCAATGACACACCATTGACTTTACAAACAAGAAATAAAATGACATAAAATGTAAGTAATGTTGACCTTGAATTACAACCTTTATGCTCTAACACAACCATTAAAATAAAACAGATTAAGTGTCTTAATATACTGCTTTATACGACTTGAGGCTATAGAATTAATCAATTGTGCGTCATACATAAAAGCATTGCAATAAGTTTATAGAACGTTTTTGACGTATTAGAAAGTTTTTTAGAATGCTTTCAAATAAGGTTTTATATTAATCTTTCACTACAAAACAAAGAGCCTTCACCGGCGGATTTTTCCACTGTAATTACTCATTGATTTGTCGCGAATCACCGGCGGATTGACTATCACTGACAAATTACCGATGGAAAAAAGAAAATTTGTCAGTAATCCGTCAGTAATCACAATCACCGGCCACCCTTTCTTCGGTGAAAATATACGCCGGTAATCCGCAGTGATGGCTTTTTTCAGCGGGTTGCTGACGGATTTTTCCGACGATTATAGACACAATTATATGTCCTAAAAAAGATGTTCTTGTAGGACCCTTTCAATATTATCCTGTAAAAAACTAATACGACATTATTTTAAAAGCGTATCAAAAAAAACTTCTTAAAATGTCTAAAGCATCCTATAAACTTTTTGCAACGATTTTATATATGATGCACAATTGTTTGCTACTATAAGATTAAGTCCTATGAAACGGTCTATCAGAATACATAAATATTTTTGAGGTTCTATAAACCTAATTTTATTTTAGTGAACATAATAATATAGACTCCAACAAATTCATATGCAATCATATGTAAAATAGAGCAACATAAATTGAGATGTAATTTATTTTGTTCTTCTTTATGTTATTTTGGATCCGTTTATCAAACATCTATCGGGTCACTTACCTTATAGGGTGAGCATGTCAAGGATGGAGAATCTTACCCGATAAGATTAATGGCAACAATCGAGGTTTTTATCCGGTAAGTCTGGGAGTGTTAGATCATAGTTTAATCTAGTTGTAATATTTAGTCCCTGGTTATCTTTTGTTAAGTATTGTGTTATGTTTGACTTGTGTAGGTGTCAAGTTATTTGACCCTATATATAGTCCCTTGTTTTTCCCTTTTAGGTTAACCTTTTAGAAGCTTTCTTTATCATCCTATTCAATCTTTGTAGCAGCCTTCTAGTGCGCTTGAATCTGGAACAACAATTGGTATCAGAGCTACCTTAGAAACTCAGATTTAATCATTTTGTGCAGAAATTAGATCTGTTTTTCCATTTTCGGAAACTTTACTGTTCCATTGGTGATTTTGTGATTTAGTGGTCATTTTCATGTGTTTTAGACTCATTAGATGTGTATGAAGAAGGTGAACATGTTTCATATTGATTAGAAACAGATTCAATCAAGTTTGATTGGTCTATTTGATCAATCTTAGAGTTTTTGGAAATACACATCTACTACCTGTCGTCAATCATAGATTCATGTCTGTTGAAGTTTTTGAAAATCAAGTGATTAGGGTTTGCTCACGATTAGTATTTGAGCATATTGTCAAATTTTTGCATTGATTGAACAAGTTTTGCTATGGATCTCGTGAAAAACTGAAGAAAAGGCCCAAAGTGAAAAAGGTTTCGTAGGATATAGTGAAGAACTCGCAAACTCTTAGGACTCGCAGGATCAAGGATTCTCAAAGTTGAAGTTGAAAATATCCTAAGTACAAGATTCGCAGAAGTGTTCCCTGCGAAAGTTGAAGGACTCGCAGACTACTTGCTTACGAATTCTCAAAAATTCGCAGAGTATAGCCTACGAAAGTTACAGGATTCGCAGATCTCTACCTTGCAAATTTCACAACTTTCTCAACCTTCTTGCTTGCAAATTTTGGTTCAAATCCTGTGATCTGCGAAAGTTATATACTTTTGAGTATCCTTTGCTCATTGTTTGCGAATTTTTGCCTTATTATTCATATTTTTGCATACTTGTTCATTTTATGTACATAAATATCTAATTTTCTGATCAAAGATCACTTCGAGCACATATTTCAGACACACAGGAAAGATGCCTTACACAGATGACATGGGGAATACTGTACTCACTCCAAGAGACTGTGCTCTATCCTACATGCCAGAGATACCCAAAATAGAAGCTGAACTTGAAACTCTCAAATGTCAAAACAAGAAATTGAGAGATGACATGGATGCTTTAAAATGTCAAATTGGCAAAAGCTGAAGTTCAAGTGAAGCTATATCAAGACAAAGGTCATGGCTGGCTCAAAAGAGTGGATGAAAGAAAGAACAAGGAAATAGCTGAACTGGAGAAGACTTTTAACCAGAGACTGTCTGACATTCCCAAGAAGTCTGAGTCTGAGAAGAAATAACTAGAGATTAAAGTCTCAAATCTTTTAAAACAAGTTTCTGACTTTGAACAACTCATCATATCTGAAAGGAAGTCCTTTGATGATGAGAGAAAAGATTTTAAAAGCAAAAATGTAGATCTGTTCAAAGAAATTTCAGACAAAAATCAGATTTTAGAAAAGGATTTTGAGGAAGAGAGAAAGATTTTTGAAAAAGAAATATCCAAGCTAACAAGTAAATTGGCAAACTTATCTACTGAGATCATGAAAGAGAAAAGGAGTAAATCTGGAATTAAGAACAAGTTTGATAAACTTTGCAATGAGAAATCCAAGCTGTGTGATAAAATCCAACAACTTGAGATTGATAATACTGACTTGTCTAACAAGATAACCACTGATGCACCTACACCATCTTCTTATGATGATGATTCTGCTGAATCAGTGTGTTCTTTTCAGTCAGTATCAAGCATGTTTCAGAAAATGGTTTTTAGAAAACAAGCTGTGAAATCTAAAGTTTCTGAACCAGAGCAGATTAAAACTCCTAAGACCTCTTATGTGAAATCAGTTGATAAGAGTGCTAATCATTTTCAAAAATCTTCAACTCAGTCTCCAAGGAAAGATCAAATGGTCTGGGTTGTAAAGGGTTCTCCAGCTGTAAAGCTTCACAAAGCTAACAAAAGGAAGAACAGAGCTTCAAGAGGTAAATCTTTTGCACCTGACTATGTCAAATTAGCAAATCATTTGATCAGGATGGCAAAAAGAAAACTATGTTGTTCTTACTGTTACTCTGATAAATTCACTCACAAAGCACAAGCTTATCACATATCATATCATTACAGTGCTCATCACAGGTATGAGAATCACCCAAAGAAATTCTCAAAACTGACCAAACTGAACCCAGGTTCATCTGGGTACCAAAACCTAAACCTGTGTTGCAGGTAGAAAAAGGAAAAGAGAAGATTAATGATGTCCCAGTCAAGAAAGACTGAAGGAATAATGACTTCTGATTACTACAGATCAGGACTCTTGCCTCAATGACAAAACAATGACATCTAAGTACAATAGCTTAAAACTCATACACAACTGTCAAAAGGGGAGCATGACTGCAGAAGCTCAACAAAGACCCACATTAAGTCAACGGGGAGCTGCAAGAAGCAATCACAAACAACTCTGAATATAAGCAAGATCAACCAGATATCAGATCAAGGGGGAGTATCTGATGAACTCAAAGGAGTACTACACTGCTACATCAAGGGGGAGTAAGGATGTGTTGTAAGTGGTGTGTGTGTAAAACCTTTTTGGAATTAAAATTGGTGAAAATCCTATTTTTGGAAAGTTTCTTTACTTAGAAAGTTTCTATTTTTGGCAAGTCTTTGAAAGGTTTCCCAAAATAGCAAATTTCCCATTTTGGAATGTTTTTGAAAGTATGGAAATTATGCCAATTCTAGAATTCGCAGACTTCTAGTCTAAGAAAGCTTCAGGTTTCGCTAAGTAAGCACTTGCGAAACTTGTAGAATTTGCAGACTAAAGGTATACGAATGTTGAACATTCGCAGATGTATTGTCTACGAATCCTTACGGATTCGCAACCTTCTTGCTTGCGAAAGCTTGAGAATTCGTAGATAACTCACTTGCGAAAGTTTTCTTTGCTGCACAGGATTCGTGAACTTGTTCCTTGTGAATCCTCACACACATGCATACGAATCCTTTAGTAAGCTACACCATTACTCTTCATATTGAGAAAATTGAGGACCTATCCTCATTTGCCACGTGTCCTACTCCTTTGTGAGTATAAATACAACACGTAATGGTTTTCATTATCACTTCTCAGTATTCATTTCACGAAAGGCTTAAACCCCAAAACCCTTGTTTACGAGTTCTTCATCTCCGAACCCACTGATTTCATCTCATTTTCTCGAAAGGTTGATTTCTTGTTAAAATTATCTTGTTTTATATTGTTATTGTGTTTATCAATTGCCGGGTACCCCGACTTGGATTAGTTTTAGGATCTGTTTTGAACATTTTTTTTTACTTTTGGACTTCGATAAAACATATGAAGAAATCTCAGATTATTGGAACATAATACATAAATCTTGATGCTAAAATGGACTCATAACCCTCGTATTGCTATTGTGAAACCTATCGATTACTCATTTAATCTAAAACCTAACCTTTGAACTTATAAAATCGATTTTGGAGATTGAACTTCTTTCACGACTTCTCGACTATTCTTAGTCGATTTTTCAAAAATCAGTGGTCAATCTGATGTTAAATGTCAATATAAAGGTTGAATGTTTGTTCACAATGCTTAATCGATCACATAAATGCAAAGTTCAAGGTTTAATCATCATTTTTAATGATTTTGGTAATTTGGGTATCCAACAGTGTTCTTGGTGTTCTTGAGAAAATTTGAATTTTCAAGTGATGTGTTTTACGAATCCTCGAGTTATCTGATTGTTCACGAATCGTTTTGTTTCACGAATTATTTGTTTGAGTCTATCTTAGAAAACCCTAAGGACAGGATTCGCTAGCCCTAATTCTGCGAATCCTGAGTGCTCTTAAATGTCAAATTCTTCCAAGTGAAGAATTCGCAAATTAATATCCTGCGAATTCTGTGCAATGTCTCAATCTTCTAAGTGTGGGATTCGCAGACTGCTTTCTTGTGAATCCTGAACACTTTCTTTTCATTCTCTCATTGCTAAGTCTAGGAATTCGCAACCTAGTGTTCTGCGAATCCTATACTTGGTATTTTTCAGAAAAGTGTTTTTTAAATGTCAAATTTTTCAACTTGTGTTTCTGACTTTTTGGACCTTGTCCAAACCTTTCTGTTTCATCTTTCAGGTCTAATGGCATCAAGCAACTCACCAAATGTTCAGATGGATGAAAACTCTATCCAAGAGGCTGAGCAAGAGCACTCAATTCCATCTCAAAGAATAGTTGAACTTCCACCTCCAAATGTCAATCCTGACATGCTGGTCATCCTACCATCTAAAATGATGCCTCAGACTCCCAACAACCACAAATTTGAGTTTAAGCTGAACATTGATCCCTTGGTGAATCTAATTCTCCAAAATCACCCACTCAGCAAATCACTGTCTGAGAGTGCTGATGTGCCAGAGATTTATGTTCAACAATCCTGGAAGACCATGCATCTATCTCACATCACTGTTGGACAAATCAAATGTCCAATTCTCAGAGTCAAAGTTAACTTCTTCTCAGCTGACATAGACCTTGAACTATTCAAAAGATCACTCCAACTGCCTGAAGCTGACTCAAGGGAAGGCAGAACTAGATTTCATGATCTACCCACTGAAGAAACTTCTCTTGTCAGAATAAGAGACATGGGATATGTTGGTGAACTCACCAAAGTCAGCCAGTTCAAGAAGAACAACCAGCCACCTTTTTACTACGTATTGTTCTCAGTCATCAACAGATGCTTAACATCAAAGACCTATGAGACTGACAATGTAAGCAGCAACATTCTGAAGTTATTCTATTATGTTGTGCATTATCTGCACATAGACTATGCAATAGTCTTCTAGACTAAACTGCTCGAGAAGATATCTGCAAAGAGAAATATTGTCAAAGTCCTCAACTATCTACCCTATCAGAGGTTCATGACACTCTTAGTCAGAAGTGTATTAAGGGGGAATAGGCAGATCCCAAAACGAATTTCTCATGACGTGGCTGTACTGAATGAGATGAAGTTCCTAGTCAGGCAGAAGAAACAGTTTGACTATTTTATGCCTATCCCAGAAGCTCTACTCAGTTATGTGCCTATGACCAGGGAGTCCGGGTAGGCGGAGTGAAGAGGAAAAATCCTAAGAGGGGAACCGGTGGGGGTCGGAGACTACGACTGGAGACTTCAGGGTCACGGGTTCTTACCCCACCTCATGTGAATCCTGTGGTCAGTCAAGGTCTAAGCTCTGAAGATGCCTTGGATCAACCAGAAAAACACTCTATAGAGGAGCAAGAGAGAGAAGTACAAACTGCCGAAGAAGTGAATTCTATTGCAAGTTCGCCTGACAGAATCACATAAAACATTGATCTGGGAAATGATAGCTCAGACTCTGAAAAGACAAACACTGAGAGCAGAGAAGAAGATGATGGAAATGATGCAGATGATGATGATTTCTATGGTATGGATATGGATACCAGTTCTCCAGAGCTTACTACTACAACTGTGGCTGCAATTACTGTTAGTGATAGTGGAGAAATAAGGAGAATAGAGGGAGAATTGGTTGAAGATGCCAGTGAGGTTGTGAGAGAAAAGGGAAGAAAAGAACAAAAAGAGAGAGAGAGAGAGACCACCAACTTACTACACCAGAAGATCAACCGCATCTCACACTTCAGTGCATTTGTTGCATGAAGATGTAGACATGAGCCGATCACTCATGCATGTGCACACCCAAGCCACCCACTCTGATTCCTCTCAACAGGAATTAGTTTCATTTTCACATGGGGATACAACACACAATCTATCATTGTCTCACTCGGAGACATTTGATATTGAAACTAGAGATCAGTTGCCTTCAGTGCACAAGTCCTAGAGCCAATTGTTAGTCAACCAATTTTTGTTGATAGGACACTTTTTGCAGGTCTAGATCTCAGTAGTCTTCATGACCTGAGCGGAACATCCAGAGTAGATCCGCAATCCGGACTACGAGGACCGTATAGAAGGCCTGTCACTGCTAACACTATGTCAGCTCTGAGTACAGGCCACACAGTTGAATCTTCGACTGTTGTGCAAACGGGAAGTCTAAGTGACCCCGGAGTTAGTTTACCCGACTTTGTGTCACAGGAATATCTCAACGGCGCCCTAAAGGCTGTTGAAAACAGGTGGTCGAAGAAATTTGATCGTATCGAGAAAGAACTGGGAGATATCAAAAGAATGTTAAAGGGGAAGCAAGTTGCTGAACCTGACCCCGAAAGGAGAGCCCTAGTACCACCAACTCCATCACCAATCACTCTTAATCCTTCTGACCTGTCCATAGACGAGCTCAAATCATTGCTTCTAGCCAAACTTCTATCTCAAGCTCCTGACAACCAACAGGATGCAGATCTCTTCACTCTTCTGCATTCTCATCACCACCAACAACAACAGGAACAACCATCAGAGGTAGATATACTGAAGGCTTGTAATCTGCTAAATCAAGCTTTCCAATTGTCTTGCCAGACTCAAGCAGTTGTTCCATTTACAGGGCATGACCATGATTCTGATCATGATCATGAGGGGGAGACCAGGGAAGAACAGTCTGCTGCAGGAAGAGAGTTAGTAGTGGTTGAAAGCGCTGTGCCAATAAGTACTGTGCCCGGGAGACAAAGTTCTAACACTCAAGGTGAAAGTACTAGTCAAGAACAAGGAGAATCACGGAGCTTAATTGTCTATTCTGCTGAGGATGAGTCATGGGTTGAAAAGCCTAAGACTGCTACTTGTGAAGATGTCATGAAAGCAATGGGAATCTCAGCTTACAATGTTATTGATGTTGATGATCTTGACACTGACGAACAAGCTGAAGCCAAATATGAGATGTTTTGGAGGATGAAAGAGGAAGGAGAAAGATAAATGGATTTCGGTCTTCAAAGTCCAACACAACCTGAGAACTCTGTAAATGTTGAAGATTTTGTCTAACATGCATCAGTAGCAGAAGTTCCCGGTAGTGTTCTGAACGAAAGTATTTTTGAAGATATTTTTGGGGATGATTTTGGAAGAGACGATCAGGAAGAGGATATAGATGATGAACCAGTACAGGTTTCTGAACAAGTACAGGTGAATGTAGCAGCTCAAGTAGATGAGCCCTACATTCCCACTCCTATTCCAATAGTTTCACCGGACAGAAACTGTGTTTTTCCATCTGCCAGTGAAGCCTCAATACCTTATGCTCAAAACATTGCTTTGCCTTACCTAAGTCTGTAGCAAAAGTTCTAAAGACAAATGTCTCAGATCCTACTGCTTCGATTGTGATTGACATGGAGAATCTAAGAAAATCTCTACGTAAAGAAAAAAGGAGGATGGAGAAAGAAGAAAGAAGAAGAAAAAGGGAAGTTGTAGAAAGAGAAGAAAAGGAGAGAGCTGAAAGAGAAAGAACTGAAGCTGAAGCCCTACCCTACATCAGAAACCCAGATAGTCCAAGAATTTTGAGCGGAGCTGAACGACCCAAGCCTGTATTTGTTACTCCCATGGAAGCAGAATCTCTTGCGAAGAAACATCAGGATACAGATGAAGGTTTCTCTGCTCCAGTCAGAGTTAGATCTACACCTTTCACAGGGTACGATTAACAGGGAACATCTCTAGAGCTTATCCGGCTGATCCGAAAGTCTCTCAGGGTTCCATTTCTTGAGGAATCCATCAGGATTTTTATGAAATAACAGGTAGTGATTGACCCTTGCAAGTTGTATGGCATAATTGACCGACCTCTTGATTACCAGAGAAACTATTTGAAGTTCATTGAGAACTTCTCCAGAACAAAAGGCTACACTCCCAGAGCAGGAATCCTTCAGATCAAAAGAAGTCAGAATGAACAACTACTTTGTTGTCTGGTATCCAAAGTTTGACGTTCAAAGGAGAGATAATAAGGAATCAACCTTTAGCGAAGCTGATTTTGAAAATTTGAACATAGCAGACCTGGAGTTCATATACCATGAATTCAGAAGCAGAGCAGTTAAACTGAGAGCTGTAGTGTTTGCCCTTGAAGCTGTGAAAAGATTTATGAGGTGTCAGGTCAACAACTCCTACATTTTTGATATCCAGTTGGGAGCGGAGACAAACCAAAACAGCATAAACCTGACTGCTCCCAACTTCAGTCACTATCTGATGAGAGACTTGGACTTCTTGAAGCATGTCGTAACTCTAGAGCTCGGTGTTATCTATGTTAATACAGATACTCACAAGAAGAAGTTCATGCGAGCCAGTGAGGTTTCCAAGTTCTCTGATGGAACCTTAAAGATGGTACTAAAAGAGCTTGAAGATCGGCACAAACGTTATGAGATGAAAACACTCGAAATGGGTGATCACATGCCCAAATCTGATAGAATTACAATGGAGAAGATGATTCAAGCTATCAAAGAAAGGATTGAGTTCAGAGAATGCATCCGAAGGTTTGAAAGCTTCTTAGCAATGAGGAAAACCAGTTTCAGCAGGTGGAACCGTTGAAGATTACAACGTTGATTAAAAGGGGGAGATTGTTAGATCATAGTTTAATCAAGTTGTAATATTTAGTCCCTTGTTATCTTTTGTTAAGTATTGTGTTATGTTTGACTTGTGTAGGTGTCAAGTTATTTGACCCTATATATAGTCTCTTGTTTTTCCCTTTTAGGTTAACCTTGTAGAAGCTTTCTTTATCATCCTATTCAATCTTTGTAGCAGCCTTCTTGTGAGATATATGACATCAATATTTTCCCAATAAATATTTTTCTTTCCTTTGATTAATATTTGATAATACTCTGATTATGTGTGTGTGTGTGCTTCAATCTGGAACAACAGGGAAAAGACCCTTAAACAGTTAGCGCTTCTCGAGTAAGAGACACTTACAAACAAGTTTGTTTGATGTCCGAAAATGTTACCTTACAAGGTAAGTACGGGTGGTGCTTCTTTTTAGTAATATAAGCATTTATCCAAGCATTTGGTAAACGACCTCTTAGTTTCGAAAGGTTAAATTTGGTTTCTACAACAAAAAATTATAAAAAACAGTCCAATACCATTTTTTAAAAAGATTTTTATTTACAAAATTATAATATGTTTTTTTCCAAACAAAACTACAATATATTATTTTAATTGCAATAAAATATAATAACCTCATACATAAATGTTAGGTCCATTCAGATCATGATTGATTGAATATACAAGATAAACAAGGATTGTAGGGATGGAATCTGATGTTTTATTCAATACCGAAATGTAAACTACAACTACAGAGAGAACTCCTACGCAGTCTACAATGTGAAAGAAAACTTACCCTAAACTAACACATACAGACTCCTTATATACCCCCACATCCCTTGTACACAATTAAGCCCAAACCTATATACAAAGACCAATACATAATATGTTGATTACTTTACTAAACTTTCTAAAGTAGAACATATTTATGTTCTAACATTCTGCCCCTAAGTTTTGTAAAGTAATCATTATCTTTTAAGCTCCAGCTTCGGCTCTTCTCCCCCTTGATTTCTTTATAAAACTTAGCGTTGCATAAACTTCAAAGCTTCTTTAGCTCCCCCTAGAAAATAGCTCTTATCCTTGGAGTATCAACTGAAATACCAGATCTGATGTAGACCATAACCTCGACTGAGTGCACATAAAGACAACTTTTGACTCTTGTAAACCCAACACATTTCGTATGCCCACAAGAATGATATGTGTTGAATATTGGAATGATAACCAAGTGCATATTCAGTATATAACATCTGATCTGTCTTTGAACCACGAGTTGAAATAACAATTCAGCTTAAGAACTTCATATGATCAGTTTACGGGCGGTAGCAACAGTATCAACACTACAAAGCAAGGGTTAGAAGGCAAGCACTGTTCAACAACTGATAGAAGATGCTCATTTTCTGACTTCTTTCCAGAATACTGAACAATCAAACCCAGAACTCCTTTCTTCACGAATCAGCTGGATGATTATAAGCACTCAGGATTCTGAATCAAAACTCAAGCATCAGAACAATGATTGCAGTCGCTCATACTACTGATTGATCAGGTCAGAAGAATGATAAAGTGCTCTCAACGGTCTAACCACAAAAGAAGCTTTTCAGACTGTTGATTGCAGATACTCAGGCAGCTAACTCAATCCAATCAGAGACCAAATCTGAAAATCCAGAATTTGAAAATCTAGAAACACATGAGCACTCGTGAAAGAATAATCAGTTGCTAAAGATATGTGACCAACATATGATAAGAGTGATGTCACATATGCATTAAGCGTAAAAAGTTCAGGAACAGGGCAAACTTGTATCAAACAGGGTTCAGAACAGTCAGAATTCTCAAAAAATCACAAACTTTTCACATAACACCATCGATTCGCAGATCACTATTGACTTTTGAGCACGATTCGCAGATCACTATTGAATTTTGAGCACAATTCGCACGATGAACTAAGCCTAACACCACAATTCGCATTACCTGCGAAACCTTAATAATTCGCATCACACTTACTTGCGAATTCTTGACTTCTCGCAACACTCTCATCTGCGAAATCTCTACTTTTCGCATCATACACTTGTACGAATTCCACACTTAAGAAAATTTCATCTTCAAAGAATGTTATCATGCGAATTCTTGAACATTTCGCAGATAACTCTTGTGCGAATTCTGTACTTAGTCAAAAATGTCATCTTCAAGGTTCATACGAATTTTGACATGCGAAATCTTAAGCATGTGAATTCTTAAGCATGCGAATTCTTCTAAAATCCTTCTTTCTGCGAATTCTTTTCAATTTCATGCGAGTTCTTCAAGAAATCATGCGAATTCCGTGGATCGGGAACGATTTTCCAACTTTCTTCAAATTTAACCTTCTAAACTTCGAATTTTAAGTTGAAACTTTGTACACAGGTTCGAAAACATCACTGGAGCACAATTGTAGTTAATGACCATATCTAAATTCGACTCTAAAGCATCCTTCGATCACAACACAGTACATATATATTTTCGAACAGAAAACTTAAAAATCGATCAAATTCATCCAACATTGTTCAAATTAACCAATATAATCGATTCTAAATGATTAATCGATGACCTCAGAATCAATTTAGCATCTAAAAACATCCAAACTAGCACAGATTGGAGAATTTGAAAAACTTCACATCGACTGTTCTTCTCAATGCAATCTGATCTCGATTGTGCAAAGATTGATTTCTCTGTTAGGCTCTGATACCACTTGTTTGGTCCATTCAGATAATGATTGATTGAATATACAAGATAAACAAGGATTGTAGGGATGGAATCTGATGTTTTATTCAATACTGAAATGTAAACTACAACTACAGAGAGAACTCGTACGCAGTCTACATTGTGAAAGAAAACTTACCCTAAACTAACACATACAGACTCCTTATATACCCCCACATCCCTTGTACACAATTAAGCCCAAACCCATATACAAAGCCCAATACATATTATGTTGATTACTTTACTAAACTTTCTAAAGTAGAACATATTTATGTTCTAACAATAAACATAATATATTCTTAAAATAGAGCTTTTCAATTATAAGTTTTCTAAAATAAAAATTTTCAAAGTATGTTTTGTTTTTAAAGTGGGTTTAAAAGGGGACATGTATGCTTTCAATGTTGGAGCATGGGGTGATCAATAGAGCCATGATTTATTGGTGTTACGGTTGGTGGGTTGTTTGAAGTTCGTTTGAATTTTTCGTGTCATATTAAATGCATGATCAATGCTATATTTTTCCAAACATATATATTTTTTTTGTAAAATACCTGTAAGGAAATTGAAGTATCATAAGGATAAAATTAATATATTTTGTTTGACAATGGTTGCCTTAACCTTAAATGTATTATCGAGTAGCTTTATGTGTCTGAAAATTAATGGTCAGACAAACCCTCTAATGACCGAGGGGTTAACAGGTAAGGGCAGGTTTTTATCATTATTTAATTATACAGTTAAGTGATTTTAGGGATTGAAGTGAGGAGTGATTTTAGGGGAGTTAAAATGGTAAGAGATAATAATTGAAAATTAATAAATAACATTAAATGTATTACATAAAGCTTTAATGATTGTTTTTAAGAGATTTTAAGTAATTAGCATTAAATAACGGTACATTAAGCTTTAACAATTGTTTTTAAAAGTTTTTTTATCCGTGCTTTATAATATAGTATAAATTAGATTTTTTATATTTAAATTTTGATTTTTATCATTATTTAATTATGCAGGGGAGTGATTTTAGGGATTGAAGTAAGTAGTGATTTTAGGGGAGTTAAAATGGTAAGAGATAATGATTGAAAGTTAATAAATAACATTAAATGTAGTACATAAAGCTTTAATGGTTGTTTTTAAGAGATTTTAAGTAATTAGCATTAAATAACGGTACATTAAACTTTAGCAATTGTTTTTAAGAGTTTTTTATGCGTATTTTATAATATAGTATAGATCTATCTGTGCTTTATAATATAGTATAGATTAGATTTTTTATATTTAAAGTTTGATTTTTATCATTATTTAATTATACAGGGTGGTGATTTTAGGGATTGAAGTGGGGAGTGATTTTAGAAGAGTTAAAATGGTATGAAATAATGATTGAAAGTTAATAAATAGCATTAAATGTAGTACATATATATTTAATGGTTGTTTTTAAAAAAAAATTAAGTAATTAGCATTAAATAACGGTATATTAAGTTTTAACAATTGTTTTTAATAGTTTTTTATCCGTGCTTAATAATATAGTATAGATATAGATACGAATATTATTAAAAAAATCTGAAAAAGATTTTAAAATGATATAAGAAATATATATTGTACATTAATTTCAATTGCCTAATTGAGGGCTATTCGATTTATGAGTTTCTAAGAACAATAATTGTGTCTCTTATATAAAACTAGAAGCGTACTCGCGCAATGCAGCCAGATACATAATGATTTTAATATTTTATTTTATTTTTTGTTGTTCTGTCGATTTACAGTACGATTTTGGATTGTTTTGAGAAAGTGATAAGGTTTTTTTTTTTAATTTTGATAAAATTTAATGATTATCTTATATATTTTAATGACATCTAAAAAAATAATCAATTACATATTTAATAATATAATTAAAACAAATTTATAGAAATATAATATGTTAATTAATAATGATACATGGTACCTCGTGCGTAATAATTTGTATTTAATAGTTTTTTATCTGTGCTTTATAATATAGTATAGATTTATTAGGTCTTAACAACTTATTATAATATATATACTATATTATAAAACAGAGATAAAAAACTCTTAAATACAAATTAATGACATCTAGAAAAATAACCAATTACATATTTAATAATATAATTAAAACAAATTTATAGAAATATAATATGTTAATTAATAATGATACATGGAAAAGTGTGTATAAAAGGAAGGTCTTGCACATACCAAATTGGTGGGTGTTAGAAGTCTGCAGTAGTAATATGTATCTTGTGTTTTGATACATGTAAATTAAGAGATTTTTAAAATCTTACATAAAATGAAGGTACCTTGTGCCTAATAATTTGTATTTAAGAGTTTTTTATCTCTGCTTTATAATATAGTATAGATATTATAATAAGTTGTTAAGACCTAATAAATCTATACTATATTATAAAGCACAGATAAAAAACTCTTAAATACAAATTATTACGCACGAGGTACCATGTATCACTATTAATTAATATATTATACTACTATAATTTTTTTTAATTATATTATTAAATATGTAATTGGTTATTTTTTCTAGATGTCATTAAAATATATAAAATAATCATTGAATTCTAACAAAATACTTAATTTTTTATATAAAAAACAATATATTATTAAGCCTAAATTAAACAAATTTATAAAAAAAACATTATCACTTTCTCAGAACCATCCAAAATCGTGTTGTAAATCGACAAAAAAATAAAATGAAACATTAAAATTGTGATGTATCTCGCTGCATTGCACGAGTACGCTTCTAGTTATATCTTTAATTGTGAAAACAAAGCTCAGTAAAATAATGATACAAAATAAATAAATCGTTCTTTTAACTTTTTCTATTTGATAATTTTTAGAACATGTTCATCAAATGCTTTTTATAAAATATTATATCAAAAGACTAATATATCAATTTATCACATAACTTCACCATAAAAACCATATGATAAAACTTGTGATGTCTCATGATTTTGTCCTAACCCAAAATCTTGATATAAAATATATATTTTTGATGGTATAAAATTAAAACTCTCCTTAAATATTCTATGAAGAGAGTTAAATTATAAAGTAAATTATAAATTTGGTTCCTATGGTATGCTAATTTTTATGGATTTGGTTCTCAAATTTCATTTCTTATGTAGAATGTTTTCTGATATGTACTTCTTCATGGATTTGGTACCTAGACTAAACGGCCGTCAATATGATCCGTTAACTTCAAGGGCATTTCTGTCCTTTCATTTTTTAATATTATTTTTTGTTTTTTATGTGGATCAGATCTTTTTATCTTTTTATGTTTTTTAATGCACCAATTACAAGGCGAAGGATCGCGTGAGAAGTTGAGGTTAACATGATAAACATGAGAAGTGGATATGAACCATTGATCACTTTTAATGAAATGGCCTCCCATGAATTGCAACTTAGAAGGGAATTGATCTGGTGCATCTCGATGCATATTATCTTGGTGCATCACATCCTAACGTGCATTCATTTCTCATCCAACAGTTGATAACCACTTCTCATGCTTCTCATATTAACCTCAACTTCTCACCGGAACCCAACCACCAATTACAATGTGCCACATATCTTTTTTATATTTTTTCTTTTTATACTTTACATTATAAAAACTAAGATATTACATTAATAAATTCTAGGTGGAGGTTCAAACGAGAACACCCCCGTTTTACGAAAATGTGAGAACGTTTATTGGTCTTTAAACTATTTAACTCATAATTAAAATTAAAAGAAAATAAAGTAATTTATTAAGGATAAAAATGTGATTTTATATTTATCTGTAATATTGTGACTTCTTTATCTCTAAATTCACGTACAAAAAATATATGCACCAATCACAGTTTATCAAATCGTTATCACATTATTATCATAACAAAATCACATAATGAACAGCAGAGCGATGATTGTTGAGGTGATGATCACTGGTCTTCGATTATCACAACATTATCACATCGTTATCCCAACAAAATCACATAATTATCATATCAGTTGCTAAGTTAGATTCTATACTAATCATTGTATTTGTAGGCTTGGTCTAATACTGTGTTCTTAGTACGTATACTGTGTTGTATTGGCCAGGGTATTTAAGTCCCTTGTGGCTTTGTGTTTTAAAAAGGGAACTAACGCATACTTTGAATACAATCCTACTTTTGCGCTTTCAACTCTCTCTCTACTTTCTCTCTCTAAGATTTAGTTTATTTTTGGATTATCAATTGGTATCAGAGCCATTCTAAATCTGAGAAAATTGAAAGAAACGTTTTTCGATTTTTGAATTTGGGGTTTAATCAGAAAATTTGATCGATTTTCTTGATTTTTTCAAGAAAATCTCATTTTTTTATTTTTCATCAAATTCAGACTGTTTTGTGAACGAATTACCTTGTTTTCTGGTTTGTTGGATTCGATTTTAATAGAAAAACATTTTTGATTCACATCAGATTGCAAGAAAATTGTGTTTTGATCTTCAATTTTGAAATTTTTAGAATTTCTGGAAAAATTCGCTAAAATGTACTGTTCTTATTTCGAATTCTTGATTTTGTGGTGTTTGATCGAATTGTTTGAATCAAAGTTATTAGAAAGTTGTTTTCGAACATTTATGTGAAGAAAATTTCCTCGAATTCGGTTTTGTAATCGTAATTAGAAGGTTCTCATGTTTTTTTATCGATTTGCGCCAGATTCAAAATTTGCGCGAGTTCATCAATTGGTTTGCGCCAGTTCTTCCTCTGCTTTGCGCTAGTGTCTTCAGAAAAGATCAAGTTCACGAAAAGTACAAGTTTTCTCTATCAACACATCGCGCAAAGCAAAGTTTGCGCCATCCTCATCTCTCGAAAAGTCCAAGTTCTCTTCATCAGTTTCTTACGCAAAGTTATCTTTGCGCCAACTCTGTCTCGCGCAAAATATTTTTGCGCCATCTCAATTTCACGAGAAGTTCAGTTCTGTGCAAGACATCTTTGCGCCAACTTTGTATCGTGCAAAGTTATATTTGCGCCATCTACTATTCACGCAAATCCGTTTTGCGCCACTTACTTGTCAAGCAAAGAAAGTTCTCGTCAACATCATCTCACGCAAAGTCTATTTTGCGTCATCAGTACATCACGCAAACTCAAGTTTGCGCCATCAACGCTTCGCGCAAAACTAAGTTTGCGTCATCTTCTTCAAGCGCAAAAGAAAGCTTGCGCTAGTCACTATTCACGCAAAACTCAAGTTTGCGCCAGATCCTCTGTTTTCAGACTTAGCATTTTTCGGAAAGTTTTCTGACTATGGATTCTGAAAAGTTTGCATTTCAAGCTCAGTTCTACAAGAGTGATATCATGATGTCATTAGGCACAGAAACTCGTCCTCTAGTTCTAGTTGATGAGAATGAGTTTACTCAGTGGCAAGATAGGTTTCTAAATTTCATCGAGCGTCAAAAGAACGGAGATGACATGATAAAGATTTTATCTGAAGGATCCTTTGTAAAACCCACTCTGGCTTTTAGATTATCAAAGCCTATTTCCGAGTACACACCCGATGAGTTGGTGCAATATAAAGCCGATCGTGATGTAAAGGCTAATCTGATGTTAGCTTTGACAAATTCTATCTACAACATGATTGATTGCTTCAAAAACAATCCTCAACTAATGTGGGCACAACTAGAGAAGATTATGCTTAGGTCTTCAGTTGCAACTCAACTACGGCATACACGTTACATGAAAACTTTGAAGAATTCAAAGCCAAAGATGGGGAGTCACTGAAAAATGTTTATGACAGATTATGTGCGGTGATAAATGATCTGAGGAAGATAAAAGTGGAAAATACTGAGCTGGAGACAAATCTGAAGTTCCTCAATGCTTTGCAACCAGAATGGAATAAATCTTGCCATCGCTTGAGGTATGATGTTCGGATATCTTCTATGCAAATCCAAGAGATGTACGAGATTCTGCTGACAGATGAGTGCATAGTAACAGAGAAGAAAGCCAAACTTGACAAAAAGAATAAGAAAACAGTGGATCCAGTTGCACTTCTCACAAGCAAACTATCTGAACAAGCATTATCTGAGAATGCTTATGACGGTGCAATTGATGACGATGGCGAAGCACTTCAGAAAGCTATGATTCTTCTCTCTCAACACTATCAGAAGAAGTTCCAACCTCGTTCCAACAATCTTCGCTTCACTTCTGGGTCTCAGAATGTCCAAGTGCCCGAGACTAAGAAACATGCTACATGCTTCAACTGTGGAAAACCGGGTCACATCTCTAAGGAGTGTCGAGTGAAGAAAGTTCGGGATTCAGCATATTATCGGAAGAAAATGGAACTAGCCGAAAAGAGAGAGAATGGAACTGCTTTTCTAGCTGAAGAAGAATTCTGGCTAGATCACTCCGATGATGAAGCTGGTAATGAGGAAATTGCTACAATGTGCTTCATAGGAGATGATCTAAGCAATGATGATGATGATGATTCTTCCACTGATGAAGATGAGGTAATTTCTGAGTTTGATTACACATTTATTTCTTCACAGATGAACATTATTATAACTGCTTTACATGATCTTCGCTCAAAGTTATTATCTGAAAAACAATTAAATTTTGAAAAGTCAATTTTGATTGATAAATTACAAATTTCTTTGAAAGATGAAAAATCTATTTTGAATCATACAAAAGACATCTTTCAAAAGAAATTGGTTGATTTAGAAAAATCAAATATGACTTGAGTCTTTGACTGAAATGACCAAACAAAAGGAAAATTTTTCGGATAAAATAAATGAGTTGGAAGAAAAATTATATCGAAGGAATCAATCTAAACAAACTATTTATTTGAACAAACCGCGGAGTTATGAATACATAAAAGAAAAATGGGGACTTGGTTTTGAAAATCTTCATTGTTTAAACAATGTTATCGAAAAACCCCCTACTTTATATAAATACGATTATCTAACTCTTGCTAAATATGCTCCTCAATTTAAAATTGATTGGATGAATGAAAAGCAAGTGTTAGAAATCGAAAATGAGAAAAGGATGAATAATAAGAAAAAGGAAATCTATTTTGTTTACACGAGCGAAAATGCCAAATATTTTCCTGACAAATCAAAGAAGGGCCGAAAAAGTTTAAATGACATATCTCCCATCAAGTCTTCAGTGTCTGATGATTATGTTGATATATATGCCACTAAATCTGATAAGGAAAATATCTCTCCAATCTTTTATGATTCTAAGAGATATACTCCTCCATTAGTATTAGAAGGCAAAATCATTGACCTTGAAGATAAAATGGTAGATCAAAATATTCAAAGAGAAATTGAATCTGATGTTATTCTTTCTTTTATGACTTCAAGTCTTGAAGAAAAATTAATTTTTCAAAAACAAGATTTTGTTTCTGGCCTTTCTTCTAATTTTAAAGAAAACAAAAAGGAATTTCTAAAATCTGAAATCTTTTCTCAAAAATTTTCTGACTCCGAGGTAAGCTCAGATTTATTGTCTGATGAGTTGGGCTTCTTAGGTAAAATTGTTTCTTCTGATTCAAATCTTAAATCGAAAATTCTTGATGAATCTTTTACGCTAAACGATGATTATTATAAACCAAAGTATAAAAGAAGAAGGTCAAAGAAGTCACAGAAACAAGCTAAAGTCATTTCTGACAGTTCTAATTCTTGTGATTCCAATATTTCAGATAGGACTTCGAACACTCATACAAGGCATATATGGAGGGTCAAGCGGACATCGGATGAATCTGCAACTAGTGAGGATCAAAATGTAGACAAACTTTGTATAAATGATTCATTTGCTACTTGTAATAAAATTTTCAAATATTCAATAAAGCAAATGATTCACATTTCAAAAGTTGTCTTCTATTCCTCCTCTGGTTCAAGTTCAGATGATCATGCTTCGTCCTCTACCGATGTTTCTGTTAATTCATCTGATTATTTTTCTCGTGCTTTCTATGTTAAATCTAATAAGTTTACCCCCACAAGAACTGCAACTAACATTCATGGACCCAAATACAAGTGGGTACCAAAACCAAAGATTGATTCTCAGTTGCAGGCACCTCAAGTCAAGGGGGAGTAAGAGAACCAAGGCTTTTGAACACAGCAGTTCAAAACCCGGACTTCAAAGTTAAAAGACTATGGCTTCTAAGTACATCAACTTAGAACCTGTATTTCAATGGACTTCGACTTCTAAACAAATCAGTTTAGGACTCGTTCTTCAATGCTTTAAGCTTATGAACAAATGAGAAACTGTGAGTGCATCTACGTTATTCCGCTGCATTTATCTTTGTCTATGATGTTGTTCCAGTTATCTCATATTTTTTTTAAGAATCTTAGCATGTTTGACCAGATCCAAAACATTGATATGTGACACAAATTCATTATACATTATGTGGAAAAAGGTATTATTGAAATTTATTTTGTTCTGACTAAATATCAATTTGCCGAATTTCTTTACATTTGTCTTAAATGAAATTTTTTCAAACTCGGCATATTGAATTTAAAAGTTTAAATCTTTACAAATTTTATTCTATAAAGTAAAAGCTTTACAGGTTTTCTTTCTTTTGAATAAAATGTGTGTCTATGATAAATTTTCAAGTTGCCTTGTTTATATTGAAGTTTTATATGTTCAACTTTCAATTCTTACAAAATTTGAAAGGTCAGCAACATGTTTGAAACTTTTGATACTGCTTTAAAGATATGTGATTCGGAATATTTATAGTTTATAATGCTTAGAAATCCTAAAAAGTCTGAATTATGGATCGTAATGAAAATATGGGCTAAGCACTTAGATGTAAAACTGGTGATTGAGATGAAATTTATATATATAAAATACAGAAATCTCTAAGTTTAAAAGTTTGTACCTGTGACCTTTCTGGTTTGGGAAAGTAAGTTCCGTGGGATGCTTGTCATCTGGTCCCTAAGGTCAATTGGTCTGGGAGTGATCGAACCCAAATCCTTCTATAGAATCAGATCAAAAGTCATGTTCTACTGGTATGAATGGGTTTAGGATGTGTCGATGTAGCCTTTCTGATCTGGGAGAGTAAGTTCCAAGGGGTGCTTGACACCTAGTCCCTAAGGCCAACTGGTCTGGGAGCGGCTGACCCAAATCCTGCAATAGGGTGAGATAGAAAGTTACGTTTACGGCATGTTCTTTACTTACCAAACTTTTTGATTAAAAGATGCCAATGTGCACAAGCTTAAAAGATGCCAAAGAGAACACTCATGTGAAGATGACAATGTGCACAATGTTAAAAGATGCCAATGAGCACACATCTCATGATATTTGGTGATATGTTTGAGTTGCGATAAACCTATAAATTTGTGAAAATCTTAATTTTTGATGGCTTAGTGTGAGTACATGCAAAGTTCTCTATTATATTTTTAGAATTGCATTTTCTTGAAGCTAATCGAAGTTCGCATGCTAGCACACTGAATAGATTGATGATTTTTTTTGAAACTGAACATGTCTTAACTTGATATGCAATGAAACTTGTATTTGTATCCAACAACATAGACTTGACTTCAACTGATGGATTAATCTGTGATATTTTACTGAGTAGAATTTAATTTGTTTAGTGTTTAAAATTTTATAAATTTAGTTGTTTCAAAATACATATTCAGTATATTTTTCTTTCTACAGTGATATTTCAATTCTTGTGTTCTCATATTTTTGTAAATGGGTTTGTGCATTTTTCAAGGGGGAGTGAATAAGGAGATTTTTTTCTAAAAAGATCTTATCTGATTTTAAGGGGGAGTATCTGATTTTCTATATGAATGCTAACTTGAATTGTCATATTTAGTGCATTTGTGTAGGGGGAGTCAAAGAGCTTAACAGGTGAAATTTTTCTGATTTCAAGTCAGCTTTGCGCCAACAGTTGGTAGCGCAAAACTCAACTTTGCACCACCTTCAGCTAGCGCAAAACAATCTTTGCGCCACCAACATGTAGCGCAAAACTTCCCTCTTTTTCCTTTATTTTGTTTTTGCAGATCTTAAGCTGTCTCGTCTCCAACATTTGCATGACCAAGTTGATCCAGATCATCAAGGTCATGAGGGGGAGAAGTTAAGGAGAAGTTAAAGAGACAAAGAGTTCAAACGTTTATCTGCTGCTCAAGATTCACTCAAGATTCTATTCTCTCAGCTACTAATTCTTTTGTTGTTCCAGTTCCGACCACCACAGTTCATTTAAGTTTATTTGAAAGAGGTGCGTCGTCTAGAGCACAAGCTGATGAACCGATTGTTCTTTCAAGTTTATTACAAACAGGTCCAGTCTTGTCAAGGCAGCAAAGACAACATAGATTGAAAGATGCTGAGAAGAAATTTTTTTTAGTCAAGAAGCTTTGCTAAGTCGCTTAGATGGTCTGTGTTGATTTAGAAGATGGATATTGAAGACCACAACACCAATGATTACTAAGGGAGAGATTGTTAAGTCAGATTTTATAGTAATCATTATATTTATAGGCTTGATCTAATACTGTGTTCTTAGTACGTATACTGGGTTGTATTGGCCAGGGTATTTAAGTCCCTTGTGGCTTTGTGTTTTAAAAAAGGAACTAACACATACTTTGAATACAATCCTACTTTTGCGCTTTCAACTCTCTCTCTACTTTCTCTCTCTAAGATTTAGTTGATTTTGGGATTATCATCATTATCATAGTAAAATCACATCATAAAAAATCTTCAATTTATCAAAGCATTATCACGTTATTATGACGGCAAAATCTGATCATTATCACATCATTATCACATTATAATCACATCATTATTGGCAAAGGAGACATCAATGTAAGAAGTCTATGATTATATTAACAATATTTAAGAGATAAGGACAATATAAAATAATAGAAAATTGCGGATAAATACTAATTTATTTTTATTTGTTCTAATGTTTATTATGTGTAAATTAATTTGGAGGTCTAGAAGTGTTCTATCATTTTCGTAAAATAGGGGTGTTATGGTATAAACCCTTCCCTTAAATTCTATTCCTTTAATATGTATATATATATATAGAGGGAGGTTCAAGAGAAAACCTAAAAAAAATGGAAAACTGAGGAACACCCTGGTAGTCATTCATCTGGAGGGTATGCAATTGTGCATATAAGTAATTAAGGTATTTCTTGGTTTTATGCACTTGTGCATGTTACAAATTACTTGTACGCACAAGTGCATACCGTCCAGATGAATGACTATCAGGGTGTTCCTCAGTTTTCTGTTTTTTGAGGTTTTCCCTTGAAACTGACCCTATATATATGAATATATATAGGGAAAGGTTCATTTGAGAAATGTTAAATATATGAGAAATAGAGAAATAATCATTGTCTTTCATTCAGTCAAGATCGGTTTTGACTGGTCACATGTTGCGTCTTTGACTAGTCAACAATTACGACTTTAACTGGTTAAGGACAATTTTGTAATTTTTACAAATACACGGGACAAGATCATATATTAACCTGTATGATTCACATATAAACTATATGTTCATATATGAACCAGTGTAATTCACATATGAACTTTTTTAACTGATTCATATATGAACCAATTAACTGATTCACATATGAACTAATTAACTGTAGGTTTATATGTAAATCAGTTGAACTAATTAACAGATTAATATATGAACCTTTGTGATTCACATATGAACTAATTAATTGATTCATATATGAACGTATAGTTCATATATGAATCATAAAGGTTCATATATATGAATCAGTTAAAATAGTTCATATGTAAATTACACTGGTTCATATATGAACATATAATTCATATGTGAATCATACAAGTTCATATATGAACTCGTCCCACATATTTTACGAAACTACCCCTTTATTATCTACAGACCACACAAAAAATTATCCGATGTTTCACGATCAAAGCTACAAATGTTGACCAGATAAAGGCCTAGGATCATTTTTTTATTTCTCATATTTTTAGCATTTCTCAAATGAACTTAATCATGTATATGTATATATATATATGTGTATATATATATATAGCCTTAGTTTCATTTGAGAAATGGTAAATATTTGAGAAATAAAGAAGTAATCCTAGTCATTCATACGATCAAGATCTGATTTGAATGGTCAAAAGTTGCGGCTATTCAAAAATAGAAGGGGAGTTTCGTAATTTTTACAAAATACACGAGACCAGTTCATACATGAACCTGTATGATTCACAAGTTCATATGTGAACCAGTGTAATTCACATATGAACTATTTTAACTGATTCATATATGAACCTTTGTTATTCATATATGAACTAATTAACTGATTCACATATGAACTAATTAACTGTAGGTTCATATGTGAATCAGTTGAACTAGTTAACAGATTCATATATGAACCTTTGTGATTCACATATGAACTAATTAATTGATTCTCATATGAACTAATTAACTGATTCACATATGAACGTAAGGAATCATACATGTTCATATATGAATCATACAAGTTCATATATGAACTCGTACCACGTATTTTACGAAACTACCCCTCTATCTTCTACGGACCACGCAAAGAATTATCCGGTGTTTCACGGTCAAAGCTGCAAATGTTGACCACATTAATGGCTAGGATTACTTCTCTATTTCTCATACATTTACCATTTCTCAAATGAACCTCTCCCTATATATGTGTGTATTTGTGTGGAGTAAACTTCACTTTTGGTCCCTAACATTTGTCAATTTTAACGGACATCATCCCTAAACTAACGAAACCCGAATTTGGTCCCTCACATTTGTTATTTCACTTTGCTTTTGGTCCCTCCTCCTAACACCCGTTAACTTTTTCTGTTAAATCTAATTAAATGAAAGGTACTTTAGTCATTTTACAAATTTTCTTAGTTTCCTATTAAAGATTGAAATATATTATATATTATAAACCCAAAATCACCACCGTTGACTAACATTGACCACCGTCCAACACCATCCACCATAATCACAAATCCAAACAACAAAAATAGGTACTCAAAGTCGTAATTGAAACAAATGTCTAAACTCAAAAATCTTAAAAAAACCTAAAAGAATTCCTTCAAATAGATACAAAATCTAAATTAAAATCAATACCATAAAACCTTAAACCTAAACTAATCCCAAAATAAAAACCCAAAACCTTAAATCAAACAAAAACTAAATCAAATGGAGATGGAGATGGAGATGGAGATGGAGATGGAGATGGAGATGGAGATGAGATGGATACAAACCCTAAAACATAAATCAAGCTATAAGATCATAACCTAGTTAATAACCCTTAAAATAAAAATTATAGTTCGACACATATCTGGGATCAAGCTATTCATAGATATGATTCCATCACATATCCGGTTCTTTCACGTCTTAGATAAGAGAAAAAGATTGATGTTAAAGGGGGAGTCGGAGACCGATGTATCACGGCACCACAGATCACAGGTGGAGGTATTGAGAAAATCAGTAGCGGTGGTGGGAGTCCAACTGTAGATCTAGTGTTGGTGACCTCGTGATGAAGTGGGAGTTCGATGGAAATTTTATGGTGGGGTTGTGTCATGGTGGGATGCAGATTTGCTCACTTGGTCAATAGAGTGTGATGAGAGACAGTAAGATGAGGAGGAGAGATATGGAGCTTCAACAGTGACGGAGGTTGATGTAGCCACCAGAGTTGAAGATGGTCGGATGGTGGCGATCATTGATAGTGAGAGAGAAGAGGGGGAGGGAGCATCATGGTCTTTTGGAGGGACACGATGCAGTTTAATTAGCCTTAACGGAAAAAGTTAACGACCATTAGCAGGAGGGACTAAAACCGTTATGAAATGATAAACGCGAGGGACCAAATCCATGTTTTCGAAGTTTAGGTACGATATCCGTTAAAATTGACAAACGTTAGGGACCAAAAGTGAAGTTTACTCAATTTATGTGTATCGCCGGTGTGAGAGAGGCAAAGAGCTCTACTAGACCACCATTTCCCCATCTTTTCGCACTCTAGCATGCGTGCACACACATACTCTCTCTCTCTCTCTCTTTCTCTTTCTCTCTCTCTCTCTGTCTAACTGTCTGATTGTCCTACGATGCTCCCTTCCCCCTAAAACCCCCATCTTCTTGAATATGGAGTTTCACTAGTGGTTTAAGTGGTGTAGAACCCCCATTACTTTTTTTTTTATAGATTTAGTCACAAAGTGAGTTCACGGTGGTGGGGGTGAGTTCACGTGGTTGTGTTGTGTTGATGGGGTGGGCAGACATGGAGATTGCAGGGTCGGAAATGGAGGTCGTAGGGGGAACAAATATGGAGACGGTGGGCAGTTTTCGTCTATGTGGATGGAGAGTCGTGATCGTTAGCTAGGGACGATGGTAGTTATGGTGAACGAGAGTACGATGATGAAGATGAGGGGGAAGAAGGTGAACGTGGGGAGGGTCACCAATGGGTAGACTTGTTGGCTTATGGGTGTTATTCCCAAATGTGTTAATCAATTTTACAAAATACAAACTCTTTTACAATGAATATTTCTCTCTCTAAATTCACTCTGTAATTGTGTCTAATGAGTCTACTAACTTGAAAAAGTATTTATACCCCTTACAAATTACAAAGATAAAACTAGTTAATACTTACTAACAAAACTAACGACTTTGAGTTTAGTAAACTTTGACTTTCCACATTGACTTTTCCAAAGAGAGTTAACTTGAGATTTGACTTTCAATTCCAATGATCTTGGATCCAACATTTATACACTAACAATCTCCCCCTTTGGATTCAAGATCATTTACAAAAATAAATTTAGCATTAACGAGCAATCTCCCCCTTTAGCATGAATACATAAAATTTTCTTCTTTGTAGCAATCTCTTCAACACTTTGACAAACTTCCCTTTCTTTGGAATGTCTTCAAAGTCTGTTATTATCTTCTTCAAAACTATAACAATCTCCCCTAAGGTTATGGTAATCACTTTCAGACTTCGGAAAGAAATTATCTTCAGATTTAGCTCACTTTGCTTCAGCAAATAATCTTCAAAGAAATTTTCTATAAACTTCATCAATCTTTTATCAACCTTTCAGATATTTTTGAACTTTCTCTTTCATTCTGATCGTTCTCCCCATATTTCTGAAATATAACATTCAAATATGTCATTTCTTGATCACTTTCTCCCGTAAATGTTACAATCTGTTCTCTAGACAATATTTCTTGAAATTATTTCTCCCCTTTTTTGATGATGTAAAGTATGGAAATCATCAAAACTGTCTCCAAGAAATGTCATGTGCCATTTTCTGACCTCTTTCCGTATCTGATCGTTCCATAAAAATTACCGAACCATCCGTCAATTCATAAATGTATTTATCCGAATCTTTTCAAATTCAGACAAATAAGAATGTAACCCTGAATCAACAAATGAATCAGTTATAATGCCTGTAAGTAGCATGAAGCCACGTAGTACAACAAATATATTGTACAAGAAGTTTTATTGATGTTCATTCCCCATGTCTTCCATTCAATCATCGAAAATCACACAAAGAATTTTCTATAAACGTTATGACAAGAAAACGTATTCCTTGTGTGTCGTGCATAGTGTAGAATGATTGAAGCTACTTAGGCTTTTCATATAGGCTCAAAGTGTGTAAACCATTGAGATAACAACAGTATTACACGGACTCAATGTGCATAAACGAAGTGCGAAGGCGGGGCAACTTTCCTTCTTTTTCAATATCCACATCTTCCAAATGAAGACGAGATAGATTATGTGTTGCTTCCCCAATAAAATTTGAAACATCTTTTTGTTGAGAAAAACATGAGTAGCTGGTGGGGTTTAATACAAGAGTTGGCATGAGCTAGTGCCTGTTTCAATGATGGTCACCAAAGAATGTGAACCAACAGTAGATGTGGCTGCCCGGCTCAGAAAAAGTTTGGTGCAGAGTTCTGATATTCTTTTAACTCTGTTCTCACACCCTCTTTCTTTTTATCATTTAAGCTCACTTCTAACCAACTTCTATTTTCCGTTTTACCTCATCACACACCCATACTCTGATATTGGCCCCTCACCTCTCAATCACTCAAGTATAACTTCGTGGGTAGGAAACACTGGTTATCGTGAATCCATAGAAGTTCTATTAATTCTCACACATTGATTCGATGTATTTATTCTTAAAGAGAATGTTGCTCAATCGTTTAACTTAAACAGTTAAAGCACAATACATATGTCAGATGTATGTATGCTCAATAAGATAATCATGAATATTTGAGCATTTGAAGCATGTAAGATTTTCTCAAAACAAAGAAATTAAATGAACAAAGTGAAATCAATAGATATGTTTTGAGAATCTGACAATGTATGAAAAAGATCAAATATGAATGATTTAACAATAAAAGCGTAGGTCATGACAAATTGGATGTTGTCTATAAGAACAAATATAGATATTCTTGAAGGAAACGTTGTGAATGAATTAACGCTCAACAAACTTTGAATGTACAAAAGGAGTGTCTTACCAACAAAAACTAGTTTCAATTTGAGACATGGTAAGAACATAGTCAATAAAAGAACTAAACCGGTGTGTGTGAATACTTGACATTATATGGAAAAGATAATACACAGGTATTTATCTTTGTAAACACACGGTTAGTTGAGCATAAAAGCACGTAAATGAAAACATTTAAAAATACACACTTCTAAAATTCATGAAAACGTATTAAGAATAGAGAAGTGGTTTGAACGTTAAAGCAAATATGTTTTCATGTCTGAAAGTCGTCCATCTTTCAAACATGTACAGATTAAGGTTAGAAAATATCAAACCTTAGAAGTCACCACAAGTCATGAAATGTTATCGTGTAAACTCCCCCTCAAAATCTGCATTCATTCAAAAAGATTGTCAAAGTAACAAAATATTATGGAAAAGAAAAACTTTTATTGAAAGTAAAAACATGAACAATAAAACATTGAATTACGAGTCCTGATATGATCTGATCATAAGTCATCTACTCCCCTTGAAAATATGCATTATCCAAATTAGTTGAGATAAAAGATAAGCACAAATGACTCTAACTCCCCCTAGAAAGTAGATCATCTCATCTTTGTCTCACTCCCCCTGAAATCGTGAACAAACCTTCAGTGCAAATATCAGTCAGACTAAAGAATAAAGAAATGAAGAAAAAATAACAAAAATGAATTGTACTAGGTAACTACAGATTATGTCTTGAGATTCAACATGCCATGTTTCGAAATGAGAAAATTAAACCTCTTTTCGTCCAAAGGCTTGGTGAATAAATCAACAAGTTGATAATCTGTGTTTACAAAGTAAAGTTCAACTGTACCTTTTCAACATTATCATTTATAAAGTGATATCGCAAGTCAATGTGATTTGTTTTCGAGTGCTGAACAGGATTATTAGATATCGCAATGGCGTTCTTCGAATCACAATATATTGGTATTTTGTTGAAACGGGATCCATAGTCTCAAAGTTGTGTTCTCATCCACAACACTTGAGAGCAGCACCTGGTAGCAGCAACATACTCTGCTTCAGCGGTTGATGTTGAAACACATAGTTGTTTCTTTGATGCCTAGCTTACGAGCTTGTCTCCCAGAAATTGAATGTGACCCGATGTGCTTTTCCTGTCGAGCATACAGCCTGCATGATCTGGATCTGAATATGCTGTGAGCTCAAAACTAGTATCTTTATGATACCAAAAACCAAGGTCTGCAGTCCCCTTCAGATATCTGAAGATACGCTTTAAAGTCGAGAGATGGGATTATTTAGGCTTAGCTTGATATCTAGCACATAAACAAGTAGAAAACATAATATCCGGTCTACTTGACGTTAAGTACATTAAAGAACCGATCATTCCTCTGTAAGTTCTAGGATCAACAACTTTTCTCAAAAGATCAGCTTTGATCTTAGTTCCTGGTGCCATCGGGATACCAATTAGAGTACAATTTTCTATTTTAAATTTTTGTAAAATACCATAAATGTACTTCGCTTGATTAATGAAAATCCCGGTTGAAAATTGTCTAACTTGTAATCCGAGAAAAAAATTCATCTCTCCCATCATACTCATTTGAAATCTAGACACCATTAGAGCGGAAAAGTTCTTACAATACTTAGGGTTTCTTGAACCAAAAATTATGTCATCGACATATATTTGAATAAGAATGTTATCAGCTTTTTCCTTTTTGATAAAGAGAATGGTATCGATTTTACCTTTTGAGAAGCCATATTTGACTAAAAACTTGGAAAGGACATCGTACCAGGCTCGAGGATCTTGCTTTAAGTCGTAGAGGGCCTTATCACGGATGTAGACATGATCTGGTTTTTCAGGATTGACAAACCCTTCTGGTTGTGAGACGTATACCTCTTCCTTCAATATGTCATTTAGAAAGGCAGTCTTCACATCCATTTGGTAGAATGTGAAGTTTTTGTGTGCAATTTATGCTAAAAACATTCTAATTGCCTATATACGTGCAACTGGACCATATGTCTTATCGTAGTCTATTCCTTCTTCTTGCCGGTATCCCTTTGCAATAAGTCAAGCTTCATTTCTTACCATAATACTATCCTCATCTTTCTTATTCTTGAATACCCACTTTGTGCCGATAATCGTTTTTCCTTCCGCTCGAGGCACGAGTCTCCACACTTTAAGCGCTTCAAATTGATTGAGCTCTTCTTGCATGGCTGTTATCAAATCTAGATCTGCTAGAGCTTCAGATACTCGGGTAGGCTCTATCTTGCTCAGAAAGGAATCAAACATGCACTCGTTTGCAGTAGTAGACCTAGTTTGCACCGGCTTTGATGGATCTCCGATTATTTGATGTACCGGGTGCTCTTTGGTCCACTTGTTTATGTGAGGGAGTGATTAGATGTAGACTGATCATCTAGATATCCAATTTCTTCTTATTGTTGGGGTTCAGTTGAAGTGTGTGTGTCCCACGATGACAAGTTCTTATCACAATTAGATTCAGGATGCATAACAGGAAACAATCCAAACTACAATTAAATTCAATTCAATTCAGAGATTACAATTCGTATGAACAGTAAGGTTTTTCTCTCTCTAAACTCAAACTCTCATATAGTCATATGAGTCTACTAACGAAAAATAAACTATTTATACCCACTACATTTACAACACAAAACACTTACAAAGCTAAACACTAACACACTTTGACTTTTCTTTGTTACAAAGACTTTGACTTTTAGCATGAGAGGCTTTGACTTGAGCTTTTGACTTTGACTTTTATCTTCAACCTTCATGATCTTGTATCCAATATATTTGTGCACTAACAATCTCCCCCTTTGGATTCAACATCATATTCAAAAAGATATGCAATACAATCTCTCCCTTTGTTAAGTTCTTTCAACTAGAAACATCTTCAGAAAAATAAGCATTAAAGCACAATCTCCCGTTTATCACAAAAATTATACAATCTCGTTTTTTGTGTTAAGCAGTCTTCAAACTTTCAGTAATCTCCCCAAAGTCTGTGAGTATGTTCTTCAAAAATCTTTAACAATCTCCCACAAAGGTTGTAGAAACCTCTTTCAGACTTCAGAAAGAAATTATCTTCAGATTTAGCTCTCTTTGCTTCAGCAAATCATCTTCAAAGAAAATTTCAGTAACTTCCAACGAACATTCTGAATCCTTTGAACTTTTCTCTTTCAGCTCTGTGCAATTTCCCATAACTTGCATTCTTTGAAAAAATCTTGCAACAAACTTTCTCCAAATCATCTTACTTGAAATAACTTCTCCAAAAACTGTTACAAGCTTTTCTTCAACTGACATTTCTTGAAATTAGCTTCTCCATTTCTTGAGTCTTTCTCCCTTTTTGATGATGTAGAGCAAAGAAATCATCAAAAGTTCCACAAGAAATGTCATGAATCTTTTCTGACCATTGATCTTTGTCACAGGAGCCTCTGATCATCCGTCAATTCATAATGTATTCATCCGAATCTTTTCAAATTCAGACAAATAAGAGTGTAACACCTGAATCAACAAATGAATCAGTTAAATATGCATGTCAGTAGCATAAAGTCACTGTGTGTGACAAATACACATTGGAAATGAGCTTTTTGATGTTCACTCCCCCAGGTCTTCAATTCAATCATCGAATAACACAAGGTTAAACTATGAACGTTTAGACATAAAAACGAATTTCCTGTGTGTACGTGCTTGTGTATGAAAGAATTAAGCATGATGATTGCTTTTAATAATCGTCTCAAAATATGTAAACCATTGAAACAACAACAGTATTACACGAACTCAATTGTGCATGATCGAAGTGCGAAGGTGGGGCAGACTTCCTTCTTTTTTAATATCCACATCTTCCGAATGAAGATAAGATAAATTATGTGTTGCGTCCCCAAGAAAATTGAAACATCTCTTTGTTGAGAAAGAAATGAGTAGCTGGTGGGGTTTAAATCAAGAGTTAGCATGGGCTAGTTATCTGTTTCAATGATGTTCACGAAAGAATTGTGAAACAACAGTAATGTGGCTGCCCGACTCAGAAAAAATTGGTCCAGAGTTTGATATTTTTTTACTCTGATCTCTAATCCTCTTTCTTTTTAAAATTGAGCTCACTTCTAACCAAACTCTCTTTTCATTTTATCTCAGCACACATACCCACACTCAAATATTTTGACTCATCGCCTCTCGATCACTCAAAGTTAACTTCTTGGGTAGGAAACACTGGTTAACGTGAATCCATATAAGTTATGTTAAGTTCTCATACAATAAACCCATGTAGTGTCCTAAAAGCCAAATGTTGCTCAATTGGTTTAACTTTTCAGTTAAAGCCCAAAAATACATGTCAGATATATGTATGATCACTAAGATAATCATGAGGATTTGAGCATTTTAATCATGAAAGAGTTTTCAACACAAGTATATTGAATGAATGAAGTGAATACAAGAAAGTTGTTTGAAAATCTGACATTGTATGAAAAGATCAAATATGAATGATTTAGTAATCAATGTTTAGGTCATGAAAATTGGATGTTGTCTATAAGAACAATTATATACATTCTTGAAAGAAACATTTTGAATGAAATCAAGCTCAAATATCAATGAAGTTCAAACGGGGTGTATCACCATCGAAAAAATTGGTTAATTTGAGACATGGTGATAACATAAACAACAAAATACTAAACCGGTGTGTGTGAATATTTGAAAGTATATGGAAAAGATAATACACAAGTATATATATTTGGAAACACACGGTTAGTTAAACATTGAAGCACATAATATGAAAACATTTAAAATCACACTTCTAAATTCATGAAATATTTTGAAGAACCAGAAGTGGTTTGAACGTTTAAGAACATATTTTTCATATCTGAAAGTCGTCCTTCTTTCAGACAAGTATGAGATTAAGTTTAGAATGATCCTTACGCTCAGCTTAAATCTCATGAAGTCAGCTCGAAAGCCATATTCGATATTGTCATGTAAGCTCCCCCTCAAAATCTGCATTCAGTCAAAAATCGTCAAAGCACAAAGTCTTATTCACATACTTTATTGAAAAAGTAAAAGACATGAAAGCAATAAAACTTGTTAAGAACGAGTTCTGATCAGATGTAATCAGAAATCATTTACTCCCCCTGAAATATTGCATGCACAATATTTAACAACATGAAAAATATGTACCCCCCCTTGAAGGTTGACCATCTCATTTATGTATCGAAGTACAATCTCATATATGCACCGGAGTATGATTTGTATTATGCAAGAGCCATAGTTCCTTTACTCCACAATGACTTGAGGTGCCTGCAACACAAAAGGATCTTTTGGCTTTGGTACCCACTGGTATTTGGGTCCATGTTTGTTAGTTGCAGTTCTGTTAGGAGTAATAGAATAAGAACCATACTAGTAATGATCATAAGTTTTATGAACAAAATCATTTGCACGACAGTAAGAACAATAACTATTCTTATGAGCTAACCTGATTAATGATTTCTCGAATAAAAAAAAACATGTTTATTTTTTCGCACATTGTTCTTCTTGGCATTTCAAGCATGCATAAATGATTTCTTACCATTCTTCTCATCATCCTTCTCATCAAGAGCTGGTTTCACTTTCCAGACCAACTTTTCATTACCAATTCTCCTTCTTCTAAGTGTACCTGAACCATCAACATTCCAATCATAGAATAGGTTAGTAGTACGAATCTGATCTTTTTAATTGACTGACCTCTTAGTATAAACAGTTGTATGGAGTGTCTCATCTCTAGATGTGTGAATTATTGACTCTAGAGTCTTCTTCTCAGTCACAACCACCTTAGAGACAACTTCTTCAAGCTCTTTTATCTTGGAAGATAAACTGTTCCTTTCTGTAATGAGTAGATCAATCTTCTTCAGGAATTTAGACTTCGTATTTTGCTCTTTCATTGCCTTTGTTGATAGTTCAGATTGCTTCTCTGTAAGCTTCTTAATCTCTGACTCAAAAATCTTTCTTTCTTCTTCAAAATCCTTATCGACATTTTTTCTCTGACCAGATATTTCTTTGAAGATTCCAACATTTTTCCGTTCAATCATCTTCTTCTCCATTGCAAACTTATCTCTTTCTAAAATGATCAATTTCTCAAAATTAGTCAGTTGTTGAGACAGTTTTGCACATTTAAGCTCAATCACTTTCTTTTCTTCAAAAGTCTTTCTTGAAAACTCAGAGAATTTCTGTACAAATGTTTTATTTTCTTTATCAAACTCATTTTCGTCTTTGGCAATCTTTAGCTCCAAGTCAGAAATCTTCTTTTTCAGCTCTTCATTAGCATTTTCCAAACTCTTAATTGTTTTCTCATTCTTACCTACAGAACCTTGTTTCTGGATTTTGACAATTTGATTTTCCAGATCTGAAATTTTACTTTCCAGCTCAAGATTTTCACTTTCTATCTTAGAAATTTTCTTCTTCAGAAACCCATTTTCAGTCTCTAAGTCTCTTTCCTTTTCTTCAACCAATCTCATCTCACTCCTTACTTTTCTTTCAATCTCTTTCTTTGATGATATCTTTGACCCTAACATCATCTTCTCAAGTTGATCCCATAACTGCTTCCCTGTAGCATTGTAGCTATCTATTTTGACAGAAATCTCATTGGAAATTCCTTGCAGAATAAAAAATATGGCTAGTCTGTCAGCTTTTTGCCTTTTCTTCTGTTCCTCAGTACAATTTTCTATCGGCATTAGAGGTTTCATCACTCCTTCTTTCAAAGACAGTCTGATGTAGTCACCTAGATCATTCCGATCAATGAATTCTAAGAATCTATCTTTCCACTGCTCATACTCGCCTTTGAATAACACTGGTGGCTTGACATCTGTACCGATAGCAAGAGCCTCTCTGGAAGTCATCCTGACAAAAATACTGTACAATAAGAACTTGAAATGATCGTTAGTTCAAAAGAAATCAATATCCAGAAAAACATAGAAAAATTTTCAGAAATAAATTTCCGAAAATATCCTAAGGAAGGAATTCGCACACTCCTCTTCACTAAACAATTCGCACAAAGAAAATCAAACACCACAATTCCCAGAAACCCTACAATTTGCACACTTCATATTTCTCACACCAAGAATTCGCATAAAAGAAGCAATTAGCATACCACAATTCACAAGTACCTAGATGCGAGTTCTAAGAATTCGCACACTACTATATGCGAAATCTAGACTTTGGAAAAATTCAAACCTCAACTTTTCGCATACACTTTTCGCACAGCAAGAATGTTAGGTCCGAGATCTAGACATTCATATATGAAATTGATTAGGTAGGATAGAAGTAGGCTTTATTATTTATTGAAAGAAAATTAAACCTAATCTAGAGAGAACACAAAATGTTTAAGGGCTATATTTTTAATATTGAAATTATTAAATGAATTACAACCCAAGACATCTATTTATAGCCCATACTTCCTACCTACCACCTAGTTACATCTCTAAGCCCAAGCCCTTTACAATTAAGCTCTTTACAAATACAATTTACGAAGTTATTTAAAACTATTTACTTTCCAACACTTTTTATACACTAACATTCTCCCCCTAAAGTTTTGGAAAGTAAATCATCTTCAAGATCTAATATCCTCTTCCCCTTGATTTCCTTGAAAAAACTTTAGTGCATGTATCTTCAATTGTAGGTTCGACTCCCCCTTGAAAGTTGCTCTCATTCTTCGTTTTCGACTTTAAAACCGGATCCGATGTACACCGTAAGCTCGACTAAGTGCACGATAACACATCTCGAAATGTAGAAACCCAACTCGTTCTGATAAGCCCACAAGAATGACAACGAGTGAATTTGACGTGACAAACCGAGTGTATCCTTAGTTTTTAACAAAGGAACCGTCGTTAACCGCGAGTCGAATAGGAGTTCGGGTTGAGAGTCGTAAACGTGTTGCTCGAAGAGGGAACAAATGGTCACACACTACATTGTTGGGAATGAGGAACAATTTTGGCCAACTTAACTGACTTTTGGACCAAAAATGTTAGAAAACTAACGGAACTAACAGATGTCCGTTAGTTCACTATTCACCTTCACTTACACACATAAACTCACAATCCGTTACTTTTCTTTTTTTAACAAACCACGATCACACTAGCTGCTAATTGCAACCAATAACTTCATTACACATCAAATAAACATTTTCAACAAGTAATATATCCCATGCATCGTGAAATGAAGAATTCCGGCGATGTAACTGAATTTCCGGCGAACAACAAACTTTTCCGGCAATCTTCTTCCAACAACCAAAAGACATCAAATTCCTTACTGAAACCTTTGCCATTTGCTTGCAATATGATCGAAATAACGAAATGAACAGATCTGAGTCGATTGACAGCAACATTCCGGCGAAACAGTAAGCTTTCCGGCCATCTCGTTTTTTCCGGTGAGAAGATTTTAACAGATCACAAAACACGATCTAATGCATAAATTTCCATGAAACAACTTATAAGAGATAGATATATACATTATGAGCAGATCTGGAATGTAATTTGATAGTATCATAGCACACTTCTCGTTTTTTCGGCCATGAACAGTACTTTCTCCGAAAAATTCGTTTTTCCGGCAAGGTGTGTTCAGAGATCAAAATTTCTCGAATTTGTTGCTCAAAAATACATCAAACAATTGAGGTAAACATTTACAACATATCTTGTACGAATATTTGACAGTATCTACGCTCAAACCTTAGATTCCGGCGTGATTCCGGTCAGATCTAGATTTTTCGGCGAATGAACTTTCGAAGCTCGTATCTAGCTCGTTTTTCGACGAAATTCGAATCTAAACGTTGTAGAATGCTCGAAATTCGATAAAGAATAGATCTATGTAAATCAAGTCGCCTCATGCGAGAAAAATTTCGGATCGAAAATTTGACGCGAAGAACACCGAAAATTTCGAACGAAAAATTCGAAAAACCTCAAAACTCAACGAAATTTGAATCCAAAAATTGTACTAGATCTGTAATCTCATCAAGAACAAATCTTCAAGAGGAATTGAGTTTTGGAACAACTTGTAGATCGGGCTAAAAAACACGAAATGTCGAGATCCGATAATTGTTTCGATAAGATTTTATCGTTTGGCTCTGATACCACTTGTTAGGTCCGAGATCTAGACATTCATGTATGAAATTGATTAGGTAGGATAGAAGTAGGCTTTATTATTTATTGAAAGAAAATTAAACCTAATCTAGAGAGAACACAAAATGTTTAAGGGCTACATTTTTAATATTGAAATATTAAATGAATTACAACCCAAGACATCTATTTATAGCCCATACTTCCTACCACCTTGTTCCGTCTCTAAGCCCAAGCCCTTTACAATTAAGCCCTTTACAAATACAATTTACAAAGCTATTTAAAACTATTTACTTTCCAACACTTTTTATACACAAACAAAGAATATGCGAATTCTACACTTAGAAACTATTTCCACCTCGAGCAATTCGTATCGATACGAAATCTAGACTTAGAAAATTTTTCAATTTTCTATGCGAAATCTGAGCAATTCGCATATACCCTTATGCGAATTCAAGGAATTCGTAAAAAACCTTACTTTTCGCACGAAGCTTTATGCGAAATATGTCCTTCAACCAATTCTTCGTATATGAGAGTTATGGGAATCCTGATCAATTCGCACAACACCTTATGCGAATTCTAGACTTGTGATTTTTCCAGACAATTTTTATGCGAAATCCTTTCTTTATGCGAGTTCTTGATACGGATTTTGTGGATCTTGCGAGTTCTTCAGTATCTCTTGCGAGTTCTTGATATATCGACTCAAAAACACTATAATCTACTCAAAAGCCCATCAAACCATTGATTCTGAATTTGAAACTTCTCCAAATTGATCCAAAATGATAAAGGAACCTATTACAAACACTGAATTTCGAAGAAACTCATTTAATCAAACAAATCAGATTCAATTCAGTGCTCAGAACTCGTGAACTCCAAAACTTATAAAATCACAAAATTAATCGAGAATTACAATGCAAGATCGATACAAACCAATACAGAGTTTGTTTAATACATCATACGAGCATATTAGACTCAATTAATCTCACAATTACACACAAAAATTCAAAATTCGATCATAAGTTCTACGAACAGGGTGCGAAACATTTTCTTGAATGATTTCTCTTGAATTCTTCTCAGATACCAATTATGTGTGTCCCACAATGACAAGTTCTTATCACAATTAGATTCAGGATGAATAACATGAATCAATCCAAACTGCCATTAGATTCAATTCAATTCAGAGATTACAATTCGTATGAACAGTAAGGTTTTTCTCTCTCTAAACTCAAACTCTCAGATAGTCATATAAGTCTACTAACGAAAAATAAACTATTTATACCCACTACATTTACAACACAAAATACTTACAAAGCTAAACACTAACAGACTTTGACTTTCTTTATTACAAAGACTTTGACTTTTAGCATGAGAGGCTTTGACTTGAGCTTTTGACTTTGACTTTGTTTGTCCCTGATAAATTCAGTTTCTTATCACATAAACAATGTAATCACAATCAAGAGATTAAACAAACCTGTTTTTGATATTCAATCCAAATGGTTACAAGGTTTTCTCTTGAATGGATATTTTCTCTCTCTAAGCTCTCTTTCTCTTTGATATGAATGTGGCGGCTGATTTGTCTAATTAGGGCACACACTTGCTTACCTAACCCTAGAGCCTAATAGGCCCACACACCTATTTTAGGAAAAAGCCATAAAGGCCCAAAATACAAGGAAAAACAATCTTTGACATTTATTACAAAATAACCTAGACTATTTAATGAGAGTTGACTTTTCCAGCTTTGACTTCAGATTTCCGTCTTCAATATTGATGATCTTGAATACAATAAATCTGTGATCTAACAATCTCCCCCTTTGGATCAAGATCATTACTAGAAGGATTAAGCAATTCAATCTTCTCTTTAAGCTCAGAAGACGCAATCTCCCTCTTTGTCTTCAAACATGTAGCAATCTCCCAAAAGATGTAGATAAAATCTCTTTCATATGATGGAAAGAAATTATCTCCCGATTTAGCGCAGAATGCTTTAGCAAAGTATCTTCAAAGAAAAATTCTCAAAAACTTTGAACTTTCTGACTTGGACATTTCTTTAAGAATTGTATTCTCCCATTTCTTGATTAGCTCTCCCCCTTTTTGATGAATTGAGCATCGATATCATCAAAACTTCTTTAGAACAAGAAATGTCTTTGACCATGCTGATCTTCCACGAGCCTCTGATTCACCGTCAATTCGAACAATGTATTCATCCAGATCTTTTCAAATCTAGACAGAATAGGAATGTAACACCTGAATCAACAAATGAATCAGTTAAAAATGTCTGTCAGTAACACGAAGTCACTGTGTGTAACGAATACACATTGGAAAGAAGCTTTTTGATGTTCACTCCCACACTCATTTCTTTTGACTCCTCACACTCAATCACTATGGATTAACTTCTTGGGTAGGAAACGTTGTCTAATGTGAATCCATAGAAGTTCAATTTAGTCCTAGCACAATGAAATCCCATGTTTTCCTATAAAGCATGTGTTGCTCAGATGATTTAACTTTATCAGTTAAAGCTCAAAAACAGGTCAAATGTATGTATGCTTAGAAAACATTTAAAATCACACTTCTAATTCATGAAATCCGTTTGAGAATCGGGAAGTGGTTTGAACATTTAAGAACAGGTTTTTCTTATGTTTGAAAGTTGTCCTTCTTTCAACCACAGATGAGATGAAGATAAAGAATTATACCTTTTGCATCCAGTCTTACATCTCATGAAGTCAAGCTTAAAGTCATAAAGATATGATCTTGTAAGCATCTCTCAAACTGCAAAAGTCTTAAGGTCTAGTCAAAGCAACTTTATTCACTGAAAATAAAATGACATAAAACAGTAAAACAATTAAAGTACGAGTTCTGATCAGAAATAATCAGAAGTCATAGCCATACTCCTTTGACTTGTAAAGCTCCCCCGAAAATCATGCATCACTAAACTTTGACAGATAAGTAAATGCAGAAATTAGATCTGCTCCCCCTCAAGATAACAATGATCATTTATGAAGTACTTCTCACACTCCCCCTGAGATCAAGAACAAACAATTAAAGTGCAGATATCTTTCAGAAATAATGATAAAGAAATGATGAAAAATTACAATAAAAGAAACTTTAATAGGTAATTACTGATTAGACCTTGAGATTTAGCATCCCAAGCTTAGATACAAGAAAATTGAATCTCTTTTCATCTAAAGGTTTGGTAAACAAATTAGCAAGTTGGTAATCAGTTTTTACAAAGTAAAGTTCTATTGTACCTTTTTCTACATTATCTTTTATAAAGTGATACCTGACATCAATGTGCTTTATTTTAGTGTGGTGCACATGATTAGCTGATATGGCGATAGCGCTCTTCGAGTCACAATAGATCGGTATTTTATCAAACTTGAATCCAAAGTCTCGAAGTTGTGTTCGCATCCACAAGACCTGAGAGCAACAACTGGCAGCAGCTACATACTCTGCTTCAGCAGTCGATGTGGAAACACATAATTGTTTCTTTGACGCCCAACTAACGAGCTTGTCTCCAAGAAATTGAATGTGACCTGAAGTGCTCTTCCTGTCCAACATGCACCCTGCATGATCTGCGTCTGAATAAGCAGTTAGTTCAAACCTTGTATCCTTATGTTAGCCCCAAATCTGAACCAATGAAAGTATTGAAAATAACTAAGTCTTCATCTAAAGACTTTCAAGGGACATCAATAAGTCTGTCTCTGAAGTCAGTTCAGAGTCAGTCTGAAGAAAGCAAGTATGTCTCTGAAGTCAGTTCAGAGTCAGTCTGAAGAAAGAAAGTCTGTCTCTGTAGTCAGTTCAGAGTCAGTCTGAAGAAAGAAAGTCTGTCTCTGAAGTCAGTTCAGAATCAGTCTGAAGTCTCACAGAAAGACATCAGAGAGCCCTTCATCAGAGATCCTACTTCAGAGCTCTGAAGATGTTCACTCTGAATTTCTTGACAAAGAAGAACATATGACACGTCACCTTGTGATAAGATTTACTTTCTAGAGTAGGTCACTGTTCAATCATGTCTTGATCTTACCTCTTAGGTAAGACACTGTTCAAGCATGCTTCTATTTGTCAGATAAGTACACTGTTTACTTTATGGTCCTATAAATAGGACCATCACCTGATTGTTCAAAGTGTGCTTAAGAAGTCTTATAACTGATAATATAAGTTGAATATTTTATTCAAAGAATATATTGTTTATCTATTATTTGTTTTATGAACGGTGATATTTGAATCTCCTTTGATATTAAACTATATTGCTTCCGCTGTTATTACTCTTATTGTTTATATCATTGTTGTGAGATTAAATCTGGGATCCAACAATTGGTATCAGAGCCTCCTTTGTTTTCTAAACAAAGAAAGATCGCATCTGCATACTCGGATAGATTTACATCTCATTGATTCTAACTTTCAATATCTGTGCATGTTCAAATAAACCTGGTTTATTAAAGAACACCATATGCTCAAGATTTGATAGTAAATCACTGTTCAATACAAAAAACATATGTTCTTCAAATCTTCATCTTTTTCTTCAAAAATGGCAAACTCAAGCATAAGTGCCATTTATACAGCTGGGTCATTAACAAAACCTCCTACACTTTTAAGGGATGAATATCCCCAATGGAAGATAAGTATGGTAAATTTCTTAGAAGGTATGGACAAGGATCTTTTTAGATCAGTGAACGTTGGACCTCACATTCCAATGGTGTTGGTACCAAGAGTTCCTGCAACAGCAGATACTGCTGAAATCCCTGCATATTATGAAAAGAAAACCACAAACTTCACTGATGAAGAAACTAATATGATGGATAATGACTCAAAAGCTGTTAGATTACTAATAATGGCCATTACCAATGATATCTTTCAAGAACTTGATTCTTGTAAAATGCAAAAGAGATATGGGATCAGTTGTTAAATCAACTCGAAGGAGGCCTAAAAACCCAGAAAAATAGAAGAAATCTATGCATCAATGAATATCATGATTTTCATGCTCTACCAGAAGAAATATTACACCAAACTTACTCAAGATTCAACATTCTTATCAACAAATGCAGAAAGTTTGGAGTGATAAGAACAAAAGAGGAAAACAACGTTCTTTTCTTGAAAAGCTTAAATGAAGAATGGTCACAACTGTCCATGTCTATACAAGCCAATCAAGATCTTGAGTCATGGTCATTAACTGACATTTATGGCACTCTTGTTGCACATGAAAAGGAAGTTATGAAGCAAAAATCAAAACTGTCTTTAGGTGGACCCCTTGCACTTGTTTCAAAACAAATTTCGAAAGAAAACAACTGTGAAAAGTCACAAAAAAGTTTGGAAACAAAAAGAAGATCCAAAAAGGTCCTAATGGCAGAAGAAAATCATTCAGATTCAGACTCAGAAGAAGATATCAATGCCTTCGCCAAATCTCTTGCATTAATCACTCATCAATTTAACAAGAAATTTGGCAAGAAAGTATTTGAAGGAAGGAGAGAGAATGAAGGAAGAAGAAATCCTGAAAGAAGATTTCAACAAGATGGTGTCAGATTTCCACAAGAACCCAGATTCACTCCATATAGTGATCAAAAGGGTACAAACTTCAACAACAATGATGCAACTCAAAAATCAAGACCTCAACAATCATTTCAACCAAGGTATCCACAACCACAGAGATATTTCAAACCTTAAGAACAGAAGCCAGAGACAAGTACTGCCACTCTTCCAACAAATCAAAATGATGGAAGATGTTTCAGATGTGGAAAAATAGGCCATTTCTCTGCAAACTGCAAAGGAAAACTTGTCAAAGATCAAGATTACTACAAGAACAAATACAAGTACAACGTAAAAGAAAGAGTTCTTGTAGCAGAAATGGAAGACTGGCTATCAGACTCAACAAGTGACGGCGAGGAAGAACTTACTAATCTCTGTGGTATGGCTTTTTCAGATGGAAATCAAACTGATGGAGCATCAGAAGACAACTCTGGAAAGGTAAACTCTCTTTACACCTCTGACAGTGATCCTGAAATAGATGCTTTTAAACTAATTAATGAACTTCAGGATCTAGAGCAAAAGTTTCTTGAAGAGAAAAAGAAAAGAGAGCAAGTGACAAAAGAGCTCGTTTTTTTCAAAAGAGAAAAGAATCTTCTGGAATCAGAAAAGAAAGAATTTTTTCTTGAAAAAACCAAACTTGAAGACACTCACAAGAAAAAAGAAAAATCATTTTCAGAAGAAATAAGAAAAATTGAGAAAGTTTTAAAAGGAAAAGAAGAAGAAGTAAAGAAATCTGAGTATGAAAGGCTCAATTCTATTGCCTTAACCAAATTTTTTCAAAAGGAAAGAGAAATCCTACATCAATCTCTAGATAGAAAAAATATTCGAATCAAAAGCTATGTCAATGCACAAGGTGTTTTCGACAAAATAAAAACTCAAATGGACTCTCAAGGGCTAGGATTCAATGAGTTAAATCCATTCACTGGATTGGAGAAAACTTCACTTTCTTCCACTTTCCGTATGGGAAAGGTCCAAAGCTTTGAAGGTACATCTCTGAATAATTTCAAAAGAATGAAAACATCAGAGGGATCAAAAACAAGAGCTTTGAATTTCAAAAATACTATATACTCTGAAGTAAAAAACTTTCAAAAGTCTGTGTTACAGATAAAATGAGAAACTTCAGAGGTACTCTTCACAAAACCTCAAAGCAATTATCCCAAAGAAATTTTCAGATTTGATGCTTTCATCTCAAATGAATCAGAGACATCGGAACGAAGTACCTCTGATACAAGTACTTCTGAAAATGAATCTCAGAGTTCACTTAATCCGTATGCCCCTCTGTATTCACCAAAGTCAGATGAAAACATCAGAACTACATTTGAAGATGATGTTAAAATGATATGGAAAGAAAATGTCATGGAAGACTTAAAAAGAAAAGAAAGCATGAAACGGATCATTAAAGTATCTAGAACAAAAGAAATTGAAAAAAACAATAGAGATAGCTATCTCTATTAAAACTAAGAGAGACTTTCTTGATTCTGATTCAGAATCTGATCAAGAGATTGATGAACAGATTTTTTGTAAACCAGAGAATGTAATTCACAAAAAAGATAGAAACTGTTGGGTCTGGTATTTTGAATGTTCCAATTTCAATTTTGAAAACCAAAACCAGAATACCAATAAGTCCTGATTTTGCAAATATGTGTGTTAGATCTGATTTTATAGTAATCATTGTATTTATTTTACTGCTTTCAGTAGTGTTATATGTTTTTGTTAGTGCCTTGGGGTATTTAAGTCCCCTTGGCTTGTTTGTTTTGAAAGGAACTGTACACTGTTTTGAAGACAATACACTGTTACATTGAAGCATACTTTCTCTCTCTAGATTCTCTCTCTACGATCTTGTGATCTTGGTTCATCAATTGGTATCAAAACCTCCAAGATCTTGAGAGGATTGAGATTAGTGTATAATTGTTTCTGATTTGGTTGGTTAATTCGAAAATTTGATTGATTTTTGTTGTTTTTTCAAGAAAAATCTCGTTTTCTGGATTTTCACCAAATTCAGTCTGTTTTGTGATCGAATTGCATTGATTTTGATGATTTTAGATGCGTTTTAGTTAGTCGATCTATTTTGTTTCTTGTTGATTTGCATAAAAACGTGATTTGATGTTTCAATTTTGAGTTTGAATACATTCTGAAAAAGTCAAGCCTGTTGTTCTGTTTGTTTTGAATTTTGAGTTTCAGAGTGTTTTGATCGAAATTATCAATTGAAATGTATTAAAAACATGTTTTCGATTAATTGTGTACAAGGTGTTTAGGTTTAATTTCATTGTTATGATCGATTTAGCAGATTTATAGTCGAGTGTTAGAATGCGTGTCATTCATCCAGATGTGCGGGTCATTCATCCTGATATGCGTGTCATTCATATATGTTGTGTCATTCATATATGTTGTCGGTGTCATTCATACTAGTTTGCATATTACAAGTTTTTGAAGTATGCGGGTGATTCAAAATTTATGCGGGTTATTCATCTTATTAATATGCATGTTGTTCATAAAAATCGTGTGTAACTAATTTTTGAGTGTTAGTGTTTTTCTCAGGTTACTCTTTTGGAAACGCATTTCTTCAAGTGCGTGTCTGCCTTAACACGCATTTCTTCAAGTGCGTGTCTTCCTTCACACGCATTTCTTCAGAGTACGAGTCACTCTGAACACGCACAACTTCAAGTGCGTGCCCCTCAGGATACGCATTTCTCTTGGAAGCGCATTTCTCTCAACACGCATTTCTCTTGGAAGCGCATTTCTCTCAACACGCATTTCTCAGGATACGCATTTCTTGGGTTGTGCGGGTCTTCAAGACTTGGTCATTTTTTCTGAATTCCAGATTTATTCAAAATGTCTCTTCAAGATCAACTGTACAACAACGACCTCATGATGTCATTGGGGTCTGATACTCGCCCACCTGTGCTGATAAATGAGAACGAATTTGAACAATGGCAGGACAGGTTTATTAATTTCATCGAAAGGCAATCTAATGGGGAAAATATGATAAAAGCTTTGACTGAAGGTCCCATGGTCAAGCCAAGGAAAGTGATACCTGCTGTTGGAAACACTCTAGCTACTGATGTAGAAAAAGAACTGATAGAATATGATGCTGACGAACTTCTGAGATATCAAGCTGACAATCAGACCAAGTCGAATTTGATTCTTGCTTTACCAAATTCCATCTATAACAGAATTGATTGTTTCAAACACAATCCTATGCTGATGTGGACACAACTGGAGAAAATCATGCTTGGTACTGCTATGTCTACCCAGCTTCGTCAGACAAGGTACATGAACAATTTTGAAGAGTTCAAAGCAAAGGATGGGGAAAGTCTGAAAAGTGTCTTCGACAGGTTCTGGACTGTTATTAATGATCTGTATAAGATCAAGGCAATAAAGAATGAGATGGAGACAAACCTGAAGTTTCTTAATGCACTCAAACCTGAATGGGAAAAATCCTGTCATCGAATGAGGAATGATCCCAGAATTTCCAAAATGCCCATTGAGGAAATGTTTGAAATTCTGATGTCTGATGAAGCCATGGTAATGAAAAGGAAAGCTAAGTTGGATAAGCAGAAGCCAAAGACTGTGGATCCAATCGCTCTTTTAGCTAGCCAAATGGATGAGCAAGCCTTGACTGAGTCTGCTTACGATGGGTCAACAGATGACGATGGCGAAGCATTGGAAAAAGCCATGATTCTTCTAAGCCAGCACTATCAAAAGAAATATCAGAAACGGTCAGGATCAAACAATCTTCGTTTCTCTTCTGGTTCAAAGAAGATAGAACCCGGTTCTACATCAAAGCCTTTCTTTCCCAAATATGATCCTGGTACAACAGCTGAACCAAAGAAAGAAGACAAAAAGGCTGTAGTTTGCTACAACTGTGGCAAACCCAGGCATATTTCAAAGGAATGCAGAACGAAGATTGTGAAAGATGTGGATTTCTATAAGAAGAAATTAGCTTTGGCTGAGAAGAAAGAAAGTGGAACAATTTTGTTGGTTGAAGAGGAATATTGGTTGGACCACTCAGATAACGAAGCTGACAATGTTGAGACTGCTGCTATGTGCTTTATTGGAGACAACAACAGTGATGATGAGGATGAGGAGACTTCAACTGATGAATCTGAGGTACCATCTGAGTTTGATTTTAATTTTATTTCTTCGCAAATTAATGTCATCACAAATGCTTTACATGATTTTCGTTCAAAGCTTATATCCGAAAAACGCAAAAATCAAGAAAAGTCTGTTCAAATTGAAAAGTTGAAGATTTCTCTGAGAGATGAAAAAACTATTTTAAAATTTACAAAAGAGAAATTTCAAGAAAGAATAGAAGAGTTAGAAATTGAAAAACAGACTTCTCATGATTCTTTGTCTGTTCTGTCAATTTTAAATCAAGAGTTTTCGGATAAAATATTTGAATTAGAAGAAAAGTTATATAAACAAAATCAAACTGAACAAACAATTCATATGCATAAACCAAGGAGCTATGAGTCGTTAAAAGAAAATTGGGGTCTTGGATTTAAAAATCCTCAATTTTTAAAGAAAGCTAATACTGAGATTCCCAATTTTTATGATTACAACTGTCTTGGACTTTCAAAATATGGTTCTCAATACAAACCTTTTTGGACAAGTGCTAAAGAGACCACTATTGAGGAAGATAAGAAACGGATAAACAACAAGAGGATGGAAGTTCCTTTTGTTTACACTCAAGAAAATGCAAAATATTTTCCTGAAAAGACAAAAGTTAAACATTGTTTCTTCTACTAAATCTTCTAGATCAAATGATTTCTTTGATTTAAATGAAGCTAATCCTAATAAGGACAAAATATCTGTAGTATCTTATGATACTAAGAGATATATACCTCCTTTAGTCTTAGAATGTCAAATCTTTGATCTAGAAGAACAATTGGAAGAACAAGAGATTTTGAGAAAAATTGAAAACGATGTCATTTTTTCTTTTATGACATTGATTTTTAAAGAAAATAGTTCTAGTATTATCAAATCTTCCATCAACTTGTGTTCATCTGATGTTTCTTGCTCTTAGGTTTATTCAAATAATCTAACTGATCAGTTTGATTTCATTGATAAAACTTCTTCTAAATCAAATATTTTATCTAAAATTGTTGATGACACTTTTACGCTAAATGATCATTTCTATAAAACAAAGCGTAAAAGAAGAAGGTCAAAGAAGAAAAAGAAGAAAGAGTTTGATATTTCTGAAAATTCTAATTTTTCTGATTCCTCTATTTCAGATAGGCCTTTGAAGAAATCTGTGAAGTCTGTTTGGCAAAAGAAACAGAGATCTGAAGAAATTGTTTCTGTAAAGAATAAATGTGTAGATTTTCTTTGTAAACAAGACTCATTTGCATTTTGTAATAAATCTACAAAATATTCTGTTGATCAAATGTTTCAAATTTCAAATAATATCTCATATTGTCTCTCTAGTTCTGATTCTGATTCTGATTCTGATGATTGTGTTTCTTCTTTAATATGTGATGATGTTCATGCTTTATTTGATCAATCTCAGATGTTATGGAAAAATAATTTTTTTAAAAAGAAAAAGGAAAGGACTAACAAGAAGGGACCCATATTTATATGGGTACCTAAATCTCAGTAATTGTTGATTCTGCAGCTAAATCAATTATGGTATCTGGATTCGGGGTGTTCCAAACACATGACTGGCAACAAATCTCTTCTTTCAAATTTTAAAGAAAAATGTTGCGGTCGTGTCAAATTTGGAAACTGCGAGACGGCTCCCATTCTTGGTTATGGTGATCTTGTTCAAGGTAACATAACTGTCAAAAGAGTAAGCTATGTCGAAGGATTAAGTCACAATCTATTCAGCATCGGAAAGTTCTGTGATAAAGATCTTGAAGTTAGTTTCAAGTCTAAAAGAGTTGTTGTAAAGAATCTTAGTGGCATGGATTTACTTGTTGGAAAGAGAAGATCAAATCTTTATACCATTAATCTTTCCGAAGTAAAGGTTCCATCAGATATTTGTCTTCTATCAAAAGCCTCTATTCATGAAAGCTGGGTGTGGCACCGTCGTCTAGCTCATCTCAATTTCAAATATATGGATCGCTTGGTTAAGAATGATTCCGTGAGAGGTCTTCCAATCCTCCGTTTCCAGAAAGACCATCTCTGTCAGGACTGCGATAAAGGAGAGATGAAGAAAGCTTTTCATAAGCCAAAGCCTGAACATTGCACGGTGGACATTCTAGATCTAATTCATGTTGATTTGTGCGGACCAATGAAGACAAAGAGTATTGGGAAGAAGAAATATGTTTTGGTTGTTGTTGATGACTACTCCAGATACACATGGGTGAAATTTCTCAAATCTAAAGATGAAACACCTGAAATTCTCATCAACCTCATCAAAACCATTCAGACAAATAAGCAAAAGCATGTCAAAGTTGTAAGATCAGATAATGGCACAGAATTCAACTCTTCAAGCATTCTATGATGATCAGGGTATACAACAACAGTTTTCTGCTGCAAGAACACCGCAACAGAATGGAGTTGTTGAAAGAAGAAACAGAACGCTTGTGGAAGCTGCTAGATCTATGCTTGCTTATTCAGGTCTTCCTTTGTCTCACTGGGCCGAAGCCATATCAACTGCCTGTCATACTCAAAACAGATCAATTCTACACCGCAGGTTCAAAAAGACTCCATATGAATTGATGAATGGTATCAAACCCAACACCAAATATTTCAAGTCTTTCGGGTGTAAATGCTATGTTTTGAATGACAGAGAAATTCTGAACAAATTTAGTCCAAAGGCAGATGAAGGTGTTTTTCTGGGTTATTCTTCTAACTCTGCTGCTTACAGAGTCTTTCTTCTCTCTGCAAGAAAAGTGATAGAGTCAGTGAATGTCAAATTTGATGAAGCTGTCGATTTGGCTTCTGGACAAAACAGTTCAGAACCCGCTTTTACTGGAAACTCAACTTCTGAACAAATTAGTTCAGAACCTGCACTTCAGTCGACAAATCAGGATCCTTCTACTTCTCTGTCTAAACTTTCTAATCTTGATTTTTTGTTTGAAAATTTTTATGATGATGTTCCTAAACCAAACACTGACAATGTGTCAAATGTCTTGAATCAAGAATCTGTAAGTGTATCTAATCCTAATTCCGCTGCATCAACCTCTAAATCTGATGCTGCTTCAGTATCTCCTGAAATTCAAGCCATACCTTTTGAACATCATCTTGATCAAGTCATCCTTGAACCACAAATTGCTGAAACTGTCCATGAGGAATCTGTAGAAGATGAAGCTTTTCCAAAAGAAAATGTTCAACAAGAAGTACAAGATACGTCTGGTCAACAAGAGCTTGAATCTGATGTCATGGAAATACCTCCTCCTCCAGTTGAAATCATATCTGTATCATCTTCTGACATTATTTCTTCTGAAGATCCTCCTCAACAAATAGAAGTGGTTCAAGAAGTTATTGATCCTCTCCCTCATTCAACAAAATGGACAAGATCTCATCCAATCCATCAAATTATTGGAGATCCTCAAGCAAGTGTTTCTACTCGCTCCATAACAGTTTCTTCCAACGAATGTTTGTACACTTGCTTTCTAAGCAAGATTGAACCTTCCAAAGTTTATGAAGCGTTGGAAGATCCAGACTGGATTTTAGCAATGCAAGAGGAGCTCAATCAGTTTGACGCGCTCAAAGTGTGGAGACTTGTATCACGGCCAAAGGGTAAAAGCATCATTGGTACAAAGTGGATATTCAAGAATAAAAAGGACAAAGATGGTATCGTCATTCGGAACAAAGCAAGGTTAGTAGCCAAAGGATATCGACAAAAAGAAGGTATTGATTATGATGAAACATTTGCACCTGTCGCCAGATTGGAAGCTATTCGGATGTTTCTGGCCTTCGCTGCTTATCGCAACTTCACTATATATCAAATGGATGTCAAGACAGCATTTCTCAATGGAAAATTGAAAGAAGAAGTATATGTATCTCAGCCAGAGGGATTTGTTGATAAAGATCGTCCTGATTTTGTTTATTTTCTTGATAAAGCTTTGTATGGTCTGAAACAAGCTCCTCGGGCATGGTATGACGAGTTGTCAGCTTTCTTGGTCAAATCCGGCTTCACCAAAGGCTCGATCGATACTACTCTTTTCATTTATAGAACTAATCTTGATATATGCTTAGTACAAATATACGTAGATGATATTATTTTCGGTGCGACTAACAAATCTCTGTATAATTGGTTTTCTGATTTAATGACCTCTAGATTCCAGATGAGCATGATGGGAGAAATCAATTTCTTTCTCGGCTTACAAGTGAAGCAGCTTCCAGATGGAATATTCATCAATCAGTCAAAGTACGTCTTTGACATTTTGAAGAAATTCAAAATGGACAAGTCTACCTCAATCGGCACGCCTATGGCTCACGGTGCCAAACTCGGACTGGATCCAGATGGAAAAGCTGTGGATCAAAAGACATACAGAGGGATGATCGGATCACTGATGTATCTTACTGCCAGTCGCCCGGACATAATGTTTTCAACGTGCCTGTGTGCCCGTTTTCAAGCAAAACCAAAAGAATCTCATCTTTTAGCAGTCAAACGCATTTTTAGATATATTAAAGGAACTCCTTATTTAGGATTATGGTATCCTAAAAGTTCTGACTATAGTTTAATTGCTTATTCTGATGCAGATTATGGTGGTAATCAATTGGACAGGAAAGGCACTTCTGGTCATCTCCAGTTTTTGGGTGACAGACTGATAAGCTGGGCGTCGAAAAAGCAAAATTGCGTTTCAATATCAACAGCCGAGGCTAAATACGTTGCTGCAGCTAGTTGCTGTGCTCAAGTACTTTGGATGAAAACGCAACTTCGCGATTATGGGATGCTATACAAGACTGTGCCAATATATTGTGAGAGCAAGTCCGCGATTGCGATATCAGTCAATCCTGTCCAGCACACCAAGACCAAGCACATAGACATGAGATATCATTTTATAAAGCATCACGTGGAAGAAGGTACTATTGAATTATATTTTGTACCAACTGAATATCAACTTGCTGATATATTTACAAAAGCTTTAGATGAAAAACGCTTTAATTTTTTGCTTTCAAAACTAGGCATGTTGAATTTAAAAGTTTAAATCTTTACAAATTTTATTCTATAAAGTTTAATATTTCAGATTTTCTTTCAGTTGAATAAAATGTGTGTCTAGGATCTTTTACAAGTCGCCTTGTTAATATTTTAAGTTTTATATGTTCAACGTTCAAATCTTTCAAACATCGAAAAGTCAGCAACATGTTTGATGCTTTAGATACTGCTTTAAAGATATGTGAGTTGGCATATTTATGGTTTACTTTGCTTGAACAGCCTAAGTGATCAAAATTGTAGATCGTAATGAAAATATGGGCTAAGCTATTCGATATAGATCTGAGTTATTGAGATGATTTTATTTTTAAGCATTTAAAATAAAGAAATCCTTTTAAAAGTTTGTACCTGTGACCTTTCTGGTTTGGGAAAGTAAGTTCCGAGGGATGCTTGGCATCTGGTCCCCTAAGGTCAATTGATCTGGGAGTGATCGAACAGAAATCTTGCAATAGAATCAGATCGAAAGTCATGTTCTACTGGTTTAAATGGGTTTAGGATATGTTGATGTAGCCTTTCTGATTCGGGAAAGTAAGTTCCAAGGGGTGCTTGACACCTAGTCCCCTAAGGCCAACTGGTCTGGGAGCGGCTGACCCAAATCCTGCAATAGGGTCAGTTAGAAAGTTACGTTTACGACATGTTCTTTACTTAATGAACTCTTTGCTTAAAAGATGCCAAAGAGCACACTCATGTGAAGATGCCAATGTGTACACAGTTAAAAGATGTCAATGAGCACACATCTCTTGATACTTGGTGATATATTCTGAGCTGCGATAAACCTGTAAATTTATGAAAATCTTAATTCTTGATGACTTAGTGTCTGTACATGCAAAGTTCTTCATTTTATGTTTAGAATTACATTTTTCTTGAAGCTAATCAGAGATCGCATGCGAGCACACTGAATAGATACCTGTAAGTGTTTGAATCTGAACATGTCTTAACTTGATATACAATGAAACATGTTTCTGTATCCAACAACTCCCGTTGATTTCAACTGATTGATAAATCTGGGATATTCTACTGAGTAGACTTTAATTTGTTTAGTGTTTAAATGTTTATATATTTAGTTGTTACAAAATTTATAGTCAATATGATCATCTTTAATATTGATGTCTTTATGATTGTTGTCTGTGTTTTTGTCATATGGTCTGTGCATTTTTCAAGGGGGAGTGTATATCTGGTTTCTATTTCTGAGAAGATTCTGTTTTTGAGGGGGAGTGAATATTAATGATTAATTTCTTCCTGTGCTGATCAGAAATTCATAAGGTAAGTTTTTTCTGAAATTACTATGCAAATGCTAAACTGTTTTGTCAAAATTTTGTGCATTTGTGTAGGGGGAGTATTAGGGGCTTATCAGGTATTTTTTTTTAGTTGTTATTTTTTTTAAGTGTTTTGTTTTTAGAATATATAGAAGTAATAGTGTATTTTCTTTTCTTTATCCCATTTGAACTTGTTTTGACCATTCACCTTCCCTCCATCTTCTCTGCGTACTCTTCTTCCTGCGTTTTTTTTTACTGATCATTTCAGATTGTGCTTTTGGAAAGATCAGGTATGTTTTTGTTTTTCATTCTATGTTTGTAGTTCGATTATTGTTTTATTATTTTGTTTTGATTTCTTTCTTGGTTTAGTATTGTGCATTTTAAACTGATGTGCGATTATTTCACTGTTCATCGTTTTCTAAAACTCAGATTCAAGTTGATTTAGATCGATTTGTGTATTGGGTTGTGTTTAGACCTTATAATCGACTATCAGGTATGTTTTCTTTTACTTTAATTTCGTGTTTTGTGTTTTTAATTTTAGTTTATGTGGATTTCGGGTTCGAACAGCCGCTTTTCTAGGGTTTGTTCAATTTTAAGTGAACTATGCGTTTCACCTATGACACGCATAAGTGAACTATGCGTTTCACTTGTGACCCGCATACTCAAGTATGCGTTTCACTTGTGACCCGCATACTCAAGTATGCGTTTCACTTATGACCCGCATAGTCAATTACACCCGAGACCCGTATTCTTCTAGTTTGTCGAATAGTATTTTGTGCGTATCCTTAGTGACACGCATAGTTGTGTTTTGTTGATTCTTTGTATGAAATGCGTTTCCTTCATAACACGCATTCTCTCTTATGCGTTTCCTTCTTGATACGCATTCCCTCATATGCGTTTTCTTCAGGACACGCATACCTCATATGCGTTTCCTTCAGGACACGCATACCTCATATGCGTTTCCTTCAGAACACGCATTTCATACTTGGAATATTTTTAGTGTTTTCTGTTAAATGTTTTTCTGTGTTTTTTTTTCAGGTTATCATGTCTTCTCAAACAAATACTGATCCAATGATTCAAGACGAGAATGTCATTCTTCAGGATCCGACTGATCAGGCATCTCATGATACACCTATGCCGTCTGTTCCATCTGTTGGGGCTGATTTTTCCATATCAAGGCGAAATCCAAATGATGTGTTCCCGAACGTCATGTACATGCCTTATAAGCATAACAACTACTTTGTTGACTTTGATCGCATCAAGATTCATCCTGTTATACGCACTATTCTTCGTGGACATCCGCTCTCTCAAGCTCTATGTTCAGTTGCCGATGTTCCGGAAATCTATGTTCAACAAGTCTGGCACACCATCACAAAGAACGAACTGGCTCGTCCTCATCGATTTGATCTTCAAATTGATCAATTTGATTCATATCTGTCTTACAAACGGTTAAGGTTGATTCTTGAGCTTCCTGAGCCTAATTCTAGACATGGACGGACAACATATGATCAGTTTCCATCTGAAGAAGAAGTGTTTGAAGGCATCAAACGACTAGGCTATGTTGGTCCACTGAACAGGGTTGTAGACTTTGACAAGTCTAATCTTCCTCCTGTATGGTATTCTTTATTTTCTGTCATCAACAGGTGCTTAACGTCTAAACATACTGGCACGGATAGTTCTAGTCTTCACTATCTTCGATTGTTCCATGCAGTCGTCTATGACTTGCATGTCGACTACACGATCATTTTCTGGACCGAGCTATCTGAAATAGTGCAAGACAAGTTAACCAACAAGCGACGAAAGTTCATTCCTTTTATCAGGTTTCTCAAGCTCATTGTTAGAAGCATGTTTCGAAGTAATCCGGCAATTCCACGAAGATTATCTTGGCCGCAAGTTCCGGATACTGAGATGCTTTTCCTTCAGAAACAGAAGAAGTCTTTCACATTTTTTATGACCATTTCTTATGGTCTTATTGCCAATTATGCTGACATGACCGATCCCAGTGTTATTGATTATTGTTTAGAAAATGACTTTGAAGAGGCTGAACAGGAAGAACCTTCTCATGGCACTCCAGCTCGTACTACTCATGAAGAGCAAGTTGAAGCAAATCCTCAGATAATAGATACAGATGTTGATTTTTCTGCAACACCACAAGATGTTGCTACTCATCGCGTTGAATCTGTCATTGCTGATATTGAAGCTGAAGCAAATACTGATGTTAGAAAAGATGCTAATCCTGATGAAACTGGAATTGATGATGATGATGAGACAAATGCTGAGTTTTCTGATGATGGTGAAAATACGACAAGTGATTCAGATGATGGTGATGATGATGCTGATCAATCGAACATGAAAGTGTATGAACGGAAAGTAAGAACTCCGGAAGTGGTTATCTCAACAGAAATTATCTCTGATGAGTGATTCAGTTCCCGTTAATCCTTAAGTTGCACATCTTCAAGTAGATGAATTGGATACAACTTTTGATCAAGCCACAACTTCGGTTCAAAGTCAAGCTCCAGCAACTACACTTGAAGTTATTCAGTCTACTTCATCAGCTGTAGAATTTACTTCTGATCAAGCTAGGGTTTCCACCGATAAATTCTCTACTTTGAATGATGTAATTCGGCAGTTATCGGAGAGAATGGATGCTGAAAAGGAAGCACAGATTCTGAAGTTAAAAGCTTTATTCAAAGGGAAGATGCCTGAAATTGATGCTTCAGTGATTCCTACAGAAATTCCATTTAGACGTCCATCGGGGGTTGTTCTAAGAGAGCCGTCTTCTGCTGTTCAATCTTGTGCTCCAGCGATCATGTCTATTCCTCTACCTTCGTTGATTACACAGTCAGCTGGAATTTCTTCATCTACTCATATACCTATGTCTTCTTCTAGCATTCCAGTATCAGATCTTCCTATTTCAGAGTTGACAGATTTGCTCTATGCTCGACTTCTTTCTATGTCGCCACCAGAACATCAGGATCAAGATCTTCTTTCTCTGCTTCGGAAGTTTCAACCTACGCCGCCTCCAGTTCCTTCGTCTGAATCTGACAGGATCTATATGTCATCTACTGAGTTTCAAGCATTCAGATCGGAAGTTCAATCAAGTTTTGCTGATCTCAAATCGTTTATTTCTCAAACTTTCTCTGATTTATCTTCCAGGCTTGATATTCATGAACAAAGCTGCAGAAATGAGGCCGGTCCGTCTCTTAAACGAAGACATGACCAAGATGATCCCGATCATCAAGGTCATGAGGGGGAGATGGCAAAGAGACAAAGAACAGAAGGGTCTTCTGAAGCACGAGAAGTTGTTCAAGAAGAAGAAGTGGCTGAAGATAGAGAAAAGACTGCTGATACAGTTCAAGATTGCAGTATCCAAGACTTAATGGATGTTATGATTGACAATGCTGGTATAACTGCTTTGCATAATGAATTTAATTTGTCTGAAGCAAATTTTAATAATATGCAAATTGTAGTTTATGTGGATCCAGATGTCTCAGGTAGAGCTCATGAAGTTGAAGAATCAGAAGCAGCAAATGACATGAGATCTTTCTTCGCGAACTTCATTGAGATAAATTCAGACGATGATGAAGAAGTTAGATTTGAGAAAGTTGCTCAAGTTAAAGAAGAAGATTGCAACAATATCATCATCTTATCTAATACAGAGGATGATTCTGTTTTCATGGATGCAACAGATACAAAAGAGGCTGAATTATTATATGTTGATCTTCCGAGTCAAGGTGAGATTCCAGAAGTTGATCAACCTTTGTCTACTCCAGTAACTAGTTCTGCTCCGACAACCAATATTCCATCAAGTGCATTTGAAGTTGGTGAGTCGTCTAGAGCTCAAGTAGCTATTCCTTCTTCCGAACCAGTAATTCCTCCATCTCTTCTAGAAGAAGGAGAAGTTTTATCTAGACAGCAAAGGCAGCGAAATCTATAGCAAAGATATATGGCTTCTAGACTCAGAACTGCTTTTCTTGAAGATATCCAAAGCAACATCTTTGTTTCTAGAAGAAGGACACTCAATTTATATGCCATTCTTGGAGTAGAGAAAGAATCAGAAGCTTATCAGCATGAATACTTGACTTTTATCAAATGCCAGCGCAGAAGGAATAACACTGTTACTTCTCCTCATTTAATAGTTCGAGTTCTCAGTGTCACAATTTGTAAGTTCATGAACATTTGGTATCCAAATCTTGAAGTGGAAAGAAGAGACTGCAAGCGGTACATCTTTTCAGAGGCAGATTTCGTTGATCTTTCAATAGATGATGTTAAATTCCTATATGATCACTTCAGGAATCTTTATCACCGGACTCAGGATGTTTATCAAACTCTTTATGTTCTTAAACGATTCATTCGACGACAAATCCGATTTTATCGTGTTTTTGACTTTCAGATGGCCGTCGAAAGTTTTCAGCCTGTGGTTAATCTGGAAAAACCCAACCGGAGTTTGCAGAATCTAGAATCTTATCCGTTTTTCACCATTATCGAAGATCCAAACGGAGTAGTATACAAGAACAACTCAAGTGAAAAATGCTTTCTACGATTTGATGAAGTTGGATATTACTCTGATGGAACTCTAAAGGTGATAAAACTTCAGTTGGAGCATCGTTTGCAAGAGGCTAGAAGAAAGTTTTTGGAAACAAGAAGAGAGTCACATCTGTTTGAAAACGATGAAATTCGTCTGATCCGTAGATCTTTGGACACTATTCAAGACAGATTGAATCTTCGTTCAACTCTGCGATGATTGGAAGTGTTAGTTGGGCTGAACAGATTACGTCAACGAGAATAAAGTCAATGATCTTTCAAAGTCGTCTAGAAGGTCAATGCTATTTTTGAAGTTTGTTTTTGAAGACCTCGGCGCCAATGATTACTAAGGGGGAGATTGTTAGATATGATTTTATAGTAATCATTGTATTTATTTTACTGCTTTCAGTAGTGTTATCTGTTTTTGTTAGTGCCTTGGGGTATTTAAGTCCCCTTGGCTTGTTTGTTTTGAAAGGAACTGTACACTGTTTTGAAGACAATACACTGTTACATTGAAGCATACTTTCTCTCTCTAGATTCTCTCTCTACGATCTTGTGATCTTGGTTCATCAATGTGTTTACAAGAAAAAACGTCTCTGGAACTTGAAAAAGAATTACAAGAAAAGGCAAAGAATAAAACAAACACTTCTGAATCTTACTCCTATAAAATCATAAAATTCTCTCCTGAACAAAAAGGCAAATGGACAAAAATTAACCATATTGATCCTGTTTGTGCAGTAAGCAGCAAAGAAAAGAAGATGTTTTTGATCAAGAAAAAGCAACTTGAAAAGAAGACTGTCTTTCAAGCAAAAAGGAAAGAAGTAGTTAGGGATACATATAATATTCCTAATGCTAGTTTCAAAAGAAGTCAAAATGTAACAAATGCTTTTAATAAAAAGAAAAACTTTGCTCCTACTTCTTCTTGTTCTACTAATTGCAACTGCATTCAACTCTTTATCAAACTGAAAAATCATTTCAGAGGATCACATTGTCTTCTGAATCAATCTTTGAAAAATATCCCAGAGACAAAATTTCAACAGAAGACAACAAACGGCAAGACATCAAATGATGAGATGCCAAAAAGTCATACAAATCCACCAAAGTCTAACAAAAAAGGACCTATAATGAGATGGGTACCTAAGAAACAATAATTTGTCTTGCAGAATCAGTCAATGCCAATATGGTACCTAGATTCTGGATGTTCTAGGCATATGACTGGAAATAAGGAACTGCTATCCTCATTCAAAGCAAAATCTGGAGGAGCAGTTACTTTTGGAGACAATGTGCAAGGACAGATTAAAGGATATGGTGAGTTGTCAAGAGGAAATGTTTTAGTATCAAAGGTTGCTTATGTGGATGGATTAAAACATAATCTGATCAGCATAAGTCAACTTTGTGATCATGGTTTTGATGAAAAAATTTCAAAGAAAATATTGTTCACTTCTCCACTCAGAATCAGGTCAAGAATTACTCAGAGCCGACAGAAAAGGTAATCTCTACAGAATGAATTTTACCAAAATAAACGACACTGATTCAGAGAAACTTTGTCTTGTATCTCTGAATAGTGAGGAAGTCTGGCTCTGGCATAAAAAGTTTTCACATTTAAACTTTTCCTCACTTGATAAATTAGTTAAACTTAATTTGGTTAAGGGATTACCATCTCTGAAGTTTAACAAAGATCATCTTTGTTCTGCTTGTGAGATGGGAAAAATGAAAAGATCTTCCCATAAAACCAAAAGTGAAAACAACTGTCCTAGACCTCAGCACATGCTACATGTGGACCTCTGTGGTCCTATCTCTGTACAGAGTCTAGCAGGTAAGAAATACATTCTGGTTCTGATTGATGAATTTTCCAGATTCACATGGATAGAATTCATCAGAGCCAAATCTGAAGTACCTGATATTTTGATAAGATTGTTAAAAAGATTACAGGTTCTATTTAGCAGTAAAGTTCAAAAACTAAGAAGTGATAATGGAACCGAGTTCAAAAATGCCAAAATCAATTCATATCTATCAGAAGAAGGCATTACTCCTAACGTTTTTGCAGCAAGAACCCCTCAGCAAAATGGAGTAGTTGAGAGGAAGAACAGAACACTTGTTGAAGCTGCAAGGACAATGCTAGAAGGATCTGATCTTTCAACAACTTTTTGGGCAGGAGCAGTGGCAACAGCCTGCTTTACTCAGAATAGAGCTACAATTGTCAAGAGATTTCAGAAAACATCCTATGAACTCATTAACAATAGGAAACCTAATGTTAAATATTTTCATGTTTTTGGATGCAGATGTTACATTCTGAACGATAGAGAATCTCTTGGAAAGTTTGACAAGAAAGCTGATGAGGGCAAATTCATTGGATATTCTTTAGCCTCAAAAGCTTTCAGAGTGTTCAATCTTAGAACAAGGACCATCCAAGAGAGCATCAATATCACTTTTGATGACAATAAAAGCTCTGAACAACAAGAAAGTCTCTCAACACCTATCTCTGAATCATCAAGAGAATCTGAATTAAACAGAATATTTGAAGATTTCTTTGATGAAGATAACCAAGAAGTAATCTTCAGAGATAGACCAAGAGAAAATTCAGAAGGACCCCAAGAAACAGGTACAACCCTTTTTGGACCCTCTGAATTAACACATTCTGTTTCACCAAATTCATATCAGCAAAGTGAATCAGAAGAAGCTGAAGATCAAAAAGAGGATGATCAAGGAGAGTCCGAAGTAACTCCAGAAAGAAATAGTGAAGAAATTCAAGAATCTGCTTCACCATCTCGGGAAACAACTTCAGAGCCTCTGAACAGCACAACAGAGATATCACCAAATGTCATCTCTGAAGTTCAAACTCCACCCCAAATTTTTGCTCCAATCTCAAGATGGACAAAAGATCATCCAATTGATCAAATAATTGGATCCTCATCAGAAGGAGTTAAAACAAGATCTGCCACAGTCAATGAATGCTTCTACGTAAACTTTTTAAGCATTATTGAACCAAAGAAGGTAAAAAGAAGCTCTTGAAGATCCTCATTGGATTTTTGCAATGCAGGATGAACTTCAAGAGTTTGTAAGAAACAAAGTCTGGACCCTAGTTCCCCTTCCCAAAGGAAAATTTGCAATTGGAACAAAATGGGTTTTCAGAAACAAAAAGGATGAGGATGGAATAATAATCAGGAACAAAGCCAGGTTGGTTGCTAAAGGATATTGCCAAGAAGAAGGTATTGATTATGATGAAACCTTTGCACCTGTAGCTAGGCTAGAAGCAATCAGAATCTTCTTAGCCTATGCTGCACACAAAGGATTCAAAGTTTATCAAATGGATGTTAAATCTGCCTTTTTACATGGTAAATTAAATGAAGAAGTTTATGTCCAGCAACCACCTGGATTTGAAAGTACAGAGTTTCCTAATCATGTTTATTATTTCGATAAGGCTCTGTATGGACTTAAACAAGCTCCAAGAGCTTGGTATGCAACTCTGTCCACTTTTCTGATTAAAAATGGATTTGACAAAGGCACAATTGATACAATATTATTCATCAAAAGGTACAAAAATGAGATGCTATTATTACAAATTTATGTTGATGACATTATATTTGGCTCTATAAATCAAAAGTATTGTGACAAGTTTTCAAGGTTGATGAAGAGTGAATTTGAGATGAGCCTCATGGGAGAATTAACTTTCTTTCTAGGCTTACAAGTAAAACAAACTTCAGAAGGCACTTTCATAAGTCAAACTTAATATGTCTCTGAAATTTTAAACAAATACAAACTTAATGATTCAACTTCTATGAAAACGCCTCTAGCCATCGGAGTCAAACTCGACTCTGATCCTTCAGGACAATCTGTGGAAATAAAAACCTACAGAGGCATGATAGGTTCACTATTATACTTAACTGCAAGTAGGCCTGACATAATGTTTGCAACATGTATTTGTGCTAGATATCAAGCAAATCCAAAAGAATCTCATTTATCTGCTGTCAAAAGAATTTTCAGATACCTAAGAGGGTCACCATCCTTCGGCCTCTGGTATCCAAAACTTTCTAGTTTTGATCTAACAGCTTACACTGATGTAGATCATGCAGGATGTAAGCTTGACAGAAAAAGAAACTCTGGGTACTGTCAGTTACTGGGCAATAAGCTGGTAAGTTGGTCATCCAAGAAACAAAACTGTGTTTCAACTTCAACTGCAGAGGCAGAATATGTTGCTGCTGCTAGTTGTTGCTCTCAAGTAATATGGATGAAAACTCAGCTCAGAGATTATGGCCAACAATATGAAAGAATACCCATACTGTGTGATTCAAAAAGTGCCATAGCCATCTCTGCCAATCCAGTACAGCATTCAAAGACAAAGCACATTGATGTAAGGTATCATTTCTTAAAAGATCATGTTGAAAGGGGAACAATAGAAATGTATTTTATACCAACTGATCTCCAACTTGCTGATATTTTCACAAAAGCTTTAGATGAACGAAGGTTCAATTTTTTAATTAGCAAGTTAGGAATGTTGAATATGTCTACCTAACAAGGAAGAAACTCAGAGTCTCTTGATCAAATAATCAGAGCCTCTGAACCAAGTAACATATATCAATATAAGTCTCTGAATGTTCTTCAAACACATGACAAGGGGAGAAAAATAAAAAGTTGTTCTTTTGTCAAGGGGGAGAAAAAGATCTTTTCAGAAGACATCTCAGAGTCTCTGAATTTCATCTCAGAGTCTCTGAAATTGAGAAAAAAGAACTTTTCAGAAGACATCTCAGAGTCTCTGAATTTAATCTCAGAGTCTCTGAAATTGAGAAAAAAGAACTTTTCAGAAGACATCTCAGAGTCTCTGAATTTCATCTTAGAGTCTCAGAAATTGAGAAAAAGAATTTTTCAAGTGTCAACTCAGAATCTCTGAATTTTGTCTCTGAATCAAATTAAATTTATCTCAGAGTTTCTGAAAATGATCTCTGAAGTCTTGTCAGAGTCTCTGAAATTAATCTCAGAGTCTCTGAAATTGAAGATTTTTTTTCCACAAATCATCTGTCAAGGGGAGTCAACAACTTTCAGACCAAGTCATTCCTCAAACAAGAACTTTTTAATTAATAAGCAATTTTTGATATCATTTGAAATTAAAATTTCAGTTTAACTGAACATTATTATTACAAGTGATATCTTAAATTACTTCTTAAGGCGAAAGGTTTGTCTAGTCAGCACAAAGAACTTATTCAATTTTTTATTGAAAAATGGCGCCCCTTTCCTATTTTCTTGGAACCTACATTCGTAGGTACAACAATTTTCAAGGCCACGTGTCACAAAAAGGGATGAGTGAAAGGCCAAACGGCTTTATCCAAAGGGTCAAATCATTGCCGTTTCACCTTATGCACTCAAGTGTATCTTTTTCTAAATTTGGATACAAAAACAATTTTACATCCGGATATTCATTTTTACAAATTACTCTCGATCACTCTCTCTCTCTCTCCAAAAAGAATTTGAACTTCATCTTCTTCACTACAACTCAACAATGGCGTCTTCAAATGAATGGGGCAAGCGTTTTCCCAAATCTGGCGAACCTTCAAGACTGTATCATTTTCCAATCAAAGACAACAATCACATGATTCAGCTTGATTCTCCCAAATTTGAGGAACAATACGGAATAATCTGCGAGTTCTTCTCCAACTGTGAACTGAATCAAGCCCTAACTTCTTTTACCAATGAATGTCCACTCTCGTTTGTTCAAGAATGGTATTCTTCCAGTCACTACAGCGATGCACATAATGGAATAATCGGCGAGTTCGACATATCTCAAGTCGTAAAATGTCGGATACTCATCAATCCTACTGTTCTAAGAGAAGTTCTCCCACTCCTAACAACTGAGGAACTTCAAATCACGTGTTTTGAAAAATGCCCGACTTCTGAAACCCTACTCTAGTTCATTCGAATGCTAGGTTACAACACTGAAATCACCAGATTGAGCAACTTCCGACCACAACACCTACCACCAATCTGGAACTTCATGTTCTCTGTCCTAAACCGCACTCTAACCTGCAAACTGGGAAGCATGGATCAAGCAACACCAGAAATTCTGTCAATCATGTATGCCCTATTCTTCAATCGCAACTTGGACATGGTCGGCATAATCTTTGATATGATTCTGACATCAATAGAGAAGAAGAACAAATGCTTGGCAAAGGACCCTGAACAAACGACCCAATCATCCAAAGTTCCTTCAATAACATTTCCAAGATTTTTGTCTTTAATCATCCATACGGCGATCGAGAAGCTTCATATTTTGATCGCTACTGAACAACCCAAAACTCCTTTCTACATAATGAACAGCTTCAAACCGACGATTCTATCTGAAGGCTATCCCGAAGCAAGGAGGATCCCTCACCACATGCTGAATCAGGTAAATCCTCAATCTGTAGCCTTAGCTTCTTATCTCAGTGTTGCCCAAGGACTAGAACCAGTTCTGGGAACCCCAACACATTTAGGTCCTGAACCTGGAATGGAGAGTAAGAGCATCTCGACTTCAGAGGGATCTGAGGACCCTGAAGTACAGAGCTCTCACAAGAGTGAACCAGAGGGTACTCTTGCTAGAGAAACCGCAGTTGAGAGAGATGACAAAGCACTTGAAAGGGCTGTCGATGAGGAAGTAATGGAAGAAACCTCATCTGCTAGTGTAGAGGATAGCTCGACTAGCTCTGAGGAAAGTGAGGATGAATCTTCAGAGACTAGCTCTGAAGATTCTCAGACAGAAGAGAGCAAGTCTTCTAAGGACTTGGAGAAACCTGAGAGTTCTGCCCCTTCCATACAAAAAGATGCCTCAAGGCACATATATTTTAGGACACCAACCCCATCTCCCAGTGCAACCACACAATCTAACATACCTGATCCAGAGGTAATTGTTATTGAATCAGAGGTGCACACCTCGAACCCAAACCAGCCAGCCACTTCAGAGGTACCTTTTTCCACCTCTGAAGTTCACATAACTGAGGAAACTTAAATTCTGGATAAGCCCTCTTCACAGGACTTAGCCAATACTTTAAGTACTCAGTTGCCTCAGAGTACATCCGGAAATCCTACACATAATGATGCCTCTGTGGCTCATCTCTCACCTTTTAGGATATCCAGAAGTAGCTGTCCAACTCAGGGACAATGGCTTGCCCTACAAGAACAAGGATTGACTTACCTGGATCGTAAGCTCAACTCCCACTTTCACTTCCAGTCCTCTGAATCTGAGGAGGAGGACTTGGTTGAGAACAGAACACTCAGAGATGATTCTACAAAACATCAAGGATTGAGTGGAAGTCCTTCCAGAGACAACATCAAAACAGCTCTGAACGAAGGCTCCTCTGAACTCGAGGAAAAATTGGCTACATGTGTTGTAACCAATGTACCCCTCTCTGAACTTCTGACAAAATCTGAGTTCCAGAGATTCTGTGAGGAAGTCAGAGGCTCCATGAAAGAGCATAACTTTCAACGAATTGACGGTTCAGAGACCTCTGCTCTTCGCTCTGAAAACACAAACCTCAGAGCAGAGGTTTCCACTATGAAGACCCAACTTTTGGACTCCTCAAACAGAATCCAAGAGTTGGAACAAGAACTGTTCAGACAGAAGGCTCGATCATCTTTGGAGATAGACAATCTTAAAGCTCAGACTTCGTCTCATCAAAGTCAAGCATCTACAACCATCGATGTCCAGAAGGCTCTAGAAGAACTGAGGGACGAGGTAGTAGCCACCAGATCATCTTCACTCTCAACAGATCAAATGGCCTCTATCTCTGACCTCATCAAAACTACAATTCAAGCCTCTGTACCAGAAGTCACTGCACCATCAACAACACCACAGCCGCCTCCACGAACTTCTGAAGACCTCATCACTAAAAGTGATATGGCCTCTTTCAAATCTGCAATCATGAGTAGAATGTTGACTTGTTCTTCCAAGATATCTACCATTGCTCAGAAGCAGGTCAAAGCTACTCTGGAACTTCATAACTATAAATCAGAGGACCAGATTGCTGAAATCAGAACTGCGGCTTCAGAGGCAATCGAATCCATTCAGAAGACACTTCTGGATCCCAAAGGAAAAGGAATCGCTGAACCAAACTCTCCCAAATACAAACGCAAGTTTTCTGGTGGGACTTGTAGTGATGTAGTGAAGAAAGCCAGATTTGATGATTCTGAGGATTCAGATGATGATGAGAACTCTGAATCTCAAGATAGGGAGATCAGAGATACAACCGTGCACACCTATAAAGCTGCTCCCTCTACAATAGTTCAAAAGAAGGAACCAGAGAGGAACACCACCTCTTCTGATGAAAACAGAACGTTGCAAACATTCACAACACCGGTAATACTTTTCGCCTCATCAACACCAGGTGTTCCAATCACTCCAGTTACCGATGCAACTCCAGAGAAAATTGGAGCTCTGGAAGAGGAAGAAAACGAACAATTAGTAGATTTTTCTACATCCTCTGAAGATGCATTCTCATCACCCGAAAGACAACCAATGGTGATGAGATATGCCTTTGACTCAGAGTCTGAGAAAGAACAGAAAGATTCTGACAGGGAGGAAGAAGTTGTTGGAGATGAGATCGAAGTAATTGATGTCAAAGAGTATGTTTTCAAAAATGCTCAACCTTATCATATCTCAACAGCTTCGGAATTAAGAGAATCTCCAGAGATAGATGGATATATCTCTGAACAGCCTTTAGAGATAACTCAGTCACAGCTCAAGGACAAAGAAACCATGGTTGTTGATGAACAGGCTCCTCAAAAGAATCTTGTTCAGAAAACAAGCATTGGTTTACCAGCTAAGGTCTTCACTCATCCTCCCACATTCTTAGAATCCACTCCTGAAGGATCGATAGAAGATCACTTTCGGCATATATACTGTGAGTTCAATATGGACGACACTCAAGTAATCCCTCTGAATCCAAGAATCAGAGAGGATATGCCAGACTACGAACGAAGATTCATACAGGCAAAGACATCACCAAGAAAAGCGGTTCTCAACGATGCTCCAATAATAAAAGTTGAGAAAATCACTTAAAAGACATTCGCCTTCAACAAAATCATATATAGGCATTATGTGGTGACTCGATCTAATCAGAAGATTTACGAGTTCAATGATAATGATCTTGTAAATCTAAATCCGTATGATCTCACTCATCTCTATGCCTATTGCTCTGCGAGATACGATTCAGGAAGAAGGGAGATAAGAATAGGCATGGTTGAAGTAAGACGGGCAATGGAAGCTTACATCAAACACAGAGCCAAACATGACTTTCAGATTGCTCTGAACTTGGGTGAAGAAAAGCTCGGAGTGACTGAACCAGTGGAAACCATTGAAAACCTGGAAAAACAGAAAACTGGATCAATCATTGAAGAACCTCTGGGTTTTATCTACAAAGTGAACCAAGAGAAGAAAATATTTCTAGCTTCGCAAGTAGTGAAGTATTCTGATGAAACCTTGAAAGGCGTACAAAAGATGATTCATGTAAAGCAAGAACGGCACAGAGCAGACCTACTGGCGAAACTAGACTTGGAAATTGGCTCAATGATTAACTTCAGAGAGTTAATCATGAAGTTTCATAGGATATGTTCTAGTGATAGGTTCTGAATTTTTTTTATATTATTCTCTTGTAATTCCAAATTCTTATGAGAAGTAATATTTAAAGAGGATGACTTTCTCCTCTTCATTTTCTAGTTAAATGTTCTATGTGTTCTTTATTTATTTTCAGTACTTAGGGGGAGATTGTTAGCCCTAAATCTGAACCAATGAAAGTATTGAAAATAACTAAGTCTTCATCTAAAGACTTTCAAGGGACATCAACAAGTCTGTCTCTGAAGTCAGTTCAGAGTCAGTCTGAAGAAAGCAAGTCTGTCTCTGAAGTCAGTTCAGAGTCAGTCTGAAGAAAGCAAGTTTGTCTCTGAAGTCAGTTCAGAATCAGTCTGAAGTCTCACAGAAAGACATCAGAGAGCCCCTCATCAGAGATCCTACTTCAGAGCTCTGAAGATGTTCACTCTGAATTTCATGACAAAGAAGAACAGATGACATGTCACCTTGTGATAAGATTTACTTTCTAGAGTAGGTCACTGTTCAAGCATGTCTTGATCTTACCTCTTAGGTAAGACACTATTCAAGCATGCTTCTATTTGTCAGATAAGTACACTGTTTACTTTATGGTCCTATAAATAGGACCATCACCTTATTGTTCAAAGTGTGCTTAAGAAGTCTTATAACTGATAATATAAGTTGAATATTTTATTCAAAGAATATCTTGTTTATCTATTATTTGTTTTATGAACTGTGATATTTGAATCTCTTTTGATATTAAACTATATTGCTTCCGCTGTTATTACTCTTATTGTTTATATCATTGTTGTGAGATTAAATCTGGGATCCAACACCTTAGGATACCACAGACCAAGATCTGCAGTCCCCTTCAGATATCTAAAGATCCGTTTGACAGCAGCTAAATGGGATTATTTAGGGTCAGCCTGATATCTTGCACACAAGCATGTTTAAAACATTATATCTATTCTACTTGAAGTAAGATACATTAAAGAACCTATCATACCTCTATAAGTCCTAACATCAACACTTTTTTCCTGAAGAATCAGTGCTAATCTTAGTACCTGGTGCCATTGGGGTTCCAATTGGTTTACAATTTTCCATTTTGAATCTCCGAAGAATATCAAAAATGTACTTAGATTGATTAATGAAAATCCCCGTTGAAAACTGTTTTATTTGTAATTCGAGAAAGAAATTCATCTCTCCCATCATACTCATTTGAAATCGTGACACCATAAGATTTGAAAAGTTCTGAATAAGAATGATATCAGATTTCTCCTTTTTAATAAACAAAGTGGTATCGACTTTACCTTTTGAAAAACCTGACTTGACCAATAATTGAGATAGAACATCATACCAGGCGCGAGGTGCTTGTTTCAGACCATACAAGGCTTTATCTAAGATGTAGACGTGATTAGGCTTATCTGGATTTACAAACCCTTCTGGCTGAGAGACGTCGACTTCTTCCTTAAATATGCCATTTAGAAAGGCAGTCTTCACGTCCATCTGGTAGACAGTGAAATTCTTGTGAGCTGCGTAGGCTAGAAACATGTGTATTGCCTCTATACGCGCTATTGGAGCATACGTCTCGTCATAATTTATGCCTTCCTCTTGCCTATATCCCTTAGCAACAAGTCTGGCTTTGTTCCTTATAACAATACCATCTTCATCCTTCTTGTTTTTTAATACCCATTTAGTTCCAATCACGGTCTTTCCTTCTGGTTTTGGCACTAGCCTACAAACCTTCAGGGCTTCAAACTGGTTTAACTCTTCTTGTATGGCAGACACCCAATCCGAATCAGCAAGAGCTTCTAATACTCGAGTAGGATCTATTTTGCTGAGGAATGAGTCATGCATACATTGATTCAAAGTTGCTGACCTAGTTTGCACCGACTTGTTAAGATCTCCAATTACTTGGTGAAAAGGGTGCTCTTTAGTCCAGCGATGTTCATGAGGGAGTGGAGTAGATGAAGATTGATCATGGTTGTCATCTAAAAATCCACTTTCAGGTTCTTCAGTTTGAACATCATGAGGGAGGGATTCAGTTGAAGTAATTGGTGCAGAAGCTTAAGTAGGTACAGCTTGTCCAGTCTGTTGATCTGTTCTTACATCACATCCTACTGACTCAGCAACTTTTGACTCATCATTAGTAGATACAACTTCAACTATTGGAATAGGCATTTGAACTGGAATATCTTGCTGAATCGGGGAATTTGGTTCAGTAGAAACATCTGAAGTGGTTGGATGATCAATCGTTGAATCTTCAATCCTGTCAACCACAACAGGTTTATTCACATTAGATCCAAGATATTCATTATAAAACAGTTCAAATAAAAGATCTAAATCAGATATATGATTAGAAGACGATGATGCTTCATCTGATTTGTTCGCTTGTGTCTAATTTGTTCGCTTGAGACACAGGTTCTGGACTGAATTTTCCAGAAGCTAATACTCATGTTATCACGGGTTCTGAACTGAAGTGTTCAGAAGCCATATCTTCGTCGAATGTAACATTGACGCTCTCAACCACATTCTTTAACTTCTTCAGGTATACACGGTATGCAACAAATGTCGAAGAATAGCCGATAAAGATGCCCTCATCTGCCTTAGCGCTGAACTTATTCAGACTCTCTCTGTCATTTAGCACAAAACACTTACAACCAAAAACATGAAAATATTTAATGGTTGGTGTTCGGTTGTTGATCAACGCATACGGAGTCTTCTGAAATCGGTGGTGTATCATGGACCGATTTTGAGTGTAACACGCAGTCGACACAGCTTCAGTCCACAGGAATAGAGGTAAGTCGGATTGACTGAGCATAGTACAAGCGGCCTCGACTAGCATACGGTTTCGCTTTTCGACTACTCCATTCTTGTCAGGTGTACATGCAGCAGAGTATTTATGTGTTATCCCGATCGATTCGAGATACTCTTCAACTGTGTTAGATCTGTTTTTATAGTAATCATTGTATTTATTTTCTAGCCTAGACTGTTCTTAATAATGTAATCTGTTTTGTTAAGGCTAGGGGTATTTAAGTCCCCTTAGTCCTTTGTTTTTGTAACTTTTGGCACTCACATTTGAATAGATCTGTTTACTGTTGGCTTATATACTTTCTCTCTCTAAAGATTTAGAGATCTTGGACTTACAATTGGTATCAGAGCTGAACCAAACTTTTTAGAAATGATTTGATCATGATTTGAATTGAAATCTGTGTGTTTTGGATCGAAAATCTATATTTTCGAAACTTTTTCAAGAAAACGAGTTCTTCACTGTTCTATCTGATTTTTGTTGGTAAAATCGTTTTTAGTGCAAGAAAATAGAATCATTGAGTTCGATTTATGTTGATGATTGATTCTTGTTTTAGTTTCATATCTTAATTCATTCAAAATCAATTCCAATTTTCAATTTTTGAAATTTTCTTGAACTCAAGTTCGGTCTCTGTTCATGATCAAAAATGTGCAAATTGTTGTTTTCAATCTGAATTTGTTAGTATATTTGAGTTTCGTACTGTTTGTTGATAAATCTGACAAGTTCTTGAGATCAAATGCGCAAGTTTGAATCGTTTTGAGAAAGTATCAGCCAAAAACTCGACTTTGCGCAAGTTCATATGGTTTGCGCAAGTTTCATCTGGTTTGTGCAAGATTCATAATCTTTTGCGTGAGATTATCCGAGCTTTAAGAAGAAAGTTTAGTTTGCGTATCAAGTCACATTTGCGTATCTTTAAGCATACGCAAAGTCTCTCTTGCGCATCAAGGCAAATACGCAAAGTCTCTCTTGCGCATCAAGGCAAATACGCAAAGTGTCTCTTGTGCATCAAGGCAAATACGCAAAGTCTCTCTTGCGCATCAAGTCTTATACGCAAAGGCTTCCGAGAATCATACTTTGCGTATCCCATTGGTTCTGAAAACCTGACTTTGCGTTACACATTGCATACGAGAATCTCTACTTTGCGCATCTCGTAGCTTACGCAAATCTCAATCTTGCGCAAACAGTGTCATTTCCATACTAAGTCTGCGGAGGGGGACATTGTTCTGATTGTGATCAAATATTTTCTTATTTACAGTTTGGGAACGATCATTTTTTCTTCAAGTTGTTTCTCATTCAAAGCTTTCTGAGAGAGAACATTTTAGATTGTCTGAATTTTGTTTTTGAATTCATTTCAACTGACGATTACTTTGTTAAATTCCTTTTGAAACAGGATGAGTTCTCCAATTTTACTCAGAGGAAGATATGAGAAGTGGAAAATTGATTTTTTCAAATTTGTAGATACACATGAGCTGAGTTGCTATATCAGACTGTCATTGACTGAAGGAGAGATGAAATCTCATACTCCAACAGAATATTGTACTGAGGATTGGGAGAAAAGAAAGAATGCTGATAATATGGCTCGAACTTTTCTGTTGAATAGTATTCGTCATGAGATTAATGGTGACATAAATACCTATCAGTTGACAGGAAAAGATTTATACAAGTCAACAGGAAAGGAGATATGGGACTATCTTGAATGGACGATGTTAGGGCCAACGGTTGTGTCAGTTCTAAAAGGAAAGATTTCTGAGTTGGAAGCTAAAATTCAGTAGACAGTCTCTGTTGAGAACAATGAACAGAAAGTTAAGAAATTGGAATCTGAGAATGCTGAGCTTAGAAAGAATATATCTGATTTGGAACAACAGCTTGCTGAAAATAAAGCTGATTTTGATTCTGAAAAGAAAGGTTTTTCAAAGAAGTTCTCAAATTTTTCAAAGAAGTGTTTTGAAGAGAAAAAGATAGTGGAGGTTAAATGCTTAAAACTTTCTCAACAAATCTCTGATTTTGAGAAAGTATTGATTTTGGAAAGAGAGAAGTTTGAGAAAGAAAAGAAGGCCATAGAACAAAAGAATGTAGGATTATTCAAAGAACTATCAGGCCAGAGAAATGATTCAGAAAAAGGATTTGAAGAAGAAAGATCCATATTTGAGTCTGAAATCAAAAGGCTAACTTCCAAGTTATCTGAACTGTCTGCTACTGCGTTGAAAGAGCAGAAGACGAAGTCTGAGTTTTCAAAGAAGATTGACCAACTTGTGAAAGAAAGAGACAACTTTGCATCAAAGATCAAAGAACTTGAAAAGTCTGTTTCAAGTTCAAATCAGAAATCTGTCTCTTCACAAAGGAGAAGAACTTGAAAATTTCAAGTTCAAGTCTGCTCATGATTAGGTTCCTGAAACTGCTAAAGCTACTTCTACTCCTGCTACTAGTTCAGCTCCGACTACCACTATTCCTTCAAATTTATTTGAAGTTGGTCAGTCGTCAAGAGCACAAGCTGATGTTCCACCTTCTGATCCTGTGATTCCACCGTCTATTTTAGAATAAGGACCAGTTTTATCTAGACAACAGAGACAGAGGAGTTTGCAACAGAGATACATGGCTTCAAGACTAAGATCAACTTTTCTAGAATACACTCAGAGTAACATCTTTGTTTCTAGAAGAAGGCCAATTAACATCTATGCAATTCTTGGAGTAGAGAAAGAGTCAGATGACTATCAATTTGAATACTTAATGTTAATTAAGTTCCAGCGCAAAAGGAATAATACCGTTTCTTCTCAACACTTGATTGTTCGAGTCATCAGTGTCACAATCAACAAGTTTGTGAATATCTGGTATCCTGATTTTGAAGTTGAAAGAAGAGACTGCAAGCGGTATAAATTCTCAGAGGCAGACTTCACTGACCTTTCTATAGATGACATTGAATTCTTATATGACCATTTCAGGAATCTCTATCATAGAACACAGGATGTTTCACAACTTTGTTCGTCATCAAAAGATTCATTCGACGGCAAATCCGTTTCTTCCGAGTTTTTGATTTCCAGATGGCCATTGAAAGTTTTCAGCCGGTTGTTAATCTTCATAAGCCCAAACGAAGCTTGCCAAACTTAGAGTCTTATCCCCTTCTCACCATAGTTGAAGATCCATATGGAGTTGTGTACAAGAATGGCTTAAATGAAAAATGCTTTCTCAGATTTGAAGAAATTGCTCATTACTCTGATGGAACTTTAAAGGTGATTAAGATTCAGTTGGTGCAACATCTGAAGGAGGCTAAAAGAAGATTTTTGGAAACAAGAGAAAATGCATTTCTAGTTGATAATAATGAAATCCAACTTCTCCAGAAGACTTTAAATTCAATTCAAGAGAGATTGAATTTCCGTTCCACTCTGCGACATTTGGAAGTGTTAATCGGGTTGAATAGACTTCGTCAACGAGAAGAGCGTCAGTGATTCTCCAAAGTCTCCTGGTTGGTCTATGCTATTTTAGAAGATTGTTTTTTGAAGACCACGACGCCAATGATTACTAAGGGGGAGATTGTTAGATCTGTTTTTATAGTAATCATTGTATTTATTTTCTAGCCTAGACTGTTCTTAATAGTGTAATCTGTTTTGTTAAGGCTAGGGGTATTTAAGTCCCCTTAGTCCTTTGTTTTTGTAACTTTTGGCACTCACATTTGAATAGATCTGTTTACTGTTGGCGTATATACTTTCTCTCTCTACTTTCTCTCTCTAAAGATTTAGAGATCTTGGACTTAAAACTGTCTTGTTCTTAAACTCTGTGTCGTTGTCAATTCGAAGAAGCTTGACTGGTTTATGCAGATTCACCGGGATCGTCTTTAGAAATGTAATGAGAACTTCGGGCGTCTCATCTTTAGACCGTAGAAATTTGACCCACGTGTACCGCGAATAATCGTCCACAATAACTAACACGTATTTCTTTCCGCCTAAGCTTTGCGTTCGCATAGGACCACATAGATCCATATGCAACAACTCTAAAGGAGAGTTGGTACTTGGTTCAGGCTTCAGTTTGTGTGGAGATCTCTTCATATTCCCTTTTTCACACGCTGCACACACGTGTTCTTTTTCGTACTTGAGTTCAGGAAGTCCTTTTACTAGCTTTTTACTGACTAGTTTATTGATGTACCAAAAGTTGAGGTGAGAGAGTCGTCGATGCCATAGACAACTTTGTTGCATCGAGGCTTTTGAGAGTAGACACACTTGATTGTCAGTCTGGACCTTTGACAAGTTGATGGTGTAGAGGTTTGACTTGCGAGTGCCGACCAAGAGTTCTTTCCCGTCCTCAGTGCGTACCGAACACTTCTTGGCCTTGAAATTAACCTCTAAGTGTTTGTCACAGAACTGCCCAATACTAAAAAGGATGTGTCCTAAGCCTTCAACATAGCTCACCTTCTTAATCATGACATTTTCGTGTACCACATCACCATAACCCAGAATTGGTGAAAACTGATCGTTACCAAAGCGAACTGTGCCGCAATATTTCTCTGTAAAGTTAGTCAATAGACTTTTCTACCCGGTCATATGCTTGGAACATCCGCTATCCAAGTACCACATATGACGGGTCTGCACAAGAGAAATTAAGAAACACGAGGTTTAGATATCCATATAAAAACTTGGAGTAAAGACTTTTGAGCATTGAAGTGCGAGTCCTAAACGGTTGTGTTTAGAAGTCAATCTTCGTTGAAGTACGGGTCCTAAGCTGATTTACTTAGAAGCCTTGGTTCTCTTACTACCCCTTAACAGTAGGTGCCTACAACACAGATTCATCCCTTTTCTTTGGTACCCACTGGTATTTGGGTCCATGTTTGTTAGTTATAGTTCTTATGGGAGTAACTGAGTAAGAACCAAACCAGTAATGATCACTTGTTTTATGAACAAGATCATGTGTACGGCAGTAAGAACAATAGAATTGATTACCTGACAACCTGATTAATTGATCTCTCGTGTAGATATGACCAGGTTTACCTTTACGCGCATTGTTCTTCTTGGCATTATGTGTATGAACACATGACTTCTTTCCTTTCTCGTCTTTCTTCTCATTTTCAACTAGTTTCCTCTTCTAGACCAGTTCTTCTTCTTCGTATCTCCTCCTCCTTCTTCTTCTTCTGAATGTATCTGAACCATCAACATTTTCATCAAAGAAAATGTTAGTAGTATGAATCTGATCAAATGAATTGACTAACCTTCTTGAAGTAACAAGTTTCAAATATGAACTTAAGGCTGTCTTTTTGAAGTCAGCTGAATTATTTCTAGGTGTGTGGATTTGTGACTCTGGAGTCGTTTGCTCAGTCACCACCACCTTTGAAACAATCTTTTCAAGCTCTTTAATCTTTGAAGCAAAGATGTCTCTTTCTTCAATGAGCAGGTCAATCTTCTTCTTGAAGTCAGACTTCGTTTTCTGCTCTTTAAGCACACTTTCTGATAGTTCAGATAGCTTGTCAGTAAGTTTCTTTATCTCTTCTTCAAACAAACTTCTTTCTTCTTTAAATCCCTTCTCATCATCATTTCTCTGGCAGGATATTTCTTTGAAGAATCCAACATTCTTCTGTTCACATGCCTTCTTCTCTTTGGCAACTTTTTCTCTTTCTAGAATAATTACTTTCTCAAATTCAGAAATCTGTTGAGAAAGCTTTAAACATTTCAGCTCAACCGTCTTCTTTTCGTCTGCACATTTGCTTGAAAAATCTGAAAACTTCTTTACAAATGCTTTCTTTTCAATCTCAAAATTAGATCTTTCTTTGGCCATTTTGATCTCCAGATCAGATATTTTCTTTTGAAGCTCAACATTTGCATCCTTCAGATTCTCAAGCTTCTCATTGTTCTCAATAGAATCTTGTTTCTGGAATTGAGCTTCCATATCAAAAATCTTTCCTTTTAGCTCAGAGTTCTCAAGTTCCAGAAACTTTATTCTTGAAGACATCTTTGGTCCTGTCATTATCTTCTCAATATGTTCCCACAACTGTTTTCCTGTGGCCTTTTTACTTTCTAAACTTATAGAAATCTCTTTTAAAATCTTATCTAAAATTCCTTGCAATAAAAATGATTTGGCTAAACAGTCAGCTTGATATCTTTTTCTTTGCTCATCTATGTATCTATCAGGTGATACTGGAATCTCTTGACTCTTTCTTTCCGTACCATCATAAGTAGTATGAGTCCATGTTGGAAGTTTCATGTTTCCTTCTCTAAAAGATATTCTGATATGATCTCCTAATACATGTCTGTCAATGAAATCTAGGAACTGATTTTTCCATTTTTCATACTCTCCTCTGAAAAGTACTGGTGGATTCTCATCCGTACTGATTGAAGGAGCTTCGCTGGAAGTCATTCTGATTTGATAAGATATGCAATAAAAAACTTGAAATTGATCGTTAGTCCAGATAAAATCAAACAATACTGAAAATCTTAGAATGAAATTCAGAAAATTTTGATCACGAACAGAACTTTGTCCCCCTCCGCAGACTTAGCACGGGGGTCCCGTTACCCGGTTAGCGGCTGGGGTCAAGGGGCAACGCCCTTGCGGGGGTATGGGGGCAGCCCCCCTAGAGAATTTTTTTTGACATTTAGAGGCCATATTACATTTTGCAAAAATTTGTCCAAGTATGGAAAAGTGTGAGATTGGCGCAAAACTCATAAATGCAAAGATCAGTTTCGCGCTAAGAGAAGCTGGCGCAAAAGAACACTTTGCGCTATAAGGAGTTGGCGCAAGAACACTTTGCGCTATAAGGAGTTGGCGCTATAAGGAGTTGGCGCAAAAGAAGCTTTGCGTGAGGAAATGATAGCGCAAAAGAAACTTTGCGCGAGGTACTTTGACACCCTTGAACCTGGCGCAAAAGCACTATGAACTGGCGCAAACCGTGTTCTTCACTTTAACTTCGAGAATCGGCCCTGAATCACCCAAATACCTATCTAATCTTCGATTTGAAATCCCAAACTTTGAAAATAAGCTCACAAACACATCTAGAGCTGATTACAAACGACTAATCTCAACAACACACACTCTAATAAAGACTCGATTGATGTAACAGTGTTGTGTCTCGTGAAAAACCAAAAACTCCAAAAATCATCAAATAGAGAATCGATTACAGTGCAAATCGTGAATAAAACAATACACACTCAATCTAATACTCAAATTGACCTTAAACCAGATGATTTCTAATCGAAAAAGACATAAATACTCAAAAATCGAATCTGGAAGATGATGAACAGTGTCGAACACAACTTTCTCTAGAAAACTTTTATTTTAAACTGGATATGCTCTGATACCAATTGTTTGTCCCTAATAAATTCAGTTTCTTATCACATAAACAATTTAATCACAATCAAGAGATTAAACAAACCTGTTTTTGATATTCAATCCAAATGGTTACAAGGTTTTCTTTTGAATGGATATTTTCTCTCTCTAAGCTCTCTTTCTCTTTGATATGAATGTGGTGGCTGATTTCTCTAATCAGGGCACACACTTTCTTACCTAACCCTAGAGCCTAATAGGCCCACACACCTATTTTAGGAAAAATCCATAAAGGCCCAAAATACAAGGAAAAACAATCTTTGACATTTATTACTAAAAAACCTAGACTATTTAATGAGAGTTGACTTTTCCAGCTTTGACTTCAGATTTCTGTCTTCAATATTGATGATCTTGAATCCAATAAATCTGTGATCTAACAGACTTTTATCTTCAACCTTCATGATCTTGTATCCAATATATTTGTGCACTAAGACGAAGTAACTGGTGCAGAAGTATCAGTTGGTTGGACATTTTATGTCTGTTGAGTAGTCATGACAGTGCATCCAACTAATTATGTAACTTCTGGATCTTCTATATCATTTGCAACTTCAATTGATTGAGTAAATGTTTGAACTTGAGTTTCTACTTGAACCGGGGAAACTAGTTCATTTGTGACATCTGATGTGATTGGTTGATTATCACTTGAATCATCAGATCTGTCAATCACAACAGGTTTAGTCACTTTTGATCCTAGAAACTCATCATAAAATATTCAAACAATAAATCTAATTCTGTTAAATGTGATGTGGAAGTGGAAGCATTATCAGAATTAGGAACACTAGAAACAGGTTATGGACTGATATGTCCAGAAGCTAAAACCCCTGTTATAACGGGTTCTGAATTGTTGTGCTCAGAAGCCATACTTGTTAACTTTTATAACAAACTCTTGTTTCTCAAGCTCACATAAATTAAACTTAAAATTGTTTCAGAAATTTGATTTTCAAGACAATCTTTTTGGTTTTCAAAATTATTGGCATCTTTATTCAAAGAATCAATCAAGTTTTTGTTCCCAGCAATTTCAGTGTTGAGATCAGAAATTGTTTGACGCTTTTTAGCAACTCTCCCTTTTTCTTTTTAAGATTATTTTGTAAGTCTTGAAGCTTAACCATCATGGTTTCCATTTTCTTTAAAAATTCAGATTCAGAAAAATTGTTTACCTCTTCGGAAGTCTCCTCATCCGATTCATCATACTTGACTTCCTTGCCCATTAAGAACATGTGAGCAATTTCTTCTCTTTGGCTTTCAGACTCGGGGAAATCCAACCAATGGTCGTCCTCGACCATTAAAGCTTTACCCACTTCCTTTTGCTTTGCTAGGAGCATCTTATTCTTGTAATACTCTGAATTCCTGACTTTTGGCTTCCGACCGTCTTTAGCAAAATGACCGATCTTTCCACAGTTGTAGCATTTTATTGGCTCTTCCACCTTCTTCGAGTCATAATTGTTCACATATTTTCTCTCTTTTGGCTTCCTTTCCTCATACCTCTTACCATCAGATCTCCTTTCATCATACCTTTTTCCTTCAACTCTTTCCTTATGCTCATAATTTCTCGATCCTGAAGAGTACATCTGACTGTTAGAACCAGACTTCTTATAGAACTTCTTCTGGAAGGCTCGGGTAAGCAATAACATGGCTTGCTTTAAATTCTCTCCATCGTCAGAATTAGAATCAGAATCACCACTGTTAGTATCATTAGAACTAGATATCACCATCTTCTTTTTCTTCTTCTTATCTTTCTTCTCTTTCTCTTTCTTCTTGTCTACCACAAGAGCAACAGGATCAGCTACCAGTTTTTCACTTTTCTTCTTCTCTTATCTCAAGCACAGCGGAAAATAAAACATAACCCTCCAAGGATCCATTTGAACGGGAATAAATCGGGTGTTTCGAAATTATACCTCACAGTTAACGAGACTTTGAATCACAGCAACAAACAAGGCTTGATGCCTCCACGGTATCCACGCGAACAATCTGAATCCTTTGCCTTCTCGTGATGCTAGTCATGGTTTCAAAACATAGAAAGAAAAGGGATAAATAGTTATAGGTGATTTTGAGAGAGAATTTCAAGACCAGAAAAAATTGCATACAATGTAATACATTATATATAGACATAAGAGGTATGGCATAACCACCACCATCCCTACATCATACTTGAGTGTAAGACTTTTCATACACCATCGCTCCCTTACAAAGGCCATCCCTAGTCAACTTTATTTTTGTGTAACATAAATAATATCTGATTCTATTTAATCAGATTAAATCAATACAAATCAGATATATTAATTAAACGTTTTAATTATTTAAACTCTTTATTCGAATATGTTCAAAGCGTGTGACCCAATGGGTTCTCGACATGTGGGTAATAATTATAAATCTTGTATTTATAGTTATAAACGATGAGCGGTATCTAGCAATACATCATTGTCACCCAAATGACGAGAATTGGTGATACAACAAATTATCAGTTTGTAGTCAATTTTAGTTTAAGCATTTAATTCTCCTTGATGTCTAGATTGAACACGAGACATTAAATGTGTCATTCTCGTTATGTCCAATCTCTAGTTTTTTGATTCCCTAATATGCTAATAAAACAGATCATGATATCTCATATCAATTATCCGAGCATCCATGCATCACTCCTGTCTAAAAAAAGGGACAAATCCTATCTCGATACATGCTAGTTCTACCATATGATTTATAACATACCCAACAATTATTCTATCACCCAGTTACAGAATGATTAGAAAATGTCAAAATATATTACTCCCACATAACAAACTCCATATTTCTCAAATCAAAGAATTACATGTACATTGACCATATGAGAAACACTTATGACACTCACATGACATCCAATGAAGTGTTCTCATACCGAGTCACGTCCAATACACAAAATCTCCATTTTGTACCCATATGCAGATCCAATATCTCTATATGAATCCCTACATATGCTAGTCATTATCATATTACTTCAACCTTAAAACCCAAAATAATATTTAACTAGGGACATTTAGAATACATTATTCTAAGGTTATTTATTATGAATAATTAAAAAAACATAATATAACATAGACATAATAAATTAGGCAATGTCTTTTATTTATTTATTTATTAATTAATTTCACGAAACAAAACTCAAAATTATAATCACCGTATGATTAGCTTTTGGGCATTCACTAACAACATGTGGATGGAGAGTCTTGATCGTTAGCTAAGGACGATGGTAGATATGGTGAATGAGAGTACGCTGATGACTGGGAGGGGGAAGAAGGTGAACGTGGGGAGAGTCACCAATCGGTAGACTGTGGTAGGTCACTGGAAATGGTAAGACCGTGAGGGTGGTAGGTCGCCCGAAATGGCGACTATTGACGGAGGCGATGTAGGTAAGAGAAATGGAAAAATTGTTTTTGTCTTTGCCCCCTCCAAGTTTTAATGTTAATATTTTGGCCCCTGTTTTTAAAAAGTTTAATAAAAAATTTGTTAAAGTTGAGAAAAATAAATGCAAAAAGACCTTTGTGACCTCAAGTTTAACGGACTTGGTAGACGGTTGTTGATAGGATGGGTTTACACCCCCCCCCCCCCCCCGTCCTTAAATCTAACCGCAAGTGTACGACATCGAAATCAAGTAATAATACTGAAGTATGAGTATCGAACCAAAGGAACTTAGTATTGAGTACCACAATTACTATATAAATTATTAACTAGACTAAAAATAATTGGATTGAGTTGAATTTGACAAAAGATTAAAATGAACACTAGAAAAACAACTTGAAAAGTCAAAGAGATAAACTCAACCGATAAAAAGCAATTGGGGATTGGATTCATGTTAGGTTTATCTTGTTTAAGCAAAGAATGGGTTAAGTACTTCTTCTCAAAGGTCCAATGGAATTAATCACAAAAATAGTCACTACACTTCCTCAAGCTATAGCAACCTTCGTAGTTGAAAAATGATGTTTCATCTCTCGATCTCAACAATCAAATCAAACTTGCTTAAAAAAAAGGATTAAACAACCTCTATGATTGAACTGATATATCTCTATCCAATTCTTACCATATGCATATGACAAACACATATAACCTTAGTACACTTTTCTCAAAGAGTAGAAATATCAATTAGTTGATCAGGCTAAAAGAATCGATTAAAATTATGCTATATGCTTCATTGAATAAGAAATTCAAAGTACAAAACCAATCACAAATTTAAACAAAATTACACCGAACAATCATCCAACCCCCAACATGAAAAGATTAGTTCATGCTGGGGGTGTTGAAGATGAAAACATAAAACGAAATGATTGCAGATCTAAACATTGTTATTGAAATGAAGAATGCTCAAAAATACAAAAACTCCCTGAGATCTCATTTCTTTAAGCACAAGAATTTTAAATCGATCGAGGATCCATTTCAACCAAGATCTCACCACCTTTTCTCTACGTTTTTCCTCCTCTTGCTCTCCAAAATTGCCTCTACCCGCCACTCTTTTTTTTCAAAATTATGTATCCCCAAAGCCTAGCTAAAACAGTCGATTAAGACTGTTTCAGTACGTGGCGCGAGTTATGGCACAAATTGGGTCGCACGGTAAGTCATCCGCTTCACCCAAACCCGAGCGGCTTCAGAAAGTCGCGCCCAAGGTCGCGCGGTGCACTGTTTCTTCCTTTTGCACTTCAACTTCTCACCATTCTTCACGAAATTGAGACTGGCTTCCCAAATCAACATTTTAGGCAGTTTTATCTTGAATTTTTCTTCTTCATCTCATTCCATCTTGACCTGTACATATCTTCCAGAAACCCATTAGTTTTATCACTATTTTCCTTGGAATCGTACAATTTCCACGGGATTTATTGTATAAATAATGTACAAATCCGACATTATCAACAACCCCAAACCGAGAGTTGCTTGTCCCCAAGCAAAATAGCGACAAAAGATACAAACAACCACACTGAAAGAAGAAAATTCACATAACTAACTTTGTCAATTATAACAGTGTTGAGACATGAAGTCCCACTTCTAACAAAAGGACCGACAAAACTTGAGAACCTTAATTGTACAATTTAAAGTGTTAACCTTCACTGAGGACTGAACTATAATGGACCACACCATATTGATTCCAATCTAGGTTGAACCTGCTTAGAGAGGATTTCGCCTCGACCCTACCTCGTCGGATGCTCTCGGTACACTCGAACTTAGGCTCTAATACAATTGCTCATGCTATGGGAGTTTATGTGCAATGGATTATCAAAATGAGCATGAATAACAAAATATGAAGGACGCAAAATTGTAAACGAAGTGATCTCGGAAGGACTCAATTAGCAAGACTGAGTATAATTGGGTACTCTGACTATCTTTCTTCCATCTCTACCAGTTTATCAATGACCCTATACGACTATTATGGGTCGGTAATGGGTTAGAATCTGTTTTGACTAGATTCCTTCTCATTCTATTGAATTTCCCAACATCTAGAATTGTTACCACCTTCCCTATCATTATTTCTACCCCTTTTTTCATATAACTCGTTGCCCTTAATCTTGAAACGACAGGTTATTCATTCAACTGGGTTTCTGGGATGAGTTTGGAAGTTAGGTAGTATCAACAGCAAAGGTTACTTTTGAACTAGTAGTTCACGAATCAGATTAACAGAATTGGTACACAATTTTCCTATAGAAGTCTTTTCTAGTCAAGGAAAGATTATAGCGAGATCGTGCTATTATTACGACAAGGATTAAGAAAATTGTATTAGAATTATGCATTCATCCTCTCGCTATTGACGTTCAATTCAGGCTCAAAGTTCTCTCTAAGGTTGGTCTCCACTAATGTCCCTAAGTCATGCAGTCTCCTAAGTTGTCCTCTTTATTATGTTATCTCTTACCAGTTCATCCCTCAATGACCAAATTTTAACACTTTAAAGCACAAATAGTTTCAACAAACATGTCAGAAATAATAAAGTAAACAAAGAAGACATGTTAATTACCGACAAACCAACCCCAAACCTAAATATTACATTGTCCCCAATGTGAATCAAATAAGCATAGAATCCAAAATAACCAACCATAGTTATGTGAATTAAGGTACAGTCATCCAACAACTGAAAATAAAAGTTCAAATAATAAAATTGTCTTAAACTGAAATGGCCAAAAGCAAGTAAACCAACCCTCAATCATCGTGATGGACGGATGGTGGTGCACGCTTCGGGCGCCTGCGTACACGGAGACCAGGGGGCGATTGGATGGCCCCTCTTGATCAGTTGGCCGTGTTGCTCTACCCATCAGGCGCCAAATCTCCCGCAACTTATCAGTCATCACTTGGGATCCATTCCTCATCTATGTCTGAAGACCCGTGATCCGATCATTCAAATGAGTAGCCCAAGCTGGAGAGTTAGTTGGGAAGCCACCACCATCATTCGGGTCATAATCTACATCGTCAGCATCCACATCATCGACATTGGGTGGCACTTGAACCTGTTCAGCTGCTATTGCTTCCTGCCTCTCCAGATTTCTTTGTGTCGTAAGCTATTACTGATAGGTGCGGCGATCAATAGGTAGTTGAGGTGGAAACATTTGACCTATCTCAATCCCTGCATCACGCCATATCTTTGTTATTAAACAAGGAAAGAGTAAGACTCCATTGCAGTTTTTTTCACCAGCATCGAGCATTTCAAGCTGCACAATATGCCCGACATCTAAAGGAAGGTTTTGTTGCAGACAGTAGAGAACCCGAGCCACCAACGGATCAACATAGGTATTATGGGTTGATGCCAAGAGGTTGCATTTCACAAAAAATATCCAGATAGCCAGCTTCGGGGATAGTTCACTTTTTCTAATTTTTGCTTCCCGGTTCCTCCAATCACCATTGCCATTCACACAGAGAGATGATGCAATTATGTTGTTGTGCTCGTCGTTGTCGGACACTCCCGGAATTGGAGATACTCCATAGTGAAGGCCCAAGTGTCGCGACCTTTGAATTTCAATGTAATCACAGATATCATTCATTGAGAGTCAGACCTCTACCTCTCGAACTATCACCATATACAATTCATTGAAAATCGGGGGTAGCATGGATGCGTAGAATTCAAAGACAAGCTGAGGATCATATGGATCCGGATTCCTGTAGTATGGAATCCAACCTCTCTCACAAGCAATGGCAAGCACACCGTAATTTAGGATCTCTTCAAAGTTAATTCCCCGTTCTGGCCAAATGTTTCGCTTCCGAAAAAGCGTGAGCCTTTGGCCGTATAGTGGGTTTATTGCGCGACACATTCGGTTTCTCTAAGCAGCGGGTAGGTTGAAGTAGTTGCCCCATCATCCGATTTGCTCGGGGTCAGTCCTCATCCTGAAAATTAAAAAACAGTTAAGTGTATGAATATCCCAACCACCCCAAACCTAGTCCAAAGACTAGGGTTGTATTCACAAAGGGTGGTTAAACCAAAGCCATTGATTGAACCACAAACCTGTGGTTTGGTTATCTTTCAACTGCTGGTCAAAAAAACAACTACTTACCCTCAACAAATAGTAAAAGGGACTCACAACCCAACTACAATACATCACATAAACCTTTAATAGATCATATTAACAAACCCATACAAGAAATTTTGCAAATAAGTTTAACATTCCATCCCAAAATTTCTTTATTGCACATGCAATCTACCATGGTGATTACTCATCTACCCAATAGAACTAAAATCTATCATCTACTTCACATTGTCAATCATTTCAAGAAAAACCCCAAACCTACAAACATGCAATAACCTAAAATCTTGAAGTAGTAGACCAAGTATTGCACAAGTAAAAAGAAAATTTCAAACCTTTTCTTGAATGGGTTAGAAACCACAACATTGACGAAATCCCAAAGAGATGATGTCTAGAAAGTTACCTTCTTCGTTCTAGAAATTGGAAGATGCAAAGACGATTAATCTCAGATGGTTCTAGAGCGGGTGTCGGAATGCCGTCGGAAAATAGGAATTTTGGTGGTGGATTCGGTGGTGGCAGATGTAACACCGTAAAATTTCAAGATAAAATAAAACTTAAAATTTCTGCAATATAACGCCTAAAATGAGGCAAATCCAATAACCTGAAAACATGACGACTAAAACCCAAATGAGATGGGGTAGTTCTATAATGAAGTAGCGGAATAAATAAGACATATACATGACAACCTATTCAATCTAGAATAATTAACAACTAGATTAAAATGGGTGTCACTATGACTACAAAAGCGCTCTTTCTCAAATCCTAAAAATGCCCGGTCCAAGGAGGAATCCTAGGTGCGATCCCGACTAATCAAGACATCCTACTCGCACCGCTAACGGAACCTGTGAACCATTTAAAAATGAACACAAGTGTTAGAACGATGTCTATTGGTTGTTATGCCGATACCAATTATAATGCAAACAAGAACAATAATTAAATGTTACCGGCTCCCAATGCATTGAGGTCAATGCCAAAACTCCCAATCGGGACGTTGTAATTTCCTGTACAATTAATACACAAATATCTTCCATATAAAGCAGGGTAACCCGCGATCTAGATTGGATTTCACCGTCTAGCTAGGTTCTAGTTCCCATGCCACGCCGGACATCACAATCCTCAAACCCTCTCTGCCTCTAGTGCTTACCCGTCGGGTTACACCTCAAGGTCTTACAGGCAAGGGTGCCTATCCAATCTAGCCGAGTGTACAACTAAAGGACTTGCGCCCCCTATTGTCTACTCAAAATCCCAAGGGCAATAACCATGCAATACTCATGCATACCATCTAAATCCTCGTGCACAAGGAAATAGATATAAGACTCCCAACAAGAGTTATGAACAATTATAGATGACAATCTTCATGCAAACATATTATTGGCCCAAATAGTGTGATCATGCTTGATACATATTCACCATAAGAAACTACAACTCATTTAACCACATACAAATCCCCAACTAGTATAGTGACCCCAACTGCTGATAAGAATTTAGGCATTTGACATTTCATTATGTAGAAATGTAAACCTACACCATGATTTGTCCCTTTTCTATAATACTTGTAAATAGCACTCTTCCACATGTTTAAACACTTTCACCAACCCCAAAAATCTTATTTATTGAAGATAAGCAAAACCCTAGTTTTTAGGTCAACATCATGCATTTCATTTATTTCATATAAACAAGTAATAGTGCAAGTATGTATGTACATAAGTTAAGAAAACTTACTTAGAAGTTAAATGAACAAACCCTAGAAGTGAGGAATGAATGGGATTGAGACTTCCACCCTTTGATATTGAAAGAGTAACTCCTATGAACTCAAAACCTTAAGGATCATTAACCATTAATGATTTACCCACCTAACAATTAATGAAGAAAGAGGAAGGGAAGAGTGTGTGAAAATCGCACCTTTATTGTGTGAAAACGTCTTCATGGAGCTGCAACTTCAAATAATGAACTAAACCCTAAAAATGGCATTAAATGAGAGTTTGGTCGTCTAGACACCGTGGGCGATAGTGCCCACGCGATAGTGCCCTTGGCACAATCGCGGGCACAGTCGCGACAACTGTACCGAGACCTCCCCCCCTTCTCGCGACCTTGACATCGCGATTGTGACCATGGCACTATCGCCGGTCACAATCGCGTCATATGTACCGTGGCCTCAAACTCCCTCGCGATAATGCCCATGCGATAGTGACATTGTCACTATCACGGGCACAGTCGCCGAGACCCCTTCCAACTCTGAAATCCGACGATTCGTCCCGTTTTCACCCAGATTCAAATACCATGAATGAGAACTCTTAAACAAAAACTTAAAGTAATTATTTTACAAAGAGGTCTAAAATTCGGGGTGTTACAATCCTCCACCCCTTAGAATGGATTTCGTCCTCGAAATCCCAACTAACCAAACAAATAAGGGTATCGCCTCCTCATATCTTCTTCCGATTCCCAAGTTACGTTGGTTCCGCGATGGTGCTTCCATTGAATCTTTACCATGACCACTTCTTTGTGTCGTAGCCTCTTCGTCTTCCTTTCGAGGATAGATTCGGGTTCCTCTATACATCGATTGTTGTCCACTCTGATTTCCGAAAGTGGGATGACACTCTCTTCTTCGTCTAGGCATTTCCGCAAGTAGCACACATGAAAAGTGGGGTGAATTCCTTACATCTCCGGCCGAAGATCCAACTTGTAAGCTTGTAGACCAATACGTTCAAGGATCGTGAAAGGCCCAAGGAAACGGGGGTTGAGCTTCCCACGCTTTTCGAACCTTATCAATCCTTTCCACTGCGACACTATCAACATTACCCGCTCTCCCACTTGGAACTCGACCGGTCTTCTCTTCTTGTCCGCGTAGCTCTTCTGCCTATCTTGTGCCGCTTTCAAACGCTCCCTGATGACCTTCACTTTGTCGGTCGTCTCTTGAACGATCTCCGGTCTGGCAAACTGTTTCTCACCCGCTTCCAACCAACACACGTGTGTCCTACACTTCCTTCCATACAATGCCTCGAATGGCGTCATACCAATACTTGAGTGATAACTTTTGTTGTAGGCGAATTCCACTAGTGGAAGGTGTGCATCCCAATTTCCCCCGAAATTGATAACACAGGACCTCAACATGTCTTCGAGGGTCTGGATGGTCCTCTCGCTCTGTCCGTCTGTCTGCGGGTGATAGGTGGTACTCAACTTAACTCTTGTGCCCAGCTCCTTCTGTAAACTATCCTAAAAGTGTGATGTAAAGCGGCTATCGCTGTCGGACACAATAGAAAGTGGCACTCCATGCCTCGAGACTACTTCATCAATGTACAGTTTGGCCAACTTATCCATCGGTAGGGTCTCTCGCATAGACAAGAAATGCGCGCTCTTGGTCAAACGATCCACTATTACCCAAATGGTATCGTGGCTCTTTAAAGTCCTCGGTAGCTTGGTTACAAAGTCCATGGTGATGTGCTCCCATTTCCACTCTGGTATTTCCAAGGATTGGAGACTACCGTATGGTCGTTGGTGCTCCGCCTTCACTTGTAGGCAAGTTATGCATTGCTCCACATAACTAGCCACGTCTAGTTTCATCACTGGCCACCAATAATTGAGCTTTAAATCACGATACATCTTAGTGCTTCCCGGAAGTATCGAGTACTTGGACTTGTGCGCGTCCTCCAATAATAGTTCCCGACATCCTCCAATCTTTGGCACCTAAATTCGACCTTGATATAACTTCAAACCTCTTCCATCGTCGTTCAATTGAAGATGTTGCTTCACCATAATTTCACTTTTGAGGTTGACTTCAAGAAGGGCTTCCGACTGTGATGCTTTGATTTTATCGATTAGGCTTGAGACTACATCTATCCTTGCAAAGGTGGCTTGAACTCCACGACTGTACTCCTTCCGGCTCAAGGCATCCGCGACCACATTTTCTTTTCCGGGATGGTATTGAAGTTCACAGTCATAATTCTTGAGTAGTTCGAGCCATCTCCTTTGTCGCATATTCAACTCTTTCTGATCGAAGACATACTTCAGGCTTTTGTGGTCGGTAAAAAGGGTACACCTTGTCCCGTAAAGGTAGTGTCGCCATAACTTCAAGGCGAACACCACTGTCGCTAGCTCGAGATCGTGAGTTGGGTAGTTCTTTTCATGCTCCTTCAATTTCCTGGATGCATAAGCTATTACCTTGCCTCTTTGCATCAAGACACACCCCAAACCCATCTTAGACGCATCGCTGTAGACTACAAAGTCTTCTGTCCCCTCGGGTAGAGATAAGATTGGTGCCTCACACAATTTCCTTTGGAGGGCCCGAAAGGCTTGCTCTTGCTTCTCGGTCCAAAGGAACTTCACGTTCTTCCTTGTCAGAGATGTCAACGGTGAGGCGATCTTGGAAAAATCTTGGATAAATATTCTATAGTAACCGGCTAGACCCAAGAAACTCCGGATTTCCGTGGGACTTTTTGGCGGTTCCCAATTCATCATAGCCTCAATCTTCGATGGGTCCACCTTTACTCCCTCACTTGACACCACATGACCCAAAAACTGGACCTCTCTTAGCCAAAATTCACACTTGGAGAATTTGGCATAGAGTTTCTCGTCCCTTAACACCTCTAACACTTCTCGGAGATGTCGCTCATGCTCTTCATCATTCTTCGAGTACACCAACATATCATCGATGAACACTATGATCGACTTGTCTAGGAAAGGCCGGCAAACACGGTTCATCAAATCCATGAATACCGCCAGCGCGTTGGTTAGCCCGAAGGGCATAACCAAGAACTCGTAGTGACCATAACGGGTTCTAAAGGCGGTCTTGGAAATGTATTCTCCTCGAACTCTAACTTGATGATAACCCGATCGAAGGTCGATCTTTGAGAAACATCCGGCTCCATGCAGTTGATCGAAGAGATCGTCGATTCGGGGTAATGGGTACTTGTTCTTTACAGTTACCTTGTTCAACTCCCGATAGTCGATGCACATCCGCATCGATCCATCCTTCTTCTTGACGAAGAGTACCGGAGCTCCCCAAGGCGAGGAACTCGGCCTCACGAATCCCTTTTCCAACAACTCTTGAAGTTATGACATCATTTCTTGCATTTCGGTCGGAGCAAGACGATACGGTGCACGGGCAATCGGCGCCGCCCCCGGGATTAAATCGATTCGAAACTCCACCTAGCGGTCGGGTGGCAAACCCGGAAGATCGTCAGGAAAGACGTCTGGGTACTCACTAACGACTCGAACATCTTCAATCTTTATCTTCTCTACTTTGGCATCCAACACGTAGGCAAGGAATGAAGGACAATTCTTCACAAGACACTTACTTGCCTTGATGGAAGAAATAAGAGCCACTTCACCCTTACGCTTCTCCCCGTAGACAAAGACAAACCTCTCGCTTGAAGTCGGTAATCTGATCATCTTCTTTGAACAAAAGATCTCCGCCTTGTGATGGGACAACCAGTCCATTCCGATCACCACATCGAAACTCCCGATTGCCATAGGGAGTAGGTCCACAACGAACAACTCCCCACCAATATCTAGCTGACACTTTTCCAACACTTCCCATAAGATCACTTGATCCCCATTTGCTATCTCTACTACTAAGGCATTGTTAAGAGTACTAGTGGGCACGTTCAATTCTTTGCAAACGTCAAGAGATACGAAAGAGAAATTCGCACCAGAATCAAATAGCACCTTAGCAGCAAGTGAGTTGAGTAAGAACGTACCCGACACCACGTCGGTGGTTTCCTTCGCTTCCTCTCTTGTCATTTGGAAGGCCCTCCCTTGAGCTTTAGGGACGGCTTCCCTCTTTGGTTGAATTGGTGGGTTTCCTCCTCTAGCTTCACCCCTTAGCTTGGGGAAATCCCTCCTAATGTGCCTTGGCTCCTTGCATTCGAAACAAAGTGTCCCCGGCATGAGACAACGCGGGCTTGTGTGACCCGGCTTATTACATTTGAAGCACGTGACTTGTCGGGGGTTGGAGTTGCAAGGATCAAAATGCTTACTTTTGCACTTGGGACACAAATTTGCCTCACGTTCGATTGGAACTTCGGTCGCTTGAATGAACTCGGCGGCACTTCACTTTTCCTCTTTTCTGCGGCCTTCGACTTCTCTTCCTTGTCTCTAGCGTAGACTCTTTCCATTACTTTGGCTTCCTCAATGATTTCTCGTATATTTGTAGCTTTCGAGTTTTGGACTCGGTTTCGCATATCCGTGGGTAGTCCCTTCAGATAGGCCTTTATCTGTTCCTTCTCGGTCGGGGCCACATGCCCCACCAGATTCAGCTTTTCCATGAAAAGATGGGTATATTCCCGCACCGTCAGATCCCCTTTCTTTAGCGCTCGGAACTCTTCCTCGATCAGATCCATATCATTTTCATTACAGTATTCTTCCATAACCTTCTTCTTGAAGGTGGCCCATGACATCTTTGCTAACACGGCTTCCCTTATGGTTGCGGTGTGGACGTCCCACCATATTAAAGTCGCACCCCGAAGCATTTGGGAACCAAAATTCACCTTCTGATTCTCATCACATCCGCAAGCCCGGAAGGCCTGCTCAGTTTCTCTCAACCATTTCATGCAAGCTACGGGATCGTAGGTCCCGACAAATTCTGGCGGCTTGCAACCCATGAAGGACTTATACGAGCAACCTTTTCCAGTTCGCCCTGTCTCTAAGACCACCACTCCCTCAGTACGGTTCTCGCCCCCGGTACCACCCGAGCCAGCTACCGCGTTCTCTGCCACCACCTCTGGCCTCCGAAGACTGGCATCTCTGTCTTCTAACATTTTCAGGAATGCTTCTTGTTGTTTTTCCATGGCCGATGTTACCATCTGCATAACACTGGCCACCATATCGGCTTGCGGGTTTGCATCCTGAATGACCGGACTTGTGGATGTTAGTTCCACTCTAGATATGATTTCCTCTGGTCCGGTAAATATCGGCGGCATGCCGGGAGGAACCACATTTGCCACTCGAATCACGGGGTTCGGGTTAGATGAAATATCCTCAGGCATCTCTCCCTCGTTCAGTGGGCGACTCCGAGTATTTACCATTTCGGATCTGCCACACAAGAAGTAAGGAAATAGAAATAAGCAACACTAAAATACACAAGAAACATACTCGTACGGTCCATTGATCATCATAGTCATAGTAATTCAAGTACGTTCACATAATCATATATTCATAAAAACAGTAGCTAATTGAAATTATGAACATACACTACATAAAAATTCTCGCTACCACTTTTACAATTCTCAACGACGTAGTTTCTGTCGACTCTAGGGTCGTCGCATCTTATAAAATCTACCCAAAGCTCACAGTTCATAGCTTAGTAGTCTCAGATTAAGTCTAGGAATCGTGTCCACATACCTAGTTCATTTAAACTAGAGCTCTGATACCAACTTGTAACACCGTAAAATTTCAAGATAAAATAAAACTTAAAATTTCTGCAATATAACGCCTAAAATGAGGCAAATCCAATAACCTGAAAACATGACGACTAAAACCCAAAAGAGAGGGGGTAGTTCTATAATGAAGTAGCGGAATAAATAAGACATATACATGACAACCTATTCAATCTAGAACAATTAACAACTAGATTAAAATGGGTGTCACTATGACTTCAAAAGCGCTCTTTCTCAAATCCCAAAAATGCCCGGTCCAAAGAGGAATCCTAGGTGCGATCCCGACTGATCAAGACATCCTACTCGCACCGCTAACGGAACCTGTGAACCATTTAAACATGAACACAAGTGTTAGAACGAAGTCTATTGGTTGTTATGCCGATACCAATTATAATGCAAACAAGAACAATAATTAAATATTACCGGCTCCCAATGCATTGAGGTCAATGCCAAACCTCCCAATCGGGACGTTGTAATTTCCTGTACAATTAATACACAAATATCTTCCATATAAAGCGGGGTAACCCGCGATCTAGATTGGATTTCACCGTCCAGCCAGGTTCTAGTTCCCATGCCACGCCGGACATCACAATCCTCAAACCCTCTCTGCCTCTAGTGCTTACCCGTCGGGTTACACCTCAAGATCTTACAGGCAAGGGTGCCTATCCAATCTAGCCGAGTGTACAACTAAAGGACTTGCGCCCCCTATTGTCTACTCAAAATCCCAATGGCAATAACCATGCAATACTCATGCATACCATCTAAATCCTCGTACACAAGGAAATAGATATAAGTCTCCCAACAAGAGTTATGAACAATTATAGATGACAATCTTCATGCAAACATATTATTGGCCCAAATAGTGTGATCATGCTTGATACATATTCACCATAAGAAACTACGACTCATTTAACCACATACAAATCCCCAACTAGTATAGTGACCCCAACTGCTGATAAGAATTTAGGCATTTGACATTTCATTATGTAGAGATGTAAACCTACACCATGATTTGTCCCTTTTCTATAATACTTGTAAATAGCACTCTTCTACATGTTTAAACACTTTCACCAACCCCAAAAATCTTATTTATTGAAGATAAGCAAAACCCTAGTTTTTAGGTCAACATCATGCATTTCATATATTTCATATAAACAAGTAATAGTGCAAGTATGCATGTACATAAGTTAAGAAAACTTACTTAGAAGTTAAATGAACAAACCCTAGAAGTGAGGAATGAATGGGATTGAGACTTCCACCCTTTGATCTTGAAAGAGTAACTCCTATGAACTCAAAACCCTAAGGATCATTAACCATTAATGATTTACCCACCTAACAATTAATGAAGAGAGAGGAAGGGAAGAGTGTGTGAAAATCGCCCCTTTAGTGTGTGAAAACGTCTTCAAGGAGCTGCAACTTCAAATAATGAACTAAACCCTAAAAATGGCATTAAATGAGAGTTTGGTCGTCTGGACACCGTGCGCGATAGTGCCCTTGGCACAATCGCGGGCACAGTCGCGGCAACTGTACCGAGACCTCCCCCCCTTCTCGCAATCTTGACATCGCAATTGTGACCATGGCACTATCGTCGGTCACAATCGCGTCATATGTACCGTGGCCTCAAACTCCCTCGCGATAATGCCCATGCGATAGTGACATTGTCACTATCGCGGGCACAGTCGCCGAGACCCCTTCCAACTCTGAAATCCGACGATTCGACCCGTTTTCACCCAGATTCAAATACCATGAATGAGAACTCTTAAACAAAAACTTAAGGTAATTATTTTACAAAGAGGTCTAAAATTCGGGGTGTTACAGCAGATGGTAGAGAGTGATAGGTTTTCGAATTTTGGGGAGAAAATATGGTTTAGGGTTAGAACCCTATGGCACCCCTCTATTTAAATCTACAGACCCGCGCGGGCGGGTTGGGCCACGCGGTTACCCGCGCCGTGCTCTAGAATGTGGAAGACAAACAGTGACCCGCACGGGTTAAGCCGGGGGTTCACCCGCATGGAACCTGTTAGAGCATGAATTATGTTGGATACAAGATCATGAAGACTGAAGTCAAAGTTCAAGAAAGTCAAAGCTGAGAAAGTCAACTCTCATTAAAAAGTCAAAGTCTTTGTAATAAAATGTCAAAGTCAATGTGTTGTATTTTGTTTGTTTCCTTGTAATTCTTGTTGGTATAAATACCTCATTTGCTGTTTAATAGTTAGATGAGTTAGAGTTTGAGTTTACATCTGAGAGAGAATTGTAAAGAGAGAAAGAGGAGTTCTAGAGAGAGAAAGTTGTAAACATTGAAATTGAAAGTAAATCAAAACAGGTAATTGAATCTTTCTTGTTTATGTGATTAATTTTCAATTAGAAACTAGAACAGGGACACACTTGGTATCAGAGCAGATAGGAATTCAGAAATTGGATCGAATTTGATTTTTGAGAACTGTTCATCGTCGAATTTACTGTAGCATTTGATTTCGTTAATTAAGTGTTGATTTGGTTGTAAATTTGGTTGTAATATATTCGTTTTAGTGCATAAAATGAAGTGTATTCGATTCACTTAGACCAATTCACACAAATTGAGGGTGAATTTGTGGATTTTTGTTCAAAATTGTTATCGAGTCTGTATTCCCTGTGATTGGATTAAATTCAGGGGCGGAGCTACGTTGGAACTAGAGGGAGCAGTTGCTCCCCCTCAAATTTTCAATAAATTTTTTGATCTTCTATATACTGCAAAATATGGAGGCGGTGGCTTCATGAGAAACAAGGAAAAAAGTGTTTAATTTTAAAGCAATCATTATGAGTAAATTACATATTTAAATCCTTATACTTTGTGTCTATTTTTAAAACTGGCCCTCAATTAAAAAAAACAAATATTACAATTTAACCTAATCTATATATTCAGTGTTTATTTTTATCTTAAATTTTCATTATAAAAATTAGATAATTATTCTAATAACATAATAGGCTCAATATTTTATTAGTTTAGGCTGCCTCTTTAGACCTCTACAGTCCGCTCCCGACCACCGTTTCTCTGAGCCTCGGGTTAAGACTTCAGCTTCACATTAGGGTATTGATATTTGAATCAGACAGTCGCCAATCGGCCCCAAGTTCAACTATGCTCTATTCTTGATTCTTAACTTGTAGTTTTGATTTTAGTTTATGTAATATACTAGATTTCAAGTGATTACTAGGGTTGTAAACGAACCAAACATTCAGCGAACCGTTTGTGAACCGTTCGGCGAGAAATTCGTTTATTTAATAAATGAACGAACATGAACACAATTTTTTGTTTGTTTAGTTAAATGAATGAACATGAACAATGGTCTCGTTCGTTCATTTACGTTCATGAACGTTCGTTCATTTACGTTCATGAACGTTCGTTCATTTACGTTCATGAACGTTCGTTCATTTACGTTCATGAACGTTCGTTCATTTATGTTAATTAATGTTCGTTCATTTATGTTCGTTTACGTTCATTTATATTTGTTTATATATTTAAATATATTTATATATACATATATATAGAGAGAGGAAGGATCATGCGAGAAGTTAAACATTTTGCGAGAATGCGAGAAGTGTTTAATCATATATGATATCGCTGCCTGTAGGTGTGCTTAATCATATATGATTAAACGTCTATGTGTTATCAATATAACATGTGTTTAATCATATGTGATTAAGCTTGTGTATCATATATGATTAAACATTTCTCGCCTTCTCGCAAAATGTTTAGCTTCTCGTTTGAACCTGCCCCTATTATATATATATATATATATATATATATATATATATATATATATATATATATATATATATATTATGACTTTAATGTGTAAAAGAATTATTCCTTGTTTATACCTCCTAAGTTTACCCAATTTTTCATTTTGTTATGTTATTTTTTAAGAACCAAACGATGAGTAACGATGGCTACTTTTTATTCATTTGTGTTCGTTCATTTATGTTCGTTTATGTTCATTTATGTTCATACGTTTACATTCAATAATAGTTCATTTATGTTCGTTTAGCTCTTAATGAATGAACATAAACGAACACGAACAAACAAAATTTTTTAACGAACGAACATGAACACAAAAAATTTCGTTCCTTTACCGTTCATGTTCGTTTATTTGTTCGGTTAAGTTAAAGGAACGAACACGAACAAGCCTCCGTTCGTGTTCGTTCGGTTCGTTTACAACCCTAGTGATTACTACTTGCTAGCATTGTTCTTGATGGATTGAATATAGACAGTTGCAAACACAAATCGTATGGAAATCAATTCACTGTTGAATCTGTAAAAGTTTGTAATCTGTAAAGGTCGGTAATCTGTAAAGATCGGTATTTCAATAATATAGCATCCTCGTTTTTTCCGTTTTTACAAAATTAATATTTATTTTATATATACAATTTTATTTGGTGCTCCCCCTCATACCAATTCCTGGCTCCGCCCCTGATTAAATTCCCTCGATTTGTGTTTGTTTTTGTAATTCTTGTATTGTAACCTGATCGAGATATGGAATAGAGCAAACTGACAAAGTTTTGAGATCAAATTCGATGATTTCAATGGATTTCAGTGTGAAAATTTGAGTTTTTGTTCGAAAACTTCAAGAACGCGGAAGATCGGTGAAACGCGCAAGTTCATCGGACGAACGCGCAAGATTCATCTGGAAGAACGCGCAAGTCGAAGGAAATTGGTTTTTGGACAAAACGCACAGAGGGTTATCTGTGAGTTCTAGAAACACGTAGATCGAAGTCTGCGAGTTTGAAGATTGGAGAAATTTTTCTAAGTACTGAAACGCGCACGTAGACATCAGCGAGTTCTACAAACACGCAAGTCTAAGCTTGCGATTTTATTCGAAACAGTGATCTGCGAGTTTGTTTAATCTGCGAGTTTCAGAAAACGCGCAAGTCAACGTGCGAGTTTGAAATTCTCGAAATATTTTCTAAGTGTTGGAAAGCACAACACCTGCGAGTTCTTGTTTCGCGCAAACCGTGGTTAACGAGTTTTACAAACGCGCATGTTTCTATTAGCGTGTTTCTTTGTGAATAGTGTTCTGCGCGAATAGGCTTCTACAAGTTCTAGAGATCTGCAAGTTTTCCCAAAACACGCAAACCTTTGCGTGCGAGTTTCACAAACACGCAAGCTAAAGCCTGGGAGTTTTTTAGTAAATAGTGACTTGCGAGTTTCAAGCTTCTGCTAGTTTTAAGCTTCTATAGTGCTTTGCGAGTTTTAACACTTAGTTAAAATTTTCTGAGTTTCTGAATTTTCTATATTTCAAGATTTCTTGTATTTTGTTTTGTGATTTCATTTGGACTAACGATCAGTTTCTAGTTTCTTATTGCATATTTGTTCAAAACAGGTACATACAGGATGACTTCCAGAGACGCTCTCTCAATTGGAACTGATGTCAAGCCTCCGGTGCTGTTCAAAGGAGAATATGAACAATGGAGAGATAGATTTTTGGACTTTGTTGATAGACAATCAAATGGAGAGAACATTCTGAAATCTATCACAGAAGGCCCAATGAAGAAACCTACTGAGGAGATTCCTGATGGTGGTAATGATTCAGATGGAGCTCCGAGAACAAGGAGAGTGGATAAAAAGTATGCTAGTCTTTCTGATGAACAGAAGAAAAGGTTTGATGCTGATAAACAAGCCAGATGTTTGCTTTTACAAAGCATGACAAATGAGATATATGTGAAAATGGATAGCTACAATGAAACTGCCAAATCAATATGGGATCAGTTAAGAAAATTGATGTTGGGTTCTAGAGTTGGAAACCAAATGAAGGTAGCTAACTGCATAAACAACTACGAAGAATTTAGAGTAAAAGAAAATGAAAGCTTGGAGGAGACCTATGAGAGGTTTGTGCTGCTTCTGAATGAGCTTTCCAAGAACAAGGTCAACAAGCAACAGATTGAGAACAATGTAAAGTTTCTCAACATATTGCAACCTGAATGGAAAGAGCACACGCGAAGAATGAAACAAATGAAGGATTTGAGCGAAATACCTCTACATGAAGTCTACGAGACTCTGCATCAGAATGAAGAAGAGGTAGAAGAGAAAAGAGCTGAGAAAAAAAAAAGTTGAGAAAGTTGTTGATCCCATAGCATTAGTGGCTAGAGAGAAAGAGAAAGAAAAGAAAGAGAAGAAGAAGAAGAAGACAGTTGTATTCAGTTCTGAATCAGAGTCTGAATCTAATGGAGATGATGGAGAAAGTCTCAAGCAGGCTATGCTACTATTGACCCTTGCTTTCCAAAAGAAGTTCTATAAGAATCCAGGATCCAATTCTCAAAGATATTCTTCATCAAGCTCAAAGAACCACGAGCATAGAGAAAGAGTGGAAGGAAATAGAATGATTAAGAAAAAGCCATAAGAAAAGAAGAAGTGTCTAAATGATTACACAAGTACTGAAAAGAAGACGGCTAATGATCTGATCAAATGCTACAACTGTGGCAAGTTCGGACATTATGCAAAAGAATGTTGGAAGCCAAAGGTTCGCAACTCAGAGTATTATCAGAACAAATTGCTCTTGGCCAAACAACAAGAAGCTGGCAGGGCATTAATGGCTGAAGATGAATACTGGTTGGATCATTCTGATGAGGAAGAACAAGAAGAGACTGCTCATCTATGCTTAATGGGAAAAGAAGTGAAAGATGATGATTCAGATGATGAGACTGCTGATGAGGTAATGAACTTAACTGAAAATGATTTCATTACCAAAATGGAAGCCATGAGGGTCGAACTTCAAGATCTTCAAAATAAATTGAAAAAGGAAAAAGACAGAGTTGCTAGTAGAAATGAAAAGGTCTTTGAGCTCAACACGTCAGTTATTGAGAACAAAGATTTAATTGATTCTCTACGCAAATCTGCTTCTGTTTTTCAAAATGAAAAAGATTGTTTTGAAAGTAAGATTTTTGAATTGCAAAAACAGTTGTTTAAGTCTGATTCTGAAAAACAAGAATGTGTTCTAAAATCGTTTAAATTGCAGGTTGAAAACAAGACTTTAGAGAAAAAGGTAAATGGTCTGGAAGGAAAATTATATCTTAGAGGCCAAACAGATCAAACTATTTTCTTGAATACACCTGATGAAGATGCTGATTTTAAAGAAAAATGGGGATTAGGATTTGATAATCCTCATTACTTAGAAAAAGCTATCAGAAAACAGCCAGGTCTATATAATGCAAATTATATGTATGCGGCTGATGAATATCCTCATTTGAAACCCAAATTTATCACCAAAGCATCAAAAGAAGTTGAGGAAAAAGAAGATGAGAAAAGAATGAATTTGAAGAAAATGCAACTACCATTATGTTATGAAAGACTGAATGATAGTTATCTTTCTAAAACACCAAAATTTCTTTCAACTGATTATTTTGCTAGTTATTCTTCGACTGAGATGGAGGCAAAACCTGTTAAAGCAAAAATTTATGTACCTCCACTTGTCTTAGAGAGCAAAATAATTGAGTTAGAAAATATTTTATCTGATGAAAGAATTTTGAGTGATCTAACACAAATTGTATTTTCTACAGTGTTAAAGAACACAGATTTTCATGTTAAATCTAATGTGTGTTCATCTTCAAAAGTATCTCAAACTTCTAAGACTGATTTTGATGATCTATTTGAGTCTGCAAAAGATTTTCTAAATTCTGATGAAGGGTGTATCGAGGAAATTGATATGTTTGACTTTACTACTCAACTTCCAAATCATTCTACTTTTATCATAAATGGAAAATCTTTACCAAGTGTACATGAAAAGGGTGAATCATCAACTAAGGTTGGTGAATTAATTTATGGGAATGCTGATTACTATGCTAATGGTAAGAAACATAAGAAACAGCGTTCACAGAAAAAGACCAACACTGGTAAAAGCAAGAAAACTCAATCTCAGAAATCTGATTTTCCTAATCAATCTAAATCTTCTGTTTCAGATATAAGAAAGAAAAGGTCATAAGAAAGATCTGAATGGCGACCTAAAATGAAGAATGATGAGAAGGCGGAATCCATTCCTGATGTAGTTACTGATAAATTTGATAGTAGTGTGTCTGATATAGTTGGTTCTGTTGCTTCTATAAATAAAAACCTTGTAACTTCTTACAAGCGATATTCTAATAAGCAATTGTTCCAATTATCTCTTACTACTACTAATTCTTATACTTATTAGCGGAATGATTTTGTTTATCATCATAATTCTAATGATTGGTTTGGATCTTATCATGTTTATTCTTCTAAATCAAAAGTTTTCAAAAGTTTTCAAAAGTTTTCAAAAGAAAAGAGGATCCATATTTAAATGGATGCCAAAATCATGTGCTAATTTGTTAGGACCCGTTTTTAAATGGGTACCTAAATCTATTGTTTCCTGATTTCTCTTGTAGACTCGGCATATGTGCTACTTGGATAGCGGTTGTTCCAAGCATATGACCGGGTAGAAAGCTTTATTGTCTAATTATATAGAGAAATTCAACGGCAATGTTCGTTTTGGCAACGACCAGTTTTCACCGATCTTAGGATATGGTGACATCATTCAAGACAACATAACGATTAGGAAGGTGAGATATGTCGAAGGCTTAGGGCACAACTTGTTTAGCATCGGTCAATTCTGTGATAAAGGGTTAGAGGTAAACTTCAAAGCTAAGAGATGTTCAGTTCGTACTGAACACGGCAAAGAACTCTTAGTCGGCAATAGAAAAACAAATCTCTACACCATCAATCTTTCAAAGGTTCAGAATGACAATCAGGTTTGCTTACTGACAAAAGCCTCGATGCAGCAAAGTTGCCTTTGGCACAGACGATTATCACACCTGAATTTTCGTTATATAAACAAGCTGGTTAGTGGTAAATTGGTAAATGGACTTCCTGAGCTGAGATACGAGAAAGAACACTTATGTGCAACATGTGAAAAAGAGAAGATGAACAGAGCTCCACATAAACCAAAGCCTGAACCAAGCACTAGTTCTCCACTAGAGTTACTGCATATGGATCTTTGTGGTCCGATGCGAACACAAAGATTAGGCGGAAAGAAATACGTGTTGGTTATCGTGGACGATTATTCGCGATACACGTGGGACAAATTTCTCCGATCAAAAGATGAGACACCGGAAGTACTCATTACATTTCTGAAGACGACCCAAGTGAATCTGCAAAAAACAGTCAAGCTTCTCAGAACTGATAACGGCACAGAGTTCAAGAACATAACTGTTGAAGAGTATCTCAAATCGGTCGGGATATCACATCAATACTCTGCTGCTCGTACGCCTGAACAGAATGGAGTAGTTGAAAGGCGAAATCGAACGCTAGTCGAGGCCGCTCGTACTATGCTTATCCAGAATGATCTACCTCTATTTCTGTGGGCAGAAGCTATTTCGACTGCTTGCTACACTCAGAATCGTTCCATGATACACCGCAGATTTCAGAAGACGCCGTATGCTTTGATCAACAACCGAACACCAACCATCAAATATTTTCATGTATTTGGTTGTAAGTTTTTTGTTCTTAACGACAGAGAGAGTCTGAACAAGTTCAGTGCTAAGGCGGATAAGGGCATCTTCATTGGTTATTCTTCTACATCTGCTGCATATCGTGTTTATCTGAAGAAGTCAAAGACACTAGTCGAGAGCGTCAACGTTACATTCGATGAAGAAATGGCTTCTAAACAACTCAGTTCAGAACCCGTGATAACCGGAGTGTTAGCTTCTGGATCAATCAGTCCAGAACCTGTATCTAAACAGAACAAATCATATGGCGCTTCTTCATCTTCTAGTCATTTATCTGATTTAGATTTGTTGTTTGAATTTTTCTATGATGAATTTCTAGGATCTAAATTTTCTAATTCTGTTGTGGTTGACAGGTCTGATGATTCACTAACAAATCCTCCAACTACTTCAGATGTTTCAACTGAACTTTTACCCCCGGTTCAGATAGAAGCTCAAGTTCAAACACATACTCCTTCAGTTGAAGCTGAATCTCTTAATGAAGAACCAGAAGTTACTGCATCAGTAGGGTGTATGATAAGGACAGATCAACAGACTGATCAAGTTGTTCCTATTGAAACATTTGCATCACTTCCTTCAACTGAACAACTCCCTCCTATTGTACATACTGAAGAAGTTGATAGTGGATTTTTAGATGATGACCATGATCAATCTTCATCTACTCCACTCCCTCACGAACATCGTTGGACCAAATAGCACCCTTTACATCAAGTAATTGGAGATATTAACAAACCAGTGCAAACTAGGTCAGCAACCTTGAATTAATGTCTGCATGACTCATTCCTCAGCAAAATAGAGCCTACTCGAGTATCAGAAGCTCTTGCTGATTCGGATTGGGTGTCTGCTATGCAAGAAGAATTAAATCAGTTCGAAGCCCTGAAGGTCTGGAGATTAGTTCCAAAACCAGAAGGAAAGACCGTGATAGGAACTAAATGGGTATTCAAAAATAAGAAGGATGAAGATGGTATTGTCATAAGGAATAAAGCAAGCCTTGTTGCCAAAGGTTACCGGCAAGAGGAAGGCATAGCCTACGATGAGACGTATGCTCCAGTAGCGCGTATAGAAGCAATCCGTATGTTTCTGGGCTACGCATCTCACAAGAATTTCACAGTCTATCAGATGGACGTGAAAACGGCCTTTCTGAATGGCATTCTTAAGGAGGAAGTATATGTGTCTCAACCAGAAGGGTTCGTAAATTCAGATAAGCCAGATCACGTCTACATTTTGGATAAAGCCCTGTATGGTTTGAAACAAGACCCTCGCGCATGGTATGATGTTCTATCTAAATTCTTGGTCAAGTCAAGTTTTTCCAAAGGTAAAGTTTATACCACTTTGTTCATCAAAAAGGAAAAACTTGATATTATACTTATTCAAATATATGTTGATGATATAATATTTGGCTCTACAAATCCTAAATACTGCAAAAACTTTTCTAACCTCATGGTGTCACGTTTTCAAATGTGTATGATGGGAGAGATGAATTTCTTTCTCGGATTACAAGTAAAACAGTTTTCAACGGGGATTTTCATTAACCAATCTAAGTACATTTTGGATATTCTTCGGAAGTTCAAAATGGAAAATTGTAAACCAATTGGAACCCCGATGGCACCAGGTACTAAGATTAACACTGATCCTTCGGGTAAAAGTGTTGATGTTAGGACTTATAGAGGTATGATAGGTTCTTTAATGTATCTTACTTCTAGTAGGCCAGATATTATGTTTTCAACATGTTTATGTTCTAGATATCAGGCTGCTCCTAAAGAATCCCATTTGGCTACTGTCAAACGGATTTTTAGGTATCTGAAGGGGACTGCAGATCTTGGTCTGTGGTATCCTAAGGATACTGGGTTTCAACTGACTGCTTATTCAGACGCAGATCATGCTGGGTGCATGCTGGACAGGAAGAGTACTTCAGGTCACATTCAATTTCTTGGAGACAATCTTGGTAGTTGGGCATCAAAGAAGCAATTATGCGTATCCACATCGATTGTAGAAGCAGAGTATGTAGCTGCTGCCAGTTGCTGCTCTCAGGTCTTGTGGATGAGGACACAGTTGCGAGACTATGGATTCAAGTTTGACAAAATACCTATCTATTGTGACTCGAAGAGTGTTATCTCCATATCAGCTAATCATGTGCAGCACACTAAAACGAAGCACATTGATGTCAGGTATCATTTTATTAAAGATAATGTAGAAAAAGGTACAATAGAACTTTACTTTGTAAAGACTGATTATCAACTTGCGGATTTGTTTACAAAAGCTTTAGATGAAAAGAGATTTAATTTTCTTGTATCTAAGCTTGGTATGCTAAATCTCAAAGTCTAAACAATAATTACCTATTAAAGTTTCTTTTATTGTAATTTTTCATCATTTCTTTATCAATATTTTTGAAAGGATATCTGCACTTTAATAGTTTGTCATAATCTCAGGGGGAGAGTGAGAAGAACTTTAAAATGATCTACATTTTTTTGAGGGGGAGTTTATCTAAATTCTGCATTTTACTAAACTGACAAATTTTTGTGATGCATGAATTTAGGGGGAGTGTACAAGTCAAAGGAGTAAGACTATGATTTCTGATTATTTCAGATTAGAACTCGTACTTTAATTGTTTTTACTGCTTTATGTATTTTAATTTTGAATAAATTTTGTGAATAAAATTTGCTTTGACTAGACTTTGAGACTTGTGCAGGATGAGAGATGCTTACAAGATCAAATCTTTATGACTTACGGCGTGACTTAATTTCATGAGATTTAAGACGAAGCGAAAAAGGTTAATTTCTTATCTTAATCTCATATATGGTTGAAAGAAGGACAACTTTCACTCATAAGAAAACATTTTCTTAAATGTTCAAACCACTTCCCGATTCTTAAACAAATTTTAAATAATTTGGAAGTGTGATTTTAGATGTTTTCAAGATTTACTTGTGCTTACATGATTATAAACCGTGTGTTTCTAAAGATAAATACTTGCGTATTGTATTTTCTGTATACTTTCAAGTATTCACACACATCGGTTTGACTTTTTGTTCAAATTGTTCTTACCATGTCTCATATTGAAATATATTTTTTCGATGGTAAGACACCCCGCTTGTATTTCAAAGAATTTTGAGCGTCATTTCATTTCGAAACGTTCATTTCAAGAATGTCTATATCTTGGTTCGTATAGACAATATCTGTTATTCTTGACCATAAGCTTTGATTGTTATATCATTCATTTCTGATCATTTTCATACAATGTCAGATTTTCAAACAAGTCTTTTGCATTCATGTTCATTCATTCAATATACTTGTTTGAAAATACTTCAATGTTTAAAAATGCTCAAATCTTCATGATTATATTCTGAGCATATATACATCTGACTTGTATTTGCGCTTTAACTAATCAAGTTAAACCATTTTGAGCAACACATGCTTTCTAGGAAAACATGGGTTCTTTGTGCTAGGATTTAATTGAGCTTCTATGGAATCACGTTAACTAGTGATTTCTACCCAAGAAGTTAATCCAATAGTAATTGAGTGTGAGGAGTCTAAAAGAAATGAGTGTGGGTTGTGCGTTGAGGTAAAATGGAAAAGAGAGTTTGGTTAGATGTGAGCTTAATGATTAAAAGAAAGAGGGTGTGAGATCAGAGTAAAAGAATATCAAACTCTGCACCAATTACTTTCTAAGTCAGGCAGCCACATTACTAATGTTTAACAATTCTTCGTGAACATTATTGAAACAGGCAACTAGCCCATGCCAACTCTTGATTAAACCCCACCAACCACTCATTTTCTTCTCAAAAAGAAAATGTTTCATATTTTTAAGGGGACGCAGCACATAATCTATCTGATTTTCATTTGGAAAATCTGGATATTGAAAAAGAAGGAAGTCTGCCCCACCTTCGCACTTCAATCATGCACATTGAGTCTGTGTTTATCTACTGTTGTCTCAGTGGTTTACACAATTTTTTAGCCTTTATAAGCAATCATTTGTGCTTAATTCTTTCTACACTTGCACGAACACACAAGGAATTTGTTTTCTTGTCATAACGTTCATAGAAATTGCCTTTGTGGTGTTTCGATGATTGGATGGAAGCCCTGGGGGAGTGAACATAACAAAAGCTCCTTTCCTATGTGTATATGTTACACACAGTAACTTCGTGTTACTAACAGGCACATTAACTGATTCATTTGTTGATTCAGGTGTTACATTCCTATTTTGTCTAGATTTGAAAAGATTTGGATGAATACAATGTTCGAATTGGCAACAAATTAGAGGCTTAGTTTGAAAGATTAGTGGTCAGAAAGATTTCAAAGACATTTCTTGATGAAAGTTTTGATGATACCGATGCTCAAATCATCAAAAAGGGGGAGATGGTATCAAGAAATGTTAAAGTTTTGGAGTTTTGAGAAATGATTTATAGATATGTTCAAGTCAGAAGATTCAAAGTTTGAGAGTTTGAAAGTTTGTTCAAGCAAAGTCAGAAATATTTGAAGATGTGTTGATTTTGAGGAAATTTTCTTTGAAGATTATTTGCTAAAGCAATCCGAGTTGAATCTGATGATAATTTCTTTCCGGAGTCTGAAAGAGATTTGTGAAAGTTTTGGGGAGATTGTTATATTCTTCAAAGATAGACTTGGAAAGATTACAATGTTAAAGGGAGAGATTGCATTTGACAGAGTTTTAAAAAGATTGATTTGCTAAATCTTTTTGTGATGATCTTGAATCCAAAGGGGGAGATTGTTAGAGCATGAATTATGTTGGATACAAGATCATGAAGACTGAAGTCAAAGTTCAAGAAAGTCAAAGCTGAGAAAGTCAACTCTCATTAAAAAGTCAAAGTCTTTGTAATAAAATGTCAAAGTCAATGTATTGTATTTTGTTTGTTTCCTTGTAATTCTTGTTGGTATAAATACCTCATTTGTTGTTTAATAGTTAGATGAGTTAGAGTTTGAGTTTACATCTGAGAGAGAATTGTAGAGAGAGAAAGAGGAGTTCTAGAGAGAGAAAGATGTAAACATTGAAATTGGAAGTAAATCAAAACAGGTAATTGAATCTTTCTTGTTTGTGTGATTAATTTGCAATTAGAAACTAGAATAGGGACACACAGAACCCCATGTGAAACTCTATAAATCGAAGATCAAACAGTGTACCATGCGGTTAACATTGCGGTTTTACCCGCGTGAGAACCCACGCGATGTTCTGGAATTATGGCATCAAACAGAGACCCCCGCGGCTTATGCCGCTGGTTTACCCACGAGGAACCTCGCTCCCTGCAATGTTTTCAACTTTCTACCTGTCAATTCTTTTTTCTCAACAACTCATCTCAGGGATTTAAACCAAACAAAATCAAATTGGAAATAACGAAATTAAAATAAATGAAAATAAAACACACCTCCGGTGGGTTGCCTCCTGCCCAGCACCTTATTTAGGGTCGTGGTTCGACCTTGTTGGTGATTACTCGGTAGGATCTTATAAGAACGTGGTGTCCGTTACCACTATTTCTCCTCCATGATATGGTTTTATGTGTTGACCGTTCACCTTGAAGGTTGTTCCATCTTGCCATTATAGTTCTATACTGCCATAAGAGGATACTTCTTTTACCGTGAAAGGGCCTGACCAATTGGATTTCAACTTACCTGGAAACAAGCGTAATCGTGAGTTAAATAATAAGACTTTCATACCAGGAACGATTACCTTGTGGTTGAGATGCTTGTCATGAAATCTCTTGGTGCATTCCTTGTAGATGGTCGTATTCTCATATGCATCTTGGCGGATCTCTTCCAACTCGTTCAGTTGTAAGAAACGACGATTCCCAGCCGCATTCAAATCCATGTTGATTTGTTTAATTGCCCAAGATGCCCGATGTTCAAGCTCAACTTGTAGATGACATGATTTCCCAAAGACCAGTCTGTATGTAGTAGTCCCAAGCGATGTTTTTAACGTTGTCCGGTATGCCTATAGTGCATCATCTAGCTTTGACGACCAATCCTTACGGGATGCACTTACGGTCCTCTCAAGAATTTGTTTGAGTTCTCGATTTGACACCTTTGCGAGACCGTTAGCTTGTGGATGATATGGTGTGGTCTCTTTATGATCGACATAATATTTTCTCAATACCGCATCCAAATAGTGGTTGCAGAAGTGACTGCCACCATCACTAATTAGCACCCTTGGTACCCCAAACCGAGTAAAGATGTTCTTTCGTAGGAATTTGATTACCACCTTGGAGTCATTAGTTGGGGTTGCAATCGCCTCAACCCACTTTGACGCGTAATTTATGGCCACCAAGATATATTCATTCCTGCCCGAATTCGGAAAAGGGCCCATGAAATCGATTCCACAAAATTCGAACAATTCCACTTTCATGAACACCTTCATAGGCATCTCATCTTTCTTGGAAATGTTTCCAACTCTCTGACAGCAGTTACACCAGAAAATGAATTCTCGAACTTCTTTAAACATTGATGGCCAAAAGAATCCAGATTCTCCAACTCTATGACAATGGTTTAGAATGTAGGCCTTTTCTTCGTCTGGAACACATCGCCTGATCATCCTATCGGCACACAAGTTGTAAAGGTATGGCTCATCCTAATAGTATTGCTTCGCGTCTGAGAGGAACTTCTTCCTTTGATGTGAATTCAACTTGTATGGCATGATTGATCCCACCAAATAGTTAACTATATCGATGTACCATGGCTCTGAATGGCTCACCTTTAGCAATTGTTCATCCGGGAAAGAATCGTTGATGATAGATTTGTCTTTTTATCCAGTCTCCTCGAGTCTTGATAAGTGATCGACCACTGTATTTTCTGAACCCTTTTTGTCCATAATCTCTAGATCAAAATCTTGGAGTAGAAGCACCAACCTAATGAGTCTTGGCTTAGCATATTTCTTTGCCATCAAATAGTTTAGAGTTGAATGATCGGTATACACTATCACCTTGGCACCAACTAAGTATGATCGGAATTTCTCGCAAGCATATACAATTACAAGTAATTCCTTTTCAGTTGTGGCATAGATGATCTGAGCTTCATCGAGTGTCTTTCTAGCATAATAGATGACATGTATCTTCTTGTATTTTCTTTGACCCAATACCGCTCCAACTATAATGTCGCTCGTATCACACATAAGAGTGAACGGAAGACTCCAATCGGGTGCCGTAAGGATTAGTGCTAAGATCAGCTCTTTCTTCAACCTATCAAAAGCAGGAATGCATTCATTAGTGAATTCAAATTTAGCATCTTTAAGAAGTAATGAACACAAAGGTTTAGTAATTTTTTAAGAAGTCCTTTATGAATCGCCGGTAGAAACCGGCGTGTCCCAAGGAGCTTCTGACTCCCTTGATTGAGTTTGGTTATGGAAAATTCTCAATTACGGCCACCTTTGCCTTGTCCACTTCAATTCCTGCTTTCGATATCGTGTGGCCAAGTACTATTCCTTCCATCACCATAAAGTGACATTTCTCCCACTTCAAAACTAAGATCGTCTCTTTGCACCTTCGTAGGACATCTTCCAGATTTGCTAAACATGTATCAAATGAGGACCCAAATACGAAAAAATAATCCATGAAGATCTGTATAGTTCTCTCCACCATATCTGAGAAGATGACCGTCATACACCTCTGAAAGGTTGTCGGGGCATTACATAAGCCGAATGGCATCCTCCGATAGGCAAACATACCATAGAGGCATGTAAAAGTTGTCTTGTCTTGGTCTTCCGACACTATTGGTATCTGATTATATCCTGAATACCCGTCTAGGAAGCAATAATACTCATGCCCCGCCAATCGCTCGAGCATCTGATCAATGAATGGAAGTGGAAAATGGTCCTTCTGGGTGGCGTCATTCAACTTCCGATAATCAATACACACTCTCCACCCCGTGACTATCCGAGAAGGAATCAGTTCATTGTTGTTGTTTTTTACCACAGTAATACCTCCCTTCTTCGGTACTACTTGTACTGGACTTACCCATGGACTATCAGGAATTGGGTAAATGATATCGACATCAAGAAGTTTCAATATCTTTTTTTGAACAACCTCCTTCATGTTCGATTTGAGTCATCTTTGTTGTTGAACAACCGGCCGATGTCCATCTTCCAAGTTGATACGATGTGTGCAAAAAGTTGGACTTAAGCCTTTTAGATCGTCTATCGTCCATCCAATTGCAGTTCGATGCTCGCGAAGAACTTGTAGTAGCTTGTATTTATTGTCTGCATTTAGATGGGCTGATATAATTACCGGTAATGTCTCTCCATTCCCCAAATATGCATACTCCAAGTGTGATGGCAATTGCTTAAGTTCCAACGGTGGTGGTACTTTTGACGATAGTTGAGATTTTGGGATTGGTGTTCCCAAGTCCTAAACCATTATTCTGTGATGTCCCTTGTAGTTGAGTAATGCATTTAACTTCATTACACTTTCACTCCTTAAATCAGAATCAGTGCCCGTCAAGGCATTTTGCAATGGATCTTGTGATAATAGCACATCGCTACTTTCTCGTACCACGAGTTCAATTGCATTCACCCGGTAGCATTCATTTGACTCCAGCATCTGTTTACCCGCCTGGAATACATTGAATACGGACTCTTTGTCACCAACTCTAAGTGTGAGCTTGCTTCCTCTCACATCAATCAACGCTCCACCCGTAGCTAAGAAAAGTCTACCAAGGATAAATGGTATCTCCTTTTCTTCATCCATGTCAAGCACCACAAAATCAACTAGAAGTAGAACTTGTCCACCTTGATCTGTACATCTTTGATCACTCCATATGGGTACTTAATGGATCTATCAGCAAGTTGCAATGTCACATTAGTGGGTTGTACCTCTCCCAATCCTAGCTTCCTGAAAATTGACAAAGGCATCAAATTTATACTTGCTCCAAGATCACATAATGCTTTACTAAACTCACAATTTCCTATATGAACAGGAATAGTAAAACTCCCTTGATCCTTCAGTTTAGGTGGAAGCTTGTGATGGATGATTGCACTAAATTCTTCAGTTAGTGCCACGGTTGCCTACTCCTCAATTTTCCTCTTAGTAGAGAGGATGTCATTCAAAAATTTCACATAAGATGGCATTTGTGCCAAGTCATTTGCAAAAGTAATGTTAATATGCTATTTTTTAAATACTTCAAGGAATTTTGCAAAATAAACATCGTCTTTGTGAGCTATGAGACGGTTGGGAAATGGCACTTTTGGTGCTATGGGCTTTACTGGAGGTCTTTCACTGGCTTTCTGGCTCCTTCCCTTTTTCCTTGGTGTTAGGTCCAAGAGATCAAGATTGATTGATTAGATAATATTGACACGGATCATTGGGACAGAATTTGTAGTTTTATTCAATACAGAAAGTAAACTACAAACTACAGAGAGAACAATTCGTATGTCTACATTGGAAATGAAACTTAGAAAACAACTAACACTAACATATCCTATTTATACCCAACACCCTTGTACACATTAAGCCCAAACCCAAGTACAAGGCCCAATACACAATGCAAAGGGTTACTTTACTAAACTTCTAAAATAGAACATATTTATGTTCTAACACTTGGCATCCGGTTTCTCCATCTCAATGTTCTCGTCAACTTCCTCCTCATCCTCTTCTTCCACTAGCACTTCAGGCTCCTTTCTTTCATCTACCATCATTGGTTCTCTAGTTGGATCTTTTCTCAACTCCTTACTACTTCACAACTGGATTGCATTACAATTCTCTTGTGACTTTTTCTCCGTTTGACTCGAAAATTGGCCTTGGATTCGGGATTGTAACGCTTCTGCTATTTGTCCCACTTGACGCTATAATATTTGAATGGATGCGGTGTTCTGAACAGTTGTCGCCTTCACTGTGCTAACTATGTTGGTTAAGGTACTCACAGAAGATGTGATCCCCTCCACAGTTGTGTCCATCTTTGAAACAATCTTCATCATCATTTCTTCCAACCCCGATTTTTTCTCTGAAGCTTGACCCTCCTCTTGCCTCCTTTGGTTGTAACCTGGAGGACGATAAACATTATTAGCATTAGAAAATGATGCAAAGTTGAATTATTACCGAATTGTTGTTGTTGTCCTATGGTCTCCCTTGGACCATTCTGCGGTTAGCTCCATGAAAAATTTAGGTGTCTTTTCCATCCTTCATTATAAGTATTGGAGAAGGGGTTATTCCTCGGTCGGTTACGGTTTTGTAAGAAGTTCACTTGTTCCGGCGACTCAAACTGTGAGTATTGATCAGACATCCCATCATTTGGCATTGGATTCTGTATAGAGGTTCCCTTCAGTTGGTTGGTGATGGCGGCCAACTGTGCTTTAATCTGCCTTAGTTCATCCGAGTCATGAACACTAGCTACCTTTCTAACATTGTATCGTGGAGTGGAGTAGCTATATTTCGACAAATTCTCTATCAACTCCCAAGCTTCCTCGTAAGTTTTGTTCATGAGGGTCCCACCGGCTGTAGCAGTGATATCATTCTTGAACTGGGGGTGTAATCCTCCAAAGAATGTTTGGATGACTACCCACCCATGTAAACCGTGATGGGGACACCTCTTCAACATCGCCTTGTATCTCTCCGAATCTTCATACAGTGACTCTTGGTCCCATTGAACAAAATGAGTGATTTCCGCCAAGAGTTGAGTTGTATGGCCCGGAGGGAAAAACTTGTTTAAGAAAGTTGTCACCATCTCATCCCAATTGTTAATTTGACCTGGTGTCAAATTTTCTTCCCATGTAGCAGCTCGATCTCTGAGAAAGAAAGGGAACAATCTAATCTTGATCGCATCTTCTAGCACTCCGTTCATTTTAAAGGTATTACATTTTTTTTCAAATGAACGGAGGTGGCTATGAGAATCTTCCGATGCTGACCCTCCAAACTGATTGGCTTGGACAAATTGGATTGTGCCATGCCTTATCTCGAAGGTGTTCGCAGCCACCATTGTTGCTTGCACTCCTCTTTGTGATGCCGCCACCATTGGAGTAGCAAAATTCCTCATGGGAACTCTAGCTGGTGGTGGTGGTGGTGGATTATGACCTGGTTGCTCATCGTCCACTCCGTTTTCAACCATCCTTCGTGCTTGTTGGTTATGGGCTTCTCTTTGTAACAAGCGTGCAGTTCTTTCAATTTCCGGATCGATAGGCTCGATATCTCTGAAGAGCCTCCTCCTTGGCATAAACCAAAGAGTAACATGGAATACAAAACACACGAGCCTTAGATCCCAAAGATGAAAGAATTACAAAAACTGAAAATAAAAGATTACTAATGTAATAATCTCTATAGCTGTTAGTGATATCAACACAAAACACGTTCCTCGGAAACGGCGCCAAAAACTTGATAGGATGGGTTTACACCCCCCTTAAATCTAACCGCAAGTGTACGGTGTTGAAATCAAGTAATAGTATGGAAGTACGAGTATCGAACCAAAGGAACTTGGTATTGAGTACAACAATTACTATATAAATTATTAACTAGACTAACAATAATTGGATTGAGTTGAATTCGACAAAAGATTAAAATCAACACACTAGAAAAACAACTTGAAAAGTCAAAGAGATAAACACAACCGATAAAAAGTAGTTGGGAATTGGATTCATGTTAGGTTCATCTTGTTTAAGAAACGAATGGGTTAAGTACTTCTTATCAAAGGTCCAATAAAATTAATCACAAAAATAGTCACTACACTTCCTCAAGCTATAGCAACCTTAGAAGTTGTAAAATGATGTTTCATCCCTCGATCTCAACAATCAAATCAAACTTGCTTAAAAGAACATGATAAACCAACCTCTATGATTGAATTGGTATATCTATCCAATTCTTACCATAGGCATATGACAAACACATCTAACCTTAATTCACTTTTCTCAAAGAGTAAAAATATCAAGAGAAAATTTCAGTTAGTTGATCAGGCTAAAAGAATCGATTAAAATTATGCCATATGCTTCATTGAATAAGAAATTCAAAGTACAAACCCAATCACAAGTTTAAACGAAATTACACCCAACAATCATCCAACCCCCAAAATGAAAGGATTAGTTCATGTTGGGGGTGTTGAAGATGAAAACATAAAATGAAATGATTGCAGATCTAAACATTGTTCTTGAAATGAAGAATGCTCAAAAATACAAAAACTCCCTAAGATCTCAATTCATTAAGCACAAAAATTGTAAATCAATCGAGGATCAGTCTCCACCAAGATCTCCCCATCTTTTCTCTGCCTTTTTCCTCCTTCTTGCTCTCCAAAATCGCCTCTAGCCGCCACTCTCTTCTTTCAAAATTGTGTATCCCCAAACCCTAGCTGAAACAGTCAAATAAGATTGTTTCAGTGCGTATCGCGGGATATGGCGCCGGATGGGTCGTGCGGAAAGTCGCCTGTTTCACCCAAACCCGCACGGCTTCAGAAAGTCCTGCCCAAGGTCGTGCAGTGCACTGTTTCTTCCTTTTGCACTTCAACTTCTCACCATTCTTCACGAAATTGAGATTGGCTTCCTAAATCAACATTTTAGAGGATTTTATCTCGAATTTTTCTTCTTCTTCTCATCCCGTCTTGACATGTACTTTTCTTCCAGAAACCCATTAGTTTTATCACTATTTTCCTTGGAATCATGCAATTTCCACTGGATTTAGTGTATAAATAATGTCCAAATCCGACATTATCAGTTGTTAAAGGACCAAACTCAACAGAAAATGCATACCAAAGCAGTTTACGTAATAAATGAAGTCTAAGGTGGCGTTTGGTTTGCAGATTCTGAAGGAATCTGATGGAATTGGAATGTTGAATTCTATTGACTAAATTTCATTCCTTTGTTTGGTTCATTCTTTTTCACGAAAGGAATCTCTAAATTCCATCAAATTCCACAAATGAGGGGATCTAACATTCCTTAGCAACTAGAAGGTATTTTGATGGAATGGAATTCCATTTTTTCATAATACCACATATGCCCTCTATCCAATATAACCTAATCACATAAAACTTATCAGACTAAACCATGCCTCTATAAATTCCTTCTCTAAACCACCGTCGACCGCGACCACCGCCGTCTGAACCATCGCCAATCTGAACCACCGCTGACCACCGAGCACCGCCATTATGAACCACCACCAATCTGAACCACCGCTGACCATTGTCGATCTGAACCACCGTCGATCATCGACCACCGTCGATCTGAACCACCGCCGACCACCGACCACCGACGATCTGAACCACCGTCATTCACCGCCGTTCGGAACCATCGCCGACCACCGCCGATCTGAACCACCACCGGCCACTGTCGTTTTGAACCATCGTCGGCCACCGCCATTCTGAACCACCGCCGACCACCGTTGATCTAAACCACCATCGACCACCGCCGATCTGAACCACTACAAACCACCACCGCCATTGTGAACCACCGCCGACCACCATTGATCTAAACCACCATCAACCACCGCCGATTTGAAACACCGCCGACCACATCCGATCTGAACCACCATTCTAAACCACCACCGACCACCACCAATCTGAACCACCGTTATAAATAAAGCATTTTAATAGCCATTTTATTAAAGCATATTTTGTTTATAAAAATTAAAATTATCAAAAAGGGTATTTTGGTCATTTATCAACATTTCATTTCATTTCATTTCATTCCAATTCCAATGCTACATTATGTGAACCAAATAAACAGATTTCAATTCATTTAACAGATTTCATTCCAATTCTGTCAACCAAACAGGTGGTCAAATCTGACAACATTTCAATTCCAATTCCTTCAAAGTCAAATTTCTTTTACACATTTCTTTCCATCCAAAAACATTTTACGAACCAAACGCCACCTAAAAACTAAATCCATAAAAATCAGCATACTACATGGACCAAATTCGTAATTTACTCTAAAAAAATATGATAAATGCATGCATGTGTATGAGCGGTTTAAATATCTAGATATTGTACCAAGTGGCCATAAACAATATTAATCTTTATACCTTTAGTTGTTAAACAATATCATTGGATTTTTATGTCTTTGAAATGAATTAGAACCAACCTATAATACCAGGTTGGGTTATCATATAAGTTTGTCGCAGATGAGCAATGCCAAAATATTAAAATAAATATTGCTTGGAAAGGGGTACTATTAATTTAATTTTTTGTTATTAATTTAACTTATATATATATCTCTTTTTGGCAAGTTAAACAGTAAATAAAAATATTTAGTTAAAATCTGGTAAATCGTTTGTACGGTTTTTTTATTTAAATGTTTACAACTTTTTAAATCGATATATTAAAAAATCGATCTTGGTAGTACTAACGATTTTTGTAAACAATAACCATTTATTAAAAAAAACATAGATTAAAGTTGATGTTGAATTTAAAGATGGTGTTAAAGATTATAATTTGACTTACTATACTATAAATTATGAAACCAAGGATACTGATATATTGGCAGCATTTCGAACAACTCCTAAACATAAAGTTCCGCCAGAAGAAGCATGCACTGTAACAATTGTAAAATCTTCTACTGATACATAGACAACTTTGTGGTTGTATTTAGGTTTGTGTTAGTAGGTTTTGACCCATTTTAATCTACATTACAAAATAATTATTTTAAGTCATTATCTCACCTATATTTTACATAAAATTCCCTTTAGTATATTGCATATACATTCAGCAATGACATACACATAAAAATTATTCAACCACCGAAGCAATAAAATCGTAAACAAAATATTAATATATATGTATTAAAGACAATAAACCAATATTGTTGTTGTAATGAAAGCTATGACACAATTATTGTTGTAGTGAAAGTAGAGACATTATTATAGTTTGGTTATAATGACTTATCAAATTCTGAAAATCATAATTTATATAAGGTGGTGTTTGGTTTACGGATTCTGATGGAATCCGATATAATTGGAATGTTGAATTTCATTAACCAAATTTCATTCATTTGTTTGGTTCACTTTTTTTCACGAAAAGAATCTCTAAATTCCATCAAATTCCACAAATGTGGGAATTTAACATTCCTTAACAACTACAGGATTTGATGGAATGAAATTCATTTTTTTCATACCAACACATACACCCTCAATCCAATATTAACCTAATGATATAGCTGATTAAACCATGCCTCCATCGGTTCATTTTCTAAACCACCGCCGATCTGAACCACCGTCGACCACCGCTGTTCTAAACCACCGCCAACCACCACAGACCATCGTCGACCACCGACCACCACCGTTCTGAACCACCGTCGACCACCACTGACCACCGCTGACCACATTCGACCACCGATCACCGTCGATCTAAACCACTGCCGACCACCGCCATTCTAAACCGTCGTCGATCTGAACCACCGCCGACCACCGATAACCGCCGATCGGAACCACCATCAACCAACACTGACCACCGCCGATCTGAACCACCGTCGACTACCACTGATCTGAACCACCGTCGACCACATATGATCTGAACCACCACCGACCACCACCAATCTCAACCACCGTTACAAATAATGTATTTTTAATGGCTATTTTATTAAAACATGTTTTGTTTAGAAAGATTAAAATTATCAAAAAGGGTATTTTGGTCATTTATCAGCATTTCATCCCAATTCCAAAGCTACATTATGTGAACCAAACAGACAGATTCCAATTCCTTTAACAGATTTCATTTCAATTCTATCAACCAAACATGTGGTCAAACCTGAGTACCTGACAACATTCCATTCTAATTCCTTCAAAGTCAAATTCCTTTAACATATTCCATTTCATCCAAAAACATTATGTGAATCAAACGTCACCTAACTCTTTTAAAATATGTATCATCATAATAATAAGACGTGTTATAATGACTGTCGTATTTTTTATCTCTTGTTAGAGCATCCACAGTGGTGCTTTCTTTTAAAAGTCCTTTCCACGTGGCCTATGATGTACCTCTCAACCAAAAGTCTATACTATTGAGAGTCAAAAGGTTTATGCCACATGTATGGAGCGGTTCCTCTGTGAAGACCACTCCTTGTGGTAAAAAATAATTAATTTTTTATATATATTATATTTTATAAATCAATTAAAAAATAATTTAATAATTAATTAATTAATTTTCAACTTTTTACCTACATAAATTAATTACATCTTCCAACTACACAAATTTATTATTCAATTTAATTACTAACTTCCAACTACACAAATTAATTACCAATTTTACCTATAAAAAATTTACTTACATCATTTCAAATCACATCTTCCTATCTTCAACTCTTTCAATTTTTTACCCTCTCTAAAATTTTTACTCTCTTTCAGTATGGATCCTAACCATACAAACTACTTTACGAATTTGTTGAACTCACCCGTCAGTGATACAAGTTCACCAAATACAACAAATAGACAAGTTCAACCAAATTTTCTACCATATCAATTTCCACCGTTTTACGCACACACTCAAGATTCTTCTCACGGTACGTCAAATGTTAGTCGTTTTTTATTTCCGCCAAACACTCAATATTCTATGTTCACACCAAATCCATATATGCCTACATTTCCATCACAACCCACACCGAATGCACCGAATGACTTTTCTGAAATTCCACCATTTTCTACCCAAGAAAGTTTAGAAAATAAGGATTTTGATGAAAAAAAATCATTTGAAAGCATTAAATAAAGAAAAATGGAGTCGCAAGGAAGATGAATTAATGATAAGTGTTTGGCTCGTTATTTCCATCGATAGCGTGATTGGAACCAATCAACAAAACAAAGATTTTTGGAAAAGAATTGTGGAATACTATAATACTCATCGCGCTTCTTTCATCGAAAGAAAAACAAATGTTTTAAAATCTCATTATTATAGGATAAATCCTCAAGTAAATGAATTCAATCAAGGTTTTATTCGATTAAAGAATGAGCATCATAGTGGGTGGTCCGATGATCAAGTTATGGAAAAAGCTCGTGAACTTTACCACTCCGAACATAATCGTGAATTTAAATACGAGCATGTGTGGAGAATGGTTGAGGATGAACCAAAATGGAAAGGTGGAAACTCCGTTCTTCAAATTCATCCATTCACAAAATGACTTATGAGGCTGTGAATAAAGTGATGAGTGTAGTAAATCAGTTATTAATAGAAGAATTCTCAAATGGTAGAGAGGAAGAGTTGATCAATATGCTTGAAGATGTCATACGTGAAGAAGGTGAAAGTTCAAACCATCATCGAGGCAAAAAAAAATATTTGCATCGAGGTCGTGAAGACGGGCACACTCGTTTTTTTAAAGATTATTTTGCAGATAATCCGATAAACTATGGACCGGTTCATTATTAATTATTGTCTTTTAATTATAATAGTAAATTATTATTATTATTATTATTATTATTATTATTATATTTTTATTATATAAACTATGAACCGGTTCATGATTGAGAGTGAAAGGTTTATAAAATGTGTAGGAAAGAGAAAACTGATGTGGCAGAGAGAGAAAGCTGATGTGGCAAAGTTATAGACTTTTGATAAGGTCCATGATTGTAGATGCTCTTAACCCTTATAGTGGTTGTTGAAGACATGACACTTCTGGTTGTGACATGGCCTACCATGGCACTGCCAAGCTAAGGCGTGCTTTTTTAAATCTTTTAACTATAAGTCTATACTTTTTATAAGCTCTATAAATTAACATATTATTTTTATTTGAATTTAAATTATTCAAAATTATTGAGTAATAATAGAAACATATATGTATCAAAGACATAACACGGTCTCCAAAATGATAGAGTCAAAAAGTAGGTTCCTCAAAATTGGAACTGAACCGACCCAATATATGTTCTATTTTAATACAATTTTTCCTTATTGAACATTATAAAGACGATGACTTCATGTGAACTTATTATTGATATCTTTTCTTGGTATCAAATTTATGGGCTGTTACAAAACACTTACCGTATAAATGTGCAGTGATATCATTTACCTTATCGGACCAAGAATCTATACATGGTAAGAGGCATAGCAAAGACCAATAGATTTACCTGATAAGTGAGACAAAAGACTCTTACCCAGTAAGTGCTTACCGAGTTTAAGATGTTTACCGATGTTTGGGTAAAATTTCACAAGTCACGACCAACGGAAGATAACCAAACGTCTCCAGTCTGTGGACCATTCTTGTATCAAGATAAGGTCCTGACGACACCGCACGACAAAAGACATCGTCGTCCCATACGACGATCGTCGAGTGTTTCTCACGTCCGTGACTAAAGAAAGTCTCTCGATAGCTTACATCTCTCGACCTATGTAACGTTATTAACAATCATTGATCATTTATTGCATACAACCGTTTTTCCTTTGTGGATCTCTTATTACAGGTTTAATGCACATAATGACCAACAGATATAACGGACGACCGCCATCAAAGATCAATCAATATCAAGACCGTTGGACCATCAATATTCATTTTCGACAACCAAAGATATATATACAACCTCGAAGAGCTACACGAAGGACACACACATTGGCATCTGATTAGAAAGCAATTACGAAGATACAATTCTCACGAATTCTCTCAAGTAGAATCTCTCGACACAAGTGTTCTATTACACGACGTCTAGCTCAATCGCACGATTACATTATTTTTCCACTGTAATATTGTCATTTGTACTTGTAAACACCCCTTCTAAAGGACGACATCCCTGATTGACGTCCATAGTGCACTTGACGATTCTCACTATCGTCCGCGGTTTTTACCCTCGACGGGGTTTTTCGCGTTACCAAATCTCTGTGTTCAATTTACCTTTTTATCATTGTCGTATGATTTGTCGAGTGATTGCCTACTTTAGTTGTTAAAGCTTCACACCGACCTTAGATCTTCCTTTGGACGATTTTTGGCATTAAAAATTTGGCGCCCACCGTGAGGCCCCATCTAGAGTAACATCCTCGGCAAAAAGCGCGATCTACTAACAGTTTTAGTGTAGGATTCTTGTTTGACAGGATTATGGTAGCACAAGGAACTCAAGCTAGTATTATATCTCAAATGCGCATGGAGCTTGACGCCGCTCGAAATCGAATTCATACCCTGGACGAATAAAATCCCAGGGCTAACGAAGAACTCTCCGCCATGAGAAATCCAGCGATAAGGAATCCGAATATGAACAACCAATTTAAACCTCCATTCGGTCCAAGGCTACCCTTTAACATGTCTTTTGCAGGTGTTCCATCTCCACCTCCTCCATACCCTAGGCCAACGCAAGGTATGGGAGTAAATACTGGAGTCGCTACCTTCTCCATCCCAACAATCTCTTCGATGCCGCCTCCTGTGACAACGCTTCCATCAGTGACCATGCCTTACATGCATGTACCATTGAATGGAGATAATGGGGGCACATCGCAAAACCATGGATTTATTCTCCATACAGGCCCCATGTCTCAAGACTCTGGATTTGCACCCAGCAGCAGTGCTAATCCAGATGACCCTATCGCACGATGCTTAAAACAGTTGGAAGAGCAAAATGAAAAAAATGCTATTACTGCTTGCAAAGCTACCTGGAGCTGCCGTGCCAGTAGACGTCGAACGAAAGACTAGATTTCAAGCGTCACCTTCAAAGCTACCTGGAGCTGTCTAGCTCAATCGCACAAGTGTTCTCTCAAATCCAGAGTCTCAAGCAGAATTCTCTCAAGCAGAATCTCTCGACACAAGTGTTCTATTACACGACGTCTAGCTCAATCGCACGATTACATTATTTTTCCACTGTAATATTGTCATTTGTACTTGTAAACACTCCTTCTAAAGGACGACGTCCCTGATTGACGTCCATAGTGCACTTGACGATTCTCACTATCGTCCGCGGTTTTTACCCTCGACGGGGTTTTCCGCGTCACCAAATCTCTGTGTTCAATTTACCTTTTTATCCTTGTCGCGTGATTTGTCGAGTGATTACCTACTTTAGTTGTTAAAGCTCCACACCGACCTTAGATCTTCCTTTGGACGATTTTTGGCATTAACAACCAACAATCCATTTTAATAGTCGAGAATGTTACACAATAAGGTAAGCAAGGGTGATGTTTTTATTGCTGGTAAGCGCTTACCCGGTAAGCATTTGGTAAGCAATAACCCCTTACTCCCTATCATATATGTATACGAAGCTAAATGTTTCCCATATATATATATATATATATATATATATATATTATTTGATAGTATGATTTATTGATTGAATTTTTTCATCAGACATTATCTTTTTGTAATAGTTTAAAAGGCCTAGAACCAATATTACAATCGTAAGGGTTATCATATATGTATATAACGAGCTCTACTGTAATCAAATTATGATACAAAGAGTTCATGATAAATGCCTAAATCATGTCAATGATCTCTCAACCGACCTAGCAACAAACCATTTTACCTATGAACAATGTTTAGAACCCATAAACATCTCGTTACTCGTCAATTGTATCAACAATCGAGAAAAACAAAGAAAAATACCTCCAAACAATTTCTATTGAGGCATGTATCTCACACGTTACAAAATTGTTGTCCAAATTCAATTTAATCCAAAACTTAACCGGTCTTTAACGATGACTATACGATAATGAACTTTTCACAATCCAAATCAACATTAACGTTATCTAACATATCATCTTCTCAATAGGTGATCATGATCTAAAACAGAAAATAAAATTTTTAAGTATGAGTCATTTTATATTTAATTATGTTTTAAAATTATACGTATTTTGTTCTTTCAAAAGATTCTTCTATTTATTTTTATGAAAATTTGTTTTTAAGCTTTTGAGGAAGACAGCTCCCGGTAAGACGTGTAACCTTTTCAAGAAGACAGCAAAAAAATAAATAAAAATTAAGAAGACAGCAAAAAAATAAATAAAAATTAAAAATGTCAGCACTGTTGATGAACAGTTCTGATAATTGTTATAATATATAATGGTGAAATACTTAAAATTGAATTTGATGACTATTCATTTTTATTATTTTCAATAACAATTCTCTCACATTCCAGGATATGATATTATTACGAACATTATACAGGGTAATAATAAACACAATAAATATGATGTATCAAATTAAGACAAAAAGACAATGAATAAAAAAACATGATAAGTGGGAGTTTGGCGCTTATATAAATCAAAAATTAATTTTATACTCTAATATCTAAAACCACCAAAAAATATAAAAATATAAATGTTTTTCACAATACATACAACAAATTAAGTAAATTTGCAATTCTTTTGTATAACTTGGAACTCATTTAAATAAAGATAAGTTCATGACACAAATATTTGAGCATGATATTAAATTATCATCCAGTTATATATTACACATTGTAGTTTAGCATATTAAATATCATGTGCCAATTATTTGACTATATATAAAGCTAACAATTTATTCTCAAATAGGTTATCACTTGATGGTCTCATTGTTCTCAACAATCTACTCTATTGTGTATATTTGTTGAGACTCTTGAGTTCCAACATCATCCAAAATCGACAATCATAATTCAGCCAGTCTCTTAACGTCTCCCATGAAAACCATTCAGTAAGTTAGAAATACTATAACAAAACAAATATAAAACAAAAGGTTTTCGTTGGCAGTTATGTTTGTAGCAATTTCCACCAAATTGTTTAAATTCAAATTAAAAGATTAAATTAACACAATCAATGCTTATCATGTTGAAAAACTTAAATCTAATAAGTTTTTTTGGTGTTTTGCAACTCACCATACACTTGATACAAGTGTTTTGATGCATGAAACTATGGATTTATTAGAGCCACATATTTTAAGTGGACTTTTTATTTTGTCTTATTAGAAGACAAAACACTTGATGAAGAATGAAAATGAATCTTTTTGTGGATGTCAACTCACCTTTTTTGTCATCTTGTTTGCAAAAGAGAAAATAAAGGAAAAGCCGTCGGTGAAGGCAAAAGAAAAGCTACCGGTGATTGGCTAGGTGTGGCATTAGTCATAGTGGAGTGACATTAGAAACTCTTTAAGTCATGAGTGATAACAAGAGTGTGGCTTCAACAATAGTGAGGTGTGGCTTCAGCAATAGTGAGAAAGGCATCAGCAATGCCAAATACAAACCATCAATGATCATATTCACCAAGTTTGTCATCCCTCTTTCTTTTTTTCTCCAAAATGGATGACAACTCATCTATTTTGTCTTTTAGCTCCATCTTTTTCTATATATAGGCATGTGTATGGACTTAGAAAATATGCACAAAAATTGCATCAAGCTTTTTCTTCTCCCTCGTTTTTGCCAGTTTCCATTTTGTTGATATTTATATATTTTATTCATATATATATATATATATATATATATATATCTCGTCCAATATATATATATACACGTATATATAAATTTCGTTTGTTGAGGAAACTTTGGGTAGCTGATTCGTTGATCCAAGGATCTCGTAAACACGTTGTACTTTCTACCGGTTGGTAATATAAAGATCTCTCTCTCCCTGTGGACGTACACTATCACACCGATAGTGGAACCACGTTAAATCTTGTTGTCTCGATTTATTTTCCGCATTGTTAAATTTTATCGTATATTCGATAACTGCTATATTTACGCTTGTGGATCGGTATGAGTCATAAGACCGAAATATACAATATTTAGATCTCGTTATTCCGCATTTGTTGTATTGGGTTAGTTGCACGTGATTTATTGTTTTACTTTGGGACCGTAACTCACTTGAATACGATTTTGTAATTGCCACCAACCCTTACATATTATGTGAGTGAATTTACATCTTAGTAATAATCAAATCCAACCAAATGAACCTAATATCTCATTCGAGTGTGAAGTGTACATATTCTCTAACCCAAAAACTTAGAATGGATGTCTTAACAATAAAGGAATTCTAAATATATCTAAAGATAACGGTCACCGAGTTATATGTAAATATTTCTTATCTTTTAACCAATCGCAAAATAAGGTCTATTGATTGAGGATTACAACATGATTTATGCTTTACTGGTCACTAATGGCAAGAGCAAGTGCACTCATGTTAACAACCCCATAATCAAGTCTTCTTGAGATGTCAGTACAAATTTCACTAATTATTTGAAGTTGATTCGTATCCTCCAATGGTACTTATCATAATTGTTACTTGTGTGATAATCCATAAAAGGATGACCTTAATATTTAACGCCATATTTTATTATTGACAAAATACTAATCAAAACATTATCTTTACGCCATAGTATCATCGTTAGAAGAATGAAAATAATTTGGTATGGTAAAGAGTTCTTGCAATTTGATTAATAAAGTTGTCATCACTCATCATCGATAGTTATAGGTAATATATCATAACTGCTAAGTTTTAGAAGGTAAATATAGTTTTTTAAACAATAATTAATAAAAACTAATTAAGCTATTGTAGACGATCAATTCCATCATGTGAAATGAGAGATTGAAAAATACACCTTTAACAAAATTCTCATGCTCCATAAAAAAAATATTCTCATGCAACCACATGTAGTCATCTCAAATTGCATTGGCAAGTGATGATGATGACCCTCGCTAAATATAATATGGAACACCATTATTACATTTCAGTAAACACTTAATCTTTATATATAAAATCATATCCAAGCTAAGAATAATTAAATCATCACCATGGTGAATATTTTAAAAGAAAATCACGAGTGGGTTATATTACGCTATAAAATGGTGATTACCACTTTAGGCACCTGGGTACATTTTACACCGGAGTTGAATCCCCATTTGCAAGCACCTGAAAATAGAGCCAAAACGTACAATTCAATATAAGGCTACGAATTTGACAAATAAAGGTGTGAATAATGAATTACCAGTAAGCGTAGCTCGTGCCCGGTCACCATGGAAAACACAGACTTTTGTCAGAGCTTACCAGATGCTTCCATAAACTTTTTACTTAGTTTGATGGATGCTTTCACAAACAATTAACATGCCTTCTTAATTATGAATAAATATCAATTATTAATAAATGTCAACTATTAATTATAAATAAATAGTAATTATTCTTAAATAGTAATTAAAAACCATTAATTATTTTTATTTATGTATTATTAATTAAGGGTCATGTTCAGGAGAAAAACTCAAAAAAAAAACCCGAAAAACTAAGTACCACCCTGGTAGCCCTTCATCTGGACGATATGCACTTGTGTATACAAGTAATTTGTAACATGCACACATGCATATGCACAAGTGATTACTGCACACGTGCATAAAAACCAAAAAATAACTTAATTTACATGTATGCAAAAGTGCATACTGTTCATATCAAAGGCTACCAAGGTGTTCTTCAGTTTTCCATTTTTTTGAGATTTTTTCCTTAAACCTCCCTCATTTGAAGTATACAATATATATAATTTTATTAACTATATCAATTATTTTTTAATTATTATTCAATATATTTAGATATCAAAGGGTAAATATAACAATTGTAAAAACGTTTATGCATGTTACAAAAAAACTGAAGTTATACTTATTTTATTTCATAAATAAATTAAATGTGCTAAATTTAACTAAAATATTTAATTTAGTTATTAATTGTATTTTTGAAAAAATATTAAATTAATTAGGATATGTAAGATTCACCAAGTTTATTGTTATTCATATTATATGTAACGGTTATTTAAAATTATAGGTTAATGTAGAATTTTTCTAAAATTTGTTTTAACAAATTAACAATGGGAAAAGTCTGAAAAATCCAATAAACTATCTGATTTTGAATGATTAAGTCCCTAAACTATTTTTTTTATTGATAAAACCCTTAAACTTTCTAAAACCGGTTAAATACATCCTTGTAACCTGTAAATTTTACTGGTTAATGTAACAAAAATTTGGGAAAAGTATAAAGAAACCCAACAAACTATCTGATTTTGAATATTTAAGTCCCTGAATTTTTTTAACAAATAAATCTCTAAACTTTTTTCTAAATTTTTTACCAAATAAATTATTGAACTTTTTTAAACAAATAAATCTCAAACTTTTCTTGAAGAAACAAAATCATGAACTTAAATTTGAACAAATAAATCTATTTTTTTTTTTGCATGAACAAAAATAATATATATAATTCCTCTCACCGACAATATAGCAAAATGAACCAATTAAAGAGAGAAAAAAAATATACATTTTTATTACTAATTCCGAATCATTCAAAATTTATGCCTAAAAGTCTAAAACATAAATAGATACCTATAATTGTACAAAAAATATGTTCATCCTTTCACAAAATATATAACAAAAAAAACGTCAATTCTTTCACAAAATATACCAAAAAAACGTCAATCCGTTCACAAATATACCAAAAAAAAACTCCAGTAGATGCTTACTGGCTCGTTTTACCTTACCGGATGAACATCGCAAGGGCCGAGAATCATACCCGGTAAGAACGATATAAGGATGGAGAGTCTTACCTAGTAAGTGGAAAGTGGAGGTGACGACTCTTACCCGGTAAGCGTTTACTGGGTAAATTGTTGCACGCGATAGCTTTTTGATAGACTACAATCTTACCCGGTAAAATAAGTTAGGGTGTCGATTTTTACCGGTAACGAGTAAATGTTTGGGTAAACGACCCCTTAGTTAATGTATACATTAAAGTCAAACGGTTGATTAGACTCTTACTTTGAATTAAACATTACTTTGTTATTACAAATGAGATAACTTTTAATATATTCTTGTTAGAAGGATAAACATATAGGGCATTTTTGTCAGGATCGAATTCTCAACAAGAATTAATTCTCAGAAACAATATCAAAGAAGTTTGCGGAATAACACTTTGATATTTAATCAAACACAAAATCAAAACAGAATATAATCAACAAACTGTAAACTTGTATTGAATGCTTTGAATTTACAAGATTACTCACTCAACCTCAATATTGATGAACAGGCTCACCAATACGAATTCTACTTCTCTAGAATTAGGATCTATGCCTTGAGGTTGATTTTCTCTCTAAAAGAATGAAAAACAAAAGTTAACTCATTATTCTAAACTATACAATATATATACTGAATACAAAGATAATTACAATAAAATATCTTCAGTATATCTTCCATGTATATCTCTAAGCTTCCATGTATATCCTTTCATACGAATCTTCATCATATAAGCAGTATTAATCTTCCTTCTAGCAGCATTAACTACTAAGCAGCACTAACCACTAGCAGTACTAACTAGCTAAGCAGTACTAACTTTGTTCAAGCAGCACTAACTATGACTAGCAGTATTAATAGTACTAGCAGTAGTAACACTCAGCAGTATTAACCTTTAAGTCTTCTAGCAGTAGTAACTTTGAACTAGCAGCATTAACCATACTTGAAGAATTCTTCAGTTCCCAACAATCTCCCCCTAACTTGACTTTTAGGAAAAGAAGTCAAGTTCTTCAAATCTTCTTCAAGATGCTTTCAACACCTCAATTCATACTCCTAGATTAGGATCCAAACCCAAACTTTGATTAATGATTCTGCTAACCACAATCTTTGCCATTTCTGAATCTTTTGAACATGTAAGCTTTGCATTCAACATTGCTTGTAATTTGGCCTTGCTGTGATCATAGATTTTATCAACTAAGTAGTACTCATGATAAGCTCTGTCCACAGTGATGACATAGACTCCACACCTTTCAAATATCATCCAATTTTCTATTCTTTGGAATTTATTCTGTAGATGCAAATCTCTGATCACATGTAGAACTTTGCTAGGGTCAAACATCATGCATAAGTACTCCATAGCTAATCTGATTAAGCTCATTCCTTCTCCTTTCAATTCCTTTTCATATATCTCCAACCCAACTTTAAACATCTCTTCTAAATCTGATCTTGAACAACTTCTTATGAGTCTACCCCAAGTAGAGTACACTTCATATAGATCTCCCATTCTCTTAAGCCTGAAGTATTTCTTCCTTTGATCTTCCAAAATATCCCAAAAGATAACTTCTGGAGCTTTCATAGAGATGGGATCAACTGAAACTGGTTCATCAGCTGTTGTAGTCATATAAAAATCAAGATTATATTGCTTATTGGATTTTTCTGGGTTCTTTACAGATTCAGTTGTAGAAGTAACTGAAGGTTCTGCTGTTTCTGCTGTTTCTTCAACTCTTGGCCTTTTGTTCTGCTTCTTGGAGGCAATTGACTTCACCCTCTTCCCAGATGTAACTTCTATACCAACACCTTCATGTTCTTCCTTCATCTCTTCAGTTTTATCTTTTGAAGGTGTGGTGTCCTCAGGGAATGGTTGTTGGATGTTGAGATCATGTCTCTCTTTCATCCTTCTCTCAGCCTCCTCCCTTTGTGCTGAATCCCCTTGAAGCTTGGCCATTTCCTTGTTATACAACTCTTCAATCTGAGAGAATGCCATGTGAGTAAACATCTCCCCCTTAACACCAATTGCACCTTTCAGAAAGTTTATCATTTTTCTTCTTTCCTGATTGGCCAAAAATGTCTTGGAGGGTTGTCTTTTCTGCTTTTGTTTCTGAATTGGCATCTTCTTAACTTGGAGTTTCTTGGCCTGAGTTGCTGTCTGAGCTGCTTCTTTCAAACTCTTTTGGTATTCTGCATTTAACTTCTTGGCCATTATCCTTGCAAGCTCTCTATCCTTATCTGATTGAAGTTGTTCTTCTTTTTCCATTTCAGCCTGAAGTAGCTTTGCCATTTCTTCATCCAACTCAATCTGACTCTTTTTCTTGGCAGGCAGTTCAGCTTCAACCATTTTCTCCTTTCCTTTTCCTTTTGTCTCCTTTGCCTTTTCTGTTGCCTTTTGTTGAACTTTTCCTTCATTGATGACTACTCCCTTGGCCTTTTGAGTAGCCTCAGGAGTGTCATTCTTTGCTTTGACTAGTGTTTCTACAATCTCCATTTCTTCAACAGAAAGCCCTGTTACTGCTGCTTCTGTTACTGCTGCTTCAGCAGTATTAACAGTTTCTGCTGCTTCAGTGAATTCTGATTCTTTTTCTGCCTCTTTCTCCCCCTCAACCTCAAATGCCCTCTCAGCTGGATTTGCTTTCTCTTTTTCAGCCTCTTTCTCCCCCTTGTTGGAAGCATCTTTATTAGTTGACCTCTTCTTTAAAACAAACTGTTTTCTTCTCTTCTTCTGTACAAGCTTTGTCACTATCTTCTTTAATTTGGCAATCTGAACTTGTTGTGACAGGATTACCAGCTTCATCTCTTCAATTTCTTTCCTTTGTTTGAGAACATCTTGGTTGATGTTGCCCATTGTTTCCATCAATTCATAGTAAGTATATCTGTCCTCACCTTCTCCAGAAGTGTTACCCTCTTTTGATGGATCATTGGATCTTTTATTAGTGGAAGTCTTCTGCCTTGCAGAAGCACTATCCACCCCTGTGGTTTCTTGGCACCAGGGACCTTCAAATGATTGCTCATTCAAAGTTGCCATGGGGGAGGTCTTATTGATGTTACCACTTTCCTCCTCTGTGCTAGCAGGAGTAGTGGCAGCCTCATCACCCATATGCTCTACCTCCTCCTCAGAGAGCACCTCCTTTGGGTTGGGAGACACCCTTGTGGTTTCCCTTTGGATATTCTCTAGGGGAGAATTCTCCCTTAGAGGGCTTATAGGCTTAGTGGGTAATGGTACAAGAAGGGAAGGAGCCTTCTTTACCTGTTTTCTCTTGTAAGTTTGGGTGATGGGAGAGGTTGGTTTTTCAAGAAGGGACTGGGGAATTGATTTTGAGAGGGAAGGTTGGGCCTGGATAGCAGTGGGTTGGTCTAATGGGGGCCTTGACCCTGCTGCCATACCTTCATTGGTTTGGGACACCACCATCATTGTAGAGAACAATGGGGTGTCAACTCCTTCAGAGTCCCCAGCAGATCTTCTCATATTTGAGAAAACCTTGCCTTTGGGGAGTTTAGGTACATATACCCCAACAGGTTGAGGTATATCCGTTAATTCATGAGTAATAACTTCTTGAACAAACCTGGGATACATAAAGAAGCTCTTTTTGTTTCCCATGTTTGAGACAAGATCACTGAAAATCATTTTAGAAAAATTATACTTTCTGGCAGTGGCCAAGCACACCAAAGCATAAGCAATAGTGCTGCTGAACTCACTCCATCCAGTAGTCTTTTTGGAGATACAATGCATAAGAGTATGGACAAAGAAACGCCATTGGGGTGAGAATTTTGCTTTAGAAAATTTGAAAACTCCCAATGGGCCTCCATACCCCATTCTTGTAAGGTTTGAAAACAGTTCATCGTTTGGGATAGAGGTTATACCAGAGGCATCGTCTAGACGTAGACTGATGCGAATAACCTCTTCAGTAACCGTTAGTGATTGATCACGGATTCTTGTCTTGATCATCTGCACACCATTCTCAACAACAATGGTTGCATTAGCCCAGAACTGCCTTTGATGCTCAATATAGATTGTAGGGGATACAACAAGAGCATGAGCAATGTGGCTTGTCTTGAGGAAATCCACAATCTGATGAAATCCTGCAGCTTGCTTTGGCTTTTGTAGCATCGCAATCTCGTTGTGCTCGTCGATGAAAGTCATGGATGCCATTGATCTTAGTGAAAAGCTTGCCTGAAAACTTCGAACTTGAGAGAGAAAAGGTTTTGAGCGCAAGAGAACAGTATGCAAAGAGTCGTTATGAACTTTTAGGCGGGCAAAAAGTATTTATAGTATTCGGAATATAAGCAGTATTAACCTAGAGCAGTATTAACTACTAGCAGTATTAACTGCTAGCAGTATTAACTAACTAGCAGTATTAACTACTAGCAGTATTAACTACTAGCAGTATTAACCACTAGCAGTATTAACAACTAGCAGTATTAACTACTAGCAGTATTAACTGAAAGCAGTATTAACCACTAGCAGTATTAACTGAAAGCAGTATTAACCACTAGCAGTATTAACTGAAAGCAGTATTAACCACTAGCAGTATTAACTGAAAGCAGTATTAACCACTAGCAGTATTAACTAACTTACTCCTTTTAAACTTGCTAAACACTGAGTACTGTTATGCATATCCTGAAACAGAAGATTAGTAACTCCAGGAATACTATACAGATATAAAACCACTTTTTGAGAAGGGGATTATTCAGAGTTGATCATTCCCACACTTGTTACCAAGAAAGTGAATCTACCCACATCAAAAGCTTTAGTGAATAGATCAGCAAACTGATTATCAGTGTGAACTTTGACAACTTGAATAAGTTTCTTTTCATTACAATCTCTTATAAAGTGATACCTGATCTCAATGTGCTTTGTTTTTGAGTGCTTGACTGGATTATTCACAATGCTAATAGCACTGCTGTTGTCAATAAAGATTGGAGTGTGTAGAAAGGTTACCCCATAATCCAACATTTGATTCTGAATCCATAAGACTTGAGAACAGCAACTTGCAGCTGCTATGTACTCTGCCTCTGTTGTAGATGTGGATACTGTGGTTTGTTTCTTGCACTGCCATGAGACTAGTCTAGCACCCAAAAACTGACATCCTCCAGAAGTAGATTTTCTGTCCAAGTTTGCCCCACCTAGATCACTGTCTGAGTATGCTATTAGGTCAAAAGGTGAGTTATGAGGATACCAAAGTCCCAATCTGGGTTGCCCTTTGAGATATCTGAATATCCTCTTAACAGCTTGAAAGTGAGATTGCTTTGGCCTAACTTGAAATCTTGCACATACACAGACTGAAAACATTATATCTGGCCTTGATGCTGTGAGATACATGAGAGAGCCAATCATGGATCTATAATGATGCACATCCATATCCTCCCCCTCAAGATCTGCTGTGATCTGCTTGTGTGTTTCCATAGGTGTGCTGGCAGGTTTTGATTCTGAGAAACCAAACTTGGTTAGAATATCCTGCACATACTTGGATTGACAGATGAAAATGCCATCTGACTTCTGTTGAACTTGGAGTCCAAGGAAGAAAGTAAGTTCCCCCATGGAACTCATTTTGAACCTTTGATGCATTAAATCCTCAAACTCCTTGCACATGTTGTTTCTTGTAGATCCAAAGATAATGTCATCAACATAGATTTGGACCAGCAAGATATCCTTCTTCTTTCTTTTGATAAATAGAGTCTTATCAATGACTCCTCTTTCAAAGTCATTTTCCAAGAGATAGGATGACAGTGTGTCATACCATGCTCTTGGGGCTTGATGTAGTCCATAAAGTGCTTTCTTTAATTTGTATACCCTGTCTGGATAGCTTGGGTTTTCAAACCCTGGTGGTTGACAGACATATACTTCTTCTTCAATTGATCCATAGAGAAAAGCACTTTTTACATCCATTTGATAGACTTTGAAGTTCATGTAAGAAGCATAGGCTAGGAATAGTCTGATTGCTTCTATCCTAGCCACAGGTGCAAAAACTTCTTCATAATCTATACCCTCTTCTTGAGTATAGCCTTGAGCCACCAGCCTTGCTTTGTTCCTTATGACAATACCTCTTTCATCTCTCTTGTTTCTGAAAATCCACTTTGTGCCAATCGCTCTGTGACCTTTAGGAAGGTCTACTAGATCCCATACATCTTGTAGCTTGAACTGTAACAGTTCCTCTTGCATTGCTTCTATCCAGCTAGATTCTTTCATAGCATCATGTGCCTTTTTAGGCTCAAGCTGTGATAGAAAACAAGAAAGCACTGTATGCTGTTGATCTTGCATTTCCTGAAGCCTGCTTTGATGTCTAGTCATCATAGGAGAAGAGATATCTCCTATTATCAACTGTGGAGGATGATTCTTTTGAACTCTGGTGTTATGACTAGGTTCTTCATTCAGTCCAGCCTCAAGATTAGATTCATGCAACTCAACTGAAGTGTTTTCAGATGCCACTTCATTATTTTCTTGAGTCTCCTCATTTCTAGTTTCTGCTTCACTCTGACTTGGTCCATTAAATGATTCCTTTTCACAGTCTTCAACAGAATTTACTGTGGGTATGGGAAAAATCACAGATTTAGATATACTTTCTTGAACTTGTGTGATCCCTGATCCTCCACTTCCTGTTCCTGTATACTCATTACTGAAACCAAAAGAGTTAGTTAGTGAATCAATATCAAATAGCCACTGAGGTCCAGACCCAACAGGATTTGGTGTGTTCTCATTGCATTTGACATTGTCACTTTCTTCAATTATTCTAGAAGATGAGTTAAATACTCTGTAGGCCTTACTCTGAGATGAATATCCAACAAGAAATCCATCATCTGCTTTGCTATCAAACTTACCTAAGTGAGATTTGGTATTTAGAATTGTACAAGGACACCCAAAAGGTTTGAAGAAACCAATAAAAGGTTTTCTTTTATTTAAAAGCTCATATGGGGTCTTGTTCTTTTGCTTGACCACTAGAACTCTGTTTTGGACATAACAAGCAGTATTAACTGCTTCAGCCCAGAAGGTAATTGGCAATTTTGAATCAGCCAACAGAGATCTAGCAGCCTCTATTAGTGTTATATTCCTCCTTTCAGCAACACCATTCTGTTGAGGAGTCCTAGGAGCACTGTATTGCCTCTCAATACCTTTTTCTTCACAAAAGGTGTTTAGATCATGATTTTTAAACTCAGTTCCATTATCTGATCTAATGACTTTTACTCTTTGATTAGTTTGGTTTTCAATTCTTAGAATAAAGGATTTGATAAGACCACTTGTTTCATCCTTAGTTCTTAGAAAATATACCCAAGTAAATCTGGAGTAATCATCAACAATAACCAAGCAGTACGATTTCTTGCCTATACTCATAACATTTGTAGGACCAAACAGATCCATATGCAGTAATTGGAGACAAGAAGAAACAGAATTTAACTCTTTGGTCTTATGAGAAGTTTTGTGTTGTTTGCCTTTAAGACAAGCAACACAATGATCATCACATGAAAAGACTTTTGAAGGTAAACCTCTTACAAGGTTATTTTTAACAAGATTGTTCATAGTCTTGAAATTCATGTGACACATCCTTCTGTGCCAAAGAGAGGATTCATCTACAGAAGCTTTTGAAACAAGACAATTTAGAGATGAATCACTATCAACATTGTCCATATCAAGACAGTAAACATTGTCCTTTCTTGGAGTTCTAAGTAGTATCATGCTTTCATCAACTACCTTGAACCCTGGAGCAAGGATCATACACTCATTATTAGTAAATAATATACTATGTTGTTTGTCACAAACCTGTGATACACTTAACAGGTTGTACTTTAATTGATCAACATAGTAGACATCCTCAAATGTCATCTTACCTTTGGTGACATTACCTTTTCCACTTATCTTACCACCAGTAAGATTATCTCCAAATGCAACATGTCCTCTATTGATATGTTTGAAATCCTGAAGGCATGACATGTTGTCTGTCATGTGCCTAGAGCAACCACTATCAACATGCCAAATGCTCTTTCCCTTGAGCTGTTGGTTGCCCTGCACATAAGATAAATCAATTAGTATGTATTAGGAACCCAAGCCAAAGTGGTCTTGGGTACCCCTTTCTCATCAAAATACTTGCATTCTTTCTTGACAAGATTTTTGAACTTTAACTCCTCATTCTTGGAGTACTTTGTTACAATAATAGACTTGGAAATATGTTTGCTAGAATCAGGACTAGTTTTAGAAGTACTAACTGCCTTGGCAGCACTTGCATGCTTAGCAGTACTAACCTTGTTAGCAGTAGTAACTGTGTTAGCAGCAGTAACTGTGTTGGCAGTATTAACCTTTGAAGAGGTATTAACAGTATTAGCAGCATTAATATTTTCAGCAGTACTAACACTGTTAGCAGTAGTAACTGTGTTAGCAGTACTAATATTGTTAGCAGTACTAACACTGTTAGTATTTCTAGGTACCCACATTTTGACACTTTCTTTTAAAATCTTTTTCTTTAAAGTGCCTTTACTTTCAACAGATTTCTTTATCACATGTTTCTTTCCAGCCTTCCTATAACCAACAGGTTTTTGCACAAATCTTTTAAAGTTCATCTGTTGGTTAATTGGGTTGAAGTAACAATACTTAGCCAAATGATTCAACTTGCCACATATAAAACAAGGTTTTGGTCTATTGATTTTATTCAGATCAACTCCTTGTTTCTGAGCCCATTGATTATTCCAGTTTCTTTGATTTCCTCTTTTTAAACCAGAATTTAGGCTCTTGGCTTTATTGCAATCACACTGTTTACAAGATCCAGGATTCACAACTGTGGTTTGTTTGTAATGGACCTTGTTATCATATCCTTTAGTCTTCTCTATCTCCTTGGACTTGACCCAGATTTTCCCACATCCCTCATTGGTGATAATATTGTTTTCTAATGGTATCTTTTTACTCACATTATTATCCCTGTTCTCACTGGCTCCTTTTTCAGTCAAATCCTTAACTACTACCTCATCCAAAGGATATATCTTAAAAGCTTCTTCAGACAAGTCCTTTTTCTCCTTAGTTTCTAACAAGTCTGATGTAGGAGAAATATAGTTGTTATTGTAAGGAGGGGGTGTATTGTTGTATCCAATACCAGGCTTCATCTTATCATGAATCTGAGCCTTTAGAAGAGAGTCCATTGCTTTTGAAGCATAAGAAAACTTGTCTATGTCAAGCTTAACTTTTGACAGTTCCTCTTTCAGTCTATCATTCTCTTCCAAGGACTTAGACAGTTTGGTTTCTAACTCATTCTTTTCCCACTTCCAATAGTTTGTGTCATAAGAGTGTTGAAGTTCATTAGCTTGAAAGTCTTTGATTTGCTCTTCAAATCTCTCTACTATTAACACATAATCTCTTCTGTCTTTTTCTAATCTTTTGAGGTCATCACACATACTTTGATTGTGATCCCTGTATCTTGTAACAGTGTCAATGCAAGATTTAGTGCAAAGATTAGAACTTACCTCAGTAGGGAGATCAGACACTTCTGCCATAAGAGCTTGGTTCTGAATGGCTTCCTCAGCTTGATCACTCCAGTCAAATCCCATTCCTTGTTGAGAAACAAGGGCTTGAGCAGGATTCTTGTTCTGATTGTATCCTCCATTCTGAGCTTGTTGGTGGTTATTGTTTGAAACAGCACTCCTGCATTCTCTAGCAAAGTGTCCTTTCTTGTGACACTTATAACATTCCACCTTGGTTTTGTCAAAACCAGCTCCATCTTCTCTTCTTTGAGAGAAGTTATTTCTTCCAGTTCTTTTAATGAACTTTTTCACCCTCATGGATAACATGGCCATCTGCCATTTAATATCCATCTCCTCCAGATCATCAGGGTGAATTTGATCAAGATCATCATTAATCAGAGAATTGCTGCTATGACTAGACAAAAATGCTTCAAAGATAGTTTCAGTGCCTTTTTCTGAACTTACTCCACTGGCAGTACTAACTGCTTCAGGGTTGGCAGTAGTATCAGTGGATGCTGAAAGAAGTGCAGCATTGTGAATATAACCAGAGGGCTTCTTCTTGGTTTCTACCTCAGTTTCAAAAACTCTTAGATCATTGTATAGATCATCAAGTTCTTTCTCTTCCAGATTGTCACTCTGTCTATATGAGACAGTGTACATAGTCCATTCATCCCCAAGAGATCTGAGGAACTTTCTGTTGATATCATCTTGTTCCATCTTCACCCCTACAGTAGCCAGTTCACCTATGAGTTTATTGAACCTGTCAAAAGTTTGAGTCATAGACTCATTCTTTGTGGAAGTGAAGTTCTCATACTGCTGCTTTAGAACATCTCTCTGATTTCTTTTGATGCTCTTAGTTCCAGCAAATCTTTTCTCTAGAGCATTCCAGAGAATCTGAGCATCAGTGCAGTTGCAAAATTGATGCTGATATTCATTGGGAATGGCCAAGAGCAGAGTGCTCAAAGCCTTCATCTCTGTCTGTCTGATCTTCCTCTCACCATCTGTCTTTGGTGGAGGTCTTTTCCCATCTGGTCCTATCCTTCCAGCTTCAGAAGGACCATTCTCAATGATATCCCACATTGAGTAGTCAGTGAGAAGAATATATTGTCTGATTCTGATCTTCCACATGTCAAACTCACTTGGTTTGAGCATTGGAACCTTAGAAACCAAAGTACTGCTTGATTCTGTAAGATTTTCCATGATGAATAACTGTTTCTGAGAGAGTTAGGCTCTGATACCACTTGTCAGGATCGAATTCTCAACAAGAATTAATTCTCAGAAACAATATCAAAGAAGTTTGCGGAATAACACTTTGATATTTAATCAAACACAAAATCAAAACAGAATATAATCAACAAACTGTAAACTTGTATTGAATGCTTTGAATTTACAAGATTACTCACTCAACCTCAATATTGATGAACAGGCTCACCAATACGAATTCTACTTCTCTAGAATTAGGATCTATGCCTTGAGGTTGATTTTCTCTCTAAAAGAATGAAAAACAAAAGTTAACTCATTATTCTAAACTATACAATATATATACTGAATACAAAGATAATTACAATAAAATATCTTCAGTATATCTTCCATGTATATCTCTAAGCTTCCATGTATATCCTTTCATACGAATCTTCATCATATAAGCAGTATTAATCTTCCTTCTAGCAGCATTAACTACTAAGCAGCACTAACCACTAGCAGTACTAACTAGCTAAGCAGTACTAACTTTGTTCAAGCAGCACTAACTATGACTAGCAGTATTAATAGTACTAGCAGTAGTAACACTCAGCAGTATTAATCTTTAAGTCTTCTAGCAGTAGTAACTTTGAACTAGCAGCATTAACCATACTTGAAGAATTCTTCAGTTCCCAACAATTTTTTTTATATATTTGTGAAGGGATGAGCGTTTTTTGGTATATTTCGTGAAAAATATGTGTTTTTTAGTACATTTTATGAAATGATTGACCTTTTTTTGATATATTTAATGAAAGGATGAATATAATTTTTGTATGTATCTATTTATATTTTAGGCATAACTTTTGAATTATTCGGAATTAGTAATAAAAATGATATACGTTTTCTCTCTTTAATTGTTCATGACTTTATTGTCGGTGAGTGGATTTGTATATATTTTTCTGCTCATGCAGGAAAAAAAATTGGATTTATTGGTTTAAAATTAAGTTCATGATTTTGTTTCTTAAAAAAAGTTTGGAATTTAGTTTCTTCAAAAAAAAAATCAAGAATTTATTTGGTAATAAGATTTAGTAAAAAATTTAGAGATTTATTTGCTAAAAAAAATTTAGGGACTTAATCATTCAAAATCAGATAGTTTGTTGGGTTTTTATAGACTTTTCCTAAATTTTTATCATATTAACCTGTAAAAACAGGTTACAAGGATGTATTTAATCGGTTTTAGAAAGTTTAAGAGTTTAATCATTCAAAAAAATAGTTTAAGGACTTAACCATTCAAAATCAGATAGTTTGTTGGGTTTTTTCAGACTTTTCCCATTAACAATTTGTTATATATAATAATCAATTTTATGTTCTTTCAATTAACATATTATATTATTTAATTTTTCTTTATTATCTTGTTTGTATTAATTACATCTTATATTATTAGAAGTTTGTTTTAATTATATTATTAGAAATTTATTTGACTTTGTGAGTCCAAGATCACTGATTCTTTAGAGAGAGAAAGTAGAGAGAGAGTAACAAGGAAGCGCAAAGCTAGAAATCAGATTAATGTGCGTGTGTTCCTTACAAGACACAAAGACCAAAGGGACTTAAATACCCTTGGTCAATACAACACAGAATAAGCACTAAACACAGTATTTGACCAAGCCCTATAAATACAATGATTACTATAAATTCAGACCTAACAATCTCCCCCTTAGTAATCATTGGCGCTTTGGTCTTCAAAAATTGTCTTCTATAACAGCACGGACCAACAAAGCGACTTTGTGAAGCTTTCTGACTTTTTAAGAAAAATTTCTTCTCAGCATCTTTCAGATAAAGTTGTCTTTACTGTTTTGAGCTCTAGACGATACACCTCTTTTGAATGATCTTGAATGAACTGTATTGTTCGGAGCAGAAACAGCAAAAGAATTAGTTGTAGCTGAGAGAATAGAATCATTGAGCAAATCTTGATCAGCAAATAAACATTTGAGCTCTTTATCTCTTTAACTTCTCCTTGACTTCTCCCCCTCATGACCTTGATGATCGAGATCAACTTGGTCATGAAAAAGTTGGAGACGAGACAGCGAAAAATCTGCAAAATCAAAGAAACAGAGAAAATAGAGGAGGTTTGCGCTTCATGTTGGACGCGCAAACCAAGATTTGCGTTTCATGTTGGACGCGCACACCAAAGTTTGCGTTTCATGAAGGGAGCGCAAATCAAAGTTTGTGTGTCATGCTGGAAGCGCAAAGCTGACTTAGACAAGATTTACCTTTTTAAGCTCTTTGACTCCCCCTACACAAATGCACTAGATGTGACAATTCAAGTTAGCATTCATATAAAGAAAATCAGATACTCCCCCTCAAAAACAGATATAATCTTTGAAAAAAATATTCTCTTTGTTCACTCCCCCTTGAATAATGCATAAACCCATTAAAATATATTTATGAGAACACAATGATTAAATATTAATGAAGAAAGAAAAATATACTGAATGTAAATTTTGAAACAACAAAACATATAAAATTTTAAACACTAAACAAATAAAATTCTACTTAGTAAAATATTACAGATTTATCAATCATTTGAAATCAAACATATGTTGTTGGATACAAGAACAAGTTTCATTGCATATCAAGTTAAAACATGTTCAGTTTCAAAAACTTCCATCAATCTATTCAGTGTGCTCACATGCGAATCTTCGATTAGCTTCAAGAAAATGCAATTCTAAAAATATTATAGAGAACTTTGCATGTACTGACACTAATTCATCAAAAATTAAGACTTTCACAAATTTACAGGTTTATCACAACTCAAACATATCACCAAGTATCATGAAATGTGTGCTCATTGGCATCTTTTTAGCAGTGTGCACATTGGCATCTTAACATGAGTGTGCTCTTTGGCATCTTTTAAGCTTGTGCACTTTGGCATCTTTTGATCAAAAAGTTTATTAAGTAAAGAACATGCCGTAAACGTAACTTTCTATCTGACCCTATTGCAGGATTTGGGTCAGCCGCTCCCAGACCAGTTGGCCTTAGGGGACTAGGTGTCAAGCACCCCTTGGAACTTACTCTCCCAGATCAGAAAGGCTACATCGACATATCCTAAACCCATTCATACCAGTAGAACATGACTTTCGATCTGGTTCTATTGAAGGATTTATGTTCGATCACTCCCAGACCAAATGACCTTAGGGGACCAGATGACAAGCATCCTGAGGAACTTACTTTCCCAAACCAGAAAGGTCACAGGTACAAACTTTTAAACTTAGAGATTTCTGTATTTTAAGAATTTAATAATCATCTCAATCACTCAGATCAACGTCTAAATTCTTAGCCCATATTTTCATTCCGATCTATAATTCTGATCATTTAGGTAGTCTAAGCAAAGTAAACTATAAAAATTCCGAATCACACAACTTTAAAGCAGTAATAAAAGTTTCAAACATGTTGCTGACTTTTCGACTTTTGTAAGACTTGAAATTTGACCATATAAAAACTTTAATATAAACAAAAAAACTTGAAAATTTATCCTAAACACATATTTTATTCAAAGAAAAGAAAAAATGTAAAAACTTTACTTTATAGAATAAAATTTATAAAAATTTAAACTTTTAATAGATATTTAGTTGGAACAAAATAAAATTCAACTATTTCATCTTTCACATTTAAAAAAAAAATTGTGTCTCAAATTAAAAAAAAATTGGGTTATACAAAATTAAGAAAAAGTTGAACAAGCTCAGATTCTTGAAAAAATAATGAGAAAAAATTGGAACACATCATAATCAGAGATAAAATGCAGCGGAAATAAAATTGATGTACTCACAGTATCTCATTTAGTCAGAAGCTTAAATCATTGAAGAATGAGTTCTAAACTGATTTGTTTAGAAGTCGAAGCCTATGAAGTACGGGTCCTGAGCTGAAGTACTCAGAAGCCAATGTTCTATTACTCCCCCTTAACATGTGATGCCTGCAACTTTGAATCAGATAAAGATTTGGGTACCCACTTGAATTTGGGTCCGTGTTTGTTAGTTGCAGTTCTTGTGGGGAAACAATAAGCATATTTGATATGAGAAGCATGAAGAATATCATCAGAATAATAAGCACAATCATCAGAAGAGAAAGCATAATCATCTGAACTAGAATCAGAAGACGAATATGAGACATTTTTAGAAATTTGGATCATTTGCCTTATAGAATATTTGGAAATTTTATTACACACAACAAATGAATCACTATGATAAAATTTGTCTACATATCGATCTCCCTCAAACTTAGAATCAGTAAATTTCAGCTTCGCTCTCCAGATCTGCTTCTTTGATCGAGCACTCAAAGCCCTATCTGTAATAATTGAATCGGAAGAATTAGAACTGTCAGAAAGAACTATATCTCGTTTCTTTGACTTCTTTGACCGTCTTCTTTTACGCTTAGGCTTATAATATCGATCATTGAGCGTAAAAGAATCATCAAGAATTTTAGACATAATATTTAAATCAAAAGAAATAAATTTATCCAAGCAACCAATCTGATCAACTAATAAATCTGAATTAGCCTCGGAATCTGAAGAAATTTGAGAAAGGTTTTTAAAATTTGAAACTTCCTTTTTGTTTTCCTTAGAATCAGAAGAAAGGTTAGAAATAAAATCTGATTTTTGAGAAAATAATTTTTCTTCAAGACTAGACGTCATGAAAGAAAGAATAATATCAGATTCAATTTTCTTCAAAATATTTTGATCTTCTATCTTGTCTTCAAGATCGATGATTTTTCCTTCTAATACTAATGGAGGAGTATATTTCTTCGAATCATAAATGATTGGAGAAATATTTCCTTTATCAGAATCAGGTGCATAAGGAGCAAAATCATCAGACATTGAAGATTTGATAGGAGATATATCATTTAAAACTCTTCTACTTCTCCTTGATTTTTCAGGAAAATATTTGGCATTTTCAGACGTATAAACAAAAGGAATTTCATTTTTCTTATTATTTATCCAATTCTCATTTTCGATTTCTAACACTTGCTTCTCATTCATCCAATCAATTTTAAATTGAGGAGCGTAATGAGCAAAAGTCAGATAATCGTAATTATATAAAGTTGGGGATTTTTCAATCGCATTGTTTAAACAATGAGGATTTTCAAAACCAAGACCCCATCTCTGTTTTAAAGCCTCTTCACTCCTTGGCTTGTTCATAAAAATTGTTTGTTCAGATTGGTCTCTTCGATAAAGCTTTTCTTCTAACTTATTTATTTTATCTGAAAATTCATCTTTTAAATTAGTCATTACCGTCAAAGATTCAAGATAAGTCTTATTTGAATTTTTCAAATCATCCAATTTCTTTTGAAATATGTCTTTAGTATTTTCTAAAATGGATTTTTTATCTTTCAAAGAAATTTTCAGTTTGTCAATCAAATCTGACTTTTCAGAATTTAAATTCTTTTCAGATAAAATCTTTCAACGCAAATCAGACAAAGCATTTATCATGATATCAAACTGAGAGGTAAAGAATTTGTAATCAAAATCAGAATATACCTCATCCTCATCTGTTTCAGAGTCGTCTGACTGGTCATCTCCGATTAAGCACATCTGAGCGATCTCGACATTTGAAGCTTCATCATCGGAATAATCCAGCCAAAATTCTTCCTCGGCCAGCAAAGCAGTTCCGTTCTCTCTCTTTTCAGCCAACTCCACTTTCTTTCTGTAGTATGCCGAATCCCTAACCACCTTTGCTCTACACTCCTTTGACATGTGACCCGACTTTCCGCAGTTGTAGCAAGCAGCATTCTTTAGCTCGGGTACTTTCACTTTAGGACCGGAAGTGAAGCGAGAAGAGTTGGAACCCGACTTTGGTTGGAACTTCTTCTGGTAGTGCTGAGAAAGAAGGATCATTGCTTTCTGTAAAGCCTCGCCATCATCTTCAGTTGATCCGGTGTAAACATTTTCAGACAATGCTTGTTCAGATATTTGCTTCGTGAGAAGAGCAACCGGATCTACTGTTTTCTTCTTTTTATCCATCTTGGCCTTTTTATCTAACACCAAGCTTTCATCAGTCGTCAGAATCTCGTAAAGTTCTTGAATCTGCATTGTGGAGATTCTGACATCATTCCTTAATCTGTGGCATGATTTATTCCACTCATACTGAAGAGTATTAAGGAATTTCAGATTCGTCTCAAGAGCAGTCTTTTCCACTTTAATCTTTCTGAGATCATTAATCACAGTGCAAAACCGGTCAAACGTCACCTTCAGAGATTCATTGTCCTTTGCCTTAAATTCCTCAAAGTTATTCATGAAGCGTGTCTGGCGTATTTGAGTAGCAACTGATGACCCAAGCATGATCTTTTCTAATTGAGTCCACATCATGTTTGGATTATGCTTGAAACAATCAATTCTATTGTAGATTGAGTTAGGCAGTGCTAGCATCAAATTGGACTTTGTTTCTCTATCGGCTTTTTCACGTTTGATTTCATCATCAGTCAAAGGAATGTCATTTTTCGGTCTGATGAATGGTCCTTCAGTAAACGACTTCATCATATTTTCTCCATTTGTCTGACGCTCAATGAAATTTATGAACCTATCTTGCCACTGTGTAAACTCATCTTCATTGATTAAGACTGGTGGACGAGTATCTGTTCCCAATTGCATCATCAGATCATTTGAGTAGAATCTTGCTTGAAGAGCAAACTTGGCAGAATCCATTGCTGATGTACCAAAAAATCAAAAATCAGATTGAATTAAACAAAAAATTCGAAAAATATTAAAAATTGAAAATTTGAAAAACACTTGTTATGACACAAAGTTTAAAAAAAAAATAAAGATGACACACTAAAAAAAAATTTCCAGACTCTTTTTTTTTTCTAAACTAAGTCAGGGAGACGCGCAAAGAGAAGCTTTTCGATTGAAGTGAGACGCGCAAACTAGAGGTTTGCGTTAGAGAGACGCAAAGTGAACTTTGCGTTTGCTTTTTGCTTTGAGAAACGCAAAGTGTGACTTTGCGGGTGTAGGAGGAAGCGCAAAGCTAGCTTTGCGTGTGAAGAGGGAAACGCAAAGTAAACTTTGCGGGTGTGACTTGAAACGTGAACTTGTCCTTTCGGTTGAAGGCAGAAACGCAAATCAAACTTTGCGTTTGTAGAGGGAAACACAAACTTCACTTTGCGTTTGAAACTAGAATCGAAAACCTGAAAAAACAAGATCAATATTAGTAGAACATGCAATTCAACTAAATGAATGAGACGCAAAGCAACATGAATGACACGCAAAGTAAAATGAATGAAACGCAAAGATTATGAATGACACGCAAAGTTCACAAAACACACAATTCACGCAATATCAACTACAAATATGAAATTTATCCAAGAAAATCACATATTGATTTTCGAAAACACAATTATAACACACTTCAACCAACAAATTCGATTAAAAAACACTAATTCTTAAATTCTTGAAAGAACAAAACACGAATACGAGTTTTTTAGAAAACACAGAATCGCAAAATTGAAGATCAAATCAAGGTTTTTATGCAAAATTATAGGAAACAACAATGATCGATTACTAAAAACGATTCTAATGAAATCAATTTCAACACAATTCGAACGAATAACAATCCAAATTTGATGAGAAATCAAGAAAACGAGATTTTCTTGAAAACTTCAAGAAAATCGATCAAATTTTCGATTTCAATCACCAATTCAGATTTGAAAATGCAATCTCTCAATCCTCTCAAGATTCAGATGACTCTGATACCAATTGTGAGTCCAAGATCACTGATTCTTTAGAGAGAGAAAGTAGAGAGAGAGTAACAAGGAAGCGCAAAGTGAGTAATCTGATTAATGTGTGTGTGTTCCTTACAAGACACAAAGACCAAAGGGACTTAAATACCCTTGGTCAATACAACACAGAATAAGCACTAAACACAGTATTTGACCAAGCCCTATAAATACAATGATTACTATAAAATCAGACCTAACAGACTTATATTATGAAATATTTGTAATTGACTATATTTTCAAGATGCTTTTTTTGGTAATTTACATGCTTATAAACTAGTCTTTAACAAACATAATTTGTTAATCAGCTAACTTATCAGTCATTAGCTAGTTTATCAGCCATCAGTTATGTTATCAACTAGTTTGCTAAACATAGCCTAAATTAATAAAACCAAATCTAAACCAACCACTTGTGAATACTCCAGTAAAAAAAAATCTTATAGTTGTTTACAATGTGTTCACCTTTGTGTGTGTGTATGTTACATAGAGAGAAATAGTGTATGCAATTTTCTAAAACATACATTAATTTTTATTTAATAACTAACGATAATTATCTTCTTAATTAATTAATTAATAACATCAATTATCATTAGTGTTTATAATGGATCTCATCAATCTTATAAAATTTGGAGTTTTTTTAAACCCCTATATATAAATATAATATGGTAAAAGAAAATGTTTCATTACTTGTTGTGTAATTGAATGCACCAAAACAACTACAATCTTGTGTAGTTGGGATTGGACCCTTAGAGATCCCTACTGTGATTCACCATAACTGCATGCCACTGCATATTTAAAGGACACATAGCCTTCTTACACAGAACACACACACATACAAATCAACCTTAGTGTTTGTATGTGTGCGTATACAAGACTCAGTCACTGAGCCAAATCTTGTTGCACTAAAATGGCAAGCTCAAAATCACTTGCTATGTTCTGTTTCTTACTTTTGGCAATGTTGACAAACGTTGTTCTCAAAGCCGATGCTCGAGCATTCTTCGTGTTTGGAGACTCGTTGGTCGATAACGGCAACAACAATTTCTTGGCAACAACTGCCCGTGCTGACAACACGCCTTATGGGATCGATTATCCCACTAAACGCCCCACTGGACGTTTCTCTAATGGACTTAACATCCCCGACCTTATCAGTTAAGTTTTTTCCCCTTTTTTGTTAATTAACCATGTTTTTCGATTTTCGAATTCTTTATTAATTAATCTGATTTAAACTATACCAGGTGAGAGCATTGGAGCGGAATCAACTTTGCCGTACTTGAGTCCAGCGCTTACGGGTCAAAAGTTACTAGTTGGTGCAAATTTTGCTTCAGCGGGTGTTGGAGTACTCAATGATACCGGAGTCCAGTTTGTAAGTTGATTACTCTCTTCAAATTCGCACTTGTGTCATCACCATTTCTTATCGTAGATAACTTTCGTGTTCAAATTTTTTTATATGGTTCTTCGATCAATGTACCCATTTCGAGTCAAGCAATGCGTGGCTGGTTGTCGAAATGGCACCCATAAATTAATTGTCGATACATGCTTATATATAATAACCTCGACAGCAAAAATGCTTTCGAGATATGGTTCTTTACGGATGCAAAGAGATGGGTTTCATGTGGCTTAGACAACCATAAACTAACTTATTTTTTGAGTTTATTATAAAACCTTATTTGATTAGATATAAGCTAGCTAGCTTTTTGAAATAAACAATTATTTCAAGTAGTGTTTTTATAATAAACTTCATGGTTCTTTTTTCAATTTTTCCTACTACGTTCCTTATAGTTTTCAAATTAATTTTTTAACATTTCTTTTAGATCATACATTGTTATTAGCTTATGAATTAAACTTTATCAAACATATACTAGTTTAGCAATTTGCTTTTCGACGAATATTTTGGGGCCGTTTATCAAACACTTATTCGGGTAAGTGCTTACTAAGGGGTTGTTTGTTTTAAAAAAAAACCCTGATATCGACTCTTAAGTCTAAATCGTTCAGACCTTTTTACACATCACCTCTTATTAATCATAAGTAAATTAAGACTTCAGACTTTAGACCTCTTAAAAAACAAACGACATCTAAGTCATGTTACCTTATGGATAAAGATGACAATGACCAAAAATCTTACCCGGTAAGAGCTAAGACAAGGACCAAGAGTCTTACCCTGGTAAGTGATGGCGAATACTCTTACCACGGTCGTTAGCACTTACCGGGAAAATTGTTGCATACGATACCGTTTTGGTGGACTAAAATTTTACCCGATAAGTAAGTGATAGTGTTAAATTTTACCAGTAAGCGCTTATCGGGAAAATTGTTGCATACGATACCGTTTTGATGGACTAAAATCTTACCCGCTAAGTAAGTGATAGTGTTAAATTTTATTGATAAGCGCTTATCCGGGTAAGCGATTAGTAAACAGCCCTTAGTTTGCCAATCATAGCCTTAACCACTACATCCGTACGTTATTAATGTGACAAATTGATGGGTAAATAGGGGGGAAGCTTTGTCATTTTCGGTAAAAGAATAAAAGACTAGATGAAAGTTCACAGTTTGGAAAACTGAAAGTAGATGTAAATTAAATCGAAAATAAATACTTACTACTACAACAAAATTAGGTTTATGGGACGTCACCAATTTCTAAACGTCCTAATAAACCGCTTTATAAGAATTAATTAATGGAATCAAAAAACGTCCTATCTAAAAGCGTTGTAATAAGTTTATAAGACGTTTTTTAACGTCTTAACAAATTTTTTAAAACACTTTAAATAAAAGACGTCACATTAGCTATGCTATACAAAACTTATGAGAATGTGTACTAGAAACCTATCTTTTTATAGGTTAACTAGATTTTATAAGACACGTTTTCAAATAGTGTCCTATATTTAGTAATACGACACTTTTTTATAAAAATATCCTAAGAAACTTGCAACGATGCTCAAAAAGGTCGTATAAACTTATTACAACGTCATCAAATAGATAGAACACTATTTTTTTGATACTATAAATTAGGTATTATAAAGCAGTCTATTCGGACGCTTAGAAAATTTTAGTCTCCTATAAACTCAATTTCGTTGTGTACAAATATGTATATGAACGTATGCAAATCGGCAAATTTTAACACTCAGCATTTGAGTGAAGTTTTATCGAAAATCTTGAAAATTGTATTTTACATATATGAAATATATATATATATATATATATATATATATATATATAATATTTGGTGCAGGCAAACATCATAAGGATGCCAATGCAAATGGCTTACTTGGAGCAATATAAGCAAAGGGTGAGTGAAATAATCGGCCCTCAAGAGACAGAAAGGCTTATAACTCAATCATTAACCCTCATGACATTGGGTGGAAATGATTTTGTTAACAACTACTATTTGGTCCCTTTTTCCGCAAGATCTCGACAGTTTGCATTACCCGATTATGTCGTCTACGTCGTCTCGGAATACCGCAAAATTTTAAAGGTTAGCTCACTGTATAACCTTATTCTTCTTTATTGCACTATACAACAGTAATTAATTAGTACAAGAAACTCATGTTCATCAATTCAATATAACCTTATTCATCGATCGTGCCTCCGCCAATTTATAAAAATCTTCCAAACCGAATGAAACATTAATGTTTTTCTTTTGTACCAATCAAAGTTTTTTTGAACTACCATCAATCTTTTTTTTGAAAGGCAACTACCATCAATTATATCAAAATTTTCATTTAAATTTGGTGTTATTTTGTATATGTATGTATTTTAAGTATATGAAAATTGTGTAAAAATTAATGTTTATAAATTAAATTATTTAAATATTTACTTTATTAATTTTTGTCATTTATAAATATTTCATAATATATAAAATCATCAAACAACTTTGGGGCAACTTGTCTACTCTTATCTTATCTCGTTCTAGTCTACCAAACAACTAGACAGACATTTGTCCAGTTTAACCATGTCGTGTCTTGTCCAGTCCAATCATGCATGCCTACCAAACATTACCTAAACTATTTTGCTTCAGTAAATTCCAAATAATTTTGCCCATTTTTTTCAATCATACCCAAATAAATTTTCAACATGTATTTATATTTAGGGTTTTTTTCTTGCATCTCCAACTAAATTATCACCAATTTTCTTTTACTACTGTAAATGATTTGTTTAACAACTAGTTTTTTAACTACTTAATTGCCAAATATAGCCAAAGTATGTCGAAAATCAACCTTACGAGATCCTCGTTTGATCTACCATCTGACTGACAAAAACAAACTAAAAAGTATAAGGTAGATGCAGGGAAATTTATTGATTTGTAAAGAGGGAAAGTGAAGTTAGCTGGATATTTTGCAGGCATATTTATTACTAAAGATAGAAAGTAGGTTTTCTGTGTAGTAAAAGCGTTGAATAAGAAGTTATTACTCAATAAAGATGGAACGTACGAGTTGTCTCTATCGGTTGATTAATTTATATTTGGAAGGGAAAAGTCTAAAAAAACCCAATGGAATTTAGTGTTTAGAGGGATTAAATACTTAGACAATTTTTTGGAACAAATAAGTCCTTAGACATTTCAAAACACACTAAATAAATTTTTGGACTTTTCTAAACCTGTTAAATACATTCTTATTACTTAAAAATGTAACTTGCAATCTACATAACAGATAAAACTACAAATTAAAAAAAACAAAAAAATATGTCACCTACTTTATCCCCCTACAGATTAAAAAATGAGAAAATTAATTAAAATAATCAATCTTATCAACCAAATTCATTTTTTAAACACTTTTCAAAATCTCTTTTTAAAATAGTCTAAATTTATGCATAATTTTTTTTGCCTTAAGAATTGTTTTTGGCAAAAAAAATATAATAATAAAAAATATAAAACATCTTTATAATTTGTTATTTAATTTATTTTAGAGTGAATTGTGGATTTGGTCCCTGTGTTTTGATAATTTTTTTTGACTATGGTCCCTATAGTATGTTTATTGTGGATTTGGTCTTTTTGGTATTTAATTTGTTTTGGTCATAGTCCCTCTGATTAACACCTCCGTTAACTCTGTTAGCTCAAGGACCATTTCAGCCATTTTGCTTAACTTTTGTTTTTTTTTCCTATAAAAAAGTTAAAACAATAATTTACACACACACATACACATATATATATATATATATATATAACGATAACAAAATAAATAAAATAAGACATTATTGTATGATTTGATTTATTTAAATTAAAAATCAATTATATTAAATTCGATTTAATTTTATGGTTTTAGTATTTTTGTCTATTAGGGTATGAAAACCTAGCTGAAATTTATATAGGGGTTTGTTCAATTTTAAGTTACAAAGATAATAGTATATATGAACCTGCCATTTGGTTATAATTTAAATAGTTGATTTTGAGTTTTGAATGAAAGCAATATGGAAAACGGAACCCCTAATTTTTGGATGATAAAATTAGAGTTCATTTTCTTAGTGGTTTTCAATGATTTTGATGTTAAAATATCGATAATAAATTTATTTATTGCAATGATAGAAAAAGAAGAATACAATTAAAGCCTTCTGAACATAATAATTTTTTTAATTTAAACAAATTAAATCATAAAACCATGTCTTATTTTATTCGCTCTAAATAAAAAAAAGATATAGTTTTCTGATTTAATTTGTTTAAATTAAAATTTTAATGACATTAAAGCAATAGAACTCTATCTTTTTCCACCACTACAATAAAACAATAAAGCAATAAAAATATTTTAATTTCATTTTAACGCTTTATTATATTAACACACATAATTGTATATTAACTAAAATACATTAAAAAATATGTTCTTTTTTCATATTACACTCTGTTTAAAATGAGTTTAATATTGAATTTTTTGGATTTAATTTCATATTATTAAATATCATAAATACGTACGAATTATATTTAATATTAACACTTTCTATCATTTTAGGATTATTTATTTAATAATATAAGATAAATCTGTAACTATAAGTATTAAATATAGTTCGTACGTATTTTTAATATTGAATAATATAAGATTAAATTCAAAAACAATATTGAGTTAATTTTGAACATATTGACTAAACGATTATAATGATATAATTTGTAAAAAAAGAAACCATTTTTTTTTATATATTTTAGTTAATATACGATTATGTGTTAACATAATAAAAATGTAAAATGAAAAAGTAATGCATATAAAATAAATCAAATAACTAATTATAGATTTATAAGGATGTAAAGTGTATTTTTTTTCTAAAACTATAAGCAAAGTGAATATTTATACGTAAAATTTTCTATGTAAGGATGTTTTTTATTTTATTTTTTGGAAAAAAACAATCCTTACACAGAAAAAAAAACATTATGTGCAAACTTTAACTATTTTAGAAAAAAAAGCTTTGAAAAGTGGTTAAAAAATGAACTTGGTTGATGAGATTGACTTATTTCAGTTAATTTCCTCATTTTTAGTTTGTAGGTGGATAAAATATGTGACATTTCTTTTTTAATTTGTAGTTTTATATGTTATGTAAGTTGCAAGTTACATTTTTTAAGTAATAAGAATGTATTCAACAGGTTATCAAAAGTCTAAGAATTTATTTAACGGGTTTTGAAATATCCAAGGACTTATTTGTTTGAAAAAATTGTCCAGGGACTTAATTACCCCAAACCCTAAAGTCTGTTGGGTTTTTTTAAACTTTTCCGTTTTTGGAATTAAGTCCACCAGATATTACTAAAATCACGTGACACGACAAATTTGTGTGTGTGCATGCCAAAAAATTTTGGTGCCCATTTATTTGTGTTCGGAGGCAAAATTTATATAGCCCAACTTCTAAATCCATCTTTATGAAAACATATCTAATTTCTTTTAACTTAAAAATAGACTATATAATTTTAGAATTTATCGATCAAAAACAAAAACAAGTCTTTTGATATTCTTCTTACTTTGTCATTTTAAACATTTTAGTAGTTTTAATTTGTAAAACTTTTAATACAATATGGAATCTTATAATCTTTTACTTTATTCATATAAGACGATTTATAGTTTTAGTATGAGTATAACGGGGCCTCCAAAAAGATTGTGGGAGCCCTGGACATAATTGTATTAGTTTGGCACCAAGTTAAGTGACATTACTACTTACTACAACAAATGTGTCTTTTAGGCCACACATACGTCCTAATCAAGTAGTTAAAGTTTATAAACAATCGACAATAAATTATAATAAGTTGTTGGGATGAATTTATATGACTTAACAAGTTTTATTCGTGAATGTTACCATTTTGTTTTAATGCATGTCAACATCGTTGGTCTTATTAATCTCTCGATATGTATTTAAACCCATAACCATGGAGCATGCAAAAAAAAACTTGTAAATCAAATGGAGTTATTTTCACCATTTTCAATGCAGAGGCTTCATGAACTGGGGTTACGTAGGGTTCTCGTTACCGGCACGGGCCCATTAGGTTGTGTACCAGCGGAACTAGCGCAGCGCAGCAGGAATGGTGAATGCTCGCCAGATTTGCAAGCAGCATCGGGTTTGTTTAACCCTCAACTTCAAAATATGCTAGACAGTCTCAACAGAGAAGTCGGGAGTACTACGTTTATTGGAGTCAATATTCGTCAATCCAGCATCGACTTCATCTCCAACCCTGAAAAATATGGTATATCTTCTAAATCAAGCAAACTACACTATAATAAAATAGGTCTTCTAGGACATGTATGCGTTCTAATAGAATACTTAATATAACTCTAATTTTAGAAGACCAAAAACCAATTTCTTAGGTAAAGGCATTGTAATAGTTTGTTAATACGAAGTTAAGAGGCCTACCCAGTTTTATCTACGAAGGTTGACAAGCTAATATAACACAAGAAGTAAATTGTCTTCACAGTTTTTTCATGACACGTTAAAAGTGTAACATAAAATGTCTTATACGAAGGCTAGTATTGCAATATTCATAAGTCCTAATAGAAAAGGTTAATAAGACGTATAATTTCCTTTTTGTGTCTTATAAGATTGTCCAACTCCCTCATTAAAATTTGTTAGTTCGGCTATCTTGACGCTAGCAACTTATTGTAACAATTTTAAATAGTACATACAGTTCTTTGTTCTATAACCTTAAATTTCCATATTAAATACTATATTAGGGCATTGGATGTCCTAAAAACCAATTTTGATGTACCGCTAAGTATCGTAGTTGGAAAAGTTAACAACTTCGATCTTTAATATATGTTTGTGTAGGATTTGTTACGTCGAAGGTAGCATGTTGTGGGCAAGGACCATACAATGGAATCGGCCTATGCACACCTCGATCGAACTTGTGCCCTAATAGAGATATATATGCGTTTTGGGATCCTTTCCATCCATCAGAAAAGGCAAACAGAATCATCGTTCAACAAATTTTAATGGGTTCGACCGACTACATCTCACCCATGAACCTTAGCACCATCATGGCTTTAGACGCTGCAGAAAATGTGTAGCAGCCCCACATCAATGATCTCTTGATGAATTCAAGCTATGCATCTATGCAATTTCATCATTCTTCATCCAAGATTTTGATTTTTAATGTTGGATTTTGAGTTTATAGGTATGTTGTGTGTCGGATATTGTAGCATGCGTCATGAAATGTCTTATCTCGTTTAGTTCTCTTTTGAAACCAATAATAGTTTCATGTATTTCAATTGAAAGAATGCTCAAGATCAAATATGGTTCTTCTTCGACATGAATCAAATTCAATACTAATCACATCACGAGGGTGACACTAAAACAAAATGGGTTTTTAGGATACACGTCCTATACTTAATGGGACTTTAAGTTTATGACACCAAATTAAACAAACATGTTATTAATTAAAAATATAATAAAGGGACAAAGTTAGAGACCTAACAAATTCTATGTAATAAGTTGGACAATCTAATATTGGATATAAAAAATAATATCTTATTACCTTGCCTTATAATTGTAAAAGTCTCCATGTATTGAAATTGTTGATCCCAGTTATGATGTTCTTTAACTTGATTTAACCTTTTACTGCACACAGATTAGTTAAATAGAGTGCGGAAGCGTTTAAGATGTGTAGAAAAGGTTGAACATACAAGGTAGTAAACACACAAGCAATTAATGAACATAAAGTAAAGTATTACAAGAAAGTTACTTAAAGAACTGTTTCATTGATCACTCAAGAACACCAAGAACGCGCACTGGTATGTGCAAATATGCTTAAGGATTATACAGACTGCTATTTTTGTGTGTGCTCTCGTACATCGTGCTCTAAGGTGGTGCTCCCTTAATATAGCAGAGGGATGCACCCCTTAGTACAAGACAGAAACTGACATTCCATAAACGGAATGCCACCTGTAAAGTAAACATCGTGGGACACCCATTACTTTGATCTTGAGGATCTTCGTACAGCAGGCCTCACGTGTTCTGCACGTGGTCTTGTCTTGAACTTTCTAAGAAAAGCTTCAACATTGATCTCCAGAAGTTAGCCTTCACAGAGGCTCTATGAGTGATCACAGAGGCTCTGTGATCTGAGAATCATCATCAGGTTTGACCTTGGGTGCATCTTCTGCGGAGTAACTTCTGAGCTTTGCACCTTCTGTGGTGTACTTGGGTGTTCAGTGGCTGACTTCTGCGATTTCCATACTTAGCCTATTTTTCAATACTTCTATACAATGAGAGTGGAGCTAACAGAAAAGTTAATAAGACAATTTACAAAAATGTTGTATTAAAATGTTTTATATGACAATTTACTTTATGTCCGAACTTTTTTATAGGAACTTGTTAGGTCGTCTATTCAATCTAACAACTTATTGTAAGACTATTAGATAAGACAAATGGTTATTTTGGTTATTTTACATTTAGACATCCGAAAAGCTAATTTTGTTGTCGGTGACTAAACTCTACAAAAACATAGGAGCCGTTTATTAAATGTAAGCATTTACCCTGCAAGCGCTTACCTCATTTTGTTCGGTAAGAGTGATGATAAGAATGGAGAGTCTTACTGGGTAAATAAAGGGTGACAACTCTTACCACGTAAGTGCTTACCGAGTAAAGTGTTGCATACCATACCGTTTTGATGACTACAATCTTACCCGGTAAAGTAAGTTAGAGTGTTGACTCTTATCCGTAAACATTCGGTAAACCACCCCGTAGCCATTACAATTTCCATGTTATGGTGCCCAGTTCTTAGTATTCCAAATCTAGGTATTGAGATCATTGTTCGACAGTTTAACATTATATAACATCAATCATAATGAAAGAGATGGGTAGCCCTACTAGTAATGAAGTATTTTCTAATTCTTGCCTATCATTTCTATAGTAAAAATGTGCATTTTCTCATCTATGGTGTTATGTCTTCAATCAATTCCTTGTGTTCCCTCTATCTTTGTTGTGACCCTAGAATATATCTGAAACATTTATCTCAAATATATATATATATATATATATATATATATATATATATATATATATTTGAAAGAGAGAGGGGAGGTTCAAACGAGAACAATAACAAAATAAGATAATAAGAAACACGGTAAATCACGTACCAAATCATATGTAATTTTATACCAACAGTCAATACAAAGGCATAAAGATCTCATTACGTACAAAAGCTTTCTTTTACATATGAATCAATAACTGAGACCGCCATCCATCCAAAGTGTTCCTTCAAATTTGTTCCAAAAAGCATTGATCATATGGGTGGGGGTTCTCAAACTTCTGTTGTGTGTATGTCATACTAGCTGTTCTTGCTCTCGTTGTCTCCCAGGGGCAAGAATTTAAAATAACCCATAAATGACAAGGGAAATCTGCCTAACGGATAAGAGGGCCCTCCCCAAAGGCCATAATCCAACAAGGGTAATAATATTTTGAGTAAATTGGGTTTCGTTAAATAATTTAGAATTTTTGGTGTGTTTAGTTAATTTGTAGGATTTGAAATATAATTTATTTTTTTGTAAAAATTTGTTTTATGTTGGGGAGTGGGTGCAGAAATTGATGGAGAGAGGGAGTGATCGATTTGGATAAGAATGTGAGATCGTGTGAGAACTCGTTTTCCTTAAGTGATATTTCGACCCTATTCTGCCTGGGTATCACGAAATTCACTCGAGGATAATCTCAATTCACCGGTATCGATTCTGGCAGAAATCAATCATATTTAAACACCTAGAGAATCGTAACCGATCCTATATTATTAATGATAATAATTTTCCATTTAATGTGATTGATTGTGGATATAAATGTATGGCAATTTGGGGGTTTCAAAACGATTTTCCATAAATGTTGACAGTTACAAAACTGGTGCTCTACACGACTGGCGATGCGAGTGGACCCGTGCGAAGATCCGCGCCAAGAACTGGACGACAAACATTCCAGTGCTCTGCGTGACTGGTGGCACAAGTGGACCCGTGCGGAGATCCGCGCCAAGCACTGGACAACAAACATTCCAGTTCTCCGCGCTACTATCGGCGCGAGTAGACCCACGCGGAGATCCGCGCCAAACACTGTCAACCCAATCATCTTCTACTTAGTAACCCTCCAATCATGACCATCCAACAATCCCGGGTGCTAGCTAGCTTACACGAGTGTGCACTCCACACCTCCTAGCTCGTGTTATAGCTTAGCTACCAACCCTATTATTATCTTGTGAACCCAATTACAAAAAATGAACCGATGATTTCACTAAAATCACCAACATTCCTCCCCCATTTTAGTGCAATCCTTGGTTCACAAACAACAGTTAATATAGGAAACAAACTCATGCATAAATGAAAACATCTAAAAGATTGAATTTCCATCTTAGTATATTACACATTTCAAATACTCGAGAATCCCGATGTCCTATGGATTGAACCCTTCAACCCATTTGAGTACCAGAAAATAACATACACATGAATTTAAAAATTCTCTAAAGTTTAAACTTGACACTATACAAGCCATGTGTCCTTATCCATTCGTGAGTGCATCAAAGCCACAAGTCCAAGATTCTTGAAGCGACCACACTTCACACTCATATAGGTAGTTCCTTTCATCTTGCACCTGCACATGCATTTTTACAAAAGAACAATTACCTCCTTCACTTGCAGTACCGAGCACATACCTTGGGATGATTATCTTGTGCTCCAATCCCTTAGAGTGAGCTTTCCCATTGAATTCAACTTCTAACATTGTATTAGAAGGGAATTGGGTATCTCACCGTTAGAGATTTAAATGGACTTTAATCCCATACCTATCACCGACTTATGAACCAAGTCCCTAGCTAACCCCTTCGTCATGTGGTCCGCTAGATTTTGTTGTGACCGAACAAATTCAACCGAAATCACCCCATTCGTGATTAGCTCACGAATCATGCTATGTCTAACACCTAAGTGTCTAGACTTGCCATTATATACTTGCACTAGTACAAAAATGATTTTTTGTGACGGTTTTGAAAAGTAGGTTTGTAACGGTTTGATAAAAAACCGTTACAAAAAGTCATCTAAAAAGTTAGAGAATTGTTTTAGTAACAGTTTTTATAAAGAACCATTACTATTACAAAAGAATGTAGAAATATAAAGCAACGTTTTAGATAAAAACGTTACTTAAGGTTGCCTAAGGTAACGGTTTAGGACGATTATGAAAAAACGTTGCTTTTTATTGTGACGGTTTTTAAAAACCGTTGACATATAAGACCTTTTAGTAACGGTCTTATTCTAAATCGTTGCTTTATGTCGTGACGGTTTTAAAAAACCATTACTGAAAACTAAAATATGTATAGCAATGCTTATTTGAAAACCGTTTCGAAAAGTCACCAAGTTCTATGGCAACGAAATTCCAAAATTTACGTCACCAAAAGCTAGTGTATGGCAAGGTTTTTGAAAAAATTACCTCACTATATGTCATTCTCTAGTAACGACGTTAAAACATTTACATTACAATATCTCTAGCTACATTGATGGTTTTGAATATTTATGTCACCATATGTCATGTTATGGTGACGTTTTTTGAGTATGTTACCATATGTCATTCTACGGTAACTATTTTGAAGATAAATGTCACCATAGGTTATGTTATGGTGACGGTTTTAAAAAATTATATGTCACAATGGTGACAATTTTGTATAATAAATGTCATTATATATCATGCTAAGGTGATGGTTAGAATAATAAACGTCCACGTAAGTCATGCTACGATGACGATTTTGTATAATAAACATGACCATATGTAATGTTATGGTGATAACTTTAAATAATAAACATCAACATTTGTCATGCTACAGTGACGGTTTTGAACAATAAATGTCATTGTACATCATGTTACAATGACGGTTATGAAAGATAAACATCAAGGTACCTCATGCTATGGTGACGGTTTTGAAAAATAAACGTCACCGCATGTGATGTTAAAATGACGGTTTTGAAAATTTTACGTCACCTAATATCATGTTACTGTGACGATTTAGAAAAATTAATGTTACCGTACGTCATGATATGTGACAGTTTTGAAACATAAAATAAAATTGTTAGTAACAAAAAATAATTGTCACTAAAATGAAAGTGGTAGTGACCAAAAATAGTGATCACTAATTTCAAAGAGGTAATGACTAAAAATAGTTGTGACTAAATAGTATTTAGTAGTTCATGTTAAGTGAATAGATTAGTGACAAAAAAAATTAGTGGTCATTGTTTGGGTAAAAATTCACAAGTATTGACTGGTTCGGAACACTTTGGAGCGAAATAGAACAAAAAGACAATTTTTGACAAATTTGCGCGATTGTGGAGTTTTGAGCATAACTCACTCGTTCGAGCTCGGATTTAAGTGATTCAAGATGATCTGGAAACCTAACACACATATCTACAATGTTCGTGTTTTGAGTTTTTGGAAATTTGGAGTAAATTTGGGCCAAAACTGATGTTGAAGTTCGGAGTACAAAGCTGACAGAAAATTAATAAAAGAATTAAAGATGCATTGATGACCAAAAGTGAAGCAGTAGCAGAGTGGTAAGGGTGCTGTGTTTGGTTGCTCAAGGTAGCGGGTTCTAGACCCACATGTACTAGCTTTCTGTTATTTTTTTATTTGAAATAACTTCAATACGGGCCCAACTCACAAGCTAGCCCAACTTCCAATTCTTAAACCCAATTCGGTGAAAAGCAATGTCCCAATCCCACCTCTTAATTAGGGCATAATTATGGTATAAATTAGAGAAGAAATCATTATGGAGAAGACTAAGAATTTTAAATATTTATTTATTTATTAGAAAAAATTTTAAAAAAAATTGATTCCGCCGAAAAACACTAAGTTAGGATTTGACGTACCCTATTGTTATTTAACGGATCCAGTTAGTCTTTAATTAATGGATCTAGTCAGGCTTTAACAGATCAAGTTGAGTTTTAACGTACCTAGTTGGGCTTTAACGTACATAGTTGGACTTTAACGTACCTATTTGGGCTTTAACAGATCCAGTTGAGCTTTAATGGATCCAGTTGGTCTTTAACGTACCCACATAGGCTTTAACGTACCTAGTTGGGCTTCAATGGATCCAGTTGAGCTTTAGCGTACCCAGTTGGTCTTTAATGGATCCGGTTGGGCTTTAACGTACCCAGTGGGGCTTTAATGGGTATAGTTGAGCTTTAATGGATATGGTTGGGCTTTAATGGATCCGGTTGGGCTTTAACGTACCCAGTGGGGCTTTAATGGGTACAACTGAGCTTTAACGGATACGGTTGGGCTTTAATGGATCTAGTTGGGCTTTAACGTACCTAGTTGGGCTTTAATGGATCCAGTGGACTTTAATGGATCCGGTTGGGCTTTAACGTACCTAGTGGGGCTTTAATGGGTACAGTTGAGCTTTAATGGATACAATTGGGCTTTAACGTTCCTAGTTTCAATGAAACCAGTTGAGCTTTAACTTACACAGTTGGTCTTTACCGTACCCAGTTGGTCTTTAATTGATCCGTTTGGGCTTTAACGTACCCAGTGGGGCTTTAACGGGTATAGTTGAGCTTTAATCGATCCGGTTGGGCTCTAACGGTTCCGGTTGGGCTTTAACGTTCCCAGTTGGGCTTCAATTGATCCAGTTGAGCTTTAACGGATACAGTTGGGCTTTAATGGATCCAGTTGGGCTTTAACGTACCCAGTTGGATTTTAACGTACCTAGTTGGGCTTTAACGGATCCAGTTGGACTTTAATGGATCCGGTTGGGCTTTAACGTACCCGGTTGAGCTTTAATGGATCCAGTTGGGTTTTAACGTACCCAGTTGGTCTTTAACGGATCCAATTGGGTTATAATGGATCCGGTTGGGCTTTAACGTACCTAGTGGGTCTTTAATGGGTACAGTTGAGCTTTAATGGATACGATTGGGCTTTAACGTACCCGGTTGGGTTTAATGGATCCAATAGGGTTTTAACGCACCCCGTTGGGCTTTAATGGATCTACTGACCTTCATTCAGCTCTATTGGACTTAAACCCAAGAAGACTAATAACTCATGAAGAACACTCCTATGAATTGCGACTTAGAATGGAATTGATCAGGTACATCTCATCCTAATGTGCCTCCATGGTTGATAACCAAATTATCACGTTTCTCACTGTTAACTCAATTTCTCATCGGAACCCAACCCTATATCCACTAAACAACAGCAGGTCTCGCCTCCTTTACACATACACATATATCCACTACATATTTACACATACAAAAACTATCTATCACAAACATACATACATATATATATATATATATTAAATGCATACATAAATACATATAGACATACATTCATACACACACACACACACATATATATATATATATATATATATATATATATATACACGCATCCATACTTACATATGCATACGTTCATCACATACACATACAGGCGAAGGATCTTGTGAGAAGTTGAGTTAACAGTGAGAAACGTGAGAAGTAGATCTGAACCGTTGATCTCTTTTAATCTCAAACCCTCCCATGAATTGCGGCTTAAAAGGGAATTGATCTGGTGCATCTCGATGCATCTTATTTAGGTGCATCTCATCCTAATGTGCGTCTATTTCTCATCCAACGGTTGATAACCACTTATCACGCTTCTCACCATTAACTCAACTTCTTACCGAAATCCAACCCTACACATACATATATGTATATATATACATGTAAATAAAATTTTAATATTAGATAAAATTTTAACAAACACCTAAATAAAATATTTATTATGTGAATGCTATTATTTTAAATTAAACTTTAATAAAAAAAATATTAAATTCCGAAGTTCAAATTTTAAAAAGTAAAAATCGGCGGCGTCACATTCAAGATTTGAAAATTTTCAACTTTTGGATATTTTTTTTTGAAAATTGAGACAACACTTCCAGTTCCCACAAATATATGCCCTAGTCTCCTCCATTCTCCCCCCTTTCTTTATCTCTGGCATCGACTAAAATTCTGTGATACCAGCCCTTCGATTGAAAATCTTCTACTCTTGCCCTTTTGCACTCGCCATTGTCGTCTCAATCTGCTCGTATTCACATATGTGTCTCTCGATATGTATCAGGTATGTCAAACCCATCATATTTCTCTACCTATTTGTGCTTTATGTTATCTAGTAGAAATGTCGATTTCTAGGGTTTTAGAAATAACAATTTCCCTATGTTTTTTAGTGGCTAAGAGTATGATTTGGTTATTTGGGTTTCTAATTAACTTCACCACCGAATATCGACATCTCTTAGGTAATACACATCGATTTTTATTCTGTGATTTTTGTGTTGTTCCTAATCTTTCTGATCTGTAATATCTTGTTGTTCCTAAATAATTCGATTTTTTTTGTTGTTCCTACATAAATCGATTTTTTTTGTTGTTCCTAATATTCTATCATGTTGTCCCAGATCTGTGATTTTTTTTTCTTGTCATTACTTAATTGTTTAAATGGATTTAGTTGTATTTTGTACTATTAGCATTGTAGTTGAAACGGGTAAGTAAGCTTAGGGACCGTTTACCAAATGCAAAGAATTCACCTTCATTTACCTTATCTTGTAACATCATTGGCCATGAAAATGGATTGTTGGTAAACATTTTTAAACCCAGTAAGCGCTTCCCACACTTACCGGGTAAGACTCTCGACCCTTCCCTTGTTTCTTACCTGATCTTTAACCAAGCCTAAACCCTTATGATTTATTGGATGAAGAAAACCTATTGTACTTGTTACTTCAATTCTATAAGCAAAGAAACCATTAAAATTCTATCCAAATTGAATCTTGAACATGAATACTAAGATTGATGAACTTGGCATGGATTGAAATCCACTTGATCTTGCTTGGTCCAAAAATCTGCTTTAAAACCAAAATGTTACTGTTGTGTACCCACAAAGAACAGAAATTCAGATATGAAAGTCTTTAACAACATTAGGCCGAATTATTCATTCATGTAGATGAACTAAAGTACCAAAACTGCATGTGTGATTTATTTACAAATTATATAGTCGAAGACTTTGTTATTGTAATAACACAGTAAGTTTTATATGTTTAAAAATCCAGTGGAGTACTATGTTAATTTTTTTATTTTGAAGAGCTTAGGTTGTCATTTATGATTTCACATAAAGTGAGTCATCACCTTTCTTCTTTAGTGGGACTAGTCATTTCTTGATTTGGAAAGAAAGTGTTGTGTGTGTTTGTGTTTCCTGCAGGAGAAATTGATCAAGTGAAGAAGAAAGAAAATTGTGGATTTTATAGTTTTAAATCTCATCTTATATCCTTAAGGTAAGTTTTATTCTTTCATCTCATCTCTAAGTTTTTGTTAGTTAAATATTGGATATAAGTTTTGGGTGAAGTAAATTTAGGGTTAAGTTTCGGTTTCGGTTGGGAAAATCTCATAGCTTGTGTTTTTTTTAAATGGGATTTTGATCTTGAGTTTTGGTGTGAGTTGTAGAAGTTATTTATGGAAAGTTTTGAGTATTGAGTTTGCTTATCCTTGAAAATTTGATTGGGATGAATTCATGGAAATTGATCAAAGTATTTTCAAGCATCATTTTAGTGTGTTCTTGAGATTTTTCCCATAGATTTTGATAGTGTATGGTTGAAAAGTTGCTTATGTTCAAAAAGATTGTGTTATGTCAATTTTTATGGAGGTTTATGCATATTTTGAGATGGGGTTTTGAGTTTATGTTGAATTCTGGGCAAAATAGAATTGTGCAGGGAAAGAAAGTCGCATCCAATGATGAATGCGAGTTTCATGTGACTTTACCTGCATGAAAGTGGCATTCTCCTTTATGATGTGATTTTTCGTTTTTCTTCCGTATCATCTTGGGGTCTTTCGAGTTATCTTTTAGGCTCCTTAAAGTTAGAGTATTAAAGTGGGTTAAATCCTTTAGATTGTAACCATGCTTCGATACAGATTTGCATTTAGTTTTGAGTTTCGTTACCGGTTAAACTTTGAATTATCGTATATTGTAATCGAAGTGAGTTTTCTTTAACAAATTTCAAATGAAATGCATACATTATCAAATATTTAACATATCGATGTCATATATTATATTATTGATATGTTTGGGTATGAATTGATAAACGTGAAATGTTAATTGTTACACGTTTTATTATTAATTCATGTAACGTTTTATTATCCATCCAAACTTGTATTTTTAACGGGTAACTTGCAATCTCTGTTTCGGCACCACTAGCAATGATCTAATGGTTGTGCATTGACAATATTTCAACCTTCAATCGCAAATTGCTTTTTCCTTGCCCATATTCAACTTCCAGTTTAACTATAGTTAAGATTGTGTATGTATTTTCTTTATTTGGATGATGGAGTCACTGTAGGTGCCATTTAGAAGGCCTTTTATTTGTATTTTTGTATGTTTAACTTTTCACCAATTTAGGTGCCATTTGTTTGGTTTATTCATCTGTTGTGTAAACAAGACATAATTTTTAATTTTAGATGATTTCTCATCCAAATCCAATACTTATGTATTCTAGGATTAAACATTGTTGGGCCAATTAGACCAAAAAATCAGACCCACACCTGTTATACACATGTTGAACATGTCTCATACACAGGTGAATGTGGACCTGCTATTTTTATAATCTTTTGATGGCTCTTGGATCTTGACTAAACTGATCTCAATAAACTGATCTGTTTTTATAATCTTTCGATATATGTTGTTTTTGATTCTCAAATGGGATTCATTAATGATTATTTGTTGCTTAAGATTTTGGTTAAATGGTTGCAACAAAATAATATTCACGTTTTTGTAGGTTGGAGATGTTCATCTTAAGAGTATTATAAATTCCATGGAGACTGTGGCAAGAGGACGCAAAAGCTTAGGTCCAGATGAATTGGTTGGTGGCGAGGAGATTGGTCTAAATTGGTGTAAGGTACATATTCTAGTTGCTATTAAAAAGCGGGAATGTTTGGTCAGACCATATGGATTGTTTATTATAGTTGAAGATGCTATTGGAGCAACGATCGCATGGCCTGTCGTTTCACTTTGGTATGTTAATGTTTTAAAACTTGTGAGATTTAGTATGTATAGAATTTTTTATCATATAACTTCAAGCTCATATATGTGTTCTTTAATTGTAGGTGGTTCATGACGAATTCTCTCATTTACATTTTTTGTATTATGGTAATTCTTGATTGGTACTTAGTTTTGTCATGATACGACCTTGTGGTGGGATTCATAGCTTGGTAGTAGGTACTCATATAAGTACTTGTACAAAATTGAATTTTGTCCTATCGAATCAATTCCTAAAACTTTCATATCTTTTTGTTGTAGTGAAAACAACTATACAACTATTAACCAGATGATGAAGAGGTCAAAGCAAACAAGGAGTATATCTTAAATAAGAAAAAATGATTCAAATATTAAGTACTTTTGTTATTGTTGTTTTTGTACATAATTCATACAATGTATAATACTACTTTAATGTTATTATATATAATGTTAATCATTTGATTCATATTTTGAGTTTTTTGTATTTATTTTATATTACCAAAAAATGATAAAAAAAACGTCATCAAAAGGTAGTTTATGACAGTGGTTTTGATAATCTAACGTCATCGTATGTCACGGCAGATAACGTGACGGTTTTTATGCTCACGAAAACCGTTACCATATATCTAAGGTGACGTTTTTTAACGGTTTGATAAAACAAATGGCACCTTACGTCGTACTACAATGACGGGTCTGAAAAATAAGCGTCATTGTATGTCATGCTACGGTAACGGTTCGAATAAATAAATGTCACCATATGTTTGTTACTGTGACGATTTTAAATAATAAATGTCACCATATCTCGTGTTACATTGACGATTTTTAAAAATAAACGTCACCTTATGTCATCCTATAGTCATGTTTCTTAAATGTAAACGTCAACGTAGGTCATGCTATAGTGACTATTTTAAAAAATAAACGTCACTGTACATCATGTTAGAGTTACGGTTTTTAAATAGAAACCTCAGCGTATGTCATGTTACGGTGACTATTTCGAGAATTTAACGTCACCTTACGTTATGTTATGGTGACGATTTTAAATAATGAAGGTCATTATATGTCATGCTATGGTAACTTTTATGACAAATAACTGTCACTGTATGTCATGCTACGGTCACGATTTTGAAAAAATAAACGTCACCATATGTACTGCTATGATGACGGTTTTTAATATAAACGTCAAAGCATGTCATGCTACGATGACAATTTTAATAAAATAGTGTCACCGTATATTACACTATGGTGACGGTTTTTGATAATTAATGTCATTGTATGTTATGCTATGGTAACGGTTTTAGAAAAAAAACAACTTTCTTTTGTATATTTAAGATGACGGTTTTTAGCGTATGGTAACGATTTTTTATATGATTTGGTAACATTTTTTAAACGTAACCAAAAGTGTACCAAAAGTGACGGCAGGTACGGTGACTATTTTTATGTCCATGAAAACCGTTACCGAACACCTATGGTAACGGTTTTTAACCGTCACTAAAGACCTTTTTTGTACTAGTGTTGGATATAAATTTTAGCCAAAGTAACCGCACTATCACAACGGATAGAAATGGGTAATATTGGTTTCGGCTATAACGGAATTTCATGGACTAAATTCATTAGCCACTCCGCCTCTTTACCGACAACAGCTAATGCCACAAATTCCGACTCCATAGTCAAACTCGTGATGCAAGTTTGCTTCTTGGAAGCCCATGAGATGGCACCTCCCCTAAGAAAGTATACCCAACCACCCGTAGAAGAGTGATCTTCTAAGTTGGTAATCCAACTTGCATCCGAATATCCCTCAAATACTGAAGGAAACCCGACATATGACAAACCATAATCAATGGTTTTCTTCAAGTATTTAAATACTCGTCTTATCAGTTGCCAATGATGTATACTAGGATTACTAGTATACCTACTCAACTTGCCTACGGCAAAAGCGATATCCAGCCTAGTGCTTGTCATGGCATACATTAAGCATCCAATAGCCTTTGAGTACTCGAGTTGTGACACCGCTTCACCCGAATTGGGCATAAGCTTCACACTCGGATCAAATAGAGTACTCACCGGAGAACAATCAAAGCTATTAAATTTCTTTAATACTTTCTCAATGTAATGAGATTGCGTGATTGCAATCCCTTTGTTCTCATGCTTGATCCTTATTCCAAGGATCACCTCCGCCTCTCCCATATCTTTCATGGAGAAACTTGATGACAAAAACTCTTTGGTTTTATCAACTTGATTTTCGTCGGTGCCAAAGATCAACATGTCATCAACATATAAGCAAATGATTACTCTGTTACCGGATGTGTCAAATTTGCTATATACACACTTGTCCGCTTGGTTTAACATAAAACTGTTGGACAAGATAACCTCATAAAATTTTTGATGCCATTGTTTGGGTGCTTGTTGAAGCCCATACAATGATTTTACAAGTTTACACACATTATGCTCCATACCGGGCATAATAAAACCTTCTGGTTATTTCATGTAAACTTCTTCCTCTAAGTCACCATTCAAGAATGTCGTTTTGACATCCATTTGGTGAATCACTAAATTGTGGATAGCTCCTAAGGCTATCAACAATCTAATCGTGGAGATCCTTGCAACCGGGGCATAGGTATCAAAATAATCGATGTCTTCCCGTTGCCTAAAGCCTTGGATTACTAATCGAGCTTTGAACTTATCGATTGATCCATTGGCTTTCATCTTCCTTTTGAAGATCCACTTGCATCCTAATGGTTTACAACTCGGTGGCAAGTCCGATAATACCCAAGTATTATTCCCCATGATAGAATCCATCTCATCATTTATTGCTTCTTTCCAGAAAGCAATATCTTGAGACTTCATAGCCTCATCAAATGATTTTGGATCTTCCTCAATACTATAACAGTAAGAGAATTGTGACCCAATCTCATCTCTTGATCCCTCTACCAAGTATACTTGGAAATCGGGACCAAAGGATTTTTCGATCCTTCCTCTTTTGCTTTTTCAAAGCATCGGAGATTCGGTTGGAACAATTGCTTGTTCTTCAACCTCACTAGTTACACTAGTACTTGGAACAAGGTCCTTCGGCCTAGGTATTGAAGATAATCTAGTCTTATCAAATAATGCATCTCTCGATTCTATAATGGTGTGAATCGCTATATAATCATTAGGTTCAGTAACATAGAACCTATAGGCCTTGGAATACTCGGCATATCCAACAAAGATGCAATCAATACCTTTCTCACCCAAAGTTTTCCTTTTGGGTTCGGGTAGTCGAACAACCGCCCGACAACCCCAAACTCGAATATAATTCAAGTTAGGCATTTTCTTGAACCAAATTCATACGGGGTAATCTTGTTCCTTTTATTAGGAACTCGATTTAATAAATAACCAGTCGTTAACATGGCTTCACCCCAAAATCCATCACTCAACCCCGAGTAGGATAACATAGAGTTCACCATTCATTTGAAAACACTATTTTTCTGTTCCGCCATACCATTTTTTTGCGTTGTATAAGGCGCCGTAGTCTCATGGATAATTCCTACAGATTGGAAAAACATGGGGTCGTAATATTCCCCACCACGATCGGTGCGTAAACATTTAATAAAACTGTTCATTTGCAATTCAACCTCCGTTTTATAAATTTTAAGTTTATCCAACGCTTCATCTTTTGAGTGTAACAAATAAATATAACAAAAACGTGAAGCGTCGTCAATAAAAGTAACAACATACTTTTTATTACCGAAAGACGAAGTTGAATGCAAATCACAAAGATCACTATAAATTAGTTCAAGCACTGACAAATCCCTTTTCACATTAGGAAAAGGTTGTCTAGTGATCTTTGTCAACATGCAAGTTTTACATTTTTCGGTTTTAACGTCGAAAGCCGGAATAAGACCGTCTTTTGACATTTCAACCATTCTTTTAAAATTAACATGACCAAGCCTTGCATGCCATAAACTAGAATCAACACAATTATCATATGCAATATAAACAGAGTTTGAAACAAAATCATTTTTATTTAAACTCAACATAAAAATATTATTATTAAAATAATCAAATCTTACAAAAGAGCCACATTTTGAAAAGGTAAACTTATCGGACTCAAAAACTTGTCTATCGGAAACCAAATTCTTTCGAATTTGTGGTACAAACAAAACGTCAATAAGTTCAATTATTTTGCTAGAACTAAACTCTAGCCTAACTAAGCCGCGTCCAAGAATGGGAGCATTTGAATCGTTCCCCATGTGTAGCACGGATCCGTCTTCAACCGGTTCCAAAGTGGTGAACCAACGTCGATCCTTGAACACATGACTCGAGACACCCATGTCAATCCACCAAGCATCATCATCATCCTACACATAAAATGATTCGGATATTAGTGGTACATAATTTAAATTCGAATTAAAACCAAAGTCAAGAAACTGACCTTGCCGTGGGTTTTGATCCTTGGATCCTTGCCCACCACCACGTGTGCTTGCTCCATTCTAATTCTTGACAACACGACAATCCCGCTTGAGATTCCCGGTCATACCATAGGTCCAACTGGTTAATTTAACCTATTTGTTGGGCCTTTCTTGGCTTCATTAAACTTGCATTTTCCCTTGAAGTTGTTGGATTTTCCCTCTTCCACCATGTTCACCAAAGGGGCAGAAACCTCTCTTATCTTAGGTTTCTTAGTCTCTTGCGCCCGAAGAGATTCCTCTATGCGCAAGTGACTACCGAGTTGTACAAGAGACAACTCTTCCTTCTTGTGTTTCAACATGTGTTTGAAATCACTCCAAGAGGGAGGGAATTTATCAATTATGCTCGATACGAAGATGGATTCGTCCATCTTCATATTGTGTTGAGCATATTGGCCTAAAATGCATAGGAGCTCATTGTATTTCTCCATCACAGGCCTTGAGTCCACCAGTTTATAATTATTAAAGTTACTAACGAGGAATTTCTTACTAGAAGCATCCTCCACCATGTATTTGGACTCAAGAGAGTCCCATAGCTCTTTAGCGGATTCAACATTTTGATTAATGTCAAAGAGGGAGTCACACATACTGTTTAAGATGTGGCCGCGACATATGTAGTTATCGTTTTCCCATTTGCCGCGACATCGCCGGGTCATCTCCAATGTCTCGTCCTCCATCACCTCCGGCATCGACATGCTCAACACGTACACGACCTTCAACGTGGTCAACAGTAAATGCATCTTTTTCTGTCATCGTCGAAAGTCTACGCCTTCGAACTTCTCAAGTTTTGTGAACTTGGTCGTCATGTCTCTCACGGATTTTATCACTCACCATCTCTCTCATGATGAGAAAATATCACTTAAGATTGTTGGGGAGTGGGTGCATAAATCGATGGAGAGAAGGAGGGAGTGATCGATTTGGATAAGAATGTGAGATCGCGTGAGATCTCATTTTCCTTAAGTGATATTTCGACCATATTCTGCCTGGGTATCATGAAATTCACTAGAGGATAATCCCAATTCACCGGTATCGATTATAGCAGAAATCGATCCTATTTAAACACCTAGAGAATCATAATCGATCATATATTATTAATGATAATAATTTCCCATTTAATGAGATTGATTGTGGATATAAATTGTCTGGCGGTTACACAAGAATTTGGGGGTTACAAAACTATTTTCCATAAATGTTGACAATTACAAAACTGGTGCTCCGCGCGACTGGCGGCGCGAGTGGACCTACGCGGAGATCCGCGCCAAGCACTGGACGACAAACATTCCAGTGCTCTGCACGACTGGTGGCGCGAGTGGACCCGCGCGGAGATCCGCGCCAAGCACTGGACGACAAACATTCCATTGCTCCGCGCTATTGTTGGCGTGAGTGGACCCACGCGGAGATCCACGCCAAACACTGTCAACCCAATCATCTTCCACTTAGTAACCCTCCAATCATGACCATCCAACAATCTCGCTAGCTAGCTTACACGAGTGTGCACTCCACACCTCCTAGCTCGTGTTATAGCTTAGCTACCAACCCCATTATTATCTTGTGAACCCAATTACACAAAATGAACTGATGATTTCACTAAAATCACCAACATTTTATAAGTAATTTGTTTGTTTTGGTAAGATGTGGAGTCGATAGAGAGATTAGGACATATTTGATGAAAGAAGGAGGTGGAGATATGATTGAAACACTTGAAATCAATGGTATTTGCAATAAATAATAGTCATTTCTAAATCCGTCATATTGTGGAATTTTGTTAAAATTCCGGGATTTCAAATCCAAAGTTTCATTCAAACCAAACAAATAATTGGAATGAGATTCAATTTCAAATCATATCAAATCGAGCAAACCAAATAGGCTATTAGAGTAAATTACACATTTTGGTTCTTGTGGATGCCATTATACGTAAGTCGTTCCTAAACATCATTAAATACATTGTTGGTACCGGTGGTTGCCACATTGTTGCGCTTTTGGTCCCTCTAACTAACTATTATTAAAAGTTTGGTTAATTTAAGGGTATTTTGGTCTTTTTACTTTATTTTATCATTTTTTTTAATTATATTTCATTAAAAAATCGTCTTTTTCTTATACCATTTCAAAAAAACAAAAAACAAAAATAACCCGTTTATTTTTACACTTATCTTTTGTCATTAATCCCCAACCCCCTCATGCCATTAACTAGGGGTGCTCATGGGTTGGGTAGGCCGGATTGAAGGCACTTGAACAACCCAACCTAATGTTTGTAGTTTAAAAAATCTCAATCCAACCCAACTCAACCAAACCGTGCAGGTTGGGTTGGGTTGGTCGAGTTGAAATTTTAATACATCATTTTACAATCTAACTAAGATTTTATTTAAAAAAACTAAAATCAAAATAGAAATGTAGAAATAAGGCTAACAAGAGAAGAGAAGAGTAGAATAAGAGTATCTCTTGCCACTTGATTCTATTATTGTTGAAGTTTTTAGAAAACTTGAAGGTTAGATTTGTGCGATTTTAATCGGCATGGTCTCGTGGAAATATCTAAAGTAGGGCTAACATAGGAAGACTTGAGAATTGATAGAAAAAAGAGCCACTAAAATTTTAAAACTATAAAAAAGTAAAATCTTACAAGTTTTGGTCGGGTTGACGAGTTGGTCGGGTTACTTTGGGCCCAACCCGTTTCCAACCCAATAGATGTGGTTTGGGCAAAATTTGTATCGATTATGTATCGGGTTACCTCAGTTTGAGTTTTTTTGTGTTTGTCCGGGTTGGGTTGACCAGGTTGGTCGGAAATTTGAGCACCCCACCCCACCCCCTTCCCCTTTCCCTTCACTTGACTTCACAAACTTCCTACCTCTTGGCCACATTTTCGGCCACCTCCCTCTCTGCCAACACTACAACACCACCAACCTTCACCTTCGACCCTATATATACAAGCCCCCCTCTCTCTCCCTTGCCTTTCTTAGTTGGCGACCAAAAGCCCACCGGTCAAAACCCATCGTTCCAAAGAAAAAAAAACCCATCCTCTTTGTCTTCACCCTCTTCTTCATTCCTACGATGTCGTCGTCCACTTCAAGATGACATAAAAAACCCATCAAGTCACAACAAAAATCAAAACCCACAAAGATAAAAGGAAGATAAATAATGGTGAAGTATGTATGTGTGTGTAAGTGTGAGGGAGACCGGTGATGATTGTAACACCCTCAAATTTAGAAAAAGCGACTAATTTAAAGTTTTCGATATTACATAAAATAAGGATTAAACCCGTTCAAAAAATAAACATTTGATTACCTAAAATGGCATAAGATTTAACAACAAAATAAACTATTACAAACCTTACGCAAGTCTATATTTAGGGTCAGGTGTTACTAAAATACAACTGTTGCTATCTCCAAGTTGCAGAAGACGTCACCGAATAGTTAAATCCTTTACGTGCATCAAAGTAGCAGTCAACTATTCACAGTGTCGCTAATACAACCCTAACAAGGACCTGATGCACAATGCCGACAAATAAAAGGAGTTAGGTTTTACACCTAGGGTGAGTTTTATTATAATTATAAAACGGTAAAAATGAAAGAATGCTATTTGAATAACAATTTCCAAAATGAAAAGTATTTTAATATTAAAAAAAACATCCTTTCCACAACCCACCATTTTCGTGATGAAAACACATTTATCAAAATACCCATTTTTCATGAAGCTAATGCTCGATATAAAGCCAGAACGTAAACGAGATTAAATGTTCAAATACTGAAAATGTGGTTAAAACCCTTTTGTCCAACACATTCAAAACATAAATAAAATCCTAGATAGCAAAACAATAAATTATGGACATACTCCATATCCAAAACAACACCGAAAATATGAATATTAAACTATCCAAAATAACACATTGGGTGAAGGGAGAGACATGTATCAATCGAATGCGACAAACAAAAAAGTAAGCCACATTTCAACGTTTATGAGCCCACTATGGTCATCAAGTTCAACCACCCACGATATTTACCTTGTATAAAGACCTCCTCGTTCACTAGGAATTATACCTTATGGTCAAAGGCAGATGTTCGACTTCAAGAGCCCGCACCATAATGCCTCGATGACGACTCAATGCCTATTCCTAGCTATAACATGGGAATAACCATCCCATTAAAAAGACTCAGAAATTACACCTTACTGTCACTGAACATCTACAAGAGTTTGCACCATGATGCCCCCAATGACCCAATGCCTATTTCTGGTCACAAAATGGGAACGACCATCCCATTTTAAAACAATGAAGGTTGACTCATGGATCCATTGCATTGCAGTCTAAATTACATGACCAGAAATGAATGATCAACTCACTCAAAGCATGTAACATTCAAATATATATGTCATAACTGCATTTAACTCCAAAAACTCGACATATAGCAAATCAACCGGACAAATGTCCCCAAGACTCATGTGAGTCAAAACCGATCCAAAAGCTCAACGAAATGCATTTGTTCAATAATAGGTAAACTTATACTCAAAAGTATGATTAGGCAAAACCTTGCCGAGATCGTGATAAATCATCCCTAAATACAAACCATACGATTTATACTTCCAAAATATCTCGTAACACAAAGTATTCATATTCTAAATGATTTATCAAATCAAATGCATTAAAATGCATTATCGTTAAATAACTTTCATTTATAAAAGAAATCGTCAAAAAGACACACTCTCATGGTTTATTTATCATAATGTCCAAAAAAATCCCAATTATGGGTATTTCACAAGATTTATAAACAAATGTAACAAATATGCAAAATTCACCAAATAACCCACATATTTGATAAATAACAAGTAAAACACATTAATACTTCAAATTGGACATTTTTGGCATGTACACAGTTTTCAGAAAGCAACTTGAACTCACTTTACTAGATTAAGTTAAACCTAGATTCCAAACTCAAACTCTAGCTTCCCAAAGGTGAGGATTTGAGATCTATAGGCAAGATATTTCTAAGAGAACTCTTTAAAACCACCAAGCAAGCTAGAAGATACCAAAAATTAGTGAACACTCGAAATCTAACAAGATCCTCAAAACATTACATTCCCCCAAGTACTAGCAATTTTTCCTTCCCAAATGTGACCATTTTCCTTGAAATACCCCAAGCAGGTGAAAAAATCAAAGATAAACTTAAATCGTGAAGTTCAAGCTTCATAAGAACATTTACGTACCAAGAACACATTTTTAAAACATGAACTTGAAGATTCCACATTTTCTAGCAAAAAGAGTAAAAACTCCCAAATCTCCCAAAATACCCAAAATTGGTCAAAATTCATAGATGTGTAAAATACACCAAGACATGTTCTAGGAGACTAAAATGAAGGATTTTGACCTGAATAAAAGTTTAGAATGGTTAGGATAACTTACATATGAGTTGTTAAGAAAACCCCAAAACTAGATCACAAATGGTGGGAAATGGTGGGAAAGATGAAGATCTTGAGTTTCCATCCACAAAGCTGGAATCTCTAGCTCCAAATCTATTAAACATCCTTAAAGAAAATCGATTGGATGGAACAAATATGCTTGGACAATATTTATTTTAGCAACAGATGATAGAATAGTAGGGTAAAATATAATGAGAGAAAGAAAGAAATGGAAAAGAGTTTGGTCAAAACGGGGCAAAATAGAGAGAGGGAAATCCATCTTAAAAGTGAAGGTTTTCTTTTTCACGGATTTCTGTGGGAAAGATCCGCAAATTCAATAGAAAAATGTTAAAGAATATATGGATCTCACAGATTTCTGCGGACAAGATTCACGGATCGAACAGTCAAACACATCACCTTAATAGATGTCATTGGTTCCCAATTAAGCCGGTTAATGCCTGCAATTCGGCCAAGACCAAACGTGTTGACATTTGGTATCATTTCATCAAAGACCATGTTGAAAGAGGTACAAGTGAGTTATATTTTGTGAATACAGAATTTCAATTTGTTGATTTGTTTACAAAAACTTTGGATAAAAACGTTTCAATTTTCTGGTATCCAAGTTAGGCATGTTGAATTTGAAAATATAATTTTTTACAAAGTATATGAATTTTATATAAAGTTCATTCAGTAAGTTGAAATTTTATTTTTTATTCAAAATTTTATCTTTGTTTGATAATTCTAAATTTTCATCATCTTTGAATTTTTTTTTCTTGAATTCATATCTTCTAATATTTCTGTATTCTCGAAGTTTAATTCATTGTATTTATTTCCTCATGTTTCTTTTCTTTATGATATTTGCTCGTTAAAGTTTGCTGATGATTTCAGTGAGAGTATTTGTGTTTATGGAATCATTTTCAAAGGGGGAGTTCTCACTGTTTTACATATTTTTCTTGTGAGAAAATTGATTGAGTGTGCAAATTTTTAACTCTAAAATTGGTTTATTGCACATGTCAAGGGGGAGAAGAAGTAAATCTGATTTTCAAAAGTTTTTATGCTACCGTTAATGGATGAATAAACTTTTTTATTATTTAAGATGAATCATTTAAGGGGGAGTAAAGTTTTTATTTGAAAATCATGAGCTTAAACCAATTAAAAGTTAGACATCTTTTAATATAGAAAATCATTGTTTTTAAAGCAATTCTTTTTTGAAATGTCTAAGTATCAAGTTTATCGCATAAGCTTTGTGCGATGAATATGTTTTATCGCATAAGCTTTGTGTGACAAACGCAAGTTATCGCATATGTGTTATGTGACAAACTAGATGAACAGTACCTTGTCGCACATGTCTTGTGCGACAAACTTGTTGACTAGTGGGTTATCACACATTTGTTGTGCGACAAACCCGTTGAACAGTGGGTTATCGCACATGTGTTGTGCAAAAAACCCCATGAACAGTGTTTCATCGCATATGTGTTGTGTGATAAACTTACCCTTTGGTTCATCGCACATGTGTTGTGCGACAACCATGTTAGTCCAAGATCAACTAAATCCTAGAGAGAGAAAGTAGAGAGAGAGAGCATGAAGCGTTAGACAATCATGCGATACGATACACCGTTTTATCTTTTTATCAGTCTCAGATCCAACTTAACTTTGTACCCCGAACTAAGACGGTTAGCCCATCATAGTTTGGAATCTAATTATAAAAGAAAAGGAAATGAAATGTTTAACTAAAAGAGATGGTTGGCGTTTTCAAACAATCAACGATAGAAATCGTAGGAGTGTTGTGCCAGTAACCTCTATTTAGACGAATAAATAAAGTTGCGTGAAATAAAAGACTGAAAGTAGATGACGTAAAGTAAATTGTAGAATTTAAATGACAGAAAGTAAAATACATAAAATTAAAGATCATAAATTAAATTGCGGAAATTAAAGTGCGTTAAAGTAAATAACAGTAAAGTAAAACGAGAATTATAAAACTAAGACGAAATCAGAAATGGTGATGGAAAATCTTGTTTTAATGTGGAATTTGAAATTGGGCACTTGAAGATTCCATGGTATTTCAACGACGTAAATTATCGGAATAACGTAAAGGAAAACTAACCAGCGTACAATTGATTTTTATAAAATTGGAAACATAAAAAGGATTTAATAAGCTACAACAAACCATGAACCAACTAAAGTTGGGAACCCGAAATGATTATTCGGACTTCCGGTTTGTAATAGAATTAAAGCCGTAATGAGACCAAAATAAAAACCAAGAGTTACCAAACCAAGGAGAAACGTGATGTTGGAAGAGGGTGGTGCGCGCAAATAACGCGAGATGATTACGAGATATCTTAACTGGAAACGAAAAGCGACATATATTAATATAATCAAACCCGGTTTGAATCGTGAGCCAAAGCTTTGAACCGTTAGCTAATGACTCATATCTTCAAACCATTTACAAAAGATAAGAAACCCATCAAACATGGGATGATGGTTCCTAAGGGATGACAATGAAGAAGATGACTAGGTTCAATGTATCTAGAGGATGGAACAAAAAAGATAAAGAAAACGTGTGTAGGTGAGATTATGTGTTGTTGTGCGTCTTTCATCCATCCAATGCCTATTATAAATAGCCAAAAAAATCAAGGACTTGGGCGTTTAGTGCATAAGGGCTTTGACAACAATAAAGCCTACAAAAAATACACAATCGACCCATCAAGCGATTTAGCCCAATAGTTTGTAGCATAAAAATATCAGATTTCGGCCCATGTGATTTCATCAACAATCCAACAAAAGTTCGGCCCAACATCACGTCTCGTTGCTCGGTCCAAAAAGGGAAAGTCTTTGTCGTATTCGTGTCACCTCTTGATTTTGACTTCCCGCGACCTTCAGATCGATCCTAAAATAAGAACATATATAAAAACAAGATTTTTACGATGTTTTCTTAAAAATAGACAACCAAAAATGTCAAAACACGTTAAACATTTATTTACTCGAAAATGCTAAAAATACATAAAAAGGACTCAATGGGAAAATAAAAAATGCTCAAAATTATAAAAAGTGAGTTAAAAATAGGGTAAATAAAATTACCATATCAGTGATGTATGCATATTTCACTTGTCTCTTCATGAATTCAAAATCTTCAATCTCCAAGTTTCTGAAATAGGCTTCAATAAACATCCATTTATTAGCATCCTATCTCACAAAAACAAATACTAGATACCTGACATTGACTAGCTTCTTTGTGTAAACCCCTTTGATGACCACTATCTTGTGCTTAGTCTTAACAAAATGAACCGGTTGTATCACAACCTTCAACCGATGCATGTATTAAGTAATAAACATCTAGTTTAACTGAGTAGTTCCCAAAACTCTCACACGGTCCAACTCTTTAATGCTCCTCACAAATATCTTATGTTTAGTGTCTTCCAGAAAAAGAACCATAATGGTTGTTCTCTCCCACCTTGCTATGTGTTTTGATTGTGCTGATGCATTCTCATATTGTCTTGAAGGCTCAGCTTGATCAGGAACGGGTTGTTCTCTAACCAGTGATTCAGGTAATGCCTCATTTAGGAAGCTGATATAAGCGAAGCCACTCTCCTCTTCCATCTCAGTATCAGAGAAATTGAAGAACTCCTATATTTTTTCCTTAACTTTTAAATGGGCTGACTCAACCTTATCATCGTCATCTGAATCAATATCAATGATGTCTACCAACATATCATCAACCATCATATCTTCCTCCGACCTTATAGCAGCAACATCGGGCTTTTCAACCATTGGTTCTATAATAATATCATCATCAAGGTCCACAAGATTTGTCTGTCCATCTCCCTCAAACCTCTGTACATTTTTAGTACCCATACTCATATCCTCTGTACCCACTGATTCTCTCCCAGTACTAGTCCCTTCTGCAACCCTCTACCTTTTTATCTCCCCCTCATGGTGATCATGATCGTCATCAGCATCATGTCTTCATTTAAGTCTGTCGGCTTGAGATCTACAACTATCCTCTAAGGTCTGAACCTTTTCAGATAGTGTAGATAGGGTTTGTTGAAGTGATTCAGATGTAGATTTGATCAAGTTGCTGACCCAGTGAAGCTTTGTCTGATTTTATCCTTAAACTCCAAGAACTCTAATATGGTTACCACATCACTGGGAGCTTCAGTATGCCTTCTCAAGATACCAACTAAATCAACATCCACTGGGTCTATTTCTTCAGCCTGAGACAACAACTTGGCATACAACAACAATTTGAGTTCATCAACGGATAAGTCTGAAGGCTGACTCTGAGGTGGTGGTGGCGGAGGTGTATGATCAGACATATAATCAGCAACAACTTTACGCATCAATAATATCTTTATCTCATCCACCTCGTTGTGCGTGGACAATCGAACAACCTGAAAAAGCACTGTTGATCACATTTGCAACTGATTCGAGGAAAGTAACTACTGGATCACTTATATTGCTGGTTAACACAACAGTTGAGTCAATTGTGTGACCTACATTCAATGCTGGCGGGGTGTTAACATTGGTAGGATTTCCATCTAATCCTCGTGAAATATCAGCTGGTGATACCACTACGAATGTTCTGGATGTGTCACGAAGACTAACGGAGGAATCAAAAAGTGTTCTAGAAAGCAGAGGCTCTAGACTCAATGTGTTTTCGAAAGAAGTCGGAGACCGCAATGGAGGTACTCCTGTTTCAATACCAGCACTCTCTGAATGAGAGGCCGATAGAACTTGTGGTATATTTGCATGTATATCTGAAACAACTATCTATTGTGAGATAGTTGAGTGCCTAGGAGGGGTTAGTGCCTGTGTCAGTGGGTGACTGAGGACTTGTTCAATATCGGATCTCAACACATCAGATCTGATAGATGATGTGGCTATCCGGCTAGAAGTGGTGTGGGGAAGGTCTTCACTTTGTTTTTATGACCTTGTCTCACGCTCTCCATGTTCTTTTGCTCCCCTATCACTCAGGCTCACATCAAATTATGTTCAACTAATTCACCCTTGTTAGATCCCAATACTAACAAACAATTGAATAACTCCATACAATATACATATAAGAGAGAAATAAAGAAGTATAATCATCGTAAACTCATCTCATATGCTTTGATTGATTAACAATGGAGGGGAAAATGTAGATAATACCACACTAAACATTTGAATGACTCATGGACTCACCTAGTCTATGTATGTAAAGTGTATTCTTCTTCAAGTTTATCCAAGGAAAAATTGAGCCATGGGCACCTATAAATAGGGCCCATTTACAAAGAAAAGGCTAAACCCATACAACTGATTAAAAAGCCCAAATACAATTTCTTTATAAAATATTCAATTAAATTGGGGGCTAATTTTTTCAAGAAGATGCTTCACCGCTGTTTTTGAACATCAAAGAGCCTGTTTGAGAGAAAACATAAAACATGCACATTGAAATCCATCCTCTTATATTTTCAACAAGCTTTGATTCACCAATTTTGGATGAAAATTGAGTGAGTTGTGCGAGTTTTCCCTCAGCTGCGCAAAACGGTCGTCAAAACAGAAAATTTGACTCTTAAGATCCCGTTGAGTAAGCGTTCAACACCGAGCCTTAAATATGAATAAAAGAGGAGGGAGTGAAAATCAATGTTTCACATATGTAGCTTGAAACCATGAAGAACTGTCGAGAGAATACCGTTCTTGAAAACGGAAAGAGCACGAGTGAAATGCAATGCTTTCAGTCCAACATCCTAACGCAGACTTTGACACTGATTTTGGCCTATTAGCACATGTGATTTGAGAAAACTCAAAACTTCAAAGTGTCAGTATCTATAGTCTCGACATCATCAAATATACCAGGATGAGATCTAATGTGTGAAGGAATCAAATCAACATCATCATCAGCTCCATCATTGCCATCATTATCATTATATGATGATTCTTCAAGATCAATCTCTCTGTCATCATCATTACTTGAAGAAGCAGAGTATATGTCAACTGGACTATCATCAGGTATATCAATGTTCATGTCAAGATCAACATCATCAAGATGTGCAACAATATCAGAAGCACCCCATCTCCATTCCCCCCTCCATTACATTTTCCCTCTGCTCTCCCCAATCAGAACCCCTAGGGAACTGATCCTCACTTCTATACCTAGACCCTCACTCCTCTCACCTACGACATGGGTGGCCCCTTGGGCAGGTCCTTCCTGTTCTAGTCGGACAATCGGAGCATTTATTTGCATATAATCTAACACATTGGGTGCGTTCTGATCTGCGTAGGCCAACTGCTCTTCTGAAATTGGTAGAACATGTGGGAATTTTCCGTTTTGGATTTTCAGGAATTACATGATACACTCAGGTCCTGCAGGTGCATCTATTCTTCTTGGGATATCTTTATTTGACCTAACCATACTCCTGATGAAGAGCTGGAGAAATATTTGAAACGGTAAAAAAGATCTGGCTTTGGAAGGCTTAGACTTTTTTTTTTTTGAAAGGGTATCCTGGGCCTATGGCCCAGACTAATCCCTGGCAATTAGGGCCTTTGACCCAGCTGCTAAAGCGTACAGCCCTGAGTTTATCCTCAGTGGCCACAAGTGCTGCTAGTGGGACTCGAACCCGGGTTGAGCGCTATGAACTCCCCAAGCCTTTACCACCACACCACAACCCTTGTGGTTAAGGCTTAGACTTGTCGGAGACTACATCAATAAGCTCATGCCAACTTATAACTGCATAGTCATAGTGTTGGTTGAACACTATGCCATGGAACATACGGAGAACTGATATAATGTATCAGTCAAGTCCTGTATTCTTTGATGTCATACACATGTTGATGATGGAAAACAGGGTGTATCATATAGGTGGCAAAAACTTCCGCTTGAACTTTGAGGCACGATCAAGACATCAGTGTAGCCCAAAGATATTATGTCGGCACATAACTCTTCCTCAGAAGAAACATCTTCAAAGTCATCTCTTCCTGAGAATGAATTGTGCTGAGGAAGTTCTAGAATTCGTCTAACTCTCTCCAATGTCAATTTGATCTCAAAATGGTCAATCTGACCAGTGAAATAATGATTGCTAGCCTCCGGATGGAATATCAACGTTTTCCAAAATTGTTGTAGATAAATGTGAGCCACATGAGCTGTCATCGTCAATACACTCTGCAGAGGATGGCCTTTTAATATCTCCAGTATAACTCTGTGATCTAAAAGCGTTGTGAAATCCAGAGTCGGATTGTTTAGCTCTAGTTTAAGAAACTCAGATCGTCGGATAAGTAGATCATATGGATTCTCAACATTTACAGACGGTAAAGAGGATATGTGTGAGGGCATGGGGTTGTCGTTATCAGATGCATTCTGATCGTGTTGGTCAAAGTGGGCCATCTTAAACCTGAAAAGTAAAGTTGTTAGCAATAGACCCTTAAATCTGTTGAAAAACAGTTTTGACCATTTTCAAAATATTTTCCCAAAAAATTGCTAAGTACAAAGTTTATCGCACATTACTAAGTGATGTTATCACATAACACACAAGGAGTGAGTTTGTTGCACAAAGGTCGTGCGACAACCCATGTTGTCGTACAATGAAGAAACAGTATCATGTGAAGACTTTGAATGCAAGACTCATGCGACAACTTTGATGGTTTGAAGGCTAGAGTCATGCGATAAGATTAAAGGTTTGAACACTTAAGATTTTACAAACCCCAAATCGAACAAAAATCAAACAAGAATGTAAATTTATGATACCCTAGCACTCGAAAACACTATAGAACACTAAATCGACCACCAAGAATACAAACCCAACCTTTGAAATCTACATTTAAAATAGAACATGAACAATCACATTTCGAAATCACTAAAAACATCATCAAACTGAAATCGATCGACAAATACAATGATATATACTGAGATAATCAAGAAAACAAACCTTATATTGTATGAATCGAAGAATAGGAACATGATTGATGAACTTGAAATTTTGAACACATGAGAGAAAGTCGCACATGATAGAGATGAACATTGAAAAGTTCAACTTTCAGAGCCAATGAAGTATTTATACCTAAGTTTGAAAAGATACACGTGGAAAACCCTAATTGGTCAACAGAAGAAAGTCTGACCCTTTGAAAAAGTCAACTTATCGCACGAAGGAGACGCGATAAAGAAAAGACAAGTGGTTTGTTAAATCTGATTTTATAGTAATCATTGTATTTATAGGTTTGGTCAAATACTGTGTTTAGAGTCTAATATTGTGTAGTATTGTCCAAGGGTATTTAAGTCCCTTTGATCTTTGTTCCATGTAAGAACTTTACGCATACCATCAATACATTGTTACTTTTCGCTTAATGCTCTCTCTCTACTTTCTCTCTCTAGGATTTAGTTGATCTTGGACTAACAATTGGTATCAGAGCCAATATATATCTTGAGAGAATTGAGAGATTGAATTTCGTTTCTGAATTTGTGGATTAAAGCAGATAATTTGATTGATTTTTCAAGAAAATCTCATTTTCTTGCTTTTTCATCAAATTCGGATGTGTTTTTGAATGAATTTCATTGAAAATTGGTTTGTTGGATTCATTTTTGATTGCTAATCATCTTTAATTCACATCATTTTTCAAGAAATTCAAGTTTTATTGATCGATTTTGAATTTTATTGAGTTTTTGGAAAAACCGTTTTCACGTACTGTTTAATTCTAGAATTTTTGAAATTGTGGTTTTTAATCAAAAAGTTTGATTACAAAGTGTTTTAAAGGTGTTTTCGATCGTATATGTGTTTGGTTATCTCATTATTTTTGTGTTTGTAATCAAATTTGTCGATGTTTCTTGTTTCTTAGCAGGTTTGCGCCAGATTTGAACTTTGCACGAGTTCATCCTAGTTTGCGCGAGTTCATATGGTTTGCGCGAGTTGATCCAGTGCATTGCGTCTTCAGGTCTACATCTCCATCAGTTCAGTTTTCGCTTTGTGTTCATTATGCAAAGTGACCTTTGCGTATCCAGTGCATCAAGAGAAGTGGGTTTTGTGTTTCTCATGGATCACACAAAGTAACATTTGCGTTACTCGTGCTTCACGCAAAGAATACTTTGCGTCTTCAGCTCATCACGCAAACCTCATTTGCGTCTCTTCTGTCTCATGCAAAGCAAGTCTTGCGTATCCAGTTCATCACGCAAAGGTTAAGTTCTCGCCATCAGCAAGTCACACAAATCATACTTTGTGTCTCTTTCTGCTAACGCAAACCTAGTTTGCGCAATCGCCTTATTACGCAAAGCTCCTTTGCGTCACAACTTGTTCACGCAAAGTCACGTTTGCGTTTCATTCTGCTCGAGAGAAGTTTCAGTTTGCGCTTCGTGCCTATCACGTAAACATCAAGTTTGCGCCAGCTTGGTTAAGACTTAGAATTTTTTCTGAAACATGGATTCTGCCAAGTTTGCTTTTCAAGCTAAGTTTTACTCAAGTGACCTCATGATGTCTTTAGGTACTGAAACTCGTCCTCCAGTTCTAGTTGACGAAAACGAATTCACTCAATGGCAAGATCGATTCTTGAATTTCATCGAACGTCAAGTTAATGGAGATAATATGATGAAATCTCTCACTGAAGGACCTTTCGTCAAGCCTAATAAAGAGACTCCTCCAACAAATGAAGAGGCTTCCCAATTGAAAGCTGATCGAGAATTAAGAGCTAATCTGATGCTTGCCTTACCAAACTCTGTCTATAATCGGGTTGATCATTGCAAAGATTATCCAAATCTGTTATGGGCACAATTGGAAAAGATTATGCTTGGTTCATCTGTTGCAACTCAACTCCGTCATACACGCTTCATGAACAACTTTGAGGAGTTCAAGGCTAAAGACAGTGAGTCTATAAAGAGTGTTTTCGATAGATTTTGTGCTGTGATTAATGATCTGAGGAAGATTAAAGTAGAAACGACTGAGCTTGAGATGAATCTGAAATTCCTCAATGCTCTTCAGCCTGAATGGAACAAAACCTGTCACAGATTGAGGAACGATGTTCGGGTCTCAACTATGCAGATCCAGGAATTATATGAGATTCTGATGACTGATGAGAGCTTGGTGCTAGAGAAGAAAGCCAAACTGGACAAAAAGAACAAGAAGTCAGTAGACCCGGTTGCTCTCCTCACGAAACAATTGACAGAACAAGCATTGTCTGATAATGCTTACACCAGGGCTACTGATGACAATGGTGAGGCGCTCGAGAAAGCAATGATCCTTCTTTCTCAGCATTATCAGAAAAAGTTCTAACCACGGTCGGGTTCCAACACTTCTCGCTTCACTTATGGGCCAAAGAATGTTCAAGTACCCGAGACTAAGAAAGCGGCTGCTTGCTACAACTGTGGTAAGCCGGGGCACATTTCAAAGGAGTGTCGAGCAAAGGTGGTTCGGAATTCTGCATACTACAGAAAGAAACTGGAACTGGCCGAAAAGAGAGAGAATGGAACTGCTCTTCTTGCTGAAGAAGAATTCTGGCTGGATCACTCTGACGATGAAGCTGCAAATGTCGAGATCGCTCAGATGTGTTTGGTTGGAGATGATCAGTCAGACGATTCTGAATCTGATGAAGATGAGGTATATTCAGTTTTTGATCACAATTTCATTACCTCTCAGATGAACATAATGATAACTGCTTTATCTGATTTTCGTTCAAAATTTTTATCTGAAAAGAATTCAAATTCTGAAAAGTCAAATTTGATTGACAAATTGAAAATTTCTTTGAAAGATGAGAAATCTATTTTAGAAAATACTAAAGAAATCTTTCAAAAGAAATTGGATGATTTGGAAAATTCAAATAAGACTTATCTTGAGTCTTTGACTGCTATGACTACTTTAAAAGATGAATTTTCAGATAAAATAAATAAATTAGAAGAAAAGTTGTATCGAAGGAACCAATCTGAACAAACAATTTTTATGAACAAACTAAGGAGTGAAGAAGCTTTAAAAGAAAAATGGGGACTTGGTTTTAAAAATCCACATTGTTTAAACAATGCGATCGAAAAATCCCCTACTTTATATAAATACGATTATCTAACTCTTGCTAAATATGCTCCTCAATTTAAAATTGATTGGATGAATGAGAAGCAAGTGTTAGAAATCGAAAATGAGAAAAGGACAAATAACAAGAAAAAGGAAATTCCTTTTGTTTACACATTTGAAAATGCAAAATATTTGACAAATCAAGAAGAGGCCGAAATGGCTTAAATGATATATCTCCTGTCAAAACTTCAATATCCGATGATTTTGTTGATATTTTTGTCAATAAATCTGATAAGGAAAATATTTCTCCAATCATCTATGATTCGAAGAAATAGACTCATCCTTTAATATTAGAAGACAAAATCATTGATCTTGAAGATAAGATGGAAGATCAAAATATTTTAAAGGAAAATGAATCTGATATTATTCTTTCTTTCATGACGTCTAGTCTTGAAGAAAAATTATTTTCTCAAAAACCAGATTTTATTTCTAGCCCTTCTTCTGATCGTCATGTAAACAAAATGACAATTTCTAAATCTGATATCTTTTCTCAAAATAATTCTGACTCCGAGGTAAATTCAGATTTATTGTCTGATCAGATTGGTTGCTTAGGTAAAATTATTTCTTCTGATTTAAATATTAAGTCTAAAATTCTTGATGATTTTTTTACGCTAAATGATCAGTATTATAAACCTAAGCGTAAAAGAAGAAGATCAAAGAAGTCGAAGAAACAAGATAAAGTTCTTTCTGACAGTTCTAATTCTTCTGATTCTATTTTTTCAGATAGGACTTTGAGCAAGTCAAAGAAGCAGATATGGAGAGCGAAGCGGACATCTACTGGTTCTATGACTGATGAGGATAAATGTGTAGACAGACTTTATAAATGTGATTCATTTGCTACATGTAATAAAATTTCAAAATATTCAATAAAGCAAATGATTCGAATTTCAAAACATGTCTCATGTTCTTCCTCGGATTCTAGTTCGGATGATTATGCTTTCTCTTCTTCTGATGATTCTGTTCATTCTTGTGATTATATTTCTCATGCTTTTAATGTCAAATCTCATAAGAATTTCCCCATAAGAACTGCAACTAACAAACATGGGCCCAAATTCAAGTGGGTACCCAAGTCTCAATCTGATTTAAAGTTGCAGGCATCTCATGTCAAGGGGGAGTAAGAGAAAGAATGGTTTTTGAACACAACAGTTCAAAACCCGGTCTTAATTAATGTCAAGACTGTGGCTTCTGAGTAATTCAGCTCAGAACCCATGCTTCAAAGACTTTGACTTCTAGACATGTCAATCTAGGACTCGTTCTTCAATGTAGTTAAGTTTCTGACTAATGAGAAACTGTGAGTACATCTACTTAATTCCGCTGCATATATCTCTGATTATGATGTTTATTCCAGTTTTCTCAAATGTTTTAAAAGAATCTGAGCATTTCAATTCAACTACTGATTTTGTTCAACCCAAAATTTTTCAAATGAGACACATATTCTTTATACATTGTATGAAAGATAATATTATTGAATTATATTTTGTTTCAACTGAATATAAACTTGCCGATCAAATATTTCTATTTTTTTTAAATCTCGGCATGTTGCTTTAAAAGTTTAAACCTTTACAAATTTTATTCTATAAAGTAAAAGTTTTACAATTTTTCTTTCTTTTGAATAAAATGTGTGTCTAGGGTAAATTTTCAAGTTGCTTTGTTTATAATAAAGTTCTTATATGTTAAAATTTCAGTTCTAACAAAAGTCGAAAAGTCAGCAACATGTTTGTAACTTTTGATTTTGCTTTAAAGTTGCGTGATTCGGAATATTTATAGTTTACAATGCTTAGAAAACCTAAAAAGTCGAAAATTTTGGATTGTAATGAAAATATGGGCTAAGCACTTAGACGTAAAACCTTGTGTTTGAGATGATTATTAAATTCTTATAAATCGGAAATCTCTAAGTTTAAAAGTTTGTACCTGTGACCTTTCTGGTTTGGGAAAGTAAGTTATGTGGGATGCTTGTCATCTGGTCCCCTAAGGTCATTTGATCTGGGGAGTGATCGAACCCAAATCCTTCAATAGAATCAGATAGAAAGTCATGTTCTACTGGTATGAATGGGTTTAGGATGTGTCGATGTAGCCTTTCTGATCTAGGAAAGTAAGTTCTAAGGGGTGCTTGACACCTAGTCCCCTAAGGCCAACTGGTTTGGAAGTGGCTGACCCAAATCCTGCAATAGGGTCAGATAGAAAGTTACGTTTACGGCATGTTCTTTACTTAATAAACTTTTTGATTAAAAAGATGCCAAAAGTGCACAAGCTTAAAAGATGCCAAATAGCACACTCATGTAAAGATGCCATAGTGCACAACGCTAAAAGATGCCAATGAGCACACATCTCATGATACTTGGTTATATATTTCTGAGTTGCAATAAACCTGTAAATTTGTGAAAGTCTGAATTTTTGATGTCTTAGTGAGATTATATGCAAAGTTCTCTATTATATTTTTAGAATTGCATTTTCTTGAACCTAATCGAAGTTCACATGCGAGCACACTGAATAGATTGATGAAAGTTTTTGAAACTGAACATGTCTTAACTTGATATGCAATAAAACTTGGTTTTGTATCCAAATACATGCATTTGATTTCATCTGACGGATTTTATTGTGATATTTTACTAAGTAAAATTTTATTTGTTTCTGTTTAAATTTTTATATATTTAGTAGTTTCAAAATACATATTCAATATATTTTTCTTTCTACATTGATGTTTAATTTCTTGTGTTCTCATATTTTTCTTTACAAATGGGTTTGAGCATTATTCAAGGGGGAGTGAAAAAGGAGAATTTTCTTGATGATCATATCTGTTTTTGAGGGGGAGTATCTGATTCTCTATATGAATGCTAACTTGAATTGTCAAATTTAGTGCATTTGTGTAGGGGGAGTCAAAGAGCTTAACAGGTAAAAAGTTTTTCAGACTCCAAGTCAGATTTGCGTCACCAGTTGGTAGATCAAAGCTCAATTAGCACCAACAGCTTCTAGCGCAAAACAAGCTTTGCGTTTCCTGCATCTCGCGCAAACCTCACTTTGCGTTTCCTTCTGTTAGCGCAAACCTAACTTTGCGCCACCAACTTGTGGCGCAAACCTTCCTGTTTTCTCCATTTCTTTGTTTTTGCAGATCTTAAGCTGTCTCGTCTCCATCATATGCATGACCAAGTTGATCCAGATCATCAAGGTCATAAGGGGGCGAAGTTAAAAGAAGTCAAGGAGATGATAAAGAGACAAAGAGCTCAAAAGTTTATCTGCTGATCAAGATTCACTCAAAGATTCAAAATTTCTTCAACTTTACTAGTCTTTTGCTGTTCCTGCTCCGATCACCACAGTTCATTCAAGGTCATTTAAAGGAGGTGTGTCGTCTAGAGCACAAGCTGATGAATCAACTGTTCATTCAAGTTTTTTCCAATCTGATTCAGTCTTGTCAAGGTAGTAAAGACAACAGAGCTTAAAAGATAATGCGAAGAAATTTCTTCAAAAAGTCAGAATGCTTCGCAAAGTCGCTTTGATGGTCCGTGCTAATTTAGAAGATAAATTTTTGAAGACCAAAGCGCCAATGATTACTAAGGGGGAGATTGTTAAGTTTGATTTTATAGTAATCATTGTATTTATAGGTTTGGTCAAATACTGTGTTTAGAGTCTAATATTGTGTAGTATTGTCCAAGGGTATTTAAGTCCCTTTGGTCTTTGTTCCTTGTAAGAACTTCATGCATACCATCAATACATTGTTACTTTGCGTTGTTTAAATTAAAGTTATATTTTATGTCGGATTGCAATTAATCAATTGACAACTGATTCGTTGTATGACGGCTTATTTAAGTTACATAAAATATCGACTTTAAGATAACGAAGGAATGCGTTCTAATATTTTTATCCAATTATTAATTTTATTCCAACGAATCTTTGTACTTTGTGCTTCTTTTTATAATTAAACTCTTCAGTAGTATTAATCAAAACCCCAACCAAAATATTGTTTTCGAAATCGCCATCTGAGACTCGCTTTTACAGACCCGACTTTCAAGAAGAACTTTTCCACGCTTCCCTGTAGGATCGATATTCAGTACTTTGTACCATTATTACTTGTTACATACAGTAGTAGATTAAGATGTATACTTGCATCGAAATCTATTTTCTTGCATTTTAAAAAGCTGTAAACACGAAATACCGTAACAATCACAGATCTTCAAATTGGTGTTGAGTCAAAATCAGAGGAAGGTGAATCTTATGAAGCCTAATCAGAGTTTGCCTAAACTTTCCATTGTTTATGAATCTAGAGGATCCAGATTTTGGTGTTATATATCAGAATGAGAAGAATGAGAAGAATGAGAACTGTTTTATAAGGTTTGGGGAGATATCAAATTATACTGATGTTACTTTGAAGATAATTAAGCTAAAGATGAACACCAAGTTAGATTTTGACAAGAGAGGAATAGATAAAGTTGATGATAAAGACAAAGTGCTGATTTTGAAAGCCTTGGATCATATTCAAGAAAGATCGGAGTTCAGAAAGATTACCAGGCACTTTGAAATCTACTTTGGTCTCAGGAAGAAGAGGAGAAGATTACCTGACTTGTCAACTTGATCACAAAGGGGGAGATTGTTAGGGTTTATTTTATAAGTTGCAATCAAGTTGAAAGGTTGATTTGTAAATACCCAAGGGGCATAAATACTTTTATCTTTAGCTTGTTTCTTTAACTTTAAGTATTAGATTTGAACGTATCTTTGTGTTTAAGCTTGTAAACAATACAAAGATCAATTGTGCTAAATTGTTGATTTCTCAATTGATATTGTTTACATTACTTTTTCTGAGAATCACAATTTGTTTCTAACTTTGAATGTCCATATATCTTATGTACAAATCCGATTATTGAGACTTATCAAATATTGATTGATAACTAAAATATATTGACTAACATTAATATATATATATAAATATATATATATATATATATATATATAGTGTTTGGTTCATTTGAGAAATGGTAAATATATGAGAAATAGAGAAGTAATCCTAGCCATTCATATGGTCAAGATCGGATTTGGCTAGTCAAATATTGCGGCTTTGACCGGTCAAAAGTTGCCAGTCAAAAGTTGCGGCTTTGACCGGTCAAAAGTTGCGGCTATCCCAAAAATAGAAGGACAATTTCGTAAATTTTACAAAACACACGGGCTGTGTTCATATATGAACATGTATAATTCACATATGAACTATATGTTCATATATGAACCAGTGCAATTCACAACTGAACTCTTTTAACTGATTCATATATGAACTTTTGTGATTCATATATGAATCAGTTGAACTAACTAACAGATTCATATATGAACCTTTGTGATTCATATATGAATCTATATGAATCACAAAGATTCATATATGAATCAGTTGAACTAATTAACAGATTCATATACGAATCTTTGTAATTCGTACAAATTCATCTATGAACTCATCCCGTGTATTTTACGAAATTACCCCTCTACCTTCTATAGACCACACAAGGAATTATCCGGTGCTTCGCGGTCAAAGCAGCAAATGTTGACCAGATGAATGACTAAGATTACTTCTCTATTTCTCATATATTTACCATTTCTCAAATGAACCTCTCCCTATATCTATTTCTCATATATATATATATAGGGGAGCGATCAAATAGAAACCACTCTAATTTTGAAAACCGTGGAAACCCTTGATTTCATGAAATTGTTTAATTTGATGAAATTGTTTCATATAATTCTTTTATTGATGAAATTGTTGCATATATTTGTGTTTTTTATGTAAAAATGAAAAAGTTTCATCAGACTGCGAAAATACGTGAAACAAATTCATCAGAATGAGAAAAATAGATGAAACTACATAAAAAAACACAAATATATGAAACAATTTCATTAATAAAAGAATTATATTAAACAACTTGATCATATTAAACAACTTTATGAACCAATGAAATTGACGGTTTCCAAAGTTTCCAATCTAATATGGTTTCCAATTGAAACCACCTATATATATATATATATATATATATATATATATATATATATATATATATAATTGACAAGTATTAACAATAATTTTAAATAATTAAAAATTAACATCAATGTATAATTAAAATTTAATTAATAATTTTCAGCTAAATCTATACATATAATAAATAAGTAACTAGCATGCCACGTTTCGTCTTCTGGTGAGCTCACTTCAGTATTTTTCCGCCTAAACATGTATCTGGACGCAGTTTACATTATAAGTTCAATTAGCTCACTCACATTCACTCCTCCTTAAATATCTCTTTAATTCAATTTTTTTAATTTATACATTACATTTACTACCCTTATAATTAGGTATGTAGTTTACTTTTAATCCCTTACTTTTTTATTTTTCATTTTAGACTTTTATCATAAAAACATAAAAAATGTATATGAACTAAAATGCATTAAAAAAATATTTCTATTTTTTACAAACGATACCATTGTAATCGCTTCATCAATACCTTCAAAATGAGCCCAATATTGAATATTTTTTTATTTAATTATATTATTAAATATCATAAATATATATGAATTAATGTGTCGTGATTAGTATGAGATTTGTTGAAATTAGTATGAGATTTGATATAAATAATCACTAAATTGTCGTGATTTTCTTTTTGCAAGTTCATATCAATTTTTACTTCAACGTCGAATTCCTTCGACGAATTACAATTCTATCAAATTTCATTCTGTCAACGAAACACCCTTAGAAATATCATAAGAGATTTAATTACTTGGAAAAAAATATCACTTATCAACTGACTTTTGGATTATGAGTTAGAACCTTTTTCAAAAATATAAAGATGCAAATATTTTAGTATAATATATTTAATTATTTATACTTTCTTAATCATGATTATATTATTTCAGGTAATTTTAATTGACCTATATAATATCAGTTATCAACACATATTTTCAAAGTCAAATTGTTATGTTTCCCGTCAATTCACTTTAAATTAATCTTTCATAATAATTGATTTGGTTATAATTACAAACCAATTTATTGTTTTATTATTTTTTAAATATTATTTTCTTTCTTAAATATTTTTTCAGTTATTATTTCTATATTATGGTTGTTTAACATTTATATTAGGGGTGAGCATCGAAAGCGGGTACCCGCCTTTGGAACCGGAATCGTTTCGGAACTGCCGGTTCCGGAATTGGAACCGATGTGATTGGTTCTGGTTCCGGTTCCTAAAATATGGAACCGATCGGGACCGGTTCCGGTTTTCATATTTTTGGAACCGTTACCCGTCGGGACCTGGTACCCGTCGGGACCTGGTACCCGTCGGGACCTGGTACCCGTCGGGACCTGGTACCCGTCGGGACCTGGTACCCGTCGGGACCTGGTACCCGTCGGGACCTGGTACCCGTCGGGACCTGGTACCCGTCGGGACCTGGTACCCGTCGGGACCTGGTACCCGTCGGGACCTGGTACCCGTCGGGACCTAGAACAGGAACCGGTGGGTACCCGCTATTTTTTAATAAAATATATTTTATTTATTTATAAAAATTTAATAAACTACGTTTTAGTGAAACATCGTTTGTAGTATTTATTAGTTTTTATCTTATTAGTTTTCATGTTTGTGGTATTTATTTCTTTACGTTTGGACTTTGTAATATAATTAATATTTACCCTTTTATAATATGAATGATAAAAAAAATTAAAATTAGACAGTGGGTACCCGGTACCGGAACCGGAACTGGTGGTTCCGGTTCCCAAATATAAAGAACCGGTGTAACCGGTTCCAGTTCCTTCATTCCAGGAACCGCCGGTTCTTTCATTCCAGGAACCGCCGGTTCTGGTTCCGGGAATTTTAGGCGGGTAACTGCCTTTGCTCACCCCTAATTTATATTATATATGTTACAGGTTTACCTTAATGATGATCAAGTCAAAAACTTGACATTGTTTGAGATTGAAAAGATTTTACTTTGTAACAATTCCAGCCTAAAAAAATTCACCACTATGTCTTACCCTGATGATGATCTTATTGAGTCTTCAAACAATCGTTTGATTACGGATGAGCTATATTACGACATAACTAATATACAGAACGAGTTTCGTCAACTTCTAGGTTCTTTAACAAACGAGCAACGAGGTGTTTATGACGATATCATCGCAGCGATTCAAAATAACCAAGGAGGTGTGTTTTTTATATATGGTTATGGCGGAACAAGTAAAACATTTCTATGGAAGACATTATCTGTATCAATAAGATCTAGAGGAGAAATTGTTTTAAACGTTATTTCGAGTGGTATTGCTTCTTTACTTTTTACAGGAGGTAGGACAACACACTCTCGCTTTCAAATTCATCTAATTCTTAACGAAGATTCTCTTTGTTACATAAAGCCAGACAGTGATGTTGCAAAGTTAATAAAGAAGACTAGGTTGATTATATGGGATGAAGCACCAATGGTTCATTGGCATGCATTTGAATCATTGGATAGAAGTATGAATGATATTTTTGGTAGTCAAGGCATTATTGACTCGGAAATGATTTTTGGTGGCAAAGTAGTTGTTTTTGGAGGAGATTTCAGACAAATTCTGCCGGTTATTCCCAACGCAAGTAGACAAGACATTGTTAATGCGTCGTTAAGTTCATCTTACATTTGGGAAAAATACAAAGTCCTAAGGTTAACTGTTGACAGCCAAACTTCTAATATCGAACAAACAAGGATTTTTGCAAACTGGCTTTTGGATTTTGGAGAAGTCAAGGTTGGTAGTGTGAATGATGGTGATGCAATTATCGATATACCTGATGATCTTCTCATTACCGATTCAACGGATCCTATATCTGCATTAATTGAATTTGTCTATCCTTCTATTCTTGTAAATGTCAAGAATTCATTCTATTTTCAGGAAAGAGCAATAATTGCACCCAAACATGAAGTCGTTCAAGAAATAAATGATCGTTTGCTATCATTGTTTCCAGGAGACGAAAAGGAGTACCTAAGTTCAGATAGTTTGTGTGAATCGGAGCATCTTCACGAACAGTTTGATGAGACTTTACCTGATGTCTTAAATGTTCTTAAATTATCGGGTTTGTCAAACCATAAGATAGTACTAAAAGTCGGTATTCCAATTGTGTTACTAAGGAATATTGATCAGAAATCTGGGTTATGTATTGGAACTAGACTATGGGTGTTATCTTTAGAAAATTGGGTTATAGAAGCAGAGATCATATCTGGAAGAAATATTGGAAGCTGAACATTTATTCCAAGAATGTCTTTGACACCTACAGACAAAAGGATTGCATTCATGTTTCGAAGAAGGCAATTTCCAATTGTTGTATGTTTTGCCATGACCATAAATAAAAGCCAGAGACAATCATTATCGAATGTTGGTTTGTTTCTAAGACAACCAGTCTTCACCCATGGTCAGTTGTATGTTGCTTTATCTAGAGTAAAAAGTAGGCAAGGTTTAAAAATATTAATTATAGATGATGAATGTATAATTAGCAATAGAACAAAGAATGTTGTATATAAAAAGTATTTGGTAATTTATAATACGTGGTTCTTATTTTACTAATATTTTAACTACGTACTTTTCCATAACTTCATTTACGTTCTATTATAAATTTTGTTTTATAAATTATTAATATTTATTCATATTTTTTATTAATTTTTTGCAAAACATCATTTGTGAAAACTGCCTAAAACAAGAACATTTTGTAACCATCTGTAAAAAAACAACTCTGAAGGGAAATTTTTTTGGAAAAGTAGCATCGTACTTTCGATGATAATTCATACATGTAAGATAAGTTGTCTGTCATGATTTAATTTTTTTAAATTAGCCCGTGTTCGAACCTAGTTAGTAATAATTAATTATTATTAAATAAAATTTAGAGTGAATTACACTGGTGGTCCCTGTGCTTTGCTCTAAATTTAGATATGGTCCCTTAAACAAACTGTCTACACTAGAGGTTCCTAACTTTTCATTCTCATAACACCCATAGTTCATCGACTTAACACCGTTAGTTTAGACACCGTTAAGTGATATCATGTGCATTGCACATAAGGGCAAAAATGTTCGTTTGCCCTTCTTCTTCCCACCTCCGTCTTTCTTAACACAATGAAGCCTACTTACACCATCCATGAATCATGATGGTGCATATGAGTTTATCGAAAAACAAGAATAAACCCAAACTTAAAAGTTTACAATACGAAATCCATACTAATTGAACACTTAAATCTAAAAACAACCAAAAACCCTAAAAATACACAACCAGAGATCCCTTTTGTGTTCTTCATCAATCAACACAACTTTCGACCCTTTCACTCCCTTACAATGTAGTAATCTCGTGTCGTAATTTACATCAAAACCATGTCTGTACTAAATTCTTAGCAATAGGCAAAGCTCAACATCTTTCTCCATCTCATCAAATTTAGACAGCCCAATCTGATTTCAAACACAAACTACCGATTTTTCACAAAATTGTTGATTCCATTCAACCACAAATATGTGATTCTAAACGCAACTAGCAAAATCAGAAGAACTGAAACCCAATACTCGATTAGGGTTGTTGAACAAGAAAACGATTCTAGAATCATATAAAATAACCCTCAGAAATTCAAGCTGTAATAGTGATAAGAAGAATCGAGATTTACCAAGCCATGAATTCAACTTTCAAATATCGAAACTCAATCATTAAACTCGTCTTGGTTTCATCAACAGAACTGCATCATAACCATGTATCTAAATCAGACGAGTAAAAGTATTTGACCGACTTCTGTTTGATTGAATTCATAGTCCTTTGACCAATTTCACCATATATCCAAAGTTGAACTCAAGATTTCTTTGCTATGTATTTTCCCTCAATTTGCCAACTATTTTGGGTACTCCAGTTTTCAACGCTACTGAGTCCGAAACATAGCCTTTGACTATTCAAGATTCTTTTTATTTAAATTAATTTTTGGAGGGGATAAATTTGGGATTTGGATTCAAGATTGATTTAGGGGGATAAATATGGGATTTGACTAAGGCATAATCTGGAATCTAGGTTTAGCGCCGGAAGGATTGGGATGAGGACGTGGGTGGGTTAGTGGGGTGGGTTAAGATTTAGTTATTATTTTTCTTAAATAAGGTAAGAGGTAAAAAAGACAAAAAAAAAACATTACATGAAGGGCATATATGGGGCTAACGGTTGTCAAACTAACGGTGTTAAGATGAGGGACCATAACGTATTATGAAAATGAAAATTTAGGGACCTCTGATGTAGATAGTTTGTTTAAGGGACCATAACCAAATTTAGAGCAAACCACAAGGACCACCGTTGTAATTCATTCTAAAGTTTATTTATAATTAATAGTTAATGAATAATATGTAATATTAATAAGGGTATAATTGGAAAAAGTCATAAAAAAGCTTCTCATACGCTACTCAAAGTAGCTTATCAATAAACTAGCTAGCATATGTCTATCCAAACATGTATACGAAAAATAAGCTAGCTTATTTTTGCCAAACGATGTCTTAAGGTTGGGACGTAGAGCTATGACTAATAGGTAGTTTTTATAATGTTTCTTAAGAAACGAATTAAAGACAGTAGAAAACACAAGTATTTTGGTGTCATGGAAAATCTTGAATTAAAGGTGGGAAAAGACCACGGTGGTCATCGACACACCGAGTGATTTATCGACTATTGATACCAAACAAGTGTATTGTCCTTTATAACGGGTCGTAAGTGACTAAAGATTGTAAGAAATGACAATTATCGTAAGAACAATAACATAATTTAGAAAGAATTTGTGAGTATGTGTTGTTGGTAAATTTGCATCCCGGTTGATATGGTGTTCACACATCTATACCCTCTCTAATTATGTATGTTATCTGTAGCTTGAATAATTTCAATGAAGTTTCTATTGACAGTTACGATTATGTTTTAAATGCATGATCTATTGTATTTTATATCAACGCCCCTTTGAATGACCCTTTTATGAAATCCATTACTCGTTTAAATTAATACTTGCAACCACAACCATTTAAAAGGTTTTGGTATTGAATGAAAGGGTATTTAATTTTTGTGACAAAATCACGAAAATGTGTTCAATTTTTCTTCCACCACCAAAAAGCATATGATTCCCAACCATAGAGTCAACTAGATGTTTGAAGATATTTATTACCTTTGACTGTTAAAAAACCATAGACAGAAAAGTAGAAATTACAAATTTTAATTAATGACTCTTGACGTATCAAAAGGGATTCTTTCTTTTAGACAATCGAGGAACGATACTTCTACATTTTTAAGGGTACGTTTTGATATATTGTACATGACAAAACCAAAAATAACATAGATCACTATTTTATGTTTAAAATAATTTTTATGTGGAATAGACATGAATCAAGTGGAATAGGCATATTATATAATCTTCATTGAATAATGTGGAACTGTTAGGTATGATCAAACACAATTCACAAAACTTGTATATATATATTGGAATTAAATACAATAAATAGGAATTATTTTACAAACTTATGTAGTAAACATAAAAACAATAGCATAATCATAACAATCTTACTTGAAATTGACGATTCTTCATAGTTGTGAAATCGATTGAGGCCCGCGATGTACGCAGTGTCCTAAGACAAAATTCTCCCGGTGTATCGGCTTTGTCTAGAGGATACAACAATCAATTCAAGTTTATAACTTGAATCTATCAAATTTTCATATGTTTGATGATGGATTGTAGAGAGTGAGAGCACAGAAAATGATGAATTTTCGTTGTCAATAATTGTGGGACAAGGTTTCTCAACTCTACACTAAGTTCTAACAATACCCCACATTTTCTATTCAAACCCCAATAATACCCCACATTTGAATAGAAATAAGCAATATATATTGGATCTTATGTTTCAATCACCAAACTAGTTACAACACGCATCGAAAAAGGTGACTTTTGGACTTGAACCTTTCCTAGTGAGTACCTATCAGGTCTACTTCGTGGATAGTGAACGAATGTCTTGAACTAGCCACTTTTTGTAGTAAATCGAGACAATAGGCATCACACATATCATAACTATACATAATCAAATTCTTACCGTTGTGTTCATTTCGGTCGTGAACATATCCTTTCTTCATGAGAGTTTTAGAAGACGTAGCCATGTCTGTCCTCAAAGATGTGACCACACATCACTCTCACATAGGTAATACCGATCAAGAATATTTCGTAGTATTCTACTAAATAGCTATCAGCATTTTTAAGAATGTAACATTCAACCCTATATCATCAAGGGAAAATTACAAAGGAAACATCATAGGAATAGGCATACCTTTGTTTGGTTGTTGCTTGAGTTGACCCCGACTAGTTTTCCTATTGAACCTAGACCATGGGATCTCCAATTTCGCTACGTTAGGTTGCCGCAGAGGAAACTCATTGTATTGGCTTTAAGCCCATTCCCCTCGATGAAAAGGATACTTGCTCTCTACTTAGGCCTTTTGTCAAAGGATTGGCAATGTTTTCCTTTGACTTCACGTAGTCAATGGAAATTATTCCATTTTTCAGCAAGTCCTTTATAGTGTTGTGGCGCCTTCGTATGTGTCGGGACTTTCCATTGTAGATCTGATTCTTCGCTCTAGTGAGAGCGGCCATGCTATCACAATGGATACCAATCGCAGTCACCGGTTTAGGCCACAACGGAATACCCTCTAGGAAGCTTTTAATCCATTCGGCTTCTTCAGCGGCTTTGTCTAAAGCAACAAATTCTGTTTCGATCGTTGATCTGGTATTCATGGTTTGTTTTGAAGATTTCCAAGATATCGCTGCACCACCAAGTATAAAGACATATCCACTTGTGGAATTACTCTCGGAATGGTTGGGAATCCAATTAGCATCATAATACCCTTCTAGAACGGGAGGGTATTTCGTATAGTGTAACCCATAACACATCGTGTATTTCATGTATCGGATCACTCTTACTAGTGCGTACCAATGGTCTTTCCCTGGGTTATGTAAGTACCGACTATGTCGGCTCACACTATAAACTATATCCGGTCGTGTACAGTTCATTATATACATTAAGCTTCCAAGAACTTGAGTGTATTCCAATTGTGCCACACTATCTCCTTGATTCTTCTTCAATTGGCTTGAAGGATCAAATGGGTGTTAATTTAACCCAAAATATATGCATTCAAAACCCAAAAACACACATAAATCTTTATAAATATAAAAATTCATGAGAACTTACTTGGTGTAGTGTTAGGCTTTGTACCACTTGAAGATGCCATGGGGAAACGATTCAGATTTCCTTGATTGTTTCTCTTCGTTACTTAATCTGATGGATTGATTTTGGTATGTTTTTGTTCCCTCTGATGATGAGAGAACTTCATTGAAATTCTGGAGGGAAAAAAATAGTAACGTGAGAAAATAATCAGTAACCATCACTATTTATATGTAATCCAAAAGGTGCAACTTTCCATCATATTTGCACTTAAGTCCCTCTAGAAATTACAGGGACCAATATGTAATATTTGAATAATATTAATAAAACATATATAATAAATAAATATACAAATGATCAAGGACATATATTAATAGGATTCCAACATTCTCCCACTTGCCCGAAAGATCATTTGCATATAAAGACATATAGCCTGGTGGTATATACAAGTTTGTCTAAAACAAAAGTTATTGTGCACACAACAATGAATAAATAAATAAGGACAAACTTTGTTTGAGGATAAATAAATTAATGTGCTTTAAATAATACATAAGTACGTAAATTAATTATGTATCGAGTGACATTTCATCATACAAGGTCTTGTTGCAAACCCATTTTGACGACATGTTCGGTGAACACTTTAGGGGTTAGACCTTTCGTGTGTGAATCTGCTAGCATATCATGTGTACTCACATACTTAATACTAATGTTTCCATCCTCAACTCTTTCTCGCACAAATAAGTATTTTGTGTCAAGATACAATCCTACACCACTTGAATTGTTACTGTTCGAGAAGCTAACGGCTGCACTATTATCGCAATAAAGCTTCAATGGCCTTGATATGGAATGCACAACCTTAAGTCCACCAATTAGATTTCTCAACAACATAGCATGACAACTTGCATGATAACAAGCCACATATTCCGCCATCATAGTCGAAGTAGTCGTCAATTGTTGCTTACAACTTCTCCATGAAATCGGCCCTCCTGATAGCATAAAAATGTATCCTGATATGGATCTCATATCATATTTACACTTAGCAAAATCGGAGTCTGAGTATCCTATTACTTCAAGACTATCCGATCTCCTATATATTAGTTTGTATCCTTTTGTCCCTTGTAAGTATCGTAGGACTTTCTTAGAAGCTTTCCAATGGTCTAAGCCAGGATTTGATTGATATCTTCCTAGCATACCAGCCACATAAGCAATGTCTGGTCGGGTACAAACTTGAGCATACATAATGCTTCCTACAACAGAAGCGTATGGGATGAGTCTCATTTGGGGAAGTTCTTCCTCAATGTTAGGACATTGATAAGACCCAAAATTATCCCCTTTGACAACGGGAGCCACTAAGGGTGAGCAATGTTGCATATTAAAACGATTCAATATCCTTTTAATATAGGCCTTTTGGGACAAACCTAATATTCCATGATCACGGTCTCGGTGGATTTCTATTCCTATTACATAAGAGGCTTCACCAAGATCCTTCATGTCGAAGCTTACAGATAGAAAACGTTTAGTATCATGCAACATGTCCATATTATTTCCCGCCAATAGAATGTCATCAACATAAAGTAATAATATGATGAATTTGCTCCCACTCAACTTGAGATATATGCATTGATCTACTTGGTTCTTTACAAAATGATTATTTTTCATCACTTCGTCAAATTTAAGGTACCACTGACGTGACGCTTGTTTCAATCCATAAATAGATTTATTTAGTTTACATACCATATGTTTTTTCCCTTTGGCCTTGAAACCTTCGGGTTGTGACATGAATACATTTTCATGTAAGTCACCATTAAGAAACGCAGTTTTGACATCCATTTGGTGAAGCTCCAAATCAAAATGAGCCACCAAAGCCATTATGATCCTTAAGGATTCCTTTCTCGACACAGGTGAGAAGGTTTCATTATAATCTATACCTTCCTTTTGTGTGTAGCCTTTTGCAACCAACCGAGCCTTAGAACGTTCAATGTTTCCATTTGGGTCTAACTTTGTTTTATAGACCCACTTACAACCTATTGGTTTTACACCTTTAGGTAATTCAGTAAGTGTCCATACATTGTTCGTCTTCATGGATTTTAACTCATCTTTCATGGCTTCACGCCATCGAGTCAATTGGTCGCACGTAGTGGCATCATGGAAAGTGACCGGATCATCGTTCTTGCCTAAGTCATAATCAGTTGCAGGTAGGTATGTGACGAAATCATCATAATTAGTTTGTCGTCTAGGTCGTTGTGACCTTCGTATTGTCGGTTGAAGTTCTTGAGGTTCATCATTTTCAACATCATTAAAAGCTTCATTGTTCGGTGTTTGATCAATCTCGGGAATATTAATTGGCTCATTTTGAGATTCAATATTTTCATTCGAGATGTCAAGTGGCATGTGAATAGGTAGGGGCACATGTAAGATAGGTACCTCTTCACATCCCTCTTGAAGATGTGTAGATCTACTAACACCGCTCCCACTGATGTTTGAGTTCTCAAGAAACTCGGCATGTCGCGTCTCAACAATTCTAGTGGTATGTGAAGGGCAATAGAAATTATATCCCTTTGAGTGTTCGGGTCTCAATAAGAATTATAAACACTCAGAAACAATATTAAAGAAGTTGCGGAAAAACACTTTAATATTCAATAAACAAAAAAACAGTATGAATCACAACTTGCAAACTTTACTTAATGATTCAAGTTACAAGCTTTTCACTCACAACCTCAATCTTGAAGAACAGGCTCTTTCAAGACGAATTCTACTTCTCTAGAATTAGGAACGATGCCTTGAGGTTGATTCTCTCTCTGGAACAAAAAACTCAGAATTATTCAATTGTATCTTTCAATTATATTCTATTCTATACATCATTGAATAATAAAAGATAATTACTAAACATAAAAAGATCTTCAAAATAATCTTCATAATTATCTTCAAGCTTTCCATGTTTATCTCCAGACGCGATCTCTTCAACATTATCTTCAAATTATCTCAGAAGCAGCATTAATCACCTTGGAAGCATTAACTGAGTATTGGCAGTATTAAATACTAAGCAGCACTGACCACTAGCAGTACTAACAAGCTAAGCAGTACTAACTTTGTTCAAGCAGCACTAACTTTGACTAGCAGTATTAATTCTACTATAAGTAGTAATACCTAGCAGTATTAACTTTGAGATGAGATCCTCTGGCAGTACTAACTCTGAACTAGCAGCATTAATGACTTGGTCACATCTTCAGTTCCCAACAATCTCCCCTTAACTTGACTTTTAGAAAGAGAAGTCAAGTTCTTCAGATGCTTCCAAAACTTTCATTGATTCAATCCAATGTTAGGATCCAGTCCCATACTCTGATTGATAGTTCTCTGAATTAGATACTTTGCCATTTCTGAATTTGGTGCACAACCTAGCTTCTTATTTAACATGGCATGAAGCTTCAGACTTGTGTGATTGTAGACCCTATCCACCAAGTAATACTCCATGTGAAAAGTATCCATGGCCAATTCATAGACTCCACTCCTTTCATACAAAGTCCATCCTCTAATAGTTTCAAACACATCTCTGATTATATGCTTTACTGCTTCTGGATTGAATAACATACACAAATACTCCATAACCAGCTTCACAATTGGTAACCCTGGAGCTTTCAACTGATCTGTATGTAATTTCATACCAACTTCAAACATCTCTTCTAAATCAGATCTTGAACATTCTCTGACAATTTTATTCCATGTTGAAAAGACATAATACTTCTCATCCTTTCTTTTCAGCCTGATATACTCCTTACCATCCACCTCCATAGTATCCCAGTGGATAACTTCAGGAGGTTTGAATCCAACAGGTTCAGCTGTGATAGGCTTTGGAATTTTATCCATTACCACCATGTACATATTTACATCTGAAATTTGTGGTACTTCCTGAGATTCAGCTCTCTTTTCTTCATTCTTAGGTGCCTCTTCTTCTTCAGCAACCTTTTTCTCTTCTTCTACTCTAGGCTTCTTGTCAATTTTCTTTCTTTTTGCCATCATCTTGGTTCTCTTCAGAATCCTTTGACTTTGCCCTATAGTAGCTTCCTTCTTCTTTTCTTCCTTTTTCCTTTCCTCTGATCTAGGACCTTTAGAAGCAATAGACTTAACTCTTTTTATTTTCTTGATCTTCTGAGCTAAAGTCTCTTCTTCCTTAATCTCTGCCTTTTCTTTTGTTGGAGCTCCCTCTTCACTTTCAGGGAAGGGTTGATTAATGTTCACATCATGCCTCTCCTTGGCTTTCCTTTCAAACTCCACTCTGGCCTTTTCATTACTCTGCAGTTTTCCCATTTCTTTCTCATATAAGCCCTTGACTTGATCAAAAGTCATCTTTATAAACATTTCTTTCTTCACACCAATTGCACTCCTCAAGAAAGTTATCATCTTGTTTCTTTCCTGAGTTGCAAGGTAAGTTTGTGAAGGCCTTCTCTTCTTTGCACTTGATCTGGCCATCATAGCCTTTCTCATGCTTATTTCCCTTTGCTTTGCTTTCTCTGTTTCCAAACCTTTCTGAAATGCTTCATTTAATTCATTAGCTAGTGCTCTGGCTATCTTTCTGTCTTTCTCAACCTGCTCTTTCTCTGCTTGATTTATCTCTTCTTGCAGTTTCTTGGCTAATGCTTCATCTGACTCAACCATCTTTTGCTTTTTGGTTGGTTGATCAGATTCTATCATCTTTTCTTTCCCTTTTCTCTTTGCATCTGCAGCCATGTCTTTCTTTTCTGTTCTCTTTGCTCCCCCTTCATTTATGACCACTCCCTTTGCTTTGGGAGTGTCATTCTTTGCTTTTACAAGCATCTCTGCTACTTCAACCTCTTCAGGTGTTAACCCTGTTACTGCTGTTTGTGTAGTTTCAGCAGCACTAACAGTTTATGCTGCTCCTTTTGGCTCAGCAGTAGTAACAGTTTCTACTGCTGGGGTTGTTACTGCTGCTGGTGTTGTTTCTGCTGCTTCAGCCTTATTTACTGCTGCTTCGGCAAATATTTCTGTTTCTATCACACCTTCAGCTTTTTCTTCAACCCTCTCTTCAACAAACTCTCCCTTTGCTTCAACATTCTCCCCCTCAATCTGTTGATCCATATTTTCTGAGCTTGAACTCTCCCCCTTTTTGGAAGCATTCTCCTCCTCCCTTTTGTTTGCCCCCTGTCTCCTCCTTAGAACAAACTGCTTTCTTCTTTTCTTGGCAATGAGTTTTCCCACCAATTGCTTGAGTTTTGAAATCTGCTCTTGTTGGGAGATGACCACTTGCTGCAATGCCTTGATTTCCTTTCCTTGATTAACCACATCAACATTGATGTTGGCTATTGTTTCCATCAATTCCAAGTAAGTATAGCTATCCTCACCTTCTTTAGGTGTTTTACCCACCCTTGAAGGATCATTGGAACCTTTTGCCATCAATTCATCAGTTTCAGTTCTATCCTCACCCCTTTTGGATGTTTTGCCCATCCTTGAGGGATCCTTGGATCTTTTAGTAGTGACCTTCTGCCTAGCAGAAGCACCAACTACCCCCTTGGTTTCTTGGCCCCAGGGTCCTTTGGTTGATTTCTCACCCAAAATCGCCAGGGTCCTTCTCTGTGCTAGCAGAAGTAGTGGCAACCTTTTCACCCATATGCTCATTCATCTCCTTAGAGAGCACCTCCTCAGGGTTGGGAGACACCCTAGTGGCTTCCCTTTGGATATTCTCTATTGGAGAATGTTCCAATAGAGGACTTTGAGGCTCTTGGTTAATAGTAGGTACAACAAGGGAAGGAGCCTTGTGTACCTTTCTCTTGACATAAGTCTTGGATATCATAGGAGTGGGTTTAGCAGCAAAGGACTGAGGAAAAATTTGAGAGAGGGAAGGTTGGGATTGGCTCTCAGTGGGTTGGTCTAATGAGGGCCTTGACCCTGAGGCCATACCTTCTTGTGGTTGGGACACCACCATCATTGTTGAGAACAATGGGTTGTCAACTCCTTCCGAGTCCCTAGCAGATCTTCTCATGTTTGAGAAGACCTTGCCTTTAGGGGGTTTAGGTACATATACCTCATCAAAGTGAGGTATATCCGTCAATTCATTGGTTATAACTGCCTGTACAAACCTGGGATACATGAAGAAACTCTTCTTGTTGTCCAGGTTTGAGACAAGATCATTGAAGATCATCAGAGAAAAGTTATATTTTCGAGCAGTAGATAAGCATACCAAAGCATAGGCAATGGGACTGCTAAATTGGCTCCAGCCAGTAGTTTTCTTGGAAATACAATGCATCAGGGTATGAACAAAGAACCTCCATTGGGGTGAAAATTGAGCTTTGAAAAACTTGAAAATCCCCATTTGGCCTTCATACCCCATTCTGGTGAGGTTTGAAAACAAATCCTCATTTGGAATAGAAGATATACCTGAAGCATCGTCTAGACGTAGACAGATGCGAATGGTCTCCTCAGTAACCGTCAAGGGTTTGTCACAAACCCTTGTTTTGATGCACGACACTCCGTTTTCAGTGCTAGTAGTGGCATTGGCCCAGAATTGCCTTTGATGCTCTATGTAGATGGTAGGAGACACAGTGAGAGCATGAGCGATGTGGCTTGACCTCAGAAAATCGACTATCTGGTAAAAACCATCGGCTTGTTTTGGCTTTTGGAGCATGGCTATCTCGTTGTGCTCATCAATAAACACCATTGAAGCCATCTGTACGCAAGGATTCTTGACTAGCGAGCACTGGATACTTGAGAGAAAAGAGTGAGAGAGAAGATGAACAGTAGACAAAGAGTCGTTATGATCTTTTAGACGGGGAAAGGGTATTTATAGCTTGTGGATTATAAGCAGTATTAACCCTAAAAATTTAGTGAAAGCAGTATTAACAGTGAGCAGTATTAACTGAGAGCAGTGTTAACTGAGAGCAGTATTAACTGAGAGCAGTATTAACTGAGAGCAGTATTAACTGAGAGCAGTATTAACTGAGAGCAGTATTAACTGAGAGCAGTATTAACTGAGAGCAGTATTAACTGAAAGCAGTATTAACTGAGAGCAGTATTAACTGAACACTGGCAGTAGTAAAATTGTACTGGCAGTACTAAAACTGTACTGGCAGTATTAACCATACTTACACTTGTAAGCTTGTGATGAACTGAGTACTGCTATACATTTCCTGAGAAAGAAGATTAGTAACACCAAGCATAAACTATATACAGGTATTGAACCACTTTTTAAGTAGGAGCTTATTCAGAGTTGATCATTCCCACACTTGTTACCAAGAAAGTGAATCTACCCACATCAAAGGCTTTGGTGAATAGATCAGCAAACTGGTTATCAGTATGAACTTTTACAACTTGAATAAGCTTCTTTTCATTGCAGTCTCTTATAAAGTGATACCTGATCTCAATGTGCTTTGTCTTTGAGTGCTTGACAGGATTATTAACAATGCTAATAGCACTGCTATTATCAATAAAGATTGGAGTGTGTAGAAAGGTTACCCCATAGTCCAACATTTGATTCTGAATCCATAAGACTTGAGAACAGCAACTTGCAGCTGCTATGTACTCTGCTTCTGTTGTAGATGTGGACACTGTGGTTTGTTTCTTGCACTGCCATGATACTAGTCTTGCACCCAAAAACTGGCATCCTCCAGAAGTAGATTTTCTGTCCAAGTTTGCTCCACCTAGGTCACTGTCTGAGTATGCAAGTAGGTCAAATGATGAGTCATGAGGATACCAAAGTCCCAATCTAGGTTGCCCTTTGAGATATCTGAATATCCTCTTAACAGCTTGATAGTGTGATTGCTTTGGCCTAACTTGAAATCTTGCACACACACAGACTGGAAACATTATATCTGGCCTAGAGGCTGTAAGATACATGAGAGAGCCAATCATGGATCTATAGTGATGAACATCCATATCCTCCCCCTCAAGATCTGCTGTTATCTGCTTGTGTGTCTCCATATGTGTGCTGGCAGGCTTTGAGTCTGAGAAACCAAACTTGGTTAGAATGTCCTGCACATACTTGGACTGACAGATAAATATACCATCTGACTTCTGTTGGACTTGGAGTCCAAGGAATAAAGTAAGTTCCCCCATGGAACTCATTTTGAACCTTTGATGCATTAGTTCCTCAAACTCCTTGCACATATTGTCTCTTGTGGATCCAAAGATGATATCATCCACATAGATTTGGACCAGCAAGATGTCCTTCTTCTTTCTCTTGATGAACAAAGTCTTATCAATGACTCCTCTTTCAAAGCGATTTTCCAAGAGATAGGATGACAGAGTGTCATACCATGCTCTTGGTGCTTGATGCAGTCCATAAAGTGCTTTCTTCAGTTTGTATACGCTGTCTGGATAGCTTGGGTTTTCAAACCCTGGTGGTTGACATACATATACTTCTTCTTCAATTGAGCCATATAGAAATGCACTTTTTACATCCATTTGATATAATTTGAACTTCATATAAGAAGCATAGGCCAGGAACAATCTAATTGCTTTTAACCTAGCCACTGGTGCAAATACTTCTTCATAATCTATTCCTTCTTCTTGTGTATACCCTTGTGCCACCAACCTTGCTTTGTTCTTTATTACTATTCCTCTCTCATCTCTCTTATTCCTGAAGACCCATTTTGTGCCTATTGCTCTTTGACCTTTAGGAAGGTCTACCAGATCCCAAACATCTTGCAGCTTGAATTGTAGCAGCTCTTCTTGCATGGCTTCTATCCAACTGGAATCTTTAATAGCATCATAAGCCTTCTTAGGCTCAAGCTGGGATAGAAAGCAAGAAAGCACGGTATGCTGTTGGTCTTGCATATCTTGCAGCCTGCTTTGATTTCTAGTCATCATAGGAGAAGAGATATCTCCTATTACCAGCTGAGGAGGATGATTCTTTTGTGTTCTTGTTTGATGACTAGGTTCTTCATTGAGTCCCACCTCTAGATTGGAGTCATTCAACTCAACTGAGGTGATTTCAGCAGCTACTTCTTGTTCTTTATTTTCTTGACTCTCCTCATCTCTTCTTTCTTCTTCACTCTGATTTGGTTTAGTAGATGGCTCCTTTTCACAGTCTTCAACAGGATCCACTGTAGGTATGGGAAAAACCACAGACTGAGGTATGATGTTGTGTGATTGTGTAATTCCTGAATCTGAGCTTCCTGATCCTGCATTATTATCACTACTGAAACCCAAAGAGTTAGTTAGTGAATCAATGTCAAACAACCACTGAGGACCTGAACCAATTGGATTTGGTGTATTCTCATTGCATTTGACATTGTCACTTTCTTCAATTATTCTAGTAGAAGAATTAAAAACTCTGTAAGCCTTACTCTGAGATGAATACCCAACAAGAAAACCATCATCTGCTTTGCTATCAAACTTTCCTAAGTGAGTTTTGGTATTGAGAATAGTACAAGGACACCCAAAAGGTTTAAGGAAACCAATAAATGGTTTTCTATTGTTTAAAAGCTCATATGGGGTCTTGTTCTTTGGCTTGACCACTAGAACTCTGTTTTGGACATAACAGGCAGTATTAACTGCTTCAGCCCAGAAAGTAATTGGCAGTTTTGAATCAGCCAACAGAGATCTAGCAGCCTCTATTAGTGTCCTATTCCTCCTCTCAGCAACTCCATTCTGTTGAGGAGTCCTAGGGGCACTATATTGTCTCTCAATGCCTTTTTCTTCACAAAAGGTATTTAGATCAAGATTTTTAAATTCAGTTCCATTGTCTGATCTAATGACTTTTACTTTTTGATTTGTTTGGTTTTCAATTCTTAGGATAAAGGATTTGATCAGTCCACTTGTCTCATCCTTAGTCCTTAGAAAATATACCCAAGTAAATCTAGGGTAATCATCAACAATAACTAAACAGTATGATTTCTTTCCTATACTCATAACATTTGTAGGACCAAACAGATCCATATGTAATAACTGGAGACAAGAAGAAATTGTATTTAACTCTTTGGACTTATGAGAAGTTTTGTGCTGTTTGCCTTTAAGACAAGCAACACAATGATCATCACATGAAAAGACTTTTGATGGTAAACCTCTTACAAGGTTGTTTTTAACAAGTTTGTTCATTGTCTTGAAGTTCATGTGACACATCCTTCTGTGCCAAAGAGAGGATTCATCCACAGAAGCTTTTGAAACAAGACAGTTCAGAGATGAATCACTTGAAACATTGTCCATATCGAGACAATAAACATTGTCCTTTCTTGGAGTTCTAAGTAGTATCATGCTTTCATCAACTACCTTGAATCCTGGAGCAAGGATCATACATTCTGTATTGGTAAATAATATACTATGTTGTTTGTCACAAACCTGTGATACACTTAACAGGTTGTACTTTAACTGATCAACATAGTAGACATCCTCAAATGTCATCTTACCTTTTGTAACATTACCTTTTCCACTTGCAAGATTGTCTCCAAATGCAACATGTCCTCCATTGATATGCTTGAAATCCTGAAGGCATGACATGTTGCCTGTCATGTGCCTAGAGCAACCACTATCAACATGCCAGATGCTCTTCCCCTTAAGCTGTTGGTTGCCAAGCACATAAGATAAATCAGTTAGTATTGATTAGGAACCCAAGCCAAAGTGGTCTTGGGTACCCCTTTCTCATCAAAATATTTACATTCCTTCTTGACAAGATTTTTAAACTTTGACTCCTCATTGCTGGAGTACTTTGTCACAATAATGGGTTTGGATGCACATTTGCTAGAAGCAGTACTGGTTTTAGAAGTACTAACTGCATTAGCAGCACTTGCATGCTTAGCAGTACTAACCTTGTTAGAAGTAGTAACTGTGTCAGCAGCAGTAACTGTGTTAGCAGTAGTAACCTTTGAAGAAGTACTAACAGTGTTAGAAGCATTAATATTCTCAGCAGTACTAACACTGGTAGCAGCAGTATTGCTTCTGGCAGCACTATCCCTGTCAGCAGTACTATTTGATGTAGCAGTACTAACAGTTTTAGTGCTTCTAGGCACCCACATTTTAATATTCTCTTTTAAAACCTTTTTCTTCATGTGGCCTTTGGTTTCAACAGATTTCTTAGCCACATGTTTCTTTCCAGCCTTCCTATAACCAACAGGTTTTTGCACAAATCTTTGAAAGTTCATCTTTTGGTTAATAGGGTTAAAGAAACAGTGCTTAGCCAAATGATTCAACTTGCCACATATGAAACAAGGTTTTGGTCTGATTATTTTACTCAGATCAACTCCTTGTTTCTGAGCCCATTGATTATTCCAGTTTCTTTGATTACCTCTCTTTGTACCAGAATTTAGGCTCTCAGTTTTATTGCAAGCACACTGTTTACAAGGGCCAGGATTCACAACAGTGGTCTGTTTGTAATGGACCTTGTTGGCCTTTCCTTTGGTCTTCTCTATCTCTTTAGACTTGACCCAGATCCTTCCACCACCCTCATTGGTAACAATGTTGTTTTCTAAGGGTATCTCTTTACTCACAACATTGTTCCTATTCTCACTGGCTTCTTTCTCAGTCATATCCTCAACAACCACCTCATCCAAAGGATCTATCTTAAAGGCTTCCTCAGACAACTCCTTTTTCTCCTTGGTCTCTAACAAGTCTGATGTAGGAGGGATGTAGTTGTTGTTGTAAGGAGGGGGTGTGTTTTTGTATCCAACACCAGGATTCATCTTATCATGAATCTGAGCCTTTAGAAGAGAATCCATTGCTTTTGAAGAATATGAAAACTTTTCTACATCAAGCTTAACCTTAGCTAGTTCTTCTTTCAACTTATCATTCTCTTCTTTGGACTTAGACAGTTTGGTCTCTAACTCATTCTTTTCCCACTTCCAGTAGTTTGTGTCATAAGAGTGTTGAAGTTCATTGGCTTGGAAGCCTTTGATTTGTTCTTCAAACCTCTCAACTATCAACACATAATCTCTTCTGTCCTTTTCTAATCTTTTGAGGTCATCACACATGTTTTGGTTGTGATCCCTGTACCTTTTGACAGTGTCTATGCAAGATTGAGTACAAAGATTAGAAATTACCTCAGAGGGGAGATCAGACACCTCTGCCATAAGAGATTGATTCTGAATGGCTTCCTCAGCTTGGTCACTCCAGTCAAACCCCATTCCTTGTTGAGAAACAAGGGCTTGAGCAGAGTTCTTGTTTTGATTGTAGCCTCCATTCTGAGCTTGTTGGTGGTTGTTATTTGGCACACCACTTCTGCACTCTCTAGCAAAGTGTCCCTTCATGTGGCACTTATAGCATTCCACCTTTGTCTTGTCAAAACCAGCCCCATCTTCTTTTCTTTGAGAGAAGTTGTTCCTCCCAGTTCTTTTAATAAACTTCTTCACCCTCATAGATAACATGGCCATCTGCCATTTAATGTCCATCTCCTCCAGATCATCAGGGTGAAGTTGTTCCAGATCATCATTAATCAAGGAGTTGTTGCTGTGACTGGACAAAAAGGCTTCAAAGACAGTTTCAGTGCCTTTTTCTGAATTCACTCCACTAGAAGCACTAACTGCTTCAGGGTTGGCAGTAGTATCAGTGGATGCTGATAGAAGTGCAACATTATGAATATATCCAGTGGGCTTCTTCTTAGCTTCTACCTCAGATTCAAAAACTCTTAGATCATTATACAGATCATCTAGTTCCTTCTCTTCCAGATTGTCACTCTGTCTATATGAGACATTGTACACAGTCCATTCATCCCCAAGAGATCTGAGGAACTTCCTGTTGAAATCATCTTGCTCCATCTTCACTCCAACAGTAGCCAGTTCACCAATAAGCTTGTTGAACCTGTCAAAAGTTTGAGTCATAGACTCATTCTTTGAAGAAGTGAAGTTCTCATACTGCTGCTTCAGAACATCCCTTTGATTTCTTTTGGTGCTCTTAGTTCCAGCAAATCTTTTCTCTAGAGCATTCCAGAGAATCTGAGCATCAGTGCAGTTGCAGAATTGATGCTGATATTCATTGGGGATGGCCAAGAGAAGAGTGCTCAAGGCCTTCATCTCTGTCTGCCTGATCTTCCTCTCACCATCTGTCTTTGGTGGAGGTCTTTTCCCATCTGGTCCAATCTGACCTTCAGTAGAGGGGCCATTCTCAATGACATCCCACATTGAGTAGTCAGTGAGGAGAATGTATTGCCTGATTCTGATCTTCCACATGTCAAACTCATTGGGTTTGAGCATTGGAACCTTAGAGACAAGAGTACTGTTTGATTCTGCAAAGTTTTCCATGATGAATGAATGAATGTTTCTGAGAGAACAGGCTCTGATACCACTTTTCAGGATCGAATTCTCAACAAGAATTATAAACACTCAGAAACAATATTAAAGAAGTTGCGGAAAAACACTTTAATATTCAATAAACAGAAAAACAGTATGAATCACAACTTGCAAACTTTACTTAATGATTCAAGTTACAAGCTTTTCACTCACAACCTCAATCTTGAAGAACAGGCTCTTTCAAGACGATTTCTACTTCTCTAGAATTAGGAACGATGCCTTGAGGTTGATTTTCTCTCTGGAACAAAAAACTCAGAATTATTCAATTGTATCTTTCAATTATATTCTATTATATACATCATTGAATAATAAAAGATAATTACTAAACATAAAAAGATCTTCAAAATAATCTTCATAATTATCTTCAAGCTTTCCATGTTTATCTCCAGACGCGATCTCTTCAACATTATCTTCAAATTATCTCAGAAGCAGCATTAATCACCTTGGAAGCATTAACTGAGTCTTGGCAGTATTAAATACTAAGCAACACTAACCACTAGCAGTACTAACAAGCTAAGCAGTACTAACTTTGTTCAAGCAGCACTAACTTTGACTAGCAGTATTAATTCTACTAGAAGTAGTAACACCTAGCAGTATTAACTTTGAGATGAGATCCTCTGGCAATACTAACTGTGAACTAGCAGCATTAATGACTTGGTCACATCTTTAGTTCCCAACAAAATGACAACTAATAGTCTTTAAGTCCAATTTTCGTAATTGAGGATTATATAATTTTGCCTCAGCTGGACAACCCACACTCTCATATATCTCAAACTCGGCTTCCTTACTGTCCGTATTTCATATGGTGTTTTAGGAACAGATTTGGAAGGGACTCGGTTGAGTATGTGAACGGCTGTCTTTAGTGCCTCGATCCATAAAAAATTGGGGAGACTTGTATTAGCCAACATACTTCTCACCATGTCCATTAATGTACGATTTCTCCTTTCAGCAACACCATTCTGTTGTGGAGTACCTGGCATGGTATATTGATTGATTATCCCATTACTTTTACAAAATTCATAAAAGGATCCGGGACTTTGACCTAAATCCGTATGTCGGCCATAATATTCACCTCCTCTATCCGACCTTACAACCTTTATTTTCCGGTCAAGTTGATTTTCAACTACGACCTTATAGGTCTTGAACATTTCTAGTGCGTCAGATTTTTCATGGATAAAAAATAAGTACATATAACGCGAATAATCGTCAATAAAAGTAATAAACGATTTTTGACCTCCAATTCCCGCCGGAAAAGGACCACAAATATCAGTATGGATTAGTTCAAGTAATTCCATACTTCTAGTGGATCCTTTCTTATTCCCTTTGGTTGCTTTACCCTTAATACATTCAATACATTTTTCAAAATCCGAGAAATTAAGGTTTGGCAAAACTTCATCTCTCACAAGTCTTGTAATTCTTTCTTGTGACATATGGCCTAAACGTTTATGCCATAACATAGATGAAGTTTCCAAATCTCTTTTTCTTTTGTTTTTCTTTACATTATCACAAATATTTAAAGATAATAGGGATTCTGAAAAGTGGTTATCTAAACACAATCTATAGAGGTTTCCCTCTAGACAACCATAACCAATAATACGTGAATACAATCTTATTATACATTTACCATCACCAAATGTAAAAGTGTATCCATAGTCGTTTAATTTAGAAACAGAAATAAGGTTTCTACTTATACTTGGTACATATAGAGTTTCACACAAATCTAATGTCGAACCACCTTCTAATACTAATGAAAGTGTACCGACTGCTTCAACTCCCAAATCTAAGCCATTTCCGACTTTAACCGTCCGTTGGTTTCTTTCCATCTTCCTTATTGTACGGAATCCCTGTAAAGAATTCGAAATATTTACCATGGAAACGGAATCAATCCACCATGTATTAGAGGGTACATAAATATTAAGTGATTCACAAATCATAAAATTAGAGGTATTACCTTTCTTCGCAAGCCATTCCTTAAACTTTGGACAATCCCTTTGTGTATGTCCCTTGTTACGATAGAATTTACATTTGATAATTCCTTGGAATGTACTTGTACTTGCACCTGTGTTAGGGACTTTGTTTGGAGTGAATTTATCTCCCATATTTCCTTTGCCCTTCGGGAACCCCTTCCTTTTCTTAGAGTCGGTGGTAGTGAGATGAGCAACATCCGACTTTTCAACTTTTAGTCGTTCTTCTTCTTGGACACACATGGCAATTAGTTCGCTCATCTTCCATTTCTCCTTTTGAGTATTATAATTGATCTTAAACGGACCAAATTGAGAAGGGAGAGATGTCATTATGAAGTGAACAAGAAAACCCTCACTAATTTCCATGTCCATACTTTTGAGTTTGTTTGCCATGTCACTCATCATCATTATGTGCTCACGCACCCCACCGACCCCATTATACTTGGTCGTCAACATTTTGAGGATCAAGGTACTTGCATGGGCCTTTGAAGTACCTTTAAATTGATCCTCTACGGAGTTAAGGTATGTCTTGGCATCTTCGGAGTCAGGGATGGCTCCTCGGATGGCAACAGAAATGGAATTTTTAATGATCATTAGAGACATTCTATTCGACCGATCCCATAATTCATATGCCCTTTTTTCATCCGCCGAACTTTTGTCGGTGAGGGCAATGGGTCGTGGTAGTCTCAAAGCATGATCAAGATCCATAACTCCAAGAGTCAATTTCACTTGATCTCTCCAAGTGTTGAAGTTTGTACCAGTTAAGGGTTTAATTCCGGACAAATATCCAGAATTTGAAGTTAAAGTAGATGCTGCCATAATAGTGCAATTAAATGCATGCTCACATTCATAAGATGATACTTTAAATCATGATTTAGAATACAAGATATTGAGCATATCAGTGAAATTTGAACTAAGCCTATCAAAACATACAAAATATAGGCAATATAGAAACATCACACTCAACCACTAATCGTTCGTTGGATCAATCAGTAATTAAGTTTAATGTCTCACGTTAAACTACGCATGCATATCTTTCACATAGTACCGTTGGGCAAAAGAATGTAATAGATACGTAATTTATGCTAAAATACCATCATTTAAATCAACAAATAAGTTTCCTTTGGGTCCCTTAAATATCAATTTAAATAATGTATTATATATATATATATTTCGTTTATCTTGAACAATTTCTCGTTGGTTCCATTATCCAAAATAAACTTAATCTTGAATTCTTGATTATAATCTTATGTGATGCAAACTTTTGGTTCAAATTGTTGGATTAGGCATAGAATGTTAGCATATAATATGTGGAGAATATAATAGAGATTCATATTTGCTCTAACCGAGTGGTGCACAGAATGGTAAGGAAATTTTGTCATCAAGCATAAAATACCAATTCAAATTTCATGAAGGCATAATTTCAAATTGCAATTCATAAGGTTATAAAATACAATTGGAAAAGCATATATTTCAAATTTGGAAATCACAGAATCCAAAATTGTAATTAACGATTTCATCATTCACGATTCTGGAAAATTTCCAGATTTTAGAAAACCAATCCCTATATCCTTTAACAATTTGATGACATCATACTCCATTATATGTATGTATCTAACCATTTTGATATCCGATTTTCAATTTTTTTACATCGGATTTCCATTTGAACAATATCGCATCACTAGAAATTTGTTTAATGAGATTAGGGTTTATCATAATTAGGGCAAATCTTGCATATATCATGAATTTGCTCTGATACCACATGTTAATTTAACCCAAAATATATGCATTCAAAACCCAAAAACACACATAAATCTCTATAAATATAAAAATTCATGAGAACTTACTTGGTGTAGTGTTAGGCTTTGTACCACTTGAAGATGCCATGGGGAAACGATTCAGATTTCCTTGATTGTTTCTCTTCGTTACTTAATCTGATGGATTGATTTTGGTATGTTTTTGTTCCCTCTGATGATGAGAGAATTTCATTGAAATTCTTGAGGGAAAAAAATAGTAACGTGAGAAAATAATCAGTAACCACCACTATTTATATGTAATCCAAAAGGTGCAACTTTCCATCATATTTGCACTTAAGTCCCTCCAGAAATTACAGGGACCAATATGTAATATTTGAATAATATTAATAAAACATATATAATAAATAAATATACAAATGATCAAGGACATATATTAATAGGATTCCAACAATGGGGTCACAACCGGTTTGTCATCATAATGACCAAACTTTCACAGCACCTTCTCAACATAGTGAGATTGGGTAAGGATGTAACCATTTTGATTTCTTTGAATCTTTATACCAAGGATAACATCAGCTACATCCATATCTTTCATGTCAAATGCGGAGTGTAGCATCTTCTTGGTTTGGTTTATCACATCCAAGTTTGATCTCATGATGAGCATATCATCAACATACAAGCATATGATGACATAAGTAGTTTTATATTGTTTCACATAAACACATTTATCCCATTCATTTATGCGAAAACCATTTGACAACATAGTGTTATCAAATTTCTCATGCCACTGCTTTGGCGCTTCCTTAAGTCCATATAGAGACTTAATCAACTTGCAGACTTTGTTCTCTTGGTCTTTCTCAACAAATCCTTCCGGTTGTTGCATGTATATTTATTCTTCTAGTTCACTGTTTAGGAATGCGATTTTCACATCCATTTGATGTATTTCTAGATTATGGATAGTCTCTATAGCAATCAACGTCCTTATAGACGTTATCCGTGTAACCGGTGAATATGTATCGAATAAGTCTTGACCTATTTTTCGATACCCATTGGCGACTAGTCGAGCTTTATATTTCTCTATAGTGCAATCAGGTCTCAACATTCTTTTGAAGATCCATTTGTGGCCAATGACTTTATGACCCGGAGGCAAATCAACCAATTTCCATGTGTTATTTTGCACAATGGAGTCGATTTCGCTTTGAATAGCCTCTTCCCAATAAAGAGAGTGGTTCTCTTTCGATATTGAAGGCCATAAAGTATGGTCCAAAGTCTTTGGCGACTCTTCCCCTTTTACTTCTCCTTGGCTCCCTTTCTTCTTGAACCTTGGAGGTTTCAACAGCCCTTGATTGATTACTTTTGTTTAAATTAACATGAGAACATGTATCATCAATCGGGAGTTTTCCAGGATTAGAGGTATGACCCTCATTCTCCTTATAAGGGAATATAGTCTTAAAGAACTCTGTTTCAGCAGATTCCATGATTGTATTATTGCTTATGCCATCTACATTAGATTTGTAAACTAAAAACCTATATGCGTCACTATTTTGGGTTGGACCAATATATACACAATCAATAGTTTTAGGTCCAAGTTTTGTCCTTTTTGGCAAATGTACTTGAACCTTAGCAAGGCAACCCCACACTTTAATCCTTTTGTAGGATGGTATCCTACCTCTCCACAATTCATATGGAGTTTTATCACTTTTCTTGTGGGAGATCCTATTTAGGATCATATTTGCAGTAAGACATGCCTCGCCCTATAAATGATGAGGAGCTTCGGACGTTATCAACATTAAATTCATCATATTTTTCAATGTTCTATTCTTCCGCTCGGCCACTCCGTTTTGTTGGGGAGTGTATGGAGCGGTAGTTTGATGTATAATGCCATGAGTTGCACAAAATTCAGCAAAGTTGTGGGATTCATACTTTCCTCCACGATCCGACCTTAGAATTTTGATTTTCTTGTCGAGTTGATTCTCGACTTCAGCCTTATAAGTTTTAAACATATTTAAGGCCTCGTCCCTTGTAGGGATTAGATACTCATGGCAATACTTAATGCAATCATTAATGAAGGTAATGTAATAATTCTTACCTCCTCGTGAAGGTGTTGCCTTGAAATCACATAAATCAGTATGGATTAACCTAAGAACCTCATTTGATTTTTCAACTGATTTGTGTGAATGATTAGTGTATTTAGCTTCTACACATATCTCACACTTGGATAATTTATCAATTGAACACTTGGGTAACATGTCAAGTTTAATCATTCTTTGTAATGATCTAAAGTTGATATGTCCCAATCTCGAATGCCAAAGATAAGAAGGATCAACCATATACACTGAAGTAGCAGTGCTAGTGCCTGCCTTATTATTATTTACATTGGCGGTATCAATGTCAGTTACAATACTTAACTTAAAAAGGCCCTCATCGAGGTAGCCTTTACCCACATACACATCACCCTTGGTGATGACAAATTTGTTCGATTCAAATACAACTTTGAACCCTTTCTTTATCAGAATAGAGTCAGAAATTAAATTCTTGGTTAACGAGGGTACACGTAACACATCCATCAACATCAGATCCTTCCCGGAAGTCAGCTTCAATATGACCTTCCCTTTATCTTCGATCTTGGCAGTCGAAGCATTTCCCATGAACATTGGTTCTCCATCATCCACCTTTTGATAACTTGCAAACAGGCTCCTTGAATTGCAAATGTGTTGAGTAGCACCGGTGTCGACCCACCAATCTATAGAGTTTGAGACCATGTGAGTCTCAATCACACCAACGAATTGGTTAGGAGATTGGGTGAGGTGTGCATGACTTATAGATGCACCACCACCACCGCTTCCCCCGACACTACCGTGGTCTCTTTTGTGTCGACAATCCTTAGCCTTGTGTCCCAGCTTGCCACAAACCTAATAACACACCATCATTTTGAAAGGCTTCTTCTGTGGGGCTAAGGGACCCTTTCCAGAGTTTAAGGGCCTCTTAGTTGCACTTGCCTTTCCTTTGAATTTTTGAAATTTAGATTTTGATGTGCCAAATTCGATCATATTGGCATGTGGCTCACTGGTGCTTGCATCGGATTTCTCATTCAATTTGTTGTCTTCTTCCACTCTTATTTTGAGTAGGAGATGCTCGAAGGTGATCTCCTCCGTCAGATGCTTCAAGTACAACTTGAAGTTCTTCCACGAAGGAGGCAGTTTCTCTATTATTGAACCAACAACAAAGTTGATGTTTAAGCCCATGCCTTCAACATCAAGCTCATGGATTAGCACCTGCAATTCCTCAACCTGTTTCAACACAGATTTGTTATCATTCATCCGGTAATTCAGAAATTTCTCTACTGCAAACCTCTTGGAGCATGCGACTTCGGTCTTATATTTTGCGTCCAAGGAATCCCATATCTCACATGTTGTTCTGAACGTGGAATATATGTCATACAGGGAATCGTCGAGAGCGTTCAGAATATAGTTTCTGCAACTATATTCGTTTGATCTCCATATCTCGACCGCTTTCTGATGGGCAACGACTTGGATTTGCGTAGAAGCATTTCCATCTTGCCCCACCGAAGGTTCATTCGGTGGTTGATCTTCCGTGAGAACATTGGAAACATGAAGTGTTGTCAAATAGAACAACATCTTCTTTTGCCATCTCCGGAAATCCAAACCTTTGAATTTCTCAGATTTCTCCACATGATTTTTCATCAATTGAGATTGATCCATCTCTCCTAACAAGATAATTTTGTCTTAGATTGTTAGGTATGATCAATCACAATTCACAAAACTTGCATATATATTGGAATTAAATACAATAAATATGAATTCTTTTACAAACTTATGTAGTAAACATAAAAACAATAACATAATCATAACAATCTTACTTGAAATTGACGATTGTTCGTATTTGTGAAATCGATTGAGGCTCGCGATGTACGCAATATCCAAAGACAAAATTCGCCCTGTGTATCGACGTTGTCTAGAGGATACAACAATCAATTCAAGTTTATTACTTGAATCGATCGAATTTTCATATATTTGATGATGGATTGTAGAGAGGGAGAGCCCAGAAAATGATGAATTTTCGTTGTCAATAATTGTCAGACAAGGTTTCTCAACTCTACACTAAGTTCCAACGGTAACAAACTTATGTTTTACCAATATGCTCTTAGAATAAAACTTAATTCCCTTCTAAAACATTAAATACGCCCCGCTCTTTACATTTTATCCATTATTTAAATTTTATTTATTTTATTTTATTCTCTTTAAACTCTCATTGCCTGTCCTTAAAATTCCATTTTTATACATTTTCTATATTTTGGTTAATTTATGTAATTTATTAAATATTAAATAAAATAAAATTTGGAAATTCCATAAATTTCATAGTTTGGTGTGATCATTTAAATCGTATTGACCTAAACTTTATAGTGATATATTTTGCTAGACGTTTTTGTATTCTTAAATACTATTTGTTAATTTTCATTTAGATTATTTATTTGGTAAAAAAAACACTAAGTCATTAGGGGAAAATTGGTCATTTATCGGTCCTGTTCTTTCAAGTCTTGTTTTACCAAACGCTAAACAACTGACATGTCTTGTTCTATCCTATCTAGGTACCAAAGGCACCCTAAAAGATAATTAAACGCTCCTGTCCTTCCCAAAAGTCAACTCTAAATTACACGAAGTCAACATTATTTCCACGACAATGGTGTTCGGCATCATGTATAAAAACCCCTTTACGTCTTTGATTTTTCTTCGCTCTTCCATTACTATCTACGTATACACATATCAATCTAAATCTATACTAGATGTCTTCTATTACGCTTGTTAGCATTCTTGTTTTCTTTTTCTCTAATCTTATTTCAATGTCTGAAAGCAGTCCCGTTGTAGGTACAGGAACCAAGAATACTCCCCGAGCGTTCTTCGTATTTGGGGATTCATTGGTAGATAATGGAAACAATAATTTTTTGATTACATCTGCACGAGCTGATTCACCTCCTTATGGGATTGATTATCCCTCTCATCGTCCTACTGGTCGATTCTCTAACGGCAGAAACATTCCAGACATTATAGGTTGACATCTTAACTCAGATACTTCTTTTTCTTTGTTCGATTCACGATATACAATTAAACGATACCCAATTGGCCAAAAACCGATTTAAATATAATAGCTTATCATTAATTTCGAAGCTAAAAGTTTACTCGTCTATAATTCAAAAATCATGTTGAATTTTTATTGAAATATATTTTTTAACAAACTACTTCAGTACCACCCATCAATTTATTATTGTTAAATCTTTAATATAGTGATTACGAGGTTAAGACACGATACTAACATACTAACATTGTTAAATTTATTAATTTGACCCGTTAATGACAAAATATACCAAATTAGTTTAAGTAAATATATTAAAATTACTAAATCGAGTATGAATTTGGATGTATCTTGTTGGGTTTTAATACAATTTTGTAACCGATAAAACGCAGCGGAAAATTAAAATAATTTTGGTTACAACTAATATAGAAAACTTTTCAGAATAAACCTTAAAACCCAATCGGATCCAATGATGCATTTAATTAAAATAAACCACGCCATAGGGGGTTTAGAATATGTACCTTTCAAGATCTGACGGGATTAAAACTGAAGCACCAAGAAACCAAAGTAGGTTTCCTCTATCGGTAGTCCACACACGAACACGTTTCCCGTTTCCACCGGGTGCTAGCCCAAGAACCCTAGATCTATATGTGTTTTACAGAAAAGAAAAGGTTTCTTTTCTGTATTTAACTGAAAGGCTAATTCTAATTCAATCGTCTATCAAATGGTTTAGCCTAACCCCTTATTTATACCAGAAGAATTATAGTTAGACTATAATTCAATTAAGAATTAAATAAGATTTATTAATTATCTATAATATTCAAATTCAAATTCAAATATATACACATATATATATATAATTATCCTTTTAAACTTTAAAATATAATTATATAAATATATATATAATTATCCTTTTAAACTTTAAAATATAATTATATAATTACAGATAATTCCCCGTAATTAACATAATTACGTTTTCACCCTGTAAATATCATAATTACAGTTTAACACATATTTTCATAAAATCCGGGTTTCTACAAATGGAAACAAACACATTCTTTGTGTGCGACCCTATAGGTTTACATACTTCTCAGTAGTATCTCTGTGTGACACGTGTCGTGGCCATATAATAACTTACATTCTCCCACTTGCACACGATACACAGTAACACAGACGATGGTAAGCGTCTAGCAACACGTCACCGCCCCCAAGGCTATGTAAATGTGTTTTTACCTTCGAGCAATTTGATTGATCTAATCAATCAGATAGTAGAATCATTTATTATCCTTTTGCTTCACGATATTTTATTTTGAACTTAAGGCATAGATCTATCTCATCATTTATAGTTCAAAGATTGTGTTTCTCGATCCCAACATATTTGATTATACAAGTGTCATTAGTCCAACTAATCTACTTGTTCATGCATGTAAATCATAATATGTAATCGAGGGGCCCAGAAATATCTCTTTCATTTTGAGAGGAGCAAATCCCATATTGCATGTACACGACTAACTACATAATTCATGTTATACCTAATATAGCCCTTATGATTACCCGATCAAGGGTAACGTTAGACTATATCAAAGTATAACACTCCTTGTGTATTAGATCCCAATGCACATCTCAGGTCTGAGGATAAATAGTGTTATACTATTTCAAGACTCACCTTATGACGCCGATCTATGAGGTGATCTTGACCGTGGGTCTTGTCCAACGCCTTGTGCTCCGACAAGCGCATGTGACTCTGGTTGCACCTAGTGCACTTCCAACTTGGACTATGACCAGACTTCACAATGATCTTGATTTATTACTAGTCCCCTAGTAATAAGTGATCAAGGACAATTTTAAATAATATGATCATCATATTCATTTAAGGATACTTAAACATGCTAATAAAGAACACAAAAATGTTTAATGTATATACTCATACCCAGTATGTTATATCAGATAAAAACATAACTGTTTTAATGTTCCAGAAAGTTTAAAGTTTTACTAAAATTATTATTCAATATAAAAATCCTTAAGCCTATAACATGAACATCATGTTTGTTTTGAGACATAGGCTTGACAAGTAGATTTGTATGTAAGCTCTTATAGCTCATAGTACATTCGTTCAATACATATATCCCTATTACAATTTAAGTCATTACGGTTGGTTTGGAAACTAGCATCTATGCATCCTCAAACACACAGATCTCTTTCCTAACCGTTGTATAGTAAGAACATATCTTTAGTTATCCTTAGATACCTCATAATGTTCTTCATTGTTATACAGTAAGAATCACTTGGTTTGACTAATATCTGCTCGTCATACACAGGGTATACGAGACATCCGGTCTTAGTACATTAACATGGCATACATGTTTGAACAGTTGGCTGAAAACACAGGGAACACCCTTTATACGATTCATGTCCAATTTAGTGCTAGGACTCTGAGTTATACTCAGATGTACACTATGTTCTATTGGCAAGTTTCCTTTCTTGGAACCCTTCATCTTGTAGTGTTTCAAGATCTTGTCAATGTATGTACTTTTGCTTAATCTAATTAAGCATTTTGATCTGCTACGAGAGATCTTTATACCAAGGACTTTGTCTCTTCTAGATCCTTCATCGCGAAGTTCTATCTTAATCCATGATTTTACACCTTCAAGCATTGGGATGTTGTATAGGATCTAGAATACTGTTATGCTCCTACTGACCTTCTTGTATACAAGATTTCAATTACGATATGATTGTTCTAGTCCATAAATGGACTTTTGCAACTTGCACTTTTAGGTTTGATGTTTTAAAGCCTTGTATATGTCCTCGCTCAAAATTCCTTTAAAGGAATGAGGCTTTTGACATCAGTCTTCATGGCATCTTGCCATTTATCAGTAATCCGATCTTCGGATTATTTTTGTATCTCGTTTAATATCTTTAACAACTTATTGAAGCTCAAGATCTTGTTAAGTGTCAGTGTCAACCATCGTCCCATCTTTGTGGTTATTGAATTTCTTCAAGATCTATTGTGTCCTCATTTGTGATTCTTGACAGAAAATCGTTTCTTAAGAATTCATCAGGGTGCATTAACAAAACTTTTGTTTTTGCTAGACCTGTAGAAATAATATCCAATTGGATATCACATAAAGATGTACTTTTCAGACCTTTGAATCATGCTTTCCAAAAGCTTTATGCTTAGCTTAAGCATTATAACCCCATATTCTCAAATATGATAACTTTGGGATCTTCCCAGTTCATATTAAGAGAGTGAGTTTTATTGGTCCTTGTTGGTTGCTACATAAACTAGTATTTGGGCAACTGTTTCTAGGGCATAACCCCAGAAAAATTTAGGCAGAGTGGTTAGACTCATCATAGAGTGAACCATGTTCAACATGGTTCTACTTCTCTTCTCGGATACCGTTGTGATGAGGTGTCCCATGAGGAGTTAACTGGGATACAATCCCAAAAATCTCTAGGATGATCTATTGGCTTAGATATTCATGACCTCGATCTAACCGAAGCATCTTTATCCTTTGCTAAGTATACTCACTACTTCTTTCTAAAACTCTTTGAATAATTTCAAAGCTTTTATATTTGTTGTATTAGGTAAACATACCTATGTCTACTGAAGTCATCAGTAGGATGTAAGGGAGTAGTGATGACCGTATCTTGTAACATGACTATAAGTCTAGCATACATCAGTATGGTTAACCCTTAATAGTTCTTGTGGCCTTTAAAGGTTTACCCTTTGAAGGCTCTTTTGTCATCTTGACTAACAAGATACACATATATCATATGAATCATCATATGATTCCAACTCTCCGTCCGCCTGGAGTTTGGCTATGTGTTTCTTGTTTAAATGTCACAAATAGATCAGTTTTAATCTCGCTTAATACGTTACAATGATTTATAATTACAACTATTAATTTCATAAAACATTTATCAAGATAAAACGAAAATTTATTTCTAAAACATAAATTCGGTTTGTTGTAATTGAGGAAATGAAACTAAATTCCTAGTAGCACTAGGTACATGAAGACACTTGCTAAGTGTTAATGTAAGACCATCTGGAAAGTTCATATCATATGTCCCTTTGAGCAACAACTAGCTTAGCTTCATTTGGTCTGGTTTCATCTTCTCTTCACTTCTTATTTCCTGAAAAAGTAGTACTAATATGAGTATCATACTCAATATGTAACACTTAGTCAGAAGTAAATTAAATCAAAATGGTAAACATACCTGAAGGTCCAGCTCTGTTAGCCTTCTGCTTCTTGATTTCTGCCAATCGGGATGGACAATTTCTCATTTGGTGCCCATGGTGAAAACAATTATACCATACTGCAACCTCAGGAATTTCTCCTTTGCCCTTATTTATGTTGGAGCTTCCAACATGTGTTTTACCCTTGGTTATCTCCCCCTTTTTCTTGATTATACCACTGTCAGGTTTGATCATCAAAGCCTGTTTTGGTTTGGTTGAACCCAACTTGGATTTCATATCCCTCTCAGTAGTTTTAAGTAAGCTGTAAAGCTTTGTGAGAGTTTTATTCAAACCTTTCATATTATAGTCCTTAATGAACTGCTTATATGTTTTGGGTAGGGAGTTGAGAACCATATCGATTTCCAACTCTTGACCTAGTGGGGAACCAAGACGGGTCAGTTGATCAAAGTATCCTTTCATTTTTAAAATGTGGGTACTAACTGACGAACGTTCAGTCATTTTACAAGCAGCCAATGCTTTAACTGTATTAAATCTCTCCTGCTTTATTTGTAACCGAAACATAGACTTCAGTGAAGATATCATATCCCAAGCATTCATGTTTTCATGATCCCGTAATAATTCGGGAGTCATGGTGGCTAACATTAGGCAACCAACAATCAGAGAGTCATTTTGGTACTTATCATAAGTTGTTCTGACTTCAGTTAGAGCATTTCTGACAGGAGCATTTGGAGGGGGGTTTTCAAGAACGTAGAACTTCTTTTCATGCCTAAGGACTGCCCTTAGGAATCGAAACCATTTGATGAAGTTCGTTCCGTCCAATTTTTCCTTATCCAAGATTGACCGTAGTGTAAATTGGGATAAGTTGTTTGAGTTTGAATATGAGGTAGACATCTACAAAAACATGATTTAATTTTAGTAACTTTAATGTCTCAAATAAATAGATTAACCTTTCAAAAATCATTTGATTTGAGCTAAGATCCATATTTCACCTACTTCCATAAATGGCCAAGCAACTGTCTATGGAATTAGACTATTTAGGTAGGCATCATCCAATTATGTTCAACATAACTCTTAGATGTCTTGGGATCCTATTCAATATATCATATATTGAAATTGACATGTTTAATCCCACTTCAACGCCTTGAAAATACTCATAAATGGCCATGCAACTGTCTATGATATTCTCAAGTAAACAAACCATACTAAGGTATCGTGATCCCACCTAAATACTAGACTTAGGGTTTACTGGACCAGTCGTCCAAAATACGACTATTTAAGTGAATGGCCAAGCAACTGTCCACTTAAATCTCGTTAATTTGGCTCCTTATCTTACACCACATTCAACCGGCATGATTGGCTGAGCACTGACCATACCGGGATCCTGTATGCTTGACAAGTACCTTAAATGAGTGGCGTTTAGTTTACGTTTTGTAAAAGGTTGAATTTTAGAAAACATTCTAATTCCCTTTTTAAAACGTTTGACTTTATCTCTAAAATCTTGTTTTAAAAGTTTATGTTATTAAATCGGTTTGAATTTGATAAACATATCAATTATAAAATATCATATTTTATTTACCGATTTAAAATTTTGTTGTGTTTGATTTTATTTTTGAAACGTTTGCAGTTGTCATAACAATAATAAAACAATAAATAAAAGCAAACACAAAATAAATAGTCACAACAATAATATATGGATTTTCCCCTAATGTGATGTTGTGAGCCAACACAACATCCACGGTCAATTCTAAGGACATCTTCAAGCTCCCACTAGCTTCGCCATCTTGGTGAACTCCAGGGACTCCGTCTCGATCTCTTGGAACTCCGTCTCGGTTTGATTTACAATTTTAAAATAGAAAGATAACATATTTATACTATTTACATTTGTCCCTATCTAGGAAAATTTAAAATTACAACCCTTGCAATTAATACATTTTATTTTCCATATACAAAATAAATCAACCACGGGTCTTTGGGGCAAACCATATATTATCTTATTTTAAACATAAAATAAATAGAAATTTGGCCGAAATTAATTAACATAATTAAAATGCCAAAATAATTGGAACAGATCATTATATGGCAAAATAAAGTTAATTGACCCATTTTAATTGTAGTTAACAAACCACAACCCAAAACCCCTTTCTGAACCTAAGCCCAAAACGAAGACGTAGGATAACAACCCAAAACAAACTGTTTAGAGAAATATTCAGAATAATATTTGGGCCTACTAGCCCGAGCCCAATTCCCAAATACACGGTACAAAACGAAACGACATTGGACCTTCAGAGCCGATAGTTTAAGGTATAAGTACAAAAGCAACTCGATTAAGGAAACATCCAAAATCAAACCATGGTCGAAGCCTATAAGGAACTTGATCAGCAGAAGCCGAAACAAACAACAATTTTTATACCAAAAAGAGAACATGACGACGGCTTAGGGCCGTAGCCCCGGCTGTTCAAGACATCACCAAAATAACTGCTCAACACGAGTCTACATCGGTGATTACAGAAAATCCAGCCACAAGGCACGCAGGCCAGCGATGACGACACTATCAATAGCTCGGTCGATGGGGAAAGACCAACATCAATACCCAAGACCCGAGTCGCACAGCACGTGTGCCGACAACGACGTTTGAGACCGAAACCAACACCAAAATCTACCACTTGGTCTAGTGACCAGCGGTGGTGACCGGACAATAGAACAAAAACAATAGTAGTCAACAAAAACGGTTGACAAAACTATTGAAACAGAAACCACAGCGGTGGTGACGAGACCATCCCCCATCAGAAACAACCGAAAACGAACCGGCATTGGCTAGGTAGATTCCGACGACAATAACCGCCAGTCTATTGGGGATGGTTGGCGGCGACGTAAACCCAAACCAACAGCTCTAATCGTAAAAGGGCGGTGACCAAATTTATCAAATAAAACAGATCGACAGCGTCCGTACAGGGCGGCGACACCGGATTCATCACTACTAGAGAGGTGACAACCAAGCCACGAGACCGTGGTCTAGCGACGGTATGAGCACCATCTCCGGCGACGCCAGACACCCCACCATCGGTAAAAGGAAAAGACAACCGACGATTGCCGGCAATGGAGGAAAAACATCCAAAAACGGAGAACCCCCCCCCCCCCCCCTTTTTTCTTTTCGATTTTAAGGTGATCCGTGCAACTGTGGCCGCCAAGGTGCGCACACACTGATGGCCGGAGGCTTACCGGAAAACACTGCCACCAACCGTGAACGGTGGCGACCTGGAAACCCCTTTTTCGCGACCGATTAGGACCTTCCTGTGGCATAACAGCAGCTTGGGAATATTCCTAGAAACCTAGTCGAGATCGAAGATCGAAGTTTTGAGAAACGACGTAGGCCGACGGCGATTGGCTGGCAGAAGTCGCCAAAAAAAGAGATGATCAACTGCAGCCGCAAGGAACAGAAGACGACCTTCCACAGAGAGAGAGGGAGGCGATAGATGGGAAGCCAGTCGACGGTGGCGGCAACAGCCGCGGGTGGTCATTGGTGGTAATGAAGTTACATGGTCTTGACTTTCAAGAGGAAGGAGACGATAGATTATAGTGTTTTAAAACCCTATTCATCTTCAGCTAAAGCCTTTTGGGAATTTTTTTTTTAAATTAGTTATGGCTTAAAAAAAACTTTTTAGGCTTTTTCAACATGAGGCACAATTTGAATTTTTAATTCAATTTTGAGATTTAGGGTTCAATTAAATTTGCCATATAATATCTTGTTTTCCCTTTTCAATTAAACGACATCAAAGTGGCTCTGATACCACTGTTGGGTTTTAATACAATTTTGTAACCGATAAAACGCAGCGAAAAATTAAAATAATTTTGGTTACAACTAATATAGAAAACTTTTCAGAATAAACCTTAAAACCCAATCGGATCCAATGATACATTTAATTAAAATAAACCATGCCATAGGGGGTTTAGAATATGTACCTTTCAAGATCTGACGGGATTAAAACTGAAGCACCAAGAAACCAATGTAGGTTTCCTCTATCGGTAGTCCACACACGAACACGTTTCCCGTTTCCACCGGGTGCTAGCCCAAGAACCCTAGATCTATATGTGTTTTACAGAAAAGAAAAGGTTTCTTTTCTGTATTTAACTGAAAGGCTAATTCTAATTCAATCGTCTATCAAATGGTTTAGCCTAACCCCTTATTTATACCAGAAGAATTATAGTTAGACTATAATTCAATTAAGGATTAAATAAGATTTAGTAATTATCTATAATATTCAAATTCAAATTCAAATATACATATATATATATATAATTATCCTTTTAAACTTTAAAATATAATTATATAAATATATATAATTATCCTTTTAAACTTTAAAATATAATTATATAATTACAGATAATTCCCCGTAATTAACATAATTACGTTTTCACCCTGTAAATATCATAATTACAGTTTAACACATTTTCATAAAATCCGGGTTTCTACAAATGGAAACAAACACATTCTTTGTGTGCGACCCTATAGGTTTACATACTTCTCAGCAGTATCTCTGTGTGACACGTGTCGTGGGTATATAATAACTTACATTCTCCCACTTGCACACGATACACAGTAACACAGACGATGGTAAGCGTCTAGCAACACGTCACCACCCCCAAGGCTATGTAAATGTGCTTTTACCTTCGAGCAATTTGATTGATCTAATCAATCATATAGTAGAATCATTTATTATCCTTTTGCTTCACGATATTTTATTTTGAACTCAAGGCATAGATCTATCTCATCATTTATAGTTCAAAGATTGTGTTTCTCGATCCCAACATATTTGATTATACAAGTGTCATTAGTCCAACTAATCCACTTGTTCATGCATGTAAATCATAATATGTAATCGAGGGGCCCATAAATATCTCTCTCATCTTGAGAGGAGCAAATCCCATATTGTAATTACAGTTTAACACATATTTTCATAAAATCCGGGTTTCTACAAATGGAAACAAACACATTCTTTGTATGCGACCCTATAGGTTTTACATACTCCTCAGCAGTATCTCTGTGTGACACGTGTCGTGGGCATATAATAACTTACATATCTAATAAAGCTTCTTTTTTTAACCGTGGAACTCGATTCGGCTTGCATGTACCTCGACTTATCACAGAGAACGACCAATAAAATCATCAGTGGCTTTGCAAGACTCGATCGTTGACCTTTAAGGAGAATCCCCAAAAACCCAAACTTTATAGTAAACTACGATTTTAGTCCCTGTGGTTTGAAGCTTATAACAGTTTTCATCCCTGGTCTTTCAAAACTGCTTTTTCAGTCCTTGTGGTTTTTATTTCTTTCTATTTTCATCCCTCCCTCCAATTTTATTAATATTAAATGTTAATTTATTTAAAAATTAAATAAACAAATTACATATTTGGTCTATATGGTATATAAACTTTTACATTTCTATCTTAATTTATATTTTTTATTTTTTCTTTATTTATTGTATTTCATCAAGACATTTATTGTTCTATTAATTATATTGTATATTTTCATAATTATTATATATTTAATTATAAAAATAATTAAATTATTTCATTAAAAATATTGATAAATACATGATATTTTTTTCAAAGTTTTAGGTTTAAATCTCCTAAAATTAATATTTTTTTATCTATTGGTTTATTAAAGTTATTTCTTATTTTAAATTATCATTGAAAAAAGTTTAATAAAATTCGAGAAAAAATAGTATTATTTTATAACAACCGGTTGTTTTTTGTTAAATGCAATTTACTACCCTGTTCTAAATTCTCATTTAATCTTTATTTTTTATTAATTAATCAAATTTGTTTAATATTTAAATAAGACATGCACACATAAAAGCACACACACCATTTTAAATTAGGTTATATATTAAAAACAAAAAATAAGAAAATAAAAGGATAAGAAGATTTCAATATGTTGTTATAAAAATCATGCAATGGGTCATGACATGCCTTAAAATTAACGTGACGTCAAACACAAGCATTATTTAAAACCTGTGATTTTGTACGACTTTTTCACTAATGTAAAATCACTTATGATTTTCTATGTGATTTGTCGTTCTCGTGTTCTTTTAAATAGGTATCGTTCTCGTTTGAACTTCATTCTCTCTCTCTCTCTCTGTGTATATATATATATATATATTTAAATGTGTGTGTGTGTTTATTTTAAATATTAACAAATTTGATTAATTAATAAAAATAAAGTTTAAATTAAAATATGAAATAATGGGAGTAAAGTGAATTTACCAATAAACAACCGGTTGTTATAAAATAAGATTTTTTTTCTCGAAATTCATTAAACTTTTTTCAATGGTAATTTAAAATAAATAAAAAGCTTTTAATAAATCAACAGAAAAAAATATTAATTTTAAGAGATCTAAACCTAAAGCTTTGAAAGAAATTATATATATATATATATATATTAGTATTTTTAATAAAATTATTTGATTATTTTTATAATTTAAGTAATAATAATTATGAAAATATACAATATAATTAATAGAAAAATAAATGTCATGATGAAATACAATAAATAAAGAAAAAGTAAAAAAAAATGTAAATTAAGATAAACATGTAAAATTTTATATACCACAAGGACTAAATATGTAATTTGTTTATTTAATTTTTAAATGAATTAACTTTTAATATTAATAAAATTGGAAGGAGGGATGAAAATAGAATCAAATAGAAACCATAAGGACTAAAAAGTAGTCTTGAAAGACCAGGAATGAAAATCGTTATAAACATCAAACCATAGGGACTAAAATCGTAGTTTACTCTAGATTTTAAAAACTAGTCAATTTTTTTAATTGTCATCTGATTAAGAAAATAAATTCATATAGCTCAGCAAGTCAAATTAACATTGGTTTGCTTCCCATTGATTATCAGTTCTAGTCCATGCATTCATGTGATGATTTTCTATCCTAGATTAGTCAAGATGTACACACACACACATATATATATATATATATATATATATATATATATATATATATATATATATATATATATATATATATAGAGGGTGCGTTTCTTTTGCAAATTAAGCAATTTGTACAAACTACGCAAACCAATCTTAGCCGTTCATCAAGTCTAATGAATATATGATTTTATTATGTTTACTAATTTAAAATCATGATTATAATGAATAAACTTAACATTTTCCATATATATCACAATCATTATTAATGAATCATAATCATCATCCATAAATATATCTATTGTTTCCTAATATAGTGGTTTGCATAGTTTGTACAAATTGTTTGGTTTGCAAAAGAAACGCACCCTATATATATATATATATATATTAACCCACGCATATATACACCATTATATATAAAAAATCTTGGTAAATAAAGACGTACCATTAATTTTAATTAATCAAAGAATTTTTTTAATTAGGGGAACACATCGGGGTGGAGCCGTTATTACCGTACTTGAATCCAGGGCTGAAGGGTCAAAAGTTGCTTATTGGTGCCAACTTTGCTTCTGCCGGGATTGGAATCCTTAACGACACCGGAATTCAGTTTGTAAGTTTCAGTTTTTACTTTTTATATATGCAAGAGCAAATTATATGTAATTTTGTTCATCGATCTATTTTGTTAAATTAGTATATTACTTTGAAATATATATATTTATACTATATTATAAAGCACGAATAAAAAACTTTTAAATACAAATTATTATGCACAAGGTACCATCATTTTATGTAAGATTTTAAAAATCTCTTAATATACAAGTATCAAAGCACAAGATACATATTACTACTGCAGACTTCTAACACCCACCAATTTGGTATGTGCATGACCTTCCTTTTATGCAGACATTTTCATGTATCATTATTAATTAATATATTATATTACTATAAATTTGTTTTAATTTTATTATTAAATATGTAATTGGGATTTTTTTCTAAATGTTATTAAAATATATAAGATAATTATTGAATTCTAACAAAATACTTAATTTTTTTTATATAAAAAACATTATATTATAAGCCTAAATTACAAAATTGATAAAAAAAAACATTATCACTTTCTTAAAACTATCCAAAATCGTACTGTAAATCGACAAAAAAAAAACAAAAAATAAAATAAAACATTAAAATCGTGATGTATCTCGCTGAATTACGCAAGTACGCTTCTAGTATATATATAAATGCAAAATCAATGTTATTAATATCAAGTAACGATTACTGACCGTACCAATTGGCATTCTTCCAAAATTATCAAAAAAAGGTTGTCGATTTAATTGGCATGCGCAAGACCAGGAAGCTCATTAACGAGGCTCTAATTTTGATATCTTGTGGAGGTAACGATTTTGTGAACAACTATTATTTGTTGCCAACCTCGTTGCGGTCGCTCGAGTATACAATCCGTGATTATGTCTGAATCCTCATCTCCGAGTACCAAAAGACTTTAATGGTAACAAATCGTTTTAACTAAGTATTGTTTTATTACATCACACTAGTCATTGATGCATGAAAAAAAATCGGATTTGAGTAAAAATATATGCAGAGGCTATACGAATTGGGAGCTCGTAAAGTCCTAGTGACCGGCACCGGACCGTTGGGTTGCCCACCGTCTGTAATAGAGTTGCGTAGCCTGAAAGGCGAATGTGCGGTGGAGCTGCAACGGGCTGCGAACCTGTTCAACTTGCAACTTGTGGCCATGACCCGTTTGCTGAACAGGAAATTGGGTCGCGATGTGTTCATTTCCGTCGAAGCGCATCATATATACATGGATTTCGTTACTAAACCTAAAGCTTTTGGTAATTGCTTGTAACTAGTCTTAGTTCTTATTCTTTTAGACACGTTTACACAAGCCGGGGGTTTTGTGCTACCAATGGGTATTGTTACCGTAAAATTGAAAGACTACAAACAACATATAGAAAATTAAATTTGAGTTTTAATGGTTAATATCGGTCGGGAAAAAAACACCACCCGTAAGTTGTTGAAATTGGAATTGATTGATTAATGTTTTGTATAGTTTTTGTAACCATAATTCAATATAGTATTATAGTAATTTTATTGTGCCACCACAAAAATAATGGGTTCATTTGGTGTGCAGGATTTAAGGTGGTCAACAAAGCATGTTGTGGACAAAGGAATGTATAATGGGCTCGGCCTTTGCACACCATTATCAAACTTGTGTCGCAACAGGGACGAATACGTGTATTGGGATGGCTACCACCCGACTGAGAGGGCAAGCCGACTCATCGTGCAGGAAATATTCAATGGCTCGAAATACATGAATCCAATGAACCTAAGCACCCTCATGGCTATGAATTCTATGAGAGATTAATGGTTGCATTCCTAGTTAACCATATGGCACTTTTACTCGTACCAAGTCTGGCTTATATTGATACAGGGAGAATTCAGGAGTTAATAAGAATTCTCGAAAATAATTGGAAAAGAGGAAAACGGGATCGAAAGAAAAAACGAGCTCGCAAAATGTAACACCCCCTGTTCCGCGTGGTTAAGAACGAGGCGATGTCACAGTTCAGGGGACATCAAAACAAAAATAAATCCACTGAGTAGACTTATAAAATTCAGAGCATGACTATACCACATAAACACGAAGTTACAAACCATCATATGAAGACAACTATAGCTAAGTTTTACAAATATATTTACATGGACATAAAAACAAAAGACCCAAAAAGCATAATATTCAAAGATCTTCAAAAGGAAGTCCAAAATAGTTGTCTTCTTTTCTTTATATTCCCGTCCCCTGTCTAATCATCTAGTACCTGCCGTGCCAACAAAACACACACGGCTGAGCAACTTTGCCCAGTGAACGGATTAATAATAATAAAAGAAACGATAATTTAACGAGTGGAAGCGGAAATGAAATAAAGAACATTGATATTAGTAACTATCAAACAAATGTTAAATAAGTGTAGACCACCAAGGCCTATCTGATTCATCATTTAAAATATATAAAAAGAATGTATTTTTAAAAGAGTAAAAACCGTAAAACCAATCAAACATCACAAAGATGTAACAAGGGTCACAAAGACCAGTGTGTATCACAAAGATACGTCATTATCACGGGTTGATCAAACCACGTAAGTCCCATGGGGTAGCAGTGTGGGCACACTCACCATCTAACCCCTGCCGTGAATAATTCACGACCCGACTCATGCAACTAGGATCGATCCATTCGCCCTCGATAGCCGTTACTTGGCCAGACCCCATACGTGTCCATTCTAAGTGAGGACGCCACGATTGTATAGCCACCGTGGAAGCATCCCGACCTTGGTGCCCCCAATGGTCAAGTATTCTATAAATCGAAAACAGAATCATAGGTCTACAACACATGCGACGTCATGGAAACAAATTCAAAAATCCAATAAACCTTGAAGGTTTTAATTCAATTGTTTACCAATGATTCATGATTCGAAGCAAAGAAATATCATATAATCATAATCAAATATCTTTAAATAATAATGTCACATGATAACTCAAAACCAACAATTTTCAAAAGTTCAATTCGGAAAGTTACCTTTTCACTTATGTGATAGGTAATGCATGGTGTACCATACTCAAGGAATAGACACGTATATACAAATACGTATCCAAGTATCAAACAAATAAAGAAATCCGTACCTCAATTGAATTGAGATGCAACACGAGATTAATCGAGACCGATGACGAACTTTAACCCGTTTGATTTCCTATATAAACCACCAATTATTATTAACCGCACAACTTAAAACTCAAAGCTTATAATACTAGCTTAATCACAAATTTATATTCTCTTTGACATTAAACCGATCACTTGGTGTGCGGTTAAATATCTAGATATAAATATCACCATTTGATTCTAAACTTTACCCGTTTGTAATTTTGACAAAAACAAACATTCCTATATATGTAAATGATTATAACTTTGCTATATCTAACCATAATCTACCAACCAACTTCAACTATCCAAACTTATCAACTTAAATAACTTAAAAAGAAATTTATACCTCTAGGAAGGGCTCGACGAATAGATTCCGAATATGTAATTCTTTCGTTGATTTGCTTTACGAAATTGACATAAATTTAGAGAGAAGTTAAAGATTAGAGAGAGATATGAGATGAGTTTGGCGGTGATGATATGCAGAAGACAACGAAATTGTAGTTTACTTCCAAATGTGTTAACATTTTCTTATATATATATAATTATAATTATAATAAGTTTGGATAAATGACGGTTTTTACCCCTCAACTATTTTAATTGACATTTTAATATATTATATATATCTAAAACGTAATATATATATATATATATATATATGTGTGTAATATATATATAATCTAATAATATATATATATATATATAAAGGGTTTAGGTTAATGACAATTTTAACCCTTAACTATCTTTGGTTACCATTTTTTTTATTTACGGTTTAATTCGGGTAAGAAATAATTATATGATTTTAAACCGAGTCTTACACGGGTATTACATTTCTCCCCCTCTAAAAAGAAGGTTTCATCCCCGAAACCAAATTAGAGATATATATATTTCATACCTTAAAATAGATGCGGATATTGCTTCCTTATCGAGTCTTCTGTTTCCCACGTCGTTTCCCGATCTGTATGATTTTTCCACAATACCTTCACAAAAGGGACGGTTCTGCGCCGCAATCTTCTCTCTTCTCGATCTATGATCGCTTCCGGCTCTTCAACATAAGAGAGATCTGGCTCAATTCGTTCTAGAGGATAGTCAATCACATGCAAAGGATGATATCGATATCCACGGAGCGACGATACATGGAAAACATCGTGAATGTGCGAAAGTTGCGGAGGTAATGCCAAGTGATACGCCACCTCGCCAACTCTCTCTAATATCTCAAAAGGTCCAATATATCGAGGACTCAGTTTACCCTTGAATCCGAACCTTCGAACACCTCGAAAAGGAGAAATTTTCACAAAAACATGCTCACCGGGCTGAAATTCTATTGACCGTCTATGATTATCCGCATAACTCTTTTGTCGTGATTGAGCTTCTTTCATTTTCTGCCTAGCCACTTCAACTTTTTCCGTGGTTATTCGAACAAGATCAGGGCCTTCGATAGCTTTCTCGCCTACTTCATTCCAACACAAAGGAGTTCAACATTTGCGTCCGTAAAGAGCCTCAAACGGAGCCATACCGATACTGGATTGGAAACTATTGTTATAGGCAAATTCAATTAAACAAAGATACTCATCCCAGCTACCAGACCACTCAAGAGCACAAGCTCGAAGCATATCTTCAAGAGTTTGGATTGTTCGTTCAGTTTGACCATCAGTTTGAGGATGATAAGATGAACTGATGGTTAACTTTGTACCCCAGGCCTGGTGGAGACTCTTCCAGAACCTAGAGGTAAATCTGGGATCTCTGTCAGAAGTAATTGAAACTGGAGTACCATGTAGTCGAACAATCTCTCTTTCAAACAATTCAGCTAACTTGTCAACTGAAAAGGTCTCTCGTATAGCCAGAAAATGTGTCGACTTCGTTAATCTGTCAACAATCACCCAGATAGCATTATGCTTACGTACAGTCCTTGGTAATCCTGTCACAAAGTCCATTGAGATGTGCTCCCATTTCCATACTGGAATCTCTAAGGGTTGTAACAGACCGCTGGCTCGTTGATGCTCGATTTTCACTTTCTGGCAAGTCAAACATTTAGCAACATACTCGGCTATATCACGTTTCATACCGTTCCACCAAAAGTATTGCTTTAAGTCACGATACATCTTGGTAGATCCTGGATGAATTGAGAATAATGAGTTATGTGCTTCATTTAACACAGCTTCCTTGACTTCAGGATCGTCAGGTACACAGATTCGGTTTCGATACCAGATGGTACCCATGTCGTCTACCTGAAAATCTGATTTTGGATCATCTTTTGATTTTTCAAGGATAGCCCAAATCTCACCATCATGTTGTTGTGCTTCTTTGATTCTTGAAATCAATGTCGATTCAATCTTCAAACTGGATACAGATTCGACCCCAGTACGAGATACTAACTCAATACCCAATTTTTCCAATTCGGATACCAATTGAGGTTGAGCAATCAAACTCGATATAGTACCAAAATGTTTGCGACTCAACGCATCGGCAACTACGTTAGCTTTACCTGGATGGTATTGAATACGAACGTCATAATCTTTTAGAAGTTCGAGCCATCGTCGCTGACGCATATTCAACTCTTTTTGGGTAAAGATGTATTTTAGACTCTTATGATCAGTAAAGATATCACAGGTTTCACCATACAAATAATGATGCCAGATTTTTAATGCAAAAATAACCGCAGCCAACTCTAAATCGTGAATCGGATATTTCACCTCATATGGTTTGAGTTGACGCGAGGCATATGCAATAACTCTACCGTTCTGCATCAAAACACATCTGAGTCCAGTTTGAGAAGCGTCACTATAAATCTGAAAACCACCTGATCCTGACGGCAATACCAAAACTGGAGCTGAAATCAACCTCCGTTTCAGTTCTGCAAAACTCTGGTCTTGTTCTGGACCCCAATCAAATTTAACTCCCTTTCGAAGGAGTTTTGTCAACGGTAGTGCAATTCTAGAGAAATTTTCAACAAATCTCCTGTAATATCCTGCAAGTCCCAAGAAACTACGTACTTCGGAAATATTAGTTGGCCTTGGCCATTTAGCAACAACTTCAACTTTAGCAGCATCGACTTTAATACCTTCCGCCGATATAATGTGGCCCAGAAAACTAACTTGTTGTAACCAGAATTCACACTTCGAAAATTTAGCGTAAAGTTTCTTTTCTCGAAGTGTTTCCAGTGCCTTTCGAAGATGAGTTTCGTGATCTTCTTTTGTTTTAGAATAAATCAAAATATCATCAATGAAAACGATCACGAACTCGTCGAGATAATCTTTAAAGACACGGTTCATGAGATCCATAAAGACTGCAGGAGCATTAGTCAGTCCGAACGGCATAACTACAAATTCATAATGACCGTAACGCGTTCGGAATGCAGTCCTTGGAATATCTTGCTCTCTTACTCGAAGCTGGTGATATCCAGATCTCAGATCGATCTTGGAAAAGTATGTGGCCCCTTGAAGTTGATCAAACAAATCGTCTATACGGGGCAAGGGATATTTATTTCGTACCGTTACTCGATTAAGTTCACGATAATCAATACATAATCGCATCGAGCCGTCCTTTTTCTTAACGAATAGGACCGGTGCTCCCCAAGGCGAAACACTGGGTCGGATATATCCCTTATCCAACAATTCCTGAACTTGTTCCTTTAGTTCCTTCATTTCAGTCGGAGCCATTCGGTAAGGAGCTTTTGAAATAGGACTAGCTCCCGGAACAAGTTCTATAGTAAATTCAACTTCTCTTTTCGGTGGAACTCCGGGAAGTTCATCAGGGAATACATCAAGGAACTCATTAACTACAGGGATATTTTCAAGTTTAGAAGGTACCTCGTCTGGATCTTGCAACGATGCGAGATAACCTTCACAACCTTGCAAAGTAAACAAATTGGCCTTCAAAGATGATACAGTTGTAGTTCCTGGCTCCGGTTCTATCCCTTGATATATGAATTCAGGATGATCTTTATCACCAAAGAAAATCTTCTTTGAATTACAATCGATCGTTGCCTGATGCTTAGACAACCAATCCATTCCAAGGATAATATCGAAATGCTTCATTTTCATCGGGAGTAACGTAACTTCCCGAATATGGTCGCCGATATTTAGAGGACAATTTTTTGAATTCAGTCACAACACACACTGAACCACCTACCGGAGTCGTGATGAGTATAGGAGACTCTGTTGGTGATTCAAATTGTTTAAGATGTTCCTCTAAATTCTCAGACATAACAGAATGTGAAGCACCAGTATCAAATAACACATATATAGATCTATTAATAAGAGAAAGAATTCCGGAAACCATACCAGCAGTGGACTTTTCACCGGATAATGCAAATACACGACCTCCAGCTGTTGATGGCTTTTGTTTTTCTTGAGATTTAATTGACTGGTCAGACTTACAATCTTTGGCTAGGTGACCTTGATTACCACATTTATAACATGCCCCAGTCATTCGAAGACAAGGCCCTGGTCGGTGCCACTTTCCACAACGTTTACACTTGATTGCAGAAGACGCTCCTGAAGAACCTTGATTATAACTAGAAGAAAAACCTGGTGCTTGAGACTTACCTGAACTGAACTTTGATTGATTCTTGTCATTATTGAATCTTGATTTATGAAAACTTTTACTATCCGCACGACCAGATTGAAAATCACGTTCCCGCTTCTTGTTACTGTCTGCTTTTCGATCCAAAGCTGCTTGACGAGATCTTTCAATATTCTTACCAGCATCAGCCAGTTGAGAGACAGAAGAAAAAGGAAGATTCAAAAGTTGATCCTTAAATATGTCGTTCAACGCCCATTTGAATTTATCGATTTGTTGGGCCGTAGTACCTGCTGTAGCACCCGCGAATCTGGCTAGTCGAAGGAATCGAATTTGAAAGTCTGAAATAGATTCATCATCTCTCTGCTGGATAGATGAATATTCACGAGCATATGCGTCCTTGTCTGATGCAGTGAAATATTGTTGATAAAACAACTCTTTGAATCGAGCCCAACTGACTAGACATGCAGATAACTCAGATTGATTTGATTGTAACCAACCATACCACCAATTATGAGCATCATTCTATAATTTATAGGTGGCTAACTCCACTTTTATCTGATCAGGACACCTCATTACCCGAAAAATTTTCTCTAGATGAGTGATCCAATTCTCTGCTTCAATGGGATTTGAAGCTGAAGTAAATATCCTTGGCTTTTGCTTGTTGAATTCCCTGAGCCATGTACCGATATTCTCAGATGCAGTACTGGAATTCGGAAGTTCATTAGATTGAGGAGGAGGGTTTCCACTAGATTGTCGTGATGCCTCAGCGAGTTGAGCTTTGTACCCCGACATCATTTGTGATAGAACTTGCTGAACGGTAGCAGCAATATCAGGATTTACTGGATGTTCTGGTGGAGGATTCGCACCACTTCCAGATTCAGGAGGTGGATTCTTTCGAGGTCTACCCCTCCTTGGCGGCATTCTCTAAGAAACAAAGGAACATTTAGAGTTCAAAGTTGATAGAATATTTATCTTTATAAACAGATAGTAATTACCTAAATAGACGATACCTACCCATTCTTAAACTTACCCAATCCTCACAATCACAACTTAAAAGAACTACAAGATCATAAACCTATAGCTCTGATACCATATCTGTAACACCCCCTGTTCCGCGTGGTTAAGAACGGGGCGATGTCACAGTTCAGGGGACATCAAAACAAAAATAAATCCACTGAGTAGACTTATAAAATTCAGAGCATGACTATACCACATAAACACGAAGTTACAAACCATCATATGAAGACAACTATAGCTAAGTTTTACAAATATATTTACATGGACATAAAAACAAAAGACCCAAAAAGCATAATATTCAAAGATCTTCAAAAGGAAGTCCAAAATAGTTGTCTTCTTTTCTTTATATTCCCGTCCCCTGTCTAATCATCTAGTACCTGCCGTGCCAACAAAACACACACGACTGAGCAACTTTGCCCAGTGAACGGATTAATAATAATAAAAGAAACGATAATTTAACGAGTGGAAGCGGAAATGAAATAAAGAACATTGATATTAGTAACTATCAAACAAATGTTAAATAAGTGTAGACCACCAAGGCCTATCTGATTCATCATTTAAAATATATAAAAAGAATGTATTTTTAAAAAAGTAAAAACCATAAAACCAATCAAACATCACAAAGATGTAACAAGGGTCACAAAGACCAGTGTGTATCACAAAGATACGTCATTATCACGGGTTGATCAAACCACGTAAGTCCCATGGGGTAGCAGTGTGGGCACACTCACCATCTAACCCCTGCCGTGAATAATTCACGACCTGACTCATGCAACTAGGATCGATCCATTCGCCCTCGATAGCCGTTACTTGGCCAGACCCCATACGTGTCCATTCTAAGTGAGGACGCCATGATTGTATAGCCACCGTGGAAGCATCCCGACCTTGGTGCCCCCAATGGTCAAGTATTCTATAAATCGAAAACAGAATCATAGGTCTACAACACATGCGACCTCATGGAAACAAATTCAAAAATCCAATAAACCTTGAAGGTTTTAATTCAATTGTTTACCAATGATTCATGATTCGAAGCAAAGAAATATCATATAATCATAATCAAATATCTTTAAATAATAATGTCACATGATAACTCAAAACCAACAATTTTCAAAAGTTCAATTCGGAAAGTTACCTTTTCATTTATGTGATAGGTAATGCATGGTGTACCATACTCAAGGAATAGACACGTATATACAAATACGTATCCAAGTATCAAACAAATAAAGAAATCCGTACCTCAATTGAATTGAGATGGAACACGAGATTAATCGAGACCGATGACGAACTTTAACCCGTTCGATTTCCTATATAAACCACCAATTATTATTAACCGCACAACCTAAAACTCAAAGCTTATAATACTAGCTTAATCACAAATTTATATTCTCTTTGACATTAAACCGATCACTTGGTGTGCGGTTAAATATCTAGATATAAATATCACCATTTGATTCTAAACTTTACCCGTTTGTAATTTTGACAAAAACAAACATTCCTATATATGTAAATGATTATAACTTTGCTATATCTAACCATAATCTACCAACCAACTTCAACTATCCAAACTTATCAACTTAAATAACTTAAAAAGAAATTTATACCTCTAGGAAGGGCTCGACGAGTAGATTCCGAATATGTAATTCTTTCGTTGATTTGCTTTACGAAATTGACATAAATTTAGAGAGAAGTTAAAGATTAGAGAGAGATATGAGATGAGTTTGGTGGTGATGATATGCAGAAGACAACGAAATTGTAGTTTACTTCCAAATGTGTTAACATTTTCTTATATATATATATATATAATTATAATTATAATAAGTTTGGATAAATGACGGTTTTTACCCCTCAACTATTTTAATTGACATTTTAATATATTATATATATCTAAAACGTAATATATATATATATGTGTGTAATATATATATATATATAATCTAATAATATATATATATATATATATATATATATATATATATATAAAGTTTAGGTTAATGACAATTTTAACCCTTAACTATCTTTGGTTACCATTTTTTTTATTTACGGTTTAATTCGGGTAAGAAATAATTATATGATTTTAAACCGAGTCTTACACGGGTATTACACAAAAGACTCGGAATTTTTTCATCCATGAAATTCTCATCACGTGACATCACAAATCCTACTTTCATTCTAATTCTTTGCTTTCCATATTAGAATTAGATTTAATAATTATATTAGATAATAATTTAGGATTATTTAGTTTCCTTTTATTAGTTATTTAAATAGATTCCTAGTTACTTTATAATTAGGATAGTTATAATTTCCATAGTTATTTCTTAGTTAGTTTAGCTATAAATAGGATAGCTAGGTTTTATTGTTAATCAATTTAATCAAGTTATCAATCAATAAAGTTTAGCTTTTGAGAGAGTTTTCTCTTAATTTTGAGTTTTACGGTTGTAATTCTCGTTATCAAAAGGGTTTAGACGCTTGTCGATCCTTCCGCAAACCTACGCTGCGTCAGTTGGTATCAGAGCAGGATTCGCCTGTCTTTTCACTAACCATGGCAGATCAACAGCCCGCTACCAAAGCAGACTTGGTTGAGTCGGATGTGGCCTTATCCACAACACTCGCTAATCTGACAACGGTTGCTATTAGGCTTCAACCCAACATCGTCAACGACAATCGTTGGAGAAGAGACAGGTTTGAAGGACCGACTATGGTGTCGTGTAATGGCCACCGTAACCGGGTTAATTTTTCAAGTTCCGAATCCAAAGAAGATAAGGAAGAAGAACCAGTGAACTTGAAAAGAAACGACCACAATAACCGAATAAAAGTGGACATCCCGTCTTTCTATGGAACCAGAGGTGTAGAAGAATTCTTAGATTGACAAATCGAAGTCGATCGATTCTTTGATATTATGGATGTTCCCAAAGACATACAGGTAAAGTTGGTTGTTTTCCGTCTAAAGAGTGTCGCCACTATTTGGTGGGATAAATTGATCGTGCAAAGACAACGACAACGAAATAGACCAGTTCGATCTTGGAGGAGAATGAAGCAGCTTATGATGGAACGATTCTTGCCGGAAAATTACGAACAGGTCCTTAAGAAACTCCATCCCGAACCCGACAACGGCAACTCTTAGAGAAAGGATACGCACGAGAAATCAATCATGGTTTTGGGCCACAACAACTATGATCATATTATACCATCAATTTCTACTCTCGTTAAACAACCACCCATTCCGGAAAAACCACCCATTCCGGAAGAGCCATCGAAACAAGACGATGAAGTTTTGTCGGACAAGTTTGAAGAGGAAGTCATCCCCGTCGTGACCGAGTCACAACAAGAAATTGTTATCGAGGCCAAAGTGTCGGAACTAGATCTTAGATCAGTCACCGAAGACACCGAAAGCAAGATAGTGGAAGACATTCTCGAGCCAACGAAAGCGTTGTCACAAGAAGTCAAGAACGGTGATTCTGAAGGTGACACTTCGATTATTACCACACCCAAAGTTCCGGTTCAAACCGAAACAAATCCCGGTAAAGTTAATTTAATCCCTTACGCTTTCGAATTTGATAAAATATCGCTCGTATGGAGACGATCACGCCAACCTCAGTTTGGATTTGAAGATCGGTCAAATTTGTTGAACTTTGGAGGCCAAGTTGTGAAACAATACGTTTTGAAGAAACGGTTGTTCTACGGGTCGGATGAATACCTTTTTCAAGTGAACTCGAGGACGAGTTCTTTTCAAGTAAGGGTGACTGATACAGGGAGAATTCAGGAGTTAATAAGAATTCTCGAAAATAATTGGAAAAGAGGAAAACGGGATCGAAAGAAAAAACGAGCTCGCAAAAGACTCGGAATTTTTTCATCCATGAAATTCTCATCACGTGACATCACAAATCCTACTTTCATTCTAATTCTTTGCTTTCCATATTAGAATTAGATTTAATAATTTTGTTAGATAATAATTTAGGATTATTTAGTTTCCTTTTATTAGTTATTTAAATAGCTTCCTAGTTAGTTGATAATTAGGATAGTTATAATTTCCATAGTTATTTCTTAGTTAGTTTAGCTATAAATAGGATAGCTAGGTTTTATTGTTAATCAATTTAATCAAGTTATCAATCAATAAAGTTTAGCTTTTGAGAGAGTTTTCTCTTAATTTTGAGTTTTACGGTTGTAATTCTCGTTATCAAAAGGGTTTAGATGCTTGTCGATCCTTCCGCAAACCTACGCTGCGTCATATATGTTTGCTTATAGATGCGAATAAGATATTATATGTGTGAAAGTATATCTACAATTTGGAACGATTTTAAATAGATGTCATATGAAAGTTTTATGAAAAGTAAGTAATATGTGGTGGCAAGGACATGGAAAGTCAAATTGTTGGTTGGGATATTGTTAATGTTTTTATTTATATATTGATTAGTTATGTATCCGCGCAATGCGGCGGGATGCCAAATTTTATAGTGAATCAAGAAATAATCTCTAATATACTTGGTATATCCCAGTCAAAATCAGGGTCTAAGTAGATAAGATGTACACATGCAATCATGTACCCGAAGTGATAAAGAGGCTACACCCGCACGTAATGTTGGACTTAACTTTGTTGTTGTCGTACTCAAACCGGGTGAGAAAGATGTGAACCTTTTTTTTTATCATAAATGAAAAATAAAAAGCCCTAAAGCAAGCGTGTAGCCTAGTTGGCAAAAGGCTTAAGTGAGAACATGTTCAAGTTCAAATAACAGGTTTGAATCGCTCCGCTAGTCTCAGTCTTTTAAAATCCGTAATTTGAAGCATATCAATTTTAAAAGTTGGGACGCTGGAGCAGATCCACAATTGATCCAAACCTAAAGCACCATCACAAAAACATGATATATATGGTTTGGTTTTAGATGATAACTCAAATGATTAAAAGAACTTCATATTCATTAAATCCCACCACCCTGCCACATTCGGTTGCTCAAATACTAAAACAACTTGATATCACCAAAATAACTCTTGATCAACTAAACACAATTTGATATTACCAACTTGAATCAGTAATGTGGTACCAAAAGTGATTTGTTTAGGGATATTTTTAGTTTAACGTAGCATGATCAAAATCCAAGTAATAGTTATTGTTATAACAAACATTACAAGGTATACCAAAAACATTAACTGATGTAATATCACAAATTTCCTCATCATGTCTGTGTTACCAAAGGAGTTCCGGGTATTGTTATCATAACATCAAAGACGGAAAGCCCATTTCGTGCTCTCTACCCTTCATCTTCATCGATCGCAAAGTCCATTGATATGCTGCTCCTGCTTCGTTTAAATCTATGATGAAACTTTAGCATATTGAATATATACAACTCTCACAAGGTAAACAAAATCCATAAATATACAAGATTGAACAATTTAGATTGGCTAAAAATCTAATTACAACACTATCAACTGGACCACTAATTGTATACAATGTCAATTAAGAAACAATCACTTCAAAATCCAAATTATCTAATAAACAATCTAATTACTATGTATACCACAACCTACATTGACATAACTTCACTCCTAAAAAGTAAAAGTTGTAATGGGACTTTTTATACCAATCTAAACTCATAGCTACATACCTAAATATTAAAAAAGAAACAGAAAACAACCAACAGAAAACGCAACTGTGATTAGTCTAAAACTTTCATTGTAAAGATGAGTATTTGTGAACCACAATATGTAAAAAAGCAAAATTATTATGATTATAAATTTTAGACAAACATATCAAAATATCTCCTTATTTACACAAACATATAATATCGTAACATTTCTCTATTTAGGCATAGATAAGCAAATCCAAACCTCAGTGGAAAGATAAGCAATGAAATTATGAATAAAACTAACTTCTAGAAAAGAAATAATGAACACGTATTGTATATTGGTTCCAATTGAAACACAAAGAATCATCCAAGAAGAAAAAAAATAGTTTTTATAAATGTGAAAAGCATATAAGATAGTATATCATACCTGAACAACTGTATTCCACGATTTGCATTACACAATCATCATACACAAGGGATTAACATTGAACATCTGATGAGCTTATGCGTGTAGAGCATGGATTAAAACCCAAAATTGATATATATATATATATATATATATATATATATATATATATATATATATATAACTGACGTTGATGAGATGAGATAGTCAGTTCAGCTGAACATCTTACCTGAAGACACTAAAAATTCCAAAAATCATCTATATTTCAAAATCAATCTGGCTGAAATGGACTGAAGCAGAATTATGGATTCCGGTTTAATAGAATGGCCAGTAGAAACTTTTATAAAATCCCAACCAATTTTAAATCTGGAAACAGCAGTAAACTGGCCAAGGGTCTTTGCAACAGAAACCAAATTTTTAATGATCAAATTTGTGAGACCAAATGAATAGATAAGAAACAAAGATTGGGAAGCCATATTAGCCCACAACAGATAGCACAGACCAAATAAAAGTATGAGAAACAAGTGTTGAGTGCTAATTGAGATACTCGACAGGAATAAATCATCAAAAGGCCAAGAATTTGAGTTGTGAAACCAATTATCACAGATCATACAGCAATACATCTTATTCCTCCATTTGCAACTTGGCAGATTTTGATACAGTGTAATGGCCAAATGCCAAATTACCCTCAAATAATGCATGATCCATGAGGGAGTCCATACCATTAACAATCCAGCCTTATCCCTCCATTTCACATATTTTTGACCAAAGAAATAGACATAGAAGCAACAGTTGGTGCAAATATGATGCATCCAACACAGAGACATCCTTGTAGCACCAGATAATATGAGTTTGAGAGATAATAGTCCAAAGAAGCAGATAAGAAGAAAATTTTGAAAAGCAACTGTTTTAACCTTTTGTGTTTAGTTGACAGGTTATAGATGTTACCCATAGCCCTTTCGAGATAAGTGCATCTCTTGCCAACTCTAAGGGGCGAATCGTTAAACCCTGGAAATCATAGTGCAAATTGGGTATGTGCAATTGCTCTTTAATGATGAAGATGACCTGCAAACAACAATAAAACCACTCAAAATCTTAAAACACAAATAGAAAAATCAACGACAAACCATTGAACAATAATATTTAGTTGGTACCTTCTCTGCAAAAACAAAAAACACGGTTCTTTTCTAAACCCAATTCAAAAGAAATCCAAAAGAAAGCAACAACGACTTTTTATTAGGAATTGAACATAAATGTTAATCAATAGAAAATAAATCAAATCGAATATATTGCAAGAGGGAAATACAGTCCAAAAGAAATCAACACACACGATGTAAAAAAGTACCTTGAAACAGTGAGAGTCTTGAGACATGAACCACAAGTGAAAAATCGATGGAAGGCAGACAGAAATAGAGAAAATCTGATAACAAACCAATAATCGCAATCAACAACAAAACACCTAACAAAAGAGACCTTAAATTCTTTTAACTTTTTAATACAAAAAGAGATACATAACCTAGAGAGATAAGAGAAAATAAAAACTTGGCAGAAAAAAGGGGGAAAAGGGGGGAAGTGTGCAATTTTTACAAACCCTATATGCAAATCCAACTTTCACAAAACCCAATTCATGAATAAAGATTAATATATTTTTGGTGGTCCAAAAATTTGGAGTGGTATTCCATAAACCCATAAAGAATTTGGAATCGTATCCTGTGATACACAAAACCCAATTCAAGTAAATTCATAAAAGAACACACACAAAAAGGGTATGTTATAAACAAAGATTCAAATAATAGAACAAGCTAGAGTGGAACCAGCGAGAGTGTAACAACCGAGAGAAGAGAATATTACCTTGAATCGAGAATGGAACAGGCATGGATGCTGAAGATTGAGCAAAGAGATTAAACTAAAACCCTGTACGAGAAGCGATATTGTAAACTCTTTGTGTTCAGACATAAAAAGATCTGTTACAACATACAAAAATGACGAAACCAGACTTTCAAGGAAAAAGATGGATACATACCTGTGTTAATGTCTATGGTTGAAAAATCATGAATTGACTGTAGCTTCAAATAACCTCCTAAATTAAAAAAAAAACAATCAAACGTTATAATAGCTTCAAATAACCACCAGCCCCATTGAATCGCTTCAAATCTTAAACCCCAAAATCACAAAGAGAGAATCGATGAATCGGTTGTTCAATTGTCGGGAGAAAGAAAAGAGAAAAAAATTATATCGAAAAAACTTACTAACCTGCAAACCGATTACAATTATAGAGACTATTCTTGAGAAATCTTACCTGTAAACTGACTACAAGCAGGTGAAACCCTAACAACAAAATGAAGTTCAAATGTGAAAGAAAAACAAAAACAAACAGAGATTACATGAAACGCCAGTTTTGGATTTATCAGGAATTACAAAACCAAACAGGGATTTGAATTTATCACTTGTTGGGAGAGGGAATCGTCGTTCTTGGGGCATGAATCGCCGGTCTTGGGAGAGGAGCGTGAATCATTTATCACGGATACCTAGATGAATTAAAGCCTACAATCTTGAGTTGTACATGATGTTTAAAATGTTGTGTTTTAAGATTTTAAGACTTTTGTGCTTAAAAATGTGGTACTTTATGCTTTAAGGTTTTTTTTAAGACTTTAAGACTTTATGCTTTAAAAGGTAGTACCATAGGATTTATGACTTGTATTTAAGACTTATGGGAAATTTGCTTTATAAAGTAGTATAGATATAGATAAGAACCAGATTTACTAAATAGTTAAAATAAAAGAAATGTAGATGAAACAGTAGCGGGATGCTTGATTAACAAGAAACTGATAGGTAGCTAGCTATTCGAGAGGCTACACTCTCCCAAGAACAAACATTATTTTTCTTCCATGCGGTACTCTCCCCTCTATCCCCTATTTATTAACAGCCCTAATAACCCTAAGGGCGCGTTTGGTTTGCGGGATTGGAATGGAATGGATTGGATTTTAAGGAGGGATTTGGATTTGGAGGGATTTGGATTTGGGGGGATTTGAAGTCCCTTCATGTGTTTGGTTTGTAGGATTTGGAATGGATTTCAAATCCATTCCTTTACAAGTCTTGTTTGGTTTGTAGGATTTGGATTTGGATTGAGTTTTTTTAATTATTTTTTTGTTTTATAAATAATTTATTTTTATTGGTAAACGTCAGATTTGGATCGATACAATTTGACGTCTGAATCAATGCCATTTTATGACCCGGATTGAACCGGCCGGTTCTATTAAAAAACCGGTTGAACCGGTCATAACGAACCGGTATCGAACCGGTTGACCCGGTAACAAAAGTTAAAAACGAATAGTCCAATAGGCAATACGTATTAGCGTTAAAAACCAACACTCTAATGTCTCAAGATCCATGATTAGGTTTGATCGTTATACTTCGTTTGGATGTATTTGAATTGATGAAAAACTTGTGCTTATGTGTGTTTATTTAATGTTTTTTGATTGATGTAAAACTTGTTGTTATGTTTTTTTTTAATGTTTTAACTTGTGGACATCAATATTTTGGTTATATATATATATACGCATGAAAATGAAAAATACAAATAAATTCTTGAAACCGGGTTGAACCGTGACCCGGTTACCACACCGGTTCAATCAAAAAACCGGTTTTTAAAACATTGGTCTGGATCACGCTTTAGAATCCGTCGGATTTGGATTTCAAATCCAGGCCCAAAGCCAAGGATTTCCAAATCCATCATATGAGGGATTTTAAAATGGTCAACGAATTTGAAATCCGGTCAACGAAAACTTTTCTTGCAAACCAAACGCAGGATTGGAATGGATTTGAAATCCAAATCCCTCCAAATCCATTCCAATCCCGCAAACCAAACACGCCCTAATGGGTTTGGGCTTAGGTTAGTACCTATCATTATCCCCGCCCCCCAAAGAACCACCTTAAAAAACAAAGACATTGTTGCTTCCTAGACACGTCTCTCCAACCAACTGCCATTAAACTCAAACTTTCAAAAATCCAAAACGCACAGTAACCGTTTGGCTCGAAAACATCATCCAACTTCTCAATTTTTTCTTGATAGTAACGGTAGGTTGATTGGTAACATGGTGATATGCCAGCCCAACCATCTTCGAACTCAGTGTAGTGGTTGATTCCACCGGAAAACTAACCCTAGGCGTTGGGCAATACACGTCCGACGGATCTAGGTCTGGAATTGGAGAACTTTTTTTCGACTTGTTGCCTTCACGGTTGAATAAGTAATATGATGACCCTCCAACCACTACATACCCTCTCTTTTCTTCGATTGGCCTTTCAGTTTCTCTTTTCTTTTCAATCGACAGTACTATCTCCCGATTCTCTCTTTTCTCCTTATTTTATTCTTCTTCGTTAACGGTTGTTGCCGTGATCACAGGTTTTGCATCACTGAGACCAGAATTAGGTTCATGGACAACCTTCTCACTATTCAAGGTGAAACTACTAGATTCGAGAATTCGATTGAAAATCGTCATCCGATCTCGGTGATGGCGTTGGAGATCTAAAACAATGGAGTGGATTCTAATCACCTCCATCTTTATGGATTCAATCTCCTGCGGACTCAAACCTCTAGCCATGGATTCGGAACGACTTTGATACCAATTTGATAAGAACCAAATTTACTAAATAATTAAAATAAAATAAATGTAGAAGAAACAGTAGCGGGATGCTTGATTAACAAGAAAATGATAGGTAACTAGCTATTCGAGAGGCTAGACTCTCCCAAGAACAAACATTATTTCTCTTCCATGTCGTTCTCTCCCCTCTAATCCTATTTATTAATAGCCCTAATAGCCCTAATGGGCTTGGGCTTAGGTTAGTACCTATCATATATATAAAGAAAGACGGGTTTAAATGGGAATAATGACCAAATAAGATATTACAAGAACGGACAAATCACATGTGATTTCATTTGAGGTTTGTGAGATCCAATTTAAACCACAAAAAAATAGTGAAAAATTAAAATCTACTTTAATTTTTAAAAAAACAAAAAAACTCTTTCTCTCTCCTCTTTCCCTCTCCTCTCTCACACGGTTAAATGTGCACACAAGGTAAACACATTGTGAACGTTTTTTAGGAAATTATTTAATATAGAGTAAACTCTAATTTTGGTCCCTGACGTTTATTGATTTCTTTGAAAGAGGTCCGTATGGTTTCATAATTCAAGTTTACATCCCAGGGTTTGGATTTTTCTCTAGAAATGGTCCCTGACCCCTAACGACGTCAAAATGGTCCGTTAGTGCCAGGGGTATTTTCGTCCAACCATGTTTTTGTCCCCTTTTTGCAATTCTATAAATAGATTTTTTTGTTGGTATAATCATTAAGCACCTTGATAGAATAGATAAATATTTGAAGTGAGAGCATTGTGTACTATTGAATTGAAGATCAATAATATGAGATTTGAAGTCAAAATTCGTTGTTCATCTTGTTTAGATTGCAAATATTAGGACACACACTCTATGGTCTGAGAGTCATCTTCTGGTTAGGTTCTCTCGGGTTGATGGTCGATAGAGCTTATGAGCTTTGCACTTCTGTGGTAATCTTGGTGTTTGGCAGATTTCTTTTGAGGTTCCGACATTTAGCCTATTTTTCAATACTTCTATACATGATGAGTGGAGCTAACAATCTCCCCCTAAGTATTGAAAAATAAAAATTATGAAAAGTGGAGTGTATAGCTAAGTAGGAAACATAAGAGGTGAAAGGAACTCATCATCTGAAGACATTTTTGATTCATATTAAGCTATGCTAGAAGGCATTTACAGAAGTTGAAAAACAAAATAAAAGTAAAAGTACGATTACATAGGGAAATCATTGATTTGAGTGAAGCTCTCAGCTAATGTCTTTTGCATACTAAGTATGATATGCTTAAACTTGAATTGAGCGTTGATGTCTTATATCATCTTCTCTGCTGGGCCCCTCTGTACTCGTTCAGAGCTAATATTCCTCATAATAGTGTTTCGGATCTTCAGAAGGGTGTTGTTTGAATACTTGTGGCTCTGGTGAGGGTTGATGATCTTCTTCTTTCCATCATCGTCCTTGTAAACAAACCCATTCTCCGGTTCTATTATCAAAGAGTTGGATGGGATGTCCTCTATGCCAGGTCTGAGGTCATCTGGCCTTGTGATTGACAGCTTTTCGACTCCAAGTCGTCGAGCAACTTCAAAGCCCATTTTGCTGTGGTATTTAACCTGTTCGCGCATGACCTCTTTTATGTACCCGTTGGCAATCATGAATTCCTTCCTTTTCCCCAGCCTCTGCTCTGTGTATGCATGAAGTTGAGGTGGATCATATGGGCAGAGGATTGCAAGATCTACATCTATGAACATGTATTTCTTCCCATCTTTTCTTTCCACATGGTACTTCACATACATCACAGCTTTGTTGGCAAATGAATGTAAGTTGAGCCCTAGAACCTGCTTGATGTATGAGATTGAGAAGACATCTAATTTTTCTTGTGTTGTTCTTAAGAACCTCCTTCTAACTTCTTCCTTCATCAGAGGATGGATGTTCGGCTGAATGAACACCTTTTCATTATTTGCGCTGTAGAGATTGTTGTAGATGTTCTCATGAAAAGACAGTTATTGCAGTGGTGGCCTTGAAATTGGAATGCTCATGGCATCTATAGATTGAACTTTGCTTTTTATTCGGTCATCCATTTGCTTTTTCGGCTCAGAAGTGTCATCAGCAGAGGGTTTCTTCCCTTTCGGATCAGAAGTAGTGGTAGAGGTCTTTGTCTTCTTTGGCAGGCTCTTAGGAGGAATTATTTGCCCATCTTCATTGACATTTATCGGCTCTAGAGCAGAGAACTGTACCGAAGGTGTAGGGGCGATTGGCATGAGATCTGGACTTGAGGGTTGTACGAATTTCTCAAGTCCTTCTTCAATAAACTCAGCTCCAACGTTGATTTTAGTTTTTGTGGAGGGCTCTGTAGAGGTGAGAGTGCTAGGAACATCAACTTTCAAGTTTTTGAACTCAGATGCACAAAAAAGGTCATTCTGTAATGAGAATTTTTATTCGAAAAATGTCAAAGACTGTGTTCCAATCGAATTTGGATTTCTAGTGGTGTTTGGTCGAAATTGTTTCCAACAAATATGTTCAGAATCATATCGTGAAATTTTTGACATAATTTCATAGCAATTGATTGAGTTTTGAAAGACTTATGGGCGATTTAGTGATTTAAAGTCGACTTCTCGCAAGATCTAAAGAACTCACAAGTTCATCTTACTTGATGCAAGCATTATAGAGGTTGTCGCAAGACTCGTGTATTTTTGAATTGTTGGGTGAAATTATTATAAGTGTAGAATTCGAAAGATTGACATACGACAAGTAAACTACTCGTATCAAGTAGCATAGGACAAGTAAGATTGTCTCAAGAGGAAAGACACAACATGTAAATTTGACGCATGCCAACAGTTGCTTCAAGCTACTGTTCTTCAACTTCTCGAGTCACATTGATTGCGTCAAGTGTAGTACTCGGGTACAGAGGCTTACGCCAAGTTGCTTCTCGGTTCCAGTTGATTACAAAAAATTATTTCTCGGGTCTAGTGCGTTGTGACAAGTTACTATTCACTCTCAGTGGGTTGCGACAAGTTTGATTCATCAGTATGTGTGAAGTGGATTTTGTGAGGTCTGCGACAAGTTTGCTACTGTAGCTTATGACAAGTGGTTTCTTTGGTTTGCGGCTTGTGAACTTATAATTTTTTGAGAAATTTTTGCTGTTGACCAGTTTGACTTTTTCAAAGTCAAAGTTTTTTTGATTTTTGTTAACGTTCATATGCAAGTGTTTATCAAGATGACTTCCAAGGATGTTCTCGCAATTGGTACCGATGTTAAACCACCAATTCTCTTCAAGGGTGAATACGAGTAGTGGAAAGACAGATTTTTGGATTTCATCGATCGTCATGACAATGGTGAGTGTATCAAACAGTCTTTGGATGAGGGTGTAATGAAGCCCATATATGTGGATGTTCTAGATGAGGATTCTTCTGATAGTGACGATGGTGATGAACATGGTGAGCCTAAGATGAGAATAGTTCTTCTTGACATTTCAAACTACTCTCCTGAACAAAAACAGAGACACAAAGCTGACAAGCAAGCTAGATCTCTACTTCTCCAGAGTATCCCAAATGATATCTACATCAAAATACACAGTTACAAGTCTACAGGAAAGAAGATGTCGGATCTGTTAGAGAAAATGATGATGGGATATAAGATTGAAAATAAAATGAAGGTTGCTAACTGTATTAACAACTATGAGGAGTTTAAATCAAAGGAGGGTGAAACACTAGAATCAACATATGACATATGTGTTTCTCTACTAAATGAGTTGAGCTAGAATAAATTCAAGAAACAGAAGTTAGAGAACAATGTCAAGTTTCTCAGTATATTGCAACCTGAGTGAAAGAAATTTACTAGGAAAATGAAAGATCTGAATGAAATACCTCTCCATGAAGTATATGAAACTCTAAGGCAAAATGAGGAGGAGGTGGAAGAGATTAGGGCTGAAAATAAAAAGGCTGAGAAACCAGTTCCGAAACCAGTTGCTCTAGTTGTTGAGAGGAAAGAAAAGAAGAAAGAGAAGAAGAAAAAGAAGGTTGTTATTTCTGTGTCTAATGAAAGTGATAGTGTTATTTCTGATTAGGATGATGGTGAAGGTCTGAAGCAAGAAATGATTCTACTGACTCAAGCATTTCAAAAGAAGTTCTACAAGAAGTCGGGGTCAAACAGTCAGAGATATTCATTTGGGTCAAGAAACTATGAGCAGAAAGAAAGGATAGAATGAAAGAACATATTTGATGGAAAGAAGTTTGGGGAGAGTAAATCAGAGGAGAAGAAATACCTGAAAAAGTATGAAGAGAAGAAGCCAGAGGAGCCAGTTAAGTGTTATAACTGCATTAAGATTGGTCACTATGCTAAGGATTGTAGAAAGCCAAAAGTGCGCAACTCAGATTACTACAAGAATAAAATACTGCTAGCAAAGCAGAAGGAAGCAAGGATGGCACTGATGCATTTAAAGCAGAAGATAAATCCGAGTCAGACAGAGTTTGTGAGAATAGCTCTAATAATTCAGGTTCATCTTCTTGCAAAGCTTTCATGTGAAATATATTTTGTATAGTCAAATCATCACATTTTGAACAAACGCCTTATCAAAAACAATGTTCAACAGAATTTAATTACTTTATGTTTCCTAAATATTCTAGTGCATCACAATCTTTAGATGATGATGATCTATTTGATGAGGTTAATTTTCGAAATTCCGAGGAATGTTCTAATGAATGTATGGATAAGTTTGATTTTATTGAACAACTTCCAGATTATTCTAACTTTGTTGTTAAGTATGAAGAATTACAAAGTGTGTTTGAAGTTGGTGAGTCGTCAACTAAGGTTGATGAATCTCTAGGTTCCCAGTTTGGGTCTAACAATGATTAAACCAAAAAACAAGCAAACAAAAATATATGTGTTATCGATTGAAATGCAAGTGAATGGTTGTTTGGTAGTAATCACACACAAACAAGAAACAAAGATAACTCTAAACAGTTAGAATGATTCACAGAAAGTTCATCATCATTAATCTTGCCAAAACACCATTCACTTGGAAATATCATCTTCGTGAACTCTCATCTGATGATAACCGGATCGGAGATCTATCTTTGAGAAATACATAGCTTCTTGCAACTGGTCAAACAGGTCATCGATTCGAGGAAGTGGATATCGATTCTTGAGAGTTAGTTTATTAAGCTCTCTATAATCGATACACATTCGAAAGGTTCCGTCTTTCTTTTTGACAAAGAGCACTGGGGCTCCCCATGGCGAAGAACTTGATCTGATAAATCCTTTGCCGAGAAGTTCTTGAAGTTGTTCGGATAATTCTTTCATTTCCGACGGTGCTAAACGATATGGAGATTTTGCTATCGGTGCAGCTCCAGGAATTAGATCAATGCGAAACTCAACTTGTCTTGATGGAGGTAATCCAGGTAATTCATCGGGAAATACTTCCGGAAAATCTCGGACTATTGGGATGTCCTGAATGTGCTTCCCTTTTATTTCCTTATCTACTACATGCGCCAGATAAGCAACACCTTCCTTCCTTAGATACTTTCGCATCTTCATACACGATACTATTTTTAAGCCTCTCCTTGACTTTTCTCCATAAACTAAATGCATTCCTCCTTCCGGTAGTGGGATTCGAAGTATCTTTTCAGAACAACAAATTTCTGCTCGGTTTTTGGATAACCAATCCATACCCACTACGATGTCAAAACTTCCTAATTTAATTGGAATCAGATCTATGTTGAACTCCTTTTCAGCCAATTCTAAAGTACAGTCAGGAATTACATCTCTAGTTCTAATTTCTTGACCGTTAGCAAATTCAACAATATAATCTTCCTTTAATTTTTGAGACTTTAAACAAATTTTAGATCTGAATTCTAGTGATACGAAACTCTTATCCGCTCCAGAATCAAATAATACGGATGCACAGAGATTGTTTAAGAGAAACGTACCTGTAATCACGTTCGGGTTTTGTCTTGCCTCTTCTGCTCCAATCTCAAATACTCGTCCCCGTGCCGGCCTCCCTGGGTTCCCTTGGTTAGTTGGTCGGCCTTGATTTGCAAACGTCTTTCTGTTAAACCTGGGACAATTGTTCCTCATATGATCCAAACTTCCACATTCAAAACATACTCGCTTTTGCGTGCTCTTACAGTCCTTCGCAAAATGACCCACTTTGTTGCACCTATAACATACCATACATCGCCCATGATGGTAATAATTGCACTTATCACATTTTGAAATCATTCCCTTTTCTTTCTCTGCGGCCTGTGCCTGGATTCCAAAATTTCCTGTTATTCTTTGTTCCTTACCTTTTCTTCCTTACCTTTTCTTCCATCAAATTGCCTCCTCCTGGGTTCCTCCATTCTTCTCTTACCTTTGGCTCTTTCATTTGAAAACAATCCTGAACGAGTTGCGTTATCCGTGAGTTTAGCTGCTAAGCTTACTGCTTCCTGAATTGATTTCGGTCTTCCCGAAGTCACATCTCCCCTTATCTCAGGAGCTAATCTCCAAATATACCTATCGATCCTGTTCTCTTCCGGCGTCACCAAATGAGGAACTAACTTTGCCAATTCGTGGAATCGAGCAGTGTAAGTATCTACATCATTCCCTTTCATCTCATGGTTCCAAAATTCCGTTTGGAGCTTCTGTATTTCATTCCCTGGACAATACTCTTCCTTGAGCATTTCTTTGAACTCATCCCACTTAAGTCTGTTAGCTGCTTCTCGGCCTCGGGTTTGGACCTGTGTGTTCCACCAGGTCAATGCTCGTCCTTGCAGTAGACAAGCGGCAAATTCCACCTTATTAGCTTCAGTGCATTTGCTAATATGAAGAACGGACTCCATACCCTCAATCCAATTTAATAGTCCGACGACTCCCTCAGTTCCATGAAATTCCTTAGGATTACAAGTCCTGAAAGTCTTGTAGTTGCACTCTCTATCCCTATTTGTACCGGTTCCTGGATTGTTTTCCTGATTAGTACTTAGGCCAGCAGCTACTTGGCTAACTATATTAGGGAGTGCTGCCATAATTTGCTCAGACACAAGTCGAGCGATTTCAGGATCTTCTCTTCTTGGAGGCAAGATTCTACTACAAAATTCCAAATCGGTATCTAATTATTTGTCTGGACCGGCAATCTATCTATGCGTCGCGTATTAACAATATTCATCTAATAATTAAACCATGCATTCGAAGTAATATACAATGATAATATACATTTTTATCATACAATATTACTAATAATTGCAATTAGAACTTATCATAATCATCAACTTTATAATTTCAAAATATTAAGTACGAAACAGAAAATATTTTAAATCTATGGGTTACATCCCATCAAAAGAAACAAGTTTTAAAGTTACCAAACATCATCCAATAGTCAACATCTAACGCATGAAAAACAAAATAAACCATCCCATAATGACTACTAATGCTCCTAACACTAAGGCTAAACCTGCGTATAGCCTCCGAATAGCCCTTCTAGTGTCCATAAGCATGGTCAAGACTCCATTCATGGTCTGATCTTGAGTGTTCATAATCCCCATCACCCTGTCGAGAGACCGACCATAATGGTCCAGTGTGGCCCTAAATATCTCCGCGTCTTGGGACAAGCCCGTGACCCATAAATTCTCAAGTGAAGTCATTCCGGTCCGCTGTCCTGTCGGCTCCGCGACCCGAGGTGGTGATGGCATTTCATATCTAACCCTAAACCGAGAGGGCCCTGCCTCATCCCTAGGTAGAATGATAAAGGTCTCTCTGACTGGTCTCAGAACACTAATCCGTGTAGTCGCCCGGACTCTAGATCGGGGCGCCGACGGTGGTAGGGGTGCAGACACAGAAGTAGACGATCTCCCTGGTGAAGATCCGGTCCCCGAGTAGCTATGCTCGGACGGATCATAGTCCTCACTCACTCGTGCTCTCCTAGGTCGACCAGTGACGTATCCAGACTCGTCAGGGGACGACTCAGAGTGTGATGATGAGTGAGACATGATAACTGCAATTAATAATAAACTTTAAATTATTAGAATGCTAAAATAAATATTAAAATCACAAATTGCTTATGCGAACTCACATATTAATCATGCTTTTTATTTTTGAAACAAAAAGTTTCTATATTTAGCAACTCATAATATAACCATTTCAAGTCCCTTCTTATGCATACCAAATTAGTCATAGGTGATCAAGCTTTGCCTAATTGTAATATGCTAAGCCGCCACTCGTCTTAGTTATACTAGTAGTGTGCTCAAGCTCAAGATTTGTTTGCGAAAATGAATTTTTAAAAATAGTGGTTATAGTGTATGGTTTTATAGCAAAAACCGGTATTCTCTATAACCTACTGCTCTGATACCAAGTCTGTCACACCCCGCTAAAGCGGAAATACGGAGTATAACAGTTCGATAGTCATAACACTAGGAAATGATAAAATACCATCATACATTTCAACCAAAGATTACATCAAGTTTACAAAAATAAACAAACTTAATACATCCATAAGCTTGATTACAAAAGTCACTACTAAATGTTAATGTATGCGGTTACATCAATTTAAAATCTTAAACATTTCCCGTAACCTTCTTGTTTCCTGAAAAGCATGTTTAAATAAAGAGAGTCAACTACAAGAGTTGGTGAGTTCACAGGTTTAAAATATGCACAAAACCAATTTTATATGCAAGTAATCAAACGTAAATCAATTTATTAAACCAAACTTCAAAACCATTAATTCACGAGTACCAAATCTTTAATTTATATGACAGAAATTATGCCTTCAAAATAACCAATACTTTTGTATGTTGGACCTCTACTAGACCATCCCTGACAATAAACATGCCCCAAAAAGGACTACCGACGTGGTCATGAATCACATGGATAGCCCCTACTTCTCTAGAATTAGTGCACCCTTACTCGTCAGTATAAGGTGGGTTTGTCACACCAAATAGCGCTATCCACTAAAACTATAGGCTCCTTATGAGTTAACTAGTAGAGTCAGCCGGGGACTTAAAGAATCAACCCAACATACCAATTTTTGCATATATGTCATATAACATCCAAACCAAACGCTTTATAACAAAGCTACCAAAGTTAATATAACAATTGTATTTAAACAAACCTCGTGAATTATTTAAATAAATACTTTAACATACTTTTCACCCCAAAACATATAAAATAATAAAAGAGGGTCTGTGATTACTCACAATGATACCATAGTGTATAAATAATTTAATTCAAAATTCAACAATTTTAACGAACAATCATTCAGTAGAAACAATTTGTAAATTCACATGATTTTCACCCCAAAACGTATAAAAACAGTAAAAGAGGGGCTGTGAATACTCACCTCAAATGATGATAATGCTAAATAACGCAACAACGCAAATCTCTCGTCCGGAGCCTTTACTTCCCTAGAGTTATTTGCATAAATGAACACCAAAAGTCAACATCCATCTATAATCCTAACTTAACCATTCCTACATCTCAATATATGCCTTTATGTTTAATTTGTTGTCTAAAATAGAATTTAGGATTAAAATATCTATACTATATTATAAATATGGTATAAAAAACTCTTAATTACAACTCATTAAGCTTTATGTACTATCATTTAAAGCTATCTACTTAAAATCTATTAAAAATAACTACTAAAGCCTAATGTACTACCTGTAAAGCTTTTAATCCTAATTAATATATTTTATCCTTATCCCCCAAAATCCTTATCTCTAATCCCCAAACCCTAAAATTATGAAATTTGAATTCTGATAAACATAATCAAAACAGAATAAACATCTCAATTTAAATATAAAAAATTTAAAATATATAAGATAATTAATGAATTTTAACAAACTACTTAATTTTTTTTATATAAAAAACATTATATTGTTAACCTTAAATTAAACAAATTTATATATAAAAAACTATTATCACTCAATAAAAACCATCCAAAATCGTACTGTAAATCAATAAAAAAACAAAAAATAAAAATAAGCATTAAAATCGTGATGTATTAAGCATTATGTACTATTATTTAATGTTAATCTACTTAAAATCTCTTAAAAAATAATTAATTAAGAAATATGTACTACTTTTAAATGCTTTTAACCCTAATTAATAAATTTCATCCTTATCCCCCAAAATCCTTATCTCTAATCCTCAAATCCTAAAATTATGAAATTTGAATTCTGATAAACATAATCAAAACAGGATAAACATCTCAATTTAAACATAAAAAATTTAAAATATATAAGATAATTAATGAATTTTAACAAACTCCTTAATTTTTTTTATATAAAAAGTATTATATTGTTAAGCCTAAATTAAACAAATTTATATATAAAAAACCATTATCACTCGATAAAAACCATCCAAAATCGTACTGTAAATCAATAAAAAACAAAGAATAAAAATAAACATTAAAATCATGATGTATCTCACTGCATCGCGCGAGTACGCTTCTAGTCAATAATAATCACCAAAACATACCCTTTTCAGTTTTAAGATCAATCTTCTGGATTTAGCACTTGTTGTCCAGAATTTGTGATCACAAAATGTGCTTCAAAATAACACTTCCCAAATATCAAAAATAACCAAATTTTTATAGGAACTAATATACTGAGTTAAGAACATTTAGTCAAAATTGTATAAATTTTGGAGATGTTTTGATGTTCCAAAGAATTTCCACAAACCAGAAGGTCACTGAGTTTTGCATCAGTTACACACTTCTTTTGTATCATGCATTTGGGATACCAAAACTCAAAACTACATAATGAGCCATATATGGTTGCAAAGATAACTCAAAAACTTAACATATGGAAAAAGATTCACTCAACTTGGAAGAATAATGAAAGAGTTATGGCCTTTGGAAGTTGAGTGTACCAATCTGTCATTTCTGGACAGATTACACTACTTTCTTCTAAAATACAAATAAGTGACCAAAACTCCATAATTTTGAGTGATTCTTGATGCTATAAATCACTAACACCTTAAATTGAAGTTTTGAAGCAAAAAGCCCAAATTTTTAAGGAATATAAACCGACTTATACAGCTTGAAAGTGGATACAAAATCCATGACAGCAAGCTGTTGGTAAGATGAGGTTTATATTAACATGAAATGATGATCATTTGCCATGGTTTTTGCTAATAACACATGGCCTCACATCTTAAATCATTATTCAATGATTCTTATAAAACAATTTTTGCATCATGGAGTCATAACAACAACAAGTGTTCATCCAATCACATGCAAGACAAAATAACCACTAAATTAGTGATTTTACACCATTTAGAAACTTTTAATCACTTAAGATTTAAGAAATCTTATCTTAAAAGTTTCTTTTACACACCAACAATGTCAAATACATAAACTTTAATCTCAAAACCATTAAAATTTCGTGGACCATAAAACCAAAACTCATATAATTGATATTTTCATTGAAATCTCAAAAATCATACTTAAATATCAAAGTTTATTGGAAGATCATTTAGGGGTTTACTTTGCAAATGTTTATTACACCTATTGCATCCCTTTTCACTTCCAAAAATCAAGATTATATAACCATTACATAAAATGATGAAGAATACAAGAATTTTGATTTTAAACTTGAGAAATGATGAAATAATGTGATTACCTTCACAAAGATGAAATGAATGCTTGATTCCTTGATGTAGAAGAGTACTAAAAACTTTATTTTTCTTTGATAATGTTCTTGATATCGGTGGTGGTGTGGTGGTGGTGTGGTGGCCGATTTTTGGGGTAGAGAGGAGAGGGAGATGAGGAGTTAATTTGGAAATTTGAAAGTGATAATGATACTTATCAAATTTTGGTTTTAATTTAAAAATAAAAATAAGGGAAGGGTTCTAATTTTCAGCCATGTGGCCATGAATCATCCAAAATTAATTTTTAATAATTTAAAATTTTAATTATGAAGATAACTTGGTTTTTAAAAAAAAATCAGATAAATTTTAGTATCGCAACCTTTAATTATCAGATTATGCTAAAAATTGAATATTATAAATTAATAACTAAATTTTTATTTTGAAAATAATATAGTCCTATTATTTTATATATTTTAGACTTCCAACATAATTTTTGGCATTTCTGAGATGAAATGGTCAGTTATCAGTCCGCACCGGGTATTCTACGCGACTACAGAAAATTTTCGGGTAAAATTCTAATCTAATCAATCGAGTTAAATACTAAAGAATTTAACTTTATAATTAAATCCTAAAAGGTCAAAGATTACTAACCTTAAAATTTTGGTTAATGGACAGATGTCACAAGGGTTTTCTGCGAAAAGTGTTTCGGGCGAAAAGTTTGATTTTTCAAAATTTTTTTACAAGTCAAGAACTCGCATAAGGTTGTATGCGAATTCTTAAAATTCGCATAACACTTCATGTGAATTATGATTGCTTGCGAATTCTGATTGCTTGCGAATTCTGATCTCTTATATTTGTGCGAATTCTTGGTTATCTTTATTGTGTGCGAATTCTGAAGTGCGTTTAGTGTGCAAATTCTGAATTCTTTATTCTATCTTGCGAATTCTATACTTAAGAGAATTTGGAAATTTCATTTCTGAATTTTCTTTCAAGATTTTCTGTTTTCTTGTGATTTCTATTGGACTAACGATTGTGTGTCAAGTTCTTATTGAATATTTCTAATAACAAGACGACTTCAAAGGATCCGCTTTCGATTGGTACGGATGTCAATCCTCCAGTTATATTCAAAGGAGAATATGAACAGTGGAAGGACAGATTTCTCGACTTCGTTGATCGGCACGCAAACGGGGAAAATATTCTGTTGTCAATTACTGAAGGTCCTATGATTCATTTTACCATTGAGATACCAGATGAAGATTCTTCTGATAGTGAGGATGGAGACGAGGACAAGGTGAGAAAAACGAAGACTGTTCCAAAGGATTTTGCCCAGTACACTGACGAGCAAAAGAGCAGATTTAAAGCTGACAAACAAGCAAGATCTCTTCTTCTTCATAGTATTCGGAACGAGATTTACATCAAGATTGACAGCTACAAAGCAAACACCAAAAAGATGTGGGATCAGTTTCAAAAGATGATGATGGGTTAAAAAATTGGCAACCAAAATAAAGTAGCAAATTGCATCAACAACTACGAGGAATTTAAGGCGAAAGAGGATGAAAGTCTTGAGGATACTTATGAACGATTTGTTCTTCTTCTAAACGAGCTTTCAAAGAACAACGTCAAGTTCCTCAACATTCTACAACCCGAGTGGAAGAAGCACACTCATAGGATGAAACTGATGAAGGACTTGAGTGACATACCTCTGCATGAAGTCTATGAGACTTTGCGAGAAAACGAAGAAAAGGTTGAAGAGAAAAGAAGTGAGAAGAAGAAGAAAGCTGAGAAGGTTGCTGATCCCATAGCTTTGGTAGTTGGCAAGAAGGAAAAAAGAGAAGAAAGAAAAGAAAAAGAAGAAGAAGATTGTTATCCCAAGCCCAGATGATTCTAGTTCTGATTCGGATAGCGATGATGGGGAAAATATCAAGCAAGCAATGCTACTATTAACCCGTGCATTTCAAAAAAAGTTTTACAAGAAGCCGGGGTCTAACTCTTAGAGATACTCGTCGTCAGGCTCGAAGAATCATGAACACAGGGAGAGAATAGAAGGAAAAAGATTTGAGGAAAAGAGATTTGTGGAACGGAAGCCAGATGAGAAGAAGAAATATTTGAATGATTATGGGGCTGAAAAGAATAATGATGACCTGATCAAATGCTACAACTATGGCAAGACTGGTCATTATGCCAAAGATTGTCGAAAGCCTAAAGTTCAAAACTCAGAATACTATAAGAACATGATGCTCTTGGCCAAGCAGCAAGAGGCTGGCAAGGCATTGATGGTTGAAAACGAGTTTTGGTTGGATCATTCAGATGAAGAAGAAAGAGAAGAGACAGCGCACATGTGCTTGATGGGCGACACATGACAGTGATGAAGAGACAGATGATGAGGTACTAAATCTATCTCAATCTGATTTTATGAGTAAAATGGAAACTATGATGATCGAACTTCAAGATCTACAATCTAAACTGAAAAAGGAAAAGAACAGAGTTGTGAAGAAAAATCAAAAGATCTTTGAACTTAACAAGGAACTTGTTGGGAACAAAGATCTGATTGATTGTCTAAACAAATCTGCTTCTATTCTTAAACAAGAAAAAGATTGTTTTGAATGTAAGATTTCTGATTTTGAATCTAAATTATCTAAGCATGATCTTGAAAGGCATGAATGTGTTTTAAAAGCTCATATTTTGCAGGTAGAAAACAAGAACTTAGAGAAAAAGGTAAATGGTTTGGAAGCCAAACTTTATGAACGAGGCCAAACAGATCAAACTATTTTCTAAACACACCTAACGAAGAGGCTGATTTTAAAGAGAAATGGGAACTCGGTTATGATAATCCCCATTACTTAAAGAAAGCCATCAGAAAACAACCAGCATTGCATAATTTTTATTTTCTTTTTGCTGCTGGTAAATATCATCATTTAAAACCCAAATTTGTTACCAAGTCATCTGATGAGGTTGAGGCAAAAGAGGGTGAGAAAAGAAAGGATTTAAAGAAAATGCAACTACCATTCTGCTATCAAAAGCTGAATGATAGTTATCTTTCAGAAAAACCAAAATTTCTTTCTAATGATTATTTTGCTAGTTATTCTACTACTGAGATGGAGGCAAAACCGGTTAAAGCCAAGATTTACATTCCTCCACTCGTATTAGAAACCGAAATAATTGAACTTGAAAATATTTTATCTAATGAAAGAATTTTGAGTGATTTAGAACAAAATGTGTTTTCTACTGTTTTAAAGAACACTGTTTTCAAAACCAAATCTAATGAGTGTTCAACATTTTCTAAGGCACCTCAAACTTCAAAAGTGGATCTTGATGACTTATTTGTGTTTGCAAATGATTTTTTAAATTCTGATGAAGGGTGTGTTGATGAGTTTGATATGTTTGACTTTAATGCTAAACTTCCAGATCATTCTACTTTTGTTATAAATGGTCAAGCTTTACCAACTGTGTATGAAATTGGTGAATTATCAACTAAGGTTGGTGAACCTGTTTATGAGAGTACTGATTACTATCAATCAGCTAAGAAGCAAAAGGAATAGTGCTCACAAAAACGGAAAAATATTGGTAAGATTAAGAAAAGACAATATTAGAAATCTGGTTTTCCAAACAAATCTAAATCTTTTGTTTTAGATTTAAGAAAGAAAAGGTCGGAAGGTCGAACTGAATGGAGACCAAAATAAAAGATAGATGAGAGTTCATAATTCATTCCTAATATGGATTGTAATAGATCTACTAGTAGTACTTCTGATGTAATTGGTTTTGTTGCTTCGAATAAACAAAATCTTGTAACTTCTTACAAGAGATATACAATAAACAATTACTCCAATTATCTCGGTCTGCTACTAAGTCATCTACTTATAGACGGAATGATTTTGTCTCTCACCGATATTCTGATGATTGGTTTGGTACTTATCATGTTTATTCTTATAAATCATTTGTTTCAAAAGTTTTTCAAATGTTCAGAGGATCCATATATAAATGGATACCAAAATCTGGTGCTAATCCGGTAGAACCCACTTTTAAATGGGTACCTAAAGTTGTTATTCCCTGATTTCTCTTATGCAGAACCGTCATATGTGGTACTTCGATAGCGGGTGTTCAGAGAAATTCTGCGGGAATGTACGATTTGGCAACGATCAGTTTTCACCGATTCTAGGCTACGGTGACGTGATACAAGATAATGTAATGATTACGAAGGTGAGTTATATGGAAGGATTAGGGAATAACCTGTTTAGTATTGGTCAGTTATGCGATGAAGATCTAGAGGTAAATTTCTAGGCCAAGCGATGTTCTGTACGCACTGAAGATGGTAAGGAACTCTTGGTCGGCACATGAAAGTTTAACCTCTACACCATTAATTTGTCTAAAGTCCAGACTAACAATCAGGTTTGTCTATTGTCAAAAGCCTCGCTGCAACAAAGATGGTTATGGCACCGAAGGCATTCTCACCTGAATTTTCGTTATATCAACAAACTGGTCACGGGTAATCTAGTCAAAGGACTTCCTGAGCTAAAATACGAAAAAGAACACCTATGTGAAACATGTGAGAAAGGAAAGATGAAGAGAGATGCTCACAAGCCCAAGCCTGAACAGAGTACTAGTTTCCCATTAGAATTGTTACACATGGATCTTTGTGGTCCAATGAGAACGCAAAGCATAAGTGGTAAAAAATATGTTTTAGTTATTGTGGACGATTATTCGAGATATACATGGGTCAAATTTCTGAGATCTAAGGATGAGACGCCCGAAGTCATCATCAGTTTCTTAAAGACTACCCAAGTAAATCTGCAAAAACCAGTCAAGCCTCTAAGAACAGACAACGACACAGAGTTTAAGAACAAAATAGTTGAAGATTATCTCGAATCGGTCAGGATAACACATCCATTCTCTGCTGCTAGAACGCCAGAACGGAACAGAGTAGTAGAAAGACGAAACCGAACGCTAGTCAAGGCCGCTCGTACTATGCTAAGTCAATCCGATCTACCTCTGTTTCTATGGGCAGAAGTTGTTTCGACTACGTGCTATACACAGAATTGATTCATAATACATCGCCGGTTTGGTAAAACACCTTATGCTTTGATAAAAAATCGTACACCTAGCATTAAACACTTTCATGTTTTTGATGCAGGTGCTTCGTATTAAATGACAGAGAGAATCTCAACAAGTTTAGACCGAAGGCTGATGAAGGCATCTTCATTGGTTACTCTCAAACATCTGCTGCATACTGGGTGTACTTGAAGAAGTCCAAGACTATGATAGAAAGCGTTAATGTTACAATTGATGAGGACTTGGCTTCTAAACAAAGCAGTTCAGAACCCGTGCTTACAGGAGTTCTAACTTCTAGACAGATGAGTCTAGAACTTGTGGCTAATGAGACTAATTCGGATAAAGCATCTACTTCTACATCTCACTTATCTGAATTAGATTTGTTGTTTGAATTCTTTTACGATGAGTTTCTTGGAACTAAACTGCCTAAATCTGTTGTGATTGATAGGTCTGAAGAATCAATTTCTCAACATCCAATCACTTCAGAAGTGTTAACTGAACTTGTTCCCCCGGTTCAGACAGAAACTCAGATTCAAACAAATATTCCTGCGGTTGAAGATGTACAACGAACTGTTGAACCAGAAGTTACTACTTCAGTTGGATGCACTGTGATGGATAATCAACAGACTGAACAAGCTGTCCCAACTGAAACTTCTGTACAAGAAACTTCAATTGCACCCTCAACAAATGTTGAACAAGAAGATGAAGATAGTGGATACTTAGATGATTTTCATGATCAATCTACATCAAATCCACTCCCTTACGAACACAAATGGACCAAAGAGCACACGATAAGCCAAATCATTGGAGATCTAACTTTATCGGTGCAAACTAGGTCTGCTACTTTGAACATGTGTATGCATGACTCATTCCTAAGTAAGATAGAGCCCACTCACGTATCTAAAGTTCTAGCTAACTCGGATTGGGTAACTGCAATGCAAGAGGAGCTGAATTAGTTTGAAGCTTTGAAAGTTTGGAGACTTGTACCAAGACCTGAAGGAAAATCTGTAATTGGTACAAAATGGGTATTCAAAAACAAGAAGGATGAAGATGGTATCGTAATTAGAAACAAAGCACGACTTGTCTCAAAAGGCTATAGGCAAGAGGAAGGCATTGATTACGACGAGACTTACGCTCCAGTGGCATACATTGAAGCAATTAGATTGTTTCTTGCATATGCTGCACACAAAAACTTCACAGTCTACTAGATGGACGTGAAGAATGCCTTTTTAAATGGCATACTCAAGGAGGAAGTCTATATCTCACAACTTGAAGGCTTTGTGAATCCAGACAAACCAGATCATGTCTACATTCTGGATAAAGCACTTTATGGTCTTAAACAAGTGCCTCGAGCCTGGTACGAAGTATTATCAATGTTTTTGGTCAATTTGGGCTTTACGAAAGGTAAAATTGATACTACTTTGTTTATTAAAGGAAAAATCCGATATCATTCTTGTTCAAATATATGTGGATGACATCATATTTGGCTCAACAAATCCTAAATATTGTAAGAATTTTTCAAACCTCATGGTGTCTAGATTTTAGATGAGTATGATAGGAGAGATGAATTTCTTTCTCGGATTACATGTCAAGAAATTTTCAACGGGGATTTTCATAAATCAATCAAAGTACATTTTTGATATTCTTAGAAAATTCAAAATGAAAAATTGTAGAACTATCGGAACCCCGATGGCAACAGGAACTAAGATCGGTATGGATCCTTCAGGAAAAGCTGTCGATGTTAGAACCTATCGAGGGATGATTAATTCTTTGATGTATTTAACTTCAAGTAGGCCAAATATTATGTTTTCTACATGTTTATGTGCTAGATATCAGGCTAATCCCAAAGAATCCCATATGTCTGCAATTAAGCACATATTTAGATATCTGAAAGGCACTGTAGATCTTGGTCTGTGGTATCGTAAAGATACTAATTTTGAACTGACAGCCTACTCAGATGCAGATCATGCAGGTTGCATGTTGGACAGGAAGTGTACATCGGGTCATATACAGTTTCTTGGAGATAAACTCGTAAGTTGGGCCTCAAAGAAACAACTGTGTGTTTCCACTTCAACGGCTGAGGCAGAGTATATCACTGATGCGAGCTGCTGCTCTCAAGTCTTGTGGATGAGAACACAACTGCGAGATTATGGCTTCAAATTCGACAAGATTTCGATATACTGTGACTTTAAGAGCGCCATTGCAATATCAGCAAATCCTGTACAACATACAAAGATCAAACACATAGGCGTACGATATCATTTTATCAAAGACAATGTTGAAAAAGGTACAATAGAACTTTATTTTGTAAAAACTGATTATCAACTTGCTGATTGGTTTACCAAGTCTCTCGATGAAAAGAGATTTAATTTTCTTATCTCGAAACTTGGTATGCTAAATCTCAAGACATAATCTGTGATTACCTATTAAAGTTTTTCTTATTGTTATTTTTCTTCATTTCTTTATTATTATTCTGAAAGATATCTACACTTTAAAGTTTCTCCATGATCTCAGGGCGAGTGAGAGAAGATGAAAAGATGATCTACATATATTTGAGGGGGAGTTTATGAATTTTTCTTATGCTAATCACTGATAATTTTTCTGATGCGTAAATGCAGGGGGATTAGAGTATAAGATAAGGAGTATTGAATATGACTTCTGATTATTTCAGATCAGAACTCGTACTATCAAAGTTTTACTGCTTTATGTCATTTTTTTAATAAAGTTTTTGTGAATAAAGCGTTGCACTTTGACGACTTTGTAATTTTTTTTTTTGCAGATTTGAGAGGAAGCTAAATGATCATATCTTTTATAACTTCGAGTTGACTTGATGAGATTTAAGACTAAACGGAAAAGGTTTATTTCTAATCGTAATCTCATACGTATCTGAAAGAAGGACAACTTTCAGGTATGAAAACATGTTTTTAAATGTTCAAACCACTTCTGATTCTTAAAATGATTTCATGAATATAGAAGTGAGATCTTAAATGTTTTTCATTTTTACTTGTGCTTAAATGTTTATAAACCGTGTGTTTCTAAAGATAAATACTTGTGTATTATATTTTCCATATACTTTCAATTATTCACACACACTGGTTTAATTTTTGTTGAATATGTTCTTACCATGTCTCCAAATTGAAATATATTTTCGATGGTAAGATACCCCGATTGAAGTTCAATGAATTTTTTAGCGTTGATTTCATTTCGAAATGTTTCTTTCAAGAATGTCTATATCCTGTTTCGTATAGACAATATCCAATTTTTGCTGACCTAAGCCTTAATCGATAAATCATTTCTATATGATCTTTTTCATACAATGTCAGATTTTCAAACAAGTTTCTTGTATTCATTTCATTCATTCGATATACTTGTTTGAAATATCTTCAATGTTTAAAATGCTCAAATCTTCATGATTATCTTTTTGAGCATACAGACATCTGACATGTATTTTATGCTTTAACTGAAAAGTTAAACCAGTTTGAGCAACATGTTCTTTTAGGACAATACATGGGTTTATTGTGTGAGCTTAAATGAAACTTCTATGGATTTACGTTAACCAATGTTTCCTACCCCAAAAGTTAATCCTTTAGTGATCGAAGAGTGTGAGGAGTCAAAATACTGAGTGTGGGTTGAGCGATGAGGTAAAATGAAAAAGAGAGTTTGGTTAGAAGTGAGCTCAACGATTAAAAGAAAGAGGGTGAGAGATCAGAGTAAAAGAATATTAAACTCTGTACCAACTTTTTCTGAGTCGGGCAGCCACATTACAAGTGTTTCACAATTCTTCATGAACATTATTGAAACAGACATCTAGCCCATGCCAACTCTTGACAAAAACCCCAACAGCTACTCATTTTCTTCTCAACAAGAAAGTGTTTCATATTTCAAGGGGACGCAACACATATTCTATCTGATTTTCATTTGGAAAATCTAGATATTGAAAAAGAAGGAAATCTGCCCCACCTTCGCATTTCGATCATGCACAATTGAGTCTGTGTTTAACTGTTGTTGTGTCAATTGTTTACACAATTTTGAGCCTTGTTAATGTAAAGTTTAGATCAAGTATTTGAATTTTGTTTTAGTTTGACTTTGACTTTGTATAAGTCTTTGAGTGTTTCTTTATCTTGAGAGTTTAGTTCTTTGAGAGTTTTAGTTGCTCATATAAATAGCATAGTTCTGATACACCATGATCATATGGTCATTGATACAACTGTAACTGATATTCAAAATGTTTTGGGAGATATAAAGAGATCTGAGGGAGTTGAAGTTGAAAATCCATAAAATGTGAGGCAATGTGAGATTGTTGAAAAAGAATATGATGAGAGAGTGTGTAACCTAACCTACAGTTCCAGAAGGGCAACCACATCTAGCACTCCGACGCATGTGTTGCGTTCGGATGCTCATAAGTAGCCCACTTATGCAATTGCACACCTCAACCATCCAATCTATAACCTCTCAACATGCGATAGTCTCATCTTTGCATGGGGTTTTAGCACAAACTCTATCCACCTTTCACTCGGAAAGTGTGGGTATTGAAAACAAAGCTCAGCTGCCCCAGAGCTCAATGTCATTCAGTGCACTATCGATTCTAGCGCCAAATGTATTTCCAACATCCATTCCTAGGACACTCATACATACTTTTGCTATTACCAGTTGTCTGAGTGACTCAGTCGGAACACTTGTAGAAGATCCGCAATCCGGACTACGAGGATCAAGTGGAAGTCCTGTGATTGCTACCACAATGCCAACTTTGAACACATGCCACAATGTTGAATCTTCAATAGTTGTGCAAACGGGAAGTCTAAGTGACCCCAGAGTTATTTTCCCAGACTTCGTGTCCAAGGAGTTTCTCAACGGGGCCTTAAAGGCTGTTGAAAATCATATGGCGACCAAATTTGAGGAGGAGTTGGCTAAGGTGAAAAGTTTAGTGAAAGGGAAAGGTCCAGTTGTCGAGATGCCTATTCAGCCACCTCTAGAACCACCAGTAAGCCTACTGATCAATCTGTGGAGGAGATGAAATTCCTAATCTATTCCAAGTTATTATCTCAGGAACCAGCTGATGAATCTGAGGATGATTTGATTTGTTTATTGAGATCACAACAACATCAGGTACCTTCAGACTATGTCACTATTGCAGAATTCCAGTCTTTCAAGTCCGAAGTGGTATAGAATCTTCAATATCTTACCTGAGCAGTTCAAGAATCTTGTAAAGCTCAAGCAGTTCTCAACAAAAGACATGATCGTGATTCTGATCAAGATCATGAGGGGGAGATAAGTAAGAGACAGAGAACTACTACTGACACTGAAGCCGCTCAGGTTCATACTCAAGAAGGAGATGATATTGAGATGACACATGTAGGGGCTGATGAACCAGTTGATGAGATAATGTTGTATGTCAATGAGGAGGTAGAACCAAGGGTTACAAAGCCTAAGGTTGCTACAAGAGATGAAATTTTGTTGCTAACTGGGTGCTTGACATTGAGATTATTAATCTTTCATCAGATGAAGAGGAGACAGCGTATGGGAAGTATGATAACTTCTGGAGGTTGAAAGAGGATGAAAGAGAAGGATTAATAGATTCTGATGAAGAGGGTAATGAGAACATCCTTGACATCTTGATGGGCACAACAGATGACTTACAGCTGAGTCCTGTGCACCATGATATTCCAGAAACCGTCCGAACCCCACCTGAAATACCTACCTTCAAAGAAATTTTCCTTGCCGAACCTTCCAACCAACCAGAAAACTCATCTAGCCCAGTTAACCAACCTTCACCTAGCCCAAACAAAATACCTAGCCTTATAACCTTTCCAAGCCCAAACAGATTCCCAAGCCCAATACCTGAAACCAACCCTGAAACCAACCTTGAAACCAACCCTGAAACCAACCCTGAAGCCGAACCTGAAACCTTTTTCTCTTCCAACACTGTTGAAACCCAAGCAGGACCCTCAGATGTACCTCAAGCATCACTTGTACCTACTGATGCTGAAATCAAACACATGAAGAATGCTTTGAGAGTTCCTTTTCTGGAGGAGGATAAGAAGAAATTATTTGTGCACAGGGTCAGGGAGTTAGATATTCACAAGGTCTTGGGTGTTTCTCATTTAGCATGGGATGTTCAGGAAGAATATGCAAGACTGATCACCTGTGAAAGAAAGGCAGAAAAATATGTAAAGTTGAGAAAGTTTCACAGAAAAGTTTGGTATCAGTGTTTTATGTTCAAAGAAGAGATCTTACACACTATGAATTTTCTGAAGCTGATTTCTCTCATTTGGATGTAGACGACATTGAATATCTTTACTCTCTATTCAGGAACATGACAGTACATCCGGAGAACATTGTTTTTGCCTTGGAAGCAGTTAAAAGAATCATGAGAAGGCATGCCAACTATACTTACTGTTATGATTTCTAGCTTGCTTTGGAGACTAATCAGAAGAGGGTGAACATGACCAAGCCTAACCTGGATTATGAAGACTTGGAGATTCTTGATCTATTCAAAGCTATTGATCAACCAGACTTGGAGTTGTATACAAAAATGGAGAGAACAAGAAGAGGTTCATGCGGATTTCGGAGCTTTCAAAGTTTTCAGATGTAACAATAAAGGTTGTCAGACTCCTGCTCAACAGAAAGTTCAAAGAGGATAAAGAAAAAGTCAACAAAGGAGAGAAATGCCTTGGTAAGTTTGATAGAATTGCTTTGACCCGAGTGTTGGATGCTTTGGACGATAAACTTCATTTTAGAAGGGGTATAAGGATATTTGAATCATTGCTCGGGATAAGACAAGGTAATCATTCTCGTTGCGGCAGACCAATCATTAATGCTTGATCTAAAAGGGGGAGAATGTTAATATAAAGTTTAGATCAAGTATTTGACTTTTGTTTTAATTTAACTTTGACTTTGTATAAGTTTTTGAGAGTTTCTTTATATTGAGAGTTTAGTTCTTTGAGAGTTTTAGTTACTCATATAAATAGCATAGTTCTGTGAGAGAACCATGTAACTGAGAGGTGTGCACTTATTGTAATCTTGTGACGACGCTTAATACATATGACTATTTCTCTCTCTATACTCTCTCTCTAGATTGTTGATTTGAATTGCATTGAATTGTTTAGATACGGCTTGATTTGGACTTCACAAGCCTTATGAAATCAATCATCATGTGCTTAATTCTTTCAAACACTTGCACGAATACACAAGGAAATTTGTTTTTCTTGTCATAACATTCATAGAAATATCTTTGTGGTGTTTCGATGATTGAATGGAAGACCTGGGGGAGTGAATATCACAAAAACTCCTTTCCAATGTGTATTCGTTACACACAGTGACTTCGTGTTACTGACAGACATCTTAACTAATTCATTTGTTGATTCAGGTGTTACACTCATAATTTCTCTGAATTTGTAAAGATTGGGATGAATATATATTCTTTGGATCGACAGATAATCAGAGGCTCTTGTTAAAGATCAATGGTCAGAAAAGATTTTAGAGACATTTCTTGTGAAAGTTTTGATGATTTTAGTGCTCTAATCATCAAAAAGGGGGAGAAGTTATGTTCAAGAAATGTCTGGAAATAAAAGTTTGTATCAGATATGGGAGAAGAGTTCAAGAAATGTATGATTCAGAAAATGTTATAGATGGGGAGAAGATCAAGAAAGTTATTGGAATGTGTTCAAGAATTGTTGGTTTGAGAAAGATTGTTGAAAGATGAAAAAGAAAGTTTAAAAGAATTTTGAAGATGAGCTGATTTTCCAGAAAATTTTCTTTGAAGATAATCTGCTAAAACAAACTGAGCTGAACCTGATGATAATTTATTTCCGATGTCTGAAAGAGGTTTTACAACCTTGGGGGAGAATGTTATTATTTTTGAAGAACAGGCTTTGGGAAGATTACTGAAGGTTTTGAAGATACTATTTTGAGTAAACTACGGAATTCGTCCCTATGGTTTGGCGTTTATAACGATTTTCGTCCCTGTGGTTAAAAACCTGCTTTTTTCGTCCCTGTACTTTGCATTTTCTTTCGTTGTTTGTCCCTCTGACTAATTCTGTTAACGTTCTACCATTAAATCAAGGCCATTTCTGTCTTTTCTTATTTTATTTAATTTTCTATTAAAAATTATTTAATAATTGATTCAATAACAATAATATATTACATTTTAGTACATATTTAATATTAATTATACTATATATATATATATATATATATATATATATATATATATAACCTGCAACACAGGTGGGTCTCCTCCACCAACTTGCAAGACTGGTGGCCATCTTCAAGAATCGAGCTACCCTATTACCATGTGTGTAAAATGCTAACCAAATTCATGGAGCATCTTTATTGTTGCAGCTTTTGACTGGAAGAGGTAACAATATAATTATGAAACGATGTGGAAAAGGCAACAAATAAAGGAATGAGGAGAACAATTAAAGTTGGGACAAAATGGGGGATGGGGAGGTGATGCAAGAAAGCAGTGGTAGACGTATAGCTGTGGTCATGGCCGCTAGGAAAAAAAGGCGGTTGAAGGAAGGGTTGTGATGGCTAGTAGCGGTGAAAGAAGGTGAGGAAAAAGGCAACAATGAAATGTCAACCTGAAGGTGAGGGGAAGGGTTATTACGGTGGTGCAGGTCGGTGAAGGGAGGAGATGAGGTTACGGTGGGGAAGAAATCAAAAAAATGCTCGGAGATCGTCGTGGTGATAGGGATGATGGGTAACAGAGAAGACCAGTGACGGTGAGTCGGTGACAATCAACAATCTGGTGCCGTTAATAATATTGGAGAACAAGAGGCGACGGTGGACCTGCCAATCCAAAGGCACCACAAAAGAAACCAACAACAAAAGACAGACACACCAAAGTAGGCGGACGAGGTTGCCGGATCCGCATGTCGGCGGTGTGTGTCGCCAAGGTCTTCTAGTTCACATGTGAGCTCGGACACAAGTCCGACGGCGAGACCATCGAGTGGCTACTCCAACAGGCCGAACCTTCCGTCATCGCCACTACCGGAACTGGAACAATTCCCACCAACTACACTTCGCTCAATATCTCTCTCCGAGGTTCAGGTTCCACCATCTCGTCCGGATCCACGTCTTACTTGAGGAACAATTACTTGATGGTGAGGTGCGTTTTATGAATTTCGGTCCTCAAATAGTGTTCTTCAACGGGCAACAATTCAGTGGTGGTGCCATGACGGCAATAGACAATAGAAAAGGACAAGGACATGGGTTCTGGTTGATCGCGCCGCTTAAGTTGGTTGCACCGGTGATGTTGGTTGCGTCGGTGGGAACAGGGAAGGGGAAGAAGGGGTGCAGTGTGGAGGGTGACGGTAGGTGTGGAGAGATGCAAGAATTGGTAGGGGACATAATACAATAATTTATATAATAAAAATTATTTAATAAAAAATGTAGAAAAAAACAAAAACTAGAAAAAAGACAATAATACCCTTCATTTAACTGACTTTTTTAACAAAGTTAGTCTAAGGGACTAAGAACGAAAGAAAATACAAACCATAGGGATGAAAAAAATAGTTTTTAAACCATAGGGACAAAAATCGTTATAATCACTAAACCACAGGGACGAAAATCGTAGTTTACTCTACTATTTTTCATCAAAGAAAAGAGAGATTGTTTCGAGCATAAAGAGAAGACTGAGCTTCAATGTCTATTCTGCTAAAGTTTAATAAAGGGGGAGAATACACAATTCTCTTAGTGGAAGTGAAAGTCAATGTAATAAGTCAAATGTCAAAGTTAGTTTGTGTTTTATTTGTAAGCGTGTAGTTTAGTTTTGTTTTTATAGACTTGTGGTTTTGTGTTGTGATAGAGTAACAATTAGAACAGAGATTGTATACGCAGATTGTAGAGAGAAAGCTAGAGAGAGAAAGTTTGTATATGAATTGTGAAATCAGAATTTAAATAACAGGTTGAATTTTATTCTGATAAATCATCTTGTTTGTGATTGTTTGAATTAGGAAGAACTTGATTAGATTAGGACACTATCAACAAAGCTGCTGAACAACGGACAAGTCTACTCATGATCTGATGCGGATATCAGTGAAACCAAGACAAGTCTACAAACACGCGAAGAAACCTAAAGAAAACCTTCAGCGATCACTGAACTCCCTTTTATTTCAGTGAAGGAAGAGATATTCAACGATTGAAGATCGCATAACTTATACTCTAAGTTTCTTTTGTCTTACCCATGCACACATAGTACAATTGTCAGAAAAGACATACCTCCGTGACAAATCGTACACCAACTCTGAAGACTACACTGTTCACCATTCGGCAAAAAGTATTTCTCCAAAAGTCATAGGCATATAACCAACCGAAAGGAGACACATGTAAAGTACCATGCCATGCATTTAATGCATAGGGTATAAATAGAAAGGTTGAAACTCTATCTGTGGGTGGCCTTCTATCATTCTCTTCGTGAACCATAGTATAGAAACCCTTGCTTTCTATATTCTCTCTACCTTCATTCCCTAGTTCTTGTGCAACAATCTATCTGTTTCTTAAGTTTGTTTAGATTAGGTTTTACTTAATCTTATTCTGCAACAAACTATAAATTGTGATTTGATTTATCAATAAACAATTTATTAAACTATTTTTTTTTTGTGTTTGTATTCAACCCCCCATTCTACAAACTTGTTAAGCACCTTCAGGACTAACAAGTGGTATCAGAGTGGATTGTTTAATCTCATAAACAATATCTTGCTTCATTCTCATAAACAATATCTTGCTTTATTTTCTTCCTTGCTATTCTCAAAATGAAACTCAACACAAACTCTAACTATTATGATAATGGTTCACTCTCAAAACCTCGATTTAGCAGAGACAACTTTGCTCTCTAGAAAAATCGAATGATGCTATTTCTAGAAGGTGTAGACCCTACTATACTTGAATATGTGGCAAATGGTTCTTATGAACCCTTTTATGATTGTTAGTGCATAAATATGTTGGATCTAAGATCATTTGGATACAATGTCAAATCTTAAGTCAAAGCCTCTTGAAGCAATGTGAAGGTCAAAGCTTCTTAATAAGGAAAGTCAAAGTCAAGCAAAGTCAATGTATTTTAGTTAGTTTCCTTTGTGAATGTTTTTGGTATAAATAGGATTTTTTTAACCATGTAGAACCTTGAGAGAACATCTTTTAGTGAGAGAGCATTTGTATACGATTGTAATCAAGATCAATAATATGGCAGAATTGATTGAAACTTGTTATTCATCTTGATTGCTGGCACATATCTGGGACACACAATTGGTATCAGAGCAAGCATTGAAACATAAAATGAATCAATAATCTGATTTTTGGTGATCGACTTCAAGAACTCGCATATCTTACTGTTCCATAATGAATTTTGTTATTTTGTTTGATTTTGTTTGTAATTTTTTGTTGATATGTATTCGTTTTATGTTCTACAACAGGATTGATTTGTATTGTATCATCCAATTCACATCTGATTTGTGTGAATTTGGATTTGATTGAGTTTTTGTTCGAAGTTGTAAAACGTACTTATTTTGTTCAATTTTGTAATTCTGGTTATTTTTGGTGAAATTGTTCGATTGTAATCTATTCTAACACTGTATGAGGGCAAATTGATGAAGTTTCAGAACCTAATTCAAGAGTTTATGTTAGATCTGATTTTATAGTAATCATTGTATTTATTTTATTTCTTTTACTACTTTCAGTAGTGTAATATGTTTTGTAAATGCCTTGGGGTATTTAAGTCCCCTTGGCTTTTTTACTTTGTAAGTTTTGCAAGATCGTTCATTGTTGGAATTGAAGTAACTGTTGCATTCAAGCGTACACTTTCTCTCTCTAGTTTCCCTCTCTACAGATCTTGTGATCTTGGCTCATCAATTGGTATCAGAGCATTCAAGATCTTGAGAGGATTGAGATTAGTGTATTGTTGTTACTGAATTGTGTGATTAATTCGAAAATTTTGATCGATTTTTTTTGTTTTTCAAGAAAAATCTCGTTTTCTGGATTTTCACTAATTTCAGTCTGTTTTGTGATCGAATTGCTATGAATTTGATGTTATTAGATGCGTTCTAGTTAGTCGATCGTGTTTGATTCTTGTTAATTTGCATAAAAACATGATTTGATGCTTCGATTTTGAGTTTGTGTGCATTCTGAAAAAGTCGAGTTATAAGTTATGTTCGTTTTGATTTTTGAGTTTCAGAGTGTTTTGATCGAAATTGTCATTTGAATTGTATTAAAAACTTGTTTTCGATTAATATTGTGCAATTTGTTTGGATTTAATTCATGATTATGATCGATTTTGCAGATTAATAGTCGAGTGTTAGTATGCTTGTCATTCATCCTAATGTGCGTGTCATTCATATAGTATGCGGGTTATTCAAGAATTATGCGGGTTATCCATCTTATGAGTATGCGTGTTGTTTATGAAATCATGTGTAACTAACTTTTAAGTGTTAGTGTTTTTCTCAGGTTGTTGATTCTCTCTTGGAATCGCATAGCTTCAAGTGCATATCTGTCTTCACACGCATATCTTCAAGTGCGTGTCTGTCTTCACACGCACAACTTCAAGTGCGTGCCTCATTGAACACGCACAACAGCAAGTGCGTGTCCTTCTGAACACGCATATCTCTCTGGTCGCATCTTTCTGGACACGCATATCTCTCTGAGGAAAGCATCGAAGTGCGTATCTCTCTGGACACACATAGTCAACCTATCTCCCGAACACACATTCCTTGGGTGTGCGTATCATCAAGGACCCGAACAGTTTCTCTGCACACGCATTCCTTAGGTGTGCGGGTCTTCAAGACTTAGTTATTTTTCTGAATTCCAGATTTCATCAAAATGTCTCTACAAGCTCAACTTTACAAGAACGACCTCATGATGTCGTTGGGGTCTGATACTCGTCCACCTGTGCTGATAAATGAGAACGAATTTGAACAATGGCAGGACCGGTTTATTAATTTCATAGAAAGGCAATCAAATGGGGAAAATATGATGAAAGCTTTGACTGAAGGTCCCATGGTCAAGCCAAGGAAAGTGATACCAGCTGTTGGAAACACTCCAGCTACTAATGTAGAAAAAGCCCTGATAGAATATGAGGCTGATGAACTTCTAAGATACCAAGCTGACAATCAGGCCAAGTCGAATTTGATTCTTGCTTTACCAAATTCCATCTATAACAGAATCGATTGTTTCAAACACAATCCTATGCTGATGTGGACACAACTGGAGAAAATCATGCTTGGTACTACAATGTCTACCCAGCTTTGTCAGACAAGATATATGAACAACTTTGAAGAGTTCAAAGCTAAGGATGGGGAAAGTCTGAAAAGTGTCTTCGACAGGTTCTGGACTGTTATTAATGATATGTATAAGATCAAGGTTATAAAAAATGAGCTTGAGACGAATCTGAAGTTCCTCAATGCACTCAAACCTGAATGGGAAAAATCCTGTCATCGAATGAGGAATGATCCTAGAATTTCCAAAATGCCCATTCAGGAAATATTTGAAATTCTGATGTCTGATGAAGCTATGGTTCTGAAGAAGAAAGCTAAGATGGATAAGCAGAAGCCAAAGACTGTGGATCCAATCGTTCTTTTAGCTAGCCAAATGGATGAGCAAGCCTTGACTGAGTCTGCTTACGATGGGTCAACAGATGACGATGGTGAAGCATTGGAAAAGGCAATGATTCTTTTAAGTCAGCACTATCAAAAGAAATATCAGAAACGGTCAGGTTCAAACAATCTTCGTTTCTCATCTGGATCAAAGAAGGTAGAACCCGATTCTACATCAAAGCCTTTCTTTCCCAAGTATGAGCATGCTACAGCAGCTGAACCAAAGAAAGAAGATAAGAAGGTTGTGACTTGCTACAACTGTGGCAAACCAGGGCATATTTCAAAGGAGTGCAGAACGAAGATTGTGAAAGATGTTGATTTCTATAAGAAGAAATTAGCTTTGGCTGAGAAGAAAGCAAGTGGAACAATTCTGTTGGCTGAGGAGGAATATTGGTTGGACCACTCAGATAACGAAGCTGATAATGTCGAGACTGCAGCCATGTGTTTTATTGGAGACGACAACAGTGATGATGAGGATGAGGAGACTTCAACCGATGAATCTGAGGTACCATCTGAGTTTGATTTTAATTTCATTTCTTCGCAAATGAATGTCATCACAAATGCTTTAAATGACTTTCGTTCAAAGCTTCTATCCGAAAAACGCGAAAATCAAGAAAAGTCTGTTCAAATTGAAAAATTGAAGATTTCTCTTAGAGATGAAAAAGCTATTTTAAAATTTACAACAGAGAAATTTCAAGAAAGAATAGAAGATTTAGAAATTGAAAAACAGACTTTTCATGATTCTTTGTCTGATTTGTCAATTTTAAATCAAGAGTTTTCGGATAAAATATTTGAATTAGAAGAAAAGTTATATAAACAAAATCAAACTGAACAAACAATTCATATGCATAAACCAAGGAGTTATGAGTCGTTAAAAGAAAATTGGGGTCTTGGATTTAAAAATCCTCAGTTTTTAAAGAAAGCTAAAATTCAGATTCCCAATTTCTATGATTACGACTGTCTTGGTCTTTCAAAATATGGTTCTCAATACAAACCTCTTTGGAAAAGTTCTAAAGAGACTACAATTGAGGAAGATAAAAAACAGATAAACAACAAGATAATGGAAGTTCCTTTTGTTTACACTCAAGAAAATGCAAAATATTTTCCAGAAAAATTAAAGAAGAGAAGACAAAAGTTAAACATTGTTTCTTCTACTAAATCTTCTAAATCGAATGACTTCTTTAATTTAAATGAAGCTAATCCTAATAAGGACAATATATCTCCAATACCTTATGATACTAAGAGATATATACCTCCATTAGTATTAGAATGCCAAATCTTTGATCTAGAAGAACAATTAGAAGAACAAGAGATTTTGAGAAAAATTGAAAGAGTTTGATATTTCTGAAAATTCTAACTTTTCTGATTCATCTATTTCAGATAGGCCTTTGAAGAAGTCTGTGAAGTCTGTTTGGCTAAAGAAACAGAGATCTGAAGAATTTGTTTCTGTAGAGGATAAATGTGTAGATCCTCTTTGTAAACAAGACTCATTTGCCATTTGTAATAAATCTACAAAATATTCTGTAGAGCAAATGTTTCAAATTTCAAAGAATATCTCATATTGTCTCTCTAGTTCTGATTCTGATGATTGTGTTTCTTCTTTAATATGTGATGATGTTCATGCTTTATTTGATCAATCTCAGATGTTTTGGAAAAATAAATTTTTGAAAAAGAAAAAGGAAAGGACTAACAAGAAGGGACCCATATTTATATGGGTACCTAAATCTCAGTAATTGTTGATTGTGCAGCTAAATCAATTATGGTATCTGGATTCGGGGTGTTCCAAACACATGACTGGCAACAAATCTCTACTTACAAATTTTAAAGAAAAATGTTGCGGTCGTGTCAAATTTGGAAACTGCGAGACGGCTCCCATTCTTGGTTATGGTGATCTTGTTCAAGGTAACATAACTGTCAAAAGAGTAAGCTATGTCGAAGGTTTAAGTCACAATCTATTCAGCATCGGAAAGTTCTGCGATAAAGATCTTGAAGTCAGTTTCAAGTCTAAAAGAGTTGCTGTAAAGAGTAATAGCGGCATGGACTTACTTGTTGGAAAGAGACGATCAAATCTTTATACCATTAATCTTTCCGAAGTATAGGTTCCATCAGATATTTGTCTTCTATCAAAAGCTTCTATTCATGAAAGCTGGGTGTGGCACCGTCGACTAGCTCATCTCAATTTCAAATATATGGATCGCTTGGTCAAGAATGATTCCGTGAGAGGTCTTCCAATCCTCCGTTTCCAGAAAGACCATCTCTGTCAGGACTGCGAGAAAGGAAAGATGAAGAAAGCATCTCATAAGCCTAAGCCTGAACATTGCACTGCGGACATCCTAGATCTAATTCACGTTGATTTGTGCGGACCAATGAAGACAAAGAGCATTGGTAAGAAGAAATATGTTTTGGTTGTTGTTGATGACTACTCCAGATATACTTGGGTGAAATTTCTCAAATCTAAAGACGAGACACCTGAAATTCTCATCAACCTCATCAAAACCATTCAGACAAATAAGCAAAAGCATGTCAACGTTGTAAGATCAGATAATGGAACAAAATTCAAGAATTCAACTCTTCAAGCATTCTATGATGATCAAGGTATACAACAACAGTTTTCTGCTGCAAGAACACCGCAACAGAATGGAGTTGTTGAAAGACGAAACAGAACGCTTCTGGAAGCTGCCAGATCTATGCTTGCTTATTCAGGTCTTCCTTTGACTCACTGGGCCAAAGCCATATCAACTGCCTGTCATACTCCAACAGATCAATTCTACACCGCAGGTTCAAAAAGACTCCATATGAATTGATGAATGGTATCTCCTGAAATTCAAGACATACCTTCTGAACATCAACCTGATCAATTCTTTCATGAACCAGATATTGCTGAAACTGTTCATGAGGAGTCTGTAGAAGATGAAGTTGTTCTAGAAGAAAATGTTCAACAAGAAGTACAAGCTACTTCTGATGAACAAGAGCCTGAATCTGATGTCATGGAAATTCCACCTCCTACAGTTGAAACCATTTCTGTGTCATCTTTTGACATTATTCCATCTGAAGATCCTCCTCAACAAATAGTAGTGGTTCAAGAAGTTATTGATCCTCTCCCTCATACAACAAAATGGACAAGATCTCATCCAATCCATCAAATTATTGGGGATCCTCAAGCAAGTGTTTCTACTCTCTCCAGAACAGCTTCTTCCAACGAATGTTTGTATACTTGCTTCCTAAGCAATATTGAACCTACCAAAGTATCTGAAGCGTTGGAAGACCCGGACTGGATTTTAGCAATGCAAGAGGAGCTCAATCAGTTTGACGCGCTAAAAGTGTGGAGACTTGTACCAAGGCCGAAAGGTAAGAGCATAATTGGTACTAAGTGGATATTCAAGAATAAGAAAGACAAAGATGGTATCGTCGTTCGGAACAAAGCAAGGTTAGTAGCCAAAGGATATCGACAAGAAGAAGGTATTGACTATGATGAAACATTTGCACCCGTAGCCAGATTGGAAGCTATCAGAATGTTTCTTGCCTTCGCTGCTTATCGCAACTTCACCGTATATCAAATGGATGTTAAGACAACATTTCTCAATGGCAAATTGAAAGAAGAAGTATATGTATCTCAGCCAGAGGGATTTGTTGACAAAGATCGTCCTGATTATGTTTATTTTCTCGATAAAGCTTTGTATGGTCTGAAACAAGCTCCACGGGCATGGTATGACGAGTTGTCAGCCTTTCTAGTCAAATCCGACTTCACCAAAGGCTCCATAGATACCACTCTTTTCATTTATAGATCTAATCTTGATATCTGCTTAGTACAAATATACGTAGATGATATTATTTTCGGTGCGACTAACAAATCTTTGTGTACTTGGTTTTCTGATTTAATGACCTCTAGATTTCCGATGAGCATGATGGGAGAAATCAACTTCTTCCTCCGCTTACAAGTGAAGCAGCTTCCAGATGGAATATTCATCAATCAGTCAAAGTACGTCTTTGACATTTTGAAGAAATTCAAAATGGACAAGTCTACCTCAATCGGCACGCCTATGGCTCACGGTGCCAAACTCGGACTGGATCCAGATGGAAAAGTTGTGGATCAAAAGACATACAGAGGGATGATCGGATCACTAATGTATCTTACTGCCAGTCGCTCGGACATAATGTTTTCAACGTGCCCGTGTGCCCGTTTTCAAGCTAAACCAAAAGAATCTCATCTTTTAGCAGTCAATTGCATTTTTAGATATATTAAAGGAACTCCTTATTTAGGATTATGGTATCCTAAAAGTTCTGATTATAGTTTGATTGCTTATTCTGATGCAGATTATGGTGGTAATCAATTGGACAGGAAAAGTACTTCTGGTCATCTCCAGTTTTTGGGTGACAGACTGATAAGCTGGGCGTCGAAAAAGCAAAACTGCGTGTCAATATCAACAACTGAAGCTGAATACGTCGCTGCAGCTAGTTGCTGTGCTCAAGTGCTTTGGATGAAAACGCAACTTCGCGATTACGGGATGCTATACAAGACTGTGCCAATATATTGTGACAGCAAGTCTGCAATTGCGATATCGGTCAATCCTGTCCAGCACACCAAGACCAAGCACATAGACATGAGATATCATTTTATAAAGCATCACGTGGAAGAAGGTACTATTGAGTTATATTTTGTACCAACTGAATATCAACTTGCTGATATATTTACAAAAGCTTTAGATGAAAAACAATTTAATTTTTTGCTTTCAAAACTAGGCATGTTGAATTTAAAAGTTTAAATCTTTACAAATTTTATTCTATAAAGTTTAATATTTCAGATTTTCTTTCAAGTTGAGTAAAATGTGTGTCTAGGATCTTTGACAAGTTGCCTTGTTTATATTTAAAGTTTCATATGTTCAACGTTCAAATCTTTTAAACATCGAAAAGTCAGCAACATGTTTGATGCTTTAGATACTGCTTTAAAGATGTGTGAGTCGGCATATTTATGGTTTACTTTGCTTGAACAACCTAAGTGATCAAAATTGTAGATTGTAATGAAAATATGGGCTAAGCTATTCGATATAGATCTGAGTTATTGAGATGATTTTATTTTTAAGCATTTAAAATACAGAAATCCTTGAGTTTAAAAGTTTGTACCTGTGACCTTTCTGGTTTGGGAAAGTAAGTTCCGAGGGATGCTCGACATCTGGTCCCCTAAGGTCAATTGATCTGGGAGTGATCAAACAGAAATCCTGCAATAGAACCAGATCGAAAGTCATGTTCTCCTGGTATGAATGGGTTTAGGATATGTCGATGTAGCCTTTCTGATCCGGGAAAGTAAGTTCCAAGGGGTGCTTGACATCTAGTCCCCTAAGGTCAACTGGTCTGGGAGCGGCTGACCCAAATCCTGCAATAGGGTCAGATAGAAAGTTACGTTTACGACATGTTCTTTACTTAATGAACTCTTTAATTAAAAGATGCCAAAGTGCACATCGCTTAAAAGATGCCAAAGAGCACACTCATGTGAAGATGCCAATGAGCACACAACTAAAAGATGCCAATGAGCACACATCTCTTGATACTTGGTGATATATTTTGAGCTGCGATAAACCTGTAAATTTGTGAAAATCTTAATTCTTGATGACTTAGTGCCTGTAAATGCAAAGTTCTTCATTTTATGTTTAAAATTACATTTTTCTTGAAGCTAATCAGAGATCGCATGCGAGCACACTGAATAGATACTTGCAAGTGTTTGACTCTGAACATGTCTTAACTTGATATACAATGAAACATGTTTCTGTATTCAACAACTCCCGTTTAATTTCAACTGATTCCTAAATCTGGGATATTCTACTGAGTCGACTTTAATTTGTTTAGTGTTTAAAAGTTTATATATTCAGTTGTTACAAAATTTATATTCAATATGATCATCTTTAGTATTGATGTCTTTATGTTTGTTGTCTGTGTTTTTGTCATATGGTCTGTGCATTTTTAGAGGGGGAGTGTATATCTGGATTCTTTATCTGAGTATATTCTGTTTTTGAGGGGGAGTAAATGTTGCTGATTAAATTACTTCTTGTGCTGATCAGAAATTCATCAGGTAAGTATTTCTGAATTTACTATACAAATGCTAAACTAATTTGATAAATTTTATGCATTTGTGTAGGGGGAGTAATGGGGGATTATCAGGTAATTTTCTCATAGTTTTTTTTTAAGTGTTTTTTAGAATATATAGAAGTAAGAGTGTGTATTTTCTTTTCTTTATTCCATTTGAACTTGATTGACTATTCATCTTCCCTCCATTCTCTCTGCGTGTGTGTTCTAATCTGTTAATTTCAGATTGTGATTTTGGATTTTCAGGTATGTTTTTGTTTTTCATTCTATGATTGTAGTTTGATTAGTGTTCCTTTATTTGTTTTAATTTCATTTCTGGTTTCTTACTGTACGTTTTTCTGATGTGCGATTTTTTTTACTGTTCATCGATCCTTAAAATCTCAGATTCAAGTTGATTTAGATCGATTTGCGTATTGGGATTTGTTTAGACTTTATAATCGACTATCAGGTATGTTTTCTTTTAGTTTAAATTCATGTTTTGTGCTTAGATTTTTAGTTTTTGTGGTTCTCGGGTTCGAACAGCCGTGTTCTAGGGTTTTGGTGTGTTTCACCTGTGACCCGCATAGTGAACTATGCGTTTCACCTGTGACCCGCATAGTGAACTATGCGTTTCACCTGTGACCCGCATAGTCAAATATGCGTTTCACCCGAGACCCGCATTTTTTTTTTCTAGTTTGTTTCATGTTTTTCTTTGTTTTGTTGTTTCAAAGTATGATTTGCGTTTCATTAAGGACACGCATTCCTTCAATGCGTTCCCTTCATGACACACATTCTCTCTTATGCGTTCCCTTTAGGACACGCATACCTCATATGTGTTTCCTTCAGGACACGCATACCTCATATGCGTTCCCTTCAGGACCCGCATTTCTTCCTTCGTGTTTCCTTAAGGACCCGCAAACCATACTTGGGATTTTTTTTTTGTGTTTTTTGTTAAATGTTTTTCTATGTTTTGTTTCAGGTTCTCATGACTTCTCAAACAAATATTGATCCAATGATTCAAGATGAGAATGTCGTTCTTCAGGATCCGGCTGATCTGGCATCTCATGATACACCTATGCCGTCTGTTCCGTCTGTTGGGGCTGATCTTTCTATATCTAGGCGATCTCCAAATGATGTGTTTCCTAACGTCATGTACATGCCTTATAAGCGTATCAACTACTTTGTTGATTTTGATCGCATCAAGATTCATCCTGTCATACGCACTATTCTTCGTGGACATCCGCTCTCTCAAGCTCTCTGTTCAGTTGCTGATGTTCCGGAAGTCTACGTTCAGCAAGTTTGGCACACCATCACTAAGAATGAACTGGCACGTCCTCATCGATTTGATCTCCAAATAGATCAATTCGATTCATATCTTTCTTACAAGCGTTTACGGTTGATTCTTGAGCTTCCTGAGCCAACTTCTAGACCTGGAAGGACAACATATGATCAGTTTCCATCCGAAGAGGAAGTGTTTGAGGGCATCAAACGACTAGGCTATGTTGGTCCACTGAACAAGGTTGTAGACTTTGACAAGTCTAACCTTCCTCCTGTCTGGTATTCTTTATTTTCTGTCATCAACAGGTGCTTAACTTCTAAACATACCGACACAGATAGTTCTAGTCTTCACTATCTTCGACTGTTCCATGCAGTAGTCTATGACCTGCATGTCGACTATACGATTATTTTCTGGACCGAGCTTTCCGAAATAGTGCAAGACAAGTTAACCAACAAGCGATGAATGTTCATTCCGTTTATCAGGTTTCTCAAGCTGATTATTAGGAGCATGTTTTGAAGCAATCCGACAATTCCACGAAGATTATCTTGGCCGCAAGTTCAGGATACTGAGATGCTTTTTCTCCAGAAACAGAAGAAGTCCTTCACATTTTCTATGACCATTCCTTATGGTCTTATTGCCAATTATGCTGACATGACTGATCTCAGTGTCATTGATTATTGTTTAGAAAATGAATTTGCAGAGGTTGAATAGGAAGAACCTTTTCATGGTACTCCAGCTGGTACTACTCATGAAGAACAAGTTGAATCAACTACTTAGGAAATAGTTACTACTGTCGCAACTACAATAGAAACAAATGTTGATCTTTCTGTGGCACCACAAGATGTTGCTACTCTTCAAGTAGAATCTGTCATTGCTGCTATTGAAACTGAAGTCACTACTGTTACAGCTGATGCTAGAGAAGATGCTAATCCTGATGAAACTGGAGTTGATGATGATGATTCTGCTGATGGTGATGATGCGAAAAATACTGATTTTTCTGATGTTGGTAAAAATTCAATAAGTGATTCAGATGATGGTGATGATGATGCTGATCAACCCAGTATGAAAGTGTATGAACGGAAAGTAAGATCACCGGAAGTGGTTGTTGTCCCAGAAGATGTTTCAGAAGATGAATCGGAACCTATTGATCCTTCTGCTGCCCGTTTAAACGTTGATAAATTGGATATCTCCTTTGCTCAAATCTCCACTCAAACACAGAGTCAAGCTTCTGCTTCTTTTACTGTTGCGGTTAATGCTACCTCTGTTGCGGCTACCTCTGTTTCTGCTGTTGAGCTTTCTATGGTTCCTGCACGTGTCTCTTCGGACAAATTTACAACTCTGAATGAGTTAATTCGTCAGTTCTCAGAAAGGGTGGATGCTCAAAAGGAAGAACATATTAACAAGCTGAAGGCGTCTTTCAAAGGGAAAATGCCAGAGATAGATACTTCGATTATACCTCCTGAGATTCTTTTCCGCTGTCCTTCAGGGGTGATTCTTCGGGAACCTTCTTCTGTGGTGTCTTCATCTACATCACCGATTGTATCTCTTCCTTTTCCGTCGATCTTCACTCAGTTTGCGGGTATTTCCATGTCTGCTCCGACTAATACTTCTTCCAGGGCTTCAATTCATGATTATCCGATCTCTGAGCTATCTGATCTTCTTTATGCGCGTCTTCTATCTATGTCTCCGCCACAACATCAAGATCAAGATTTGATCTCTCTGCTGAGGAATTTCCAGCCAACGCCGCCTCCAGTTTCTTCATCTTCTGATTCTGATCGCATTAATGCTTTATCTCATCAATTTCAGGAATTCAGAACAGAACTTAGATCAAGTTTATCTGATCTTCGTTCTTTTATGACACAAGCTTTCTCAGGTCTATCTAACAAGATTGATCATTTAGAGCAATCATGCAGGACTGAGGCTGGCCCGTCTATTAAACGCCAACATGACCAAGATGATCCCGATCATCAAGGCCATGAGGGGGAGATGGCAAAGAGACAAAGAACAGAAGGGTCTTCTGATGCAAGAGAAGTTGTTCAAGAAGAAGTGGCTGGAGATAGAGAAAAGACTGCTGATACAGTTCAAGATTGCAGTATCCAAGATTTAGTGAATGTCATGATTGACAATGCTGATATAACTGCTTTGCATAATGAATTTAATTTGTCTGAAGCAAATTTCGATAATATGCAAATTGTAGTTTATGTGGATCCAGATGTATCAGGTAGAGCTCATGAAGTTGAAGAGTCAGAAGCAGCAAATGACATGAGATCTTTCTTCGCGAACTTCATAGAGATAACTTCAGATGATGATGAAGAAGTTAGATTTGAGAAAGTTGCTCAAGTTAAAGAAGAAGATTGCAACAATATCATAATCTTATCTGATACAGAGGATGATTCTGTTTTCATGGATGCATCAGATACAAAAAAGGCTGAATTGCTATATGCTGATCTTCCGAGTCAAGGTGAGATTCCAGAAGTTGATCAACCTTCATATACTCCAGTAACTAGTTCTGCTCCGAAAACCAATGTTCCGTCAAGTGCTTTCGAAGTTGGTAAGTCGTCTAGAGCTCAAGCAGATATTCCTTCTTCCGAACCGGTAATTCCTCCATCTCTTCTAGAAGAAGGAGAAGCTTTAACTAGGCAGCAAAGGCAGATAAATCTTCAACAGAGATATATGGCTTCTAGACTCAGAACAACTTTTCTTGAAGATATCCAAAGCAACATCTTTATTTCTAGAAGAAGGACAATCAATATATATGCCATACTTGGAGTAGAGAAAGAATCAGAAGCTTATCAGCATGAATACTTAGCTTTTATCAAGTGCCAATGCAGAAGGAATAACACTGTTACTTCTCCTCATCTAATTGTTCGAGTTCTCAGTGTCACAATTAATAAGTTTGTGAACATATGGTATCCAGATCTTGAGGTGGAAAGAAGAGACTGCAATCGGTACAACTTTTCAGAGGCTGATTTCATTGATCTTTCAATTGATGATATTGAATTCTTATATGATCACTTCAGGAATCTTTATCACCGGACTCATGATGTTTCTCCAACTCTTTTTGTTATTAAACGGTCATTCGACGACAGATCCGATTTTATCGTGTTTTTGACTTCCAGATGGCCGTCGAAAGTTTTCAGCCTATGGTTAATCTTGAAAGACCCAACCGAAGTTTGCAGAATCTAGAGTCTTATCCGTTATTCACCATTATCGAAGATCCATACGGAGTAGTATATAAGAACAACTCAAGTGAAAAATGCTTTCTTCGATTTGATGAGATTGGACATTACTCTGATGGAACTCTAAAGGTGATCAAACTTCAGTTGGAGCATCGTCTACAAGAGGCTAGAAGAAAGTTTTTGGAATCAAGAAGAGAGTTATATATGTTTGAAAATGATGAAATTCGCCTAATTCGTAGAACTTTGGTTTCTATTCAAGATAGATTGAATCTTCGTTCAACTCTGCGACGATTGGAAGTGTTAGTTGGGCTGAACAGACTACGTCAATGAGAAGAACGTCAATGATTCTTCTAAGTCGCCTAGATGGTCAATGCTGTTTTTGAAGATTGTTTTTTTTAAGACCTCGGCGCCAATGATTACTAAGGGAAGATTGTTAGATCTGATTTTATAGTAATCATTGTATTTATTTTATTTCTTTTACTACTTTCAGTAGTGTAATATGTTTTGTAAATGCCTTAGGGTATTTAAGTCCCCTTGGCTTGTTTACTTTGTAAGTTTTGCAAGATCGTTCACTGTTGGAATTGAAGTAACTGTTGCATTCAAGCGTACACTTTCTCTCTCTAGTTTCTCTCTCTACAGATCTTGTGATCTTGGCTCATCAATTTAGATCGATTTTGGATTGAGTTTTGGAGTTTTAAGCCGAAAAGTGGAGAACTCGCAAGATCTACACTTTTTGCATCAAGAACTCGCATGGAGCATGTGTTTTGAATGTTAATTGAAGAATTCGCATCGGCCTAGATAGGAACAGTTGGAATTCGCATCGGCCTAGATACGAAAAGTTGGAATTCGCATCGTGCTGTATACGAGAAGTATAGAAATTCGCATCGCACTGTGATCAAAGAAAACATAAGGACAAAATTCGCATCTCAAAGTGTACGAATAGTGAGCAATTCACATCTCATTACGTGCGAAATCTGAGAAATCCGCATCTCACTGTGTGCGAATTCTGAGGAATTCGCATCTCAAAGTGAAAATTTTTTTAAGTATAGAATTCGTATCGATATGGAAAGTTTGAGATCAAGAATATGGCTAAGTATAGAATCCGCATGATTAGTGTGCGAAAAGTTTAAAGTTAAAAATATTTACAAGTCAAGTATTCGCATCTCGATGCATTCGAAAAGCTACAATTCGCATATAGTTGCATGCGAAAAGTAACTTTTCGCATACATAGGCGTGCAAATTGTTTTTGGATGTACGAAAAGTTTTAGTGTGTTGTGCGAATTTCATACTTAGACAAATTTAGCGAGACCCTCGTGATATGTCTGCGTAGGGGAACATATTTCTGATTGTGATTAATCGTTTTCCTGTTTTTGTGTTTAAAGATCAGTGCAAGTTTCAAGATGACTTCGAAGGATGCTCTTTCAATTGGTACATATGTCAAACCACATGTTTTGTTCAAGGGTGAATATGAGCAATGGAAGGATAGATTTCTGGATTTCATAGACAGACATGACAATGGAGAATTCATCAAACAATCAATAGATGAAGGTCTGATGAAACCAGTAACTGCTATTGTACCTGAAGAGGATAATCAGAGTTCAGATAGTGAAGATGGTATTGAGGACAGAAGGGTAAAGACTAAAGAGATTGTTGTTGATTTCTTAAACTATACTCATGAACAAAAGAAGAGATACAAAGCTGACAAAAATGCTAGATCTTTACTGCTTCAGAGTATACCAAATGAGATTTACATAAAGATTGCCAACTACAAAACAACGGCTAAGAAAATGTGGGATCAGTTATAGAAGATGATGATGGGATCTAAGGTTGGTACTCAGATGAAAGTACCAAACTGCATCAACAATTATGAAGAATTCAAAGCCAAATCTGGTGAAAGTTTGGAGGACACATATGAAAGATTTGTTTCTCTAATAAATGAGTTGGCAAAGAACAAGGTAAAGAAGAAACAGATTGAGAACAACGTGATGTTTCTCAGTGTCTTACAGCCATAATGGAAGAAGCATACAAGAAGAATGAAACAGATGAAAGATCTATGTGAGATCCCTTTACATGATGTTTATGAAACACTCCGTCAGAATGAGGAGGAGGTAGAAGAGGAAAGAGATGAGAAAAAGAAGAATGAGAAGAAAGTTGATGATCCTATTGCTTTGGTGGTTGATAGGATGAAAGAGAAAGAGAAGAAATATAAGAAAGATAAGAAAAATAAGAAGAAAGTTGTGATTTCTAGTTTTGGTGATTCTAAAAGTAACGACTCAGACTCTGATGATGGTGAGAATCATAAGCAAGCCATGATTTTGCTTACCCGAGCCCTTCAGAATTTTTTTTACAAGAAGTCGGGTTCCAATAGTCAGAGATACTCTTCAGGATCAAGGAACTATGAACACAAGGAAAGAGTGGAAGGAAGAAGGTTTGATGATAGAAGGTCTAAAGGAAAAAGGAATGAGGAAAGAATACTAGAAGAAAAGAGGTATGTAAATCAGTATGGTGAGAAGAAAAATGAGGAGCCAGTCAAGTGCTACAACTGTGGTAAAATAGGCCATTTTGCTAAGGATTGCCGGAAGCCGATAGTTAGAAATTCTGAGTATTATAAGAATAAGATGCTTCTAGCCAAGAAAAAAGAGGCAGTCAAAGCACTGATGGAAGAAGATGATTTCTAGTTGGATCACTCAGATTATGAGGAGGACAAAGAAGAGATTGCTCACATGTGCTTAATGGGCAAGGAAGTCAAGTATGATGAATCTGATGAGGAAACTTCCGAAGAGGTAAATAACTATTCTGAATCTGATTTTTTAATGAAAATGGAAACCATGATGGTGGAGCTTCAAGACCTACAAGCTAAGCTTAAAAAGGAAAAAAGCAGAGTTGCGAAAAAGCGTCAAATAATTTTTGATCTAAACAAGAAAATTGTTGGGAACAAAAACTTGATTGACTCTTTGACCAAATCTTCTACTAATTTTGAAAAACAAAAATCTTATCTTGAAACTCAAATTTCTGAAACAATTTCTATGTTCAATAAGTGTGAACTTGAGAAGCAAGAGTTTGTTGTGCAATATAATACTTTGAAGTTTGAAAAAAAAATCTTTGCTTAAAAAGATTAATGGTTTGGAAGCTAAGCTTTATACTAGAGGTCAAACTAATCAAACCATTCATTTAAACAAACCAAAGGAGTTTACAACTTTTAAAGATAATTTGGGTCTTGGATAAGATAACCCACATTATCTAAAGAAAACTATTAGAAAACAACCAGCTTTATATAACTTTGATTTTTTACAAGTGGGTGACGAATGACCTCATTTGAAACCCAAATTTGTTACAAAATCATCTGATGAGGTTGAGGCCAAGGAAGATAAAAATAGGAAAAACACAACAAGAATGCAACTACCATTCTGCTATGACAAGCTGAATGATAGTTATCTTTTTGAACAACCAAAATTTCTTTTAAATAACTATTTTCAAAGCTACTCTACTGAGGAAATGGAGGCAAAACCAGTTGAAGCTAAAATCTATGTACCTCCACTCATCTTAGAAAGTAAAATTTCTGAACTTGAGAATATCTTAGTGGATGAGAGGATTTTGGTTGATTTTATTAAAAAGATTGTGTTTTCCACTATGCTTTTCAATACAGATTTAAAATATTCTAAAGTGTCTACCTCTGATGATGATGATGTAAACTTATTTGAGGACGAAACTGATTTTTGAATTCCGATGGTTGTTTTGATGAAAGTGTTGACAAGTTTTATTTCAATGCGAAATTTCCAAATCATTCTGATTTTGTTATCAATACTGATGCTTTACCTAGTGTATTTGAAAATGGTGAGACATCAACGAAGGTTGATAAATCAGTTATTGTGAGTAATTATTATGCTAAAGGTACGAAACAAAAGAAAAGGCACTCACATAAACGAACCATCATGGGTAAGCATAAACAAACTCAAATTCTTAAATTTCATAGTTCTTACAAATCTAAATCTTATGTTTCATATTTGAAAAGTAAAAGGTCTGAGGCAAAGCATGCATGGCAACCAAAAAGGAAGATTGAAGAGTCTACGAAATCATTTTCTGATTCAGAATATAATAGGATTACTACTAGTTTGTCTGATGTAGTTGATCATATTGCTTCTCATAAAACAAAACTTGTAACTCCTTACAAGACTTATTCAATAAAGCAATTGATCCAATTATCTCGTTCTACTAGTCAGTTTCCACATACGATCGAAATGATTTTGTCACTCGACAATATTCTGATCATTGGTTTGGTTCATATTATATTCATCATTCAGTTAATTCAGATGTCTTTCAAAAGCAAAGCGACTCAAATTCAAATGGGTGTCAAAATATTGTGCTAACATGAAAGGACCCATCTATAAATGGGTACCTAAACCTGTTGTTTCTTGATTTCTCATGTGTAAACACGTCATATGTGGTACTTGGATTCAGGCTGTTCCAAGCATATGACAGGGTAGAAAGATATTTTATCTAATTATACAGAGAAATTTTGCCCCAACGTGCGCTTTGGTAATGACCAGTTTTCACCAATCTTGGGATATGGAGACGTCGTGCAAGAGAATGTAACGATGAATAAGGTGAGTTATGTTGAAGGATTAGGACACAATCTATTCCACATTGGTCAGTTTTTCAACAAGGATTTAGAGGTAAACTTCAAAGCGAAGAGATGTTGTGTGAGAACGGAAGAAGGAAAAGAACTCTTGGTCGGTACTAGAAAGTCAAATCTCTACACTATCAATATGTCCAATGTTAAAGCGGATAATGATAAGTGTCTACTATCTAAGGCCTCTATGTGACAGAGTTGGTTATGGCATAGACGACTATCTCACTTGAACTTCAGATATATTAACAAGTTGGTGACTAGAAATTTGGTGAAAGGACTTCCAGAGTTGAAATATGAAAGAGAACATCTATGTGACGCATGTGAGGAAGGTAAAATGAAAAGATCTCCACATAAGCCAAATCCTGAAGCTAGCACAAGTGCTTCTTTAGAGTTTCTACATATGGATCTCTGTGGTCCTATAACAACACAAAGCATAAACGGCAAGAAATACGTACTTGTGATTGTGGATGATTATTCAAGATACACTTGGGTCAAATTTATTAGATCAAAAGATGAGACACCTGATGTTATTATCTCATTTTTGAAGGCCATCCAAGTTAAATTGCAGAAGACAATTAAGCTGCTTAGAAATGATAATGGCACATAATTCAAGAACAAAATAGTTGACGATTATCTCGAATTGGCCGGGATAACTCATCAGTTTTCTACTGCCAAAACGCCAGAACAAAATGGGGTAGTTGAAAGAAGAAATCGGACTCTAGTTGAGGCTGCACGAACGATGTTGAGCCAATCCGGTCTACCTTTATTTTTGTGGGCCGAAGTTGTGTCAACTGCATGGTATACTCAAAATCATTCTATCATCCATCGTCGGTTTGGTAAAACACCGTACTATAATCTATACTACCTTATAAAGGAGATTTGTCAAAAAGTCTTAAAAGGTCTTAAAGTCTTAAACAATTTTATTTTAAATTTAAAAAATAACAACCGTATATGAGCTCTCCCCCAAGCTTTAAAAAGTCTTAAAAAGTAAACTGACAATGTAAGAAGTCTTGAAAGCAAAACTGACCATTTAGTTTTCCCATATACATCATCTCCTCCCCCAAACCCAAGGTGACGATCTGGTTATCAAGATGCCGCTTCAAGCTCCTTTGATTTTTCCAAAACTGACGCTTCAATCTCCAAATGATTCTAATATATATATCGATCGCTCAAGCTTCATTATCGTTCCTGTTTCAAGACATATATCGTCCCTGCTTCAAGAGATCGACTGGAGCTCTCGAAGCCTTCCTCCATTATCATACCTGGTGATCGACTGGAGCTCTCGAAGCCTTCTTCCATTATCATACCTGGTTCATCACCCGAGCTCTGTAAGTCCAACAATTAAACCTCTGAATCTAGGGCTTTTTATATTAAATAATAACTAAACCTGTGACTCATTCTGTTTGTCATCAATCGACCCATTGAGATAATTATTTTCCATCTTGGGATCGATTTTTGTATCAATTGCTTTTTAGTTGCTTTCTATTGACTGGTATTAGTTGCTTTCTTTGGAATCGATTTTTCTATCGATTGCTCTTTACTTGCTTTATAACAATTGGTATTAGTTGCTTTCTTGGAATCGATTTTTCTATCGATTGATCTTTAGTTGCTTTCTAACAATTGGTATTAGTTGCTTTCTTGGGTTGTGGTCTTGGTTCTGCTAGGGTTTCAATAACAGATGCCAACTATACTCTCATGTCCTAATGGTTAAGATTAAAATTTGGTTGGGAAGGCTTTGGTCCAAAGTGGATTATGCCATACGTATTTTTCTTAAAGGTGTATTATTTCTTTTTGTGGCTTTGGTCCAAAGTGGATTATTTTGTAGGCTTAAAGGTGTATTTTTCTTTTTGTGGCCTTCTTTCTTGTTTTTAAAAGCAAGAATACAAGTGGCTCGATTCTCAAGTTTGATTTTCTTAATCTCAGGTGCAAAAGATTCAGATTTTGACTCCTAACATTGGAGTTGTATATAGGTAAGAATTTAAAGTTCAAATGTAACAACACTTTTAGTTTAATCTTGAACTGATTTTGCTCCAAATTTTCATCAGCCCCCCAAAATCAATTTCGCTTCGATCGTCGATCACCATCCAGTGTCATTGATCACCATCCAGCCGACCTGCTCAGGTACGTTTCTTCATTGGTCTTCATTTCACAATTGGTTCGACTTCATAAAAATGGTGTAAAAATCAAGAATTCACAAAAAAAAAAAGAAGGATTGGGGCTTTTTGTGTGTTTTATTTTAATATGTTTGAATGTAACAACACTTTTAGTTTAATCTTTGAATGTAATATGTTTGAATGTAACAACACTTTGAATGTAACAACACTTTTAGCGAAAATGTAACAACACTTTTAGTTTAATCTTGAACTGATTTTGCTCCAAATTTTCATCAGCCCCCCAAAATCAATTTCGCTTCGATCGTCGATCACCATCCAGTGTCGTTGATCCCCATCCAGCCGACCTGCTCAGGTACGTTTCTTCATTGGTCTTCATTTCACAATTGGTTCGACTTCATAAAAATGGTGTAAAAATCAAGAATTCACAAAAAAAAAACAGAAGGATTGGGGCTTTTTGTGTGTTTTATTTTAATATGTTTGGATGTAACAACACTTTTAGTTTAATCTTTTATTTTAATATGTTTGAATGTAACAACACTTTGAATGTAACAACACTTTTAGCGAAAATGTAACAACACTTTTAGTTTAATCTTGAACTGATTTTGCTCCAAATTTTCATCAGCCCCCCAAAATCAATTTCGCTTCGATCGTCGATCACCATCCAGTGTCGTTGATCACCATCCAGCCGACCTGCTCAGGTACGTTTCTTCATTGGTCTTCATTTCACAATTGGTTCGACTTCATAAAAATGGTGTAAAAATCAAGAATTCACAAAAAAAAACAGAAGGATTGGGGCTTTTTGTGTGTTTTATTTTAATATGTTTGAATCATAACTTGGGTTTCCCCAATTGGGGTTCTTTTTCTTTTTCTTGAATGCAAAATCTCAAAACAAAATGTGAAAAACTCTGTTTAGTTTGTTACGAAATTGGACTTTTGTTGTATCTTGAATGCAAAATCTCAAAACTCAAATCCCACCTGCCCTTAGATGCAGTTTTTTGAAATGAAGACCAATAGACCCTTAGGTGCTGTTTTTCAAACATATTAATAGACCCTTAGGTGCTGTTTTTCGAGCCAATTAATAGACCTTTAGGTGCTGTTTTTCGAGCCAATTAGCAGCCCCTTAGATGCTCTTAATAGATTCATTATATGCTGTTTTTCGAGCCAATTAACAGCCCATTATATGTTGTTTTTTCCAGCTAATTAACATCCCTTAGATGTTTTTTAGCCAATTAACTTCCCATTATATGCTGTTTTTTCCAGCTAATTAACATCCCTTAGATGTTGTTTTTGAGCCAATTAACTACCTATTAGATGATGTTTTTCGAGCTATTTTTGGTTGTTATTTACTATATAATGTATACGTGTGCTTTTCCTATTAGATGAAATTTCCATAAAGCATTTTTGCTAACCTTAAAATTTATAAACTTTTGTATCACTTTTATCTTAACACAACTACATAGATTTTAGAGAAAACGTTTGTAAAAGAAATTGTTTTTTAGGGGATTATTTTTCTATTTAATATATAAGGTTGTTTTATCTAGAAAATGGATTGCCATTGGACTGTTGAAGATTTTGCACCACTCAACCAACATTATAGATGGTGGAATATAACTACTGTTCGGGTAGAGTATATTTGGAATGATGTGAAGGAGAAGAGGTTGCTTTTAATATTACTTGATAGAAATGTAAGTTGCAAATACTTAATCTTGAATTAAATTTTATAAATTACTATATTTGTACATTAGTTTATTAATGTGTTATCATATAATAGAGGCAGAAAATGGTAGCAACAATTCCCCACCGCTTATTAGCGTCATATAGACATTACATTTTGGAGGGAAACGTGTATTCGTTGAATCATTTTCAAGTTGAAGAGTTGATGCGATATTTCCTTCTCTGCAAACCAACGGGGCTGCTTCAGATTATATCGTTTCGAGGGCGATACTCACAACTAAAAATGAGCACGTCGACGAGATTAATGATCAGTTGATCGAAAGATTCTGCGGAGAGGAAAAAATTTACTATAGTTTTGACGAGGCAGAAGATGATAGGAACAATTTATATCCGATGGAATTCTTAAACTCACTGACTGTTAGCGGGTTGCCCCCTCATTACCTCCGGCTGAAAATCGGATGCCCAATAATACTCTTGCGGAATATCGACCCTTCAAATGGATTGTGTAACGACACTAGGTTGATATGTAGAGGTTTCCAGCCGAACGTCATTGATGCAGAAATAGCTGTTGGCCAGCATACTGGTAAGAGGGTATTTTTACCAAGAATTCCTCTATGTCCGTCTGAAGATGACATGTTCCCGTTCAAACTGAAGAGAAAACAGTTTCCCATTCGACTTTGTTTTGCTATGACAATCAATAAAGCTCAAGGGCAGACAATTCCGGTGGTAGGTGTTTATCTACCAGAACCGGTATTCTCGCACGGCCAACTTTATGTGGCATTGTCAAGAGGGATATCGCGTGGCACTACAAAGGTATTAGTGAAGCCTACAAAAAAGTTCAATCGGGACGGAGTCTACACATCAAATGTGGTTTATCGAGAAGTTTTGAGTGATGATTGTATATGATTAAAACATGTTTGTAATTTCTATTTTGTTTAAACAGAAAATTTTGACTTATTGGATGAGAAATTGCATTAAGTTTTCATTTTTGGATTTACGATACATCCTGTTGCAAAATTTTAAAAGTTAAATGTATCTTGATAGAATATGTGAACCACCAAGTATTTCAAAGTTGTTTTGCATAAATTTGATATTTAAAATTAAAATGCATCTTGATAGAACTTTAACATCCCGCCGCATTGCGCGGGTATTCAACTAGTTAATAATAGAATACCTAACATTAAACATTTTCACATCTTTGGATGCAGGTGCTTTGTACTTAATGACAAGGAAAACTTGAACAAGTTTAGTCCCAAGGGTGAAGAAGGCATCTTCATTGGCTATTCTCAGACATCTGTTGAATACAGAGTCCACTTGAGAAATCCAAAGATTGTGATTGAGGGCGTCAACGTTACATTTGATGAAGAAATGGCTTCTGAACACAACAATTAAGAACCCATTATTACTGTAGTTTTAGCTTCTGGACAAATCAGTCCAGAACCTGTATCTAAAGTTCCTAATTCTGATAAAGCGTCTACTTCCACATCACATTTAACAGAATTAGATTTATTGTTTGAATAATTTTATGATGAGTTTCTTGGTTCTAATGTGACTAAACCTGTTGTGATTGACAGATCTGAAGATTCACGTAGTCATCATCCAATCACTTCAGATGTCTCAACTAAATCAAATTCCCCAATTCAGACTGAAACTCAAGTTCAAACACCTACTCAATCAGTTGAAGTTGGACAACAAAGTATAGAGCCAGAAGTTGTATAATCAGTTGGATATACTATCATGCCTACTCAACAGACATCACATGGTCAACCAGCTGAGACTTATGCACCAGTTACTTCAACTGAACCCCAACAAGAAGATGATATAGAATATCTAGATAATTAACATGATCAGTCTACATCTAATCCACTCCCTCATGAACACAAGTGGACCAAAGAGCACCCGGTACATCAAATTATTGGAGATCCGTCTAAACCAATGCAAACTAGGTCTGCAACAATGAATGAATGTATATATGATTCATTTCTTAGTATGATTGAACCTACAAAAGTTTCAGAAGCTCTTCTTGATCCGGAATGGATAACAGCTATGCAAGAAGAACTCAATCAATTTGAAGCGCTTGAAGTCTGGAGACTTGTGCCTCGACTTGAAGGAAAAACTATAATCGACACAAAATGGGTATTCAAGAACAAGAAAGATGAGGATGGTATCGTGGTAAGAAAAAAAGCTCGACTTGTAGCTAAAGGATATCGGCAAGAGGAAGACATAGATTATGACGAGACATATGATCCAATTGCACGTATAGAGGCAATCAGAATGTTTCTAGCCTACGTTGCATATAAAAAGTTCACCGTCTATCAAATGGGTGTGAAAACTGCCTTTCTGAACGGCATATTGAAGGAGGAGGTCTATGTCTTGCATCCTGAAAGTTTTGTCAATGTGGATAAACCAGATCATGTATATATCCTTGACAAAGCTCTTTACGGTTTAAAACAAGCTCCTCGCGCCTGGTATGATGTTCTCTCCAAGTTTTTAGTCAAGTCTAGTATCTCGAAAGGTAAAATCGATACCACTCTCTTTATCAAAAAGGAAAAAGTTGATATCATTTTAATTCAAATATATGTCGATGACATAATTTTTGGTTCAACTAACCCGAAGTATTGTAGGAACATTTCTAATCTAATGGTGTACAAATTTCAAATGAGTATGATGGGAGAGATGAACTTCTTTCTCGGATTACAACTTAGACAATTTTCAACAGGGATTTTCATTAATCAAGCAAAGTACATTTATGATATTTTGCGAAAATATATAATGGAAAATTGTACTCCAATTAGTACCCCGATGGCACCAGAAACTAAAATCGGAGCTGATCTTTCGGGAAAAGATGTTGATGTTAGAACCAATAGGGTAATGATTGGTTCTTTAATGTACTTAACGGCTAGTTGGCCAGATATCATGTTCTCTACATTCTTATGTGCTAGATATCAAGCTTCGCCCAAAGAATCCCATCTTTCGGCAGTTAAGAGGATATTTATGTATCAGAAGGGAACCGTATATCTTGGTTTGTGGTATCCTAAAGATATTGGTTTTGAGCTAACAACGTATTCAGACGCAAATCATGCAGGTTGTATGCTTGACAGAAAGATTACTTCAGGACACATACTATTCTTGGGAGATAAGCTCGTGAGTTGTGCTTCAAAGAAACAACTATATGTATCTACTTTAACAGCCGAGGCAGAGTATGTAGCTGCGGCTAGCTGCTGTTCTTAGGTGCTATGGATGCGAATATAACTCCGAGATTATGGTTTCAATTACAACAAAATTCCGATTTACTGCGATTCCAAGAGTGCTATTGTTATTTCTGCAAACCCTGTCCAACATACGAAAATGAAGAACATTGATATGCGATATCACTTTAGAAAAGACAATGTTGAAATAGGTACAATTGAACTTTACTTTATAAACACAGATTATCAACTTGCTGATTTGTTTACTAAACCGTTAGACGAGAAGAGATTTAATTTTCTCATTTCAAAACATGGCATGTTGAATCTCAAGACATAATCTGTAGTTACCTAGTACAGTTTATTTATGTTATTTTTCTTCATTTCTTTATTTTAATCTGAATGATATCAGCACTGAAGGTTATGTTCATGATTTCAAGGGGAGTGTGAGACAAAGATTAGTTGATCTACTTTCTACGGGGAAGTTAGAGAAATTGCATATATTTCACTGACAAATATTTTGATGCATAATTTCAGGGGGAGTAAGGACAATGACTTCTGATTAAATCTGATCAATGCTCGTTCTTAAATTTTTTTATTGCTTTCATGTCTTTATTTTTCAATAAATTTTGTGAATAAGACTTTGTTGCTTTGACGATTTTTTGACTACATGCAGTTTTTAAGGGGGATCTTCATTCATTAAATTTCTTTTCTTTGAGAAAATCTTCCTTGTTTCAAATGCTCAAATATTCTTGATTGTCTTATTGAGCATACATACATTTGACATATGTACTGTATTTTAACTGTTGAAGTTAAACTATTGAGCAACATCATGCTTTTAGGACAAAATACATGGGAACAGTGTGAGAAATTAATAGAACTTCTATGGATTCACGATAACCAGTGTTTCCTACCTAAGAAGTTATCCTTGAGTGATCGAGTGATGAGGGGTCAATATCATAGTGTGGGTGTATAATGAGGAAAAATGAAAAGAGAGTTTGGTTAGAAGTACGCTTAAATGATAAAAGAAAGAGCGTGTGAGAACAGAGTTAAAAGAATATCAGAACTCTGCACCAACCACTTTCTGAGACGGACAGCCACATTACTGTTGTTTCACAATTCTTTTGTGAACTTCATTGAAAAAGGCACTAGCCCATGCCAACTCTTGATTTAAACCCTACCAGATACTCATCTTTTTCTCAACAAAGAGATGTTTCAATTTTTTATTGGGGAAGAAGCACATATTCTATCTCGTCTTCATTCGGAAGATGTGGATATTGAAAAAGAAGGAAAGTTGCCCCACCTTCGCATTTCGTTCATGCACATTGAGTATGTGTAATAATGTTGTTGTCTCAATGGTTTACATATTTTGAGCCTATTTGAAAAGCCTAAATAGCTTCAATATTTTACACATGCATGAGAACACAAGGAATATGTTTTCTTGTCATAACATTCATAGAAAATTCCTTTGTGATTTTCGATGATTGAATGGATGTCCTGGGGAAGTGAACATCAAAAAGCACCTTTTCAACGTGCATCTGTTGCAAAAACTGGCTATGTGCTACTTACAGGCATCTTAACTGATTCATTTGTTGATTCAGGGTTACATTCATATTTTTCTGAATTTGAAAAGATTCGGATAAATACATTATGAATTGACGGAATTGGTTCGAATGATCGTGATCAGAAATTGGATTCATGACATTTCTTGAAGAAGTTTTGATCATTTCTATGTTCTACATCATCAAAAAGGGGGAGAAAAAATTTCAAGAAATGTTGAACTTGGAGAAAGTTACTTGTTTGGAATATGGGGGAGATATACAAGAAATTGTCAAGATATGCAATTTATGGGGGAGATTGTATAGAATGAATAAAGAATGTTCAAAGAATTCTGAGATGTTACTGAAGATTACAGAAAATTTCTTTGGAGATTATTTGCTGAGGCAAAGTGAGCTAAATCTGAAGATAATTTCTTTTCCGAAGTCTGAAAGAGGTTTTTATAACCTTTGGGGAGATTGTTAAAGTTTTTGAAGAAGACATTCATAGATTTTGGGGGAGAATTCTACAAATCTAAAGACAACTCAAAGAGAGGAAAGATTGACTTTGAACAGATTTTCTCAAAGGGGGAGAATGACTTTCAAAGGAAAATTATTTGTTAGAAACATAAAGAGGGAGATTGTTAGGATCTGAATTCTTAACAAGAATAAACACTCAGAAACAATATTAAAGGAGTTTGCGGAATAACACTTTAATATTCAAAGATCAATGAAACAGTGAATCATAATAACAACTTGTAAACTTTATTGAATGGTTATAAAGCTACAAGATTTCACACACAACCTCAATATTGATGAACAGGCTCACCAATATGAATTCTACTTCTCTAGAACTAGGATTATAAACCTTGAGGTTGATTCTCTCTAAGAAAACTAAAAACTCAGAATAATTCTCTATTCTAAAGATACAAACTATTCTATACATATACTGAAGATAAACGATAATTACAAAGAATAAAAGATCTTTAGTATAATCTTCCAAAGTTATCTCCAAGCTTTCCATGAATATCTCCATTCAGTACAGCTATCATCCTTGCCATATGAAGTCTTCATCTCATAAGCAGTATTAAGTCTTCAGCAGCATTAATACTTTGAGCAGTATTAAGTTCAGCAGTACTAACTACTAGCAGTACTAAAATTGCTTAGCAGTAGTAACTTCATTAAGCAGTATTAATCTTGACTAGAAGCATTAATCTTTCTCAGCAGTAGTAACTTCAGAAGTAGTAACCATTTAGTGCTAGCAGCATTAACCATACTTGTATAATTTTGAATTCCCAACAATCTCCCCCTAACTTGACTTTTAGGAAGAGAAGTCAAGTTCTTCAGATGCTCCCAAAACACCATTCTTCATATCCCTGTATTAGCATCCAACCCCAAACTTTGATTAATTGTTCTTTGGATAAAATACTCTGCCATTTCTGAATCTGGTGCACAACCAAGCTTTTTCTTCAACATGGCATGCAACTTCAATCTGCTGTGGTTGTAAAATCTATCCACCAGGAAGTATTCTATGTGATTTATGTCCATAGTCAGTGCATACACTCCACTAGTTTCATATAGAGTCCAGTTGTTAACTGTTTGAAACACATTTCTGATAACTTCCTCCACTTCTTCTGGTTTGAACATCATACACAGATACTCCATCACATGTTTTGTGATTGAAATCTCTGGAGCTTTTAATTGATCAACATACAACTTCATTCCTATTTCAAACATCTCCTCTAGATCAGACCTGGAACATGTTCTGACAATCTTGGCCCAAGTATATACACTTCATACTTCTCATATTTTCTTTTGAGCCTGATATACTCTTTTCCATCAACCTTCATTGTATCCCAGAGAATGACCTCAGGAGGCTTAACACCAACAGGTTCAACTGTTATAGGTTCAGGAACTTTGTGCATCACTACCATGTACAGATTCACATCATTAGTACTTGATGGTTCTTTCTGTTTAACTGACTTAGGTGCCCCTTCTTCTTCAGCAACCTTCTCAGCTTCTTCTTTATCCACTCTAGGCTTCTTGGCTGATTTTCTTCTTGCCATCATTTTAGTTCTTTTTAAAATCCTCATACTTTCACCTAGAGTTGCTTATTTCTTTGGTGTTTCTTGCTCATCAGGGAAAGGTTTTTCTATCAGAAAATCATTACTTTCCTTCATCCTCTTTTCCATTTCAACTCTGGCTGTTTCATTCCCTTGAAGCTTTGTCATCTCTGAATCATACAACCCTTTGATCTGTTCAAAAGTCATCTTTGAGAACATCTCCTTTCTGAATCCCACAGCACCTTTGAGAAAAGTAATCATCTTCTTTCTCTCTTGAGTACCAAGGTAGGTCTTTGAAGGTTGTCTTTTCTTTGCATCCATTTTGACCAACACAGACTTCTTTAGGGTTGTAGCTTTCTTCTGTGCTATTTCAGTTGCCAAACTTTGTTGATAAGCTTCATTTAGCTCTGCAGCTAGAGCCTTAGCCATCTCTCTATCTTTGTCCACTTGAGCCTTTTCTTCTTGCTCAAGTTCAGCCTGAATCTTTTTGGCCAAAGCTTCATCTGACTCAACCAACTTTTTCTTTTTAATTGGTTGATCAGATTCCACTAACTTTGCTTTGCCTTTGTCTTTGCTTACTACCTTCTCAATACTTGCTTTCTTGATCACTTCACCTTTTTCTTTGATGATAACTCCTTTGGCCTTTGAAGTGACCTTGGGAGTATCATGCTTAGCCTTGATTAAAGTTTCTTCTATCTCAAGGTCTTTTAATACTTCTTGCACCATTTCTGCTGCTTCATTCAATTCAGCAGTATTAACAGTTTCTGCTGCTTGTTCAAACACACTTTCTGTTTCTACTGCTTTCTCTTTTACTGCTGCTATGCTTTCTGTTTCTGCTGCTTGTACTTTATCTTCACTAACCCCATCAAACTCCCCCTCAACTTTAGAATCTTCCATGTTGGCATCAGCTTCTGACTCCCCCTTTTTGGGAGCATCAGTCACTGGTTTCCTTCTTCTGACCACAAACTGTTTCTTCTTCTTTTTCTGGACCAATCTCTTCACCATTTTCTTCAGGTTGGTAATTTGTACTTGTTGGGACAGAATTATCAGTTTCAGCTCTTCTATGTCTTTTCCCTGCTTGATTACATCCATATTGATGTTGCCCATTGTTTCCATTAATTCAAGATAGTCATATCTGTCCTCACCTTCTCCAGGAGTGTGACCCCCTTTTGAAGGATCATGGGATCTTTTTGTAGTAGAGTTCTTCTGCCTAGCAGAAGCACCCGCTACCCCCATGGTTTCATGGCACCTGGGACCTTTGGATGATTGCTCACCCAAAGTTGCCATGGGGAAGGTCTTATTGATGTTACCACTGACCTCCTCTGTGCTAGCAGGAGTAGTGGCAGCCTTTGCACCTATATGCTCATTCATCTCCTCAGTGAGCACCTCCTTGGGGTTGGGAGACACCCCTGTGGTTTCCCTATAGATGTTCTCTAATGGAGAATTCTCCATTAGAGGGCTTAAAGGCTCTGTGGGTGAAGGTACAAGAAGGGAAGGAGCCGTCTTTACCATTTTCCTTATGTAGGTATTGGTGATTGGAAAAGTGGGTTTTTGAATAAGGGACCGTGGGATTGATATGGTGATTGAAGGTTGGGATTGGCTTTCAGTGGGATGGTCTAATGAGGGCCTTGACCCTGAAGCCATATCTTCTTCATTGTAGGACACAACCATCATTGTAGAGAACAATGAGGTGTCAACTCCTTCCGAGTCCAATGGAGATCTCTTCATATTTGAAAAGACCTTACCTTTGGGAATTTTTGGTACATATACCTCATCAAAGTGAGGCATATCCGTCAATTCATTGGTTATAACTACCTAGACAAATCTTGGGTACATATAAAAACTCTTTTGGTTTCCCAAGTTTGACACAAGGTCATTGAAAATTATTCTTGAAAAATTGTACTTTCTGGCAGTGGCCAAGAAGACCAAAGCATAAGCAATGGTACTGCTGAACTCACTCCATCCAGTAGTCTTTTTAAAATGCAATGCATAAGGGTATGAACAAGAAAACGCCATTGGGTATAAAATTTAGCTTTTGAGAATTTGAAACCACCCAATTGGCCTCCATACCCCATTCTTGAAAGATTTGAGAACAAGTCCTCGTTAGGAATAGAAGTAATACCTGCAACATCGTTTAGACGTAGACAGATGCGAATCACCTCTTCAGAAACTGACAAGGTTTGTCACACACCCTTGTCTTGATTATCTGCACACCATTTTCTGTGACTACAGTGGCATTTGCCCAAAATTGTCTTTGATGCTCTATGTAGATTGTTGGCGACACTGTAAGAGCATGGGCAATGTGGCTGGACTTGAGAAAATCCACAATTTGATGGAATCCAGTAGCTTGTTTAGGCTTCTGTAGCATTGCAATCTCATTATGTTCATCAATGAACGCCATAGCTGCCATCGAGCTTGAGTATTCTAGACTGAAACACTTGGTGCTCGAGAGAAAAGGGTTAGAGAGCAGATGAATAGAAATCAAAGAGTCGTTATGAACTTTTAGGCGGTCAAAAAATGTATTTATACGATTCAGGACATAAGCAGTATTAACTAACTAGCAGTATTAACTGAGAGCAGTATTAACCACTAGCAGTATTAACTAACTATCAGTTATGATCTTTTGTGGATCCAAAGATGATATCATCCACATAGATCTGAACAAGTAGGATGCCCTTCTTATTTCTTTTAATGAAGAGGGTCTTGTCAATTTTTCCTCTTTCAAACCCATTTTCCAAAAGATAGGTAGACAGTGTATCATACCATGCTCTTGGGGCTTGATGAAGACCATAAAGTGCTTTCTTCAGTTTGTATACTCTGTCTGGATATGATGGATTTTCAAATCCAGGGGGCTGACAGACATATACTTCTTCATCAATTGTACCATAAAGAAAGGCACTCTTCACATCCATTTGGTATACCTTGAACTTCATGTATGAGGCATAGGCTAGAAATAGCCTAATTACCTCTACCCTTGCCACTGGAGCAAACACTTCTTCATAGTCTATGCCTTCTTCTTGAGTGTACCCTTGTGCCACAAGCCATGCTTTGTTCCTGATCACAATTCCTCTCCTATCCTTTTTATTTCTGAAAATCCACTTGGTGCCAATAGCTCTATGACCTTTTGGAAGGTCCACCAAGTCCCAAACTTCTTGCAATTTGAACTGTAGTAACTTTTCTTGCATAGCTTCTATCCAACTGGAATCTTTCATTGCATCATAAACCTTCTTAGGCTCAATCTGAGATAGAAAGCAAGAGAGTACTGTGTGTTGTCGATCCTGCAGCTCTTGAAGTCTGCTTTGATTCCTTGTTATCATAGGAGAAGAGATGTCTCCTATGACCAGCTCTGGAGGATGGTTTTTTTGAGTTCTAGTCTGATGACTAGGTTCTTCATTGATTCCCACATCTAGATTGGAATCATTTAAGTCAGCTGAGGGGATTTCATCAGCTGCTTCTGGCTCTTCATGCACTGGATTCTCCTCATCTCTTCTTTCTTCTTCACTCTGAATTTGTTCAGTAGCATTCTCCTTTTCATAGACATCAACAGGCTCTATTGGAGGTATGGGAAAGATCACAGACTGAGGAATAATGTCTTGTACTTGTACTTGTTCATCCCCTGATCCTCCACTTCCTGAACCTGCATGATAATCACTACTGAAACCCAAAGAGTTAGTTAGTGAATCAATGTCAAATAACAACTGAGGACCAGACCCAATAGGATTTGGTGTGTTCTCATTGCATTTGACATTGTCACTTTCCTCAATTATTCTAGAAGAAGAAATAAAAACTCTGTAAGCCTTACTCTGAGATGAGTAACCAACAAGAAAACCATCATCTGCCTTGCTATCAAACTTTCCTAAGTGAGTTTTGGTATTGAGAATGGTACAAGGACACCCAAAAGGTTTGAAAAAACCAATAAATGGTTTTCTGTTATTTAAAAGCTCATATGGTGTCTTGTTTTTAGGCTTGACTACTAGAACTCTGTTTTGGACATAGCAAGCAGTATTAACTGCTTCAGCCCAGAAAGTAATTGGAAGTTTGGAATCAGCTAACAGAGATCTAGCAACTTCAATCAGTGTCCTATTCCTTATCTCAGCAACACCATTTTGTTATGGAGTCCTAGGAGCACTGTATTGCCTCTCAATTCCTTTTTCCTCACAAAAGGTGTTTAGATCATGATTTTTAAATTCAGTACCATTGTCTGACCTAATGACTTTTACCTTTTGATTTGTTTGGTTTTCAATTCTTAGAATAAAGGATTTGATCAGTCCACTTGTCTCATCCTTAGTCCTTAGAAAATATACCCAAGTAAATCTAGAGTAATCATCAACAATAACTAGGCAGTATGATTTCTTACATATACTCATAACATTTGTAGGACCAAACAGATCCATATGCAACAACTGAAGAGAACTAGAGATTGTGTTTAACTCTTTGGACTTATGAGAAGTTTTGTGTTGTTTGCCTTTGAGATAGGCAACACAATGATCATCACATGAAAAGACTTTGGAAGGTAAACCTCTTACAAGGTTGTTTTTAACAAGTTTATTCATTGTTTTAAAGTTCATGTGACACATCCTTCCGTGCCAAAGTGATGATTCATCCAAAGAAGCTTTTGAAACAAGACAGTTTAGGGATGAATCAGTTGAACACTTTCCATATCTAAGCAATATACATTATCCTTTCTTGGAGTTCTTAGTAGTATCATCTTTTCATCAACTACCTTGAATCTAGGAGCAAGGATAATGCATTTAGAATTAGTAAATAATATACTATGCTGTTTGTCACAAACCTGTGATACACTTAACAAGTTGTACCTTAACTGCTCAACATAGAATACATCTTCAAAGGTCCTTTTACCTTTGGTTACATCCCCCTTACCACTGATCTTACCTCCATCTGGAGTATTATCAAAGGCAACATGCCCACCATCAAAATTCTTGAAATTCTTGAGGCATGACATGTTCCCTGTCATGTGCCTAGAGCAACCACTATCAACATGCCAGATGCTCTTCCCCTTGAGCTGCTGGTTGCCCTGCACATAAGATTAAACAGTTAGTATTGACTGAGAACCCAAGCCAAAGTGGTCTTGGGTCTCCCTTTCTCATCAAAGTACTTACATTCCTTTTTGATGAGATTTTTAAACACAGAGCACTCTTTATTGGAGTACTTTGTCAATATGATTGGTCTAGCAGCATAAACACTAGGAGCAATACTAACTTTAGAATTACTAACAGAGTTAGCAGCACTAACAGGTTTAGCAGTACTAACCTTGATAGAAGCACTAACAGAGTTAGCAGTATTAACATTTGAAGAAGTACTAACCATGTTAGTTTTAGCAGTACTAATACTCTTAGCAGCACTAACATTGGTAGCAATAGTATTGCTTCTAGCAGCACTATCATTGTCAGCAGTACTATTTGGGGTAGCAGTACTAACCATTTTAGTGCATTTAGGAACCCACATATTGACACTTTCTTTAACAGTCTTTTTCTTCATGTGGCTTTTAGATTTAACAGATTTCTTAGCCACATGGTTCCTTTCCTTCTTCCTATAACCCAAGGGTTTTTGCATAGATCTTTGAAAATTCATCCTTTGGTTTATAGGATTGAAATAACAGTATTTGTCAAGATGATTCAATTTGCCATAGATAAAACAAGGTTTTGGTCTATTGATTTTACTCAGATCAACCCCTTGTTTTTGTGCCCACTGATTATTCCAGTTTCTTTGATTTCCCCTCTTTTTATCATGTTTTAGGGGCTCAGATTTCTTGCATGCACACTGTTTGCAAGGAACAGGATTCACAATCGTGGTCTGTTTGTAATGGACCTTACCAGACTTTCCCTCTGTCTTCTCTATGTCCTTTGATTTGACCCAAATCTTTCCACACCCCTCATTGGTAATGATGTGATTCCCTAGGGGAATCTCACCACTCACATTGTTCTCCTTACTCTTACCAACCTCTTTCTCAGTCTTATCCTCAACAACTACCTCATCTAAGGGATCTATCTCAGTGGCTCCCTCAGGCAAGTCCTTCCTTTCTTTGGTTTCTAGCAAATCTGATGTAGGAGGAATGTAGTTGTTGTTGTATGGTGGTGGTGTGGTATTGTACCCAATTCCTCTTCTCAATTTGTCATGAATCTGAGTTTCTAGTAAAGAGTCCATTGCTTTAGAAGCATTGGAAAACTTTTCCACATCAAGCTTAACCTTGGTTAGCTCCTCTCTCAACTTTTCACTCTCCTCTTTAGATTTGGTCAGTTGGAGTTCTAGATCCTTTTTCTCCTACTTCCAGTAATTGGTATCATATGAGTGTTGGAGTTCATGGGCTTGAAAACCTTTATTCTGTTCCTCAAAGCTCTCAACAATTCTCACATAGTCTTTTATATCTTTTGCTAACCTCTTAAGGTCATCACTCATGTTCTGATTGTGATCTATGTACCTTTTAACAGTGTCTATGCAAGTTTTAGAACAGAGAGTAGAACTTACCTCAGTTGGGAGATCAGATACTTCTACCATAAGATCTTGATTTTGGATAGCCTCTTCTGCTTGATCACTCCAGTCAAACCCCATTCCTTGTTGAGAAACAAGGGCTTGAGCAGAGTTTATGTTGTGATTGAAGCTTCCAGATTGAGCTTGTTGGTGGTTGTTGTTGTGAGACACTCCACTTCTGCATTCCCTGGCAAAGTGTCCCTTCAGATGACATTTATAGCACTCCACTTTTGATTTATCAAAGCCTGCTTCATCTTCTCTTCTATGGGAGAAGTTGTTCCTCCCAGTCCTCTTTATGAACTTCTTCACCCTCATGGAAAGCATGGCCATCTGCCATTTAATATCCATCTCTTCAAGATCATCAGGATGAAGTTGTTCCAAGTCATCATTAATTAAAGTGGAATTTCCATGGCTGGAAAGAAAGGCTTCAAACACAGATTCAGTGCCTTTTTCTTGATTTGCTCCATTAGCAGCATTAACTGATTCAGGGTTAGCATTAGAATCAATTGATGCTGATAGAAGTGCAGCATTATGAATATATCCAGAAGGTTTGTTCTTTGCCTCCACCTCAGCTTCAAATACTCTAAGATCATTGTACAGATCATCAAGTTCTTTTTCTTCCAATTGTTCATTCTGTCTGAACGAAACAGTGTACATGGTCCATTCATCTCCAAGGGACCTCAAGAACTTTCTGTTTACACCATCTTGATCAATCTGTACTCCCATAGTAGCTAGTTCACCAATCACCTTGTTAAACCTGTCAAAAGTTTGAGTCATGGACTCATTCTTAGTTGACATAAAGTTTTCATGTTGTTGCTTCAATATTGCCTTCTGATTTCTCTTGGTACTTTTGGTACCAGAGAATCCCTTTTCTAGAGCATTCCAGAGCATCTGTTCATCAGTGCAATTGCTGAATTGGTGTTGATATTCATTGAGAATAGCCAAGAGCAGTGTGCTCAAGGCTTTCATCTCTGTCTGTCTTGTCTTCCTTTCTGCATCTGTCTTTGGTGGGGTCCTTTTTCCATCTGCACCAATCTTTCGTGCATCAGATGAGCCATTCTCAATGATGTCCCACATGGAGTAATTTGTGAGGAGAATGTATTGCTTGATTCTAATCTTCCACATGTCAAATTCATTGGATCTGAGCATTGGAACCTTTGAGACAAGAGTACTGTTTGATTCAACTGTGTTTTCCATGATGAATAAGATTTCTGAGAATACTAGCTCTGATACCACTTGTCAGGATCTGAATTCTTAATAAGAATAAACACTCAGAAACAATATTAAAGGCGTTTGCGGAATAACACTTTAATATTCAAAGATCAATGAAACAGTGAATCATAATAACAACTTGTAAACTTTATTGAATGGTTATAAAGCTACAAGATTTCACACACAACCTCAATATTGATGAACAGGCTCACCAATACGAATTCTACTTCTCTAGAACTCGGATTATAAACCTTGAGGTTGATTCTCTCTAAGAAAACTAAAAACTCAGAATAATTCTCTATTCTAAAGATACAAACTATTCTATACATATACTGAAGATAAACGATAATTACAAAGAATAAAAGATCTTCAGTATAATCTTCCCAAGTTATCTCCAAGCTTTCCATGAATATCTCCATTCAGTACAGCTGTCATCTTTTCCATATGAAGTCTTCATCTCATAAGCAGTATTAAGTCTTCAGCAGCATTAATACTTTGAGCAATATTAAGTTCAGCAGGACTATCTACTAGCAGTACTAAAATTGCTTAGCAGTAGTAACTTCATTAAGCAGTATTAATCTTGACTAGCAGCATTAATCTTTCTCAGCAGTAGTAACTTCAGAAGTAGTAACCATTTAGTGCTAGCAGCATTAACCATACTTGTATAATTTTGAATCCCCAACAGAGATTGTTCATTGTTGCTGAATTTTGTTTTGAATCAAACTGGGAGATGAAGATGTTAAAGTGAGAGATTGAAGTCGTTAAACAGTTAAAGGGAGAGAATGATCGTTGATTCTAATTTTTTTTTAAAATGATCTTGAATGCAAAGGGGGAGATTGTTAGTGCATAAATATGTTGGATCCGAGATCATTTAAATACAATGTCAAAGCCCAAGTCAAAGCCTCTAGAAACATTGTCAAGGTCAAAGCTTCTTAATAAGGAAAGTAAAATTCAAGCAAAGTCAATGTAGTTTAGTTAGTTTCCTTTGTGAATGTTGTTGGTATAAAAAGGATTTTTTTAACCTTGTAGCACCTTGAGAGAACATCTTTTAGTGAGAGAGTATTTGTATACGATTGTAATCAAGATCAATAGTATGGCATAATTGATTGAAACATGTTGTTCATCTTGATTGATTGCACATATTTGGGACACACAATGATCATAGCCGCAGTTCCTGCCACCACAACCACTCCTTCCATTCCTGAAATATATGCTCCTAATGAAATTAGACAATGGAGTGAAGAAGACAAAAAGAAAGTAGGATTAGATGCTAAGGAAAAAACCATTATTTCTATGGCCTTGCCTGATGAAGGCTTCCATTCCATCATGCATCCGAAAACTGCTAAAGAAATGTGGGACACTATATGTGTTCAGTATGAAGGTACCACTGAAATCCAAGAAACCAGAAAGATCAATTTGGTAAGACAATATGAAAGTTTTATCTGTAGTAAGAATGAGTCTCTATTTGATGTTCACCAAAGATTTAACTATTTAATCATTGATCTAAGGACTGTTGGTAGGACCTACTCTAATTCTAAGGTCCTAACTAAATTCTTGGAATGTCTTCCTGAAAGTTGGGACAGTTATTCAATGTGTCTCAAGCTGAATGACTTCCTGAAAGACTTAAATCATCTTTCTCTTAGCACTCTGTATAGAATATTGCTCAACTATGAGCAACCAAATCTCCTGGAGAAGAACCTTGTGAAAGATTCTAAAGACTCCAAAAGCACTCATGTTGCTTTAGTCTCTTCAGAGATTATTCCATCTCAACGATCTACTCTCACCATCACTGAGTTAGATTTTGACTCTGAGGAATTATCAGACACTGATCTTTCAGAGTTTGATGAATCTTTAGCACTCTTGACAAACTCTTTCAAAAGATTTGCAAGAAAGAGTAATTTTAGAAGAAATAAGCATCTCTCCCTATCTTACTAGCCAAAATCAACTCTTGTTGATAAGGCTACTGCTACTTGCTATAACTGTGAAAAAGTTGGGCATTTTGCCAGCGAATGCAGGTTAAAGAAAATATTCAAACCTTACACATCAGAAAATAAGTGATAACAAATACATCAAGCTGAAAGAAAAATAACAAAAGCTGAAAGGCTTTAAGCGAAATGGTAAAGTTCTTATTGCTGAAGAGCATGATTGGGCTGAATCAGAAGAATCAAGTTCTGATGAAGAAGAAGTCGATAATCTCTGTCTTATGGTTGAGATTAAAGAAGAAGTGGAAGAACCAACTGGAACATCCATGAGCTACATTTCCTCACAAGTATCAATCTATACCAATCCCTCTCTTTCTGAACTAAGAGAAGTGGCGCGATTGATATGCTGATAATGAACTTGTACAATGTACTGAGTGGCAAAACGTTAGCTGAAAACAAAAATATTGATTTAACTGAACAGCTAGAGAAATGTTATTTAAGGATCAAAGAACTAACCCTTTTTGAGGAAAGTTTAAAAGATCAAGTCATGGTCAATGAAATTACCAGCATTGAATGCGAACAAGCCATCGCTGCTCTAAAAGCTGAAAAGGCAACTATTGAGGGATGGTGTAAATCTTCAACCAAGATCACTGAAATCATAAGTGTTCAAATTCCTGCTCATGACAAAACCGGTCTTGGTTATCGATATGAAAAGGATGATCCTAGCATAGACTGCTCCATGCTTAAGTTTGGGATGTTCGTCTCTTCTATCCCTGACATTTCTTCCACTCAGTGCTCTTCGTCTTTCAATCCTATCCCTGAGGACTTATCAAAGAGCTCTAAGCTCGCTCATTAAGGGAAATCCATTTCCCATCATTCTCAGAAGGCCACAAAGATAGCAAAGTCGAAGGTCTCATCCAAACCTTCATTAAATCAATCCTCCAACTCTGGATCAAAAGTCACTGATATCATTCAGAGATCGATTCCAAAGCTAAAAATTGATATCAAGCCTAAGAAATCAGAAGAACTGAAAGGTCCTCCGAAATCTAATGCTAAGGGCATTCTTGGAGCTGGCCCTATTCATCTTAAGTTTTCTAATACAACTGCTCCTGGTCATAAAGATACTCTCATCTATTGAAAGTGCTATCACTGTGGACTTACAGACCATATTACCAATAAATGTCCTAATGCCACAAAAGCTGAAAAGATAGCTAAAGTGAAGATGAATGCCTCCAAGGCTGAGAAGGTCACCAGAACTGAGAAATCTGCCAAGGTGAAAAATTCCACTAAGGTTAAAAAATTAACCAAAGTGAAGTTTACCACTGATACTGAATTTTTAGATGCCATGAAGATTGTTGAACCTTCCATCTCCACTAACCTTACTGGACCCATTGAAAAGTGAGTACCAATCAAAACTTAATCTTCCTTATGTTTGCAGTGATCAAAGGGTATCTGGTATCTAGATAGTGGATGCTCTCGACACATGACTGGCAGAAAATACCTACTCACTGAATACAAGGAAGAGAAAGGTACATCGGTGACCTTTGGTGGAAATGGAAAAGGTTATACCAGAGGGTTTGGTGTACTCAGTAATGGGAAAACTACCTTCTGAAGAGTCGCTTACGTAGATGGACTGAAGGACAATCTTATTAGCATCAGTCAGCTATGTGACAAAGACTATGAGGTACGCTTTTGCAAGAAAGCGTGTTTAGTGGTGGACGAAAAAGGAAAACTTTCTCTTAGTGGTTATCATATGGAAAATGTCTATGTAATAGATAGGGACTCTACATCTACTGAAAACATTTGTTTTCTCTCCAAAGCCTCTTCTGATGTCAATTGGTTATGGCATAAAAGGTTCTCTTGTCTCAACTTCAAAACACTGAATCCTCTCTCCTCAAAAGAACTAGTCTCCGGTCTCCCTCAGCACTGATATGCCAAGGAATCTCTTTGTTCAACATATGAGAAAGGAAAGCAGACTAAGTGACAAGTCCTCTTCAACTCTTGCATATGGATTTATTTGGTCTTGTCAATATTCAATCCACAGCTGGAAAGAAATACACTCTTGTCATAGTAGATAAATACTCTTGCTACACCTGGGTAATCTTCCTTCGCTCTAAAAGTGATACTCCAGAAGAGCTTATATCCTTTGTTAGAAAGATAGAAGTGTTGAAGAACTTAATTGTTCGCTCAATAAGAAGTGATCATATTACAGAGTTAAAAAATAGTTCCCTGAACAACTTCTTTGAGAGTAAGGGAATTTCACACAATTTCTCTTCTGTAAGAACCCCTCAGCAAAACAGAGTCGCTGAAAGAAGAAACAGAACGATCATTGAAGTCGTCAGATCAATGCTCAACGATTCTCATCTTCCAACCCAATTTTGGGCTGAAGCTGTAACACGACTTGTTTCACTCAAAACAGGTCACTGATAGTAAAACGATTCAACAAGACCGCTTATGTACTCTTCCAGGGAAGAAAACCCTCAATCAGTTTTCTTCACATCTTTGGTTGTCAGAGTTTCATCTTAAAAAACAATGATACTCTTGGAAAGTTTGACCCAAAAGCTGATGAAGGAATCTTTCTTGGTTATTCCTCAATTTCGAAAGCCTACAAAGTCTTCAACAAGAGAAGACAAACAGTAGAAGAAACGATTCACGTCACCTTTGATGAATCAAGATCAGCGAATTCTAAACCTATCGATGATAATGATGAATTGAATGCTTGAATGTTTTCACATTACAGGAAAACAAAACCTCACTTCAATTCACATTAGCATGCAAGTCCTCCTAAAGTTGATGATGATCCAAACATCATACCTCCTAACACTGAATCCACCTCATGGGTTTCAGTTGTTCCTCTAAACTCACTCCTCCACAAGATCTTCCCACTAATGAAAACGTCTCCGTGGATAATGTTCTATCTGAATCACAACAATTGATAGCTGAAAAATATCAAACTTCTTCATCAATGAACAATCCTATTTATGATCTAACTCCTGAGGTAAGTGATTACGCTCCAGCTCAATGATGGACCAGAGATCACCCCATAGTTCAAATTCTTGGTGATCCTGATGCAGGTATTCAGACTCGACGCAACTCAGGTAATATATGTCTCTTTGTTAATCTTCTTTCTCTCATTGAGCCTAAGAAGACTGATGATGCCCTCAGAAATCCAAACTGGGTCAGTGCAATGCAAGAAGAGCTGACTGAGTTTGCAAGAAACAAAGTTTGGAATCTCGTTCCCCGACCATCTGATAAATCTATTATATGCACTAAATGGGTGTTTAGGAACAAATTTGATGAAAATGGGACTTTAACCCGCAACAAAGCTTGGCTAGTTGCTGAAGGATACAGACAAGAGGAAGGCATAGACTATGATGAAACATTTGCCCCTATGGCTAGGCTCGAAGAAATTCAATTATTCTTAGCTTATGAAGTTTACAAAGACTTCAAATTTTATCAAATGGACGTCAAATCAACATTTCTTAATGGAAAGCTGAATGAAGAAGTCTACGTTGAACAACCCCTAGGGTTCTCTGACCCTAAGCATCCACATTATGTATATAAGTTGGATAAGGCTCTCTATGGGTTAAAACAAGATCCTCGTGCTTGGTATGACACCTTCTCTTTTTTCCTTATCTCTGAAAAATTTGAGGGTGGAAAAATTGACAACGCGTTGTTTTTCAGAATGGTAAAAGGTCATATTATTTTTGTGCAGATATATGTTGATGACATTATATTTGGTTCTACTAACCCATCTTTGTGTACTCGCTTCACTGAAAGAACATATAATGAGTATGATGGGTGACCTAACTTACTTCCTTGGACTTCAAATCAAGCAATCTGAAATAGGTACGTTTATTCATCAGGGTAAGTATGTTATAAATATGCTGAAAAAGTTTGATCTCACTCAAACCTCAGTGATGAAAACTCCTATGGCACCTCCGCTGGCATTAAATAAGGATCCAGCTGGAAAACTGTAAATGTCACTGCCTACAGAGGAATGATAGGCTCCGTGTTGTATCTTACATCGAGCCAACCTGATATCATGTATTATACCTGTCTTTGTGCACGATATCAATCAGAACCCAAGGAATCCCATCTGATCGCTGTTAAGAGAATTTTTAGATATCTTAAGGGAACTCCTAACCTCGGTCTTTGGTACCTCAAAGATTCAGGGTTCGATCTCACTGGCTTTTCAGATAGTGATTTTGTAGGTTACAACTTGATAGAAAAAGCACCACTAGCGGATGTCAACTCCTAGGTTGAAAGCTGGTAAGTTGGACAAGCAAAAATCAAAACTAAGTATCAAATTCCACAACTGAGTTGAGTACGTAGAGGCTAGAAGTTGTTGTGCCCAAGTCTTATGGATGAGAAATCAAATATTAGACTATGACCTTCTGCTATCCAAGATCCCAATCTATTGCAACAACACTAGTGCCATCGATATAGCAAACAATCCAGTGCTACACTCAAAGACAAAGCACATAGAGATCAGATATCATTTTATCAGAGATCATGTGATGAACGGTGATATAGAACTCCAATTTATCCCTACTGACTATCAGCTCGCTGATCTTTTACCAAACCTCTTGATGAGACAAGATTTAACTTTCTCATTGGTGAGCTTGGAATGCTGAATGCTGAAGATTAACTCTTCAACTTTCATGCATTATTTCAGTTATAAAGTTCTACTTCATCTCATCATCTCTGACTAAATATCTCTGACACTCATGTATGTTCTTTCATATTTTCTCACTAAATTCAATTCAGTAAGACGTTTCTCAAAACCAACTTAAATCACGGACTTTCTTCAACTGATTAAAAGCTTTTTTGAAAAACAAAACTTAACAATGACATTTCTCATCTGTGATCTGTTGAAAATAAAACATATCCCTGACTTTCTTTCAGAGATACTTTCCAAAAATCGAAACGACTTTCTCTCTCTTATGACGTCATTTGAACCGACAATCCTTGGCACACCTTTTTCTGACACGTTCGTCCGTTGCACTTCTTGTCCAATCAACTTCGTGGGACGTGTCCGTGTCATGATGAGCACCTTTTCCCGCTCTTAATTCTTTCTCTCTCCTCATATAAAAGGAAATTCATAATTTTGTCTTTTACGCTCTCTAAAAATTAAAAGGCAAAAATTACTCTCGGCATTCAAGCTAAAGAAGTCAAGAACACTTGAATATTCAAATCTTCAAGAAATTCAGGTTCTTATTCTTTACTTTTTTTTTTCTTCCAAAAAACTTGTTTCATCCTAAATCTTGTTTCTTATCTTGGATTAAAATTGTTTTTCCCCTAAAGTCATTTTTCATAATAATTTTTTTTTGCAAAAACCTTATGGTTTTTAAGACTGTTCATACCACGTTCTTTAAAAGGAAACTGGTTTTCTTCAAAAACAAACCTCTTTTACAAATTTCTTTCTTCAACAAGAAACTGGTAACATTGGTTGCACTGTTTTTCTGGATTCTAAATCATCTTTGTTCTATTTTTTTTACCATTTCCAGAAATGGCCTCCCAGGCTACTCTCATCCAATCCAAAAATGTGAAGTTTGAACTCTCCGCTTCACAAATTGCGAAAAACAATCATTTGGGACGTTTGGACCTTCCCAAAAAGAAATGTGCTCATCTTCAATATGCCGCTGATTTCCTCATGGCCTCTTATTTGGGCTATGCACTGAAGGTTGATCCTACACACTCAAAGTCTCTTCTTCAAGAGTTTTGATTCACTGCTGAACAAACAAAGAAATTCGATCACTATTATCACTTTCCAGACTCATCATGGACCTGGAGTTACCACTCCTCTCGTCATACATACATCTGTTCGCTTCCCATCCAAAATTAAAGCAGGCCTTGACCCCTTGCCCACTGATAACGAGCTCATTCAGTACCTTGACCACATGGGATATCAATGGGACTTCAAACACAGCACCACCATCCCTGACAAGAAGCTCACCAAGATGCACAAGGCGAAGATGCCCTCTAAGCTGAATTATGTCTTTACTCACATAATCTAATCCATGAGTGGCAAAGTGGGTTCGTTGGATCAAGCAAGCAAGATTCAGTTACAAATGGACGCCATATTGACTATGCTGGCATTCTCTTTGAACATTTGTTATCAAAGATTGAGAAATTTGACAGGGAAATCAAAATTCTCTATGTCTGGTTTATCTCAGCTATCCTCCACTTCTTCTTGATGGTTCCTTCATCAACTACCCCCACCTCTACTACCCCTCTAAAACGCATATCATCAGCTCTTTCTACACCTCCTCAAAAGATCAGAAAGAATGTGGAGAAACCCTCTCAATCGCCTGCAACTGAGGTCGTCTCTCAATAGACCACCTTAGATGGTTTCGTGGGTCGTTCCTCCACTACTGCTCCCATAACAACCATTTTAGTGACTTCTATCGCTGACTCACAACTGGTGTCCACCCAAATTCCTTCAGTTTCTACCCCCGCTACTGAGGTAATTCCCATAATCACCAGCGCTTCTCTTTCTATCCCATCTATTTCTCCTTCTATTCTTTGGTCTCTAACCTCCCACCTTTACAGCAAACTGTCATTCATGTTGCAACTCTAGGATCTGGTGGCCTCCCTTTTGGATGTTTACCTCAAACATACCTGCTACCCTCTTCTTCTGAAAGGGACATGGCATTTTTCAACATGTTTGACACATTAGGTATTTGTAAACACCTAAACACTTCTCCCACCTATCTAAATAAGCCTTAGCAACGTTTTGCTCAACCGCTAACTTGTTTTTCAGGTCCTAGTTTGGGAACTGTTGATGCCTCGTTGAACAAGGTTGTTAAGAAAGTGGAAGATCTCGCTACTTCCATCAACACCAAAGCTACTACCGTCAATAGTGTTGGTGAAGAACTAAAACAAATATCTACCACCATCTCCACCAATGTTGAAGCATCTCAGCTCAGTGCTCTTCAATCTGACGTAAACTCGCTGAAGGAAAGCGTGACCACCAACACCATTCAACTCCAATTTTTGAATGGTCATGTTGATACTCTAACCAACAATGTGAAGACCCTTACTGGAGAGGTAAAAACTCTCAGTGGGAAGGCTGACAACACCAACCAGATGCTCTCCGAAGTTCTATCAAAGCTGAATGCACCAGCTCCCGCTCCTAGTCCTTCTTTTAATGACAATGACAGGATGTCCTTGACCTTAGCTGTGGATTTTATTCAATCAGCTACATCTGCCATTCCGGAGATCGAAGCACGTCTGGATGCGTTGGAGGCTGATGCCCATAAATCTGCTGTTGCTGATAATGCTGCTACTGCTGCTCCCTTCCTCCTCTCCAATGATGATGAAAAAAAGTTGACAAAGATCAAAATGAAGAAAATGCAGTAGTGAACGTGGAAGAACCTCCCTCTCATGTTGAGGGGGAGAAGACAACTGAAGAGTATGTTATCGCTGTCGCTGAAGAGCAAGCACCTCCTGTCTCTTCTCAAGTGCTTGAAGAAGAGGATGAGGAAGAGGAAGAAGAACTTGATCTTGAAGATCAAGATTCTGATGATATCATCGCTGATGAAGATGAAGATGAAGATCCATCCCTATGGTTCTCAGCGACAAACATCTCATCAGCTCCAACGATGAAAAGCATTACAATAATTGAACCAGGGGGAGACAACAAGACAAAACTCCACATACCTTAACCCAAGGCAAGCAAAAGGGTATTGCTGCTGAGGGAAATCTGAAACTTCTGTCACCATCTGAGGTGGAGCTACCTTCTCAAGTATGTCTCTCTATTGTTCCTATATCTTTCTTTTTCTTACCATCCACCCCTATATTTCTAGCCTTTAACTTTCTCTTCCATCAAAACATAAACTAACTCCTTTTATTGCTCAGGCAGTTCTCTCCCCTGCTTAAGGGAATGTCTCAGCAAATAATCCCAGCTCCTATAGCTGAAGAAACAATAATCCTAATCTCTATCAGCGAGATTGATGATGATGAAGAAGAGGATGAATCTCTAAATCATCCAAAAAGACCATCTTGGCCTCTTCAACGGTCATAGGATGAAGCTCAGAGAAGCTCAGAGATGATCTCCAACCTGGAGAGTCTACTACTGAAGATCCCTCCTCAAACATCCACTGAAGAATTTTACTTTCTTTCATCGGCTGAAATCGAAGAGTCTGCCAGGGCCGAGAAATTAATAGCTGAATTTCAAAGGGATGCTAATCTAGCTCTTGAGATACATTCATCCATGTTCGAAGATGAAAAGATGTCAAAAAAACTCGGTGAAAGTATACACTGCTCTTCTGAAAGAGATAGAGGAGAAGAACGCAAAAGACAAAAAAAATCAACGATGCTATTCTAGCTTGGTGCAAAAAGAAGCTTGACCATCGATCTGATCCACTGAAAATCTCTGCCGTAACAATCTCTGAGAGGAAAAAGAAGAACCGAGCCTATATCACCATGGAGATATTCAAAGAGGATGGAAGTTCAAAATCCATGTATCTATCAAAACTGGAACACATCGGCCATTATGAATGGTTAGAGTTTAGAGAATCACTTAATAAATCAAGATCTACGTACAGAGGCCATGTCGAAAATCTTCTTGAATCTCTCATCAACAGGGTTGATGCCAAAATGAATGTTCCCTCATCTCTTCCACTTCAGCCAAAAATAGTCAGACGGAAGCATGCCTCCTCCTCTGAAAATGATGCCATTATAAGAAATGAAACCTCCATCAAATGCTTCAGGGAAACACTGTTCGGGCCTTCTACAGATCTCTCGGCTCTTGATCTATCACTGTGTTAGAGTGTTAGACCACAGTCTCATTGGATTCAAGATCATCCAAACTGAAGATCGCAATCTGAAGCTAAAGCCGAAACGTCGACTCTCGATATTAAAGTCTATGTCGTTTGTAATAAATGTCAATGTAATTGTATTAGTTTACTTAGATTTAATATCTAAGTTATAACATTGTAATAGTTAGATAAAGCTAACTTGGTTAGTTTCTAGTATTTAGTTAGTTTACATAATATCTAAACTTAGATATTATGTATATTATTAGATTAGATATTAGGTAGGTTTATAGTTTTATATTGCAAGTTGTAGGAAGTGTGTCTAACACACTTGGTTAGATTAAGTGTATCTCTAACATCTCTCAAAAAGATCAGATCATAATTTCACACATACAAACACACACTTGAAGGTGTAAAAGAGAGAAAACATAGAGAACACATTTCATGCTTAATCGATCAACCTTGTAACTCGTTTGTTATAATCAATACAGGTTGGTAATCATATTGTGTTGTTGTTTCTATAAACTTGATAAGTATTGTTGGGACCCCCCGTGCTAAGTTTGCCTAGGGGGACAAAATTTTTTGTGTGATCAAATTTTATTTGGATTAACGATCATATCTGTCAAGTTTTCTCTTAATCAATACAGGATGACATCCAGAGAAGCTCTTGCAATAGGAACTGATACCAAGCCACCAGTTCTCTTTAGAGGTGAATATGAACAGTGGAAGGATAGGTTCCTAAACTTCATCGAAAGACAGGATTTTGGTGATTTCATCAAACAATTCTTAGAAGAAGGCCCCATGGAAACAAAATATAGGGAACCAGCAGAAGGAACTGAAGAAGTAAGACATGCACTGACTTATGAAGAACTAACCGGTGATAATAAGTTAAGAGCAAAAGCAGACAGATTGGCCAAGTCATACATTCTACAATGGATTCCGAACGAAATCTACATAAAGATTGACAGTTATAAGGCCTCCGGCAAACAAATGTGGGATCAACTCGAGAAGATGATGCTGGGTTCAAAGATAGGGAATCAGCTTAAAATCTCTAACTGCCTGCACAGTTTTGAAGAATTTAAAGGCAGAACTGGAGAAAATCTAGAAAGAACATATGATAGATTCGTGACCTTGCTAAACGAATTGAGCAAGAACAAGGTCAACAAATCTCAAATCGAACTGAATATTAAATTCCTGAGTATTCTACAACCAGAATGGAAAAGTTTTGCCAGACAGATGCGGCAGATAAAAGATTTGAATGAGATTCCACTTCACGAGGTGTATGAAACCCTCCGTCAAAATGAAGAAGAGGTGGATTAAATTCTAGCTGAGAAAAGACAGAAAGGAAAGACAGTTGAAGATACAGTGGCTCTTGTCGTCAAGAAGAAGAACAAGACGATTATATATGAATCAGAAGAAGATGAAGCTTATGCAAACTCTGACTTGGATGAAAATGAACAAATGAAGAAAGCAATGTTGTTTCTGACAAATGCATTTCAGAAAAAGTTCTACAGGAATCCAACATCAAACAGTCAGAGGTACTCTTCTGGACCCAACAACGACGCTCATAAGGAAAGGGTTGAAGGTAGTAGGTTTGAAGGAAAAAGTTTGAAGGAAAGAGATTAGATGAGAAGAAAACGGAAGAGAAAAGGTACCAGTCTGAAGGAAAGAGGATAGAGGAGAAGAAACCCGAAGAAAGAAAGTACAAGGATGAAGGATCAAGTCAGCCAGGTCCACCGATGTGCTACAACTGTGGCAAAACAGGTCACTTTTCCAAGGATTGCCGAAGATCAAAGGTCAGAAACTCCGATTACTACAAGAACAAGATGCTTCTTGCAAAGCAACAGGAGGCAGGCAAGGCACTGATGGCTGAGGATGAATACTGGCTTGATCACTCAGATGAAGCAGAAGAAGATGAAGATAATGATGCAACCGTCAATATGTGTTTGATGGGCAAGATGGAATCAGATGCTGAAGTTGATTCAGAAAATGAAGAAGAGGAGGTATGCGATTTATCGTATAAAGATTTCATGAATAAAATGCATACCATGAGTTTAAAACAAGAAGAGTTAGAATCTAATCTTAAGCGAGAAAATGGTGTTATTATTAACAAAAACCAATTGATACAAAAACTTAGCAATGAAATTGCTGAGAAGAAAGTATTAATTGAGGTTTTACATACAAACGTTGACACCAACGCAAAAGAACAGACTATAATTCTAAAAGAGAATTCTGAACTCAAGTCAAAACTGAGAAATAGTGAGCTTGACTTATATAAGCTGACTAAAATGCATTCTTCATGTACTAAAGAAAACAAGTCTTTAATTGCAAAACTAGATGCTTTGGAAAAGAAGTTGTACTCATTAGGTCAAAGTGAGCAAACCATTCATCTTAACAAACCGAAAAAGAATAAAGAAAATTGGGGAATCGGTTATGTGAAACCTCATTGCCTTAAAAAGGGTATAAGAGAAGTGCCTGCACTTTATGATTATACCTCTATGCTAGTTTCTCACCGAATCTCTTCACTTAAAGTTTTTAATACTAAACTATCAAAGGAGGATGAAGCAAATGAAATTGAAAAACGGAAAAAGTCATCTAAAGTCACCTTCCATTTTATTATGCGAAGTTGAATAATAGTTATGACTATCCAAATAATGAAAAGAAATCTCTTTCAACTGACTACTTTCAAAGTTATTCTGTAAAAGAGATGGAGGCAAAGTCTGTTATAGGTAAAATATATGTCCCTTCTCTCGTGTTAAAAAGTAAAATTTCTGAACTCGAGAACTCTTTATCAGATGAAAGAATTTTGATTGAGATTCAACAAAAAGTTTTTTCAACCGTTATGAAAAATGTTGTTTTTACAAAAGCTTCTAAATCTGATGACATGTTTGGTTCATCAAACGAAGGGTTTGATTTTCTTAATTCTGACGGTGGATTGGATGGTTGTTTTGAACAATTTGATTTTAATGCTAAACTTTCAAACCATTCATCTTTTGTTGTGAAATCTTTGGGAAAAACCAATATGCCTGTTAACAGTGTAAAATCAACGAAAGTTGATAAGTCAGTCTCTGTGAAAGCCAAAATTGCTAAAGGTAAGAAAATATCTCAGCATTCACAGTAACCGATCACTACTGGTAAGCCAAAGAAGGTGCATTCATTTGTTGCTCAGAAGTCTAACTCACCAGTTACACATGTTTCAGATCTACGCAAGCAAAGGCCAGAAGTAAATTCTCAATGGCAACCCAAACGGAAGCTTGACAAGACCGTTTTATCGCTTAGTAGTGTTAATTGTAATAAGACTTCGCTAAGTAAAGATGTCCTAATTGCTGATATTGCTCTTTTGAACTCAAAACTTGCTGTTTCTCGTAAACAATATTCAATGAAGCAATTATTTCAGTTATCTTCATCTGCTGGAAAGTCCTCTATCTATGATAAACATGTTTCTATCACTTGTCAAGATTCTGGAGATTGGTTTGGAAATTACCATGTGCATTCATCTCATATTAATTCTTCTCATACATTTCAAAAGAAAAGAGAAACCATTTTGAAATGGTTACCAAAATCTTGTGCTAACACAGCAGGACCCAAATTCCAGTGGGTACCTAAGGCTAAATCTGTGTTGCAGGCACACAAAGCTTAAAGAGATGCGACTTCTGATTATGTACAGATCAGGACTCATTCTTCAATGTCAAAATAGGTTTTTGGATAATGCAGTTCAAAACCCGTACATCAAAGTCTAAATAGGCTTTTGAACAAATCAGTTCAAGACCCGCACTTCGATAATCAAAGTGAAAATTCCAAAGTTGTCGTATAAATATCTAAATTTGCAATTTCTCTTTTGCAGACTAGTCATACATGGTTCTTGGACAGCGGATGTTCCAAGCACATGACAGGGCAAAAAGAGATACTGTCCAATTTCAAAGACAAATTTTGTGGAACAGTAAGATTTGGCAACGACCAATTTTCTCCAATCATGGGATACGGTGATGTACAACAGAACAATGTCACTATCAAGAAGGTGAGCTATGTTGAAGGCTTACGACACAACTTGTTTAGTATAGGCCAGTTCTGTGACAAAGATTTAGAGGTCAACTTCAAAGCCAAGAGATGTTCAGTTCGCAATGAAGAAGGCGAAGAACTCTTGGTCGGTACTCGAGAATCAGACCTCTACACAATCAATCTGTCAAATGTCCAGGCTGACAAGCAAGTGTGTCTACTATCGAAAGCTTCGATGCAACAAAGTTGGTTATGGCATCGACGTCTTTCTCACCTCAACTTTCGGTACATCAACAATCTGGTCAATGGAAAGCTCGTCAAAGGACTTCCAGAGCTGAAATACGAAAGAGAACATCTATGTGCAGCCTGTGAAAAGGGCAAGATGAAGAGGGCACCTCATAAACCGAAGCCTGAACCAAGTACCAATGCTCCGTTAGAGTTATTGCATATGGACTTGTGCGGTCCGATGCGAACTCAAAGTCTAGGCGGAAAGAAGTACATACTCGTGATAGTGGACGATTACTCGCGATACACATGGGTCAAGTTTCTACGTTCAAAGGATAAGACACCTGATGTTCTCATTACATTCCTAAAGAAGACCCAGGTGAATCTTCAGAAACCGGTCAAGTTTCTAAGAACAGATAACGGCACAGAGTTCAAGAACAACAAAGTTGAAGAATATCTCGAATCTGTCGGGATTTCACATCAATACTCTACTGCTCGAACGCCTCAACAAAATGGAGTGGTTGAAAGAAGAAATCGAACGCTAGTCGAGGCTTCTCGTACTATGCTAAGTCATTCGGACTTACCTCTATTTTTGTGGGCAAAAGGTGTTTCGACCGCGTGCTACACTCAGAATCGATCCATGGTACATCGAAGGTTTAAGAAGACTCCTTATGCGTTAATCAACAACCGAACACCGACAATCAAATATTTCCATATATTTGGATGTAAGTGTTTCGTGATAAACGATAGGGAGAATCTCAATAAGTTCAGTGCTAAGGCGGACGAAGGAATCTTTATTGGTTATTCCTCGACATCAACTACATATCGTGTCTATCTGAAGAAGTCAAAGACGGTGATTTAAAGCATCAATGTCACCTTTGATGAAGAAATGGCTTCCGAACAACAACATTCAGAACCCGTTATAACCGGAGTACTAGCTTCTGGGCAACTCAGTACAGAACCTGCGTCTCAACAGAATAAATCAGATGAAGCTTCAACTTCAACTAACCATTTATCTGATTTAGACTTATTATTTGAATTGTTTTATGATGAATTTCTTGGATCAAATGTACAGAAATCTGTTATGGTTGACAGGATGGAAGACTCAACAACTACTCATCCAACCAGTTCAGATGTTCCTATTGAATCAAACGCCCCGATTCAACAAGAAATTAAAATTCAAATGCCGACTCCAACAGTTGAAGAAGTGACAAATGATAAAGAGACAGAAGTAGCTGAAACAGTAGGAGATTCTGTACAGATCAATCTACAGCCAGAACAAGCTATACCTGCTGAGCCTTCTGAACCTGCCACTTCAACTGAAACCATCAATCCTCCTGAACAAACAAAAGAAGGTACAAGTGGATTTATAGATGATACAATTGACATACATTCATATAATCCACTGCCTCATGAACATAAATGGACCAAAGAGCACCCGATACGCCAGATTATTGGCGATCCATCAAAACCAGTGCAAACTAGGTCAGCATCATTGAATATGTGCATGCATGACTCCTTTCTGAGCAAGTTCGAGCCAACACGCGTATCGGAAGCACTTGCTGATACAGAATGGGTGATCTCTACGCAAGAAGAGCTAAATCAGTTCGATGCACTTCAAGTCTGAAGACTCGTACCAAAGCCTAAAGGTAAAATCATTATAGGTACGAAATGGGTTTTCAAGATAAAGAAAGACGAAGATGGTACCGTTATCCGAAACAAGGCAAGACTAGTAGCCAAAGGATACAGACAAGAGTAAGGAATAGACTATGACGAAACATATGCTCCTGTGGCGCGATTAGAGGCAATTAGAATGTTTCTAGCCTACGCAGCCCACAAGAACTTCACAGTCTTTCAAATGGACGTGAAGACAACATTCCTCAATGGAATTCTGAAGGAGGAATTCTACATCTCTCAGCCAGAAGGTTTTGTCAATAAAGAGAAGCCGAATCATGTTTACATTCTCGACAAAGCACTCTACGGTCTGAAACAAGCACCATTCTTGAGCCTGGTATGATGTCCTTTCCACTTTTCTAGTCAAGTCCGGGTTTTCAAAAGGTACGGTGGATACCACTTTGTTTATCAAAAAGGAAAAAGGCGATATCATCTTAATTCAAATCTATGTAGATGATATAATCTTTGGTTCTACAAATCCGAAGTACTGTAAGAATTTTGCAAACCTTATGGTGTCTAGATTTCAGATGAATTTGATGGGAGAGATGAATTTCTTTCTCGGTTTACAAGTAAAACAATTTTCATCGGGTATTTTTATCAATCAATCAAGCAAACCTTATTCTTCGGAAGTTCCAAATGGAAAATTCAAAACCGATTGGTACCCCAATGGCACCAGGTACTAAGATTGGCACCGATCCTTCGGGAAAGGCTGTTGATGTTAGGACTTATCGAGGGATGATAGGTTCTTTAATATATCTTACGTCGAGTAGGCCAGATATAATGTTTTCAACATGCTTATGTGCAAGATATCAGGCCAATCCTAAAGAAAGACATTTGTCTGCTGTGAAGCGCATTTTTAGGTATCTAAAGGGCACTGCAGATCTTGGTCTGTGGTATCCTAAAGATACTAGTTTTGAACTAACAGCCTACACAGATGCAGATCATGCAGGTTGTATGTTAGACAGGAAGAGCACGTCAGGACATGTACAGTTCCTCGGTGACAAACTAGTTAGTTGGGCATCAAAGAAGCAACTTTGTGTTTCAACGTCCACGGCAGAAGCAGAATATGTAGCTGCTGCTAGCTGCTGTTCTCAGGTCTTATCGATGCGAACTCAATTACGCGACTACGGTTTCCACTTCACCAAAATCCCGATATACTGTGACTCCAAGAGCGCCATCGCAATATCAGCGAATCCTGTTCAACACACCAAGACAAAGCACATAGATGTCAGGTATCATTTTATTAAAGATCATGTTGAAAAAGGAACAATTGAACTTTTCTTTGTAAAAACTGATTATCAGCTTGCCGATTTGTTCACCAAACCCTTAGACGAAAAGAGGTTTAACTTCCTTATCTCTAAGCTTGGTATGCTAAATCTTAAGATTTAATCAGTAGTTACCTATCAAAGTTTTCTAAATTGTATACTTTTTCATCATTTCTTCATTCTTAACTCTGATTGATATTTGCACTTCTATCAAATGTTCATGATCCAAGGGGGAGAATGAGAAGAAATTGACATCTGGTCAATATTACTTCAAGGGGGAGCTCATAAAACTTGTGCATGTACTTTTTAATGTCAAATTTCTTTTGTAATGCAAGATTTTAGGGGGAGCTCTTCAAGTCAAAAAGGGAGTACAGATATGACTTCTGATTATTTCTGATCAGAACTCGTACTTTAAAAGTTTTACTGCTTTTTGTCTTTTCAATTTAAGTGAATAAATTTTACTTTGACTTGACATTAGACTTTTGCAGAATTTTTGAGAAAAGCTTACAAATTCATATATTTATGACTTTATGCTTAGCTTCATGAGATGTAAGATCAAACGTTAAGGTATAATCCTTTATCTTAATCTCATATATGGTTGAAAGAAGGACAACTTTCAATCATAGAAAACATTGTTTTTAATGTTCAAACCACTTTCTGATTTTTCAACAGATTTTATATTTTGGGAGTGTATTTTAAATGTTTTCATAATCAATATTGTGTTTTAACTGAAATAGTTAAACCAATCTGAGCATCACATGCATCATAGGAGAAGAAAGAATTATTGTGCTAGGAATTAACATAACTTCAATGGAATCACCTTAACCAGTGATTTCTACCCAATAAGTTAATCCTTAGTGATTGAGTGTGCAAATAGAAAAAGAAATGAGTATGATTAGAGAAAGCTTAATGTTTAAAAGAAAGAGCGTGTGAGAACAGAGTTAAAAGAATATCACAACTCTGCACCAACTTTTTCTGAGCCGGGTAGCCACATTACTAGTGTTTCACAATTCTTTGGTGAACATTATTGAAACAGGCAACTAACCCATGCCAACTCTTGATCAAACCTCACTATCTACTCATTTTCTTCTTAACAAGAAAGTGTTTCACATTTTTAAAGGGGAAGCAGCACATTTGCTATCTGATTTTCATTTGGAAAATCTGGATATTGAAAAGAAGGAAGTCTGCCCCACCTTCGCACTTCAATCATGCACATTGAGTCTGTGTTTAACTTGCTGTTGTCTCAGTGGTTTACACAATTTTGAGCCTAATAAGCAATCATCAAGTGCTTAATTCTTTCAAACACAAGCACGAACACACAAGGAATTAGTTTCTTTGTCATAACGTTTATAGAAATTTATCTTTGTGGTGTTTCGATGATTAAATGGAAGCCCTAGGGGAGTCAACATCAAAACAACTCCTTTCCAAAGTGTATTTGTTACACACAGTGACTTAGTGTTACTGACAGGCATGTTAACTGATTCATTAGTTGATTCAGGTGTTACACGACTATTTTGTTTGGATTTGAAAAGATCTGGATGAATATCTTTTGAATTGACGGATCAGGGGCTATAACCACAAGATAGACATTTCTTACAAATAGTTTTGATGAAGTCGTTGCACTTAACATCAAAAAGGGGAGAATGACTACAAAATAAATGGCAAAGATCAAATGTTTCAAGAATCACGTCAAAGACTGAATTCTTCTAAAGAAAGTAGATTGAAGACATGCTGATTTCAGAGCTAAAGAAAGAGATTGCATCTTCTGAGCTGAACAAGAAGACTGAATTGCTAAAATCATTTTCGTAATGATCTTGATCCAAAGGGGGAGATTGTTAGACCACAGTCTCATTGGATTCAAGATCATCCAAACTGAAGATCGCAATCTGAAGCTAAAGCCGAAACGTCGACTCTCGATATTAAAGTCTATGTCGTTTGTAATAAATGTCAATGTAATTGTATTATCTTACTTAGATTTAATATCTAAGTTATAACATTGTAATAGTTAGATAAAGCTAACTTGGTTAGTTTCTAGTATTTAGTTAGTTTACATAATATCTAAACTTAGATATTATGTATATTATTAGATTAGATATTAGGTAGGTTTATAGTTTTATATTGCAAGTTGTAGGAAGTGTGTCTAACACACTTGGTTAGATTAAGTGTATCTCTAACATCTCTCAAAAAGATCATATCATAATTTCACACATACAAACACACACTTGAAGGTGTAAAAGAGAGAAAACATACATAACACATTTCATGCTTAATCGATCAACCTTGTAACTCGTTTGTTATAATCAATACAGGTTGGTAATCATATTGTGTTGTTGTTTCTATAAACTTGATAAGTATTGTTGGACCGACATAGAGCATAAATATGTTGGATACAACATCATGAAGACTGAAGACTCAAATTCATGCAAGTCAAAGCTCAAGACAACTCTCAGGCATAAAAGTCAAAGTCTTTTATAATAAATGTAAAAGTCAAAGTCAATGTATTTTGTTTTAGTTGTGTTGTGCGTGTGTGTTAAATAGGTATATGGCTAGATGTCTTGTAAGTGTCAAGTAGTTGCAAGTGAGAGAGATTATACGCGGTAATTTTTTAGAGAGAGAAAGTTTGAGAGAGAGAACTTCACTGTATAGGAAATCTTGATTTGAATCAAAACAGGTTAATTGATTGATTGTTCTCCTATTGTCTTTGCATTAATTATGTAGTAAGAACTTGAATTTAGGGATTAATACACTGCCTCTTGGTGGACCTTACTTACCAGGGCAAGTGATAAAGAATCCTTATTGAATTTTCTTCAGAGATGATGAGGAAAAGCTTAGATTTCAGAGAGTCTCATAAATTCCTTTATGCCCTCTAAGTCATCTACAGGATCTTCTATGCTTGTGGTGTGGCTATTCTTCCTTAGTGGATCCCATCAAGACTCTTATTCATTAAGAAGCCGCTAATCGAAGACAGAAAGGAGAAAAGGTACCAGATCATATGGTCACAACTTAGAAATATTGCAAACATAACTAGTAGATTCCCTTTTGTATCTTGTAATCTATTAGTTAGTCTTACAATAGTATAGGACTTCTCTTGTACTTATAATTTTCATGTTATTCTTTGTAATCTCTTCTTACAAATTAATGAAAAATTTAGTGAAGTACTTAAATCCATCAGTACTGTAAAAGATCCCTCAAAATAGTAGTTGAGACATGTATGTTACAAGTCCTAACTATTATTATATTTTGATTTAAAGTAATATTCTTCATAGTTACTCTATCATCATCAAATAGGGGTATATTGTAGATCCAAACTCTCTCAGTGATTTGATGATGACCATTTGTAATACTTATTGAAAATTACGTTTAACATATGTATGTATTAGTGTTTCACCATCAACGAACAATTACTAAGTGTGTTTAATATCGCTGAGGATCTCTCTACTAATCAGTTAGATGCAATTTATGAAGACAAGTTTCACGACGAAGATGTTCACCGCTGAATCGAAAACAAAGCTGCTGAACAACGAACAAGTCTACTCATGATCTAATGCGGATATCAGTGAAACCAAGACAAATCTATAAACACGCGAAGAAATCTGAAGAAAAGCTTCAGCGATCACTGAACTTCCTTTTATTTCTGTGAAGGAAGAGATATTCAGCAATTGAATATCACATAGCTTATACTCCAAGTTTCTTTTGTCTTACCCATGCACACATAGTACAATTGTCAAAAAAGACATACCCTTGCGGAAAATTGTACACCAACATTGAAGACTACACTATTCACCATTCGGCCAAAAGCATGTCTCCAAAAGTTAGAGGCATACAACCAATCAAAAGGCGACACGTGTAAAGTACCCTGCCATGCATTTAATGCATAGGGTATAAATAGAGAGGTTGAAATTCTATCTGAGAGTGGCCTTCTATCCTTCTCTACGTGAACCATAGTATAGAAACCCTTGCTTTCTATATTCTCTCTACCTTCATTCTCTAGTTCTTGTGCAACAATCTGTGTGTTTCTTATGTTTGTTTAGATTAGGTTTTACTTAATCTTATTCCACAAAAAACTGTAAATTGTGATTTGATTTATCAATAAACAATTTATTAAACCATTAATTTTTGTGTTTGTATTCACCCCCCCCCCCTTCTACAAACTTGTTAAGCACCTTTGGGACCAACATATGCGAACTCAAAGCATAAATGGCAAGAGATATGTATTAGTGATTGTGGATGATTTTTCGAGATATAATTGGGTGAAGATCTTAAGGTCAAAGGACGAGACTCCTGATATAATCATATCGTTCCTCAAAAGCATCCAAGTTAATCTGCAGAGAAGAGTGAAGTTTATAAGAACTGATAATGGCATAGAGTTTAAAAATAAGACAGTTGAAGATTATCTTGAATCTATTGGGATAACACATCAATACTCTACTGCTAGAATGCTTGAGCAGAATGGGGTCATCGAACGACACAATAGAACTCTAGTTGAGGTTGCTCGAATGATGTTAAGCCAATCAGAGTTACCTTTCTTTCTATGGGTTGAAGTTGTTTCTACTGCGTGCTACACATAGAATCGATCAATCATTCATCATCATTTCGGTAAAACTCCATATGCTATTATAAATAATAGGATACCAAGAATTTATCATTTTCATATTTTTGGATGTAAGTGTTACGTGCTCAATGACAAGGAAAATTTAAACAAGTTCAGTCCAAAAGCAGAAGAAGGGATTTTCATTAGATATTCTCAAACATCAGCATAATACAAAGTATATTTGAAGACTTCGTAGATAGTTGTTGATAGTGTAAATGTGACATTCGACGAAGCTATGGAATTGGCTTCTGAACATAGTAGTTTAGAACCCGTGATTACTAGAGTTTTAGCTTCTGGGCAAATCAGTCCAGAACCTGGTTCTAATGTTTCTATGTTTGATAAAGCTTCTAATTCTACATCACATTTAACTTATTTGGATTTATTGTTTGAACATTTTAATGATGTGTTTCTCGGATCTAGAATTTCTAAACCTATTGTGATTGACAATTCAGAACATTCAAGCGAACATCAACCAATCACTTCTGAAGTATCAGTTGAATCTGTTTCCCCTATTCAGAAAGAAACTCACTCAGTTCAGACAGAAACTCACTCAGTTGAAGATACAATAAATGTTGAACAGTCAGAAGTTGCACAACCGGTTGCCACTACAAAATTGCCTATTCAACATACATCGAGTGCTCAACCACTTAAAAATTCTGCAACCGTTCCTTCAACTAAACCCCCAGATGATGAATACATATATGATCAGAATGATCAATCTATATATGTTCCACTCCCTTACATTAATAAGTGGATCAGAGAGAATCCATTGCACCAGATTATTGGAGATTCGTCTAAACCGGTGCAGACTAGGTCTGCTACAGCAAACGAGTGCTTATATGATTCCTTGTTGAGTAAGATCAAGCCTACTCGAGTATTAGAATCTCTTGAAGATCCAGAATGGATATCTGCTTTGCAAGAATAGTTAAACCAGTTTGAAGCACTGAATGTATGGAGACTCCTGCCTAGACCCGGCGGAAAGACTATTATCGGCTTAAAATGGGTATTCAATAACAAAAAGGATGAAGATGGGATAGTTGTCAGGAATAAGGCCCGTATTGTTGCAAAAGGATACCGGAAAGAAGTAGGAATTGATTATGATGAGACATACACTCATGTTGCACGCATAGAGGCGATCAGAATGTTTCTAGCATATGCGGCACACAAGAACTTTATTGTCTATCAGATGGACGTGAAAACGGACTTTCTGAATGTCATACTGAAAGAGGAGGTATATGTATCTCAACCTAAAGAGTTTGTAAGTGTTGATAAGCCAGATCGTGTCTATGTCTTAGAAAAAGCTCGTTATGGATAAAAGCTAGCACCTCGCGCATGGGGTGATGTTCTTTGAAAGTTTCTAGTCAAGTCAGGCTTCTCCAAAGGTAAGATTGATACTACTCTTTTTATTAAGAAAGAAAAAGGCGATATCATTCTCATTCAAGTTTATGTAGATGACATAATTTTCGGGTCTACAAATCCTAAGTATTGTAAGATTTTTCCTGCCTTGATGGTGTCACGTTTTCAAATAAGTTTGATGGGAGAGATGAATTTCTATCTCGGATTACAAGTTCAACAATTTTCTATGGGGATTTTTGTTAATCAAGCTAATTGCATTTCTTACATTTTAAAGAAATTTAAAATGGAAAATTGTACACCTATTAGCACCCTGATGGCACCAGGAACTAAGATCGGAGCTGACCTTAATGGAAAAGTTGTTGATCTAAAGACCTATAAAGGCATGATAGGTTCTTTCATGTACTTAATGGCGAGTCAACCTGATATTATATTTTCCACATGTTTGTGTGCGAGATATCAGGAAAAGCCCAAAGAGTCCCATCTCTCGGTTGTTAAAAGAATTTTTAGATATCTGAAGGGCACCACAGATATTGGTTTGTGGTATCCCAAAGATACATGATTATGATGCAGTTCATGTTGGATGCATGTTGGACACGAAAACTACATCGGGTCATATTCAATTCTTCGGAGACAAGCTCGTAAGTTACTGCCAGTTGTTGTTCTCAAGTGTTGTGGATGAGGGCACATTTACTAGACTATGGCTTCCAGTATAACATGATATTGATTTACTGTGACTCGAAGATCGCAATTGCAATATCAGTGAATCCTATTCAGCATACCCAGATAAAGCACATAGACGTCAGATATCATTTTATCAAAGACCATGTTGAGAAAGGTACAATCGAATTATACTTTATGAATACATATTATCAACTTGCCGATCTTTTCAATAAGGCATTAGATTAAAAGGGATTTAACGTTCTAGTTTCAAAATTAGGCATACTAAATCTTAAAACTTAATCTTTACATAATATGTATTTGTGCAGTATAGTTCGGTTTACAGTTTTTATTCATGTATTTATTTTTTTAATTCTGAAAAGATATTTGCACTGAAGGTTTGTTGATTATTTTAGGGAGTGTGTGACAATATAAGATGATCAACATTCATGTGGAAGTTCACATAATATATATCATACGGACAAATATTTTTCTTTATGCAAAGTTTCAGGGAGAGTAAATGACTTCTAGATATATCAGTCTAGAACTCAATTTTAGTGATTTTTGACTTCTGGTCAATTTAAATTAGAACTCAGGCTTCAATGTTTTAGTTTGACTATGACTTCGATATTTTGACGAATTTTTTGACTTTATGCTGATTTTGAGGGGGAGCTTAAAAGATTTTATTCAAATAATCATGTTTTGAGGGGGAGTTATGAGATTTAAGTTGAATGTAAGATCTTTCAAACACTCTCAGATTGGTAATTTGTCTGAAAGAAGGACACTTTCAGACATGAAAACATTTTTATACATGTTCAAACCACTTCTTTATTCTCAAAAGGATTTCATGAATTTAGAATTGTGATTTTTAAATATTTTCATATATGAGTCTTATTGATTAACTGACCGTGTGTTTCCAAAGATTAATACTTGTGTATTATCTCTTCCATATATTATCAAGTATTCATACACATCGGTTCCGTCTTTCTTGTTGATATTTGTTAACCATGTCTCAAAATGAATCAATTTTCGATGGTAATACACCCGTTTGAATTTCAATGTTTGTTGAGCATCATATTCACTAAAACATAAGTGATTCTTTCAAGATTGTTTATATTTTTTCATATAGACAAATTCCAATTATTTTATGACCTAAGTTTTTCATGCTTATCATTCTAATTTGATCTTTCCGATACGTTGTCAGTTTCTCAAACAAGTCTTTCGAATCTTATTTCATTCATTCAATATTCTTGTTGTGAGCAATCTTCAAAGTTCAAATTGCTCAATTAATCATGATAGTTTTACGGAGCATACATTCACTGACAGTGTGATTCATATGATGAGATTCTTCATTTTTCAAGTTAAACTGTTGAACAACACCATTCTTTTAGAACAAAATTTTTTATGGGATCAGTGTGTGAGCTTAAAGAACTTCTATGGATTCATGTTAACCAGTGATTCCTACCCAAGAAGTTATCCTAACTGATTAAGGAGTGAGGGTTCATACATCAAAGAGTGGGGGAGGAAGTTCATACTGTAGGACAACCACATTGTGCTGAGTGGAAAAATGGAAAAGAGAGTTTGGTTACAAGTGAGGAAAATGAAAAACATGCAGAGGGTGAGCGAACAGAGTTAAAAGAATAAGAGAACTCTGAACCAACCACTTACTAATTGTTTCTCAATTCTTTCGTGAACACCATTGAAACAGGTAGTGAGCCCATGCCAACTCTTGATTTTAAGCCCACCAGTCACTCATTTCTTTCTTAACAAGGAAATGTTTCAATTATTCATGGGGACGCAACACATATGCTATATGATCTTCACTCGGATGATTTGGATATTGAAAAAGAAGGAAGTTTTCCGCACCTTCGCACTTCGATCATGCACATTGAGTCGTGGAAAACTTGTTGTGTCTCAATATTTTACACATTGTTTATCCTGATAAAGCACATAATGCTTAAATTCTTTCATACACAAGCACTATCACACGGAATTTTTTTTTTCTATCGGAACATTCATAGAAATTTCTTGTGTTTTTTGATGATTGAATAGAAGCCATGGGGAGTGAACATCAATAAAACTCCTTATCAAGTACATCTGATGTACTAAGTGGCTTCGTGCTACTTACATGCATGTTAATTTTCCATTTATTGATTCAGGGTTAGAACTCAATTTTGAATTTGAAAAGATTCGAAATCATTTTTAATTGAATGATGGTTCTTATATCAGTAGGAAAGATCAGTTGGTCCTTATCAGAAATTGAAAGACTACTGAAAATGTAATCCCAATCACAATCAAGCACAATCTCAATACAAGATTTTGACAATTAGCAAGAACTAGAGATAGAGTAGTGAGAGAAAGCCTTTAGTCATATGTATATTTCCATGATGAACCACTTACTTACTATTACAAAGAAAACATGGTATTTATACCAAAGACTAAAACTACAAGCTTAAGCACAAAGTAAATGAACTCTAAGATTGACTTTGCTAACTTTGACTTATCTAGACTTTGACATTGTTGACTTTTCTTGACTTGACTTTTCACACTAAATCTTGGATACAATTTATAGACTAACATTCTCCCCCTTTGTATTCAAGATTTAATAAAGATTTGACATTAGTCTTTAGCGCTTGAATCTTCAATCTTTAGTTCTTACGGCTTTGAACTATGAAGCTCTTTCTGAAGTTGTTGAAGAATCTTGAAAAGTCTTTAACACTTTGTATCTTTAAAGAGTAAACAAGTCTTGAGCAATCCTTTGAAAACTTTGAAAAACTTTGAACTTCGAGAAACTTTTGAAACTTTGAGGAATCTTTGAACTTTGTATCTTCATCTCTGTGATCTCTTGACTGTCTTTGGAAAAACAAACTTTCTCAAATCATCTTACTTTGGACTTGCCTTCAGAATCTTTTGAGAATGATTTCTTTTCATCTGATTTGAACTTTCAGAAATTCTCCACAAGTCTTCACTTTATAACTCTGAAATTCTTTGAAATTGATCTCTGAAGATTTCTCCCCCTTTTTTATTATTGTGAACATCATAATCATCAAAACTTTCTCAATTTCAGCACTTTCTTTGAATCTCCCCATTTTACAAATATTCTCCCCCTTTGAGATACATTTGACATTCTCTGCCCTTTGATCTGAATAGCTGAATCATGAACTGTATATACACGAATCTTTTCAAATTCAGATATAATGAACGTTGTAACCCTGATTCAACAAATGAAACAGTTAGGAATGCCTGTCAGTAACACAAAGTTACTGTGTACAACGAATGTACAATTTAAGGAGTTGGTTTGATGATGACTCCCCAGGACTTGCATTCAATCATTGAAAAACCACAAAGAAATTTTCTATGAATGTTATGACAAGAAAACATATTCCTTGTGTGTACGTGCAAGTGTAGAATGATTGAAGCTACTTAGCTTTTTCAGGCTCGAAATGTGTAAACTGTTTAGACAGCAACAAGTATTACACGGACTCAATGTGCATGAAGGAGGTGCGAAGGTGGGGAAAATTTCCTTCTTTTTCAATATCTAAATCTTCCGAGTGAAGACCAGATAGCAGATATGTTGCGTCCCCAATGAAAATGAAACATTTCTTTGTTAAGAAAGAAACGAGTGGCTGGTGGGGTAATTGCAAGAGTTGGCACGGGCTCACTGCCTGTTTCAATGATTGTCAAAAAAGAATGTGAATCAATCAGAAGATGTGGCTGCCCGGCTCAGAAAGTGGTTGGTGCAGAGTTTTGATATTCTTTTAACTCTGATCTCACACCCTCTTTCTTTTTAACGTTAAAGCTCAATTCTAACCAAACTCTCTTTTCCATTTTTCCGCTCCACACACTGAAAAAAACTCAACCGGATGAGTAATCTCCCCCACTCTTTGATTTTGACCCCTCACCCCTCAATCACTCTAGGATAACTTCTGGGGTAGGAAACACTGGTTAACGTGATTCCATGGAAGTTCTGTTTAAGCTCACACACGAATCCCATGTAAGTCCTAAAAGAATAGTTGATCAACAGTTTAACTTGAACAGCTAATCACAAAATATATGAAAACATTGTCAAAATGTATGCTCATGAGATTTGAGCAATTGAACTTTGAAGATTTCTCAAAACAAAGATATTGAATGAATAAAATGAAATCAAGATAATTGTATTGAGAATCTGACAATTTATTAATCAGATCAAATAAAATGGTTAGGGTATCAAAGAATTGGATATTTTATTTATATCTACGAATATAAACAATTTTTCAATGAAAGCACAAATGGAAATGATGAATGATGCTCAACAACATTTGAAAGCAAACGGGAGTATTACCATCGAAAATTTTCTTCGTTATGAGACTTGGTAATAACAATTTCAAATGAAGTACTGAACCAGTGTGTGTGAATACTTTACAGTATATAGACAAGATAATACGCAAGTATTGATCTTTGGAAACACACGGTCAGTTAAACATTAAAGCTCAAGATTGAAAAACATTTAAAATCACACTTCTAAATTCATAAAATCTTTTGAGAATAGAGAAGTGGTTTGAACATTTAAGAAATTGTTTTTCATGCTTGAAAGTTGTTCTTCTTTCAAACAATCAGAGATCTATATTAGAAGATACTTACATTTAAGCTCCCCCTCAAATCATGATAAAATGATTTAGGTCAGATAAGCTCCCCCTGGATATTTGCAAAATATCCTTATCTGAACATTGAAGAACGAGTCCTGATATGTCATGTGATCAGAAGCCACAATCTTGACACTTAAGTCCGGGTTTTGAACTGTTGTGTTCAAAAGTCTCCGTTCTTTGAGGTACGAGACCTAGACTGATTTGTCTAGAAGTCAATAGACTTTTAACTTTGAAATCCGGGTCTTGAACTGAATTATTCAAGAGCCATTTTTCCTGCTCCCCCTAGACCGGTGGTACCTGCAAAACAGATTTGACAGGTTTTGGTAACCACTGGTATTTGGGTCCTGGTATGTTAGATTTAGGAATCCACTTCTCATTAGATTTATATCTTTTAAATCCAAAATTTTGAGAAATAATTCTGTAAGAACCGTACCAGTTATGAGCAGTTTCTTTCTGAACGAAGTCATTCTCTCCACAGTAAGAACAACAGATTTTCTTCTGAGCAATCCTGATCAAATGATTCGTCGAGTAAAACATATCAGAATTACCAAAAGATTTACCTTTATGTGTTATGTTCTTTTTGGCTTTGGATGTGGAATTGAATGCTTTGTCCTTCATCTTCTCATCATCTGAAGAACTCTTCACCCTCCAGACCATTTGATTTTTCTTTGAATTCTTTCCAAGAGATTTAATGTAATAACTTGCTGAACCATCAACAGATTTGTCATAAAATAGATTTGATGGTCTGATCTGATTTGATTTGACAGTTTGTGATTTGACACTTTTGTTTTTCAAAACATTTTTATCATGAATAGAACTTGAAGCAATTTTAAATGAGCAAACTGATTCGGTTGAATTGTCAACTGGTGATTGATTGATCACATCAGCACAAACTTTTTCTGACAAATCAACATTTGCAGCTTCTAAGTTCTTTATCTTTTCAGATAAAATATTTCTTTCAAAAGTTAATGTGTCAAACTTTTGTTTCAAATCAGATCTGGCCTTCTTTTCTTTTTGGACATCTAATGATAGAACAGTTATTTTGGATGTGAGCTTCGATATTTCAGATTCAAAATGTAAACGCTCAAGCTCAAAATCTTTTTCCAAGTTCTTGTTCTTCTCTGAAATATCTTTGAAAATCACAAAATTTCTCTTTTCAGTATTTTTCTTTTCCAGCTCATAAGACTGCTTCTTTTCGTTGAAAATTTGTCTTTCTTTTTCGAGCAAGTCTTGTAAAGTAGAAATCTGATTGGGAAGTTCAGTAATTTTATTTTCAAGAACTTTTCTTTCCATAGCAAATGTGTCTGTTTCAGTAATTAGAATCTTTTCAAAACCAGACACTTACTTGGAAAGTTTAAGACATCTAAGCTCCAAATCCTTTTTCTCTTGGAGAGTTTTCTTGGAAAAAGCAGACATCTGTTGAATAGAAGATGTCTTCACATTTGATTGTTCTTTTTCTGCTTGGAGGCTTGTTTTTAGTTCAACATTCTTCTTCTCCAGAGCAGATATCTGATCTTCAAAAGCCTTAAACTTCTGTTGAAGCTTAACTGATTCATCTTTCAGCTCTGATGATTTCTGTTCAGTTTTCTTTAGTTGGCTTTGAAGATTCGCTTTAACTTTATCTTCTTTGATGCTTTTCATCAAGTCAGCATTTTTCACTTTCAATGCATATACATTTTCTTCAGAAGCCATATACTTTTGTTGAAGCTCAACTGATTCAGCTTGCAATTCTGAAGATCTTTGTTCAGTTGTCTTTAGTTGGCTTTGAAGATTTGTAATATAAGACTCCTTGAGCTTGATTACTTTCTCAAGAGACTGAATGGTATTGTCTTTTATTCCCATCATTTTCTCTCTATCTTTAATCACTTTCTCTTTTTCACTGATAATACCTGCAACAGATTTAGAATAATCAGTACATTTTGCACAAACAGGAGTTTTATCAGTGTTTGTCAATTTAGAATTTGAAACAGATTTATTTAACGTTGGAGATATTTCATTTCCATCCACTATGATACGAGGAATTAAAATGATAGGCTCCAAATCTTTGTTGTTCATCTGCTTTCTCCACTGAGAAATTTTATCTGTAGTAGACATCTTGAATGATTAGCTTGATTATGAAAGATCGTTCCGAAACAATTCAGAAATATTGACTAAAAGTCAAACTTGGATCACAAAAAATGTTGGGAACTGAAGAATAACTCAAGTGATTAATGCTGCTGGTTGAGATTTACTACTGCTAGAAGATTTCAAAGTTAATACTGCTGAGTATTACTATTGCTAGTAGAATTAATACTGCTAGTTAAAGTTAGTGCTGCTTGAACAAAGTTAGTACTGCTTAGCTAGTTAGTACTGCTAGTGGTTAGTGCTGCTTAGTAGTTAATGTTGCCAAGACTTAATGCTGCTTATAAGGTAATGTGAAGATAATGATGAAGAGATCGTGATTAAAGATAAACAAGGATATTCTGAAGATATTCATGGAAGATATACTGAAGATATTTTATTTATTTGTAATTATCTTTTTGTTCAGTATATGTATAGATTTGACAGAATTGTTTAGAAGTAGTTTTTACAGATTTAATTCTTAAGTTTTAAGTTCTAGAGAGAATCAACCTCAAGGCATAGTTCCTAATTCTAGAGAAGTAGAATTCATCTTGAAAGAGCTTGTTCTTCAAGATTGAGGTTGAGTGTGTAATCTTGTGATTTTAATATAAGTTTGCAAGTTGTTAATCATATACTGTTTGTTTACTGTTTTATTGAATATCAAAGTGTTATTCCGCAACTTCTTTGATATTGTTTCTGAGTATTCATAATTCTTGTTGAGAATTCGATCCTGACAAGTGGTATCAGAGCCTGTTCTCTCAGAAACATCTATTCACTCATCATGGAAAACTTTGCAGAATCAAACAGTACTCTAGTCTCAAAGGTTCCAATGCTCAGACCCAATGAATTTGATATGTGGAAGATCAGAATCAAGCAGTACATACTCCTCACTGACTATTCTATGTGGGACATAATTGAAAATGGTCCTTCTGAAGTAGGAAAGATTGGTGCAGATGGAAAGAGAACTCCACCAAAAACTGATGCTGAAAGAAAGACTAGACAGACAGAGATGAAAGCCCTGAGCACTTTGCTCTTGGCTATCCCCAATGAATACCAACACCAGTTCTGCAACTGCACTGATGCAGAGATGCTCTGGAATGCTCTAGAGAAGAGATTCTCAGGTACGAAAAGTACCAAGAGAAATCAGAAAGCCATTCTGAAGCAACAATATGAGAACTTTATGTCAACCAAGAATGAGTCCATGACTCAAACTTTTGACAGGTTCAACAAGCTTATTGGTGAACTTGCTACAGTGGGAGTACAAATTGATCAAGATGATCTGAACAGAAAGTTTCTAAGGTCCCTGAGTGATGAATGGACCATGTATACTGTGTCTTTCAGACAGAATGATCAACTGGAAGAAAAGGAACTTGATGATCTGTATAATGATCTAAGAGTTTTTGAATCTGAGGTAGAGGCTAAGAAAAGGCCTTCTGGGTATGTTCACAATGCTGCACTTCTCTCAGCATCAACTGATTCTACCTCCATTCCTGAATCAGTTAGTACTGCCAATGGAGCACCTCAAGATAAAGGCACTGAATCTGTTTTTGAAGACTTTCTAGCAAGTCATGGAAACTCTTCTCTCATTAATGATGACTTGGAACAACTCCATCCAGATGATCTTGAAGAGATGGACATTAAATGGCAGATGGCAATGCTCTCTATGAGAGTTAAGAAGTTCATCAAAAGAACTGGAAGGAACAACTTCTCACAAAGAAGAGAAGATGGAGCAGGTTTTGACAAGTCAAAGGTGGAATGCTATAAATGTCATCAGAAGGGACACTTTGCTAGAGAATGCAGAAGTGGAATGCCTCAAAACAATAACCACCAACAAGCTCAATTTGGAAGCTTCAATAGTAACAGAAACTCTGCTCAAGCCCTTGTCTCTCAACAAGGCATGGGGTTTGATTGGAGTGATCAAGCTGAAGAGGCCATCCAGAACCAAGCTCTAATGGCAGAGGTGTCTGATCTCCCAACAGAGGTAACTTCCAATCTTTGTTCTCAAAATTGCATTAACACTGTTAAGAGGTATAGGGATCACAATCAGAACATGAGTGATAACCTTAAGAGATTGGAAAAGGACATAAAAGATTATGTCAAGATAGTTGAGAGATTTGAAGAGCAGATTAAGGGTTTTCAAGCCAATGAGCTTCAACACTCTTATGACACAAACTACTGGAAGTGGGAGAAGAATGACTTAGAACTTCAACTGACCAGATCCAAAGAGGAGAATGAGAAGATAAAGAGGGAGTTTGAGAAAGCCAAGCTGGATATTGAGAAATTTTCCAATGCTTCTAAAGCAATGGACTCTTTGCTCCAAACTCAAATCCATGACAAACTTAGAAGAGGAATAGGGTACAATACCACACCACCACCCTATAACAACAACTACATCCCTCCTAGTTCAGATTTGTTAGAAACAAAGGATAGGAAGGACCTACCTAAGGGAGCCACTGAGATAGATCCATTAGATGAAGTAGTTGTTAAGGATAAAACTGAGAAAGAAGGTGTCAAGGATAAAGAAACACTGTGAGTGGTGAGATTCCTATAGAAAATCACATAATCACAAATGAGGGATGTGGAAAGCAATGGATCAAGTCCAATGAGATAGAGAAGACTGAGGGAAAGAATAAGAAGGTTTATTATAAGCAGACCACTGTTGTGAACCCTATCCCTTGCAAGCAGTGTGCATACAATACTTCTAAGCCCCAAAAGCATGATAAACCAAGGGGAAATCAAAGAAACTGGAACAACCAATGGGCACAAAAACAAGGCATTGATCTAAGTAAAATCAATAGACCAAAGCCTTGTTTCATATGTGGAAAGTTAAACCATTTGGCTAAGTACTGTTACTTTAATCCTATTAACCAACAGATGAACTTTCAAAGAATTGTGCAAAAACCTGCTGGTTATAGGAAGGCTGGAAAGAAACATGTAGTGAAGAAATCTGTTGAAAACAAAAGCCCCATGAAGAAAAAGGTTTTGAATGAAAGTATTAAAATGTGGGTGCCTAAAAGCACTAAAACTGTTAGTGATGCTGACAGAGATAGTGCTGCTAGAAGCATTACTGCTGCTACCAGTGTTAGTACTGCTGAAAAGTTTAATGCTGCTAATACTGTTAGTACTTCTTTAAATATGAATACTGCTAACAAAGTTACTGCTGCTAAAACAGTTACTACTTCTAATAAGGATAGTACTGCTAAGCATGCAAGTGCTGCTAATGCAGTTAGTATTTCTAAAACCAGTACTACTTCTAGCAAATATGTTTCCAAGCCTATCATTGTGACAAAGTACTCCAGAAATGAGGAATCAAAGTTTAAAAATCTTGTCAAGAAAGAATGCAAATATTTTGATGAGAAAGGGGTACCCAAGACCACTTTGGCTTGGGTTCCTAATTCAAACTAACTGATTTATCTAATGTGCAGGGCAACCAACAGCTCAAGGGAAAGAGCATTTGGCATGTTGATAGTGGTTGCTCTAGGCACATGACAGGCAACATGTCATGCCTTCAGGATTTCAAGCATATCAATGGAGGACATGTTGCTTTTGGAAATGATCTTACTGGTGGTAAAATAAGTGGCAAAGGTAATGTCACAAAAGGTAAGATGACATTTGAGAATGTCTACTATGTTGATCAATTGAAGTACAACCTGTTAAGTGTATCACAGGTTTGTGACAAACAACATAGCATATTATTTACTAACACAGAGTGTATGATCTTTGCTCCAGGGTTCAAGGTAGTTGATGACAGCATGATACTACTTAGAACTCCAAGAAAGGACAATGTCTATTGTCTAGATATGGACAATGTTGATAATGATTCATCTCTGAACTGTCTTGTTTCAAAAGCTTCTGTGGATGAATCCTCTCTATGGCACAGAAGGATGTGTCACATGAATTTCAAGACTATGAACAAACTTGTTAAAAACAACCTTGTAAGAGGTTTACCTTCAAAAGTCTTTTCATGTGATGATCATTGTGTTGCTTGTCTTAAAGGCAAACAGCACAAAACTTCTCATAAGACCAAAGAGTTAAATTCTATTTCTTCTTGTCTCCAATTAGTGCATATGGATCTGTTTGGTCCTACAAATGTTATGAGTATAGGCAAGAAATCTTACTGCTTGGTTATTGTTGATGATTACTCCAGATTTACTTGGGTATATTTTCTAAGGACTAAGGATGAGACAAGTGGACTGATCAAATCCTTTATCCTAAGAATTGAAAACCAAACTAATCAAAAAGTAAAAGTCATTAGATCAGATAATGGGACTGAATTTAAAAATCTTGATCTAAACACCTTTTGTGAAGAGAAAGGCATTGAGAGACAATATAGTGCCCCTAGGACTCCTCAACAGAATGGAGTTGCTGAGAGGAGAAATAGGACACTAATAGAGGTTGCTAGATCTCTGTTGGCTGACTCAAAATTGCCAATTACCTTCTGGGCTGAAGCAGTTAATACTGCTTGTTATGTCCAAAACAGAGTTCTAGTAGTCAAGCCAAAGAACAAGACTCCATATGAGCTTTTAAATAAAAGAAAACCATTTATTGGATTTTTCAAACCTTTTGGGTGTCCTTGTACTATTCTCAATACCAAATCTCACTTAGGTAAGTTTGATAGCAAAGCAGATGATGGATTTCTTGTTGGTTACTCATCTCAGAGTAAGGCTTACAGAGTCTTTAACTCTTCTTCTAGAATAATTGAAGAAAGTGACAATGTCAAATGCAATGAGAGCATACCAAATCCAATTGGGTCTGGTCCTCAGTGGCTATTTGACATTGATTCACTAACTAACTCTTTTGGTGTCAGTAGTGATGATTATGCAGGTTCAGGGAGTGGAGGATCAGGAACTACACAAGTTCAAGACAACTTATCTCAATCTGTGATCTTTCCCATACCCACAGTGGATCCTGTTGAAGACTGTGAAAAGGAACCATCTACTGAATCCAGTCAGAGTGAAGAAGAAAGTAGAGATGAGGAGACTCAAGTCAATAAAGAATCAGAAGTAACTGCTGAAAACACCTCAGTTGAGTTGAATGACTCAAATCTAGAGGTGGGACTTAATGAAGAACCTAATCATCACACCAGAATTCAAAAGAATCATCCTCCACAACTGGTAATAGGAGATATATCCTCTCCTATGATGACTAGAAATCAAAGCAGACTACAAGAATTGCAAGATCAACAGCATACAGTGCTTTCTTGCTTTTTATCCCAACTTGAGCCTAAGAAGGCACATGATGCTATGAAAGAATCCAGTTGGATAGAAGCAATGCAAGAAGAGCTACTGCAATTCAAGCTGCAAGATGTTTGGGATCTGGTAGACCTTCCTAAAGGCCAAAGAGCAATAGGAACAAAATGGGTCTTCAGGAATAAGAGAGATGAAAGAGGTATTGTGATAAGGAATAAAGCAAGGTTGGTGGCTCAACGGTATACACAAGAAGAGGGAATAGACTATGATGAAGTATTTGCACCTGTGGCCAGGATAGAAGCAATTAGATTATTCCTGGCTTATGCTTCTTATATGAAATTCAAAGTCTATCAAATGGATGTGAAAAGTGCATTTCTTTATGGCCCAATTGAAGAAGAAGTATATGTCTGTCAACCACCAGGGTTTGAAAACCCATGCTATCCAGACAGGGTATACAAATTGAAGAAAGCACTTTATGGATTGCATCAAGCTCCAAGAGCATGGTATGACACTCTGTCATCCTATCTCTTGGAAAATGGTTTTGAAAGAGGAGTCATTGATAAGACTCTATTTATCAAAAGAAAGAAGAAGGATATCTTGCTGGTCCAAATCTATGTTGATGATATCATTTTTGGATCCACAAGAGACAACATGTGCAAGGAGTTTGAGGAACTAATGCATCAAAGGTTCAAAATGAGTTCCATGGGGGAACTTATCTTTTTCCTTGGACTCCAAGTTCAACAGAAGTCAGATGGAATCTTTATCTGTCAGTCCAAGTATGTGCAGGACATTCTAACCAAGTTTGGTTTCTCAGATTCAAAACCTGCCAGCACACCTATGGAGACACACAAGCAGATAACAGCAGATCTTGAGGGGGAGGATATGGATGATCATCATTATAGATCCATCATTGGCTCTCTCATGTATCTTACAACCTCTAGGCTAGATATAATGTTTCCAGTCTGTGTATGTGCAAGATTCCAAGTTAGGCCAAAGCAATCTCACTATCAAGCTGTAAAGAGGATATTCAGATGTCTCAAAGGGCAACCCAGATTGGGACTTTGGTATCCTCATGACTCATCCTTTGACCTACTTGCATACTCAGATAGTGATCTAGGTGGAGCAAACTTGGACAGAAAATCTACTTCTGGAGGATGTCAGTTTTTGGGTGCAAGACTAGTGTCTTGGGGGTGCAAGAGCAGTGCAAGAAACAAACCACAGTGTCCACATCTACAACAGAGGCAGAGTACATAGCAGCTGCAAGTTGCTGTTCTCAAGTCTTATGGATTCAAAATCAAATGTTGGACTATGGGGTAACCTTTCTACACACTCCAATTTTTATTGATAACAACAGTGCTATTAGCATTGTGAATAATCCTGTCAAGCACTCAAAAACAAAGCACATTGAAATCAGGTATCACTTCATAAGAGACTGTAATGAAAAGAAACTTATTCAAGTTGTAAAGGTTCATACTGACAACCAGTTTGCTGATCTATTCACCAAAGCCTTTGATGTGGGTAGATTCACTTTCTTGGTAACAAGTGTGGGAATGATCAACTCTGAATAAACTCCTTCTTAAAAAGTGGTTTAATACCTGTATATTATGTATTCTTGGTGGTCCTAATCTTTCTTTTCAGGGACTTCATAGCAGTCCTCAGTTCATCATAAGTTGAAAAGAGTATGTATTATTAATACTGCCAATGTATTATTAATACTGCCAGTGTATTCTTAATACTACCAGTGTGTTATTAATACTGCTAGTGTTTAGTTAATACTGCTAGTAGTTAATATTGCTTTCAGTTAATACTGCTTTCAGTTAATACTGCTTTCAGTTAATACTGCTAGTGGTTAATACTGCTTTCAGTTAATACTGCTAGTGGTTAATACTGCTTTCAGTTAATACTGCTAGTAGTTAATACTGCTTTCAGTTAATACTGCTTTCAGTTAATACTGCTAGTGGTTAATACTGCTTTCAGTTAATACTGCTAGTAGTTAATACTGCTCTAGGTTAATACTGCTTATGTCCCGAATACTATAAATACTCTTTTCTCGCCTAAAAGCTCATAACGACTCTTTGCATACTGTTCACTTGCGCTCTAAACCCTTTCTCTCTCAAGTTCAAAGTTTCCAGGCAAGAATCTTCAAGGTCAATGGCATCCATGGCGTTCATAGACGAACACAATGAAATAGCGATGCTCCAAAAGCCAAAACAAGCTGAAGGTTTTCACCAGATAGTCGACTTTCTGAAGTCAAGCCATATTGCCCATGCTCTCACTCTATCTCCTACCATCTTCATAGAGCATCAGAGGCAATTCTGGGCAAATGCCACCATTGTTACTGAGAATGGTGCGCAAATGATCAAAACAAGGGTGTGTGACAAACCCTTGGCAGTTACTAAAGAGGTACTTCACATTAGTCTACGTCTAGACGATGCCTCCGGTATAACTTCTATCTCTAATGATGAACTGTTTTCTACTCTTACAAGAATGGGGTATGGAGGCCCATTGGGGGTGTTCAAGTTCTCAAAAGCCAAATTTTCACCCCAATGGCGTTTCTTTGTCCATATCCTCATGCACTGTATATCCAAAAAGACTACTGGATGAAGTGAGTTCAGTAGCACCATTGCTTATGCTTTGGTATGCTTAGCCACTGCCAGAAAGTATAATTTTTCACAAATGATTTTTACTGATCTTGTCTCAAACCTGGGAAGCAAAAAGAGCTTTTATATGTACCCCAGGTTTGTCCAAGAAGTTATTAACCATGAATTGACGGATATACCTCATTTTGATGGGGTATATGTACCCAAAATTCCCAAAGGTAAGGTCTTTTCAAATATGAAAAGATCCCCTCTGGACTCGGACGGAGTTGACACCCCATTGTTCTCTACAATGATGGTGGTGTCCCAAACTGATGAAGGTATGGCAGCAGGGTCAAGGCCCCCATTAGACCAACCCACTGCTAGCCAATCCCAACCTTCCCACTCTAAATCAATTCCCCAGTCTCTTCTTGAAAAACCAACTTCACCAATCACCCATACTTACAAAAGGAAACAGGTAAAGAAGGCTCCTTCCCTTCTTGTACCAACAACCACCAAGCCTACTAGCCCTCTAAGGGAGAATTCTCCCTTAGAGAATATCCATAGGGAAACCACAGGGGTATCTCCCAACCCCAAGGAGGTGCTCTCTGAGGAGGAGGTTGAACATATGGGTACTGAGGCTGCCACTACTTCTGCTAGCACAGAGAAGGACAGTGGTAACATAAATAAGACCTCCCCCATGGCAACTTTGAATGAGCAATCATTCAAAGGTCCCTGGTGCCAAGAAACCAAGGGGGTGGACAGTGCTTCTGCTAGGCAGAAGACTTCCACTACAAAAAGATCCAATGATCCTTCAAAAGAAGTTAACACTTCTGGAGAGGGTGAGGACAGATATTCTTACTATGAATTGATGGAAACAATGGGCAACATCAATCTAGATGTTCTCAAACAAGGGAAAGAAATTGAAGAAATGAAATTGGTAATCTTGTCCCAACAAGTGCAGATTACCAAACTCAAGAAATTGGTGATGACGCTAGTACAGAAAAAGAAGAAGAGACAATTTGTGCTAAGGAGAAGGAAGTCTGAGAATGATGCTCCCAAAAAGGGGGAGATCAACATGAAATATGGTAGTGAGGGGGAGAAATTTGATGTTGAGGGGGAGCAGGAAGCAGAAACAGAAAGAGAATCAGTGCAAATAGAAACACAAGAAGCAGCAGTAACAACAGAGCAAGCAATAGAAACCATTAATACTGCTAGTTCAAGTAAAGCAGCAGAAACAGTGAAAGAAGTATTAACAAATCTTGAGATTGCAGAAACCTTACTTAAAGCCAAGAATGATACTCCCAAGGTCACTTCAAAGACCAAAGGAGTAATCAGCAAAGAACAAGGTGAAGTGATCAAGAAAGATAACAGTAAGAAGGCAATGAACAAAGACAAAGGAAAAGCAAAGATGGTGGAATCTGATCAACCAGTCAAAAAGCAAAGGTTGGTTGAATCAGATGAAGCCTTAGCCAGGAAGATGCAGGATGACATTGAAAAGGAAGAAAAAGTTCAGGTTGAAAAGGACAGGGAGATGGCAAAGGCTCTAGCTGTTGAACTAAATGAAGCCTATCAACAAAACCTGGCAACTGAAATTGCACAGAAGAAAGCTGAAATTCTGAAGAAATCAGTGGTAGTAAAAACAGCTGCAAAGAAGAGAAAACCCTCAAAGACATTCCTAGGTACCCAAGAGAGAAACAAGATGATTATATTTCTCAAAGGTGTTGTAGGAGTTAGAAAGGAGATGTTCTCCAAGATGTCTTTTGAGAAGATTAAAGAGCTGTATGATTCAGAGATGTTAAAACTTTAGGGGAATGAAACTGCAAGGGTGGAGATGGAGAAGAGGATGAAAGAAAGCAATGACTTTCTGATACAAAAGCCCTTTCCAGATGAGCAGGAAACACCATCAAAGAAAGAAGCCACTCTGGGTGAAATTCTAAGGACTTTAAAGAGAACCAAGATGATGGCAAGGAGAAAGTCAATCAAGAAGCCTAGAATAGCTGAAGGAGAGGCTGATAAGGTTGTTGAAGAAGAAGGGGCGCCTGAGTCATCTGAAAAGAAAGAATCTTCAAGTACTGATGACTTAAAGATGTACATGGTAGTGATGGACAAAGTTCCTGAACCAATTTTAGCAGAACCTGTTGGTATAAAGCCTCCTGAAGTTATTCACTGGGATACATTGACATTGGATGGAAAGGAGTACATTAGACTCAAGAGGAAGGATGATAAGTATGAGGTATTCAACACTTGGGTCAAGATTGTCAGAACATGCTCTAGGTCAGATCTTGAAGAAATGTTTGAGATAGGAATGAAGTTGTATGCAGATATACTGAAGGCTTCAGGGATTTCAATTACAAAACTGGTGATGGAGTATTTGTATATGATGTTCAAGCCTGATGAAGTAAAGCATGTGATCAAGAATGTGTTCAAATCAGTCAACAAGTGGACTCTATATGAAACTAGTGGAGTATATGCAGTGACTTTGGATTTAAATCACACTGAATACTTTCTAGTGGATAGAGTATATAACCATAGCAGATTAAAGCTTCATGCCATGCAGAAGAAGAAGCTAGGATGTGTTCCAGATTCAGAAATGGCTAAATATTTGATCCAAAGAACAATTAATCAGAGTTTGGGGTTGGATGCAAACACTGGAATTTAGGCCATGATTTGGGAGCATCTTAAAGAAAATCTGAAGAACTTGACTTCTCTTCCTAAAAGTCAAGTTAGGGGGAGATTGTTGGGAACTGAAGAATAACTCAAGTGATTAATGCTGCTGGTTGAGATTTACTACTGCTAGAAGATTTCAAAGTTAATACTGCTGAGTATTACTATTGCTAGTAGAATTAATACTGCTAGTTAAAGTTAGTGCTGCTTGAACAAAGTTAGTACTGCTTAGCTAGTTAGTACTGCTAGTGGTTAGTGCTGCTTAGTAGTTAATGCTGCCAAGACTTAATGCTGCTTATAAGGTAATGTGAAGATAATGATGAAGAGATCGTGATTAAAGATAAACAAGGATATTCTGAAGATATTCATGGAAGATATACTGAAGATATTTTATTTATTTGTAATTATCTTTTTGTTCAGTATATGTATAGATTTGACAGAATTGTTTAGAAGTAGTTTTTACAGATTTAATTCTAAAGTTTTAAGTTCTAGAGAGAATCAACCTCAAGGCATAGTTCCTAATTCTAGAGAAGTAGAATTCCTCTTGAAAGAGCTTGTTCTTCAAGATTGAGGTTGAGTGTGTAATCTTGTGATTTTAATACAAGTTTGCAAGTTGTTAATCATATACTGTTTGTTTACTGTTTTATTGAATATCAAAGTGTTATTCCACAACTTCTTTGATATTGTTTCTGAGTATTCATAATTCTTGTTGAGAATTCGATCCTGACAAAAAAAATTTAGAAAAATTTTCTATCTCTGAAAAAAATTTGTCTCTGGAACTCTCAAAGAACTAAACTCGCAAACCAAGTGAACTCGCTAAGCACTGTCATCGAGAAACTCGCTAAGCATTGTTCATCGAGAAACTCGCTAGATGTTGTTAGCGCGAAACTTAGAACTCGCTAGGCGTTGTTAGCGCGAAACTCAGAACTCTCTAGACGTTGTTAGCGCGTTTCAACACTAAGAATATTTTTCAATGATTTCAAACTTGCAAATCACTTGAATCGAGAAACTCGCAGATCACTTAAACAACTCGGTCAAAACTCGCAAGCTTTGTTTTGCCTGTTTCTGGAACTCGCAGACCTCTGTTTGCGCGTTTGTCAGGAACTCACAGATAACATGAACAATTTCAACTAAGAGGTTTGCATGTTCTTGATGATGAATCATGTGCGTTATTCATATGAGTCTTGCGCGTTCTACGGATCTTGCGCGTTCTATCCTTGTTTTTCACATAATCGATCCAACAAATTCAAAAACTTGCAAATTTCCCTGCAATCGATTGTAACAGACTCAAAATACAATCTAGAACATCTTTCTAAGCAAAAATTCTATTAGAAACATCAAAGTAGAGTGCAATTTGATCGAGAATACAGACTCTGAGTTCGTGTTTTCCAAACTTACAAAAATCCAAAAATTCGAACAAATCAGTGATCAATTATTATGCAAGTGTGAATACAAAATGTTCTATTTCACTAATCGATCACAATACAATTGTTTCAACAGTCAAAGAACAACAAATTCGACAAAATTTTGATTCAACAGTGAATTTCCATGAAACGAGTTCGTAAAATCAAGATTTCTCAATTATGATTCAATCTGATAATCTGATTCTTCTGAATTGGTTTCGTTTGGCTCTGATACCAAATGAAAATGTAATCCCAATCATAATCAAGCACAATCTTAATACAAGATTTTGACAATTAGCAAGAACTAGAGAGAGAGTAGTGAGAGAAAGCCTTTAGTCATATGTGTATTGCCATGATGAACCACTTACTTACTATTACAAAGGAAACATGGTATTTATACCAAAGACTAAAACTACAAGCTTAAGCACAAAGTAAATGAACTTTAAGATTGACTTTGCTAACTTTGACTTATCTAGACTTTGACATTGTTGACTTTTCTTGACTTGACTTTTCACACTAAATCTTGGATACGATTTTATACACTAACAACTACACTTGCAAAGTTTTGATGATGTTGTTGCTCATAATCCTAAAAAAGGGGAGAAGATATTAAGAAATGGATTGTGAAGTATTTGTTTCAAGTTTATTGAAAGATGATATAAAGGAAGAACAAGAGACAGACAAAGAAAGCGAAAGAAGTTTGATAATGTAAATTTCAAGATTCCAAGATTCAAACACTACTATAAGCTATCTGATTGAAGATCAAGAATTCTGAGAAAGATTGCTGAAGATTTTTGACAGAAATTTTGTGTTTCAAAGAAAGTGAACAACAGATGAAAATAATTTCTTTGTTGAAGATAGTATTCGTTACAAAAGGGGAAGACTATTTTTGAATGCTGATAAAGAATATTTCTGCTGAAGATTACCTCAAAAGAGAAGACCGTTAAAGCTGAATTTATTCGTTTGAAGAATGATCTTGAATCCAAAGGGGGAGATTGTTGGTGCACATATTGTTGTATTCGAGATCATGAAGAGTGAAAGCCTCAAGTGTGAAAGTCAAAGTCAACTAACTTAATGAAGTAAGTCAAAGTCACGGAGCTTCTTTGTTAAAGTCAAAACTTTGTTAGTTAGTTGTTAGTTTTCCTTTATAAGCTAGAAGGAATAAATAGGTTTTGCTTTGTTGAAAATCTTGTAGAACATATAATAGAACATAATCTTTATAGAGAGCTTTTAGAGAGAGAAATATTGTAGAGAGAGAAAGCTTGGAGAGTAATGAAATTGTGAGACTTGTGATATATTCTTGTTGTAGTTTGTGATTACACTTGCAATTTGGGACTAAGACTGATCATGCATGAAATAAGCTTGACCGAAAAAGTACATCTGGAGCTTGACAATTTTTACGTGACAAACTCGTAAGTTGGTCGTCTAAAAAGCATAATTGTGTATCAACATCAACTGTTAAGGCAGAATATGTCACTAAAGCAAGTTGTTCACAATTCTTATGGATAAAGATACAGCTGAGAGATTATGGGTATATCATAAACAAAATTCCTATCTATTGTGACTCCAAGAGTGCCATAAAAATCACTGGTAATACGGTTCAGTATTCAAAAACAAAACACATCAATATATGGTATCATTTCATTAAGGATCATGTGGAAAAAGGGTTCATAGAAATGCATTTTGTTCCAATAGAATTTGAGCTTGCAGATTTATTCACAAAACCTTTAGATGAGAAACGATTTAACTTTCATTTCAGCAAGCTTGAAATGTTGAATCCTTCTACATGAACATTGAACTTTTTACCATGTTGAGGGGGAGTGTGTGTGTGTGTGTGTTTCTATCTATTTATGTTGCTTATGTTGAGGGGGAGTACATTTTTTAGAAAGTATGATATTTTCTAACAATTATGAACTCATATTCAAATGAGTATCATGTCTTCATTGGTTTTGTAGGATTTCATTGATACTGTGCACATCACAATATGCATTCTTCAAGAGGGAGTAGGTAGGAATGAGAGTAAGTGTGTGTATTAAGGTGTTTTTGAAAAATTAAGTTTTTGAACAAGTGTGAAAGATGTTTTTGTGCTTAAATGTTTGTTAGTGCAAATATTGTTGTATTCAAGATCATAGTTGAGAGTTATTCTTCGAAGTCAAAGTTAAGGTTTAAAGTCAAACTGAAAGAGAGGAAAGTCAAAGTCAACTCCACTCATTTAGAAAGTCAGTGGTTACTTTGTAATGTTCCCTTGTAATCTTTAGGTATAAATAGCTTTGCTCTTTGTAATCTTGTAGAGAGAGATTCATTAGAAGAATATTATTTGTCATTTAGTGAGAGCTTTCTAGAGATATAAAATCTTGTAGAGAGAGAAAGTTTTAAATTCATTCAAGATCAATACACTTGTGATTTGTGGCTACATTATTTGTGATTAATTGATAAAATCTTGCATTTAGAACTATCAATTGGTATCAAAGCAAACAAAGAATCTGAGAATTTCATCGAATTTAGGCTATTTTTGGAAAGTTTGAAATTGTCGCAAAAAGTTACTGTGTAGATTCGAATTTCATTGATTCAAATTTGGTTGTATTGTATTCGTTTGATGTTATAGAACAGTTTTCATTTGGATTATATTGTCAAATTCATAAAGATTTGTGCGAATTTTGAGTTTTTGTGAAATTTTTGTTTGAAAGTTGTAATAGACTGTGTGTTGATCGAATTTTGAATTCCAGTGCTTTTTAGTTGATATTATCAACAAGAAAGTTGTTTTTATTGTGATCGTGAGTAAATCTGCAAAGTTTCAGCTTCTCATTCGAAGATTTGAAAAAGATGTGGCAATTTTTGATGTTTGAGTTCTACTTATCGCAAGATATTCAGAAGTTGAAGCAAGATTCATCGTACTTGAGAGAATTTTTGGTTAAGTGTGGTTGTTGCAAGAAGTTATTCATGACAAGTCTAGTTGACGCAAGTCGAAGCATACGACAAGTTGACTTGACGCTAGAAGCCATCTACGACAAGTGGAATTGACGCAAGCCTTGTGTTGCGACAACTCACTATTCATTTAGTTCTCGGGTTCAGGCGTTTGCATCAAGTGGAACTTCTCGGGTCAGGTTTTTTGCAACAAACTAACTTGACTCAAGTAACTAGTTTCGACAAGTTAATGTTTCATTCTTTTCAGCTTGCGACAAGTGCAGTTCTCGGGTTTGCGACAAGTTGTCCTAGTTTGTTACTTGGTTTACGACAAGTTTCTGAGTTTGGTCAAATTTTCTGATACTTTGTAAAGATTCATATCAAGTGTGATAATCATGACTTCCAAGGATGCTTTAGCCATTGGTGCTGATGTCAAGCCACCAGTACTGTTTAAAGGAGAATATGAGTAGTGGAAAGAGAAGTTCTTTGATTTTATAGATAGACATGAAAATGGTGAGTACATGAAGTAGTCCTTAGAAGAAGGGTTAATGAAACCACTATATGTTACAGTACCTGCAGATGGATCTTCTGAGAATGATGATGATCATCATCATTATGGTGCAAGAAAATAAAAAGTTGATGTTCCGGATCCATCAAACTATGATGCTAAACAGAAGGAGAGATACAAAGCAGACAAGCAAGCAAGAACTTTATTACTTCAAAGAAGACATTAATATAAACATTGACAGTTACAGAGAAACTAGAAAGAAAATATGGGATCAGCTGTAGAAAATGATGATGGGATCAAAAATAGTAAAGCAAATGAAAGTTGATAGTTGTATAAACAGTTATGAGGAGTTCAAGGCAAAAGAATGTGAAATCCTAGAGACTACATATGACAGATTTGTTCTATTGCTGAATGAATTAAGCAAAAAAGGGTAAAGAAGCAACATATTGAGAATAATGTTAAATTTTGGAGCATTCTTTAGCCTGAATGGAAAAAGTTCACAAGACAGATGAAACAACTCAAAGATCTGAATAAAATTCCACTACATGAAGTGTATGAAACACTAAGACAGAATGAAGAAGAGGTGTGTTGGGAAATTCAGAATTTCACAAGTGAAGTTAATGCTGCTAGAAGAACTTGGTTAATACTTCTGAGGTTAATGTTGCTAAGTGAAGTTAATGCTGCTGATACAAATTAATGTTGCTCATCAAGATTGATACTTCTAGAGGAGATTACTACTGCTAAGCAATTTTAGTACTGCTAGTAGTTAGTACTGCTGAATGTTAATACTGCTGAAAGTATTAATACTGCTGAACACTTAGTGCTGCTTATGAGATAATCAAGATTCATGCAGATCAAGTTTGAAGATTAAGGAAAGCTTGAAGATAAAGATAGAAGATTATTTTGAAGATCCTTTATTAATTGTAATTATCTTTTATCTTCAGTATATATAGAATTAATCAGAATAGTTTAGAATTTAATTTTAGAATTCTGAATATTTGCTTTTATAGAGAGAATCAACCTCATGGTTAGAACCCTAATTCTAGAGAAGTAGAATTCGTATTGGTGAGTCTGTTCATCAATATTGAGGTTGTGTGTAAAAGCTTGTGACTTTCAATCATTCAATAAGAGTTTGCAAGTTGTGATTCTGATTTACTGTTTCATTGTTTTTCTGAATATTAAAGTGCTATTCTGCAGCTTCTTTAATATTGTTTTCTGAGTCTTTATTCTTGTTAAGAATTAAGATTCTGACAAGTGGTATCAGAGCTAGTATAACTCAGAAATCAACATCATCATGGCTAAAGGATCAGAGTCTTCAAGCACAGAAATTCCCACAGAGGTAACAGCTAATCTTTGCTCTAAATCCTGTATTGAAACTGTTAAAAGGTACAGGGATCACAACCAAAAGATGAGTGATGACCTTAAGAGGTTAGAGAAAGATATAAAAGACTATGTGAGAATTGTTGAGATGTTTGAGGAACAAATTAGAGGTTTTCAAGCCAATGAAACTCAACACATGTATGACACAAATTACTGGAAGTGGGAGAAAAATCAATTAGAGTTTCAACTTAAAAAGAAAGAAGAGGAGTGTGAGTAGATAAAAAGTGATTATGAGAAAGCTAAGCTTGATATTGAGAAGTACTCATATGCTTCTAAAACCATGGATTCAATTCTAAAGGTCCAAATCCATGATAAGCTTAAACTAGGCATTGGGTACAATACTACACCACCACCATATAACAACAACTACATCCCTCCTACATCAGACTTGCTAGAGACCAAGGATAGGAAGGACTTGCCTGAGGGAGCCACTAAGGTAGATCCTTTAGACAAAGTGGTGGTTGAAACAGACTCTGAAGAAGAGAACTCTAATGATAAGAGTAAGGAGAACACTGTGAGTGGTGAGATTCCTCTAGAAAATCACATTATCACCAATGAGGGATGTGGAAAGATTTGGGTCAAATCTAAGGACATAGAGAAGACTGAGAGAAAGTTTGAGAAGGTCCATTATAAGCAGACCACAGTTGTGAATCCTGTCCCTTGCAAACAGTGTGCCTGCAATAAATCTGAGCCCCAAAAACATGATAAAGCAAGGGGAAATCAGAGAAACTGGAATAATCAGTGGGCACAAAAAAAAAGGGTTGATCTGAGTAAAATCAATAGACCAAAACCTTGTTTTATATGTGGCAAATTGAATCATCTTGCCAAATACTGTTATTTCAATCCTATTAACCAAAGAGTCTCTTTTCAAAGACAAATACAAAACTCTTTTGGTTATAGGAAGCAATTTAGAAATCATATGGCTGAGAACAGAGCACCTATATAGTCTCATGCTCAGAATGAGTTTGCTAAACCAAAGAAAAATACTCCAAATAAGCCAAGGAGTATGTTAAAGACAAAGAAAGCAAACAACTTTGTTCAAGTTTTGGTTCCAATAGTAAAGAAACCTGTTAGTACTGCTATCCCAGATAGTACTACTAACAGAAATAGTGTTGCCACATCCAATACTACTGCTAACAAGGCTAGTGTTGCTTCTAGTAGTAATGCTGCAAAGCCTATAATCTTGACAAAGTATTCCAGCCATGAGATTCCTAAACAAATCATCCAGACCAAACTGACAGATTATATAAATGAGAAAGGACAACCCAAGACCACTTTGGCTTGGGTTCCCTCCAAAACTAACTGATTTATCAAGTGTGCAGGGCTACAAATAGCTCAAGAGGAAGAGCATTTGGCATGTTGATAATGGTTGCTCTTGGCACATAACATGTAACATGGACTGCCTTCAAAACTTCAAGATTTGATGGAGGACATGTTGCTCTTTTTGTGATACTCCAGATGGAGGTAAGATCAGTGATAAGAAATGTCGTAAAAGGATGGTGGCAAATGGAGAGAAGGAATACCAGAGTGAGTTAAAAAGGAAGTTTATTACCTTGCTCAAAGTACCTCAAGCTTCAAAAAGTGTATGTATAGTTAATGCTGCCAGTGCAGTTTTAATACTACCAGTGCACAGTTAATACTGCTAGTGGTTAATACTGCTAGTTAGTTAATACTGCTAGTGGTTAATACTGCTCTCAGTTAATACTGCTAGTTAGTTAATACTGCTAGGTGTTAATACTGATTATGTCCCGAATCGTATAAATACACTCTTTGCCCGCCCAAAAGCTCATAACGACTCATTGAATATTGTTCACCTTCTCTCTAACCCTTTTCTTTCAAAGCACCTAGTGATTTTCAGTCCAGAATATTCAAGCTCAATGGCATCTATGGCATTTATTGACGAGCACAATGAAATCGCGATGCTACAAAAGCCAAAGCAAGCTGCAGGATTTCATCAGATAGTGGATTTTCTGAAGTCTAGCCATATCGCCTATGCTCTGACAATGTCTCCATCAATCTATATCGAGCACCAACAACAATTTTGGGCTAATGCCACCATTGTTACTGAGAATGGTGTGCAAGTGATCAAGACAAGGGTGTGTGGCAAACCCTTGACAGTTACTGAAGAGGTAATTCACATTAGTCTACGTCTAGACGATGCCTCTGGTATCTCATCTATCTCTAATGATGAACTGTTTTCCACTCTTACAAGAATGGGGTATGGAGGCCCATTGGGTGTTTTCAAGTTCTCAAAAGCTAAATTTTCACCCCAATGGCGTTTCCTTGTTCATACCCTTATGCATTGTATTTCCAAAAAGACTACTGGCTGGAGTGAGTTCAGTAGCACCATTGCTTATGCTTTGGTGTGCTTGGCCACTGCCAGAAAGTACAATTTTTCTAAAATGATTTTTAATGACCTTGTGTCAAACTTGGGAAACAAAAAGAGTTTTTATATGTACCCAAGATTTGTCCAGGCAGTTATAACCAATGAATTGACGGATATGCCTCACTTTGATGAGGTATATGTACCCAAAATCCCCAAAGGTAAGGTCTTTTCAAACATGAAGAGATCTCCATTGGACTCGGAAGGAGTTGACACCCCATTGTTCTCTACAATGATGGTGGTGTCCCACAATGAAGAAGGTATGGCAGCAGGGTCAAGGCCCTCATTAGACCATCCCACTGCTAGCCAATCCCAACCTTCACCCTCTATATCAATCCCTCAGTCCCTACTTCAAAATCCAACTTCTCCAATCACCCAAACTTATACAAGAAAAAAGGTAAAGAAGGCTCCTTCCCTTCTTGTACCTTCACCCTCAAAGCCTCTAAGCCCTCTAATGGAGAATTCTCCATTAGATAATATCTATAGGGAAACCACAGGGGTGTCTCCCAACCGCAAGGAGGTGCTCACTGAGGAGATGTTTGAGAATATGGGTGTTAAGGCTGCCACTACTCCTGCTAGCACAGAGGAGGTCAGTGGTAACATAAATAAGACCTTCCCCATGGCAACTTTGAATGAGCAATCATTCAAAGGTACCTGGTGCCAAGAACCCAAGGGGGTGGAGAGTGCTTCTGTTAGGCAGAAGGCTCCCACTATAAAAAGATCCCATGATCCTTCAAAAGAGGGTAACACTTCTGGAGAAGGTGAGGACAAATATAACTATCAAGAATTGATGGATGCTATGGGTAACATAAACATGGATGTCATCAAGCAGGGGAAAGACATTGAAGAGATGAAACTTGTCATTTTGTCTCAACAAGTACAGATTACCAAACTGAAGAAATTGGTGACAAGATTGGTACAGAAAAGGAGAAGAAAGCAATTTGTGTTAAAGAAGAGGGAAAGTACTCAAGATGCTTCCAACAAGGGGGAGAATCAAGAGAATGAAACAGAGAAGGAAAGCAAATCTGAGATGGGATTTGATGTTGAGGGGGAGAAAGAAGCAGAAATAGAGAAAGAAACAGAATTTGCCCAAGCAGCAGAAACTGTTAATGCTGCTGAGGTAAAAGAAGCAGCAGTAACAGGGCTTTCTGTAGAAGAATTGGAAATTGCAGAAACCTTGGTAAAAGCCAAGAATGACACTTCTAAGGCTTCTCAAAAGGCCAAGGGAGTGGTCATAGATGAAGGAGGCCTTCAAAAGAAGAGAAAAGAAAGAAGTGAGGCAGGTTTGAAAGATACAAAAGGAAAAGGAAAGATGGTTGAACCTGAACAACCTTTAAAGAACAAAAGTCAGATTGAGTTAGATGAAGAAGTGGCAAAAGAGCTTCAAGCTGAGATGGAAAAAGAGGAACTCCTACAATCTGAGAAGGATATAGAGCTTGCACTGAATATGGCCAGAAAACTAAATGAAGAGTATCATAAGAGCATGAAAACAGCAGCTCAGGCCAAGAAAGTACAAGTCAAAAGAATGCCACTGAAAAAGCAAAAAAGACAACCTTCTAAGACCTTTTTGGCCAATCAGGAAAGGAGAAAAATGATAAATTTCCTGAAAGGTTGAATTGGTGTCAAAGGAGAGATGTTTACTAATATGGCATACAGTCAAGTGGAGGAGCTGTATAAGAAAGAAATGGCTAAGCTGCAAGGGGACTCCTCACAAAGGGAAGAGGTTGAAAGAAGAATGAAAGAGAGGCATGATCTCAACATTCAACAACCATTTCCTGAGGAAATCACACCTATAAAAGAAAAGAAGGAAGAGCCAGAAAATGTTGGAATGGAAGTTAAATCTACAAAAAGAATGAAGACTATAGCTTCCAAAAGGCAGTCCAAAAGTCCAAGAGTTGAAGAAAGAGCAGAAACTGAAGCAGAACCTCATGTGACTCCTTTAGCAGAATCTGTGCAGAACCCAGAACAGTCCAATAAGCAATCTAATGTGCATCTTGAGCTTTATATGACTATAACAGATGATGAACCAGTTCAAGCTGATCCCATTTCTATGAAAGCACCAGAAGTCATCTTTTGGGATATTCTGGAAGATCAAAGGAAGAAATACTTCAGGCTTAAGAGAGTGGGAGATATATATGAAGTGTACTCTACTTGGGGTAGACTCATCAGAAGTTGTTCAAGATCAGATTTAGAAGACATGTTTAAAGTTGGATTGGGTCTATATGAAAAGGAACTGACAGAAGAAGGAATGAGCTTAATCAGATTAGCCATGGAGTACTTGTGCATGATGTTTGATCCTAGCAAAGTTTAACATGTGATCAGAGATTTGCATCTACAGAATAAATTCCAAAGAATAGAAAACTGGATGATATTTGAAAGGTGTGGAGTCTATGTCATCACTGTAGACAGAGCTTATCATAAGTACTACTTGGTTGATAAAATCTATGATCACAGCAAGGGTAAACTGCAAGCAATGTTGAATGCCAAGCTTACATGTTCAAAAGATTCAGAAATGGCAAAGATTGTGGTAAGCAGAACAATAAATCAAAGTCTGGGTCTGGATCCGAATTTGGGCAACTAAGCTGCAGTGTTGAAAGCATCTTGAAAATAATTATTGAAGAACTTGACTTCTCTTCCTAAAAGTCAAGTTAGGGGGAGATTGTTGGGAAATTCAGAATTTCACAAGTGAAGTTAATGCTGCTAGAAGAACTTGGTTAATACTTCTGAGGTTAATGCTGCTAAGTGAAGTTAATGTTGCTGATTCAACTTAATGCTGCTCATCAAGATTAATACTGCTAGAGGAGATTACTACTGCTAAGAAATTTTAGTACTGCTAGTAGTTAGTACTGCTGAATGTTAATACTGCTCAAAGTATTAATACTGCTGAAGACTTAGTGCTGCTTATGAGATAATCAAGATTCGTGCAGATCAAGTTTGAAGATTAAGGAAAGCTTGAAGATAAAGATAGAAGATTATTTTGAAGATCTTTTATTATTTGTAATTATCTTTTATCTTCAGTATATATAGAATTAGTTAGAATAGTTTAGAATTTAATTTTAGAATTCTGAATTTTTGTTTTTATAGAGAGAATCAACCTCAATGTTAGAACCCTAATTCTAGAGAAGTAGAATTCGTAGTGATGAGTATGTTCATCAATATTGAGGTTGTGTGTAAAAGCTTGTGACTTTCAATCATTCAATAAGAGTTTGCAAGTTGTGATTCTGATTTACTGTTTCATTGTTTTTCTGAATATTAAAGTGCTATTCTGCAGCTTCTTTAATATTGTTTTCTGAGTATTTATTCTTGTTAAGAATTAAGATCCTGACAAGGTGGAAGAGATAAGAGCTGAGAAAAAGAAGGATGAAAAACCAATAATTGATCCTATTACACAAGTTGTTAAGAACAAGAAAGAGAACAAGTATGTCAGGGGAAAGTCTGTGAGTTGTAAAAGGAAAGCGAAAATGATTCCCAGTGAGTCAGATGAAGTTGGTAGTTATGGTTCTGATTCAGATAATTGGGAAAACCTCAAGCAGGCAATGATATTACTGACTCAGGCATTTCTGAAGGAGTTCTATAAGAAACCAAGGTCAAACAGTCATAGGTACTCATCTAGATATGATAAAATATTTGATGATAGAAGGTATGAAGAGAAGAAGTATGTAAAGAAGTTTGAGGAGAAGAAGTTAGATGAGCCGGTCAAATGCTATAACTGTAGTAAGATTGGTCATTTTTCTATGGAGTTCTGAAACCCAAAGGTGAGAAACTCTGACTACTAAGAAAAAAATGCTTCTTGCAAAGTAAAAGGGGGGTGGCAAGGCACTTATGGCCGAAGACGATAATTAGCTTGATCTGGCATATTCTGAAAGTGAGATGGATGAATATGCTCACATGTGTTTGATGGGCAAACAAGTTAATGATGCTGGTTTAGATGACGATACTTCGGATGAGGTAAATAATTTTACTGAAAGTGATTTTCTTAAACAGACAAAATCTATGATGGTTGAGCTTCACGAATTGCAGTCTAAACTTAAACGAGAAAAAGGTGTCGTTGAAAAGAAGCATCAAACAATATATAAACTCAACAAGGATATTGTTGAGAATATTATATTGATTGAATCTTTGAAGAAGGACATCAATACTTTTGAAAACCAAAAGGCTGTTTCTCAAAATCAAATATTTGAAGCAACTTCTATGTTCAATTTGTGTGAACTTAAGAAGAAAGAGTTTGTGAGAAAATATAAATATTTGAAATCGGTGAATAAGTCATTGGTTGAAAAGATAAGTGGTTTGGAATAAAAGCTATATGCTAGAGGACAGACTGACCAAACCATTCATCTTAACAAGTCGAAGGAATTTACGTATTTCAACACATATTGAGGGATTGGGTATAACAATACACATTATTTGATAAAGGGTATTTGAAAAAGGCTTGTTCTTTATAATTTTGATTTTCTACAACTGGCTAAGAAATCCCCCAGCTCAAAATCAAATGGATTAAGTCTTCTAAATATGTGGAAGCACAAGAAGATTTGAAAAGACGAAACACAGTTGAGATGCAACTACCATTTTGTTATGATAAATTGAATGCTAGTTACTCTTCTGATCAACCAACGTTTCTTTCTCATGATTATTTCAAAAACTATTATGATGCAGAGATTTAGGAGAGTCTGTTGAGGGAAAGATTTATATTCCTCCTCTCTTATTAGATAGCAAAACTTCTCAGCTTGAGAATATTTTAGAAGATGAAAGGATATTGGTTGATTTAGAAAGTTTGCGTTTTCAACTGTGTTAATGAACACTGAGTCAAAATCTGAGGTAAAAGTAGAGGGTAAATCTGATTCAGACAGAGTATGTGAAAACAACTCTACTGATTTAGATGCATCTTAATGTAAAGATTTTATGGGAAATATTTTATGTACTACAAAACCATCAGATTTTGAACAAACGTCTTATAAAAAACTGTATTCTAAAGAGTTTAATGATTTTATGTTTCCAAAGTCTTCTTGTGAATCCCAATCTATGGATGATGCAGATCTATTTGATGGTGATGTTGATTTTCTGAATTCTTCGGATTGTTTTCAGGAATGTATTGATGAGTTTGATTTTGAAGCTAAACTTCCAGATCATAAATTTTATGCTAAAATCTGATGAGTTGCCAAGTGTGTTTGTAAAAGGTCAATCATCAACTAAGGTTAATGAACCAGTTCCTGTAAGTTCTTACTATTCCAAGGGTATGACAAAGAAGCACTCACAGAAATGGAAGAAAACTGGCAAGTCTCTGAAGAAGCAAACTCTGAAATCTCATGTTTCTGACAATGCTAAATCTAATGTTTCAGATATGAGGTCTAGAAAGCCTGGAGTGAAACTAGAATAGAGAGCAGAGAAATCCATTGAGGATGTGGAGTCAGCAAAATCATTTTTTGCTTTTGATAGTAATAGGACAGTTGATGCGTGTAATGGTGTAGTTGATCAATTTGTTGTTAATGTTAATAAACAAAAAATTGTAATTCCTTGCAAGATTTACTCTATAAAGCAATTGATTCAATTATCTCATTCTCAAATTCGTTGTTCTACTTGTGGTAGAAATGATTTTGCTGATCGTAGAGTTTCTGATAATTGGTTTGGATCTTATTGCATATATGATTCTGTGAGATCAAATATTTTTCGAAAGAAAAGAGGACCCAAATTTCAATGGGTACCAAAATCAACTAGTAGCCTGACAGGATCCATATACAAGTGGGTACCTAAATCTGTTGAATGATTTATTTTATATAGACCCGTCATATATGGTATTTTGGTTCTGGATGTTCCAAGCATATGACCCGGTGAAAGGAGATTTTATCTAATTATACTGAAAAGTTATGCGGAAATGTACGTTTAGGGAACAACCATTTTCTTCCCATTCTTGGATACGGGGATGTAGTGCAAGAGAATGTGATGATCAAAAAGGTGAGTTATGTTGAAGGATTAGGACACAACCTTTTCAGCATAGGACAATTCTGCGACAAGGATCTAGAGATCAATTAAAAATCCAAGAGGTGTTGCGTTAGAACAGAAGAAGGTAAGGAACTCTTGGTGGGTACAAGAAAGTGAAATTGACTTGGCTTCGCCAAAAGGCCTCATCTATAAAAGCCCGACAACCTTTACACCATTAATTTGTCCAATGTGAAGCCAGAAAGTGCAGTGTGTCTATTATCTAAAGCATCTATGCAACAAAGTTGGTTGTGTTATAGAAGGCTTTCTGACCTGAGTTTCAGATATATCAGCAAGCTAGTCAAATGTGGATTGGTGAAAGGTTTTCCAGAGTTGAACTATGAGAAGGAACACCTGTGTGATGCTTGTGAAAAGGGTAAGATGAAACTAGCCCCACACAATCCTAAGCCTGAACAGAACACAGATAATCCTTTGGAACTGATGCATATAGATTTGTGTGGCCCGATCAGAACACAAAGCATAAATGACAGAAAGTATGTATTGGTGATTGTGGACGATTTTTCAAGGTATACTTGGGTAGATTTTCTAAGGTCAAAGGATGAGACACCTGAGTTGATCATTTCATTTCTAAAGAGTTTTCAAGTGAATTTACAGAGAACGGTAAAGTTCATCAGATCAGATAACGATATAGAGTTTTAGAACAAGAGAGTTGAATAATATCTTAAATCTGTCGGGATAACACATCAATAATCTGCTGCTATAACGCTCGAACAAAATGGAGTTGTCGAAAGACGAAACATATCTTTTGTAGAGGCTGCTAGAACATTGTTTAGCCAATCAGAGTTACCATTGTTTTTGTGGGTAGAGGTTGTTTCAACTGCTTGTTACGCTCAGAACCGATCAATCATACATCGATGGTTTGATAAAACCATATATGCAATTATAAATAATCGAATACCTAGCATTAAACATTGTCATATATTTGGATGCAGGTGTTACGTACTTAATGACAAGGATATTCTCAAACATCGTCATCTTACAGATTCTATTTGAAGAATTCAAAGATAGTTGTTGAAAGATAGTTGCAGCTCAGACTCGTAATCACTGGAGTACTAGCTTCTGGGCAAATCAGTCCAGAACCTGTGTCAAATGCTATAAATACTGATCAAACATCAACTTCTACTTCAGACCTTTCTGATTTAGAACTATTATTTCAAAAATTTTATGATAAGTTTCTTGGAACTAAAATTTCTAAACCTGTTCTGATTGACAGTGTTGGTCCTGAAGGTGTTCTACAAGTTTGTAGAAGGAGGGGTTGAATACAAACACAAATTTTATGTTTAACAATTTAATGATAAATCAAATTACAATTTAGAGTTTGTTGCGGATTAGATTAAGGAAAACCTAATCTAAACAAACTTGAGAATCACTAAGCAAGGTTGCACAAGAATAGAGAGAAAAGGGAGGTTGAGAGGATTATAGAAAACAAGAGTTTATATAAGGTATACTATGAAAGAATAGATAGTAAGCAACCCTTCAAAATGAAGGATAAACTCGTTATTTATACCCTATGCATTTAATGCATGGTAGAGGTACTTTACACGTGTCATCAACTGGTTAGGTGTATGCTTCTAACGTTTAGCGACATGCTCTAGGCCATATAGTGAATAGTGTAGTCTTCAGAGTTGTTGTACGATCATGGACAAAAGCATGTATCTTCTGACAATTCGTACTATTTGTGCAAAGGATAAGACAAATGAACCTTGGAGTGTAAGCTTCACGATCAGTTATCGTTGATGAAGTCCTTTATCATAGAGCTCTTATAAAGGTCAGCTATTACTGATGCTTTCCTTCTTGGTTAGTCGCGTGTTTGCACTTGTCTTGGTTTCACTGATATTTGCATCAGATCATGAGTAGACTTGTCATTTGTTCATCAGTTTTGTCTTCGATATCAGCGATGAACGTCTTTGTCGTGAAACTTGTCTTCAGGGATTACATTTAACAAATACATCAGAGATCATCAATGATACTAAATAGACTCATTATATAATCGTTGATGGTGAAACACTAATACATATAAATGTTAAATGTAATTTTCACAAAGTAATATAAGGGTCATTATCAAATCACTAAGAGAGTTTGGATCAACAATCTCCCCTATTTGATGATGAAAAGTAACATAAGAAAATTGCTTAAGTTCAAAATATAAGGATAATAAGGACTCGTAACATACATGTCCCAATTACTATTTTGAGGGATCTTTTCTAGTACTAATGGAGTAAAGTACTTCACTGAGAATTTTCATTAATTGATTCGTAAAAAGATTACATAGGGAATATGAAAATTTATAAGTCAAAGTGAAAACTATACTAGTACTACGAGTATATAACTAATAGATTACAAGAAGAAAATATAATCTATCAGCTAGGTTGGTTCTTCCTTAACTTTAAATTCTTCTTCAACAATCATGTGATCAGGTATCTCTTCTCCTATTTGTCTTCTAATGGCTGTCTCCTTTGAAACTCTTTTCAATCTGATGAAATCGTCATCATCAAGGAATATTAAGCCATAGGGATTACTTGTCACCGGACCAGGTACAAAAGGTCCTCCAAGGGGTATTAACAAGTCTAGAGCTGAAAGGTTAGGTGGTGGTCCAACGACTACATCTCTAGAGAATTTGATCGTAGTTTCATTTCGGAGAAAAACTTCATCGTGAGAAGTAGATACACGTTTATTTTGTCTAGTTGGTCTTGGATTTGAGGTAGAGGAGCACGAATGTCAATCTTTGCAGAGACTCTGTTGATTAGAAAATTTACCAGGGAATCGACGTGGCCTATGTACTTGGATTTAGATTTCTTCAGCGCTTCTCTGAACTCTATCCATTCGTAGAAACCAAAATTCTCCAACTTCGACAAGTACATTGTTTTTACTGTGCCATCTATCCTGGATATTTCCAATCTCACCGTCACTGATCGATTTTTGCTCTTCCATGTTATTTTCACAGCTGAGATTTTGTATGGATCAACTCTATGAACAAGCTTCTTCTTGTACCAAGCAATTTCAGAGTCGCTGACCACTTTTGCTTTCTGTACTTTCTCCTCAATTTCTTTCAGTAGAGATTCTCAAACTTTGATCGAATTCTTTTTTAGCTTCTAATCAGAGACTAAGTTGCAAGATACTTTAAGGTCCAGATTGGCATCCTTTTGGTATGCAACCAGTAATTTCTCAGCCCTGATAGATTCTTCACGTTCTTCCCAAGTCAGGAAGTGTAGCCCTTTAATGCTTTGTTGAGGAGGGACTCTGAGCCGTTGGCTTTCCTGCAGTTGAATCATCAGTTCATCCTCCGACCTTTGGATAAGTCGTGAGGATCTGTTTTGGTGATTCAGCGATTCTTGTTCTTTTTCTTATTCTTCTTCTTCATCAGTCTCTAAAATAGAGACTGGGTTATTTGTAGATCTTCAGCAGAGGTTGCTGGGATTATTTGTAGATCAACTGGTCTCTCAAGCAGGGGAGAGAACTAGCTGAGTGGAACAGAAGGAAAAGTTATTTTAGGTAGGAGAGAGATAAAGATTAGAAATGAAGAAAAGGTTTTAGATGAGATATGGTAGAAGAATATGGAATTAAGGATAGGCATAGCTGAGAAGGTTGCTCCCCCTCAGATATAGAGATTATCTTCAGGTTTCCAGAGGCAGCTATACCTTTTTGCTTGCCCTATGAGGTTTGCTATCGAGTCTCCTCAGATCTCCCACTTCCTTCATTTATTACAACAACCTTGAGCTGGGGAACGCTGATGGGATTAGGCTTGAACCAAATACTTGATTCATCATCTTCATCATCATCATCATAAGCGCCCCTAGCGTCTTGCTTATCTTCAAGATCTAGCTCTTCATCATCATCCTCCTCGCCTTCCTCTTCTTCTTCATCATTCAGTACATTTAAAGAGGAAAAAGGGGCTTGGGCATCTTTATTTGCATCCTCTCCCTCAAATAGATGGAGGTCTTCATCCCCCTTCTTTTTAGTCTTCCCCCCCTCGTTTTCATCATCACCAGGGGGAGGGAGATCAGCAGCAGCAGCTGAAGAGGAAGGAGCCTCAACTTCAAGCTTTTTCATCCTAGCTTTAAGGTCAGGTATGACCTTAGTTGCCTAAAAACGAAGTCTGCAACCAGTTGTATTTAATCACGATCAACATCAGTGAATGAAGGGGTAGGATACGGAAATGGTGCCCTCAAGATGCTCAGTACATCAGCTAACAGCTGATTAGTAGTATCAACTTTCGAGTTAAGGTTGTTAACAAAGTTATTGAGTGAGCTGACGTGGTCGTTGAGGGTTAGCAATGCTGAGGTGTTCTGGGCCACGTCTTCCTTTATCTTGGATACCTCCTTGGCAAGTGCTGATAGTTGAGAATTATCAGCTTTGAAGGAGAGAGAGGTAGAATGTTCCTTCAACGACTCATTGGCAGTGTTCACGACGATGGTATTGTTGTTGAGAGTGGTGGAGAGAGAGTCCACTTTGTCACTGACCTCTTTCAGTGAGGTGTTGAGGGTGGACAAAGTAGGAACTATAAGAAAAAAAGAAGTTTGAGCAAGGAAATGATCAGGATTATTTATGAGGGAAGAAGAGAATAAGAAATGTGGAGTACTTGATGGTGCGGAGAATAAGTCAAAATGACAATGTCCTTCGAAAAATTCCATGTCCCGCTCAATAGGATTCTGGGACACTGGTCTTTGTTGAGGGGGTCTGAGAGGGATACCATCGGTTCTACATTGCTGTGAATGAGATCCTACAGCTGGCATGAGTATGCATCAGCGAGCACAGTCGCTAGTGGGTTGGTAAAGACCAAGGAAGGTGAGGCGGAGACAATAGTAGAGAATACTGCAGGGGGCACTGGCGTTGGTCGAAGATACCTCAACAGTGCTGATAGGGTTAATTTATGAAATCTATTTATATCACAATTCGCATACTTTAAATATCTTTTTAGCACCCTTTAGAGTCTTTTTATTCTTCTATTAAGTTGTTTATTGGAGTCTGACAATGTTGAACCTAAGCAAAGGTATTTTGATCAAAATGTGAAAAAACATGTCATTTATGACGCCTCTTTTATGCTCACTTCAGGTCACGATGGAATCGCTGAAGAGGCAGAAGAATTTGAATGACTCCTCGCTGATCTTGTGAACCGAGCTCGCTGAAGAGTTGTTGCTGGATTGAGCACAAACTTATTTTTAGACACTCTTGTGGGCCGATTGTTTGGGCCATTTTTTAAGATTTTTGTAAACAATTGTTCTTTTTGGGCTTTTGTATTAGACATTAAGTTTCTTTGTGAAAATGTAAAATTTCCGAATATCAAGCACACTGTAATCAAGATATGACAGTTTCAGTTCTAGAGAGAGAGTAGTGAGAGAAAGCGTAGTCGTATTTAATGATATGTGACGGTTACAATACTTCAAGTTCTTCCTTAGAACCCTTACAACACAATAACTATTTATACAAGGAAACTTCTCTCATGATACTAAACACTCAAGGCAAACTCTGTCAGGATCGAAACTCAAACAAGAATTTAAATAACACACTCAGAAACTTATGTTAAAGAAGTTGCGGAAAAACACTTTAACAGAAAATCAATGGAACAGTATATAAAAACTCAAAGCATAAGTTTATATTGCATAAAACTTAATGATTACACACAAAACCTCAATCTGTTGAACAGGCTCAACAGACGTTCTATACTTCTCTATAGAAAGGATCTAAACTATTCTTGAGGTTAATTCTCTCTAAACAAAACGTATAAATAATTGTTAATTCTAACAAAAACTTCTATACAATATATACAGAGTTGATTACAAGATAATTATCAAAATAAAATTGATCTTCAGTATCAATACCATAATTATCTTCAACCTTATCTCCAGCTCATCTTTATCTTCAAGTCTTCTTTATCATTAGAAGCAGCACTAACCTTCTTTTAGCAGTATAAATCATCTTGCAGCATTTACATCCTCAGCAGTATTAATCTTTAAGCAGTACTAACCATGCTTGCAGTAGTAATCTTCAACCTTACTAACTACTAGCAGTACTAACTCTCCAAGCAGTACTAACTATTCAAGTAACAACACTAATTTTTCAAGCAGTATTAATTCTACTAGCAGTATTAAAATTACAAGCAGTATTAATACCTTTCAACTAGCAGTAGTATCCATCCTTAGCATATTCAGACCCAACAATCTCCCCCTAAGTTAACTTTTCAGAATGAGATGTTAAGTTCTTCAGCATAGAGTCTTCATGATGCTTTCAACACTCCAGCTTAGATTCCCAAATCAGGATTCAGACCTAGACTCTGATTGATGGTTCTCTTTACTACTATCTTTGCCATTTCTGAGTTCTTTGGACATACCAACTTTGATTTCAACATTGCTTGTAGTTTAGCCTTGCTGTGATCATAAATCTTGTCCACTAGATAGTATTCATGATAACTCTTGTCAATTGTTATCATATAGACACCACAGTTTTCAAATAACATCCAATGATCAACCCTTTTAAAACCATACTCATGATGTAGATCTTTGATCCTATGCTTCACTTTCTCAGGCTCAAACATCATGCATAAGTATTCCATAGCAATCTTGAGTAGGCTCATTTCAGTCCCTTGCAACACAGACTCATACAACTTTGTTCCAACCTTGTACATTTCCTCGAGGTCAGTCCTGGAACAACTTCTGATCACTTTTCCCCAAGTTGTATACACTTTAAACTGATCACCCATTCTTTTGAATCTGAAGTATTCTTTCCTGTTGTCCTTCAGAATATCCCAAAAGATAATTTCTGGTGCTTTCATGGAAATAGGATCAGCTTGTACTGGATCTTCATCTGTCACTATCATGTACAAGTCAAACTGCTCATTTGATTCTTGATTGGACTGCTCTGAATTCTGCTCTGGATTTTGCTCTAGCTCTGCTGAAGGTGCAACAGTTGCTTCTGCTTCTGCTCTTTCTTCTTCAATTCTTGCCCTTTTTGCCTTTGGCTTGGTGGCAATTGTTTTCTTTCTTTTGATTACTCCAATTTGATGAGTCAATGTCTCTTCTTTCTTTTCTTCTTTCTTTTCCTTGATAGGAGTTCCTTCTTCACTTTCAGGGAAGGGTTGTTGTATGTTGAGATCATGCCTCTCTTTCATCTTTCTTTCACCTTCTTCCCTTTGAGTGAAGTACCTTTCAGTTTGGCCATCTCCTTCTGGTAGAGTTCTTCAAGCTATCCAAAAGACATACTTGTAAAAATTCCCTCAGGAACTCTAATAGCTCCTCTCAGGAAGTTTATCATCTTCCTTCTTTCTTGGTTTGCTAAGTATGTCTTGGAAGGTTGTCTTTGTCTAGTCTTCAGTGGTAGCCTTTGCCTTGAAGCCTTCTTTGTGACTTTCTTAGCATCAGTTGCAGACTTCAAACTCTTTTGATATTCTTCATTAAGTTTAGCAGCCATCTCCAAAGCAATCTCTCTGTCTTTGGCAGATTGAATTTCTTCCTCCTTTTCCATCTCTTCTTGAAGCTTTTTGGCCACTTCTTCATCCAAAACAATCTATTTCTGTTTCTTCAATGGTTGCTCAGATTCAACCATCTTCTCCTTTCCCTTTTCTTTGCATCCTCCACACTGATCTTTTTCTTTCTCTGATCTGCTCCTCCTTCTTTAATGACCACTCCCATAGCCTTTTGAGTGGCCTTGGGAGTGTCAGTCTTTGCCTTTAATAAAGTCTCTGCAATTGTTATTTCTTCTATAGTCAGCCCTGTTTCTGCTGTAGCTTTTTCTGTTTCTACTTCTGGTGTAGTAGTTACTGCTGCTGGTGTGGTTTCTACTTCTTTTGCTTTTGCTGCTGCTAGTTTAACTGTTTCTGCTGCTTTGTTACTTTATGCTTCTGTACCCAACTCCCCCTCAAACTTTTATTCCATGTCAACAGGGCTTTTCTTTCCTGCTTCAGCTTTACTCTCCCCCTTTTTGAAAGCATCTTTTACATCTCCCCTTTTCTTCAAGACAAACTGTGTTCTTTTCTTCTTCTGGACCAACTTCTGAACCATCTTCTTTAATTCGGTGATTTTCACTTGTTGTGACAGAATTACCAGTTTCATCTCCTGTATTTCTGCACCTTGTTTGAGTATATCCATATTGACATTAGCAATAGTTTCCATCAATTCCTCATAGTTATATCTATCCTCACCTTCTTTAGGTGTGTTGACCACCCTGGAAGGATCCTTGGAAGTTTTAGTAGGAGTCTTCTGCCTAGCATAAGTACCCTCTACCCCCTTGGTTTCTTGGCACCTGGGACCTTTATATGATTGCTCACCCAAAGTTGTCGTGGGGAAGGTCTTAGGGATGTTCACACTGTCCTGCCCTGCACTTCGTGCAAAGTCAGTAGTGTGAGCCTCACTTCCCACTTGCTCAACCTGCTCCTTAATGAGCACCTTCTTGGGGTTGGGAGACACCCCTGTGGTTTCCCTATCGATATTCTCTAATGGAGAATGCTCCATTAGAGGGCTTGAAGGTTGTGGGGGTGAAGGTACAAGAAGGGAAGGAACCTTCTGTACCTTTTTCCTTATATAAATTTTCGTGATGGGGGATGTGGGCTTTTCAATAGGAATCTGAGGAGGATTACTAAAATGGAATGGTGTGGGTAGGTCATCAGTTGGGTGGTCAGATGTGGGCTGTGACCCTGATGCCTCACCATGGGAACGAGACATAACCATCATTGTAGAGAACAATGGTGTCTCTTGTCCAGAAAAGTCCTTGCTAGGCCTTTTCATGTTTGAGAATACCTTCCCTTTGGGAGGTTTTGGTACATACACCTCTTGAAAAGAGGGTAGATCCGTCAATTCCTTTAGTATAATCTCTTGTACAAACCTAGGATACATATAAAAGCTTTTGGATTTGGTATCCAGGTTTGACATAAAATCATTGAAAATCATTTGTGAGAAATTAAACTTTCTAGAGGTGGCTAAGCAGACCAAAGCATAAGCTAACGTACTGCTAAACTCACTCCATCCAGTTGTTTTTCGTGAAATGCAATGTTGTAGGGTATGAACAAAAAATCTCCACTGTGGTGAAAATTTGTTCTTGAAAAACTTGATTACATCAGTGGGACCTTTATACCCCATATTACTAAGAGTTTGGAAAAGATCTTCCTTAGGTAAAGAGGTTATACCTGAGGCATCATCTAAACGTAGATGGATGCGAATACAGCCTTCTGTGATGGTCAGGGGTTTATCACATACCCTTGTTTTGATGACCTGATTGCCCTCTTCAGATTGAATAGTAGCATTGGCCCAGAACTGTCTTTGATGTTCCACATAGATTGTGGGATTGACAGTTAGAGCGTGGGCGATGTGTGAGGATTTGAGGAAATCCACTATGGCATGGAAACCTTCAGCTTGCTTTGGTTTCTGTAACTTGGCGAGCTCGTTGTGTTCATCAAAGAATGCTCGTCCTGCCATCTTTCTGATTGATTCTAGCGTTCGAATCATGACTAGGGTTGACACTGGTAAGAAAGAAATCGAGAGAGAGAGAGAGAGAAAGAGACACAATGGAAGTTCAAAGAGCCGTTTGTATTTTGGCGGTCACACAGGGTATTTATAGGTGGAGAGTTTCAATTAGAAGCAGTACTAAGTACCCTAGCAGTATTAGCTAACTCACAGTATTAACTCATATTAGCAGTAGTAACACATACTGGCAGTACTAACACAGACTAGCAGTATTAACACAGACTAGCAGTATTAACACATACCTGCAGTAGTAACACTGATTAGCAGTATAAATAAGGCAAGCAGTAGTAACTTTGCACTGGCAGTATAAACCACCTAGCAGTAGTAACCATACTTGACCATTTTTGAAAAGTTATCATGTGTAATATAGCGCCAATATTAACTGATTTAGAAGTACCAAGTATCCATTTGAAGCAATCTGAAACACTGAAACACACAAGGTTAGTAGCACCATGCACAATACAATATAAGAACGTAGACAGAAAGGAGTCTATACAGAAATGGTACATAAAGCAGATCAAAGGAGGCTTATTCAGAGTTTATCATGCCCACACTTGTGACCAAAAATGTGAATCTACTCACATCAAAAGCTTTGGTGAATAGATCAGCAAATTTGTTACTTGTATGGACTTTCACAACCTGAATGAGCTTCTTTTCATTATAGTCTCTGATAAAGTGGTACCTGATTTCTATATGCTTTGTTTTCGAGTTCTTGACTGGATTATTAAAAATGCTAATAACACTGTTGTTGTCTATGAAGATTGGAGTGTGAAGAAAAGTCATACCATAGTCCAACATTTGATTCTGAATCCAGAGTACTTGAGAGCAGCAGCTTGCAGCAGCTATATACTCTGCTTCTGTTGTAGAGGTGGACACTGTGGTTTGTTTCTTGCACTGCCATGACACTAGTCTTGCACCTAAAAACTGACATCCCCCTGAAGTTGACTTTCTATCCAAATTTGCACCACCCAAGTCACTGTCTGAATAAGCAAGTAGGTCAAAAGGTGAGTCATGAGGATACCAAAGACCTAATCTAGGTTGGCCTTTGAGATATCTGAATATCCTCTTGACTGCTTGAAAGTGTGACTGCTTTGGCCTTACTTGAAATCTTTCACACACACAAACAGGAAACATGATATCTGGTCTTGAAGCAGTGAGATACATGAGGGAGCCAATCATGGATCTGTAGTGATGAACATCTACATCCTCCCCCTCAAGATCTGCAGTGATCTGTTTGTGTGTCTCTATGGGTGTGCTTGCAGGCTTTGAATTTGAGAATCCAAACTTATTAAGAATGTCCTGTACATACTTGGATTGACTTATAAATATCACATCTTTCTTCTGTTTAACTTGTAGGCCAAGGAAGAAGGTAAGTTCACCCATAGAACTCATCTTGAATCTCTTGTGCATCAAATCTTCAAAATCTCTGCACATTTGATCTTTTGTGGATCCAAAGATAATATCATCCACATAGATTTGCACTATTAGGATGTCCTTCTTCTTCCTCTAAATGAACAGAGTCTTGTCTGTGATTCCTCTTTGAAAACCATTTTCTAAGAGATAGGTAGACAGAGTGTCATACCATGCTCTTGGTGCTTGATGTAGCCCATAGAGTGCCTTCTTCAATTTGTAAACTCTGTCAGGATACTTTGGATTCTCAAATCCTGGAGGCTGACAGACATACACTTCTTCTTCAATTTTCCCATACAGGAAAGCAGTCTTTACATCCATCTGATAGACCCTGAACTTCATGGAAGAAGCATAGGCTAAAAATAGCCTGATGGCCTCTATCCTTGCCACTAGTGCAAATACCTCTTCTTAGTCAATTCCTTCTTCTTGAGTGTACCCTTGTGCCACTAATCTGGCCTTGTTCTTTATTACTTCCTCTCTCATCTTTCTTGTTCCTGAAGATCCATCTTGTGCCAATTGCTCTGTGTCCTTTTGGAAGATCCACCAGATCCCATACATCTTGCATTACAAACTGCAGTAGATCCTCTTGCATTGCTTCTATCCAGCTTGGATATTTCATTGCATCATATGCCTTTTTGCGTTCAACCTGGGATAGAAAGCAAGATTATAAACCTGATTGTAGGCCTTTCAATCCCCCTATCTTGCTTTGTTGCCTTGTGATCATTGGAGAATTGATGTCACCAATCACTAATTGAGGAGGATGATTCTTCTAAGTTCTTGTAGCATTGACAGCCTCTTCATTAAGATTGACTTCAAGATTGGTGTCATTCTTTTGTGGAGTGCTTCCCCCATATACTGAAGAATCATCATCTGTGTCATTCTCTTCCAAAAATGGCATCTCAGGGCCTTTGATTCCTGAATCTGAAGGTTGATCTTCCTTTTCACCTTTGTCCTCTTCATTCTGATCTAGTTCAGTGTCCTTTGAATCTGAAGACTCTTTCTTATCTTGATCACAGAATTCAACAGGATCAGCAGTAGGTGTTGGGAACAGCACAAACTCTTGTCTTTGTACTTGTACCTGTTCTGTCCCTGTTCCTGCATTATGCTCATTACTGAAACCCAAAGAATTAGTTAGTGAATTAATGTCAAATAGCCAATTAGGACCTGAACCAAGTTGATTTGGTGTGTTCTCATTGCATTTGACATTGTCACATTCCTCAATAATCCTAGAAGAGGTGTTAAAAACTCTGTAGGCCTTACTTTGAGATGAATAACCAACAAGAAATCCATCCTCAGTTTTGCTGTCAAACTTTCCTAGGTGAGTTTTGGTATTGAGAATTGTGCAAGGACACCCAAATGGTTTGAAAAATCCAATAAAAGGTTTCTTCTTTTTAAAAAGCTCAAATGGTGTCTTGTCTTGAGAATTTACTACCAGAACTCTGTTTTGAACATAGCAGGAAGTATTAACTGCTTCTGCCCAAAAAGTAATTGGAAGTTTTGAATCTGCCAACAGAGATCTAGCAGCTTCTATCAGAGTCCTATTTCTCCTTTCAGCAACACCATTCTGTTGAGGAGTCCTAAGAGCACTGTATTGTCTCTCAATGCCCTTTTCCTCACAAAAGTTGTTTAGGTCAATGTTTTTAAATTCAGTTCCATTATCAGACCTAATGACTTTGACTCTTAGATTTGTTTGGTTTTCAACTCTAAGAACAAAGGATTTGATCAGTCCACTTGTCTTATCCTTTGTCCTCAGAAAATAGACCCAAGTGAATCTAGAGAAATCATCAACAATAACCAAGCAGTAGGATTTCTTGCCAATACTCATCACATTTGTAGGGCCAAACAAATCCATATGCAGTAAATTGAGAGGTGAAAAGATTGTATTTATCTCTTTGGACTTATGAGAAGTTTTGTGCTGTTTGCCTTTAAGACATGCAACACAATTATCATCACATGAAAATACCTTTTGTGGCAAACCTCTTACAAGGTTGTTTTTCACAAGTTTGTTCATTGTTTTAAAGTTCATGTGACACATCCTTCTGTTCCAAAGAGATGATTCATCCAAAGAGGCTTTTGAAAATAAACAGTTTAAAGATGAATCAGAAGCTACACTCTCCAAGTCTAAGCAATAAACATTGTCCTTTCTAGGAGTTCTAAGTAGTATCATACTTTCATCAACTACCTTGAACCCTGGAGCAAGGATAATACATTCAGTATCATTGAATAATATGCTATGTTTCTTGTCACAGACCTGTGATACACTTAACAGGTTGTATCTCAATTGCTCAACATAGTATACATCCTCAAAGATCATCTTACCTTCTGACACATTACCTTTTCCACTTATTTTTTCACCTGCTGTATTATCACCAAAAGCAACATGTCCTCCATCAATTCTTTTGAAGTTTTGAAGGCAGGTCATGTTACCTGTCATGTGCCTGGAACAACCACTATCAACATGCCAAATGCTCCTTCCCTTGAGTTGTTGGTTGCCCTCTGTGGGAATATCAGTGCTTGCTGATTTTGAAACTTTAGCCATTAAAGCTTGATTCTGAGCTGCTTCTTCTGCTTGGTCACTCCAATCAAATCCCATTCCTTCTTGGGAAACAATAGCTTGAGAAGAGTTCCTACTGTTGAAGCTAGTGGACTGTGATGGTTGATGGTTGCTAGTATGCTGTTGAGGCATTCCACTTCTGCATTCTCTTGCAAAGTGTCCCAACTTGTGACATTTGTAACATTCAACCTTGGATTTATCAAATACAACCCCATCTTCTCTTTTATGAGAAAAGTTGTTCCTTCCAGTCCTTTAGATGAATCTTTTTACCCTCATAGTCAGCATAGCCATCTGCCACTTGATATCCATCTCGTCCAGATCATCAGAATTTATTTGTTCTAAGTCATCATTGATTAGAGTGGAATTAGCATGACTGGCTAGAAAAGCTTCTAAAACTGAGTCATTGGATCCATCTTGCTTTGATCCATGGACAACACTAACTGATTCTGTATTAGCAGCAGAATCAGTAGAGGATGTTAAAAGAGCAGCATTGTATGAGTATCCAGAGGGCCTCTTCTTTGCTTCTACCTCTGCTTCAAACACCCTAAGTTCATTATAGAGGTCATCCAATTCCTTGTCCTCCAATTAGTCATCTTGTCTGAAGGAGATAGTGTACATAGTCCATTCATCACCAAGAGATCTTAGAAATTTTTTGTTAACATCATCTTGATCTATCTGGACACCAACAATAGCCAATTCACCAATTTGCTTATTAAATCTATCAAAAGTTTGAGTCATGGACTCATTCTTTGTAGACATGAAGTTCTCATACTGCTGCTTTAGGATGGCCTTCTGATTTCTCTTGGTACTTTTGGTACCAGAAAATCTTTTCTCCAGAGAATTCCAAAGAATTTGTGCATCAGAACAGTTGCAGAATTGATGTTGGTACTCATTAGGTATAGCCAAAAGCAGAGTGCTCAAAGCTTTCATCTCTGTCTGCCTCAACTTTCTCTCTCCATCTGTCTTTGGTGGAGGTCTCTTTCCTTCTGCATCCATATTTCCTCCATCAGAAGGACCATTCTCAATGATATCTCACATTGAGAAGTCTGTGAGAAGAATGTACTGCTTGATTATGATCTTCCACATGTCAAACTCATTGGGTTTGAGCATGGGAACCTTTGATACCAAAACACTGTCGCTTGAACTGTCCATGATTAAAGGTTTCTGAATTTTCTAGCTGTGATACCACTTGTCAGGATCGAAACTCAAACAATAATTTAAATAACACACTCAGAAACTCACGTTAAAGAAGTTGCGGAAAAACATTTTAACAGAAAATCAATGGAACAGTATATAAAACTCAAATCATAAGTTTATATTGCATAAAACTTAATGATTACACACAAAACCTCAATCTATTGAACAAGCTCAACAGACGTTCTATACTTCTCTATAGAAAAGATCTAAACTATTCTTGAGGTTAATTCTCTCTCAACAAAACGTATGTATAACTGTTAATTCTAACAAAGACTTCTATACAATATATACAGAGTTGATTACAAGATAATTATCAAAATAAAATTGATCTTCAGTATCAATACCATAATTATCTTCAACCTTATCTCCAGCTCATCTTTATCTTCAAGTCTTCTTTATCATTAGAAGCAACACTAACCTTCTTTTAGCAGTATAAATCATCTTGCAGCATTAACATCCTCAGCAGTATTAATCTTTAAGCAGTACTAACCATGCTTGCAGTAGTAATCTTCAATAGTACTAACTACTAGCAGTACTAACTCTCCAAGCAGTACTAACAATTCAAGTAGCAGCACTAATTTTTCAAGCAGTAGTAATACCTTTCAACTAGTAGTAGTATCCATCCTTAGCATATTCAGACCCAACAAACTCACACAAGCTTACTACCTATACAAACTCACAAAAGCTTAAACTCTTATAACACTAATGTTGACTTTACAAACTCTGACTTTTCTCATTAAATCTTGGATACAATTTATACACTAACATTCTCCCCCTTTGTATTCAAGATTTAATAAAAAATCGACAATCGTCTTCAGCGCTTTGATTCTTCAAACTTTGACTCTGACAACTTTAAACTTTGTAGCTTTGACAGTCTTTAGTTTCTGATGCTTTGAAGAATCTTGAAAAGTCTTTCACATATAGCATCTTTGGAAAGTCAACAATTCTTGAACACTAATCTGAATTCTTGAAATTTTGAATCTTTGAACTTTAAGACAACTTTGAGGAATTTCTGATCTTGTATCTTCATCTCTCTGATCTCTGGATCGTCTTTTGAAAAACAAACTTTCTTGAAACATCTTTTTTTCTTCAGGATTTCTTTGAAATATCACTTAATCTTTCACATTTGATTTCAAAATTTCTCCACAAGTTTTTTCACTTTGACATCTTTATGATGATTGTGAGACATCTTTATGGCTTTGAAATTATGACTTTGAAATTGAACTATTAGAATTTCTCCCCCTTTTTGATGATTGTGAGAATGATGATCATCACAACTTCTTCAATTTTATCACTTTCTTTGAATCTCCCCCTTATAAGATAAAAATTTATGCCCTTTATGATCTGCTGACATTCTTCCCCTTTATGAGAAAATAGCAATCTCCCCTTTTGTTGATTTGTGTATCCGTCAATTCATGAAATGTATGTATCTGAATCTTTTCAAAATCAGATGTAATAAACGTGGTAACCCTGAATCAACAAGTGAAACAATTAGAAATGTCTGTCAGTAACACAAAGTTACTGTGTACAACGAATGTACAAATTAAGGAGTTGGTTTGATGTTGACTCCCCAGGACTTCCATTCAATCATTGAAAAACACAAGGTATTTTCTATTAATGTTCTGACAGAAAAATAGATTTTCTGTGTGCTCGTGCTTGTGTTATGAAAGAATTAGCGCAATGATTGTTGTTTAGGATCAAAATTATGCAAACCATTGAGACAACAATAGTTATACATAGACTCAATGTCAGTATCTTCCGAATGAAGAACCAATAGGGTATGTGTTGCATCCCCAGAAAATGTGAAACTTCTCTTTTTGAGAAAAGAATGAGTAGCTGGTGGGGTGTTATGCAAGAGATGGCATGGGCTAGATGCCTTTTTCAATGTCGTTCACGAAGAATTGTGAAACAACAGTTTATGTGGCTTCCCGACTCAGAAAGATTTGGTGTAGAGTTTGATATTCTTTTACTCTGTTCTTACATCCTCTTTCTTTTAATCTTTTAAGCTCACTTCTAACCAATCTCTCTTTTCCATTTTACCTATCACACACCAACACTCAAATCTTTTTACACCTCTCCCCTCAATCACTCTTAGGATTACTTCAGGGGCAGGAAACACTAGTTATCGTGAATACGTGGAAGTTCTTTTAAGCTCTCACACTGAATCCCATGTATTATCCTAGAAAAAATGTATTGCCTCAATGATTTTCTTGACATTAAAGTACAAGAAATCATTTGTCAGTATATGTATGTTTCACAATATCAATGTGTGAGCTTTTGAGCATTTAAGATTTCTCAAAAACAATTTGAATGAATGAATAATCATGAAAGAATAGAAATGTTTTGAGAACCTGACAATGATTTATATCAGATCAAAATTCATGAAGAATTATATTTTTTGGGAAATCAAAGATGTAAGATATTTATATGAACAATATATAAACATATTAACAATGAAAGCACATGTAATGATGAAATGATGTATGATTCAAACAACAATGAATAACAAGCGGGAATATTACCATAGAAAGATTAAACTTTTGATACATGGTAATAACAAAATCAATATGAAGTACTGAACCGGTGTGTATGAATACTTGACAATATATAGACAAGATAATACACAAGTATTGATCTTTGGAAACACACGGCCAGTTAAACTTCAAAGCTCAATAATGAAAAACTTTTAAAATCACACTTCTAAATTCAATAAATCTTTTAAGAATAAGAAGTAGTTTGAACATTTAAGAAAGCGTTTTTCAGGTTTGAAAGTTGTTCTTCTTTCAAACAATGATAGATTAAGATCAAAAGATATTTACCTTTAAGCTCCCCCTCAAATCATGATAGAATGATTTATATTCTGATAAGCTCCCCCTGGATATTTGCATGATATCCTTATCCTTTAACATTAAAGAACGAGTCTTAAGCTGTGTTACTTAGAAGTCATAGTCCTATAACATTGAAGTGCGGGTCTTGAACTGAATTATTCAAGAGCCACAGTTCTTTGAGGTACGAGTCCTAGACTGTTTTGTCTAGAAGTCAAACATCTTCCTCCCCCTTAAACTTTGGGTGCCTGCAACACAAATTTAGCTTTTGGTACCTACTGGTATTTGGGTCCTGATGTGTTAGTTGCAGTTCTTTTGGGGGTAACATAATATTAACCATACCAGTAATTAACGAAATTATTACTTACAAATTCATTTGCTCCACAGTAAGAACAAAAAATTTTCTTTTAAGCAACCCTGATTAAATGATTAGTAGAATATAACATATCAGGTTTATCAAAAGATTTACCTTTATGTGCACTGTTCTTCTTGGCATTTGATGTGTATGCAGATGCTTTGTCATTCTTCTTTTCATGCGAAGAACCTTTAACTCTCCAGACCATCTGTCCTTTCTTAGATTGCTTTCCAAGAGATTTGACGTAAAAGCTCGCTGAATTATCAACAGATTTGTCATAGAATAGATTAGATGGTCGAATCTGATTTGAAAATGTTTGATTTGACACTTTTCTTTTTGAAAACATTTTTCTCATAAATGGAACTTGAAGCCGTTTTGAAAGAACAAACTGATTTCGTTGAATTGTAAAGAGGTGATTGATTAATCACATCAGCAGAAACTTTATTTGACAATTCAACATTTGCAGCTTCCAAGTCCTTTATCTTTTTGGATAAAATGTTTCTTTCATCAGAAAGTGTGTCAAACTTCTTCTTCAAATCAGTTCAAGCCATCTAATTTTTCTAAATATCTGATGATAGAGCAGATATCTTGGATGAGAGCTTAGATATTTCAGATTCAAAAATTTGACGTTCTTGCTCAAAATCTTTTTCCAAGTTCTTGTTTTGTTCAGAAATATCTTTGAAAAACCCAACATTTCTCTTCTCAGCATTTTTCTTTTCATGCTCAAAAGACTTTTTCTTTTCTTGAAAACATTTCCTTTCTTTTTCAAGTAAGTCTTGCAATGTAGAAATCTGTTTGGGAAGTTCAAATGTTTTGTCTTCAAAAACTTTTCTCTCTTTAGCAAACGTGTCTCTTTCATTAATTAATATTTTTTCAAACTCAGACACTTGCTTCGAGAGTTTCAAACATCTTAACTCCAAATTTTTCTTCTCTTGGATAGCTTTCTTTGAAAAGTCAGACAGCTTTTGAGTTGAATCTTTCTCCATACTTGTTTTCTCTTTATCTGCTTGGAGACATTTCATCAGTTCAGAAATCTTTATCTCCAATGCAGATATCTTTTCATCAAAAGACTTAAACTTCTGTTGAAGCTCAACTGATTCATCTTGCAGTTCTGATGACTTTTGTTTAGTTGTCTTCAGTTGGCTTTGAAGATTTACAATCTTTCTCTCTTTCAACTTTATTTCTTTCTCACATGTACCAATAATATTCTCTTTTAAAACAATCTCTTTCTCTTTCTCTTTAATTTCTTTCTCTCTTTCTCTGATGATACCTGCAAAATCAGATTTATCATGATTAGTACATTTTATACACTCAGAAGTTGTAACACCTCGAAAATCAGAGTAAATTAAAACCTGGAAACCTGACAATAAGACGAATGTAAAACCATTAACTTCCCATAAATGGGATCAGTCCTTAAGACTATACAATCCTATACAAGGATTTTATCAAAAGAATGGGACTTAACAATGCCCAGCAACAATACTAAACAACTCCAAAAACCTCGAGACTCAAAACTCGTCTCTCCAAAAACCCCGGCAACCCACCGCTAATGGAAACCTGATACACATACCATTTGAGAAAAAAAAGTGTCAGACTTTAAGCCTGGTGAGAACATACAGTTTATGAAGCTCAAAAGATAAAACATTTGCATCAAGATAGTATTTCCAAAGCGATTAAATTTACACATTAGGTCCTTGCCACAAACGGGCTTTTTCGTTATAAACACGCCATAAAAGGACCGAAAACAAAACATTTTACCAAGGATTGTGGCGTAACACAAAGTTAGGCCAAAAATCCGAGTTACGAGCTAAACCAATTGGAGTCCGCGGATACGAATCACAAAGTCCGTGCTACAATGTGAGAACAAGCCCCAAGCGCAAAACCAAGGTATACTCCTTCGCTAGGATCACTATGAACCATGGCTAGTATCCGGCCTCACATAACCGTACCAAGTTGCCCTCAAGGAACAAGTGATCCCTAGCTACAATTCTGGGGAATGTAACATCCCAACAATACAGTCTACTCAAAACCTAGGGATCCACTAGTAATGGTAAGGACTCGTCACAACAACGTATGTGACCAACCATAAATAAACATATGGTTACAAACACATTTTTATAAACAAAATGCTATTCCCAGTTCAACTTCTGGTAAGAATGAAAAGCATTTAAAAGAAGTTCCTTTGAATATTTCTTTCGCATAAACGCACAAGTAAAACATCATTTTACTTTTAAAATAAGATAAGATCAAAAAGGTAACTTTTGATATGTATACAGTTTAAAATGATGGTAGGAACTCACCTCTGTTTCCTTCTTCTTAACAAGCGCTACCTATGATAACACCGAAAGAATCGGTAAGTCGAAATACAGATAAACCTCTCGTTACTTGAATAGGACTCAAAGACACAGAAGCTAACAACTTAACAGAACCTAAACCGGTCAAAGGACAACTTCGGTCTACAACAACACCGGTCGAACGACCTCCGGTCGAACGACCTCCGGTCGAACGACCTCCGGTCGGGCACAACCATTCGGTCGAACACCCTCGATCGAACAGGCTTCGGTCGAACACAACCATTCGGTCGAACGACCATCGCCTTGTTCATCAAGAACAGCGATGCAGAACCCAGATTCAACCCAGATCTAAATGAGAAAATACTCAGATCTCAAAATGGAACGGTTCAAAACCTTCACAACGAGATTCTACACGGCTAAAAGCATTCAGATCAAAGCATTAAGCTAGATTTGTACCTCGATTTGCCCGAAATGATCGACCCAAGAAAACTAAGCTTCTCCTGCTCTTTTTCTTTCTCTCTGACTTCTCAAAACCAAGAAACTGATATTTGTGATATAAATCAAAATATCTAATTTGATTTGTATTTATATAGCCCAAGTTACAGAATACCCCCTTGAACTTTGGGTAAAGGTCAACTTCTCACCCAATCCCAAAAATCCAGGGTGTTACAATCCTCCCCAACTTGGGAATGATTTCGTCCCCGAAATCCAACTATATAAAGAGATGAGGATATCTACGCTTCATATCCTCTTCAGATTCCCATGTCACATTTGCTCCTCGGTGATGCTTCCACTGCACCTTGACCAAAGTGACTTCTTTATGACGCAACTTCTTAGACTTTTTCTCCAAGATGGCGTCGGGTTCTTCCACACAACGGTTACCTTCGTCTACCCTTAGCTCTGAAAGGGGAATGACGATGTCTTCTACCGCCAAACACTTCCGGAGGTAGCAGACATGAAACGTGTTGTGTATTCTACTCAACTCCGGTGGCAGTTCCAACTGGTAGGCCTGCAACCCTACACGCTTAAGTACTTTGAAAGGTCCGAGGAAACGAGGACTCAGCTTCCCACGTTTTCCGAACCGTATAATGCCTTTCCATGGCGATACCTTAATCATAACGCGGTCGCCTACCTGGAATTCCATCGGTCGCCTCTTCTTATCGGCATAGCTCTTCTGACGATCTTGAGCCGCTTTCATCCTCTCTCGAATGCACTTGACCTTATCAGCAGTCTCTTGCACGATTTCAGGTCCGGCGAACTGCTTCTCTCCCGCTTCTAGCCAACACACGGGAGTCCGACACTTTCGCCCATACAGTGCTTCAAAAGGTGCCATCCCAATACTCGAGTGGTAGCTATTGTTGTAAGCGAACTCCACCAAAGGCAGGTGAGAGTCCCAACTACCCCCGAAATCGATGACACGAGACCTCAACATGTCTTCCAAGGTTTGGATTGTTCGTTCGCTCTGCCCGTCAGTCTGCGGATGGTAAGCCGTACTCAACTTAACTCGCGTACCAAGCTCTTTCTGAAACCCATCCCAGAAGTTCGAAGTGAACCGACTGTCGCGATCCGACATGATCGACAAAGGTATTCCATGCCTCGAGACCACTTCGTCGATATAAAGCTTTGCCAACTTATCCACCGGTAAAGTCTCGCGCATAGGCAGAAAGTGACCGCTCTTCGTCAATCTATCCACTATCACCCAGATGGTATCGTGTCCCCGAAGAGTTTTAGGCAACTTCGTCACGAAGTCCATGGTGATATGCTCCCACTTCCACTCGGGAATCTCTAAGGACTGAAGACTCCCATACGGTCGTTGATGTTCGACTTTGACTTGCGAACACGTCACACAACGCTCAACGTAACGCGCCACATCAAGCTTCATCACCGGCCACCAATAGTGCAACTTCAAGTCCCTGTACATCTTCGTACTTCCCGGGTGAATGGAATACTTGGACTTGTGTGCGTCTTCTAGCAACAGCTCACGGTTTCCCCCAACCTTGGGCACCCACACACGACCGCTGAACAGTTTCACCCCACGGCTATCTTCCGTTAAGAGTAAATGTTGTTTTGTCATGACTTCCTCTTTGAGATTCTCTTCTAACAATGCTTCCATCTGAGATGTCTTGATCTTCTCAACAAGACTAGACACTAGCTCGATTCTTGAATGGGTAGCCCGAATACTCCCGCTATAGTCCTTCCGACTTAGCGCATCGGCCACCACGTTTGCCTTACCGGAATGGTAAAGCAATTCACAGTCGTAATCTTTCAACAACTCGAGCCACCGCCTTTGCCTCATATTCAGCTCTTTCTGACCAAAGACATACTTCAGGCTCTTGTGATCCGTGTAAAGAGTACACTTCGTGCCGTAGAGGTAGTGTCGCCAAAGCTTCAAAGCGAACACCACTGCTGCTAACTCCAGATCATGAGTTGGATAATTCTGCTCGTGTATTTTGAGCTGCCTCGAGGCATAAGCAATTACCTTGCCTCGTTGCATCAATACACAACCCAATCCCATCTTTGAAGCGTCGCTGTAAACCACGAAATCTTCCGACCCTTCAGGCAAAGATAAGATCGGAGCTTCACACAATTTCTTCTGAAGAATCCGGAATGCCTTCTCTTGGGCCTCTGTCCATTCAAACTTCACATTCTTCCGAGTCAGAACTGTCAAGGAAGAAGCGATCTTCGAAAAGTCTTGAATGAATCTCCTGTAGTATCCCGCCAGACCCAAGAAACTTCGAATCTCTGACGGACTCTTAGGAGGCTCCCAATTCATCATTGCTTCAATCTTGGAGGGGTCCACTTTCACTCCGTCCCGAGTGACTACGTGCCCCAGAAATTGTACTTCTTTAAGCCAAAAGTCGCACATGGAAAACTTCGCGTACAACCTCTCTTTTCTCAACACTTCTAGAACTTCACGCAAGTGCTGCTCGTGCTCTGTCTCACTCTTGGAGTACACGAGTATGTCGTCAATGAATACAATGACCGAATTGTCGAGGAATGGTCGGCACACTCTATTCATCAAGTCCATAAACACCGCTGGTGCGTTCGTCAGGCCAAAAGGCATTACAAGGAACTCGTAATGGCCGTAACGCGTTCTGAAAGCCGTCTTCGGAACATCTTCTTCTCTCACCTTCACTTGGTGATAGCCTGATCGTAAGTCGACTTTGGAAAAACAACCCGCTCCTTGAAGTTGATCGAACAAGTCGTCTATTCTCGGAAGCGGATACCTGTTATTCACTGTAGCTTTGTTCAACTCACGATAGTCGATGCACATTCTCATTGTGCCATCCTTCTTCTTAACAAATAAGACCGGAGCTCCCCAAGGTGACGAACTCGGTCTTATGAATCCCTTCTCAAAAAGCTCTTGGAGTTGTGCTACCATCTCTTGCATCTCCGACGGCGCTAAACGGTAAGGTGCTTTAGCGATCGGTGCAACGCCTGGCACAAGATCAATCCGAAACTCTACCAGACGATCGGGCGGCAACCCGGGCAAGTCGTCCGGAAAGACATCTGGATACTCACGCACGATCTTCACATCTTCCAGCTTGGACTTCTCTAACTTGGCATCGATCACATAGGCTAGGAAAGACGAACATCCTTTTACTAGACACTTGCGTGCTCTTGCCATTGTGATTATTGCCACTTCACCCTTTCTCTTTTCACCATAGATGACCACGACCTCTCCAGAGGGGTTGGGAAGTCGAATCATCTTCTTGGAACACACGAACTCGGCCTGATTGTTTGACAACCAATCCATACCGATTACAACATCAAAACCCCCGATTGACATTGGTAGCAGATCGATCGGGAATTCTCTTCCCTCGATGCTAAGAGCACACTGCTTCAGAACTTCGTGGATCAGAACTTGCCTACCATCTGCTATTTCTACCACTAATGCATCCTCAAGACTAGTAGTGGGCATAGCAAATTTCTGACGGAACAATTCAGATACGAAAGAGAAACTAGCACCCGTATCGAATAAAATACGAGCAGGTACAGAGTTTATAAGAAAAGTACCCGATACCACATCAGCGGATGCCCTAGCCTCTTCGGCCGTCATCTGAAAAGCTCGGCCCTGAACCTTCGGAGGGTTCTCCTTCCTTGCTGGCGCACTACCCGACGCAAGCTTCGGGCAATCTTTCCTCACGTGCCCCGGTGCCTTGCACTCATAACAGATGGGTCCCCTGACCGGGCAATCTCTGACCGTATGCCCAGGATTCCCACACTTATAGCAAGTTTGAGAACTGTTACTGCAGTTACCGTGATGCTTGGTCCGACACCTCGGGCACCACCTTGCTTCCTGGTAACTGCCGAAATTGCGGTTTCCAACAAAAGGTCTGGTCCGCTTGGGAGGTACTGAACTGCTCTCCCACTTTCTTTTATCAGACACCACCACCGAACTCTCAGACTTGCTTTTCGCGAACATCTCTTCCATGAACTGAGCTTCTTCCACCATCTCTCGGAGGTTAGAAGATTTGAAATTATGCACCATTGATTGCATATCCGCTGGCAAGCCGTTGAGATAAGCTTTCATCTTGTCTTTCTCTGTTGGGGCAGCATGCCCCACCAGACCCAGTTTCTCCATAAATTGATGGGTGTACTCCCTCACCGTCAGGCTTCCCTTCACCAAGGACCGAAAATCTTTCTCAATTCGGTCCATCGTTCTCTCGTTGCAAAACTCTTCTAGCAGCTTCTTCTTGAACTCGGCCCAAGACAACTGAGCCAACACTTCAGGAGATAGAGTGGATTGGATGATATTCCACCAGATGAGTGCAGTGTCCCTCAGCAGTTGGGTACCAAACCGCACCCTCTGATCATCACCACATTCGGAAGAGCCAAAAGCTTGCTCGACCGCTCGGATCCACTTAACACACACCACCGGGTCATCAGAACCGAAGAATTCTGGCGGTCCGCAACCTAGAAAGGACTTATAGGAACAACTCTTCCTGTTCCCCTGAGCTCCAGAAATCCCCCGCTCTACCGACACGACCCTTATACCATCACCTCCAGAACCTGCTACGACGTTCTCCACAACCGTCTCACTTCTTCGATTGTTTACGTCGCGGTCCTCCATTGCTTTCAGCAGAAACTCTTGCTGCTTCGCCATCTCTTCTCTCATTGCCAACATCACGCTGGCCAACAACTCTGACTGGGGATTAGCATCCCCGATTACTGGGTGGGACGAAGCCAGGTCTACTCTCGGAATAACCTCTGGCCCCCCTCCTAGTACTTGCTGAACGGGTGGTCGAACGATAACCTCAACTCCTTCCGGCTGACCCGCTGTAGAGGTTGTCGCTTCCTGACCATCAACACGAGCACGCGGTCTTCCACGCGTACCTACCATTCTGAACTGCTACACGGAGCAGTGGAAGAGATAAGAAAAGATAGAAAAACACGAAAGGAAAACGTACTACCACATTACCAAATGTCATATTAATAGCAATTCAAGGACTCTTACGTACAATATCCTCATAATAACATTAGCTAAGTGAAATTATGAACATACAACACATAATGGTTCTTGTCACCACTACTACAACGCCTGATAAACGTACTTTCCGTCGACTCTAAGACTAACCCAACTTAGGAGCTCTACCCAATTCTCGCGGATCAATTCTTAGTATACGCAGTCTAAGTCTAGACATCTTACATTCATGCCTAGTTCGCTGAAACTAGAGCTCTGATACCAACTTGTAACACCTCGAAAATCAGAGTAAATTAAAACCTGGAAACCTGACAATAAGACGAATGTAAAACCATTAACTTCCCATAAATGGGATCAGTCCTTAAGACTATACAATCCTATACAAGGATTTTATCAAAAGAATGGGACTTAACAATGCCCAGCAACAATACTAAACAACTCCAAAAACCTCGAGACTCAAAACTCGTCTCTCCAAAAACCCCGACAACCCACCGCTAATGGAAACCTGATACACATACCATTTGAGAAAAAAAAGTGTCAGACTTAAAGCCTGGTGAGAACATACAGTTTATAAAGCTCAAAAGATAAAACATTTGCATCAAGATAGTATTTCCAAAGCGATTAAATTTACACATTAGGTCCTTGCCACAAACGGGCTTTTTCGTTATAAACACGCCATAAAAGGACCGAAAACAAAACATTTTACCAAGGATTGTGGCGTAACACAAAGTTAGGCCAAAAATCCGAGTTACGAGCTAAACCAATTGGAGTCCGCGGATACGAATCACAAAGTCCGTGCTACAATGTGAGATCAAGCCCCAAGCGTAAAACCAAGGTATACTCCTTCGCTAGGATCACTATGAACCATGGCTAGTATCCGGCCTCACATAACCGTACCAAGTTGCCCTCAAGGAACAAGTGATCCCTAGCTACAATTCTAGGGAATGTAACATCCCAACAATACAGTCTACTCAAAACCTAGGGATCCACTAGTAATGGTAAGGACTCGTCACAACAACGTATGTGACCAACCATAAATAAACATATGGTTACAAACACATTTTTATAAACAAAATGCTATTCCCAGTTCAACTTCTGGTAAGAATGAAAAGCATTTAAAAGAAGTTCCTTTGAATATTTCTTTCGCATAAACGCACAGGTAAAACATCATTTTACTTTTAAAATAAGATAAGATCAAAAAGGTAACTTTTGATATGTATACAGTTTAAAATGATGGTAGGAACTCACCTCTGTTTCCTTCTTCTTAACAAGCGCTACCTATGATAACACCGAAAGAATCGGTAAGTCGAAATACAGATTAACCTCTCGTTACTTGAATAGGACTCAAAGACACAGAAGCTAACAACTTAACAGAACCTAAACCGGTCAAAGGACAACTTCGGTCTACAACAACACCGGTCGAACGACCTCCGGTCGAACGACCTCCGGTCGGGCACAACCATTCGGTCGAACACCCTCGATCGAACAGGCTTCGGTCGAACACAACCATTCGGTCGAACACCCTCGATCGAACAGGCTTCGGTCGAACACAACCATTCGGTCGAACGACCATCCGGTCGAACAACCTCCGGTCGATCGACCATCGCCTTGTTCATCAAGAACAGCGATGCAGAACCCAGATTCAACCCAGATCCAAATGAGAAAATACTCAGATCTCAAAATGGAACGGTTCAAAACCTTCACAACGAGATTCTACACGGCTAAAAGCATTCAGATCAAAGCATTAAGCTAGATTCGTACCTCGATTTGCCTGAAATGATCGACCCAAGAAAACCAAGCTTCTCCTGCTCTCTTCCTTTCTCTCTGACTTCTCAAAACCAAGAAACTGATATTTGTGATATAAATCAAAATATCTAATTTGATTTGTATTTATATAGCCCAAGTTACAGAATACCCCCTTGAACTTTGGGTAAAGGTCAACTTCTCACCCAATCCCAAAAATTCAGGGTGTTACAGAAGTTTTATCTGAATTTGACAATTTAGATTTAAGCTCCTGAATCTATTTAAGAAGAACTGAATTCTGATTTTTCAGTTTATCTCTTTCAGCTTCTATTGTCGGTATCTCAGGCATGTACATGACAGCGACATCTCTGGCTGACAGTACATTATTCCCTCTCTCATCAGTAGTTGGCATTTTGAATGATAGATGAGCTAGAAATGAATGATCGTTACCAAACAATTCAGAAAATTTGACTTAAAAGGCCAAAATCAGATCACCACTAGAAAATCAATTTCAGAGAAAATATAACTCCAGAACTCGCAGATACTTAAAACTCGCAAACCATAAAACTCTCAAAGCACTATTCACACTACTTCTCGCTAAACGTGTTATGCGCGTTTCAGAAACTCGCAGACTACTACGTGCGTATAGTAAGAAACTCGCACGTAATGTTGTGCGCGAAGTAGCTTCTCGCAGGGTGCTTCTTGCGCAAATTGGACTTAAAAATATTCAAACTCTGAACTTCTCGCAAACGAATGCAAACTCGCATGTCAAAAGATCCTTGCGCGTTCCATACTTAGATAATTTTGACAATTATAGTCCTCGCTAAAATTGAAACTCGCAGATCTAATGAACTCGTATGAGACTGTTCATATCACTTCTCTCAAGTGCCTTGTGCGCGTTTTGTCACTTCACTCAAGAGCTTTATGCATGAACTATACCAAAACTCGCAAGATTTATAAAGATCAACATTGTGTGCGTTCTTGATATCTTGCGTGTTCTTGATTTGCGCGAAGTGCAGATCTAGCGCGTTCGATACTTGAACTCACGGATTAGATCAAAAATGATGTAAACCTGTAAATCGATTGTCAAAAATGCACCATTATGATCGATTTTCAATTCTAACACTTTCTCAAATCACCAAATCAACTAAAACACAAAAATTACAGTGTCCATAGAAATTTTACAGTGTTCGATGTATTTTCAAGAAAAAACAAAAAATTCAGATATTGAATCTGAATTTGTGAGTAAATTGTGAATCTTTGTGAACCAACGTGAATCTATTACATCAAACGAGTCCTATGGAATCATTTTCTAACATAAATTTCAACAATCAAACGTGAATTTGATCTAACTGTGAAGAACCAAAAACCGTTTGCGAGTTCTTGAAAAATTCCAGAAATTAATCCAAATCTGATGATCCAATCTTTCTGAATATGATTTGGTCTTACTCTGATACCAATTGAAAATGTAAAATTTCCCAATATCAAGCACAATCTAATCAAGATATGACAATTTCAGTTCTAGAGAGAGAGAGAGTAGTGAGAGAAAGCGTAGTCGTATTTCATGATACGTGACAGTTACAATACTTCAAGTTCTTCCCTAGAACTCGTACAACACAATAACTATTTATACAAGGAAACTTCTCTGATGATACTAAACACTCAAGACAAACTCTCACAAGCTTACTACCTGTACAAACTCACAAAAGCTTAAACTCTTACAACACTAATGTTGACTTTGTTGACTTTACAGACTCTGAATTTTCTCATTAATTCTTGGATACAATTTATACACTAACACTTTGATAAGCAATTCATGGGCTTAGGTTTATGGGGTAACTTTCGGCCCATGGCCCATGTTTTTGGTAATAAATAGAATGCTTAGTCTAGCCATCAAAAACACACCTTAACCTCACCATCTTTCTATTTTTGGAAATGGTGTAGGTTCTTTCTTTTTAGAATAGTTTGCTCTCTAAGTGAGAAAGTTTCGACTAGTGTAGAGTTATTCATTCGGTCTAGAATCTCTCTTGTCTCAGCGAGTGGATTGAAGTTTAGTTGGTTAATTTTGCAAGTTTTCTCTACTTTACTACTTGTTTACGTTTACATTGCAAAGTGTTTATTTCCCGTAATCTTATCAATTTGGTTGTTTGTGGTTAGGCTTGTATCCAAAAATCCATCCTCTAATATGAAGCAAACAATTGAAAACATAAGAATGGTTTCCATAATTGTTACGTGCAAGTTTTATTTTCCGACTTCATTTATTGACATGCAAGTTTCCACATCCCATTCTCTTCTTTTCTCGAGTCTTTTAAGTTTATATTTTTATATTAATGCAATTTAAATTTCCGCAATTTACTTTTCCGCATTTTACTTCATTGCAGTTTAATTTAAAACAATTTATTTTCGTGCATTTCATTTCTTGCACTTTAAGTTAACATTTACTTGTCTTCCAAGAAAGCCGATTACTTGTATGGCAATTTTCCTTTCTTGACGTTTGTTGCTTATAATTTATTTATTGCATTTTCCATATCCATTATTGAGTTTAAATGTTTTTATATCTTTTATAAATAGAAACCGAGCTATGACAGGCTGACAACCTGAGCTCGGGGTGTAAAGTGAAGTTGAGATTTAAACCAGTAAAAACATAAAGAGGTGTATTTATATAGTCTTATCGTTATTTAAATCAGACTATATATATTTCATTATAGATTACATTTAATCAATTGACAACTAATTATCTGTATGAAAATGTGTTGGCCTTTCAGAGGTCACTTAAATGTTTATAATATGAGATAACATAAGTTTGCTATAACATCTTTTTACCGGATTATTCGTTTTTATCACAGCAAAACTTTACAGCCTTTGCTCCTTTTTAAAATTGATCTCTCTGTAGTTGTTAACAAAACCACCCAACAAAATATTTTCTTCGCTCGCCATCTAAAGCCAGCTTTTAAAGACTAGACTTGTCAGATACCGTTGGAAACCTCTCCCTGTGGGATCGATATTCGGTACTTGTACCGTTATTACTTGTTTGAAAACGACAGTAGATCAAGATGTATATTTGCGTTGAGATCTATTTGAACGCTCAGTCTAGGGTTGCGTAAACTCTAACAATTGTCGTGGAGAGGCAAGTCAATAGTTTTTCTATTTAAAAGTAAAGTTTTTAAAAGTTAGTTTTTCTACCACCTTTCAGTGCATGCCACGAATACCTCCGAACGAGCTTTTTCAACCGGATCCTGATATCGAAAGAACTTTCAGAATTCAACGAAGATTGCAAAGGGCCATTTCAGCTCTAAGATCTTCTGAAACTCCTAAGACCAATCGCAGGATGGCTGGACCAGCTAATAAGGGTGTTCTTGGTAGGGATCCCGAACACAAAAATAAATATTAAAGATGAGGAAAAAAACATTTTTCGACTTGCTAATTCAAAAGATGGAGGAATTATGGCGTATGTTATCCCAGTTTTAAATCAATTACACTCAGGATACGCAAACCCATAATTACTATCACCCAATTTGAATTAAAGCGGATAATGTTCCAGATGTTGCAAACTAAAGGCCAGTATGCTGGTTTGCCATCTGAAGATTCTCATTCTCATTTGAAATCATTCATGGAAATCACATACTCTTTCTTAATTTCGGGTGTAACGGACATTGCTCTAAAACATAAACTATTTCCATACTCATTAAGAGATAAAGCAAGGTCATGGTACAACTCATTACAGCCAGATTATGTGACCACATGGAGTGAAATGGTAGAAAAATTCCTAAAATTTTTTTTTCCACCCACGAGGAATGCTAAGTCCAGAAATGAGATTTGCACTTTCAAACAAATGGACGATGAGGCAGTTCCTAATGCATGGGACATGTACAAGGAGTTGTTAAGAAAATGCCCACACCATGACATTCCATACTACATACAGCTACAGACTTTTTACAATGGTTTTGATATTGTTGCAAAACAAATGCTTGATGCTATTGCAGGAGGTTCTTTCACATCCTTAAAAAGATTTCCAACAACAATGGTCAATGGTCTGACCCACAGGAAAGTACACCTAGAAAAACAGCAGGTGTACATAAAGTTGATGCTTACACTACTTTGACTACACAACTTGCTAACATGGCTTCTTTAATTACAAATCTCACAGCCAACCAAGTCGGGCAATCAAATGTCAACGCCTCTATTCCTACTGTCAATTCTATACAATGTACTTACTGTGGTGATGGTCATTCATTTGAGCATTGTCTAGCAAAATCCTAAGTAAGTAAACTTTGTCAATAACAACAAGAGTGGAATCTTTTCTCGAACTTACAATCTAGGATGGAGAAATCATCCTAATTTTTCATGGCACAGTCCTGCTCTTAATCCATTATTGCCAAAACTTTAAGGGCAATCAAATCTCCAATCAGAACAACACCGGCAGTCCAATTTTCAATCTGATGGGCAGCCTCATTTTTCAACAACAGTCACACCACAACTCTCAAAACAACCATCAAGGGAATTTTTAAAATCACCAACCATCTTTTCAAAATAAACCCAATCAGCATGTTGAACCATCTACTTCCTTGGAAGCTATGATGAAGGGGTTTATGACCCAAACTCAAGCTTCAATCAAGAACCTTGAGACACAAATGGGTCAAATGGCTCTGGCAATTAGGAAAATACCAACATGTTTTCTACCTAGTGACACATAAGTACCCAAAAGGGATGGAATAGAGCATGTAAAGGTTGTAACGTTGAGAAGTGGGAAGAATTTACCAGAAAATACATTAAGAGAGTTAGAAGAACCTAGCAAGGCAGAACCTGACAAGACTCCCAAGGAGTCAACTCCTGTCTCAGTACCTTTGGAACAACCCATTGAGACTGTACCCATTCTAAAGAAGTTAGACTTTCCAACCCTAGTTCCTAATGAACCAAAAGATATCCAAAACCAAAAGGAAAAGAATAATGTGAATGTGTCACAATTTGGTGACAGTCCCAAGGTTCCTTGTCACACCACACCTATAGAACCAGTCAGGATCACACCAGCCATTGAAAAAGAACCAGTCTTTAAATAGCTTCCTATACTTACTCATCAAAAGACTACACTCCCTACTCCAGTCCCTCCCTATATTCCTTATCCCTAGAGATTAAGAAACCAAAAGGAGGAATTACATTTCAAAAAGTTTTTAAATGCTTTTAAACAGTTGCATATCAACATACCTTTGGTGGAAGCCACTGAACATATGCCAAGTTATGCAAAGTTTTTGAAATACATTTTTAGCAAAAAGAAAAAGTTGGTTGAGTATGAGACTGTAGCTCTTACTGAGGGATGTAGTGCATTAATGTCCAGTAAAATCCCTCCTAACATGAAAGATCCTGGAAGTTTCACAATCCCATGTTCAATAGGAGGGAAAGAAATAGGAAAATCCCTATGTGATTTGGGTGCTAGAATAAACCTTATGCCTTTATCTGTCTTTAACACCTTAGGAATAGGTGAAGCTAGGCCCACCAATGTTACTCTTCAGTTAGTAGACACGTCCATAGCCTACCCAAAGGGAGAGATTAAGGATGTCTTAGTTCAGGTTGATAAGTTTATTTTTCCAGCAGACTTTATCATTTTAGACTTTGAAGCTGATAAAGATGTCCCCATCATTTAGGAAGACCTTTCCTTGTAACTGGAAGAACTCTTATAGATGTTCAACAAGGAGAGTTGACCATGAGACTCCAAAATGAAGAAATAACTTTCAATGTGTTTAACTCCATTAGGTATCTTGCTTAGAAGGAAGAATGTTCTACACTAACCTTAATTGAATTTTGGTGTAAAGAGAAGAGTTTGGGTGAAATCTTGGGAATAGGTGAGTCTGATAGTGATAAGGATGTTTTAGATTCTTGGAATTCAAAAGAATCACATGAAATTGTTGTTTTTGAGGTCCTAGATAGTGAGGATATGAAAACCCTTGTTCCTTCCTTACAATGTGCTCCATACCTAGATTTGAAACAACTTCCCTCTCATTTGAAGTATGTATTTCTAGGAAACCCAGGAAAGTTACCAGTCATTATTTCATCATCATTAGAATCATACCAAGGGGAAAAGTTGGTCAACACGTTGAAACTTCACACAAAAGCCATAGGATGGACCATTGCAGATCTGAAGGGTATAAGCCCTACATTCTGACAACATAAGATCATCTTGATAGATAAAGATTTCACCACTGTTGAGCCTCAAAGAAGACTCAAACCTTTCATGAAAGAGGTTGTCAAAAAGGAAATCTTGAAATGGATTGATGCTAGAATAATCTACCCTATTGCCAGCAGTACACGTGTCAGTCCAATACAATGTGTACCCAAGAAGGGAGAGGTTATCGTGGTAATAAATGAGAGGAATGAACTTATATCTATTAGGATAGTATCAGGTTGTAGGATATGCACGGACTATAGGAAGCTAAACAAGGCCACCCAAAAAGACCATTTACATTACCCTTCATGGACTAGATGCTAGACAGATTAGCAGGAAAGGAGTTTTATTGTTTCTTAGATGGTTACTCCGGCTACAACCAAATTTCCATTACACATGATGACCAAGAAAAGACCACTTTCACTTGTCCATATGGAACTTTTGCCTTTAGAAGAATGCCTTTTGGACTTTGTAATGCCCCAACCACTTTTCAAAGGTGTATGATGTCCATTTTCTCTGACATGTTAGAACATTCCATGGAAATTTTCATGGATGATTTTTCTGTATATGGGACATCATATGAGATGTGTTTACAAAACCTTGAAAAGTCTTAAAAGATGTGAAAAAACATATTTGGTTTTGAACTGGGAAAAATGCCACTTTATGGTTAAAGAGGGTATTGTGCTAGGGCATCTCTTTTCCAAAAGAAGCATTGATGTTGACAAGGCCAAGTTGGAGGTGATTGAAAAATGACCTGAGTCAACAACTGTTAAAGGAATCAGATGTTTTCTAGGGAATGCAGGGTTTTACATGAGGTTCATCAAAGAATTTTCAAAAAATTTAAAACCTCTCTGTATGCTACTACAACAGGACCATGTCTTTAATTTTTCTGAAGACTGTAAAAGTGCTTTTCAAATTTTGAAAAAGGCATTGGTTACTGCCCCTGTAGTAGTTACACCTGACTGGTCTCAACATTTTGAGATAATGTGTGATGCCAATGACTAGGCTGTTGGAGCAGTTTTAGGTCAAAGAAGAAACAAAATATTCCACTCTATTTACTATGCTAGTAAAACAATCAACGAAGCTCAAAATCAATTACACCATTGCTGAAAATGAATTATTAGTTGTGGTTTTTGCTTTTGAAAAATTCAGGTCATATTTGATGGGAACCAAAGTAACTGTTCATACTGATCATGCTGCCATCAAATATCTCATTTCTTAAAAAAGATGCAAAACCTAGGCTAAGAAGGTGGATCTTGTTATTACAAGAATTTGATTTGGAAATCATTGCAGGAAGGGAGTGGATATCAAGTATCTGACCATCTATCCAGATTAGAGAAACAAGACAAACTAGCACATGATAGTGACATCTGTGAAGTATTTCCAGATTGGAAAATTTTGACTCTCTAACACTCTACCACACTCTGGTTGGTTGATTTTGTTAATTATTTAGCTTGTGGAATCATTCCCAAGGAGCTAAATAAACATAGAAGAAAAAGATCATTTTTTACTCTAATAAATACTTGTGGGACAACCCATTCTTATTTAAAACTTGTGTAGATCAGATAATTAGAAGATGCATCCCAAAAGAGGAAGTGACGTCAGTCTTACATTATTGTCACTCAGGTCCTTATGGAGGACATTTTGGAGGAAACATGACAGCCGCCAAGGTTCTACAATCAGGATTGTATTGGCCCACATTGCATAGTGATGCTCATGACTTTGCAAGAAATTTCAATGAGTGTCAAAGGAGTGGTTATATCTCTCATAGGAATGTGATGCCCTTGAATGGAATTCTAGAAGTAGAATTATTTGATGTATGGGGTATTGACTTTATGGGACCCTTTCCTCTTTCCAATAATTGTGCCTACATCCTGGTATTAGTAGACTATGTGTCCAAATGGGTGTAGGCTATGGCCTGCCATACCAATGATGCAAAAACTGTAGTCAAATTTTTCCACAAGCATATCTTCACAAGATCTGGAACCCCCCGTTCCTTAATAAGTGATGAAGGCACTAACTTCATAAATACTCATTTGGAAGAAGTTTAGGAAAAGTATGACATTAACCATAGTGTAGCCACAACCTACCATCCTCAGACCAATGGATTAGCTGAATTGTCACATAGGGACATAAAGGGGATCTTATCCAAACTAGTCAAACCACACCGGAAGGATTGGGCCTACAAATTGGATGATGCCCTGTGGGCCTATCGGACTGCCTATAAGACCCCCACAGAAATATCTACCTACAAATTGGTCTTTGGAAAATCCTGTCATCTACCCCTAGAGTTAGAACATAAAGCCTATTGGGCTATCAAGGAACTCAATTTGAATTTATACTGTGCAGGAAAGAAAAGGTTGTTACAACTCTGAATTGGAAGAGCATAGGAATCTTTCCTATTAAAATGCCAAACTTTACAAAGAACATACAAAAAAATGGCATGATAAGAAAATCATTTTAAAAGAATTCACTGAGGGAGAACAAGTTCTACTGTTTAATTCCAGGCTAAAATTGTTTCCTGGATAGTTAAACTCTAGGTGGACCGAACCATTTCAAATAGAGAAATTGTACCCCTATGGTGTCATAGAACTGATGGACCCCGAGAGAGGAACAACTTTCACAGTGAATGGACAAAGAGTAAAGCCATTCTATGACTCACAAACCCAACCACAATTACCTTTTAAGGTTGGTGGGCCCATGACATAATTAGGCCCACAAATGTGGATGGACTATCAAAATTTCCATTGGTATTTAAAATTTACAAAGTTGGACTTTTGAAAATTCTCAAGTTTAGAAGCCAAGTTGTAGTTTCGGGTCTCTCTCTCTCTCTCTCTTTTCTCTCTCTCTCTCTCAAACACAATTCAACGAGCCCTGAATTTTGCCAAACTCAACTCTCTTAGATACATAAGAAAGGTAGGGATCAGTTTTGTGACATCAACCACTTACTTTTTCAAATCAGGGATTCATCTCTATTTCAAGAAGGATCAAATCAGCAACACTTGCTTTTCTACATCATCAATTCACTGAAGACCACTGCTGAGAAGTTCAACAAGCTACCATTTAGAAATTCTTCTTGAATTCCCTTATCATCAGCGACTGTAGAGGAGTTTCCTAAGAAGGACATTCTCGTTGTAGGATCTTTTCTCCTCTAAATCCTTTTTTATTGGATTTGGTAGTTGCATTTCTTATCACCCTAACCAACCATCTAACTTTGGGATTGAGAAATACATTTGTCAGCGAAACAAGTATACAACGACTCCCTTCTCTTCATTAGTGACCAATTTTTGCTAATGGTAAGAGTACGCATGAATTATGACTCTGACCAGGTGATGTGGAAATTAGTTTCTTGATTATCTAATTTAATTATTATAAAGTCAGACTAATCCTTCCACATCAGCAGAGCATTAAATGCAATGGTACTCATGATTTTATATGTAGACGAAAAGACATTTTGCAACTCAAATTGCAAACTCTTCGTATCTTACGCCCTCTCATCTGTACGAATAAAATCACAGACGACCTTTCATTTTGTACTTTTCAACCCATATCAACGTACCTTCTTGTAGATCCCAGAAACAGTGCAATCACAAATAATAATTAATGAACAATGAAGATTTAATCACAACTGTTGGTCATATGATTAGATTTATCAATAAAGGGTTTAAGGTGTACAAAGAGAATTTCAATAGGATTTGGTAAACCTTCTAATGACCATTCTACTAAAACACTAGCAAATATAACCTATTTATACCAAGACCCTAAATCCTAAGGCCCAAGGCCTAATAAGAAAAACCTAAGCCTAATTAACAATAATTAAGGCTTTTACAACGCTTTAAATAATAAAACAATTAAACTCTATAAATGCGTTATACAACTTTCAACGCAATAGGACTTTCAGTCCTAACAATCTCCCCCTAAAGTTGAATAAGGCATTTATCATCTTGAAATCTTCAGGCCTTGATCTTCTTTCCCTCTTGAATCTTTGAAAAACTTTGGTGTTGCATGTCTTCATGTCTTTCCAAGCTCCCCCGTGAATAACACTCTTTGTATTAATATTTCAACTTTGTAACCAGATTCAATGTACAATAGTCTCGATTGAATGCACTATTGAGTAACTTTCAACTGTAGAAACTCAACACATCGGATCAGCACAAAAGAAAGACAATGTGCGAGTTACATGACATTCCACGGTGCAACTTCAGCTTAAAAACAAAGAATCTGTCTTTGAACCGTGAGTTGAATATGCTTTCAGATTCAGAATTTGTTTCAATCAGCTTGTAGGAGGAACAAACTTGTAGCAGACACCACATGATACGGGATAGAAGAAATGCAATCTTGAAATCTAATGGCTTTTCAACCTCAAATTTAAGAAATTATGTTACTCCCCCTCAAATTTTGCTAACTCCCCCTTAAGATGAGAATATCTGTCGTTGAATTTTGTGTCGTTCTCCCCATCATGATGATTAAGAGAATCATGAGCATCATGTAACTTCAAAGACTGAATATATAAGTAGCAAAATACCAGATAAAACGAAGCAGTGACCAAGGGTAACAACTAACATAGAATCAAAATAGTAACTGTTATCACAACAATTGAAACAATTATGTGGCCTATTTTCAGAGTTGGCAAAGGGGTATCTCTGATAGGACTTCTAGTTATCACTGAAGTAAAATATTAGAAATTACTTCTCAAACTTTTATGACAATATCACAGAGATATACGATTGGAATCACAAAGATTCGTGTGTGTGTGAAAGAAATATAAATCATATCGATTAGGCTCAAGATTCAACCTCAGACGCAAGTTAGAAATCAATAGACACAGTGAGTAGAATATGAAGTTTGGAGACCGAAGCTGATGTCTTCCTTTTTCAATATCTCAGACCTACAAGTGAGGAATAGATAGATTATATGCTAAATCTCCGTGCATATATGAAACAAGTATGAGATACTTGAGTGGCTAGGTGGGGTGACACGACTTATCGACACTGGGTCCATGTCTGTTTAAATATTCATCTCCAAAGAATGAGAATGAATAGATTGTGTGTAACCCGGATAATTGACTCGGTTTGGTAAGGACCAATAATTCTTTTATGTCCTGTCACATCCTCACCATATTCTTTTCACTCTGAACTCATCTATCACGCTAGACCCCTCACTGATATCTGTGAATTGGATGTGTTTCTTGGGTAGGTCCTTCCTGTTCTGGATTGACCATAGAAACTTTATGAGACCTAATACTCATTGAAGTAAAATTTCTAATTTGAGATTATCAGAACTCAAAAACATTTAAGAACGAGTCCTAAATTGAAGTGTTCAAAAGTTGATATGAAAATTAAAAAAAAACATGGTACTCCGCCTCAAAAGTGGCATAACCCTTGACTGTAGTCATATGACATGAATAATCTGAATTAAATCACACATGACATTCCTGCAAAACAGATTAGACAGATTTTGGTATCCATGCTTCGATGGATCCTTGATGGTTAGTTGCCTTGACTTTGAAGCTATTAAACTGAGGATTGGGGATGCTATAAGTACCATACCAACTATTAACATACGTTGGATGGACAAAGTCACTTTTTCCATAATTAGTGCAACAGATCTTTTGTCGGCGCAAACTGATCAACTTTCTTATATAATAGGCATAAGTAGATGAATCAATCTTGGAAATAAATGACTTTGTATCAATTACAGGAGAATCATGAGACTTTGTGGACTAGTGATTACTAGCATTAACACATTTAGATTGACACAAACACTTTTATTAGATCAATCACATGAATTACAATTAATCACAGATTTAACATCTAGTCACAGATCTCACGTATGTGTGCGTTCTTTCTGTGTGTTCTTACTCTCTCTCAACTACCACCAATATTACACCTTCACTTTCACACACTTACTCTCTTGCACGTCTTACAAACAATACAAGGACTTGCTTATATATAGGTCAACATGACCAAGCAAGGTCAAACCTTCTAAGCTCATTACAACACATATTCAAACACTAATTACAACAATGACCCTCATTTAATCTTGAATACAATTTCAGTCTAACAATCTCCCCCTTTGGATTCAAGATTAAAAAAAAAATTGGCAATAATCTTCAGGTCTTCATATCATCAGAATTAACTTCAACTTCAAATCTTTTCTGGCTTTGACATCTCTAAAACTTTGACAATTCTTCAAACTTGTCTCTCCCTTTGAATTAACTTTTGCATAAATTCTGACTTTCTTTCAAACTTTGACTTTCTTTCACTTTCTCTTTGATAATCTGACAACCTTATCTCCTATGAAATCTTTAAAACTTCAATCTGATCTTGAACTTTGATTATTCTCCCCCTTTTTAATGATTTGTAAGAATCAATCATCATTAAAACACTTCAAGGTCAGATCCGTCATTGAATGAACTTCCCACCATCTGATAAGCACATTCTTCATGAACTTTCATCTCTTCCTTTTAATAATAGACAATCTCCCCCATATAGGAAAATTATGAATCTCCCTAATACATGATGTGATAAAATCTGTCATCCAATCTGAAAGAACCGTTGAACCATGAATGTATTCATCTGAATCTTTTCAAATTCAAACGAAATAAGAGCTGTAACCCTGAATCAACATATGAAACAGTTAGAAATGTCTGACAGTAACACAAAGTTACTATGTACAACAAATGTACAATATAAGGAGCTTGTTTGATATTGACTCCCCAGGACTTCCATTCAATCATTGAAAAACACAAGGTAATTCTATCAATGTTCTGACAGAGAAACAAATTCTCTGTGTGCTCGTGCTTGTGTTTTGAAAGAATTAGCACAATGGTTATGTTTCATAAGGCTCAAATTATGTAAATCACTGAGACAACAATGATTATACATGGACTCAACGTGCATGAGAAAGGGTCGAAGGTGGGGCAACTTTCCTTCTTTTTCAATATCAGCATCTTCCAAGTGAAGATCCGATAGATTATGTGTTGCTTCCCCAGAAAATGTGAAACATTCTCTTTTTAAGAAAAGAATGAGTAGCTAGTGGGGTTGTATGCAAGAGATGGCATGGGCTATTTGCCTATTTCAATGATGGTCACCAAAGAAATGTGAACCAATCAGTAATGTGGCTGCCCGACTCAGAAAGATGTTTGGTGCAGAGTTCTAATATTCTTTTAGCTCTGTTCTCACACCCTCTTTCTTTTAAACATTTAAGCTCACATCTAACCAATCTCTCATTTCCATTTTACCTCAGCTCACTCCCACACTCAATTCTTTTAGACCCCTCTCCCCTCAATCACTCAAAGGATTTCTTCCGAGGTAGGAAACACTGGTTATCGTGAATCCATGGAAGATCTAGTAAGCACTCACACTGAATCCCATGTTCCTAAAAAGTACATGTTGTTCAATGATTTTCTTGACATGTAAAGCACAAGAAATCATATGTCAGTGTTTGTATGCTCATTTAAAAATCAGAAATGAAATTTGAGCATTTTAAACATTTAAGATATCTTAAAACTCTATATGAAAGAAAAGAATAGAAATGTTTTGAGAATCTGACAATGATTAAGATCAGATCAAATCAAATTATCATGAAGAAAAAAAATTTGGGAATTCAAAGACGTATGTTGTTTATATGAACAATATATAAACATATTATCAATTAAAGCACATTTAAAAATGAAATGACGTTTGATTCAAACAACTGTGAATATCAAACGGCGTGAGTATTACCATAGAAAGATATATCATTTGATACATGGTAATAACAAAATCAATTTGAAAATACTGAACCAGTGTGTGTATGAATACTTGACAAAGTATATAGAAAAGAAAATACACAAGTATTATTCTTTAAAGAACACACGGCCAGATAAACAATAAAATTCACAAGTATCCAAAAATCATTTAAAATTCACACTTCTCAAATCACAAAAAAAATTTAAGATCGTGAAGTGGTTTGAACATTTTAAAAACATTTTTCACAAGTAAAAGTTGTTCTTCTTTCACAAGTGTTAGAGTATAAGGATTAGAATATTATACCTGTGAATTAAAATCCTTAACTCCCCCTGGAATAAATATAGCAATTAAAATATCCTTGACTAGATATCCTCCCCCTTGATATCTGTAAAACGTCAATCTTTTTAGAAATATTATTATAAAAGATATAGCAATATAATATCTAAAATCTCTTTCAAACAAAAAACTTCCTGATAAGATGTAATCTTGAAAGCATCCTTCAGAAGAAAACATTTGAATACGGGTTTTGAACTAAATTGTCCAAAAGCCATTGTCACATAAAATATCCTGCAAGAAAAAGATTTTGGTAATCATTATAAAAATGATTCCGCTTTAGTCAGATAGCATATGATGAAATATCTAAAATATATGCAAATAAAGTACAAGATTAGAAAACTCCCCCTAGAATCATGAATTGGCGTTTAGCATACAAAGTTTACTAACTAAAAAGGTAAACCTCTTTTCATCCAACGGCTTGGTGAAAAGGTCAGCCGACTGGTAGTCTGTAGTCACGAAGTGCATCTCGATATCGCCCTTCTCAACATGATCCTTTATAAAATGATAACGCACGTCGATATGTTTCGTCTTGGAATGCTGTACTGGATTAGCTGTTATCGCAATCGCACTCTTAGAATCACAGTAGATAGGGACTCATTGATAAGTATATCCGAAATCTTTTAACTGTGTTCGCATCCAGAAGACTTGTGAACAGCAACTTGCGGCAGCTACATATTCAGCCTCTGCGGTGGATGTAGAAACACAATTTTGTTTCTTAGATGTCCAACTAACCAAATTATCACCTAAGAACTGACAAGAACCAGAGGTGCTCTTTCTATCCAGTTTGCATCCTGCATGATCAGCATCTGTATAGGCAGTTAAATCAAAAGACGAACCCTTAGGATACCAAAGGCCTAACTCAGTAGAACTTTAAGATACCTAAAAATCCGTTTTACAGCGACCAGGTGTGATTCCTTCGGATTAGATTGATATCTCGCACAGAAACATGTAGCAAACATAATATTCGGTCTACTGGCAGTTAAGTACAGCAGTGACCCAATCATGCTACGATACACTTTTTGATCCACTGATTTGCCAGAAAGATCTGCATCTAAAAGTGTACCCGTTGCCATCGGTGTTTTCATCACCGAACTGTCAGTCATGTTAAATTTCTTTAAAATATCTCGAATATATTTTGACTGATTAATGAAAATGCCTTCGGGTAACTGTTTTACTTGAAGACCAAGGAAAAAATTCAGTTCGCCCATCATTGACATTTCAAAACGAGATTCCATGATTCTTGAAAAAATTTTACAAAACTTTGGATTTGTAGAACCGAAAATTATGTCATCTACATAAATCTGAATTAGAATCATATCATCACCTTGCTTTTTCAGAAAGAGAGTAGTATCAATTGTACCTTTCTTGAATCCTGAAGCGAGTAAAAATTGAGTTAGAGTTTTGTACCAAGCTCTTGCTGTCTGTTTGAGTCCATACAAGGCTTTGTCTAAGACATAGACATGATCAGGGTTCTTTGGATCAACGAATCCTTCTGGTTGAGCAACATATACTTCTTCATGCAATATCCCATTTAAGAATGCTGATTTTACGTCCATTTGGAAGACCGTAAAATTTTTATGCGCTGCATAGGATAAGAAGATTCGTATCGCTTCCAGTCGTGCCACATGAGCAAATGTTTCTTCATAATCAATCCCCTCCTGTTGACAATAACCCTTTGCAACAAGGCGAGCTTTGTTTCGAACTACAACTCCAGATCCATCTCTCTTATTTCTGAAAACCCACTTTGTTCCAATAACAGATTTTCCTTTTGGAAGTGGTATAAGTCGCCAAACTTTGTTCCTCTCAAATTGTAGAAGTTCATCTTCCATCGCCAGTATCCAATCTGGATCGCGCAAGGCTTCTGAAGCTTTCTTCGGCTCGAGAGAACTTAAAAAACTTGAATATAGACAAAAATTAGCTGATGCTACACACGTTTGTACACCAGACTGTGCATCACCAATGATATTATGAAGTAGGTGATTTCTTGTCCATTTCATTGTACTTGGAATCGGATGAATTTCAGCTTGAGTATTATCTTCCTCATATTCGTCATATACTGCAGGTAAGTCTTTATCAACCCCAGATGTGCTCGGGACATCTTGTACAACCTCTTCTGAAGTAAATATTTCTGGAGCAATAGAAGAATCACTCGGAACTTCTGTTGCAGAATTTGGATCTGCATGCACAGAATCAACATTAGTATCTTCAGAATGTATATGTGTAGATATACCTGATGTGGTTGATATTGTGACATTTTCAGAAGGTCCTGAAATATCTGCTACTATAATTGGAACCTCTGAAGTTGATGTGGATATGTTTGATTTTTTAAAATCTGCACATATATCCAGAAAAGCATCAAAAAATAATAAGTCTAATTCAGCTGTAATTTTATTTGAATTAGAAGACTTATTCTGTTTGACTTCAGGTTCTATTCCATCTTGAATAGAAACTTTCTGTTTAAGCTTGAGTTCTGAATTGTTGTGTTCAGAAGTCAACGTTGATGATTCGTCGAATGACACATTAATGCTCTCCATGATCGTCTTGGTTCGTCTATTGTAGATCCGATAGGCTTTAAACGTTAACGAATAACCAATGAAATAGCCTTCGTCAGCCTTCTTGTCAAGTTTACCAAGATTGTATCGATCATTGAGAATATAACACCTGCAACCAAAAGTACAAAAAAAATTAATATTCGGTTTTCGACTATTAATAAGTTCATATGCTGTCTTTTTATGTCTTTTGATGACAATCGTGCGGTTTCGTGTGAAACACGCAGTGTCTACGGCTTCAGCCCACAGAAACATTGGCAATTCGGAATAGGCTAACATTGTCCTTGCAGCTTCCACCAGTGTTCGATTCTTCCTTTCAACTACTCCGTTTTGTTGAGGAGTGTAGGCAGCAGAAAAGTTGTGAGAGATCCCAACAGATATGAGATAAATCTGAAGCTTTTCATTCTTGAATTCCGTGCCATTATCACTTCTCAAAGATATAACCGGCAATTGTAGTCGAACCTGGATCTTCTTTAAAAACTCAATGACCAGCTCTGTTGCATCTGATTTGTTCCTTAAAAATTCCAGCCAAGTATATCTGGAGTACTCATCTATCATGACCAAAATATATTTCTTACCATTGATAGACTGAGTCCTCATCGGGCCGCAAAGGTCCATATGTATCAATTCAAGAGGTGTTGAAGATGAGAATTCTGTCTTTGCTTTATGAGATGTTCGCTTCATCTTTCCCATTTCACAAGTGGGACAAAGAGAATTCTTCTCAAACCTTAGTTCTGGTAGACCTTTGACAATGCCTTGTCTTGCCAATTGATTAATCGCATCAAAGTTTTGATGAGACAGACGCCGATGCCATATCCAACTTTCAGCTCGTGAAGCTTTTGCAATCAGACAAATAGGTCTTGATGCAGAAAGTGTTGGAAAATTCACAGAATAAAGATTTGCATTCCGCTTGGCTTTAAAAATTGCACGACCATCTTTATCTTCAATATAACAGCATTTATCAGTAAACCGAACTTGAAATTGACTATCGCAGAATTGACTTGTACTGAAAAGATTATGATCAAGTCCTTCCACGTATAGTACTCTTTTGATTGTCACGGTGCCATTTGTTAACGATCCGTGTCCTCGAATGTATCATGTAACCTCAGAATTAGCATAACTTACAGTACCGGCAGATTCCTCAACATAATTGTGAAGTAGATGCTTAAATCCTGTCATATGACTCGAGCATCCTGAATCTATATACCATGTATGTGAGGACTGCAAAAAGAACAACTCATTTCTGTTTAGGTACCCATATCCAGATGGGTCCTTCCTTGTTAGCTTTTGGCAACTTATCAACATCATCTACCTTAGCCTTAATTCGCCACTCATAGCGAGGCTTAGGTACCCATTTCCATACCATTTTAACATTAAGATCATGAAATGTTTTCTTTTTCGAAAAATGATCAATCTTAGCATGAAAAATTTTAGCCTGATGAGTTAAGGAATTTAAAGCTGATTTGACATGAGATGTTTTTCTGGCAACTTTAGATTTAGGATGAATGGAAGGAATGATAAAAGCATTATCATGACAGTGTTTGCAGATAAAATTCTTACTTGCAAATGTCAAAAGCTTAGATTTATCCAATGAAGTACAATCATTCATACAACTTTGACATTTGGAAACGTTTGAATTTTACACTTCAAACTACCACTATCACTGATATTACATTTATTTTTAGCAACTTTATTTTCCTTCACATTCTTCATCCTTTCTCCTTTACCATTTTGCCTTTTTACATCTGAAACAGAAAATAGAATCTTGTTAGTTTTCTTTGAAGAAAATGATTTTGGCTTTGAAGTACAAGAAGCTTCTCCTTTCTCAAAAATACTCGGAGGATATTCAGGAGTAGTAGTATAAACAACTGAAGTTTTAGAATTAACAGTATCAAACTCTGGATTAGAATGAACATTCCAGTTTTTAGAGTCAAACATCTTTTTCTCCTTTAAATTTTGTTGAAACAAATCAATTTTTAAAATATTTAACTCTCTAGAGAGTTCTTTGTTTTCTTCAAAAAACTTGTCAAGTTTGAATTTGAGATTAACATTCTGATCTTCTAACTCTTCAATTGTCTTTTGAAGATCTGTGATTTGTGTCTCAAAATTAGATGCTTGATTCACCTCAGAGTTTGATTCCATCTTTTCTATAATAGGAACAGGATCTGAAGCATTCATCATTTCTGTAAAGATCTCCTCAGTCATAACTTTTGAAAAATCAGAATTAAGGTTTTGATTCATCATATTTTCATCTTTTGATCCATTTGATGAATTAGACGTGAATAAATCAGATAATAACACCTGATTCTCAACATCAGTTTCTAAATCAGATTCATCAAACTGACACTGAGATTCAGTATTATTTTCATCAATCTTGGCTGATTCTGTTGGAGAAAATAGAGACGTAAAATCACTAAATTCTAACTTTCTTGTTTTGTAACTTTCATTTAAATCTTTATAAGCAAAACCAACAGATTTTAAACTTGAAATCGAATCAGCGCAAGATAAAGTGTCATCATCATTCACAGCTTTACCTTTTACAAAAGTATCATGAATATCAGGTTTTGTAGAAGTAGAGCCCATTTTATCAAAATTATACAAATTTTCTGGTGCTCTTTTCAAAACAGTATTTGGTTCAAAACCTAAACCTTTTTTAATATTATAAAATCTGACATCTTGGAGTTTGTTTGTTAAAAGATTTAATGTTTGCTCAGTCTGTCCTCTTTTCAGATTTAAATCCTCCAGTTGCTTGATTTTACAATATGCCTCGTTTCTTTCTTGAAAACATGCTTCAAATTTTAGTTGAAAATCACCTTTTTCAGCATTTAAGTTTACAAGATCTCTTTCAAGCTCAGATATTTTTAAATTTAAAACATCTTTGTCCTTTTTCAAACAATCTTTCTCAGAATCTTTTTCCTTAACAACATCTTTCAACATTGAATTTTCATCACGAAAATTCAACATTGTTTGTCTTTCATGACTAAGTTTGCCTTTTAAAGTTTTAAACTCTTCTTTCATGAATTTAACTTGAGCCTTTAAGGATTGAATACGTACCTCGGAACCACAGTCGGAATGATCAGAAGATGATCCAATGTCCTCATCTACTTTGGCCATCATACACACCTGAGTAAAGTGTGCAGATTCATCATCAGAACTCTTGTAGAGCCAATTCTCTTCTTCCGCCATTAAGTTCTGACCATCTTCCACCTTCTTTGCTAACAAAGTTTTCCGAGCATAATATTCCGAATTCTTTGTACGCTTGAACTTGCAATCCTTGGAAAAATGACCTGGTTTTCCGAAGTTATAGCATCTTCCATATTTCGGCTCAGTCTCTTCTTTCTTTCCTTCTCTCTTCTCTTTTTGTTTCTCTTCTCGCTTTTCATCTCTTTTCTCTCCTCTTTTCCCATACTTTTTTTCAGATCTCGGTTTGAACTTGTCTTTCTTGTAACTCTTATATTTCGGCTTGTACTTGTTCTTTCCAAAGATTTTAAACTGCTTTGTGAGAAGAGCCAGATTTTCAGCGAATCGTTGCAATCCTCATCTGAATTTTCTTCACTTTCAGTAGAAGACTTATCAGTGCTTGAATCAGTAACCTCAATGAGGAGAGCTCTGGATTTCCTTGACTTTGTCTTGTAAGAAGAACTGGACTTGAAACTTGACCCTTTCTTACGTTCAGACATTAAGGCTAGAGAATCTTTGACCATCTTATTTTCAGCACCAAGCTGCATTACTTCATTCTCATGCTGAGATTAAGTTGTGAAGATATCATTGACGTCTTCTTGTGCCATGTCCTTAGTCATCTGAATGTTGATAGCATAGCTTTTCCATTCTGGGTTCAAGTTCTTGATGAACTTATAATTGATCTATGATTCTGACTTGTTCATTCCATTTCTCCTTAGATCATTCAATATCACATTGAAGCGATTGTATGTTTCCAACAAAGTATCTCCTTCTTTCGCATGAAAGCCTTCATATGCATTTATACTCTGATTCAACTTTGTCTGAATGGACTTCTTTGATCCTTGAAACTGTTTTTCCAATTCATCCCATAACTCTTTTGCAGATTCCCTACTATCTACTCGATTGTAGATATCATTAGGGATTGCCATAGTGAGATAGATAAGTTCCTCATCATCTAGCTTGTATCTTGCCTTTTCCACATCAGTAAAGAATTGATATGGTTTTGACACATATCGATCTGGGATAGCTGGAGATGTAGCTGTGGCTGCTTGTCCAGGTACAAACGATTGTGGATTTCTAGAACCATCTATGATAGATGTCATATAATCTCTGTTCTTTAGATTTAAGAACTGAATCATTCTTTTCTTCCATTGTGAATAATCTCCGACAGACAAGACCGGAGGCTTCAGATGAGATCCCATAGAAAGAAATTCATTTGCCATGGTTGAAGAATGTATGTACCTACACCAGATGAAAAATATTATCTAGTAAAGATCTTTAAATCCAATCAAATCAAGAAAACTTAAAAAAAATTCAGAGATTTTGATTACTCAAAGAACTTTTGTCCCCCTGCGCAGACTTTGATTACTTAGTGTGAAACGCAAAAATGTGTGAATAGTGTGAAACGCAAACTACACTTCGCGTTTGTAGCAAGGAACGCAAACCTTTGCTTTGCGTTTATAGTGAAGAGCGCAAACCAACACTTTGCGTTTGTGCTAAGGAACGCAAACCTTAGCTTTGCGTTTGCAGAGTGAAGCGCGAACGCCACTCTGCGTTTGTGCTGAGAAACGCAAACACTACTTTGCGTTTGTGCTTTGCGTGTGTGCTATGGAACGCAAACCTTAGTTTGCGTTTGTGCTGTGAAGCGCAAACTAACACTTTGCGTTTGTGTGATGATACGCAAAGTACAAATCAAACACAAATTCGATGTATGAAACGCAAACCAGGATGAATCACGCGCAAACCATGATGAATCAAACGCAAATCAATATGAACACCCGCAAACTATGATGAACACACGCAAACCTCTAAACTCGATCACAATCATACCAAAAACTCATCTAGACTTCAAATTTCAATCTGAAAAATTGACAATTCACTCACCTAAACATCTCGAATCTAATTTTGACAATGAATTTCGATTAAAAACACTCAAAATGACAATTTGATTCAAGAACCGTACGGTGAACTCGTGAACTCGAAAAACAACAAATCTTCAAAATTGATGATCAATTCACATGCTATTCAAAAATCAAAAGATACAGACTCGATCGATTTAACAATATGATCATAACCTGATCAATTTCAACTCGAAAATTCCACTAAAAATCAAAATATATTTTGACTTCGTGAACAGTAGCGTGAATAGTACGACTCAAAACATTTTCTTGATTTTCAAACGGATTTGGCTCTGATACCAATTGTGGCCCAGTGATTACTAGCATTAACACATTTAGATAGACACAAACACTTTTATTAGATCAATCACATGAATTACAATTAATCACAGATTTAACATCTAGTCACAGATCTCACGGATGTGTGTGTTCTTTGTGTGTGTTCTTACTCTCTCTCAACTACCACCAATATTACACCTTCACTTTCACACACTTACTCTCTTGCACGTCTTACAAACAATACAAGGACTTGCTTATATATAGGTCAACATGACCAAGCAAGGTCAAACCTTCTAAGCTCATTACAACACACATTCAAACACTAATTACAACAATGACCCTCATTTAATCTTGAATATAATTTCAGTCTAACAGACTTGTTTCCATCACTACTTTATGTAGTTGATTTCTTTCTCCAAACCATCTTGACCTTTCGAAACACTTGGTTATTTGAATCATCAACAAGAGAATTATAGAAAAGATTTGAAGGGAGAATCCGATCTTTTGAAAATTCATTTGATTTGACAGACTTGTTCGAAGAGTTAGTTGTAGAAGGTAAACTTGAAGAATAAGTAGACTGAACAACAGTGCCGGGACTGGCTTGTTCAGATAAATCGACTTTAAGATTTATTTCTTCAAGTTTCTTGACTTTTGCGGATAAAATATTTTTTCTACTAGAATCAAGTCAATTTGTTTTTGTAAATCGGATTTTACCATCTGTTCTATCAAAATCTCTGTTGCTAATCCAGATAATTTTTTTGAAAGATTATGAATCTCAATTTTGAAAATCTTTCTTTTACTTTCAAAATCCATTTCTATATTGTTGCGTTTATCATATATCTCTTTAAAAACCGCAACATTCTTCTTTTCAAGCATTTTTTTTACTCTCAAAGCCTTTTCGCTCTTTCTCAAAAAAATCTCTCTCAATTATCAAAACATTTTCAAAATCAGAAATTTGTTTTGAAAGTTTCGCATTTTGAAAGCTCGAGAATATTTCTTTCAAGATTCTTCCTTTCATTTGAGAAATCGACTTTTTCTTGTTCAAAAATAGAAAGTCTTTTCTTTAGGTCGAGATCTCCACTCTCCAACACGTTTCTTCTTTCTTCAAACATCATTTTCTTTTCTTCTTTGGCTTCAAAACCTGCAACTTGTCGTTCAAGTTCAGATATTTTATGTGAATTTTAATCTGAACTATTTTCTGCTGCCTTTTCAAGGTCCGAATTCCAGTGTTTGAGCCACTCATTGCTTTTCTGTAACCAACAAATATGCTGATGCGATTCGTTTTCAGATTTCACATAGTTCAACTGTACTTTCTCTTCAAGCAGTCTTTCAACAGTCTTTAACATGTTCTCCAATTTTATTTCAAGAGTTGAAATCTTTGAGTTGTGTTAAAAAATGGGGACATAATCCATTGTTACTGGCAAAACTTGAAGTCCAGAGACTGAACTTGACAAGAGGTGAAACTTTAAAGTGCAAGGACCAAAAGTGACAGCATGTGAAACTTGAAAGTTTAGGGGTCAAAAATGACAAAAAATTAAAACTTTGAAGTACGGGGACTAAAAATGAAAAATAATCAAAGTGCACTGTTGTGATCGTGAGACAACGTATTTGTTCTAAACAAGAACCCGGGAGTTGCACGGACCCGGGAGTTGCAAGGAGTGGGGAGAGGTTGGGAATCGGCAAGGGGTAGGGAGAGGCCGGGAGAGGCTAGAGGTGGGGATAGGCCTAGAGAGGCAAGGGGTGGGGAGAGGCCGGGAGAGGCATGAGTTCTTGTTCTTCAATTTTGTCGGTGAAGAATCCAAATTCGACCAAGATCAATCTTTTTAAAACAAATTTAATCACCGATTTTTCTTAAAAAACCTCAAACTCAGATTTAATTTGATAGAATAGTTACTTAAACCACAAACTAACAACTTCAAATAGATGAATTAAGATGAACACAGTGTAAGAACCAAAAAGAATCTGGGTTTAATCGATGAACAACTTTTCACAGCAAAATTGAACACAGAATTTTCTTCTCAAACACAAACACAGATTCAATTTAATGGCTAAACATCTAAAATTCAAAATATCGATTATGAGGAACACAAATTATGATGAACACGATCCAAAGAGTGCAAAAGTCGTTTAAGCATAAATTGATAAACAGAAGGGTTTTAGACAAACCTTTTGGATTAAAAATCTTGTCTCTTTGCTCTGATACCAATTGTAGATCCCAGAAACAGTGCAATCACAGATAATAATCAATAAACAATGAAGATTTAATCACAACTGTTGGTCATATGATTAGATTTATCAATAAAGGGTTTAAGGTTTATAGAGAGAATTTCAATAGGATTAGGTAAACCTTCCAATGACCATTATACTAAAACCCTAGCAAATATAAACTATTTATACCAAGATCCTAAAACCTAAGGCCCAAGGACCAATAAGAAAAAACTAACCCAATTAACAATAATTAAGGCTTTTACAACGCTTTAAATAATAAAACAATTAAACTCTATAAATTCTTTATACAACTTTCAAGACACTAGGATTTTCAGTCCTTACACTTCTCTATGTACCTTCTCACCTATTCCAACGAAAGACTTTTTGCAACCTTCGATTTTGCAAGTATGAGGTAAGATTTCACTTCACCACATAGTTGTTTAAATCCCCACCATTGTCATCTTCCTTCAAAAGCTTCAAATATGAGACTGAGACATCAATCTCAAGCACGAGGAGGAAGGCTCACAAGACAACAAAAAAGGTTACAACAAGACGCGATTACAGATGTTGCAGAACCTACCCAGATCCTCCCAATACCTTCATCTTCATCTTCTTTCTCTAGTTCATCTCCCATTCAAATGGAGCAACCAAACCGTCAACAAAACATTGACGTTCTGTTAGAAGCTGCAAAAATCATTGGTCGAATGTCACCAGTACCAAGGGAAAACGACCATAAAGCTTCGAGTTCAAGAGGTAAGCTCCCCATTACACCAAATTTGAAAATCCCACTCTCCAATCCTTCTCCTACCTTCATGACCACTCCCACACCCATACAAATCCCTCGCTTTTGCACCACCAGGATTTCGAAGACCTCTTTTCCCAAATATTGGAACATCCACCACCCTCATTGCGATTGTACTCAACCCAAGGGTTGCAGCCATTGTGAGACCTCCTACTGGTCTTGCACCATACCCCTACTTCCAAAAAACTCGAGGAACTTTCAGACCTCCTCATGCACCATCTCCTTTTCTTAAAAACAACCCCTTATAATTCATGCTCAACCCGTTGCCAGTATACCTCCTCGACCACCATGCCTCATCCCAACTAAAGCTTCAATCTCTCAACACCCTGATAACATTCGGGTGACTCATTAGAGACCACCCACTCCAGACTCAGAAAGGTCGGCCAATACAGTGCGCCTTTCAACGTTCAATGAGGGTATGCCTCACATTGGACCAAGTCGAGTAACATGACCGAGGACTAGATGGAGGAGGCCAAGAGGCTCATTACAAGATCTGGCATACATGGTCAGACCAAATATCCCTGTAACTACTCAAGTATGTTGATTCAATCTATTCAGCTCTAGAACTTCCCAAGAGAAGCATGCTTGGTTTGCCAAATGACCAGGACATACTCCTAGAGGTTTCCATCAATAGTTATATGATGCCTTCCCTGTTATTAGGGAAGATGTCGAGAGGATTGGTTGGGAAATCTTGTGTGATTTCCCACCTCATACAATCAAGATTAGGTCAGCGACTTCTATACAAAAGTCTCTAACTCAAACTTAGTTGAAATAGAAGTTCGGAAGAAAACTGTAAACTACTCAGCGACTTCTATCAACCAAGTTATGGGGTTGCCCAACTTGAACAATTCTTGACTTGACCAATTGTTTACTGATATGACTCCCGATGACTTGGATAATATCCTAAAAACAATCACTCAACCTGGTTCCACCTGGTTCTTCAAAGGGAACTCTAGGCACCTAAGGACAAGGTCCCTGACAACTGAAGCAAGTATTTGGTCATACTTTGTCAGGCACACATTGTTCCCTACAAGTCACAACATGACTTATGCATGATCAGGGTATCCCTGATATAATGCATTGTTAAAGGTTATGCCTTTGACGTCGGAAGGTTAATTTCCCTAAATATCAAGAATACTTCAGATGGCTGCAATGGGTGATTAATTTATCCTCCCATCATCCACAAGCTGATGGTAGTGGCCCATGTCACTCACCTCACCAACGACACCTAATCCACTGAGAATATGTCTATGGACAAAAGAAACGTTGATAGGCGAGTGAAATGTAAGAGTCATAAACACCCAATACTCGCTGATGAGGATAGTTCCAATTACCAGCTTCCCTCTTTTCACACTGAATTACAAAACCACATTAAGGGACAGGTAAACGCTCATAGAAAGATTCTAGAGGCGATTCAACAGGTGTAGAATGAACAGTGGTGGGATAGAGGGCCAAGGAATGCGTGAATGATGTATGAAGAAGCCAGAGACCGGAGCATGCGAAGAGCAATGATTATGATAGATCCAAGCTTGTTGGATAACCTACCACCATTCCCAGCATTCAGAGGTCGTATGCAAGTGGACTCATCACCTACTCATCCTGAGTAGGCCAGGTTCTATCACTAACAACTGCATTTAGTTTTATTTATTTCTTTGTTGTTTTCTAGGTTAGTTTGAGTCAGTTATAATTTGAATCACTGATCATGAAAACACCATTTCTCATGTACAACTATTTTTACCACTGAAGTATGGCACTCCCTGAAACTGAACACATAGACTTAGCAGCTTAATGAGATCCCTAACTACTTTGCATGCATCACTGAATTCAGTAATACAGTCCCTTACCTTACCTTTCATTCCTGAAGCACTTACCCAACCTTTTTGAGACACTTCTTTCACTACAGACTTGTTCAATGGGGACATTGAACCCTTCAAAGTTTAGGGTTGGAAAAAGTTTTCTTCTACACTTATTATCTCAAAAAGGCTAAACCTATTCATTCACATCCCTTCACCTCAAAGCACACTCTCTCAAGTGCTCAAAAAGTCATATGTATGTATACTAATCGCTGAAACGAGCAAAATATATCACTGATTGCATATGAAAGTGTCAAAGACACAAGAGGACGAAAATACTCAGAACATACCTCCATAGGAGAATATGGCAGAAAAATTATGCCATAACCCAAAATATAGAAATCCTAAAATGCATAAATTAAAAACCCACAAACAGCATACGTACCAGTGATACGAAGTTTATCTAGGGACTTTTTGGATAATTTCTTGTGTCACTGCATGGTTTGAAGTATATTTCGCAGAATGTGAATGACTATGTGTCTCATACTTTCAGGGATTCAAAACCTACTTGGTAAAAATTTGGCTTGTACATAGTGGTTGTGATGATATTTAATTCAAAATTTTCCTTGGTTTTGAGTCTTTTTCTTATCTTTTTTGTTGCTTAGGGACAAGAAACCATTTAAGTTTGCGGTTGTGATAAGATTAATTTATTAACCCTATTTATATCACAGTTCTCATACTTTAAATGTATTTTTAGCACCTTTTTAAGTCTTTTTATTCTTGTTTTAAGATGTTTATTGGAGTTTGACAATGTTGCACCTAAGCAAAGGTATTTTGATCAAAACGTGCAAAAACATGTCATTTATGATGTCTCTTTTATGCTCACTGCAGGTCACGATGGAATCGCTGAAGAGGCAGAAGAATTTGGATGAAGCCTCGCTAATCTTGTGAACCGAGCTTACTGAAGAGTTGTTGCTGGTTGAGCACAAACGTTTTTTTGGACACTCTTGTGGGCCGATTGTTTGGGCCGTTTTGTTAAGTTATTTGTAAACAATTGTTCTTTTTGGGCTTTTGTATTAGACATTAAGTTTCTTTGATAAGCAATTCAAGGGTTTTTGGTTATAAATAGAATACTTAGGCTAGCCATCAAAAAAGACCTTAACCTCACCATCTTTCCATTTTTGGAATGTTTGCTCTCCAAGTGAGAAAGTTTCGGCTAGTGTAGAGTTATATATTCAGCCGAGAATCTCTGTTGTCTCACCGATTGTATTGAAGTTTAGTTGGTTAATTTTGCAAGCTTTCTCTACATTACTCCTTGTTTATGTTTACATCGCAAAGTTTTTATTTCCCATCATCTTATCAATTCGGTTATTTGTGGTTAGGCTTTAAACCAAAAATTCATCCTCTAATCTGAAGCAAACAATTGAAAACATAAGAATGGTTTCCATAATTGTTAAGTGCAAGTTTGTTAGATCATAGTTTTGAGTCAATTTGTAAGTATGTTTGTTAGTTTAGTTGAATTTTCATGCATGCTTGTGTAGAGGTCAAGGTTTGTGTTTGACCCTATATAAAGCTTGTTTTGTCTTGTTTTGTGTAAGCTTTAGTGTACGCATTCAGTGTAAGTCATTGTAACCTTTCATGTTAGACATATGAATATGACTAACCTTGTGACTAAATTTCTCTCATCTTGATCTTGATTGTTATTGTGATTTGTGCATGATTGCTTGAAACATGGGATCACAATTGGTATCTGAGACTGATCAGAAAATTCAGAAAGATTTGTGATAATTATTTGAAGTAGAAAGATCGAATTTTCAATTTGTAGAAAGTTACTGTTCCATCAAAATCAAGATTTTGATATAGTGGTGTTCTTGATGAAAATTTGTGTTCATTATAATCGCACATAGAAGTAGAACGTTTCTTGTTTTGGTTAAAAATTCCTTTGATCAACAGATTGATTGAATTGGATCAATCTTTGTATTTTTAGAAAGTTTCTGTTTACGGAGAGTCCAAGATCGATTCCCACTTCTACAGTTGATCTTGATGAAATTCACTTTGAAGGGTTGTTCACGATGATATAGAGAGTGATTCTACAAAGTTTCATAGTCAAACATCAAGGTTTGATTGGATTTCAAGTGAAAAGTTGGAAATTTGATTCAAGATCCGTAGAATTCGCAGACTTGTTGAAGAACTCGCAAGTAAAACTTGCAGTGTCATGGAATTCGCAGAATAGTTGCTTTCAGTGTTCTTAAGGGAAGAACTCGCACACCACAAAGAAGAAAAATTGTTTAAGGAAAGGATTCGTACAAGAGACTCGTACGAATTTCAAGGAATTCGTATCTGAGAGATATACGATGTTAGAGCATAAATATATTGGATACAAGATCAAGAAGACTGAAGGTCAAAGTTCAAGAAGTCAAAGATGGAAAAGTCAACTCTCAAGCAAAGTCAAAGTCATTTGTTAATAAAGTCAAAGTCAATGTAATTGTATTTTGTTTTTCCTCTGTAATTGTCAAGGGTGTAAATACCTTGTTTCCTTTATAATTCTATGAGTAAGTAAGTCATTGTAAGTGTGTAAGAGTGTGATTGAGAGAGCTTATGAGAGAAGAGCAAATTGAACATTATTCTAGTAAGAGAGTTTAGAGAGATAAAGTTGTGAAATTGTATTCTTTGTTGTTTAAATCAATGACATATGATTTGGAATTCTCATCTTGATTGTTTGTAGAAATTAGAACTTGAATCTGGGAATAACAATTGGTATCAGAGCAGATTCAAATTGAAATCTAATCAAGAAAATGTTCGACACTGTGTTCTTCATGTCCACGTCTGATTTTGAGTATTAGTGTGTTTTTGGAGTAGTAATCGATTAGTTTTTGATTAGAAAAGTGTAATCGATCGAGTCTGTATAGGTAATTTCAAGAATTGCACTGTAATTGATCTTTGATTTTGATTTTTGTTGAGTCTGGAGTTCACGAGTCAAGAACACTGTATTCATATCGATTTGTACATTTTTGTATTTTTGATCGAAATTAGTTGTTAGAATTGTGTTCTAGAGATTTAGGCGGGTGAATTGTTAAAATTTCGTATTGTAATTTGAGATCTAGAGTGTTTTCTGGTGAAGATTTGTTAGATTTTTGAAGTTTGCGCAAGATCCATATTTTGCACAAGTTCATCAAGGTTTGCGCATGTTCTTAAGATGTTTGCGCAAGATTCATTGAGAAATTTCAGTGTTTTGATAATGAGATTTGCGTATCCTTCGAGTATCGAGAAGTTAATGTTTGCGTATATGAAATGAAACGAAAAGCTGAAGTGTGATACGCGAAGTTTGGTTTGCGTACGCTTCTTGATACGAAAAAGTGTAGTTTGCGTAAGCTACTTGATACGCAATGTGTAGTTTGCGTAAGCTACTTGATACGCAAAGTGTGATTTGCGTAAGGTTCTTGAAACGCAAAGTGTCGTTTGTGTAAGCTTCTCGAAACGCAAAGCGTGGTTTGCGCAACACACTAGATACGCAAAGCGTGGTTTGCGCATCACACTTGATACGCAAAGCGTGGTTTGCGGGACCCCCGTGCTAGTCTGCGGAGGGGGACATAGTTCTTTTTGTGATCAAAATCTCTGAATTTTTTTTAAGTTTTTCTGTATTTTTGAGATTTCATTTGGATTAACGATCAAGTTCAAGTTCTTTTTCTAACAGATAATTCAAGATGAGTTTTTCAGTAGAAGAGGTAAAGGATTTCACTGTAAATGATTTCATGAATGGAAGTTATGATGGTTAAAGTTGAAGATCTTCAAGCTAAATTGGTAAAGGAAAAGGACAGAGTTACTAGAAGAAATGAGAAGATCTTTGAGCTTCATAAGACTATAATTGAAAACAAAGATCAGATTGATTCTCTACGAAAATCTGCTTCAGTTTTTAAACATGAAAAAGATTGTTTTGAAAAGAAGATTTTAATGTTGAATCTAAATTTTCAAGGTCTGATTTAGAAAAGAAAAAATTTGTACTAACCGTTTATAAATTGCAGGTTGAGAACGAGAGTCTAACGAAAAAGGTAAATGATTTGGAAACTAAACTTCATGTGATTGGTCAAACAGATCATACCATTTTTCTAAATACACCCATTGAAGAGTCTCATCTTAAAGAGAAATGGGGACTCGGTTATGATAACCCCCATTACTTAAGGAAAGCCATCAGAAAGCAACCAGGGTTATATAACTTTGATTATCTTGTTGCAGCTGCTGATCATCCTCATTTAAAACCCAAATTTGTTACCAAACCATGTGTAAGTGAGACTAAAGCCAAGAAGAACAATGTGCTGAAATGTCAACCTGATCATATATACACGAGAGATCATTTAGTCAGGATATCAGGTAAAACATATTACTGTTCTTATTGTTGTACACATGATCATGTTCACAAAACGAGTGATCATTACTGGTATGGTTCTTATTCAGTTACTTCCATACGAACTGCAACTAACACACATGGACCCAAATACCAATGGGTACCAAAACCGAAAATTGATTCTATGTTGCAGGCACCACAAGTCAAGGGGGAGTAAGAGAACAATGGCTTTTGAATAACACAGTTCAAGACCCGCACCTCAATGTCAAGAAAAAATGGCTTCTAAGTAAATCAACTTAGGACCCGTACTTAAACGAAGAGTGGCTTCTGAATACTACAGTTCAGGACCCGGACTTCAATGCTTAAAGAAAAATACTTCCAGGCTGATATAAGAGATTGTATTCCGATACTCCAACGAGGATATCAACCTTAAAGGGGGAGTACATATTTTTCTGAAATTTTTGCATCCGATAGATATGACGAACTACATTCCAAAAGGAGTTGTAGATCTCTATCATGTGCTTTATAACTGACATATTTCAGATGCATATTTTCAGGGGGAGTAAAGAATAATGATTTATGATTATTTCAAATCAGAACTCGTACTTTAACCGTTTTACTGCTTTATGTCTTTTACTTTCAAATAAATTTGTGAATAAAATTGATTTGACTAGACTTTGAGACTTGTGCAGAATGAGAGGAAGCTATCAAGATCATATCCTTATGATTTTTCAGCTGACTTTCTGAGAATTAAGATTAAGCGAAAAGGTAAATTTCTTATCTTAATCTCAAATATATCTGAAAGAAGGACAACTTTCAGATATAGAAAACATGTTCTGAAATGTTCAAACCACTTCTTGATTTTTAAACAGATTTTATAATTTGGAAGTGTGATTTTAAATGTTTTCATTTTATTTTTGTGCTTAATTGATAAATAAACCGTGTGTTTCCAAAGATAAATACTTACGTATTGTCTTTTCTATATACTTTCAAGTATTCACACACATCGGTTTAATTTTTGATCAAATTGTTCTTACCATGTCTCATATTGAAACATATTTTCGATGGCAAGACACCCCGCTTGTACTTTAAAGAATTTTGAGCGATATTTCATTTCGAAACGTCATTTCGAGAATGTCTATATTTTTGTTTCGTATAGACAATATCCGTTATTTTTTACCATAAGCCTTAATTGCTATATCATTTCATTTCCGATCATTTTCATACAATGTCAGATTTTCAAACAAGTCTTTTGCATTCATGTTCATTCATTCAATATACTTGTTTGAAAATACTTCAATGTCTAAAAATGCTCAAATCTTCATGATTATATTTTATGATCATACATTCGTCTGACATTTGTATATGAGCTTTAACTGATAAAGTTAAACCATCTTGTCCAACACATGCTTATTAGGATTATATGGGTTCTTTGTTCTAGGACTTACATGAACATCTATAAAATCACGTTAACCAGTGATTTCTACCCAAGAAGTTAATCTATAGAGATTGATTGTGAGGAGTCTAAAAGAAATGAGTATGGGTGTGATGAGGTAAAATGGAAAAGAGAGTTTGGTTAGATGTGAGCTTAATGATTAAAAAGAAAGAGGGTGTGAGATCAGAGTAAAAGAATATTAAACTCTGCACCAACTACTTTCTGATTCGGGCAGCCACATTACTAGCGTTTCACAACTCTTTGGTGAACGTTATTGAAACATGCAACTAGCCCATGCCAACTCTTGATAAAACTCCACCATCTACTCATTTTCTTCTCAAAAAGAAAATGTTTCATATTTTCAAGGGGACGCAACATATAATCTATCTGGTTTTCATTTGGAAAATCTGGATATTGAAAAAGAAGGAAGTCTGCCCCACCTTCGCACTTCAATCATGCACATTGAGTCTATGTTTATCTATTGTTGTTTCAGTGGTTTACACTATGTTGAGCCTTAAAAAGCAATTATTAGTGCTTAATTTTTTCTACACTTGCACGAACACACAAAGAATTTGTTTCTTTGTTATAACATTCATAGAAATTGTCTTTGTGGTATTTCGATGATTAGATGGAGGCCCTGGGGGAGTGAACATCAAAAAGCTCCTTTATATTGTGTATTCGTTACACACAGTGACTTTGTGTTACTGACAGGCATTTTAACTGATTCATCTGTTGATTCAAGAGTTGCCTGTTCTTATTTTGTCTGGATTTACAAAGATCTAGATGAATATTTGGCTATGGATCACAGAATCAGAGGCCGAGTTTGACAAATCAGAATGGTTGAAGACATTTCTTGGAAGTAAAGTTTTGATGATATAGATGCTCAAATCATCAAAAAGGGGGAGATGGTATCAAGAAATGATAAAGTTTTGAGAGATGATTTTCAGAAATGTTTAAGCCAGAAAAGTTCAAAGTAAAGATTTGAAGATTTGGTGAAGATCAAAGAATTTTTGAAGATTTGAGGAAATTTTCTTTGAAGATTATCTGCTAAAGCAATCCGAGCTGATTCTGAAGATAATTTCTTTCCAAAGTCTGAAAGTATTTTGTGAAAGTTTTGGGGAGATTGTTAATCGTTTGAATACAGTTTTGGAAAGAATACCATCAAAGAAAAAGGGGAGATTGTACTGACAGAGCTTAAAGTGAAGACTGAATTGCTAGATCTTTCAATAGTGATCTTGAATCCAAAGTGGGAGATTGTTAGAGCATAAATATATTGGATACAAGATCAAGAAGACTGCAGGTCAAAGTTCAAGAAGTCAAAGCTGGAAAAGTCAACTCTCAAGCAAAATCAAAGTCATTTGTTAATAAAGTCAAAGTCAATGTAATTGTATTTTGTTTTTCCTCTGTAATTGTCAAGGGTATAAATACCTTGTTTCCTTTATAATTCTATGAGTAAGTAAGTCATTATAAGTGTGTAAGAGTGTGATTGAGAGAGCTTATGAGAGAAGAGCAAATTGACCATTATTCTAGTAAGAGAGTATAGAGAGAGAAGGTTGTGAAATTGTATTCTTTGTTGTTTAAATCAATGACATATGATTTGGAATTCTCATCTTGATTGTTTGTAGAAATTAGAACTTGAATCTGGGAATAACATACGAGTTTGAAGGAACTCACATCTGAGTCTTATACGAATTTCAAAGAATTCGCATAAGCCTTCATGCGAAAAGCTTTGAACTCGCACATACTTTTATGCGAAAAGTTCACATTTCGCATCCTTTATCATATCCTTTCATGCGAATTCTAGTTCATACGAATTCTTGTTTGTGTGTGCTTTGCGAATTGTGTGATACGAATTCTTGCATACGAATTTTATGTAGTTAAGTAGTATACAAATTCTTGACTTGTATTTCATTTTAATTGATTTTTCTGTATTTTTTACTTCAAATTTTTCTGTTTTTCTGACAAAAGATCATTTCATGCTATATTTTTCAATGTTACTAATCATGCCTTACACAGATGAGAAGAGAAATCTATTTCTCACCAACAGTGATTGTGCATTGTCATATATGCCCGAAATTCCAAAGATGGAAGCTGAACTTGAAGAGCTCAAAGTTAAAAATGAAAAGTTCAAAGCTCAAAACTCAAAACTCAAAGTTGAAAGTAGAGGTTGAAACCTTGAATGTCAAACTCACCAAAGCTGAGACACAAGTGTCAACATATGAAGCTAAAGGAAAAGAATGGCTAAAGAAACTTGATGAGAGGTTCAAGAATGAGAAAGTTGAACTAGAGAAGACTTTCAACCTAAAGTTGTCTGAAATTTCAAGGAAAGTTGAGTCAAAAAGGAAAGAATTAGAACTCAGATGTGTAAAACTTTCCAAACAAGTTTCTGATTTTGAGAAAATAGTTATAACTGAGGGAGATGTCTTTGAAAGAGAAAGAAAAAATATTGAAAAGAAAAATACTGTTCTTTTCAAAGAGATTTATGAGAAAAAACAGAACTTAGAGAAATAATTTGAAACTGAAAGAAAATTCTTTGAATCTGAGATTTCTAAACTTACTGACAAGTTAACTGTCTTATCTGCAGATATTCAAAAGGGACAGAAGAATAAATCTGATTTGCAAAGCAAGTTTGATAAATTGTGCAATGAAAAGCCAAGTTGAATGACAAGATCAGTCAACTTGAGAAAACTAATGTTGATTTATCTAACAAGTTAGCAACTGAAACACCTGTATTATCTTATTATGATGGTGATGCAAGTGAATTAGTTTGCTCATTTCAATCAGTCAATAGCTTATTTCAAAAGATGGTTTTCAAGAAACAAACTGTTAAATCAGAAATCTTGAAACCAAATCAGATTAAATCTTCTAGTCCATTCTATGTTAAATTTGTTGGTAGATATGCTTCTGGACCTAAGGCTTCCATGAAAGAGAAGATGGTCTGGGTTGTCAAAGGTTCTCCAGAGTCAGTAAAATACTAGAAATCATCAACAGAAGCTGAACAGAGAAAGAAGAACAGAGCTGAAAAAGGTAAATCTTTTGCACCTGATGCTATCAAGTCTAACAAGCATCTGATCAGGTTAGCAAAAAGAAAACTCTATTTTTCTTATTGTTGTAGTGATGATTTTGTTCATAAAGCACATATTCACAGAAGGTATTTTTCTCATCAGAAGTTTACTGATACTGCTTATCACAGAGGTGGAAACCACTCAATGAAATTTTCACACACTAACTAGAGTGGACTCAAAACCTCCACTCAAGAAGAAGTGAGCAAGGATAATGGCGTCTAAACATTATAGTTTAGGACCCAATCTTCAATGTTCAAGATTATGACTTCTAAGCAAAGCAGCTTAGGACTCAATCCTCATTGTTGAAGAATTATGACTTCTAGACACAGCAGTCTAGGACTCGGACTTCAATGTCAAAGATTCTAACAAGACATTGAATGTTATATCATTACAGGGAGTTTTCATTGATTAAATATCAATTGTGTGAATTGAAGTTGAGAAAAGCTTAATTGTTATATTTTATAAAGGGGGAGAATGTGTTAAAATTAGGAAGAGATTAATTGTCATATTTTTACCTGTATGCATATATGATGGGGGAGCACATCTATACAGTGAAGAAAGATCCACAACATGTCAAGGGGGAGCTTGCAAAGAAAACACAGTAAGATACATCAAGATAGAACAAAGTTATGACAAGAATCTGAAGAAAAAGACATCAAGTCAAGGGGAGCTCAACAGATCAAATCTGAAAAGGGTTGTAAGTGTGAAGTGTGTGTAATGTTTTTGGAATTAAAATTAAGTGAAAAATGTTATTTTTGGAAAATTTCCATTTATGGAAAATTTATATTTTTGGCAAAGTTTTGAAAAAATTTCCAAAAGTAGCAAATTTCCAATATTAGAATGTTTTTCAGAAGATGGAAAAATTGCTAACTTCAGAATTCGCATAACACTAGCATGCGAAATCCTCAGAATTCACATGTGTGTGTTTAACGAATTCTTGCGAATTCGCATACCAGAGTGATACGAATTCTAACTATTCGCATGTGCCTATATACAAAAAGTGAAGAATTCGCATCTCACTGACATACGGATTCTTAGGTTTACACAGAATTCGCATACTTGCTTCATGTGAATTCTCACACACATATTGTCTAATCTTCGAGACAATTCGTATCAAGTCATCTGCGAAAAGTGGGAGGTCCAATCACCTCGTGCCACATGTCAAACTCGTTCTAGAGTATAAATAGGGTCGTTCTATACGAAACCCTCACTTTTCGCATATCGTTTATACTTACGAATTTTCTTCAGTACACAAACCCTAAAACCCTCCTCTGCGATTTGAATATCTATCTTTGATTTCTTCTTGTTTCTTTGATTCAAAGGTTTGTTCTTAATGATTTGTAGTTTGTTTATCGCATATCTTGTTTATTTTGATTTCTTGCAAGGAACCCAATCTTGATTAGAAGTTAGAATTCGATTGTGGACTGTTCGTCTTCTAAGAACTCGTCTGACTGTTCAAATTTTCGATTAAAATTCATACTTTAAAAAGATAAATCGAACTTCAGTAACATAAATTTGTAACCTAATTCTTGGTTCTTGGGATTTGTTTGGAGTTGTGAACTTCAAACAGTTCGTATGTTCTTGATGAAGAATCTGACTTTAAAGGTCAAATTAATGATTAATAATCAAAGTTTGTTGATTAAACAGGTCTCTAATCTCAAATCGATTATAAATGAATCAAAATTTTAGGCTAAAATCTCAAAATTAAATTTTTGAAATCTGGGTTTGATTGAAGATTTAAAGGTGTTCTTGGTGTTCTTGGTGTTCTTCAACACCTAGAAGTTTTTCAGGAAAAATCTTTAAATTTTTGAAAATTTGAAGGTTCTACGAATTCTTGATATTTCAGTCTTCATACGAATTCTTGATCTCATTGTCATATTTTTGTTGAAGTAAAGAATTCGCATAATCGATTCATACGAATTCTAGGGTTTTCTCAGTGTCAAAATTTTTTAAGGGGTTGTTTGTTTTTTTTAAAAAACCTCTTAATGATTCTTAAGTCTGAATCGTTCAGACCTTTTTACACACCACCTCTTATTAATCATAACTAAAATAAGATTTCAGACTTTAGATCTCTTAAAAAACAAACGGCACCTAAGTGTTCAATTCGTATATTGCATCATACGAATTTTGTCCTATGATTTCTCATTCATACAAATTCTTGTTATTTCCTTGAATTCCTAAGTTAAGAATTCGCAGATCCCTATCATGCGAATTATATACTTAGTGATTTTCAAAATTTCATTTTCAAGTGTCAAAATCATTTTTCACTAACCCATTTGGACCATGTCCACTATTGTTCAATCTTTTCAGGTACTAATGGAAGATCAATCAGTAGACCAGCATGTTCAGCATGTTCAGACTGGTGAACATTCACCACAAGAACAGGAGGCTTCTGAACAGTTCCCAATGCCATCATCTAGATCTGATTTTCAAGCTCCACATGATGCAAATCCAGATCTATTTCTCATATTATCTGCTGAGATGAAACCCCAGCAACCAAACAATCATCATCTCCAATTCAGTATCTGCATTGAACCTCTGGTACTGGATATTTTGAGGAACCATCCTCTCAGGAATGCACAGATAGTCATTGCAGTTGTTCCTGAACTTTATGTACAACAAGCCTAGAAGTCTATAAGGTTTACTCATGTCAAGGAACAAGGAGAGAGAATACCCGTGTTCAAGTTGGAGATAGATCATTTCACATCTATCTTAACCTTAGAAAGACCGAGATTCATTCTGATTCTACCTGCTGAGAATGTTAGGGAAGGAAGAAATTCATATGATGAACTACCATCCGATGCTGATGTTTTCAAGGGCATAAGAGATATGGGGTATCTGGGCCAGATGACTCAAGTCAGTCACTTCAAAAAAAAAATAATCTACCGCCATTCTATTATACCCTATTCTCTGTCATCAACAGATGCCTTACAGCAAAGATATATGGAACAGATAATGCCAACATGCATATTCTCAAGCTCTTCTATTCCATTGTTCATGAGATACACATAGATTATGCACATATCTTCTGGAATGAACTGTATGAGAAAGTGGTTTCAAAGAAGACATCCAAAGCACCGAACTATGTACCATATCATAGGTTTATGGCTCTCATTGTCAGAAGTATGCTAAGGAGTAATCCACAAATACCAAAGAGGGGAAATCATCCTCATGCTCTATACAATGACGTGAGATACTTGATGAAGCAAAAGAGAGAGTTTCCATACACTATGCCTATGCCTGAAGGTTTATTAGATTATGAAGATCCAGAATGTGAGAGCGTAGTAGATTATAGAGAGTCTATGGGACGACCAGAACCGGTTATCCCTGCCCAAGGCTCAACCCCTAGGCGAGCAGAGTCAGTGAGGGTTTCTGATACCTCGGGGGTATAGAAACGGGGAGCGAAGAGGAAAAACACTGAGAGGGGCTCTAGAGGGGGTTGGAGACCAAGACTTGAGGCTTCAGGGTCACGGGTTGTTACCCCACGTTCAGTGACACCTCCTACCGATGAAGGTCATGGCTCTGATAATCAACTTGATCTTGCACAAGAACATGCAGGCAGTGGTTGTGAGACTAGTGAAGTTCCTTCTTCTTCTAGTTCTAAAGATGATGAACAGACGGACACAGATACTGAGATTGTAGAAGGTGGTGAATCAGATGGTGATGATGATCAGGATGATGATGCAAACAATGATGATACTATTGATATTCCTGCAACTCACATAGAACAACAAGTTGATGTTTGTGCTGATGATCATACTGATACTTTAGCCACCTTTTATGGTACTGAGGCCATGGAAGTTGAAGAGCAGCGACATGTTGACTCAATCCTTACTGCAGTTGTTGGAGAAATAAGGAGGAATGAGGGAGATATAGTCGAAAATTTTGAGAGAGAGAGAGTGGAATTGTAGAAAAAGAACATGGTGAGCGTGTGTATCGCCGAACCTACTTATCCCAAAGGGTAACCAAATCAACCACTTCAACGCATGTGTTGCGTGCAAATGAAGACAGAAGTAGCCCGCTTATTCAGTTGCACACCTCAGCCAGCCACTCTATTTCTTCTAAAAAAGAAATAGTTTCATCTTCACACGGGGATATTGCACATAATCTACCGGGTTATCATTTAGAAGATCAAGGTATTGAAAACAGAGAACAGCAGGTATTGAAAACAGAGAACAGCAGCCCCAGTTCTCGACTTAATTTCCTTTACAGTTGAGTCTAGTGCCATATCGTTTAGCGATTATCATTCCTAGGACACTTATTGATACTGCTACCATCGGACGTCTTAGTGACCCGATCGGAACATCTGTAGCAGATCCTCAATCCGGACTACGAGGATCAGATGGAAGTCCTGTCATCGACACGTCTTTGCCAATGATGAAAACATGCCATGCAGTTGTTTCCACAACTGACATGCAAACGGTTATTCTACATGATACCGGTGTTACTAACCCTGACTTTGTGTCAAAGGAAATGCTCGACAGCGCCTTAAAGGCTGTTGAAAACAGGGTGTTTGAGAAAATTGAGGAGGAGATTGTAGGAATTAAACGTTTGTTGAAAGGGAAAGATCCAATATCTCAACCTGAGCCGATCCATCCAAGTCAACAAACTCCATACACTCAACCTGCTGATCTATCCATCGATGAGCTTAAATCTTTATTTCTTGAAAAGTTATTATCTCAGGCTCCGGAAACTCAGCATGATGCAGATCTTCTTACCCTTCTACAATCCCACCATCAAAATCAACTGCCACAATTTGTGCAACCAACATATGTGGTTAGTATTTCAGAGTTTCATTCTTTTAAATCTGACATCTTGTTTGCTCTATCTGATCTCAAATAGGTAGTTCAAACTTCATGCAAAGCCCAAGCAGTTGTTTCTACCACAGAACATGATCATGATCCAGATAATGATCATAAGGGGGATATAAGGGAGAAACAAGCAGCTGCTGGAGGTTCTGGTGGTACGTAATTGATGGAGGAGAGAGTTGAAAATGTTGAAGGTGTGGAAGGGGGAGATGATCATGGTAATGAGCGAAATGATCAGTTGGAGTTGGTGCTGTATGCTAAAGAAAGTGTTGAATCAAGGGTTGAAAAGCCTAAGATTGCAACAAGACAAGAAATTTTGGAGATAACAGGTTTGTCAAATCCTGATGTGATAGCTCTGGAAGATGATTCTTTTGATGTAGTCAATGCCAAATATGAGATGTATTGGAAGATCAAGGAAGAAGAGCAAAAAGATCATAGTTTTCTTGAGATTGGTTCAGATCTGAAGAGATACCAGATCATGAAGCTAGTGTTTTGAATGATTTGTTTGAGGACAGAGACACAGATGCACTAAATGCCATGTTTTCTCAAATTACTCCTGAGGAACTTCATCTTAGTCCTGTTCATGTTTATTTGCCTGAACCGAGTGTTGTTCCGACTGTTCCTTCCTTCAAAGATTTTGAATTTCCTGATCCTATTGTTGTTCAACCTGATGATGCTGATCAAAATGTCAATCTTTATTCTGTTGCTGATGTTCATGTTTCTGATGTCCATGTTGAAGAAGAATTGCCATACCAGAGAAAGCCTGGAAGCCTAGAGAATCAAACGGAGTTTGTCAGAGAACCACCACCTGTGTCAGAGTTTCCACAAGCTGAAGCAGGTCCTTCAGACACTCCTGTGGTGGGTTCTACTCCTTTCACTGGTTATGATGAATATTGTAAAATATAAGTTGAGATCAAAAGAATCAGACGTGATTTACGTGTTCCATATCTTGAAGATGGAGTTAAGATCTTTGTGAGCTATATTAGACAGATTGATCAAGCTCAACTTCTGGGGATTCAAGATCAGTCTCCAGAATATCAAAAAGATTACATCAGAATACTTCAGATTATGGGTAGAACTTGTAAGGATATCAGGAGCAGGTCTGAAATTATGGAAGTTACCAAGGTGACCATGAAGCAATTCAAGAAAATTTGGTATCCTGAGTTTATGGTTCAGAGAAAGAATTTGGACATGTATACTTTCAATGAAGCTGATTTTGCCAATATTTACTTCTGAGATATTGAATTTATGTACCATGATTTTAGAGACAGAACCATCAGGCATTCTGAGATAGTATTTGCTTTAGATACTATTAAGAGATTTATCAGAAGGCATATGTACTATACTTATTTGTATGACTTCCAGTTGGGCATAGAGACAAACCAGAAAAGGATTAATTTGCTTAAGCCTGACATGACACATCCTCTACTTGATGATACTCCACTCTACACAGTGCTAAGGGAGCCAGAACTTGGAGTTGTGTATGAGAATGTGGACAAGAAACAGAAAAGGTTTATGAGAGCTGATGAGTTTCCAAAGTACTCTGATGGTACTTTAGAAGATGTTCTTAAAAAGCTACAAGCCAAGTGTGAAGAAAGTGAAAAGAAGAGATTAGTTGAGAATGATCATATGCCTAGATTGGAGATGATCTTTACTGAGGATGTTATTGATGCTATAAAGGACAGAATCAGATTCAGACAAGCAATCAGAAGGTTTGAAGGATATTTGGGAATAAGGAGAACTTGTACGAGAAAATGGACACGTTGAAGACTTTCAAATTGCTCAAAAAGGGGGAGATTGTTAGATCATAGTTTTGAGCCAATTTGTAAGTATGTTTGTTAGTTTAGTTGACTTTTCATGTATGCTTGTGTAGAGGTCAAGGTTTGTGTTTGACCCTATATAAAGCTTGTTTTGTCTTGTTTTGTGTAAGCTTTAGTCTACGCATTCAGTCTAAGCCATTGTAACCTTTCATGTTAGACATATGAATACGACTAACCTTGTGACTAAATTTCTCTCATCTTGATCTTGATTGTTATTGTGATTTGTGCATGATTGCTTGAAACCTGGGATCACAAAGTTTTACTTTCCAACTTTATTTCTTGACATGCAAGTTTCCTCATCTCCTTCTCTTATTTTCTCGATTCTTTTAAGTTCATATTTTTATATTAATGCAATTTCAATTTCCACATTTTACTTCATTGCAGTTTAATTTACAACAATTTAATTTCTCGCATTTCATTTCTCGCATTTTAAGTTGACATTTACTTATCTTCCAAGAAAGTTGATTACTTGCATGGCAAGTTTTCTTTCTTGACGTTTATTGCTTATAATTTCTTTGTTGCATTTTCCATCTCCATTATTTAGTTTAAAAGTTTTTATATCTTTTATATATAGAAACCGAGCAATGACAGGCTGACAACCTGAGCTCGGGGTGTAAAGTCAAGTTGAGATTTAAACCGGTAAAAACGTAAAGATGTGTATTTATATAGTCTTATCGTTATTTAAATCAGACTATAAATATTTCATTGAAGATTACATTTAATCAATTGACAACTGATTATCTGTATGAAAATGTGTTGGCCTTCTAAAGGTCACTTAAATGTTTATAATCTGAGATAACATAAGTTTGCTATAACATCTTTTTACCGGATTATTCGTTTTTATCTCAGCAAAACTGTACACCCTTTGCTTCTTTTTAAATTTGATCTCTCTGTAGTTGTTAACAAAACCACCCAACAAAATATTTTCTTCGCTCGCCATCTAAAGCCAGCTTTTAAATACTAGACTTGTCAGATACCATTGGAAACCTCTCCCTGTGGGATCGATATTCGGTACTTGTACCGTTATTACTTGTTTGAAAACGACAGTAGATCAAGATGTATATTTGCGTTGAGATCTATTTGAACGCTCAGTCTAGGGTTGCGTAAACTCTAACAACAAGTTTTGGTGCCATTGCCGGGGAGAGGCAAGTCAATAGTTTTTCTATTTAAAAGTAAAGTTTTTAGAAGTTAGTTTTTCTACCATCTGAAGCCAATTTTTAAAGACTAGACTTGTGACAAACTGTTGGAAACCTCTGTAACAACCCAAACATTCCAATACAAGCGTAAACAACTTACAAATAGGTTCAAGCCGAAATATTCCAGAACCAAACGATGTGAAAATATAAGGTTTGAGGAAAACAACCTATTACACAACTGAGATTTATTCAGAACGACTAAGACCGGGAACTAAAATATGCGATCTTCTAAAATGAGCCCCGACTCTCGCTTCTAGTCCTCCTTACCGGATCCTCTCGTTTCCCGATCCCCTGAAAAGGTTTTTAGTTTTGAAAGGGACATGGTTAGACCGAAAGGTCTAGTGAGTTCCCTCTAAAAGCAGTTCTCAAGCCACAACATCAAATAACAAGATTTATAAACAGTTATAAACCATTTCAATTTTTATAAAACGTCACGCTCGCAATTCACGCTTTCGGCACACACTGAAGTCACCAGCAGACGACAACGTGTCTGGCTCACACTGCCTTATTCTGGGACACACCCCCCATTGACATTAACGGGACACACCCCCCGGTATGAGCACAGGTGGGACACCCCCCTAACTTAGGCCTTACTCGCCAATCACAATGTATGCATACATTTAACCAACAACCGAAGTATAAATCACGTTCATAATAAATCTAGCATGTTTAAAGCTCACATAATAATGAAATGCTTTAAAAATAAAAGTCCACATGTCTTTAACCACTTTAACATCGCTAAAGCATTTAGTTAGAAAACTCACCTTGGGTCCTTGCTTACTTCCTCGCTCAAACGTTCTCACAACCTACGATAACATCGAAAGAGTGGTGAGAGGCTCCCTTAATTTCGCCACTTAGGAAAAATTGCCGATTACCCTCTCTGTCTCTCTCTCGACTCTCAAAACTTTGATTTAAGGACACCAAGAAACCCGAAAGCTTTTGGATCTGAATACCCCTGACCCTCTCCAAACGCGCCCCGACTCGAAGAGGGTTCCGGGTAACTCCCGGCTATACTGGGTCCCGGTTCCTCCCGGCTGCTCCCGGTCCCGGGTCACTCCCGTTCCGGTGGAGTTGCTCTTGGCCTGCTCCCGGGTTGGGGCCTTCCCGGCTTTACTCCCGGGTCGGCACCTTCCCGGTTGAGCTCCCGGGTTAGGTTCCTTCCCGGATTGGTCCCTTTCCTGGGTGAGTCCCGGTTGCAGCGCGCGGGTGGTAGCTCCCCGGGTGACTCCCGGTTGTAGCGCTCCCCCGGTTTAATCACCATCGACAATTCGGCAATGGGGTCGCCATCGCAATCAACAACTCCTCACAAGGAGTTCAATCTCTTGGCGTGAGAGGCCGACACACACACACACACACTCTATCAGAACAATAAACCTTCACTAACTCACAACGATTAGGAGTCGATTTCAATCGATTCAACCCTTATCCCTTCCATGAAATAAAATCAGGTACTTAGAAAACCTCCAAAATGGGATGAACAAATTAACCATCGACTAAAACTCCCAAATAAAAAGATGATAACAATAACAATAAGGCTTACCTTGAAGATGCTTAATGAGATTTGATTTCCACATGTTTTTCCCTTCTCTAATCTCTCTTCCAAGCAAAATCGCCCAAATATTCTCCTGTAGTTTTTTTTTCCTAGTCGCCTCTTAGCCAAAAATGATTAGGGAACCAAACATTAGGGCTAAAACCCCTTAAAACACAAATTTACAACTTAGCCCCCACACTTGGGCTTTTAAGCAACTTTTGCCCCAAACTCCCTTTTTAATAACATAAACCCGGTTATTCCCAAAAGAATTCCATCACTGGAATTCCGTCGCTGATCAAACTGGGATATTGGGATCTCATATCCGACTCCAATTCCCAATTCGCCTCTCGTCCTTTATGAAATTGACCCTGCACATTCACGAATCGAATGTCCTCATTTCTCAACCCGTTTACCGCGTGGTCCAAAATAGCCACTTGTTCCGTAATGATGCTTAACTTCTCATCCACGCACAATTTGTCCAACGATATCGCCACATCGTCTTCAGTCAATCACTTCTTCAATTTCGATACATGAAAAGTATGGTGGATACCCTGCACTCTTCGGGTAAATCCAGTCTATCGGCCACCTTTCCCAATTGTGCTATTATAGTGAAAAGGCCTGACACACCTAGGTCTCAACTTTCCTTTCCTCCCAACATGATCCACATCCTTCAAAGGCGAGACTTTAACATTACTTTGTCCCCCACGTGAAATTCAAGAATCATAGTTTTCAATCTAAACAACTTAGCTCCACTCAGACCCCCAAGCCATTTTAATCAATTTCATAGACGCAACATATTCCTCGGATTCACCCCTTGATTAACCATAACTTTCTTATGTCGGAATGAATCGTTTAACATACTTGTAATGTCTACCAACAACTAAACCTGATATTGTCCACTTTGTCCACACACCCGGACTCACGGTTTTTAAAACGCGTCTAACTTTGGGTCTCACATGAAAATTCGTTTCCTTAAAATGAATTTTACCAAAGTTAGGACCAAACAACAAGAGTCCCTTGTTAAAATAACGATTTCTCAATTTGACCACTTAACACAAGGTTTACTTTGGATAACACCATAAGCTCACTACTATGAAATTCATCATCGGAGACACGCAAATAAGTTTACTCCCCCACACGCGACCTACGTCTAAAACAGAAAATACTTTCTTTCCCGCCCCACATAGATCACAACTCATCGGTGTCACCCAAATCACAAGCAATACCCAAACATTGTCGCAGACGCTATTACCCCATTTTCCTACAAAAAGAAAGAAACCTTCCATAATTCATCACCTTCACAGTCCACTCATTCCAACGGAATGAATCATAATGACACATTCTTCAACTTCTCGTCACCTCCACCATTTGTCTAAACATATTTACAATGAATCCAAGCTTCATCCATTTAAACACGGAGTGACCAGGATCACACCAAACTATTCCAATTAGCTTAACACCGGAAGTCAGACTCACTTGGAACCTTTTCCATGCAACAACAAGTCTAACTCAAATGTCTTTCACTCCGAGCATTACATCCGACCACCTTTTCCACTTGCTTCTCGAAAACAACAAACACGCTTCCAAAACTGGCTCACTAACAGGTGCAAACTCTAGACCAATCGCATGATCTAGATTCCTCAACACCAAGGCCATAACACATGCAAAAGAAAACCCCTTCTCACGCCCTTACTATGGGTTCACATACCCACCAACGGTTAATGCGAAAACGTACACCATTTTTCTATGCCGCCAACCAACCCTTTCTACACCCTGATATTCCCTTTTTCCGACAATCCCAAATGTGCCGAAAGGACACCTGTATTACTATGCTTAGCCAAGAGATTTCCCATAATCCTCAATCAAGACATTCCACCGATCCCTGCCAAAACTGTACCTAATTTTTGACGGCACAACACATTTCTCGCTCTCCAAACAGGGTTCGCCTATCCGCTAGAATTCCTTCACACTCAAGGACTACTCCGACACACCATGTATCTTCAAATCAACTACGAAACATCATGAACTAAGTCATTCGACAATTTCCCCAATACTTTAGCAGAATAAGATAAACACGCTCAATCATTCCTCGACACCCAAGAACACAAGATTCTTCATCTAGGTAGCCACCAACTATCCCTCGAACTCTTTATCCTCAAATTAGCAATACCAAAACACCAATCAACACCCATACAGCTTCAACAATATACTTGCCACCTTTGAATAGCTCACCAGAATCTGAACAAGGATTTCCACCTACGCTTAACTTAATATAACCACACCATTCCCCTACTAAACTTCACATAAATCTTTACCACCTCAAAGACTCACACGTCTACTTGGTCATGGATTAATACCAACTTATCCACACCATCAACACCCTACCACAACATCACTCTACCGATAAGATCTTCACTGTCATATTACACACATACAAGATATTGTCCTTTTTAAGCCAACAATAATCCCCAATAATTGACAGAACAAAATTTCACAGCTTTCTCCTTCGAATCTAGATAGACCACAAGGTCATGATCATCTAATCCATTCAACATGTTCTCGCTCCTTTATGACTCATCGCAATCTTCCAGAACCAAGCTCGAGCAATCTATAAGATTTAGCGTACCACATTGCAGTCCAAAATGCACAAAGTACAATCACAAAAGTTGAGTAAAAAAAACTTCACTTCTATATGAACTATCATAACATTTTAGGTTTTCCTTCCCTATACTAGTGATCTTCCATTTTCCATTTTCCATACTGCCCACACAAGGTGGTCTAACATCATGCCCGATACACACCTTTCTCCGAACAACTCCTTACTTCCTCACGAAGATTCAACAAAGTACTCATCGTTACCTCTTAAATTTCCAATGCTTCGACAATGACTGGTTTGTTGATGACTCCATCATCTACTGTCAACCTGGTGATACTTTGTGTTAGCCCCAAATCTCAATTTGTAAAAGAGTTGAAAATATCCAAGTCCTACTTCAGATGACTTCTAGGGACAGGCTTCAGAGGACGAGACTGCCTCTGAAGCACATTCCAGAGATAGGGACTTCTCAGCAGAAGACATCAGAGATGGCTTCATCAGAGGCTCTGAAAACTTCCTCAGAGCTCTGAAGGTGTTCTCTCTGAAGATCAAGATCAAGATACATTGAACTTAACAGATGAAACGTCACTTAGTTTATATCATTATTATTGTAAGATTAAATCTGGGATCCAACAATTGGTATCAAAGCTATCCTTTGTTTTCTAAACAAAAAAAAGATCATATCTGCATACTCGAATAGATTTATTTCTTACTGATTCAAGCTTTTAAAATCTGTGCATGTTTATATAAACCCTGGTTTATTACTCTTCATATGCTCTAGATTTGAAAGTAAATCACAGTTACATCATTTGATAGAAGATCTTCATAGAAAAGCATCAGTTCTTCAAATCTTCATCTTTTCTTTACAAAATGGCAAACTCAAGCATAAGTGCCATTTATACAGCTGGATCATTAACCAAGCCTCCTACACTTCTAAGGGATGAATATCCTCAATGGAAGATAAGGATGGTAAACTTCTTAGATGGTATGGACAGGGATCTGTTAAGATCAGTGAACGATGGACTTCACCAACCAATGGTGTTGGTACCAAGAGTTCCTGCAACATCTGATACAGTTGAAATCCCTGCTTACTATGAAAAGAAAACTTCAAACTTTACGGATGAAGAAACTAACATGATAGAAAATGATTCAAAAGCTGTTAGATTACTTATAATGGCCATTCCCACTGATATCTTCCAAAAACTTGATTCTTGTATAACTGGAAAAGAGATATGGGATCAGTTGTTAAATCAACTTGAAGGTGGCCTACAAACTCAAAAGAACAGGAGAAATCTTTGTATTAATGAATATCATGATTTTCATGCATTATCTGAAGAAACCTTGCACCAAACATACTCAAGATTCAACATTCTCATCAACAAATGTAGAAAATTTAGGGTCATAAGGATAAAAGAAGAAAATAATGTTCTTTTTCTTAAAAGTCTAAATGAAGAATGGTCACAACTGTCCATGTCAATACAAGCCAATCAAAATCTTGAATCATGGTCATTGACTGACATTTATGGCACCCTGGTTGCACAGGAAAAAGAAGTTGTTAAACAAAAATCAAAAACCTCTTTAGGTGGACCACTTGCACTCATGTCAAAAAAAAAAAGTGTTTCACAAGAATGCAGAAATGCAGAAATGTAGAAACAGACAACTGTTCAAAGAGAGAATATAAAAGAAAATCCAAGAAGGTTCTGATGTCTAAAGAACTTGAACACTCAGACTCAGATAATGACATCAATGCTTTTGCCAAATCTCTTGCATTAATCACCCATCAATTTAACAATAAATTTCGCAAGAAAAATTTTGAAGGAAGAAGAGAGAATGAAGAAAGGAGAGGAAATCCAGAGAGGAGATTTCAGAAAGATGACTATCAACAAGAGCCTAGATCTACTCTGCATAGTGATCAAAAGGGTGTTCATTTCACCTATCTTGATGCTACTCAACAATCAAGATCTCAACAATCATTTCAGCCAAGGTATCCTCAACCTCAGAGGTACTTCAAGCCACAAGCTCAGAAGACAGAATCAAATGTTGCTCTTCCATCAAACCAAAATGATGGAAGATGTTTCAGATGTGGAAAGCCAGGCCATTACTCTGCAAACTGCAGAGGTAGGCTCATCAAAGATGAAGACTACTACAAAAACAAATACAAGTACAATGTCAAAGAAAGAGTACTTGTTGCAGAGATGGAAGACTAGTTGTCAGACTCAACAAGCGATGGAGAGGAAGAACCTAACAATCTCTATGGTATGGCTTTTACAGATGATCAGAATGATGGATCATCAGAGGACTACTCTGAAAATGTAAACTCTCATTCAACCTCTGAAAGTGAACTTGAATTGGATGTTATTAAGCTAACAGATGAATTTCAAATCTTAAAGGAAAAACTTGTTGAGGAAAAAGAAAAAAAAAACAAATGACAAAAGATCTTAGTTTTTACAAAAGGGAAAAAGAACTTCTTGAGTCAGAAAAGAAAGATATCTTTGTTGAGAAATCTGAACTTGTAAAAGCTCAGAAACAAAAAGAAAAATCTTTTTTCAGAAAAATTTAAAGAACTTGAGAAAGTTTTAAAAGTTAAAGAAGAAGAAGTAAAAAGATCTGAGTATGAAAGACTCAAATCTGTTGCCTTAACCAATATTTTTCAAAGAGAAAGAGAAATCATACGTCAATCTCTGGAAAGAAAAGAACTTCAAATCAAAAGCTATCTTGATGCTCAAGATGTGCATATTAGGATAAGCTCTCAAATGGATACTCAAGGGCTAGGATTCAATGAATTGGATCCATTCACTGGATTGAAGAAAACCTCACTTTCTTCCACTTTCTGTATAGGAAAGGTCCAGAGCTCTGACTGTCCATCTCTGAATAATTTCAAGAGAATAAAAACCTCAGAGGGATCAAAAGCAAGAGCTCTGAACTTTAAAAATGTTGCATACTCTAAAGTGCAAAACTTTCCAAAATGTATCTTAAAAATAGAAAAAGAAACTTCAGAGGTACCTTTCACAAAATCTCAGAGCAATGATCCCAGAAAATTTTTCAAATTTGATGCATTTATCACAAATGAATCAGAGACATCTGAACAAAGTACCTCTAAAACAAGTGCTTCTGAAGATGAACCTCAGAGTTAACTTAATCCAGATGCTCCTCTGTATTCACCAATCTCTGATGAATGCATCAGAACTACTTTTAAGGATGACATTGTTAAAGCATAAATCTGTTGGATACAAGATCAATAATACTGAAGGTCAAAATTGAGAAAGTCAAAGCTGCTAAAGTCAAATCTCATTAAAAGTCAAAGTCTATTTTGTAATAAGTCAAACTTAGTTGTATTTGTTTTTATATTTGTTTCCTTGTATTAGGTGGTAGTATAAATAGTTTTTTTTCTTGTAATTCAGAATGTACGTATTGTAAGAATTGAGATTTGAGAGAGAATACGGTTTTAGAGAGAGAAAGAGTTCTAGAGAGAGAAAGTGTAATCTTGTGAAAATTAAAGTAATCAAACAGGTAATTCATTGTGTTTTAATCTTGTTTGTTTGATTGTTATTGAATAGAAACCAGAATCTGGAACACAAAATTGGTATCAGAGCAGATCCAAATCGAAAAATCAAGAAATACGTATGTTCGTAATGTGTTCTTCAAGTCCAGATTTGATTTTTGAGTTTTAGTGAGTTTTTGGAGTTGTAATCGATTAAGTGTTGTTAGAAAAGTGAATTCGATCGAGTTTGTATAGAAAGATTTGTCAATTGCAATGTAATCAATTCGAATTTTCAAATTTTTGTGGTTTTCGTGTTCACGAGTTCTTGACACTGTATCTTATTCAAATTTGTAATTTTTGTGTATTTGATCGAAAATTAGTGATAGTTTTGTGTTCGAGTTGTATAGAAGATCAAATTGTTGAAGTTTCGAGTTAGGTTTCTAGGCTTAAATGAGTTGTTGGTGCGATTTTGTTCGATTTTAGAGGTTTTCGGGTGTTCTTCAGGTTTGCGTTTGATTCATCGAAGTTTGCGGGTCTATCATCAAGAAATGTACAAGTTCTTCAGAGGAATGCGGGTCATTCAAAGTCTGCGGGTGTAAAGTCGTTTGAGAAACGAGAAGCTAATATTTGTTTTTCTTCGAGAATCGAGAAGCTAAGTTTTGCGGGTGTTACGAGACACGCACAGTGTGTCTTGCGGGTGTAACGAGACACGCACAGTGTGTCTTGCGGGTGTAACTTGACACGCAAAGTGTGTCTTGCGTTTGCAATGTGAAACGCAAAGTTCATATTTTTTTTGGAATTTGTTAATGACACGCAAAGTTCATGACAAACGCAAAGTTGACAAACGCAAAGAAGAAGTATATCTAGAAACGCAACGATTTGTTGATCAGAGATGTTGTGGTTTGCGTTTCCTTCTTGAACCGCAAAGTAGTGGTTTGCGTTTCCTTCTTGAACCGCAAAGTGGTGGTTTACGTTTCCCACATGAAGCGCAAAGTATAGGTTTGCGTTCCCCGTATGACACGCAAAGTATAGGTTTGTGTTCCCCGTATGACACGCAGAGTCAATATTTGCGTTTCCCGGTTAGCGGGACCCCCGTGCTAAGTCTGCCTAGGGGGACATAGTTCTTTTTGTGATTAAAATTTCTGATTTTATATTTCAAGTTTTCTGTATTTTCTTGATTGTTTCATTTGGACTAACGATCAGTTCTAGTTTCTTATTGATATATTTTTCAAACAGGTTTATTCAAGATGACTTCAAAAGATGCACTTTCAATTGGCACCGATGTAAAGCCTCCTGTTCTGTTCAAAGGAGAGTACGAGCAATGGAAGGATAGATTTCTGGATTTCGTGGATCGGCATTCAAATGGAGAGAATAATCTTCTGTCAATCACAGAAGGTCCTATGGCACCAATCATGGTTCAAATACCAGATGATGACTCTTCTGATAGTGAAGATGGTACTGAGAAAAGAGATCAAAAGATGAAAACAGTGGCAGTGGATATCTCTCAGTATTCTGAAGAACAGAAAAGTCGATACAAAGCAGATAAACAAGAAAGATCCTTACTTCTTCAGAGCATTCTGAATGAGATCTACATCAAGATTGATAGTTACAAGGGAAATGCTAAGAAGATGTGTGATCAATTGCAAAAGATGATGATGGGATCTAAGATCGGGAATCAGATGAAAATGGCTAACTGCATCAACAGTTATGAGGAATTCAAAGCCAAAGAGAATGAAAGCTTCGAAGATACTTATGAACGGTTTGTCTTGCTTCTGAATCAGTTGTCCAAGAATAAGGTGAAAAAGAAGCAACTTGAGAACAATGTCAAATTTCTGAGCATCCTACAACCTGAATGGAAGAATCATACACGTAGGATGAAGCAGATGAAGGATTTGAATGACATACCGTTACATGAGGTATATGAGACTTTGAGGTAGAATGAAGAAGAAGTGGAAGAGAAAAGAGCTTTTGAATAAGAAGGTAAATGGTCTGGAAGCCAAACTTTACGCAAGAGGCCAAACAGATCAAACCATTTTTCTTAATGCACCTGATGAAGAGGCTGATGTTAAGGAAAAATGGGGACTTGGTTTTAAAAACCCCCAAAAATGGGGACTTGGTTTTAAAGAAATCCATCAGAAAACAACCAGCATTATATAATTTTGATTTTCTTGCTTGTGCTGGTAAACATACTCATTTAAAACCCAAATTTGTTACCAAATTACCGGAAGAAGTTGAGGCCAAAGAAACTGAAAATAGAAAGAATGTTAAGAAAATGCAACTACCATTTAACTATGCAAAGTTAAATGATAGTTATCTTTCAGAAACACCAAAAGTTCTTTCAAACGATTATTTTGCTAGTTATTATGTTTCTGAGATGAAGGCAAAACCTGCAATTGCAAAGGTTTATGTTCCTCCACTCATTCTTGAAAGCAAAATAATTGAGCTTGAAAATGTTTTATCTGATGAAAAACTTTTGGTAGATATTGAACAAAGTGTGTTTTCTACAGTTTTAAAGAACACTGTTTTACAATTTAAATCTACAAAGTGTTCTACAGTTTCAAAGGCACCTCAAACTTCAACTGATAACTTTGATGACTTATTTGAGTCTGCAAATGATTTTCTTAATTCTGATGGTGGGTGCATATAAGAAATTGATATGTTTGACTTCAATGCTTCTCTTCCTGATCATTCTACTTGTCTTATAAATGAAAAGGTGTTACCAAGTGTTCTTAAAACTGCTAAATCATCAACTAAAGTTGGTGAATCGATTTCTGTAACTGCTGATTATTATTCTCAAGGTAAGAAACATAAGAAACAGCGATTACAGAAACAAAAATACACTGGTACACAAAAGAAAACTCAATCACAGAAATCTGATTTTCCAAATAAATCTAAATCTTTTGTTTCAGATATAAGCAAGAAAAGGTTGAAAGCTCGAACTGAATGGCGACCAAAAAGGAAGGGTGATGAGAAAGCTGAATCAGTTTCTGATAATTCTTGTAATAGATCAGTTAGTAGTGATACTGATGTAGTTGATCAATTTGCTTCAAATAAACAAAACCTTGTAACTTCTTACAAGCGGTATTCAATAAAGCAATTGATTCAATTATCTCCTATTTCTACTACATCTTATCATTATCGGAGAAATGATTTTGCTTACTCTCATAATTCTTCTGATTGGTTCGGATCTTATCATGTGTATTCTTCAAGATCTAATATTTTTAAAGGTTTTCAAAAGAACAAAGGGTCCATTTTCAAGTGGATACCAAAATCTTGTGCTAATCTGTTAGGGCCCGTTTTTAAATGGGTACCTAAATCTATTGTTGCCTGATTTCTCTTGCAGACCCGGCATATGTGGTACTTGGACAGTGGATGTTCCAAGCATATGACTGGGCAAAAACCTTTATTGTCTAATTATATAGAGAAATTCAGTGGAAATGTCAGATTTGGAAACGATCAGCTTTCACCTATCTTAGGATATGGTGACATTATTCAAGACAACATAACGATCAGTAAAGTTAGTTATGTCGAAGGCTTAGGGCACAACTTATTCAGCATTGGTCAATTCTGTGATAAAGGGTTAGAGGTCAACTTCAAAGCTAAGAGATGTTCGGTTCGTACGGAAGATGGGAATGAACTCTTAGTCGGAAATCGAAAGATGAACCTCTATACCATCAATCTTTCAAAGGTACAGAATGACAATCAAGTATGCTTGATTACAAAAGCTTCAACGCAACAAAGTTGGCTCTGGCACAGACGTTTATCTCATTTGAACTTTCGTTATATCAACAAGCTGGTTCGTGGGAAATTGGTCAAAGGACTTCCTGAGCTGAAATATGAACGAGAACACTTATGCGCAGCATGTGAAAAGGGTAAGATGAAGAGAGCCGCACATAAACCGAAGCCTGAACCAAGCACTAGTTCTCCGTTAGAATTGTTACACATAGATTTGTGTGGTCCAATGAGAACTCAGAGTTTGGGTGGAAAGAAATACGTGTTGGTTATTGTGGATGATTACCCAAGATACACGTGGGTCAAATTTCTTCGATCAAAAGATGAGACGTCCGAAGTTCTCATTACTTTCTTAAAGACGACCCAGGTGAAAATGCAACGACAAGTCAAGTTTCTTCGAACGGACAACGACACAAAGTTCAAAAACAAGATAGTTGAAGAATATCTCGAATCGGTCGGGATATCACATCAGTACTCTGCTGCTCGTACGCCTGAACAAAATGGAGTAGTCGAAAGGCGAAATCGGACGCTAGTCGTGGCCGCTCGGACTATGCTTAGCCAATCAGACTTACCTCTATTCTTGTGGGCAGAAGTTGTGTCGACTACATGTCATACTCAAAATTGGTCTATGATACATCGACGTTTTCAGAAGACTCCATATGAGTTGATCAACAACAGAACACCAACTATCAAATATTTTCACATATTTGGGTGTAAATGTTTTGTGCTTAATGACAGAGAGAGCCTGAATAAATTCAGTGCTAAGGCGGACGAAGGCATCTTTATCGGTTATTCTTCAACATCTGCAGCATATCGTGTTTATCTGAAGAAGTCAAAATCAGTTGTTGAGAGCGTTAATGTCACATTTAATGAAGATATGGCTTCTGATCAAATCAGTTCAGAACCCGTTATCACTGGAGTATTAGCTTCTGCGCAGATCAGTCCAGAACCTGCTTCTACAGCCAATAATTCGAATAATGCTTCTACATCTATTTCACATTTAACTGATTTAGATTTGTTATTTGAATTCTTTTATGATGAGTTTCTAGGTTCTAATATACCTAAATCTGATGTGACTGACAGGTCTGAAGACACAAGTTGCAATCATCCAGTCACTTCAGATGTCATAACTGAACAAGCATCCCCTGTTCAGTCAGAAACTCACATTCCTACAATTACTCCTACAGTTGAAGATATACAAGAAACTGCTGAGCCAGAAGTAACTGTTTCAGTTGGGTGTCATACATTGTCTACTCAACAGCCACAGTCTGTTGTTCCAACTGATGCTTCTGCACCTAAAACTTCAACTGCAAAACCTCCTCCTGTTATTCAAACTGAAGATTCTGATAGTGGATTTCTAGATGATGATCATGTTCAATCAGTATCTACTCCACTCCCTCATGAGCATCGCTAGACCAAAGAACATCCATTACATCAAGTAATTGGAGATCTCAACAAGCCTGTACAAACGAGGTCAGCGACTCTTAATCAATGTATGCATGACTCTTTTCTCAGTAAGATTGAGCCAACGCGAGTATCAGAGGCTCTTGCTGATTCGGACTGGGTATCTGCTATGCAAGAAGAGATCAATCAGTTTGAAGCCATAAAGGTTTGGAGATTAGTTCCAAAACCAGAAGGTAAAACCGTGATAGGAACTAAATGGGTATTCAAGAATAAGAAGGATGAGGATGGTATCGTCATAAGAAACAAAGCTAGACTTGTTGCCAAAGGTTACCGGCAAGAGGAAGGCATAGATTATGATGAGACGTATGCTCCAGTAGCGCGTATAGAAGCAATCCGCATGTTTCTAGCCTACGCAGCTCATAAGAATTTCACAGTCTTTCAGATGGATGTGAAAACAGCCTTTCTAAATGGCATTCTTAAAGAGGAAGTGTACGTGTCTCAACCATAAGGGTTCGTCAATCCAGATAAGCCAGATCATGTCTACATCTTGGACAAAGCCCTTTATGGATTAAAACAAGCCCCTCGAGCATGGTATGACGTCTTATCCAAATTCTTGGTCAAGTCTGGTTTCTCCAAAGGTAAGATTGATACCACTTTATTCATCAAGAAAGAAAAAGCTAATATTATCCTTATTCAAATATATGTTGATGATATAATATTTGGTTCTACTAATCCAAAATTTTGTAAAAACTTTTCTAACCTCATGGTGTCACGTTTTCAAATGAGTATGATGGGAGAGATGAATTTCTTTCTCGGACTACAAGTTAAACATTTTTCTACGGGGATTTTTATTAACCAATCTAAGTACATTTTTGATATTCTTCGGAAGTACAAAATGGAAAATTGTAAACAAATTGGAATCCCGATGGCACCAGGTACTAAGATTCACACTGATCCTTCGGGTAAAAGTGTTGATGTTAGAACCTATAGAGGTATGATAGGTTCATTAATGTATCTTACATCCAATAGACTAGATATTATGTTTTCAACATGTTTATGTTCTAGATATCAAGCTGCTCCCAAAGAATCCCATTTGGCTGCTGTCAAACGGATTTTTAGATATCTAAAGGGGACTGCAGACTTTGGTCTGTGGTATCCTAAGGATACTGGGTTTCAACTGACTGCCTATTCAGATGCAGATCATGCAGGTTGCATGTTGGACACAAAGAGTACTTCAGGTCATGTTCAATTTCTTGGAGACAAGCTCGTTAGCTGGGCATAAAAGAAACAATTATGCGTTTCCACGTCGACTGCTGAAGCAGAGTACGTAGCTGCTGCCAGTTGCTGCTCTCAAGTCTTGTGGATGCGAACACAACTGCGAGACTATGGATTCAAGTTTGATAAAATTCCAATCTATTGTGACTCGAAGAGTGCAATCGCGATATCTGCTAATCCTGTCCAGCATACGAAAACCAAACACATTGACGTCAGGTATCATTTTATAAAAGATAATGTAGAGAAAGGAACAATTGAACTTTATTTTGTAAAAACAGATTATCAACTTGCAGATTTATTTACCAAACCCTTAGATGAAAAGAGATTTAATTTTCTTGTCTCTAAGCTTGGTATGTTAATTCTTAAGACATAATCGGTTGTTACCTAATAAAGTTACGTATTGTTATTTTTCATCATTTTCTTTATCTTTATGTCTGAAGGATATCTGCACTTTAATTGTTTGCTCATGATCTCAGGGGGAGTAAGAGAAGATTTTAGATGATCTACATTATTTTAAGGGGGAGCATAACTGATTTCTGCATTTTACTTAACTGACAAAATTTTTGTAATGCATGATTTTAGGGGGAGCTTATCAAAAGGAGTAAGACTATGATTTCTGATTACTTAAGATCAGAACTCGTTCTTAAATCGTTTTACTGTTTTATGTTCTTTTATTGTTCGAATAAATTTTGTGAATAAATTTTTGACTAGACTTTGAGACTTATGCAGGATGAGAGAGGATGACACGACCATATCATTTTTTTGACTTCAGCTGACTTTATGAGTATTAAGATTGAGCGAAAAGGTAAATTTCTTATCTTAATCTCAAATGTATCTGAAAGAAGGACAACTTTCAGATATAGAAAACATGTTCTTAAATGTTCAAACCACTTCTCGAATTTTAAACAGATTTTATAATTTGGAAGTGTGATTTTAAATGTTTTCATTTTATTTTTGTGCTTCATTGATAAACAAACCGTGTGTTATCCAAAGATTGATACTTGTGTATTGTCTTTTCATATACTTTCAAGTATTCACACACACTGGTTTTATTTCTTGTTCAAATAGTTCTTACCATGTCTCATATTGAAACATAATTTTTCGATGGTAAGACACCCCGCTTGTACTTCAAAGAATTTTGAGCGTCATTTCATTTCAAAACGTCATTTCAAGAATGTCTATATCTTGATTCATATAGACAATATCCATTATTCTTGACCTTAAGCTTTGATTGATATATCATTTCATTTCTGATCATTTTCATACAATGTCAGATTTTCAAACAACTTTTTTGCATTCATGTTCATTCATTCAGTATACTTGTTTGAAAATAATTCAATGTCTAAAAATGCTCAAATTTTCATGATTATATTTTATGAGCATACATTCGTTTGACATTTGTATATGAGCTTTAACTGTTATAGTTAAATCATCTGAGCAACATTATGCTTTTATAGGAAATATGGGTTCTTTGTGCTAGGAATTATCTGAACTTCTATGGAATCACGTTAACCGGTGATTTCTACCCAAGAAGTTAATCCATAGAGATTGAGTGTGAGGAGTCAAAAAGAAATGAGTGTGGGTTGTGCGATGAGGTAAAATGGAAAAGAGAGTTTGGTTAGTAGTGCGCTTAATGATTAAAAGAAAGAGGGTGTGAGATCAGAGTAAAAGAATATCAAACTCTGCACCAACTACTTTCTGAGTCGGGCATCCACATTACTAATGTTTCACATTTCTTCGTGAACGTTATTGAAATAGGCAACTAGCCCATGCCAACTCTTGAATAAACCCCACAAGCTACTCATTTTCTTCTCAAAAAGAAAATGTTTCACATTTTAAAGGGGACGCCGCACATAATCTATCTGATTTTCATTTGGAAAATCTGGATATTGAAAAAGAAGGAAGTCTGCCCCACCTTCGCACTTCAATCATGCACATTGAGTCTGTGTTTATCTACTGTTGTCTCAGTGGTTTACACAACTTTGAGCCTTATTGAAAAGCAATTATTTGTGCTTAATTCTTTCTACACATGGACGAACACACAAAGAATTTGTTTCTTTGTCATAACATTCATAGAAATTGCCTTTGTGGTATTTCGATGATTGGATGGAAGCCCTGGGGGAGTGAACATCAAAAAGATCCTTTATATTGTGTATTCGTTACACACAGTGACTTCGTGTTACTGACAGGCATTTTAACTGATTCATTTGTTGATTCAGGAGTTACATGTTCTTATTTTGTCTGGATTTGTAAAGATCTAGATGAATACTTGGTTATGGATCACAGAATCAGAGGCTCAGTTTGACATATCAGATTGGTCAAAGACATTTCTTGGAGAAAGTTTTGATGATATCGATGCTCAAATCATCAAAAAGGGGGAGATGATATCAAGAAATGATAAAGTTTTGAGAGGTTTTTTCAGAAATGTCCAAGTCAGAAAAGTTCAAAGTAAAGGTTTGAAGAAGATCAAAGAATTTCTGAAGATTTTGAGGAAATTTTCTTTGAAGATTATTTGCTAAAGCAAATCCGAGCTGATTCTGAAGATAATTTCTTTCCAAAGACTGAAAGTTTTCTGTGAAAGTTTTGAAGAGATTGTTCATTGATTGAAGACAATTTTGGAAAGAATACAGTTAAAGAAAAAGGGGAGATTGTATTGACAGAGCTTGAAGTGAAGACTGAATTGCTAAATTTTTCAACAGTGATCTTGAATCCAAAGGGGGAGATTGTTAAAGCATAAATCTGTTGGATACGATCAATAATACTGAAGGTCAAAGTTGAGAAAGTCAAAGCTGCTAAAGTCAAATCTCATTAAAAGTCAAAGTCTATTTTGTAATAAGTCAAACTTAGTTGTATTTGTTTTTATATTTGTTTCCTTGTATTAGGTGGTAGTATAAATAGTTTTTGTTCTTGTAATTCAGAATGTACGTATTGTAAGAATTGAGATTTGAGAGAGAATACGGTTTTAGAGAGAGAAAGAGTTCTAGAGAGAGAAAGTGTAATCTTGTGAAAATTAAAGTAATCAAACAGGTAATTCATTGTGTTTTAATCTTGTTTGTTTGATTGTTATTGAATAGAAACCAGAATCTGGAACACAAATTAAAAGAATAAATGAAGAAAATATCATAGCTGATTTGAAGGAGAAAGAAAGCATGAAAAGAATCATTAAAGTCTCTAGACCCAAGAAAATTGAGAAATCAACAGAGGAAGTTATCTCTGGTAAGGCTGAAAGAGACTTTCTTGACTCTGATTCTGAATCTGACCCAGAGATAGATGAACAGATATTCTAAAGACCAGAGGAAGTAATTCACAAAAAGATAGAGACTGTTGGTTCTTGAATTTTGAACATTCCTATTTCTGTTTTCAAAAATAAACCCAGAATACCAATATGTCCTGACTTTGCATAAATGTGTCTTCAAGCAAAAACTTCTATAGATCTCGAAAAAGAATTACAAGAAAAGGCAAAGAATAAAACTATCACTTCTCAATTCTACACTTATAAACCAATCAAGTTTACTCCTGAACAAAAAGGAAAATGGCAATAAATTAACCATTATGATCCAGTTTGTGAAGTGAGGAACAAAGAGAAGAGGATGTTTTTGAACAAGAAAAGATAACTTGAAAAGAAAGTTGTCTTTCAAGCTAGAAGAAAGGAAGTAGTTAGGAATACTTGTAATATTCCTAGTACTAATTTGAAAAGAAATCAAAATGTATCAAATGCATTTAGTGAAATGAAAACATTTGCCTCCACTTCTTCTTGTTCTGTAAAGTGCAATTGCATCGAACTCTTGATGAAACTGAAAAATCACTTCAGAGGCTCTCATTGTTTTCTTAATCAGTCTCTAAATAAAAATTCAGAGACAAAGGCTCAAAAGAAAAGGGACAACTCTGCCAAAACATCAAAAGATAAGGAAAGTTTTAAAAAAATTCATTAGAAACCTAACAAAACAAGACCCATAATGAGATGGGTACCTAAGAAACTCTAATCTGTCTTGCAGAAACAGTCTATGCCTATCTGGTAATTGGATTCTGGATGCTCAAGGCATATGACTGGAGATAAAAAGTTGCTATCCTCTTACAAAGCTAAATCTGGAGGAGCAGTAACTTTTGGAAACAATATGCAAGGTCAAATTAAGGGTTATGGTGAGCTATCAAGAGGTAATGTTTTTGTATCAAGGATTGCTTATGTTGATGGATTAAAACACAATTTAATCAGCATAAGTCAACTTTGTGACCATGGTTTTGATGTGAAATTTCAAGAAAAACATTTCTCACTTCTTCACTCAAAAACAGGTCAAGAAATGCTCATAGCTGACAGAAAGGGTAATCTATATAGAATGAATTTTACCAAACACATAAGAACTGATTCAGAGAAACTTTGTCTAGTATCTCTGAACAGTGAAGATGTCTGGCTCTGGCATAAAAAGTTTGCTCATCTCAACTTTTCTTCACTTGATAAATTAGTTAAGCTAAATCTGGTTAAGGGATTACCATCTCTGAAGTTTAACAAATATAATCTTTGTTCTGCTTGTGAAATGGGAAAAATGAAAAGATCTTCCTACAAGACCAAAAGTGATAATAATTGTCCAAAACCTCTGCATATGCTTCATGTGGACCTCTGTGGTCCTATCTCTGTGTAGAGTCTATCAGGTAAAAAGTATATACTAGTTTTAATTGATGAATACTCCCGATATACTTGGATAGAATTCATCAGAGACAAGTCTGATGTACCTGATATTTTAATAAGATTGTTAAAAATATTGCAGGCTCTGTTTGATAACAAAGTTCTGAAGTTGAGAAGTGATAATGGAACAGAGTTCAGAAATGCCAAAATAAACTCATATCTTTCAGAAGAAGGCATAACTCCAAACTTCTCTGCAGCAAGAACCCCTCAACAAAATGGTATTATTGAGAGGAAAAATAGAACACTTGTTGAAGCTGCAAGAACTATGCTTGTAGGATCTGATCTACCCACAAACTTTTGGGCAGAGGCAGTGGCTACATCCTGTTTCACTCAAAATAGAGCTACCATTGTCAAAAGATTCAAGAAAACATCTTATGAACTCATTAACAATAGGAAACCTAATGTTAAATATTTCCATGTTTTTGGATGCAGATGTTATATTCTGAATGGTAGAGAATCTCTTGGAAAGTTTGACAGAAAAGCAGATGAAGGCAAATTCATTAGATATTCATTAGCCTCAAAAGCCTTCAGAGTTTTCAATCTGAGAACAAGAACAATCCAAGAGAGTATCAATGTATCTTTTGATGATGACAGAAGTCTTGCCACCAATGATGACAATTCAACTGCCAAAAATATCTCTGAATCATCAAAGATAAGAGAATCTGAACTAAACAAAATATTTGAAGAGTTCTTTGATGATGAAAACTCAGAGTTTATGTTCAGAGATATTCACAGAGCAACTTCAGAGGAACCTCAAAATACAGGTATAAATCTGTCTGGTCCTTCTGAAGTCACCACTTCTGCTTCCTTGAATACAGGTCCAAGATATGAAACAAGACAACATGGACAAAAATTCTCTTCAGAAGCAGAAGATGAACAAGGGACATCTGAAGAATTTCCAGAAAAAACTTCAGAGCCTCTAGAACCCACTTCAGAGCTTCTGAACAGCACAACAGAGATGTCTCCTACTGTCATCTCTGAAGCTCAAACTCCACCTCATATTCATGCTCCACTCACAAGATGGACAAAGGATCATCCCCATGATCAGATCATTGGATCACCTTCAGAGGGTGTCAAAACCAGATCAGCCACAATCAATGAATGCTATTTTGTAAACTTTTTAGGCATCATTGAACCAAAGAAGGTAAATGAAGCTCTTGAAGATCCTCATTGGATCTCTGCAATGCAGAATGCGCTTCTAGAGTTTGAAAGAAACAAAGTCTGGACCTTAGTTCCCCTTCGTAAAGGAAAATTTACAATTGGAACTAAATGGGTCCTCAGAAATAAAAGGGATGAGGATGACATTATAATCAGAAACAAAGCTAGGTTGGTTGCTAAGGGATATTGCCAAGAAGAGGGTATTGATTATGATGAAACCTTTGCACCTGTAGCTAGGCTAGAAGCAATTAGAATCTTCTTAGCCTATGTTGCACACAAAGGGTTCAAAGTATATCAGATGGATGTTAAATCAGCCATTCTGAATGGTAAATTAAATGAATAAGTTTATGTCCAGCAAGCACCTGGATTTCAAATTACAGAGTTTCCTAACCATGTTTATTATCTTGATAAAGCTCTGTACGGACTTAAACAAGCTCCAAGAACCTGGTATGAAACTCTGTCCACATTTTTGATAAATAATGGTTTTGAAAAAGGAACAATTGATACAGTTTTGTTCATAAAAAGGTAAAAAAAAATGAGATGCTTTTAGTACAGATATATGTTGATGATATTATATTTGGATCTACAAATCAAAAGTATTGTGACAAATTTTCAGAGTTGATGAAGAGTGAATTTGAAATGAGTCTCATGGGAGAATTAACTTTCTTTCTAGGATTACAAGTAAAACAAACTTCAGAGGGTACTTTTATAACTCAATCTAAGTATGTCTCTGACATTTAAAAAAAAATACAAACTCAATGATTCAACTTCTATGAAAACACCTATTGCCACAAGAGTCAAGCTTGACTCTGATCCTTCGAGAAAATCTGTAGATGTCAAAACCTACAGAGGCATGATAGGATCACTTCCATACTTAACTGCAAGCAGGCCTGATATAATGTTCGCAACATCTCTCTGTGCTAGATATCAGGCAAATCCAAAAGAATCTCATTTATCTGTAGTCAAAAGAATTTTTAGATACCTCAGAGGCACACCTTCTTTAGGTCTCTGGTATCCAAAATTGTCTAGCTTCGATTTAACAGCATACACTGATGCAGATCATGCAGGATGCAAACTAGACAGAAAGAGTACCTCTGGATGCTATCAATTATTGGGAAATAAGCTGGTAAGTTGGACATCCAAGAAGCAGAACTGTGTTTCAACTTCTACAGCAGAGGCAGAATATGTTGCTGCTGCTAGTTGTTGCTCTCAAGTCATCTGGATGAAGACTCAACTCAGAGACTATGGCTTACAGTATGACAGGATTCCAATTCTGTGTGGTTCAAAGAGTGCCATCTCCATCTCTGCCAATCCAGTTCAGCATTCCAAAACAAAGCATATTGATGTAAGGTACCATTTTCTAAAAGATCATGTTGAAAAGGGAACAATCGAAATGTATTTTGAACCAACTGAACTTCAACTTGCTGATATTTTCACAAAAGAATTGGATGAACAAGGTTCAATTTCTAAATTAGAAAGTTGGGAATGTTGAATATGTCTACCTAAAAACAGGAAAACTTCAGAGTCTCTGATCCTCTCTTCAGAGCCTCTGACATGTGTAGCATGTTCTCAAGAGCTTCTGAAATTAATTTCAGCATCTCTGAACATTTTTATCACAGAGTCAAAATCATTCTTTTCTATCTCTAAGCATCTGTCAAGGGGGAGAAGATAAAAAGAAACCATTCTTTGGTCAAGGGGGAGCAAAAGAACCTTTCATCTATCAAGGGGGAGCAAGAGAGTCACAGATCCAGTCTCTGATACTCATATCAGAGCCTCTGATCTTGTCTCTGATACTAATATCAAAGCCTCTGATCTTGTCTATGATACTCATATCAGAGCCTCTGATCTTTTCTCATTTTGAGAATATTCCAGGAAATTCTTTTGAAAAGAAAAATAATTTAATATAAAAGCTCTTTTGGATAACCATTCGTTTCTTTTCAAAAACCCTACTGGCGGTTTTCTGACACCAAGCGTCTCTCCCCTACACACCTCAACGTGTCACCTATTTATTAGGGGATGATGGAATATCCTTTCTGACATTGGAACACTCAATAGCCGTTTCCATAACCTCTCACTCAACCTTTGTCCATAAAAACCCTTTTCCTACTCGCTTTATTCTTTACGCTCTAAGAATCCAAAATCCCAATTTCTCTCTCTTTCTAAGTTCTCATCCTTCTCAAAACCTGCAACAATGGATGCTCAATCTCAAAACTCAGACAAATCAAGCAGACTTGTTCCAAGCTTGAACTTGGCACAATTTGAAGTACCAGTGAAAGGTAACAACTACTTTCTGGATGTCACCCCTACCAAGTACGACGAGCAGTTTCGTCCAGTACTGGACTTTTTGAGCAACTGCGAACTCAACGATATCTTCACCAAACATGCTTATGATGTTCCTCTACGATTTGTCCAACAATGGTGGTATTCAAGTGAATACGATGATCAAAAGGAAGGACTGGTTAGGTATATTGACCTAGGTGACCAAGGCATAAACATAAGAATCACCCCACAAACCCTAACTCGCAGATTCAACCTGCTCACGACAAAAGATTTCAAATAGAGAAATTTGAGAAACCACCCACTCAAGAAGTTCTTCTTCAGTTCCTCCAGCACTTAGGCTACAACAAGGAGATCACACGCCTAAGTCAGTTTAGACGTCAAATCTTGCCTCCCAACTGGAACTTCATGTTTAGTGTGTTAAATCGCACACTTACCTGCAAAATTGGAAGCCAGGATCAGACTCATCCAGCAATCCTTGCCATAATGTATGCTCTCTTCTTCAACAGAAGCATAAATATGGCTCATATACTTTTCTGTGAGATGCTCACAGCGGTGGACAAGAAGAACAAAGATTTGTCAAAAGGAAAACAACCTATTTCAGTCCTATTTTCCAGATTCATTTATGTTGTTATCGAATGAGCAATGGAGAAATTCTCTCTCACCGAAGATGGTCCGAGGACGCCGTTGTTCCTCATGAACTTTTTCAAAGCAACCGAGGTCCCTCCGTACCCAAATGAGGGACGTTTTCCACACTTCATGCTTGAGGTAATTCCTTCTAACTCTAACACCCATCTTCTACTTAGTCGTGTTGCCCAATCATCAGAACCGATGGTGGGATCCCCAACACACTTAGGGTCTGATTCGGAGTTAGAATCAGAGAGTGACATCTCTGATACTGCTCCACATGTTCAAAGAGAGCAACCAGAGGGTGGCTCTGTGAGAGTGAGGGAGAGAAGACAAGAGAACCCTCCTACTGACGAAGAGCTTATCTCTGTCAGAGCAGAGGAAGGTGAGGAAGAGAGACTATCAGAGGGAGAGTTTCTTAACCTAGTATCCGAGGGAAGAAAGGTAGAAAAAGATGCCCTTGATGGCACAAATGAGCAATTCCAAAACCCCGATCCTCGTGCAAACATATCAACTGTCCAAGGTGGTCCAGCACCAGTGGACATTGAAACAGAGGTACACACCTCGAGCCCTACCCAAGCCGATCACTTAGAGGCATATTCTTCAGCCTCTGATGCAAGCACAATTGGGGAAACCTCTGATAAGTACTCATTCGGCACGAAGTACGTCTCATCCTCACACACATGATGCCTCTGTGGCTCATGCTACAACTGACTGTCCCTTAGATCAAGAGAAATTAAAAATTTATCGTAAGGACTGGCTGTCAGAGAAAGAATGGCACAACCTTCTTGCACATGGACTCCTTAGCCTGGACAGCAAGGTGTCCACACATATTAGGTTCTCGTCATTATCAGACTCTGACTCTGATGATAACAGACCTATCGAAACCATTATAGAGAAATCCTTGAAAAAGGGTCCTCAAGGATTAATGGAAAGTCCTTCCGGAGTCAAAATCAAACCAACTCCGAAAGAAGGCCCCTCTGAACTCGAGGGAAACATAGAATCATGTGTTGATCCTAAGGTCACCCCCTCTGATTATGTCACCAAAGAAGAGTTCAAAATCTTTGATGATGAAATCAGAGAATCTCTGAAGGAGATTAAACTTCAACTGGAGAAGACCTCAGAGGACTCTGCCTCTAACTCTGAAGTTGCAAAGCTCACTTCAGAGGTCTCTGAGCTGCGCGCGACCCTTCTCTCTCAAAACACCAAACTGGAGGATCTGGAAAACCTGGTTATCAACAATGACTCGGTCCTGTCCATAGAAATTCATAATTCAAGAACAGAGCTGCTAAAGGCGATTCCACCTCCCTCTTCTACAACTCCGACTTCTGCAGACTTTTCTCAATTCAAAGAGGAAGTCTTGTGAAGTTAGGCAGAGGTGATTGCAAAAATCCCCACTCCATCTGATACTCCTTCCACATCAGAGTTCATTACAAAAGCTGACCTCAACAACTTCTCCAAACGCATCACTAGCAATGTAATGAACATCTCCAGCAAGTTTGTCTCCAAGACCACTCAGCAAAACAAGACAATTGAAGACCGTCTGAAGAATGTCATATCTTCAGAGGGATCACTAAAGAGAAAGGAACCAGAGGTCGCATGCTCTGAGGAGGCCAGCAAGAAGGCAAGGTATGAAGACTCTGATGACCACGATGACCAACCTCAAGGGTCATCAGGCCTTCATAAGGGGGAGAAGACTCAAGCACCCAGAACTGTTGAAACTCAGAAAGAGTCCATTCCCTCTGACAAAGGTAAAGAAAAAGAACCAGAAAGGCACTCAACCTCAACCTCTGCTGAAGACGATCAGTCCACTCTTAAGTCCCCAGTATTTTCGTCTTTCTAGCACCATCTATTTCAGAAGCTCCAATAATACCAACCATAAATGCAACTCCAGAAACAATTGGGGCTGAAAGACCAACTTATGTGATGAGAGATTCTTTCGAATATTCATTCCCATCACCTGAAAGACCAACTTATGTGATGAGAGATGCTTTCGAATCAGAGTCTGAAAGAGCATAACCAGAATCTGAAAAAGAAGAAAAACCAGATTCTGGAGAAGAAGAAGAAGTTGCTGAAGAACAAATTGAAGTAGTTGATGTTGAAGAATATGTCTTAAAAAATGCTCAACCGCATCATACTTCAACAACAAGAGAGTTGATGGCTATATCTATTAACCTACTACAGAAGAACCTACTATGAACCTACTACAGAAGAACCTCAGTCACAAGCCAAGGAACCAGAAACCATGGTTGTCGATGAACAGGCTCCTCCAGAGAATCTTGTTCAGAAGGAAAGCATTGGTTTACCAACCAAAGTTTTTACTCAACCTCCTACATTCCTAGCATCCATTCCCGAAGCCTCCATAGAAGATCACTTCAGATACATCTACTATGAGTTCAATTTGGCAGATGCTCTAGTCATTCCTCTGAATCCAAGGATCAGAGAGAACATGCCTGACTATGAGCGAAGATTCATCAGAGATAAACCACACCAAGAGCACAGGTCCTCTCTGATGATCCAATCATCAAAATCAACAAAATCTCTGAGAAGACTTTTGCATTCAACAAGATCATCTATAGGCACTATGTGGTAACATGCTCTGATCAGAAGATTTACGAGTTCAATGACAATGATCTCGTAAATCTTAATCCATATGATCTACCTCATTTATATGCCTATTGCTCTACTAGATATGATCACGGAAGAAGGGAAATCAGAATGGGCATGGTTGAAGTCAGACGGGAAATGGAGGCCTATGTCAAACATAGAGCAGAACGTGACTTCTAGATTGCTCTGAACCTGGGAGAAGAAAACCTGAAAGTGACTGAACCTGTGGAATCAATCGATAATCTTGACAAACAGAATACATGATCAATCATAGCAAAACCTCTGAGTTTCGTCTACAGAGTAAACCAAGTGAAGAAAATATTTCTAGCTTCAGAAGTTTCTAAGTACTCTGATGAAACCTTGAGAGGAATACAGAAAATGATCCATGTGAAGAAAGAACGTCACAGAGCAGATCTATTGGCGAAACTAGACTTAGAGATTGGCTTGATGATTAACTTCAGAGCGCTTATCATAAAGTTTCATGGAATCTATTCTAGTGACAAATGTTAGTTTAGTTTCTTTATTTTTGAATGTTACTTTCTCTGTATTAAATTTCCAAATGTTTGAGAAGTAATATTTAAGAGGATGATTTTCTCCTCTATGCTTTCTAGTTTAAATTTTATGTTCTCTACTACTCTTACATTTTTTATTTTCAACACTTAGGGGGAGATTGTTAGCCCCAAATCTCAATTTGTAAAAGTGTTGAAAATATCCAAGTCCTACTTCAGAGGACTTCCAGAGACAGGCTTCAGAGGACGAGACTGCCTCTGAAGCACACTCCAGAGATAGGGACTTCTCAGCAGAAGACATTAGAGATGGCTTCATCAGAGGCTCTGAAGACTTCCTCAGAGCTCTGAAGGTGTTCTCTCTGAAGATCAAGATCAAGATACATTGAACTTAACAGATGACATGTCACTTAGTTATAAGATTTACTTTCTATAGTAGGTTACTGTTCAAGCATGCTTCTATTGTCCGAATAGTACACTGTTTACTTTATGGTCCTATAAGTAGGACCATCACTCCTTTGACAAACGTGTGCTTTTTGATATCTTGTATTCAAAGAATCAACTGAATATATCTCACGAAGATCTTGTTCTTTCTAATTTCTTTTTATATGAACTGTGATATTTGAATCTGCTTTTGATCTTAAACTATATTGCTTCCGCTGTTAATACTCTTGTTGTTTATATCATTATTATTGTAAGATTAAATCTGGGATCCGACACTTTGACACTGCCTCCGACCAACAAGGATTCACCAATGGAACATACTTCTTCCAATACATCATAACTAATTCTGCCCACTTCCATCTTCACACGCTAAAGGCATAAGGCTCACCTGCTATATAATCAAACTACCAGACCACCTTGGAATTCCAGCTCGACGCCAATAACTTTTCATTGAAATACCACAATACTACTTATCAGTACACTGTTATGAGAAGTATCTTGACGTCATTGAATTCCACCCAGACGTAACCACCCGTCGACCACCACTTTTCAAGCCACCGAACCAAAGGGTAAAGGCCCGAACTAACAATGCCCACTGCCCTTCCTCAAAGGAAACATCAAGGGCAAGATTTGACCAACGAGGACTCAAACGACACGCTTACACTCTCCAAACCATATCACATTCTTAGTTGCAACATTTCTCACAACCTATAGAGTTCATAGCCTTCATGCATGACAACACCAAAAATTAAAAAGTTTTTGACATGTTTGAAAATTTAGTTTGTACCACAGTACGATGCAAGCCTGAATGCATGCAACACACATTGTAAAAATTGAGTAGCCATTCTCAAAAATTTCAAAGATCGTTCGCACTCAATCCTCTTGATAAAATAAACCTTGTACGACCAAAATCGATGTTGACAAAATGAAAAAATACTTTCAAGGAATTTACTCATGCGATTATAGGACTACGGCAAAATTACATACACTGAGCGAGTTGGTCAGTTCTCAATTATAAAACCATGCGGTCAAATATTGTTATGCTCTCCACCATAATAGTTAACCTATTTATAAAATGAATAAAATAATCCTCCCACAACCAAATTCAAAATTTATCACCCAACGCAATAAACTTGTCTTTTCAATGCAAACACACGCTTACACGCGCCATCACATTCTCAAAACTAATGCCTCGCAAGGCATATACACACGCCAAAATATTTGACATGAAGGACATCAACAATTTGTTCAAAGCATAATGCATAAAACTCACTTTACATTTAAGGCTATTCACTCTAATAAGGTCAACTGTTTGCACTCACCACAATTTATCACAGACTCCCTACTTCCGTCCAACCAGTCAGGATCCTCACATTTGCCACAACCTCCGGCACCAACGCTTCTCAACATCCTTGTATGTCCAACTACCAGCTACCATTGCAACCAAAAAATATTTGTAATCCATGCGTCCTCACTTTGACCCAAATAAACTTACCAACAATATCTCATTCCTATCCGATCCTCGATCCATTTTATCAGTCAACACTGACGTCGTCTCTCAACCACGCTTGCCACCCTTCACTTAACTACAGATTCTAAAGGCTCATCTAAGTCACTCGATTCTTGGGTTGAAACTCTCCTGATCACCATTAATCGACATAACAAAGTACCAAAACCGGAGACTCCCATGAAGCGAAGAGCTCACCTCCCACTATTATTCTTGCCTTTCGAAACCCAATAAATTCTTTCCCAAGGCGAGATTATCTACATCTCGCACCATACCCATCTCGTACGGTATTAACCTTAAACCATAAGCGAGCTCACTCAAAGCGCCAGACCAACGCTAGCATCATAATAAAAGAACCCACTACCCAAAACTACACTCGCCAATTAACTCAACAATAGTAATCAAGTATACTCACGTACCTGTAAATTCATAATGGCATTAGCCAGATGCAATTCTAAATTTACCTTACATAAGTGTCCTCACTATCGTTGTCACGACTCTCGAGGATCAAGGTCTTTCTTAAAGGCTTCCTATATTCTCAGTTGTGTCCCCCTACTCCACAGTTTAAGTTTAGGCCCATCCAGTCACCTAAATCCCTTAAACTATAGCTCTGATACCAATTGTAACAAGCCAAACATTCCAATACAAGCGTAAACAACTTACAAATAGGTTCAAGCCGAAATATTCCCAAACCAAACAATGTGAAAATATAAGTTTTGATGAAAACAACCTATTACACAACTAATAATTATTCAGAATGGCTATGATCGGGAACTAAAATCACTGATCTTCTAAAATGAGCCACGACTCTCGCTTATAGTCCTCCTTACCGGATCCTCTCGTTTCTCGATCCCCTGAAAAGGTTTTTAGTTTTGAAAGGGCGAGGGTTAGACCGAAAGGTCTAGTGAGTTCCCTCTAAAAGCAGTTCTCAAGCCACAACATCAAATAACATGATTTATATACACTTATAAACCAGTTCAATTTTTATAAAACGTCACGCTCGTAATTCACTCTTTCGGCACATACTGAAGTCACCCGCAGGCGACAACGTGTTCGGCTCACACTGCCTTATTCTGGGACCCCCCCCCATTGGCATTAACAGGACACACCCACTAGTATGAGCACAGGTGGGACACCCCCCCCCCCCCCCCGACTTAGGCCTTACTCGCCAAACACAATGTATGGATACATTTAACCAACAATGGAAGTATAAATCACGTTCATAATAAATCTAGCATGTTTAAAGCTCACATAATAATGAAATGCTTTAAAAATAAATTTCCACATGTCTTTAACCACTTTAACATCGCTAAAGCATTTAGTTACAAAACTTACCTTGGGTCCTTTCTTACGTTCTCGCTCAAACGTTCTTACAACCTACGATAACATCAAAAGACTGGTGAGACGCTCCCTTAATCTCGCCACTTAGGAAAAATTGCCAATTACCCTCTCTCTCTCTCTCTCTCTCGTCTCAAAACATTAATTTAAGGACACCAAGAAACCGGAAAGCTTCTAGATCCGAATACCCCTGACCCTCTCTAAACGTACCCCCGTTCGAAGGGGTTCCGGGTAAGTCTCGGTTGTACTAGGTCCCAGTTCCTCCCGGCTGCTCCCGGTCCTGAGTCACTCCCGGTCCGGTGGAGTTTCTATTGGCCTGCTCTCGGGTTGGTGCCTTCCCGGCTTGACTCCTGGGTCAGCAGCTTCTCGGTTGAGCTCTCGGGTTAGGTTCCTTCCCGGATTGGTCCCTTTACTGGGTGAGTCCCGGCTGCAGTGCCCGGGTGACTCCCGGTTGTAGCACTCCCCCGGTTTAATCACCATCGACAGTTCGGCAATGGGGTCACCATCGCTACCAATAACTCCCCACAAGGAATTCAATCTCTGGGCAGCATAGGTCGAGACACACAAACACACTATCACGACAATAAATCTTCACTAACTCCCAACTATTAGGAGTCCATTTCAATCGATTTAACCCTTATCCCTTCCATGAAATAAAATCAGGTACTTAGAACACCTCTAATATGGGATGAACAACCCAACCATCCACTAAAACTCCCAAATAAAAAGAAGATAACAATAACAATAAGGCTTACCTTGAAGATGCTTGATGAGATTTGATTACCACAAGATTTTCCCTTCTCTAATCTCTCTTCCAAGCAAAATCGCCCAAAGAGTCTCCTGGATTTTTTTTCCTAGCAGCCTCTTAGCCAAAAATGATTAGGGAACCAAACATTAGGGCTAAAAACCCCTTATAACACAAATTTACCACTTAGCCCCCACACTTGGGATTTTAAGGAACATTTTCCCCAAACTCCCTTTTTAATAACATAAACCCGGTTATTACAGCCTCTTGTTGTGGGATCGATATTCGGTACTTGTACCATTATTACCTGTTTGAAAACGACAATATATCAAGATGTATACTTGCGTTGAGATCTATTTGCACACATAGTATAGGGTTGCGTAAACTCTAACAACAAGTTCTAAGAGGCACTAAGAGTGATTGGGTCTCTACCAGTATAGAGTCAGTGCTCGGTGGCACTGAAGCGGTATTGGCGGCAGTGGTGGAGGAGCGTTCAACGAAGACATCGAGGGATGTCTGTAAAGAGACAGTCCCTGATGTAGGTTGTTCTTGTTGTTGAGGGGTTGGCTCTTTGACTCTCTTGGCCTTCTTTGATTTGTCAAGGGAGGTTGTGGATTGTTTCCTTTTGTAGGGGGTGGTAGCATCTTGGGTAGCCTTGGAGGGTTTTCCCAAAGGCATTGTTGCTGAAAGAGAAGAAGTAGAGGAGAGTCTGCATTTGAGTTCTAACTTACCTCATTATCAACACGCTCCACGTCAAGGATGCCAACCCCTACTCTCCAGAGTTGATAATCACCCTCGGTCGGGTAAAGATCCTGTTGGAAGAATTGAAGAAGAGCTTAGATAAACCTGACGTAGGGAACTTTAACTTCTCGCTCAGGATTCTACTCTTTAGCTAGCAGATCGTTGAAGATTATCGTTGCGAAGTCGATGTTTGTTGAGCCTAAATGTTGAATTCAAGATTAAAAGGGACATAGTTGTAATAGTTGTAAAGTTCGGTTTGTTAGTTGTTTAAAAGTCAATGTGTTTGACTTTCTAAAGATAGTTGTTAAGTCTAAATATTGTATCCAAGATTTAATAGGAAAGTCAAATGTGTAAAAGTCAACATTGACCTTGTAATAGTTAGTCAAAGTAAGTTTAGTTTCCTTAGTCGTTAAGGCTTTGTATTAGATGTGTGGTATATATAGGTTTGCCTTTGTAATCATGAAGTAACAAACTAGAGGCTTATGCATATTGTAATATTCTAGAGTGTGTGTAATATAAGATCTACTTTCTCTCTCTAGATTCTCTATCTAGTTCTTGAGCATATTTGTAATATCTTGAGTAATTGCTTGTTGTAATTGGGATTTTACGTTCATCAATTGGTATCAGAGCCGTACCAAACTTTTCAAAATTGATTTGATCATGATTTGAATTGAATTTTGTGTGATTTGATTTGAAAAATCGTTATTTTTCAAAAGTTTTTCAAGAAAACGGTTTTTTTTTACTGTTACATACGAATTTTGAGTGAAAATTTGTTTTTAATGAAAGAAATTGGTTTCATTGTGATCGATTACTGTTGGTGATTGTTTCTTGTTTTGATTCTATATCAAAATTCATTCTAATTCGATGTCAATTTTCAATTTTTGTTATTTTTTTTTAAAACGAGTTCACGCACTGTTCTTGAATCAAAATTGTTGATTTCTGTGTTTTTAATCGAAATTGCTTGCTAGAATTGTGTTCGAATTGTGTAGGTGAGTGAATTGTCAAAAGTTTCAGATCGAAATTTGAAGTATAGATGAGTTTTTGGTGTGATTTTGATCGAGTTTAGAGGTTTGCGTGTGTTCATCAGAGTTTGCGGGTGTTCATATTGGTTTGCGCGTGCTTCATCCTGGTTTGCGTTTCATTCATCGTGATTTTCTTAAAATTTGACCTGAACTTTGCGGGTTCTACTGGAATCGCAAAGTGTGGTTTCAATAGTTTGTGTTTTTTTGCGTATCAATCCACTTTTGCGTATAATGACACAAACGCAAAGTTAATGTTTGCGCTCCACGGTACAACCGCAAAGTAAGGTTTGTGGTTCACACTACAACCGCAAAGTAAGGTTTGCGGTTCACACTACAACCGCAAAGTAAGGTTTGCGGTTCACACTACAACCGTAAAGTAAGGTTCGCGGTTCACAATACAACCGCAAAGTAAGTCTTGCGCTTCAAAGCACAAACGCAAAGTGTAGGTTTGCATTCCATAGCACAAACGCAAAGTTACGGTTTGCGTTCCTCAGCACAAACGCAAACCTCAAACTGGAAATTTTTTTTTTTTTAGTGTGACATATATTTTTTCTGTTAAACTTTGTGTCATTTCTAGTGTTTTTCAAATTTTCATTTTTTCATATTTTTTTCGAAAATTTTCAATTCAATCTGATTTTTGATTTTCTGATACATAAGTTTGGAACGGTCATTCACTTCAAGTTGATTAATTTTTCAAGATGTCAATTTACTACAGATCTGATATTTCTGGTATTGAAGCTGAACGAAATGATCTGAAATTGAAAAATTCAGAATATCTCAAAAAGATTCAGGATTTGTAACTAAAATTGTTCACATGTGTTAAACTCCAGAATGTATAAATTGTACTAAAAATAGTTCTAATTTTGCAGGTATTCTTTATGAAAAGCAGAAACAGATAAAAGAGAAAGAAAGAGAGATTATGAATTTTCAAAGTCAACTGAAGACAACTGAACAGAAATCACCTGAGCTACAAGCAGAATCAGTTGAGCTTCAAAACAAGTTGAAGGCTTTCGAAGAGAATATATCTGTTTTGGAATCTGAAAACACTGAGCTTAGAAAGAATTTATCTGTTTTGGAAAAACAGCTTGTTGCAAATAAAGCTGATTTTGATTCTGAAAAGAAAAAATTTTCGAAAAAGTTCTCAGATTTTTCAAAGAAATGTTTTGAGGGAAAGAAGTCGTTGGAGCTTAAATGCTTAAAATTTTCTCAACAACTCTTAGATTTTGAGAAAATTCTGATTTTAGAAAGAGAGAAGTTTGATAAAGAAAAGAAGGCCATAGAACAGAAAAATGTGGGATTCTTTAAAGAGTTATCCGTCCAGAGAAATGAATCAGAAAAAGGATTTGAGGAAGAAAGATCCATATTTGAAAATGAAATTAAAAAGCTGACTTCTATGTTGTCTGAACTGTCTGCAGCTGCACTGAAAGAGCAAAAGACGAAGTCTGAATTCAAGACAAAGATTGACCAGCTTGTGAAAGAAAGAGACAACTTCGCCTCAAAGATCAAAGAACTTGAGAAATCTATTTCAAGTTCAAATCAGAAATTCATCTCTTCAAACAGGTCAGTCAAATCCTTTAATCAGATTCGTCGCACTAACCTTTTCTACGATGAATTTTTAGATGGTTCAGATACTTATCCAAGAAAAAGTTTCAAGAAAGAGAAACTGGTTTGGCAAAAGAAACCAGTCCAAGATGATAAGGAAAATAAGCTGAAAGAGAAGAAATCATGTGTACCTGTACACAAAGCAAAGAAGAACAAAGCACCTAATGGTAAGAAATTTTATTGTTCTATTTGTTGTACACATGATCATTTTCACAAAACAAATGATCATTTCTTGTATGGTTCTTACTCCATTACCCCTACACACACTGCAACTAACATTTTTGGACCCAAATACCAGTGGGTACCAAAGAAGAAAACCGATACTGTGTTGCAGGCACCTCAATCAAAGGGGGAGTAAGAGAACAATGTCTCTTGAATAACACAATTCAAGACCCGCACTTAAATGTCAAGATTATGGCTTCTAAGCAAAACAGCTTAGGACCCGTACCTCATAGATCAAAAAGACCTTACTCATGTATGCTTGTGTTATCCCAGATTTAATCTAGTTGGTAAACAATCAATCAAGTAATCAAGCAACACAATAATAATCAAGAGATATAAAGATTAATAATAACGTACCAATCCCTTGAATAAACAATGAAACCCTTGAGTGTTCTTGATACCCTTTGAATACAGAGAAAACTTACAGCGACTATTTAGAAAATTATCAGAGTTCTTTCAAGGTTAACCTAAAACTAAACTAATCAAAACTTTAAATACCTAAGCCTTATGGGCTTTAACCTTAATGGGCTTTCTAATGGGCTTGGGCCCAATAGCTTAATAACTATTAACTTATTACATAATAAACCCTCTAAATGACTTTAGCACAATTGCAGTTTAAACCCTTAACTTTAACTTTAATCTTGAATACAATTTATGATCCAACAATCTCCCCCTTTGGATTCAAGATTAAAAAAAATTTCAATTGTCTTCGGGTCTTCACTTTTCTTCAGATATGTCGTTGATAGCTTCAAAACTTCAAAACTTGATATCTTTAAATAATCTTCAAATCTTTAAAATTTTGGAAATCTTCAGATCTTCAGATTGTATTCTCCCTTTTTGTATCTTCTCCCCCTTTTTTATATCTTCTCCCCCTTTTTGATGAGTGGTGAGAATCAACATCATCAAAACTTGGCAAAACAATCTCCCACTTTGTGTATGATCATCATGTAAGCATAGTCTTCATCATGTAACGAGCCCTGTATGAAATAAGAGCAGTCTTCCCAGATGGAAAGAGTGATTATTTCAATCTTTTCAGATTCAAATAACATAAAAGTAGTAACTATTCGAATTTTTTCAAATTCAAACAGTTTAATAGTTGTAACCCTGAATCAACAAATGACTCAGTTAGAATGCCTGTCAATGACACAAAGTCACTGAGTAACACAAAGTTACTATATAAGGAGCTGGTTTGATGTAGACTCCCCAGGTCTTCCATTCAATCATCGAATAACACATGGTTATCTATGAGCGTTCTGACAGAAAACAAATTTCTGTGTGTTCGTGCATGTGTATGAAAGAAATTAAGCATAGATGATTGCTTTTCAATTTAGGCTCAAAGTATGTAAACTTGTTGAGACAACAACAAATTATACAAAGACTCAATGTGCATGAGAAAGGTTCGAAGGTGGGGCAACTTTCCTTCTTTTTCAATATTAGTATCTTCCAAATGAAGAACCAATAGCGTATATGCTGCTTCCCCAGAAAATGTGAAACATTCTCTTTTTGAGAAAAGAATGAGTAGCTGGTGGGGTTGTATGCAAGAGATGGCATGGGCTAGTTGCCTTTTTCATTGATGGTCACCAAAGAATGTTAACCAATCAGATTATGTGGCTGCCCGGCTCAGAAAGAAGTTTGGTGCAGAGTTTAATATTCTTTTACTCTGATCTCTCACCCTCTTTCTTTTAATGCTCACGTCTAACCAATCTCTCTTTTTCATTTTACCTCTTCACACACCATCACTCAATTCTTTTGACCCTTCTCCCCTCAATCACTCAGGGAATACTTCCTGGGTAGGAAACACTAGTTATCGTGAATCCATGGAAGTTCTGTTAAGCTCACACACTGAATCCCATGTATTTTCCTAAAAGAAACATGTTGTTCAACAGGCTATTGTACATGTAAGCACAAATACCACTTGTTACATGAAGAATAAAATATTCGGAGATGTCAAAACAGAAGATGTTTGACGATACAACTCTCCCCCTCAAACTAAAACAGTTTGACAATTAAGCTCATAGGAGTTTTGTCATGAAGAACAATATGTTGAAGAATCAAAAACGAATGTTGTTTATATGAACAATATATAAACATATTTTCAATGAAAGCACATGAAATGACGTTTGATTCAATCAACAGTGAATACAAATAACGTGAGTATTACCATAGAAAGATTTAACTTTCGATACATGGTAATAACAAAGTCAAATAGAATGTTCTGAACCGTTAAGTGTATGAATACTTGACAAAGTATATTGACAAGATAAAACACAAGTATTTATCTTTAAGAACACACGGTCAGATAAGCATTTAAGTATCCAAAAATCTGTTAATATCACAGATATTCTCTCCCTTAAATCACTATAGGGTTTTTATTTTTATTTTATTTTTATTTTATTTTTTTATAAATTAATAAGGAAATAAAGCATATAAAAAATAGATAGAGCACTGAAGTGCGGGTTCTAATCCGATGTGATTAGAAGCCATACTCCGTTGAAGTACGGGTTCTAAGCTGATTTACTTAGAAGCCATCTTTTTAACAATGAAGTTCGGGTTTTGAAATGTGCTGTTCAAAAGCCATTGTTCTTTCTCCCCCTTAAACATTGGGTGCCTGCAACACAGATTTAGCTTTTGGTACCCACTGGTATTTGGGTCCTAATGGGTTAGTTGCAGTTCTAGTGGGAGATATGAAGTAAGAACCATACCAGTTATTAACGTAATCTTTTATTACAAAATCATTTGAGCCACAGTAGGAACAACTAATTTTCTTTTGTGCTAACCTGATTAGTTGATTAATGGTGTAAACCAGATCAGGTTTGCCAAAAGTTTTACCTTTAGAGGCATTGTTCCATTTAGCATTCGTTGTATGCACAAATGATTCTGCTTTCTTCTTTTCCTCCGGAGATCCTTTAACTCTCCAGATCCAATTACCTTTATCTTTCTCATCATCTTTTCTCCAGAGGCTTTTTTTCTGAGACTTATTCTTCTTGAAGTTACCTGAACCATCAACATTTTTGTCATTCAAAAGGTTAGAAGGATGAATCTGATCAGTAGATTTAGAAGTAAGACAATCATCTGAATCATAGAAAGGATTATAGAAAACATTTGAAAAATATGAACTTGAAGCTGTTTTTAATGAACTATTTGAGTCAGCTAGATCGTCTCTTGGTGATTGAGCTATGGACTCTGGCGTCTTGTGCTCAGTCAGCTTCACCTTGAATACGATCTCTTCAAGTTCCTTTATCTTTGAAGACAAACTGTTTCTTTCCTTTTCAATCAGATCAAACTTCTTATGCAACTCAGATTTTGCATTCTTCTCCTTCATGATGTTTGTTGACAATTCAGCTAGCTTTCCTGTCAGCTTGGCTATCTCCGTCTCGAATATCTTCTTTTCTTCCAAAAAGTCTGTATTTGCTTTCTTCAGCTCATCTTTCCTCTTCTCTTTCTCAGCCTTTTCTCTTTCAATAATGATAACCTTCTCAAAGTCTGAAACTTGTTGAGAAAGTTTAACACATCTAAGTTCTAATGCTTTCTTCTCTTCAAAGGCTTTTCTGGAGAAGTCAGAGAATTTCTTGGCAAATTCTTTTCTCTCTTTCTCAATCTTTAACAATTCATCTTGAGCTTTTGAATTGTCTCTGTCTTGGGTTGCCTTTTCTTTTAGCTTATCGATCTCAACCTCAAGACTGAGAACTTTATCTTTAAACTTATCTCTGTCCGCACATAGTTGAGAATTTATCGTTCTAAGTCCTTCAGATGTCTCACTCGCAATGTTGCTCTTCTTCTCAATTGATCTAGCTCTTTTTGCATTAGTTCCTTCTTTGACCATGTTGAGCTAGATTCAGATCTTTTCAGCTTTGCTTGAAGGTCAAATATCTCTTTTTCTTTAGACTCAATTATTCCTGCAAAGTCAATTAAGGAATCAGAATCTTTTAAATTTTCTTTTAAAGCATTGATCTGAATAAGAAGAGATGAGTTCTGAATCTGTAAATCCTTGTTTTCAGCTTTGAGCATTTTTTCTTCTTTGTCATACTCATCAATCATGCGAGATGATGTTGATAACCGTCTAGCAAGTTGTTTAGCCTTTTCTCTTACTTCAGATAGAGTCATGTTGTTAAAATCATGGCTATAACCTTCAGACATATTTAGCTGATTCGACATCCTGGCTGTATGGTTAGTAATCAAACTTTTCTGTACCAAGACAACCAACTAGATGAGATCGTTAGAATCAAAAGTAAAGACTACACTCAAAAAATTTCAGAAAAAATATATTTCCAAAAATAATCAAATGCAGTCCTCGCACACAGTATAAAGCACTAATATCTATGAATAAAATACTGAAAAATTAAGAAGATTTTGATCAAGCACAAAACTTTTGTCCCCCTTCGTAGACTTAGCACGGGGGTCCCGCTAAGTTTGCAAAAAAATCGATCGGGGATGTGCTTCGAAGAATGAACTGTACCGGTCGAAGGAAAGACCGGAGTATGCAAGTACCCGGTCGAATGGCAAGACCGGAGTAACAATTATCCGGTCGAATGGGAAGACCGGAGAAACAATTATCCGGTCGAAGGTGCAAGACCGGATTAACAAGTATCCGGTCGAAGGTGCAAGACCGGATTAACAAGTATCCGGTCGAAGGACGAAGACCGAAGTAACAAAGTATCGGTCGAATACTAGACCGGAAACCACTAAGGTCCGGTCGATACTTCTATCCGGTCAAAGGAAAGACCGGAGAATACTAAGGTCCGGTCGAAGGAATGACCGGAGATCACAACTATTCGGTCGAAGGTGCAAGACCGGATTAACAAGTATCCGGTCGAAGGACGAAGACCGGATTGAGCAAGTACCCGGTCGAAAGTTCAGGTCGAAAGACTATCAGATACGTTAAACTTGATAAGATCGGATGACTGATAAGCCCGAAGAACACGATGAATTTCTGGATTCGACCGAAACCAAACCCAGAAAATTGAAACGACCGATGAACACAATTAAACACAAAAACCACAGAAACTTCGATCGAATGAAACACAAAAACACAAATAATCAATTACTAATCGACCGGATGCGATAACAGATTCATAAAATCGGATGAACAGTATTTTTTTTTTCGATGAACAGTAAATTCGAAAAAAAAATATAGATTTAATCCTAAAACTTGATTCTTTAGGCTCTGATACCAATTGTTATCCCAGATTTAATCTAGTTGGTAAACAATCAATCAAGTAATCAAGCAACACAATAATAATCAAGAGATATAAAGATTAATAATAACGTACCAATCCCTTGAATAAACAATGAAACCCTTGAGTGTTCTTGATACCCTTTGAATACAGAGAAAACTTACAGCGACTATTTAGAAAATTATCAGAGTTCTTTCAAGGTTAACCTAAAACTAAACTAATCAAAACTTTAAATACCTAAGCCTTATGGGCTTTAACCTTAATGGGCTTTCTAATGGGCTTGGGCCCAATAGCTTAATAACTATTAACTTATTACATAATAAACCCTCTAAATGACTTTAGCACAATTGCAGTTTAAACCCTTAACTTTAACTTTAATCTTGAATACAATTTATGATCCAACAGCTTGCATCCGATGGATATTGATGGTCTTCATCCCGAGTGAATTGATCTGATCTCTATCCTATACTTTTTCTTTGCTAGATTTTTCTGATATTGATGGTCTAACAATTCAAAAGGGAGTGTTTGATCTCTATCCTGTTTTAACTGACATATTTTAGATGCTTAATTTAAGGGGGAGTAAAGGTGATGACTTCTGATTACTTCAGATCAGAACTCACTCTATAAACCGTTTTACTGCTTTCTGTCTCTTATTTTTGAATAAATAAAATGAATAAAGTGGCTTCTGATCTCATTACAGATCAGGGCCCGTTCTTCAACAATCAAAGAAGGATATTGTGCTAATATCCAGGGGGAGCTTAAAAGACATAAATCATTATATCATGATTTGAGGGGGAGCTGAAAAGGTAAAAATCTTCTGATCTAGATCTCTGATTGTTTGAAAGAAGGACAACTTTCGAACATGAAAAACAATTTCTGAAATGTTCAAATCACTTCTTATTCTTAAAAGTTTATGATTTTAGAAGTGTGCTTTTAAATGTTTTTCTAAAATTTTTTGACCTTATTGTTTAACTGACCGTGTGTTTCCAAAGATCAATACTTGTGTATTATCTTGTCCATATACTGTAAAGTATTCATACACACCGGTTCAGTATTTTATTTGAAATTGTTATTACCATGTCTCAAATTCGAACCAATTTTTTCGATGGTAATACCCCCGTTTGAAACTCATCGTTGTTGAGCATCATTCATCTTGTTCATATTTGTGCTTTCATTGATAAATTGTTTATATTCGTTCATATAAACAAAATTTCCAATTCTTTGATACCCTATCCATTGATTTGATCTGATTGATTTATTGTCAGATTCTCAAAACAATTCTCTTGACTTCATATTCATTCATTCAATATCCTTGTTTTGAGAAATCTTCAAAGTTCAAAATGCTCAAATTTCATATCTGATTTTTGATGAGCATACATACACTGACATATGATTTATTGTGCTTTACATGTCAAGAAAATCATTGATAAGCATGTACTTTTAGGAACATGGGATTCAGTATGAGTGCTTAATAGATCTTCCATGGATTCACGATAACCAGTGTTTCCTACCCCGGAAGAAATCCTTTGTGTGGTTAAGGGGAGAGGGGTCTAAAAGATTTGAGTGTGGGAGTGAGCAGAGGTAAAATGGAAATGAGAGATTGGTTAGATGTGAGTATAATGATAAAAAGAAAGAAGGTGTGAGATCAGAGTTAAAAGAATATCAGAACTCTGCACCTACCACTTTCTGAGCCGGGCAACCACATTACTGATTGGTTCACATTTCTTTGGTGACCATCATTGAAATTGGCAAATAGCCCATGCCATCTCTTGTATACAACCCCACCAGCTACTCATTCTTTTCTTAAAAAGAGAATGTTGTTAAGGCAAACCAGCTACTCATTCTTTTCTTCGGTTTGTTAGTTGTTTAAAAGTCAATGTGTTTGACTTTCTAAAGATAGTTGTTAAGTCTAAATATTGTATCCAAGATTTAATAGGAAAGTCAAATGTGTAAAAGTCAACATTGACGTTGTAATAGTTAGTCAAAGTAAGTTTAGTTTCCTTAGCCGTTAAGGCTTTGTATTAGATGTGTGGTATATATAGGTTTGCCTTTGTAATCATGTAGTAACAAACTAGAGGCTTATGCATATTGTAATATTCTAGAGTGTGTGTAATACAATATCTACTTTCTCTCTCTAGATTCTCTCTCTAGTTCTTGAGCATATTTGTAATATCTTGAGTAACTGCTTGTTGTAATTGGGATTTTACGTTCATCAATAGTTTAAGTTGTAAAGTCAACATAGTTGACCTAAATATCTTGTATCTTTGTAATCCATTAAGACACGCAGATACTCACGTATTTATATCAAGAGAGAGTTCATTGTTCTAGAGTGAGAAATAGGTATATGACACTGTATAGAGAGAAAAAGTGTTGTATAATCATTGCTCAATCAATATAATGATTTCTACATTTGTGTGTGTGATCAATCTTTGTTTGAGAGCTTGAAACTAGAATCACAATGTTTCTTCCAATGATGATGTTGTACCCCATCTATAGTTGAGCCCGGTTGGCCTGATCCAGGGAGCCAGTCTTCCCACTCATGCACTGAATCACATGGGAGAAAAATGTAGTTTATCTCTTAAGGCATTTTTCCCTTGAGGATTTTGGTCAAATTCTTGTCCATGGCTTTGGACCTGGACTTCATCCCCCATTCATATTCCATGTGATCAAGGAATGCGATCAGCTCTTCGTTAGTAGGCAGGACATCGAATGACTTAGTAGGAAGGTGCAGGGTCTAGCGGATTCCGTTGAGGGTGATGTTGGCTTCCCCGTACTGAATCTGGAAGGATATCTGTTGGATCCCAGATTTAATCTTATAACAATGATAGAAACTACAATAATAATAAGAAGAACAACGGAAGCAATATATTTTAAATATCAAAGCAGATTGAATATCACAGTTGATAATAAGATATATAAATCGTACAAGATCTTCTTTAGAATCCTTTCAAGTATACTAAAAGTTGATTCATATACAAGATATCTCAAAAAGCACACTTTTGTCAATGGAGTGATGGTCCTATTTATTGGACCATAAAGTGAACAGTGTACTATCCTGACATTAGAAGCATGCTTGAACAGTGTCTTACCTAAAAGGTAAGCTTAAGACATGCTTGAACAGTGACCTACTCTAAAAAGTAAATCTTATCACTAGGTGACGTGTCATCTGTTCTTCTGTCAATACTTGTAAATCTTCAGTCTTGATCTTCAGAGAGAACACCTTCAGAGCTCTGAATTAGATCTCTGATGAAGCTATCTTGGATGTCTTCCCATCTGAAGAGTCTGTCTCTGAACTGACTTCAGAGTTAGACTTGGATTTCTCTGTTGATGTCTCTGAATTGTCTTCAGATGAAGACTTGAGCTATTTTCAATACTTTTACAATTCAGAATTGGGTCTAACAATCTCCCCCTAAGTATTGAAAATAAAAAAATCAATATAACAAATATTTAATCTAGAAAGCATAGAGGAGAAAGTCATCCTCTTAAATGTTACATCTCAAAAGATTGAAATTACAAACAGAGAATATAACATCAAAATAAGCAGAAAGAAAAGAACTAAGGCCTATCACTAGAGCAGATCCTAAGGAATTTCATAATGATGTCTCTGAAATTAATCAGTGAGCTAATTTCCATGTCTAGTTTCCCCAATAGACCAGCTTTGTGTCGTTCTTCCTTCACATGTATCATCTTCAGTAAACCTCTCAAAGTTTCATCTGAATACTTTGCTACCTCTGAAGCCAGGAAGATTTTCTTGATCAGGTTAACTCTGTACACGAATCCCAGAGGCTCAACAATTATTGATCCAGTCTTGTATTTGTCAGCTCAGCAATTTTCTCCACTGGTTCAATTACACCAAATCTTTCTTCTACCTAATTCAGAGCAATCTGAAAGTCAAGTATGGCCCTTAGTTTGACATGAGCTTCCATAGCATGCCTTACTTCATAGAGACCCATTCTGTATGCTCTATCTCGTTCATATTTGGTTGAGCAGCTGGCATAGAGATGAGGCAGATCATAGGGGTTAAGATTTACGAGTCATTGTCAATGAACTCATAAACGTTCCCATCAGAGCATATTACCTCATAGTGTCTGTAGATGATCTTATTGTAAGTAAATGTCATTTTCAGAGACTTTGTTTATCTCTGTGATATGAAAGTTTGAGAAAACCTTTGCTCTTGGACTGATCTTGTCTCTGATGAATCTCTGCTCATAGTTTGCCATATTTTCTCTGATTCTTGGATTCAGAGGAAGAACTTGGGTATCTTCTAAGTTAAACTCACAGTATAGATATTTGAAGTGGTCTTCCATTGAAGTCTCTGGATCAGAGTAAGAAATTCTGGAGGCTGAGTGAACTTTGAGAGAGCTGAAATGCCAATGCTTTTCTTCTGAACAGGTACCTCTAGAGGGGCCTATTCATCAACAACCATGTAGGTTTCTTCAGCAGATAGTTGTGGATTTATCTCTGGTTCCTTCCTTTGGACTTGAGGGGATTGAGGTAGGATTTCATTGACTGCTGAGAAGATTAAGTTTGTCATCTCAACAGTGTCTTCAGCTCTGTGTTCTGTCTCTAATGTAGAAGGGAGGTGAGCCTGAGCATTTTTGTAGACATAGGCATCTACATCAATAATTTCTTCTGGAACATGCTCGGCTGTTGTTGCTTCTTCTTCCTCTGATTCTGATCCGAATGCATCTCTCATAATTATATTATGTCGTTCTGGAGAAGAGAATGCATCTTCAGAGCTGGAGAAGTCAACTAGCTGCTCATCTTCTTCTTCTATATCAAGAGCACCTACAGTTTCTGGAGCAGCATCTACTACTTGGATTATAGGTGCCTCTGATGTTGATGGTGCTAGAAGAACTACTAGAACTGGAGATTTGGAGATCGTTTGGTTGTCTTCAGCAGAGGTGGAGTGCCTCTCAAGTTCTTTCTCTTGTGGTCCTTTTTCCTTATTTATGGACGGAGATGGAGCAGAGCCACTTGCTTTGGCAGCTCCAGAGTATTGACCTTGTGTTGTCCCCTGTATCTCCCCCTTTTGAGGCTCAGAGGTACCTTCATCATCCTTGTCCTCTGGGTCCTCAAATATGGGTTCTTTGCATCTCTACTGCAGATTTCATCAGAGTCAGTGCACAATCTGAATTTGGAAAATTTAGGTTCTAGCACGATTCCCTTTCTTTTGAGCGTATCATGTCTAAGAGATTCGATGGCATCATTGGCAGCTTGAAGGATGTCGTGGACTTGATCTTCATAATGTAACTTGTAAACGTCCAGAGAGGCTTGGACCTTCTTCTAAGCAACCATGTTGATCTTGGAGGAGCAGGTGAGCATTCTACTCATGATGCCTTCTTTAAATATGGCAAGATCAGCCTTATTCACAAGGTCTTCAGCAGTTCTTGGTGGTGGAGGTGGGAGCTCTGAAGTCATTGCTTTAGTGGGAAGGGAGGCTAGAATGGTAGACTTGTAGATAGTGAAGCTAATTTGTTGGCCACTACCTCTGTCCTAAGATCCTTGACCTCCTTCTGAATGTCTGCAACTGTGGAGAACTGGCTTTGGAGTTCGGCAATTTGAGCTTTGAGAGCCGCAATCTCCAGAGAGGAAATAGCCTTCTGTCAAAAATTTGTCTCTTCAACCCCTTAATCATGTTATTTGAATGCAGAAGTTGGGTCTTCAGAGTAGAGACCTCTTCTCTGAGTTTGTCATTTTTAGAGTTGAGTGCAGAGGCCTCTGAACCGTCAATTCCTTGAAGTTTATGCTCGTTCAAGAAGCCTCTGAGTTCCTCACAAAGCCTTTCGAACTCTGACTTAGTGAGAATGTCAGAGATAGGTACATTGGTAACAACACACGTTGCCAATTTTCCTCGAGTCCAGAGGAGCCTTCTTTCAGAGATGGTTGGATGTTGTCTCTAGAACGACTTTTGTTAGTGTATAAAATTGTATCCAAGATTTAGTGTGAAAAGTCAAGTCAAGTAAAGTCAACTAAGTCTATGTCAATGTGAGATTATCTTGTTTAGCATTGTGGTTTAAGCATGTGGTTTTATATCCTTTGTATAAATATCATGTTGCTTTGTAAATCATGTAACTAGAACAATTGTAAGAACTTCATATTGTCAAATTTATGAATATGGAAGTGTCTCTCTCTACTCTCTCTCTAGTTTTTAAACATTGTCAAATCTTGTTTTAGATTGAGAATTGCTTGATTGTGATTGGGAATACAATTTCAATTGGTATCAGAGCAAACCAAACAGATTCAGAAAGATCAGATTATCAGATTGGATAGATTTGAGAATTTTGTTTTCACGAACTCGTTTCCTGAAATTTACTGTTTGATCACTGATTTTATTGTTTTTACACAATTGAATCAAGAAATTGATTTGATTGTGTACGTATTATCACTAGGATCAATTCTTGTTCAGATCACATAGGATTATTTCAAATCTAGATCGATCAATATGATCAAATTGTGTTATCAGAAAAAAAACTTGTAGTCGTACACTGTAATTAGATCATTGCACTGTAATTTGTTGTGTGTTTGAAAGTTTAGTTTGTTAGAAAAGTATTACAAGTTACATTTCGATCATTGTGGATGAATTAGAAAATCAAATTACAGGTTTGAATTGATTTGGATCGATTTCGTGAACAAGTGTCAAAAACGCGCAAGATCCGTAGAACGTGCAAGCTTCATCATCAAGAACACGCAAACCTCTTAGTTGAAATTATTCATGTTATCTGCGAGTTCTTGACAAACGCGCTAACAGAGGTTTGCGAGTTTCAAAAACACGCAAGACAAAGCTTGCGAGTTTTGGTCGAGTAGTTCAACTTATCTGCGAGTTCTTGACAAACGCGCTAACAGAGATCTGCGAGTTTTAGAAACGCGCTAGAAGAGGCTTGCGAGTTTGAAATATTAGAAAAATATTCTAAGTGTTGAAACGCGCTAATAACATCTAGCGAGTTATGAGTTTCTCGCTAACAGCATCTAGCGAGTTCTATGAGTTTCGCGCTAACAATGACTTGCGAGTTTCTACTTTTGCGCTAACAACGTCTAGCGAGTTTTGTGTTTCACGCTACCATCGTCTAGCGAGTTTCTAGTTTTGCGCTAACAACTGCTGGCGAGTTTCTAAGTGAACAGTTCTTAGCGAGTTTCAATGACTTGCGAGTTTCAAAGATAGAAAAATTTCTGAATTTTTTTTTGAGATTTTTTTTTATCTAAGTTTGACTTTTAGTCAAATCATCTGAACTGTTTGGGAACGATCTTTCATATTCAAGCTAATCATTCAAGATGCCAAAGACTGATGATAAGGGAAATATTGTTCTATCTGCAAGAGATATGGAAGTATTGTATATGCCTGAGATACCTGTTATAGAGGCTGAACGAGACAAACTGAGAATTCAGAATGCAACCTTTATCAAACAAATTCAGGAGTTTAAATCAAAATTGTCAAATTCTGATAAATCTTCTGATTGTATAAAGTGTGCTAATCATGCTAAATATGATTATGCAGGTATCATCAGTGCAAGAGAGAAGGAAATTAGAGAAAAAGAGATAAAAATTAAAGATGGAGATAAAATGATTGAAATAAAAGAATATGCCATTCAGTCTGTTGAGAGAGCAATAAAAGTCAAAAAGTCTATAATTAAAAATCTTCAAAGTTAGCTGAAGACGACTGAACAGAAATCATTTGAGCTGAAAGATGAATCAGTTAAGCTTCAACTCAAGTTTAAGGCTTTTGAAGACAAAAAATCTGCGTTGGAGATACAAAATGTTAAACTAAAGAAAAGCATCCAAGCAGATAAAGATAGATCAAATTTGAAGACATCTTCAACTCAACAGTCATCTGAACTTTCCAAGAAAACTCTCCAAGAGAAAAAGGATTTGGAGCTGAGATGTTTAAAACTTTCTAAGCAAATGTCTGAATTCGAAAAGATAATAATCACTGAAAGAGAAACTTTTGCCAAAGAAAGAAAAGTTCATGAAGATAAAAATTCTGAGTTTCCCAAACAGATCTCAATTCTACAAGACTTACTTGAGAAAGAAAGAAAAGCTTTTCAAGAAAACAAAAAGTCTTTGGAGATTGAAAAGAAGAAATATGAAAAGAGAAATGTTGGGATCTTCAATGAAATTTCTGATAAAACCAAGAACTTACAAAAATATTTTCAGCTTGAACGTTCACATTTTGAATCTGAGATATCAAAGCTCACATCCAAAATAACTGCTCTGTCATCAGATTATCAAAAAGAACAGAAGGCCAGATCTGATTTGAAACTAAAGTTTGACACAATTACTTCTGAAAGAAACATTTTATTTGAAAAGATAAAAGACTTAAAAGCTGCAAACGTTGATTTGTCAGAAAAGATTACAGCTGATGTGATTAGTCAATCACTTGTTGATAATTCAACAGAATCAGTCTGTTCTTTCAAAACAGCTTCAAGTTCTATTCATGATAAAAATGTTTTCAAAATGAAAAATGTCAAACCAAACACCGTCAAATCAAGTCAGATCAGACCATCTAATCTGTTTTATGACAAGTTTGTTGATGGTTCAGCAAATTTTTATGTTAAATCTCTTGGAAAGAATTCGAAGAAAAATCAGATGGTCTGGAGAGTGAAGAGTTCTTCAGATAATGAGAAAATGAAGGACAAAGCATTCAATTCCACATCTAAAGCCAAAAAGAAAAAAACACATAAAGGTAAATCTTTTAGTAATTCTGATATGTTTTACTCGACTAACCATTTGATCAGGATTGCTCAGAAGAAAATCTGTTGTTCTTACTATGGAGAGAATGACTTCGTTCAGAAAGAATTTGCTCATAACTGGTACGATTCTTATAGAATAACTTCTCAGAATTCTGATTTTAAAAGATATAAATCTAATGAGAAGTGGATTCCTAAATCTAACATACCAGGACCCAAATACCAGTGGGTACCAAAATCTGTCAAATCTGCTTTGCAGGTACCACCGGTCTAGGGGGAGCAGGAACAATGGCTCTTGAATAATTCAGTTCAAGACCCGGACTTCAAAGTTAAAAGATTTTGACTTCTGAGTAAATCAACTCAGGACTCGAACTTCAAAGTATAAGTTAGTGACTTCTAGACAAAAGAGTCTAGGACTCATTCTTCAAAGTTCAAAGAACATAGGCTTTTGAACAAAACAGTTCAAAACCCAGTCTTTAATGTTAAAGGATTGTGGCTTCTGATCACATGATAGATCAGGACCCGTTATTCAATGTTCAGACTTGGATATTTTGCAAATATCCAAGGGGAGCTTAATAGACCTAAATCATTCTATCATGATTTGAGGGGAGCTTAAAGGTAAATATCTTCTAATCTAAATCTCTGATTGTTTGAAAGAAGAACAACTTTCAAGCATGAAAAACAGTTTCTTAAATGTTCAAACCACTTCTCTATTCTCAAAAGATTTCATGAATTAAGAAGTGTGATTTTAAATGTTTTTCATCATTGAGCTTTACTGTTTAACTGACCGTGTGTTTCTAAAGATCAATACTTGCGTATTATCTTGTCCATATACTGTAAAGTATTCTCACACATCGGTTCAATACTTCATTTGAAATTGTTATTACCATGTCTCATAATGAACAAATTTTTCGATGGTAATACTCCCGTTTGCTTTCAAATATTGTTGAGCATCAATCATCATTTCCAAATTTGTGTGTTCATTGCTAAATTGTTTATATTCGTTCATATAAACAAACTATCAAGTTCTTTGATACCCTAACCATTTTATTTTAAATGATTGATACATTGTCAGATTCTCAAAACAATTCTCTTGATTTCATTTCATTCATTCAATATCTTTGTTTTGAGACATCTTCAAAGTTCAATTCCTCAAATCTCATGAGCATACATTTTGACAATGTTATCACACATTTTGTGCTTCATTGTTCAAGTTAAAATGTTAAGCAACTATTCTTTTTAGGACTTACATGGGATTTGTGTGAGAACTTAAACAGAACTTCCATGGATTCACGTTAACCAGTGTTTCCTATCCAGGAAGTAATCCTAGAGTGATTGAGGGGTGAGGGGTTTTAAATCAAAGAGTAGGGGAGATAACTCATCCGGTTGAGTTTTTCTCAGTGTGTGGAGCAGAAAAATGTAAATGAGAGTTTGGTTAGAAGTGAGCAAAATGTTAAAAAGAAAGAGGGTGTGAGATCAGAGTTAAAAGAATATCAAAACTCTGCACCAACCACTTTCTGAGTCGGGCAGCCACATCTTCTGATTGGTTCACATTCTTTGGTGACCATCATTGAAAAAGGCAGTGAGCCCATACCAACTCTTGCAATTACCCCACCGCCACTCGTTTCTTTCCCGAAAAAGAAATGTTTCATTTTCTTGGGGACGCAGCACATATGCTATCTAGTCTTCACTCGGAAGATTTAGATATTGAAAAAGAAGGAAAGTTGCCCCACCTTCGCACCTCTTTCATGCACATTATGTACGTGTAATACTTGTTGCTGTCTCAACAGTTTACACAATTTGAGCCTGAAAAAGCTTAAGTAGCTTCAATCATTTCTACACCTTCACGTACATACAAGGAATATGTTTTCTTGTCATAACATTCATAGAAAATTCCTTTGTGGTTTTTCAATGATTGAATGGAAGCCCTGGGGGAGTGAACATCACTAAAGCTCCTTTCCAATGTACATCTGTTGTACAAAGTGGCTCTGTGCTACTTACAGGCATATTAACTGTTTCATTTGTTGAATCAGGGTTACAACGTTCATTATATCTGGATTTGAAAAGATTCGGGTATATACAGTTCATGATTCAGCTATTCAGATCAAAGGGCAGAGAATGTCAAATGTATCTCAAAGGGGGAGAATATTTGTAAAAAGGGGGAGATTCAAAGAAAGTGCTGAAATTGAGAAAGTTTTGATGATTATGATGTTCACAATCATCAAAAAGGGGGAGAAATCTGCAGAGATCAATTTCAAATCAACTTCAAAGTCCTGAAGAAAGTTCAAAGTCAAGACTTGTGGAAGAATTTCTGAAAGTTCAAATCAGATGAAAAGAAATCATTCAAAAGATTCTGAAGAAACAAGGATGATTCAAGTCTTAAAGATGATTCAAGAAAGTTCGTTTTTCTGAAGACTGATCAGAGATTTTTGAGATGAAGATACAAGTTTTCATAGGTTCCTCAAAGTTCCAAAGTTTTTCAAAGTTTTCAAATTCGTGTTCAAGACTTGTTGACTCTCCGAAGATGCAAAGTGCAAAACACTTTTCAAGATTCTTCAAAGACTAAAGACTGTCAGAGCTTCAAAGGTCAAAGCTGTCAGAGTCAAAAGTTGAAGAATCAAGCGCTGAAGACTAGTGTCAAATTTTTATTAAATCTTGAATACAAAGGGAGAGAATGTTAGTGTATAAAATTGTATCCAAGATTTAGTGTGAAAAGTCAAGTCAAGTAAAGTCAACTAAGTCTAACTCAATGTGAGATTATCTTGTTTAGCATTGTGGTTTAAGCATGTGGTTTTATATCCTTTGTATAAATATCATGTTGCTTTGTAAATCATGTAACTAGAACAATTGTAAGAACTTCATATTGTCAAATTTATGAATATGGAAGTTTCTCTCTCTACTCTCTCTCTAGTTTTTAAACATTGTCAAATCTTGTTTTAGATTGAGAATTGCTTGATTGTGATTGGGAATACAATTTCAACTTTCGCTCGGTCCTCGATGTTCCGGAGAATCATCTCTGAGCGTTCTGTTCAGATCCAAGTCCTCCTCTTCAGATTCAGAGGACTGGAAGTGAATGTGGGAGTTGACCTTGTGATTCAGTCAAGTCAATCCTTGTGCTTTAAGGTTCAACCAATGTCCCTGAGTTAGACAGTCGCTACGAGAAAACCTAAACGGGGAGGGATGAGCCACAGAGGCATCATCGTGTGTGGGGATGTTTGTTGTACTCTAAGGCAACTGCGTACTTATGATATTAACTAAGTCCTATTGAGAGGACTCATTCAGATTGTGGGTTTCCTCAGGCTTGTGTACTTCAGAGGTAGAAAGAGGCACCTCTAAAGTGGTTTGTTGGGTTGGGATCAAGGTTTGCGCCTCTGATTCAATAACCATTGCCTCTCGATCAGGCTGGTTAGATGGTGTGGATGCATTGGGGGTTGGTGTTGGAGTCCTAAAGTAAATGTGCCTTTTGGCATCTTTTGCAGGGGAGGGGTGAGAACTCTTTCATTTCTCTAAGTGCATAGGGGACTCTCTCCTCTCACTCTGAGAATCTTCAGAGCTAGCAGATTCATCCTCACTCTCTTCAGAGCTAGTAGAGGTAGCCTCTTCACTTGCTACTGAAGGGACGTCCTTTTCTCCCTCGTTGACAGCCCCTTCTGGTGCGATGTCATATGTTTGAACTTCAGTGTCTCTGATTGGAGTACCCTATGGTTCACTCCTTAGAGAGCTCAGAACTTCAGGGTCCTCCGATCCCTCTGAAGTAGAGCTACTCTGACTCTCCATCTCAGGAATAGGACCTAAGTGTGTTAGGGTTCCCAGGACGGGCTCTAGTCCTTGGGCAACACGTAGATGAGAAGCTAGGGCTAAGGAATTTGGATTTACCTGGTTCAGCATCTGTTGAGGGATCCTCCTTGCTCCTGGGTATCATTCAGAGAGGATAGCTGGTTTGAAGTTGTTCATGATGTAGAATGGAGTCTTGCTTTGATCAGAGTAGGACCGAATCTGAAGTTTGTCAATTGTAGCTTTGATGATCAAGGCAAGGAATCGTGGGAATGTTATAGAGGGAACTCTGGAAGATGGGGTGATCTGCTCTGGGTCCTTGGTTATGCACTTGTTCTTCTTTTCAATGGAGGTCAGAATCAGTTCATAGATAATACCTGCCATATCAATGTTGCGATTGAAAAATAAAGCATACATGATAGACAGTATTTCTGGTGTGGCTTGATCCATGCTTCCCAATTTGCAGGTAAGGGTTCAGTTTAGCACAGAGAACATAAAGTTCTAGACAGGAGGAAGGTGTTGTCTACTGAAATTGCTTAGGCATGTGATTTTAGTGTTGTAGTTAAGCATTTTGACAAACAAAAGTTGGGTTTCAGAAGAGGGGCGTTTCTCAAATCGTGTGATTTGAAGTTCTTCAGTTGTGAGGAATGGAATTACTTCGCGGAGACTAGCAGGGTTGATGATAACTTGACACTTCATAGTTTGACAGATCTCAAACTCGCCAACAATTCCACCATGGTCTTCACTGTGGTGACTTGAAGAAAACCATTCTTGGACGAATGTGAGAGGGCATTCAGTAGTGGATGCGATTAGGGCTTGAGTGAGTTCATAGTTTGTAAAGAACTCACAGATGATGCGGTATTGTTCCTCGAACTTAGGAGAATCAAGTTGTACCATATGGTTATTGTCCTTGATTGGGAAGCGATACACTCGCGAAGGTTCACCAGTTTTGGGAAATAGTTTGCACCAGTCCATGAAAGAATCCATTTGAGAGTTTGAGTCGAAGAAGATGAAGTTCTAGTTCTTTGAGAGAGAAAAGATTGCTCGAGAGTATTTTTTTATGTAAAAATGGATATTCGGATTTAAAATTACTTTTATATCCACATTTAGAAAATTTACACTCGACTGCATAAGGTGAAACGACAGTGATTAGATGTTTTGGATGAGGCTGTTTGACCTTTCACTCAACCCTGTAGTGACACTGTTCTTGGTAACTGTTGCACATAAGTGTTTTAGTTGCCAAGAAAATAGGAATGGGAGCCAGTTATGAATATTTGAAATTAATAGTTAATTTTTGCTGACTAGACAAACCTTTCACCTTGATCTCTTGAAAGAATATTTTAAGTATGATGTAATCTAAGATATCACAATTGTTGAAAGAATTTAGAGAATCTGAGTTTTCAGGCCAAATGATATAAGAGATTTCTTAAACAAGTAGAGAGATTCAGAAGCACTGATGGTTGGTGTCTGCTCCCCCTCGACTAAAGATAGTCTGCTCTGAACTTTTATTCTCTCCCTTAACAATTGATTGTTTGATTTTCATTCTCCCCCTTGAATAATGCTTGGTATTTTTAACAACATGTTTCATGAAATGATCATAGACTCTGATATGAATATTAGAGATTAGATCAGAGGCTCTGATATGAAGGGCAGAGAGTCTGAAACTTCCAATGTTCTCAAGCTCCCCCTTGACAGATGATGGTTACTTTTCTTTTCTCCCCTTTTATTGATGCTTAGAGGGAAAAAAATTGATTTTGACCATGCTTGGTTGGGAGTCTAGAGGCTCTGAAGCAGGTCTCTTAAACATGTCTTCAATGTCAGAGACTCTAATGTAGTGATCAAAGACTCTAAAGTCCTTTTGATTTAAGTAGACATGTTCAACATTCCCAACTTGCTAATTAAGAAATTGAACCTTCGTTCATCTAAGGCTTTTGTGAAAATATCAGCAAGTTGGAGATCAGTTGATACAAAATACATCTCAATTGTACCTTTCTCAACATGATCTTTAAGGAAATGATACCTGACATCAATATGCTTTGTCTTGGAATGTTGTACTGGATTTGCAGAGATGGCTATGGCACTTTTGGAATCACACAGAATGGGTATTCTGTCATATTGTAATCCATAATCTCTTAGTTGAGTTTTCATCCAAATGACTTAAGAGCAACAACTAGCAGCAGTAACATATTCTACCTCTGCAGTAGAATTTGAAACGCAGTTCTGCTTATTGGATGACCAACTCACTAGCTTGTTACCTAATAATTGAGAGCATCCAGAGGTACTTTTCTTGTCTAGCTTGCATCTTGCGTGATCTGCATCAGTATAAGCTGTTAAATCAAAACTAGAGAATTTTGGATACCAGAGGCCCATTGAGGGTGTGCCTCTGAGGTATCTAAACACTCTTTTGACTGCAGATAAATGAGATTCTTTTGGATTTGCTTGATATCTAGAACAAAGACAGGTTGCAAACATTATATCAGGCCTACTAGCAATTAAGTATAGAAGTGATCCTATCATGCCTATGTAAGTCTTAACATCTACAGATTTTCCTGAAGGATTAGAGTCAAGTTTGACTCTTGTGGCTATAGGTGTTTTCATAGAAGTTGAATCATTGAGCTTGTACTTTTTCAAAATATCAGAGACGTACTTAGATTGACTTATAAAAGTACCCTCTGATGTTTGTTTTACTTGTAATCCCGGAAAGAAGGTTAATTCTCCCATGAGACTCATCTCAAATTCACTATTCATCAACTCTGAAAACTTGTCACAATATTTCTGATTTGTAGAGCCAAAGATAATATCATCAACATATATTTGTACTAAAAGCATCTCATTTTTGTACCTTTTGATGAACAGGGTTGTATCAATTGTACCTTTTTCAAAACCATTATTAATCAGAAATGTGGACAGAGTTGCATACCATGCTCTTGGCGCTTGTTTAAGTCCATACAGAGCTTTATCAAGATGATAAACATAGTTAGGAAACTCTATACTTTCAAATCCAGGTGGTTTCTGGACATATACTTCTTCATTCAATTTTCCATTTAGGAAGGCAGATTTAACATCCATTTCATATACTTTGAACCCTTTGTGTGCAGCATAGGCTAAGAAGATTCTAATTGCTTCTAGCCTAGCCACAAGTGCAAAGGTTTCATCATAATCAATACCCTCTTCTTGGCAATATCCCTTAGCAACCAATCTAGCTTTGTTTCTGATTATAATGCCATCCGCATCCTTTTTATTTCTGAAAACCCATTTAGTCCTAATTTCAAATTTTCCTTTAGGAAGGGGAACTAGGGTCCAGACTTTATTTCTTTCAAACTATTGAAGGTCATACTGCATGGCATTGATCCAATGAGGATCTGCAAGAGCTTCATTTACCTTCTTTGGTTCAATGATGCTCAAAAAGTTTAAAAAATATCATTCATTGATTGTGGCAGATCTGGTTTTAACTCCATCTGAAGGTGATCTAATGATGTAATCATGGGGATGATATTTTGTCCATCTTGTCATTGGAGCATGAATGTGAGATGGAGTTTGAGCTTCAGAGATAGCAGGTGGTGACATCTCTGTTGTGCTATTCAGAGGCTCTGAAGTGGGTTCTAGAGATGGTGAAGCAGTCTCTGAAGTCTCTTCAACATATGTCTCTGGAGATTCTTTAGATGTCCCTTGTTCATCTTCTGTTTCTGAAGAGACTTGTTCTTCAATTTGTATTGTTTCATTGCTTGGACCTGTATTTAACGAAGCATAAGTTGTGATTTCAGAGGGACCAGAAAGAGTTGTACCTGTATTTTGGGGTTCCTCTGAAGTTTCTCTATGAATATCTCTGAAAAGAAATTCTGAGTTATCATCATCAAAGAAATCTTCAAATATCTTGTTTAGTTCAGATTCTCTCAACTTTGATGATTCAGAGACATTCTTAGTTGTTGAGTTGACATCACTGTTATCAAGGCTTTTCGTATCATCAAAAGAGACATTGATACTCTCTTGGATTGTTCTTGTTCTCATATTGAACACTCTGAAGGCTTTTGAGGCTAATGAATAGCCAATGAATTTTCCTTCATCTGCTTTCTTGTCAGACTTTCCAAGAGACTCTCTATCATTTAGAATGTAACATCTGCATCCAAAAACATGAAAATATTTAACATTAGGTTTCCTATTGTTAATGAGTTCATAAGATGTTTTCTTGAATCTTTTGACAATGGTAGCTCTGTTTTGAGTAAAACAGGTTGTAGCTACTACTTCTGCCCAAAAGTTGGTTGGAAGATAAGATCCTGCAAACATTGTTCTTGCAACTTCAACAAGTGTTCTATTTTTCCTTTCAACAACACCATTTTGTTGAGGGGTTCTTGCTGTAGAGAAGTTGGGAGTTATGCCTTCCTCTGAAAGATAGGAGTTAATTTTGGCATTTCTGAATTCTGTCCCATTGTCACGTCTAAGCTTCTGAAGTTTGCTATTAAACAGAACCTGCAATCTTTTTAACAACCTTATTAAAATATCAGGTACATCAAACATAGCTCTGATGAATTCTATCTAAGTATATCTAGAGTATTCATCAATCAGAACCAGAATATACTTTTTACCTGATAGACTCTGCACAGAGATAGGACCATAGAGGTCCACATGTAGCATATGTAGAGGTCTTGGACAATTATTATCACTTTTGGTTTTATGGGAAGATCTTTTCATTTTTCCCATTTCACAAGCAGAACAAATATGATCTTTGTTGAACTTCAGATATGGTAATCCCTTAACCAGATTGAGTTTGACCAACTTATCAAGTGAAGAAAAGTTTAGATGAGAGAACTTCTTATGCTAGAGCCAGACATCTTCACTGTTCAGAGATATTAGACAGAGTTTCTGAGCCAGTGTTTATGTGTTTAGTAAAATTCATTCTATATAAGTTACCCTTTATGTCTGCTCTCAGCATTTATTGGCCTGTTTTTAAGTGAAGAAGTGAACAATGTTTTTCTTGAAACTTCACATCAAAACCATGGTCACACAGTTGACTTATGCTTATTAAGTTGTGTTTTAACCCATCAACATAAGCAACTTTTGATACGGAAACATTACCTCTTGTTAACTCACCATAACCCTTAATCTGACCTTGCATATTATCTCCAAAACTTACTGCTCCTCCAGATCTTGATTTCAAAGAGGATAACAACTTTTTATCTCCAGTCATATGCCTTGAACATCCAGAATCTAGATACCAGATGGGCATATGTTATTTTTGCAAGACAGATTAGAGTTTCTTAGGTACCCATCTCATTATGGTTCCTTTTTTGTTAGACTTCTGAGGGTTTTGATGAACATTTGGCATTTCATCTTTTGATGTTTTGCCAGAATTGCTCTTCTTTTTCTTCTGAGGCTTTGTCTCTGAATTTTTATTTAGAGAGTGATTCAGAAAACAATGAGAACCTCTGAAATGATTTTTCAGTTTAATCATGAGTTGAATGCACTTGCAATTAACAGAACAGGAAGAATTAGGAGAAAAGTTTTTCATTTCATTAAATGCATTTGGTACACTTTGATTCTTTTTCAAACTAGCACTAGAAATATTACAAGTATCCCTAACTACTTCCCTCTTTTTGGCTTGAAAGACAGCCTTCTTTTCAAGTTGTCTTTTCTTGTTCAAAAACATCTTCTTCTCTTTGTTGCTCATTGCACAAACAGGATCAGAATGGTTAATTTCTTGCCATTTGCCTTTTTGTTCAGGAGTGAATTTGATTGGCTTATAAGTGTAGAGTTGAGAAGTGTTAGTTTTATTCATTGCCTTTTCTTTTAACTCTTTCTCAAGGTCCAGAGAAGTTTTTGCTTGTAGACACATGTCTACAAAATCAAGACAGATTGGTATTCTGGATTTGTTTTTCAAAATAGGAACAGGAAGGTTCAAATTTCAAAACCAACAGTTTGTATGTTTTTATGAATTACTTTCTATGGTTTATAAAATATCTGGTCATCTATCTCTGGATCAGATTCAGAATCAGAGTCAAGAAAGTCTCTCTTAACCTTGTCAGAGATAACTACCTCTGAAGTTTTCATAATTTCTTTAGGTCTAGAGACTTTAATGATTCTTTTCATTCTTTCTTTCTTTTTTAAATCAGCCATGACATTTTCTTTATAAATTCTTCTAATGTCATCCTCAAATGTAGTTCTGATGCATTCATCTGACATTGGAGAATACAGAGGTGCATCTGGATTGAGTGAACTCTGAGGTTCATCTTCAGAAGTACTTGTTTCAGATATCTCTGATTCTTTTGTGATAAAAGAATCAAACTTAAAAACTTCTCTGGGATCATTGCTCTGAGGTTTTGTAAAGAGTACTTCTAAAGATTCTTTTTCTATCTTTAAGATAGGTTTTGGAAATATTTTTGCTTCAAAGTATAAAACATTTTTAAAATTCAGAGCTCTTGTTTTTTATCCTTCTAAGGTTTTTATTCTTTTGAAATTGTTCAGAGATGGACAGTCAAGGCTCTGGACCTTTCCTATATAGAAAGTGGAAGAAAGTGAAGTTTTCTTCAATCTAGTAAATGGATCCAGTTTATTGAATCCCAGTGCTTGAGTGTCCATTTGAGAATGTGTCTTAATATGCACATCTTGAGCATCTATATAGCTTTTGATTTGAAGTTCTTTCCTTTCCAGAGATTGATGTAGGATTTCTCTTTTCTTTTGAAAAAAGTTAGTTAAGGCAACAGAATTGAGCCTTTCATACTCAGATCTTTTAACTTCTTCTTCTTTGGCTTTTAACACTTTTTCCAATTCTTTGAGTTTATCAGACAAAGAGGTTTCCTTTAATTTCTGATATTTTTCAAGCTCAAATTTTTCATTGAAAATGTTAAATTGGTGAGTAATTAATGCAAGAGACTTGGCAAAGTCATTGATATCATCACCTGAGTCTGAGTCTGAATGTTCATCTCCTTCAGCCATTAAAACCCTTTTAGATTTTCTTTTTGGTCCCTTTCTCAAAGACCTCTTTGTTTCTTCACTACAACTTTCTTTTGATACACCTTTTTGTTTTGAAATGAGGGCAAGTGGTCCACCTAAAGAGGTTTTTGACTTTTGTTTAACAACTTCTTTTTCCTGAGCAACAAGACTGCCATAACAAGATTCAAGATTTTGATTGGCCTATATTGACATGGACAGTTGTTACCATTCTTCATTTAAGCTTTTAAGGAAAAGAACATGTTTTTCTTCTTTTGTCCTTATAACTCCAAATTTTTTGCATTTATTGATGAGAATGTTGAATCTTGAGTATGTTTGGTGCGAGGTTTCTTCAGGTAATGCAAGAAAGTCATGGTACTCATTAATGCAAAGATTTCTTCTATTTTTTTTAAGTTTGTAGGCCACCTTCAAGTTGGTTTAATAACTGATCCCATATCTCTTTTGCAGTGACACTAGAATCAAGTTCTTGAAAGATATCAATGGGAATGGCCATAATTAGTAATCTAACAGCTTTGGAGTCATTTTCCATCATTTTAGTTTCTTCATCAGTGAAGTTTGAAGTTTTCTTTTCGTAGTATGCAGGTATTTCAGCAGTATATGTTGTTGCTGGAACTCTTGGTACCAACACCATTGGTTGGTGAGGTCCATCATTCACAGATCTAAAAAGATCCCTGTCCATACCTTCCAAGAAATTTACCATCCTTATTTTCCATTGGGGATATTCATCCCTTAGAAGTGTAGGAGATTTGGTTAATGATCCAGCTGTATAAATGGAACTTATACTAGAGTTTTCCATTTTGAATAAAAGATGAAGAGTTGAAGAACTGATGCTTTTCTAAGAAGATCTTTTATCAAAAAATGAAATTGTGATTTACTTTCAAATTTGGAGCATATGGAGTTCCTATAAATAAACCAAGGTTTATATGAACATACATAGATTTTTGAAAGCTTGAATCAGTACGATGTAAATATATCCGAGTATGCAGATATTATCTTGTTTTTTTTTAAACAAAGATGGATCTGATACCGATTGTTGGATCCCAGATTTAATCTTATAACAATGATATAAACTACAATAATAATAATAAGAACAACGGAAGCAATATAGTTTAAATATCAAAGCAGATTCAATATCACAGTTGATAATAAGATATATAAATCGTACAAGATATCTCAAGTATATTAAAAGTTGATTCATATACAAGATATCTCAAAAAGCACACTTTTGTCAATGGAGTGATGGTCCTATTTATAGGACCACAAAGTGAACAGTGTACTATCCTGACATTAGAAGCATGCTTGAACAGTGTCTTACCTAAAAGGTAAGCTCAAACATGCTTGAACAGTGACCTACTCTAAAAAGTAAATCTTATCACTAGGTGACGTGTCATCTGTTCTTCTGTCAATACTTGTAAATCTTCAGTCTTGATCTTTAGAGAGAACACCTTCAGAGCTCTGAAATAGATCTCTGATGAAGTTATCTCTAATGTCTTCCCGTCTAAAGAGTCTGTCTCTAAACTGACTTCAAAGCTAGACTTGGCTTTCTCTGCTGATGTCTCTGAATTGTCTTCAGATGAAGACTTGAGCTATTTTCAATACTTTTACAATTCAGAATGGGGGCTAACAATATCACAGTCAGCTTGTTCCCAGACTTCAGTGTCTTCTCAGTTTGTTTAGCAGTGTACCAGAACTGCTGAAGTAAGTGTTTGTGAGCAGGTGGTGAAACTGTCAGAGCGTAGACAATTGGAGAGGCCTTCATTGTTGAGGCCACATCAACGAGGTGCAAGGAAATTTTTGTTGTTCCAGATTTTAAGCATAAAATATCAATGTGGAATGCTTACAATACAATGACATGAGTTACAAAGAGCAAAGAAACAAAAGCCTTATATATGGGTCAAACATGCCTTGACCTCATACAAGCTTAACATTGACTTAAAGCAAAATACAAGATACAAATTGATTCAAACATACTTAACAATCTCCCCCTTTTTGGATCAATTTTTGAATCTTCTAACTATGTTATCTCTGATCCCCAATTATGTTTCAAACCTTCTCATACCTCTTCTAAACTCTGGTCTATCATCAATCTTATCAAGAACAATCTCCATTTTAATTCTTTCTCTTCTTGGAACACATGGACCTTCAGATAATCTGGAATCTTCATTCTGATTCAATCTATTTTGGATCTATAGCCTTATAACTTTCAAAGTACCATCTAAGAACTTCTCAACTTCTGAAAGCCTTAGAAATATATTTTCATTCTGCCCATTTTTATAGACAACTCCAGGTTCTGGTACTCTGAGAATAGTAAACAAAGGATGATCTTCCAACCTTGGTATAATCATATTTGGCTTCTTCAGATTGACTCTCTTCTGGTTAGATTCAAGACCAAGTTGGAAATCATAAAAGTAGTTGAAATTAATATGTCTCCTGATAAATCTCTTGATGGCTTTAAGGGCAAAGGTAATGTTTTCTCTTCTGATTGGCATATCCCTGAACTGATGATACATTGTTTCAAAGCCATAAATGTTCATATGATGAAAATCAGCTTCAATGAATGTATACTCTAAAGTATTTCTCCTTTTCACAGTGAGTTTAGGATACCATATGATACCATATCTTTTCAGAACAACTTTCTTGACAACTACAATCTTGCTCTTGAACTTAACTACTTCTTCAGGTTATCTTAGCTCATTCAGCATATGGATGTAATGATCTTGAAATACCTTGGGTTTGTTTTTGATTCCCAAAACAAGAAAAATATCAAGTTTTCTGATGTGATGCACATACATCTTGTTGTTCTCCTCCAGTAATGGCATTCTCAAAGCATTTTTGTAAAATCTCACTTCAGTTTCAGAAGTATTGGCTTCAGCAGCATTTTAAGGACCGACTTGATCCGAAGGACCGGCTTCATTTGCTGGATCAGCTTCATTTGCATGGCTAACAGATTCTGGTTCCACTGGACTTGTATCAGCAGGAATGGAAGTATCAACTTCTTGAAAGACTGGTTCAGACTGAAGTGGCATACTTGGAATAGGTAGAGAAAAAGGAATTTCTTGACTTTCTGGCATAGAAACAGAAACAGAGACAACTTAAAGAACTCCAGGAACTTCATCTCTTAGAGTACTAATGTGCAGATCTCTAGGTGAATCATGGACATACAGAACATTCAGATCTTCTGTATCAATATCATCAAGCAAACCATCTAAGATGTTTTCACCTTGACCAACTTCCTCAGCAGTTTCCACATGATCATTCTCATTGTCAGAGAAATCTATCAATTATTCCATCTCTTCCTCTTTCACCTTCCAAAATCTTTCATACTCAGTTGATTGATCATCATTCTCTTCATCATCTGAACTGATATCAACAACTTCATAACTTCCACCAGTAATCCTTAGAACTTCTTCACAAGTAGCTTTAGGCTTTTCAACCATAGGCTCAGTATCAGGATCCACACACAATATAATCTCCATACACTCCTGTCTTTGACTATCATTCTGATTATGAGTCTGAGTTGCATTACCCTTATCACTTTCTAGATCAATAGACCCAATCTGATGCTCAAATCCTCCAGAAGTTCTCTGCCTCTTAGACTTCTCCCCCTCATGATCATGATCAGAACCATGGTCATGTCTCTTGCGAGAACTTTCTGCTTAACTCTTGCACGATGTCTTAACAATCTTTGATAACTCTTGGATTGACTTCAAAACATCTTTCCTTGAATGAATTGAACTCAGTAGTAGTGACAACATCTGTTGGAACCTAGGGAATCGCTTGAGAAACTGGCGGTTGTTGATCCCTTAAGACTAATAAGATCAGCATCTGATTGATCAGCTGGAGCTTGAGACAATATCTTGTCAAAGAGTAGATATTTCAGCTCATCCACAGACATATCAACAGTCTAAACAGGTGGAGGTGGAGGTGCAGTACCAAGGACTTGTTCAATTACAGGATTCTTCCCTTTCATCCGTCTTTTAACTCTAGAAATCTCCTTAGTAATGAAGTTCTGTAACCAGGTTTCAACAGCTTTTAAGGCGCAGTCTAGATCTTCCTGTGACACAAAGTTAGGTAATCTAACACCGGAGCCACTTAGGCGTTTCGTTGACACAACAGTTGATGAGGCAACCTTGTGGCCTGTGTTCATTGATGGCATATTGTTGACAATGACAAGACTTACACCCTGTCCTTGTAGTCCAACTTGTGGATGTACTTTGGGTGTTCTGATCGGGTCACGAAGACTTCTGATAGTAGTAGATGTATCAAAAATTCTCCTAGGAATGAATATTGGTAATTCAAAAGGCACTAGACTTGATTGTGCACTAAATAAATGTGAGAACCGGGGATATGGTTATCTATTTTCAATATCTATGCTTTCCAAATGAAAGCTAGATAGAGTTTGTGCTAAATCCTCGTGTGTATGTGAGAGTATCACCTCCTGAGAGGTGGTAGAATGGCTAGCTTGGGTGTGCAATTGCATAAGTGGCCCACTTATGTCTGTTTCAATACAGGTACGCAACAAATGCGTCCTGGTAGTAGTAGATGTGGCTACCCTTCTGGATACATAGGTTCGGGTACATACACTCTCACCATGTTCTTTTTATCTCCTTTCACTCTGGCTCACATTTATATTTTCAACTATATATCCCTTAGATATCCTTATATCTCCCACCACATTGTTAACAGTGGTATCAATATCCATTTCCATAGCATCATGGAAGTGATCATCATCATCATTTTATCATTGTCATCATCACCATCATCATCATTGGCATTTCCTGAATCATCACCATCATCGGCTTGATCTTCATCATTACCAGCAGTAGTAGTGTGAACAGTTTTAGTTTCATCATCACTTTGTGTTTGATTCGACTCAGTCACAGATTCTAGACTTTTCCTCGGCGCTATCTTCCTGGCTGCCCAATTGAGGAATGCAAGCAGATCCAGGTTGAGATGTGGAATCAGCATGATGTGATTCCACAGACTTAGGTTCACAAATTTGTCCCCCTCCAGTTCCCCTCTCAATATTTTCCCTCTACTCTCCCCGTTCAAGTACCCCCTAGGTAACATGAACCCTTACAGACTTCTCTCTCCTAGGGTTTGAGCCTTGGGTAGGGGCAACCAGTGTTGTTCGCCCCGTAGACTCTCTATACTCTCTTACACACTCGGATTCTGGATCAGCATAATGTAACAATGCTTCAGGTACTGGGATACTGTAGTTGAAAGTCTTCTTTTGTCTCATAAGATATCTCATAGAGTGCTCTGGTGCATATTCATGTGTCTTTCTCCTTGGTATATCTCTGTTGCATCTGATCATACTCCGGATGATCAATGTCAAGAATCTCTAATATGGCACAAAGATTGGAGCTTTTGTAGTTCTTTTAGAAATAACTCTTTCATACATCTCATTCGATAAAACTAAGGAGTAATCCACATGCAGATCATAGACAACAACATGAAATAGCTTCAGTATGTAAATGTTAGCATTATCTGTTCCATGATGCTATGTTGTAAGGCACCTATTGATCACTGAGAATAGAGTGTAGTAGAATGGAGGCAGGTTATTCATCTTGAAGTGACTAACTTGAGTAAGTTGACCAACATAACCCATAGCTCTTATGCCTTCAAAAACTTCAGTATCAGTTGGAAACAGATCAAACCCAGTTTTGCCTTCTCTTGAGTCTTTCTCTAGTAGCCTCAAATTGTACCTCAATCTCTGATAATCGAAGATTGACATGTAGTGATCAATCTGGATTTCAAATTGTGGTGATTCTCCTTGTTTGATGAATTGGATGGTTTTCTAGGCTTGGAATAAATAGATTAAAGGCACTACAGCTCTTCCAACCAGTGCATAGTATAGTGGATGGCCTTTCAGAATCTCCAACACCAATGAATCAATGTTGAGATGGTCAAAATCCACAAAGTGGTTGTTTGGATACAGTAGCATTTCTTCTGATGGAGTGATGAGAGTTAGGTGAGGATTCACTCCGGGTTGAGGTTGGTAATCAGATCTGGATGAGGGCATAGGATTTTCCTTTGAAACTTGTGGTGAGTTCTCATCCATTTGAACCTCCTATTCAACAGATTGATTGCCTGCCATTAGGCAAGGGAATTTGACCCGACCCGGTGGGGAACCCGGTTCACCCGACCTGACCGGGGTCGAGGATTCCCCGCTTAACCTGGTCCCGGGGCTGGGGATCCCCGTTTTGAGGAAACCGGGGATGGGGCCGGGGCCGGGGATCGCACCCCCCAACCCGCCCCGTACCCGGTATATATATATATATATATAGTTTTATTTATTGTTTTATTTATATAAATTATTAATATTATAATGATTTTGTTCGCCTAGAGAAAACGAAAATTCAAATCCAAGAGAACGACGACCAAAAGGTAATTAATGTGATAAAAAAAAGCCCTGCATATTAAATCATCTTCAGTTTTACCTTTTAATGGAGCTAGTTTATTCAGATTCTGGTAATGCTTATACAATTTTTTTTCTTCATTCACATGTTTAGCGAGCTGAATGCCAACTGCTAGAAAGTTATTTAATGCACATACTTATAGTTAGATAACTCTTGGTGACATTACTACCATTGGCCACAAAAAAATGTTTCATGAGTAAAGCACATTATCATTGGATTTGAAATTGCAATCCCTAAAGATCAAAGCTGATATAGTTTGCGATCTATTTTGCAACTCAGATTATGAATGTTCAAAACATTAGTAGTGTGAACTTTTTTATCAAATGAAGTGAACTTTTAGCTACGGGTTGGGACTTCAGGTCGGAGGACCGGGGACGGGTCTCTGACCGGGTGTTGACCAGGGTTTTGACCACCCGTTGACCGAGGATGGGGAATCAATCCCCACACCGGGCCGGGGCCGGGGACGGGGCTCCCTACTACAAACCGGGGTCGGGGTCGAGGCCGGGGAATGTGAAACCCGGCCCGTTCCCATGCCTACTTGCCATTTGAATACCTGAAAGTGAAAAGTTATGGACAAATGTCCATTTTGTCAGTTAAAACCCAAAATCTTGTTTTTGAAAAACATTTTTTTGAAAATCCCCTAAGTGTGGAATTCGCAGAGTGTATAAATGAGATACACTTTTCGCACAACAAAGAAAGGACCACTTTTCGCATGACACAAGATGCGAAAACCTAACATCGAAAAATATTTACCAACAAGGAATTCGCATGAACTCTGATAAACTTGAACTTAGTCTGAAAATATGAACAAGTTTAAAAATCAACCAAGAACTCGAAGACTTCAAAAACTCAAAAAGTTTAAGTTCAGATTCGAAATTCAAAAATTTATCCTTTAAATCCCAAACTTTTAGCACAGATCATATCAAAATCAGTATTAATCCATTATTCCAACAATAATTTTGTCATTTAAACTCATTAAGTCCATTAAGATCAAGTGTCAGTCTAAGAACATTCGAAGAACTATGAGGAGTTCGAAAGGTCACAAATCATCATAAGTCCAAAATCAGTCCGATTAAATCCAAAATTCAATCCAGTTTAGGGTTTGGAAACATAATCCCAATAACAATCCATAAGATTTAGTCCATTAACAAGTTCATAATCTCAGATTTAGGTCCAAAATATCAAAGTGTGTTCGAAAGGGTTTGGGGATGATGAACAGTTCTTAATCATAAAACCCTATAAACTAATTGATGAACTTGAATAGAATGGATAGAAACAAGCATTAATCAACAAAGAAACATGAACAAATATTAATCAAACATCGTCGACCTACCCTAAGTTCGAATCGAAGTCTGGACAAGAATTTCATAGAAGAGGGTTTTGGAACAAAAGATTCTAAGTGAGATATTCACAGCAAATGCCTTGGACGAAAAGTGAAATGAATTCTGAGAAGAGACTTATATTTATACTCAAAGAGTAAGGTGACACGTGGCACGAATGGATTGGTCATCTCAATTTTCGCAGGTTGAAGGAATCAGAATTGTCTCAAAAAAATGACAATTGTGTGTGAGATTTTCACATGAAGCTATATGCGAAAAGTTGTGCCTAGAGAAGAATTCACATACCACATGGTGAAAATTGTAGCTTTTTGCAGACCGAAGGGTGCGAATTGTTACTTTTCGCAAACCATGGGTGCGAGAAGTATACATTTCGCAGGCTTCATCATGCGAATTGTTACTTTTCTCATGCAATTGCTTGCGAATTGTAACTTTTCGCATGACACACTTTGTGAAATCTATACTTAGCCAAAAACACAAACTTTCTAAAAATGGCATTTTTGACTTTTCAAAGCTTTCCAAAAAAATAGAAACTTGCCAAAAACATAAATTTTCCAAAAATGGAAAACATTTAAGCACAAAAATGATTTTTCACTTTTCAAAAACTTTTTACACACACTCACTGTAACACCCTAAAAATAGGGATAACAAAAATCCGAAAAACGGACATGTGGTATACGAAAATTGCCATAGCAAGAGCCTCCCAAAAATGGGGAAATATAATTTAACGGAAATAGACAACAACCAACTAATCTAATTCCTATAAAAGAAAAGAGATTACAAAAAGGGTGTCGTCTAAAAATCCATCAATGCCTTCACAAAAATCCCATCAATGTACCTTCCCCAAGCTCTCTCCAAAAACCGACTAAACCTGTTTAGAAGAGGCACCACTAGAACCTGAGATACACATCGACACCAAACAAGTGTTAGGCCAAAAGAGCCTAGTGAGTTTGCACAATAAACAACATATAAATCAAAGCACATTTCTTATCAGCAGTTAACCATATTTCATTAAATGTGAAGTCAATGGGGGTGACTCGTAGCACCAATCAAGTTCCACTCAAATAGCCGATATATCTTGATGCCAACTACCATGACTGACATCCAAAAAGGCCCGGCACACCCGAGGACTACAACCATGGCATTACCCCGAATGGCGGAGGTCTAGGAATATACCATTACGGTGGCACCCAAGACTATATCCTCCTAGTGTCTACCGACTTGGTTCGTCCACGTTGATATTAGTAGGTCTCGAGGCTCATAAAGCACCAGAATTAACGCAATACCAACCATGTGTATAAAATTAGACCATACCAATCATACTTTACTTATAGACCAATACAAGGCTATTATGAATGAGATGTATTAATGAAATCATATTTCCACCTCTTGATGGCACAAATAACACATAATCTTATTTTACCATAGAACGTATTATGTCATGTAATAAAAGGCAACATAATATAATGTAAATGCTAAATAACTCACCTTCTCAAAATTAGGTCAAACCACCCAAATTAAACCCTAAACCAAAATTATCCCATACAACTACCATTGTCATACATTTAAAGTCACAAACCCCAAATACCATTTTAGAGAGGCTTCACTATATATTAATGAAGACTTGGACCCACACACAATGGAATTCCCAAAACCCAAATGTTATGAAAGAATGATTCAAATAAAGAGATATGGCAAGAATAAATGGGAAGATATGATGTGTATCTAGTTTTAATAAAATTTAGAAACTCACAATCTAGGTTTTGGTTAAAACCTAGAAAATAGAAACCCTAGGTGAAGGTAGATGAAGCTTTGGTTGAGAAGAGTGATGATCTTGATGAAAGTCTTCAATAAATGATCTTAAAAGGAGCTTTGATGATCATTAAATGGATTCACCAACCAAAACCCTAGAAATAAAGTGTATGGTGTTTGATATGCTCAAAAATCGCCCACAAATACTCTCTCCCGTTTTTAAATGAGAAATGGTTGAAATGAGGTATCAGGTTGCACTTAAAACAGAAAGTTGGACCACGCGGGTGACATTGCCTAGCGACTTTGCCCATGGCATTGTCGCTGGGGCATTGTCGCACAAACACCCCCCGATGCTGTGGTTTTCAGGCATTTGCACAAAGAAGGTCTCCAATCAACACCTAAATAGGACCTTTATTATAAGTAGGAATTAACAGATATAACCTGCTTCATTAGGCACATAAATATAAGATCAAGGGAGTTCCTAGACTTACCTAAAAATCTGAGTGTTACACTCACTTACAAACTTAGTCAGATACTCCCCCTTGAACTTTGGTCTGTAATTTCTACAAAACAGAAATTGTCTAGGTATTCATAGAACATGAATCCTCAATGGTTAGGAGTATATTTTCAAACATTTACTCCCCCTTAACAAATGCATTAACAAATTATGAAACTTGGACTTGAACAAATACTTACACTCCCCCTTGATGTAAGCATGAACAGTTTGAGGAAAATAGATATGCTCCCCCTTCATATTTGCAAAAATTCAAACAATTCATCCTAGTTTCTTGAACTCCCCCTAAGAATGATATTCATCAAATTAACTTTCAATCTCCCCCATTTGTGAAAAAGAATGAATCTTCTTAATCTCTCTATTTATGCAAAACAAACAATCTCTCCAAATTTAGCAACAATCTCCCCCAAATATAAAAATCTAAAAATACTCCCTTTGAAAGATATCACATTTAGAGTATCCTTCTTTCTTGATCTTTGAAGTATGAGTCATAATCTGATGTGATTAGAAGTCAGTTCTTGCTTTGAAGAATGAGTCCTAGACTTCTTTGTCTAGAAGTCAATGTCCTTACTCCCCCTACACAGTTGATTCCTACAACACATATTGAATAGTTTTTGGTACCCACTTGAACTTGGGTCTAGCATTGTTAGTACTTGGAAACCTTTTAGAATTGGATCCATATCTGTTTTATGCAGAATCATATGAAATAATTCTATAAGATCCATACCAGTGATTAACATAAGCTTTTTGAACAAAATCATTTGTACCACAACAAGAACAACATATTTTCTTTTGTGCTACTCTAATTAACTGATTTGCAGAATAAGCAAAATCAGACTTAGCAAAGTATTAACCTTTTGGAGCATTGTTCTTCTTCACCTTTGATATGGATGCAGATGATTTCTGGTATGCTTTAGCATCACTGGAACCTTTTACAATCCAGACCATCTGATCTCCCTTAGATTCTTTCTTTCCTTTAACTTTTGAAAAATAGCTAGATGATCCATCAACAGATTTATCATAAAATATATTTAAAGGTCTAATCTGATCTGATTTTAAAACATTTTCTTTGGGATTTTTCTTTTTTAAAAACAACTTTCTGAAATGAACTGGAAACAGACTTAAATGAACATACTGATTCATTTGAGTCATCATCATAAGAAGATAAATCAATTGTCTCAGTAGTTACTTTGTCAGTTAAATCAACATTTGCTAATTCCAGTTGTTTAATCTTTTCAGTCAATTTGTTTTTCTCAGCAAAAGTTTTGTCAAACTTAATTTGAAGATCAGATTTAACTTTCTAGTCTTTCATAATATCTGAAGCTAGAGAAAATAGCTTCCTTGTCAGCTTAGAAATCTCATTTTCAAATATTTTACTTTCTTGCTCAAAATCTTTCTCTAATTCCTTGTTCTTAAGAGAAATCTCCTTGAAAATCCCAGCATTCTTCTTTTCAAAATTCTTCTTTTCAGTTTCAAAAGAAGTTTTCTTTTCTTGAAAAAGTCTTCTTTCTTTCTCAAGTAAACCTTGTAAAGCACAAATCTGCTTGGGAAGTTCAACAGATTTTTCTTCAAAGGCTTGTTTTTCCTTTGAAAAGATGTTTATTTCAGATATCAAAATCGTTTCAAATTCAGAGACTTGTTTTGAAAGTTTAATACATCTAAGCTCAAGATCTTTCTTATCCTAAATAGCCTTCTTGGAAAGATCAGATAGCTTCTTGTTGTAAGTTTTCTTCAAATCAGCTTTTTCTAACTTGTATTTCTCTTCATACATCTTCAACATATTTGTACCCTTTGACTTGAGTGTAGATACTTTTTTCTCAACTTTCTTCAAATTACTTTGAAGCTCAGCAGTCTCAGCTTTCATTTTTGAGCTCTATACTTTCAGCTGCTCATTTTCAGCTTGGCAGGTATCTCCGGCATCTAAGCAATGGCACAGTCTCTCTTTGACAGCACAATGTTTCCCTTAGCATCAATATGAGGCATCTTGAATGCTGATTCTGAAACTTTGATTGAAAAATGATCGTTCCGAAAAATTCAGATGAACTTTGACTTTGAAAGTCAACTTTGAACAAAACTTGAAAATTTGTAAAAAAATTCTAAGTCAGAAATTTGCAGAGAACTAGACACAAGATTTCTCATAAAATAAGATCACAGAATTCGCAGGCTGATGAAATCCAAATCCGCAGGCAAGAATTCGCAGAGACCTAGAATTCGCAGAAGATTTAGCGAATTCTAGACTTAGTCACAAATCCAACACCAAACTTGTCGCAGGCAAGGAATTCTCAAGTCACTAGATGCGAAATCCAACAAGTCGCATATAAGGATGTGCGAAATCTTCACTTTTCGTAGGTAACTGTATGCGAAAAGTAAGAATCTGCAGGCTCTGGGACGCGAAATCTAAACTTTTCATAGTCATTTGCATGCGAAATTTGAGCAATCCGCATGCTTCTTTTTACGAATTCTATACTTAGAAACTCAACAAATCATGAAGTATGCGAAATCCATATGAAACTTGCAAAATCCTAGGATCTTGCGTGTTCTTCATCTAAACTTGATCAAATCTGCCAAACCCTTCAATACTGCAAGTTTGACTATGTAAATCTACTATGTGTCTAGATTGCTGATCGTGAACAATCCCTTAGTACACAATTTGTCCAAATAATCACGAAAAATATGAATTCGATCCAACAACAGTGAGTTCTAACTTTCGAACAAAAAATCCAAAATTCAACTCAAAATCTTGTGAATTAGGTCTAACAATCTGAATAAAAAATGATCACTACTTGATTTAGAACCAAATATGATCACTCTTGAAGTCCAATTTCACCAAATTCAAGAACAATTCAATGAAACAGTAAACTTTCTCGTCTGCGAGTTCTTCAAACTTTCCAGATGTTGATCAATTCTTTGCAATCCAATGAATCTGAATAATTCGTGAGGCTCTGATACCAATTGTTGTTCCAAATTTCAAGCATAAAAGATTATATCATATCAAGAATCAATCAAGAACAATCAATATAGAGAGAGAATGTAGATAGAGAAACATTGTAGTCATATATCTCTTGAATGTGGAATGCTTACAATACAATGACATGAGTTACAAAGAACAAAGAAATAAAATCCTTATATATGGGTCAAACATGCCTTGACCTCATACAAGCTTAAAATTGACTTAAAGAAAAATACAAGATACAAATTGATTCAAACATACTTAACAGGTTTCTTGCTAGGGAATGAGAGAAGGGTCAAGTGATTGTTGCTAATGAATTGCACAGTGTTGAGTTCAAATTTCACATTCTTAGACTTGACGATAGTAGCCTGAGATGCCATTTCTGAAAGACAAAGAATAGAAGAAGAGACAGGGATCTTTTTAGAATTCCAGAAAGAAAAACAGGAAATATTACCATTTTCCTTTTTGGGAAAGAAACTTGCAAAAAAAAGTTTTTAGTTTCATGGAATAGAAGTAGTACACAAAGTTGGTTTACCAGTTTCCTTTTTGAGAAGGAATATGAAAAACCTTTTAAGATAAAGAGGAAAAGTTTAAAAACAATTTTAAACCTTTAAAACCTTTTAGGGTTTTTGAAAGAAAAATCATGAAAAATATTATTTTTAAAAAGAAAACAAGTATTTGATCTTATAAACAAAGATTTTAAGATCAAAAATATGTTTTATGTCAATTAGAGAAGAAGAATAAGAACATGAGATTGAGTTTTTGGGAATAAGTTCTTTAGATTGCGTTGATTTGCCTTGAATATTCTTGCCTTGAGAGTGTTTGTGTGCATAAAAGAGAAAAATATGAACAAATGATTGTTTATATAGGAGAGAGAAAAATAAGGAGCGGGAAAAGTTACTCATCATGACACGGACACGTCCCACGAAGATGATTGGTCAAGAAGTGCAACGGACGAACGTGTCAGACAAAAATATGTGCCAAGGGTTATCGTCTAGGATGACGTCACAAAAAGTATCTTGTCATTTTTAATGACATCTCTGATAGGAAACCAGTGATGATTTTTTAGAAGAATCACTAATGAGAAATGTAACTGATAAGGTTTATTTTCAAAAAAAAGTTTTAATCACTTGAAGAAAGTCAGTGATTAAGTTTTGATATTTTTTAAAACGTCTCGCTGAATAAAGCTTCAGTGAGGAGGGTTAGGAGACATACCTGAACATCAGAGAAAATTTACTTAGAGATTAGGGGATGAATATCAGGGATATAATCTTATTGCTGACATAATGTGTGATCACTGAAGAATTATTCTTCAAGGTTCAACATTCAAAGCTCGCTGATGAGAAAGTTGAACCTTGTCTCATCAAGAGGTTTGGTAAAAAGGTCAGCGAGCTGATAGTCAGTTGGAATAAAATAAAATTCTATATCTCCATTCATCACATGATCTCTGATAAAATAATATATGACTTCTATGTGTTTAGTCTTTGAGTGTAGCACTAGATTATTTTCTATAGCGATAGCACTAGTGTTGTCGCAATAGATAAGGATCTTTGATAGCTGAAGGTCATAGTCTAATACCTGATTTCTCATCCATAAGACCTGAGCACAACAAATACCAGCAGCTACCTACTCAACTTCAGCGGTGGAGGTGGACACTGAATTTTGCTTCTTACTTATCCAGCTTGCTAGCTTTTGACCTAGGAGCTGACAGCCTCCTGTGGTGATTTTTCTATCCAGTTTGCAACCTGCAAAGTCACTATCTAAATAGGCAGTTAGATCGAACCCTGAGTCTTTAGGATATCAAAGACCTAGGTTAGGAGTTCCTTTCAGATATCAAAAAATGCACTTGATAGCAATCAGATGGGATTCCTTGGGTTCTTATTGATATCGTGCACAAAGACAGGTAGAATACATAATATCAGGTCGGCTCGTTGTAAGATATAGAAGGGAGCCTATCATTCCTCTATAGGCAGTGACATTAACAGGTTTTCTAGCGGGGTCCTTGTTTAATGTCAGCAGTGGTGCCATAGGAGTTTTCATTGTTGATGTTTGAGTAAGATCAAACTTTTTCAGAATATCTTTATGTTTGATCAAATAATTGTATTCAAGATTAAAGGGTCTAAACTGTAATTGTTTCATAGTTATAGTTAAAGGGTTTAAAGTGGAATAAGCTAATAGTTATTAAGTTATTGGGCCTCAAGCCCATAAGCCCATTAGGCCTAAAAGCCTGGGTATTTAAAGTTATGTTTAGTTTAGGTTTTAGGTTAACTCTCATTATTATTATTACTTTCATAATTATTGTTTAGAGAGAGGTTGCTGTAATCTTATATTCAAGGGTATCAAGAACACACAAGGGTTTCGTTGTTTATTCAAGGGATTGGTACGTTTTGTTAATCTTATTATCTCTTGATATTATTGTGTTTGTGTGTTAATCAACTAGATAAATCTGGGATAACAAGTGGTATCAGAGCCCAAAGAATCAAATTTTTTTTGATTTCACTATTCATCGAAAATCACTATTCATCGAAAGTTACTGTTCATCTGATTTCATGAATTAATGTGTTTATTAGTTTAAAGTTGATCTGATTAGGTGTGTTTTGCGTTATTGAACACTATCTGATTGATTAATTGCATTGAGAATTAACAAAGTGATTGAATTTGTGATTTTGAGTTTTCTGGGTTCAAAGAGAGTCGACACTGTGTTCTTTAAATTGAATGCATGAAAGTTGATTTTAATCTTTGTAATTGATTGGGTTATGTTCGATACATGTTTCTGAGTACAAAGGACTGATTTTTGCATCTGATTGTGAGACTATTTTGATTTTCTGGGTTGATTTTTGCATCTGTTTATCGACTTCTGGGCTGGGTTAAGAACATACCGGTCGAACACCATATAGGTCGAAGATTATATCGGTCTTGCATATTATCGGTCAAATCACTTCACCGGACTTTACAAGTTCCCGGTCGAACTTAATACCGGTCTAACCAATCTATCGGTCTAATTTTGTTCCGGTCATAACAGTTTATCGCTCTAATCATCTTACCGGTCGAACACTACATCGGTCCTTAGCACCATACCGGTCCTTACTCTTCCGGTCGAATACCATTTATCGGTCCTTAGTATTCGACCGGTACACTCTCAGCTCACCCCGGTCTAAGGAAGTCCCGATCGAAGACCCTTACCGGTGAAAGACCTCTATCGGTCTAAGCATTTTATCGGTCATAGCAGATTACCGGTCGAGTATTCATTATCGATCGCCCGGACCCTTGCCTATACCGGTCGAACAAAGTACCGGTACAAGCAACATCCCAGTCGAAGCAAGACACCGGTCCAAGCATTATCGGTCGAAGCACATTTTCCAGACTTAGAAATTTTTTTGCAAACTGTAATATGGCCTCTCAAAGCGAGAAAAAATTTCTCTAGGGGCGCTGCCCCTCGACCCCGCAAAGGCGTTGCCCCTTGACCCCACCCGCTAACCGGGTAGCAGGACCCCCGTGCTAAGTCTGCGAAGGGGGACAAAGTTTTGCTCTTGATCAAAATCTTCTTAATTTTTCAGTATTTTATTGATATTAATACTTTATACTGTGTGCGATAACTGCATTTGATTATTTTTGGAAATTTATTTTTCTGAAAATTTTTGGGTGTAGTCTTTACTCTTGATTCTAACGATCTCATCTAGTTGGTTGTCTTGGTACAGATAAGTTTAATTACTAACCGTACAGGTAAGATGTCGAACCAGCTTCTCTCGATGGGTTCTCAGTCCAAACCGCCAGTCCTTATGGCTGATGAATATCAGCAATGGAAGAAGAGAATGGTCCAGTTTCTGAATCATAAAAACAGAGACTACATGGAATCAATCATCAATGGTCCTGTCAATCCGATGATCAAAGTTGATGGCCAAGCAGCAACTGACACCTCTCCAGAAATCCCAGACATATATGTTCCTAAACCTTATCAGTACTTTACTGAAAAGCAGAAGGAACAGTACAAGACAGATGAAGAGGCTCTTATCTATCTGACCATGGCAATCCCGAACGACATCTACAACCGTGTAGACAGTCGGAACTCTGCAAAGGAAATCTGGGATGAACTATCCAGACAGTTTGAAGGAAGTGAAGCCTCTATCCAAGCTAAGCAGAATATATGCATAAATGCATACGAGGGGTTTCATGCAAAAGAAGGAGAGACGCTGCTAGAGACCTACAACAGATATAACATCATTCTCAATGACCTGCGGAGGAACAACATCTCAAAGTCTGCTTCTGAGATTAATTATAAGTTCATCAAGAACTTAAATCCAGAATGGAAGAACTTTGCCATCAACCTTCAGATGTCAAAGAACATGGCTCAGGAAAACGTCACTGATATTTTCTCCACTCTTTCTCAGCATGAGGATGAGGTGAGAACCATCAATCTTGAGTCCAATAAACTGAAGGATTTTGTGGCTCTCATAGCCGGCAAAAGTTCTGTATCTTCCGCAAGGTCAAAGAAAAAGGTGACAAAAGCACTAGTTACTGAAGTTACCGACTCTGACTCTGCTTCAAGTGATGAAGAACTGGAGATTGATTCTGATCCATATATTCAGAAGTTCTCTGAGGACTTGGCTCTTATTACTCGAAGATTCAAGAAGACCTTTGGCAAGAAGAAGTTTTATTCAAAGCCTAAGTACGAAGGTCACAAGAAAGAGAAGGTTGAATTAAGATACAAGCCAAGGCAAGGACGGCGAGAGGAAAGACGAGAAGAGAGAAAAGAAGACAGAAGAGAAGATAACAGAGAAGAAAAGAAAGAAGACAGAGCTGATGAACCAGGAAGATGCTACAATTGTGGCAAATTTGGGCACTTCTCCAGAGACTGCAGATTCAAGAAGGTAAAGAACTCAGACTATTATGCAATAAAGTCACTCATCGCCAAGAAAGCTGAAGAAGGAAAGGTGCTTATGGCCGAAGAAGAGAACTGGTTGTTCCAAAGTTCCGATGACGAGGAGCAAGCTCACTTCACCCAAGTATCTTATATGGCAAAGCTGGATGGGGACGATGAAGATTCTGAGGCACAATCTGAAGATGCAAACTCTGAGGTAAGTGATAATTCTGAGCTTATTGAATCTCTTATGACCCAAATACATAGCATGAAAGATGAATTTGCTTTATTGAAAGGCAAACTTAGCTCTGCACAACAATCAATATTGAGTTTTCGTGATGAAAACGCTTTGCTGAAAGTTGTTATGGACGAAAAAGAAAAGGAAAAAGACGGTTTAAAAGCTGAAAAGGATTCTTTGAAAAGCAAAATATCTGATTTAGAAAAGGATCTTGTGAATATCAATGCTGAAAAAGGTGAGTTCAAAATAAAATTTGAAGTTTGTTATAAAGAAAGAAATGAAGCTTACACCAAAATTAAGCAACTGGAGGACATTAATATGAAACGAGGTCAGACTGAACAAACATTAAATCTGTTGACCAATAAACTCCAAGACGAAAGGTTTTATAAACTAAAACCAGGTTTGGGTGTGCCAACTAATGAGATTTTGAAAAAGGCACCGGAGCATTTATATAATTTTGATAAATTTGGCTCCGCAATCAGACCCATTCCTGACATTCGTGCAACTTTTGTTGAAGCAAGTACTCCTACACCTTTATCTGAGATCAAAGGTCAAGAAGAAATGGGAAAGAACAAGTCTGGTGACACTGATTCTCAAAATCTTTTTAAATCAGCTGGTTTTACATATGGTGATTTGAATAAAATCTATGAGACTCGAAAGATCGAATGTCATGAATTTGAATCACTATTTACCACACCTTCCAAAGAATCAGTAAGCACCAACACAGTTCCACCTGAGACTGGATGCAAATATGATGAGTATGAATCGGATGTTGATCCATCTACTATACCATCAGTCTGAAGTCCCATTGCTTCTAAACCTTTACTTGTTGAAGAGGTTAAAGAAGAAACTGTAAACACGAATGAATCTTGTTTGAAAAATGATAAAACGGAGTTTATTGAGTCCATGACTGAAGATATATTTTCTGAAATGATGAATGCTTCAGACTCTGATCCTGTTTCTAATTCAAAGGGATCAAATTCTGTGAATGATCATACATCTGAATTGATGAAGAAAATCGATTTGTTGCAACAGTCTCTTGATGAGGTTGAAGATGAAAACTTTGATCTCAAACATAAGCTTGAAAAATATTTAAAATAAAATCAAGAGCTTTGCATAGAGATCAAAGATTTGAAAGTTACTTTGTTTAAAAATGCTTCAAGTGATAAACAGATGTTCAATGATCCAAGCTGGAAGGTAAGAACCAATCCAGAATTTGATTCCTCTGCAAAACTACAGTTGTTTACTCTGATTGTCCTGAATATCCACCGAGTATTTTTGAAAAGGGTGAGATTCAAAGAGCACTAGAAAAGAACCACCTTCTAAGCTAGAGACTAACAAGGTTCCTATTTCTGTTTCAGATATAAGAGGAAATGGAGTTGGGAAGAGTAAGAAGAATAAAGATCTTAGTTTGAATAAAAAGAATAGTTTGAATTCTAGTAGTTGTCCTACATACAGTGTTATTTTGAATAGTACTTCTTTTGATAAACATGAATGTAAGATTTGTTCCGATAAATCTAAGTTTATGAATTTTGCTCGAAAGAATCTTTATTGCAAACACTGTCGGGATAATTCATTCAAATACTACTCCCCTCCTAAGTCCAAAAAGAATAAAAGCAAAGCTAAGCTAAACTAAACTCTAAGTCTAATTCTAATTCTGATTCTTCTACACAACCCAAAGTGTATCGAGCTAAGGTTGCCAATCCTACTTCTAAAAAGCACTTTCAGGAATTAAATGTTAAGATGGTTTGGAAATGTGTTCCAAAACCGCGTTATGAATGGAGAGTAAAAGTCAAACCAGATGATATTCCTGAGTTGCTTGATGCTAACCGCGAAGGACCCATCCTGATATGGGTGCCTAAGCAAAACTAATTGTCTCTTTTGCAGGCCTGTCGATTATGGGTAATAGATTCCGGATGTTCACGCCACATGACAGGATTCAAGCACCTCTTGCATAACTATGTGGAGGAGCCTGCCGGAGCAGTTAGATTTGCCAATTCTGAAGCCGAAGGCCACGTCAGAGGATATGGAATGCTCGATAACGGTGTTGTGAAGATTCAAAGTGTTATATGTTGAAGGACTTGATCACAACCTGTTCAGTACCAGTCACTTCTGTGACATGAAATATCAAGTCCGCTTCACAACAACTCATTGCTATCTAGAGGATCCAGATGGTTACGAAGTCTTCAAAGCTGAGCGTCATGGAAATCTATACTATGTAGATTTTCCTACACTGTCTGCCACACGTCCAGTATGCCTACTAGCCAAAGCTTCCAAAGCACAATCGTGGACGTGGCATCGACGCTTGTCTCATCAAAATTTCAGATCTATAGTGAAGCTCCAGAGACAAGGTCTGGTCAAAGGTCTACCAGAAATGAGGTTCAAAAAAGACTCACTATGTCCCGCATGTGAGTTGGGCAAAATGAAGCGAAGCTCCTTCAAGTCCAAAGCTGAATCATCGACCTCATCTACACTGGAACTTCTTCACATGGACCTTTGTGGCCCAATGCGCACAGCATCTATCAACGGAAAGAAATATGTGTTGGTAATGATAGATGACTACTCAAGGTATACATGGCTCGAGTTTCTTCGCAACAAGTCAGATGCGCCAGAGTTGATTATCGCTTTCATCAAGCGCATTCAAGTACGTCTTCAACTGCCAGTCAGAACCATTCACAGTGATAATGGCACGGAGTTCAAGAATGACACCCTGAAGAGTTATCTTACTTCCGTGGGTATTTCACATAATTTCTCCGTCGCTTACACTCCACAACAAAACGGCATTGTTGAACGGAAGAACCGCACTCTGGTTGAAGCAGCTCGGACTATGCTTGCTTACTCAGATCTACCCATGTACCTTTGGGCTGAGGCAGTCGCTACAGCATGTTTTACTCAGAATCGTACCATTGTGGTCAAGCGCTTTAATAAGACAGCATATGAGTTAATCAACAATCGTACACCTAACATCAAGTTCCTTCGTGTTTTTGGTTGTAGGTGTTACATTCTAAAAGAGCGTCAAGGATTATCAAAGTTTGATAAGAAAGCGGATGAAGGATATCTCGTTGGATATTCTCTGACATCCAAAGCTTATCAACTTTACATTATTCAAACCAAGACGGTTGTTGAGAGCATGAATGTCTCCTTTGATGAGAATTCTACAAGGACTTCTGGACACAACAGTTCAGAACTCGGTCTTAACGACAAAGCTTCTATTCAATCAAGAATAGAACCATCACCTAAAGGATTCACTTCTTCTAACTCTAACTCTACTTCATCTGAGTTAGATTTATTGTTTATTGATGCCTTTGATGATATATGTGCAGATTTTGAAAAAGGCATATCCACATCAATAACAAGTGGTACAAGCTCGGAGGTCCCTACTATTTCTGAAGACATGTCTGGACCTTCCGAAGAAGTCACTGACACTTCATCTCCATCAGGTACGAGTACAAAGTTAGTTTCTGACTATACTAATGTTGAATCTGTCTCTACGGATAGTTCTTCTGGAAACGAAGTCCCGAGCACTTCAACTGTTAGTCCAGAAGCTTCAGTATCAGAAACACCAGTACAAGATGTCCCGAGTACATCTATGGAGCAACCTGCCGTGAATGATGAAAACGATGCGTCGAATACGCAACAAACAGTTGAAGCTCTACCAAGCACACATCGTTGGACTAAGGATCATCCCCTGACCAATGTGATAGGTGACGTACAATCTGGTGTCATGACAAGATCTGCAACAGCCAACTTCTGCATGTTTTCAAGCTTCCTTAGTTCCCTAGAACCAAAGAAAGCGTCTGAAGCTCTACATGATCCATTCTAGATTTCTGCTATGCAAGACGAGCTTCTACAATTCGAAAGGAACAAGGTATGGCGCTTGATCCCACTACCTAAAGGTAAATTCGTTATTGGAACAATGTGGGTGTTCAGAAATAAGAAAGACGAAGCTAGAATAGTAGTGAGAAACAAAGCTCGACTGGTCGCCAAAGGGTATTGTCAACAAGAGAGTATTGACTATGATGAAACATTCTCCCCGGTTGCAAAGATCGAAGCCATCAGAATCTTTCTAGCATATGCAGCGCACAAAAACTTTACTGTCTATCAAATGGACGTAAAGTCGGCTTTTCTAAACGGCGTTTTGCATGAGGAGGTTTACGTGGCTCAACCTGAAGGTTTCGTTGATCCTCATCACCCTGATCATGTCTATGTTTTAGACAAAGGGCTTTATGGTCCTAAACAAGCACCGCGAGCCTGGTATGAAACTCTCACTAAATTTCTACTTGCTTCTGGTTTCAAGAAAGGTACTGTTGATACAACCTTATTTCTTAAAAGGCAAGGTGAGGACTTGATTCTCATTCAGATTTATGTTGACGACATAATTTTTGGGTCGACAAATCAGAAATTTTGTAAGAACTTTTCAAAGATAATGGAAACAAAGTTTGAAATGTCGATGATGGGTGAATTGAATTTCTTTCTTGGTCTACAAGTAAAGCAATTACCCGACGGCATATTTATTAATCAAGCTAAATATATAAAAGATATTTTGAAAAAGTTCAATATGTCAGATAGTTCAGTCATGAAAACACCAATGGCTACTGGTACACTCTTAGACGTAGATCCCTCCGGGAAACCTGTTGATCAAAAGATGTATCGTAGCATGATTGGATCTTTACTTTATCTGACTGCCAGTCGCCCGGATATAATGTTTGCCACATGTTTTTGGGCGAAATATCAGTCTAATCCTAAATAGTCGCACTTAACTGCTGTTAAGCGAATCCTTAGATATCTCAAAGGCTCTCCTGATTTAGGCCTTTGGTATCCAAAGGATTCTCGTTTTGAACTAACTGTCTTTACAGATGCTAATCATGCAGGATGTAAGCTAGACCGGAAAAGCACCTCTGGGTCATGTCAATTCATAGGTGACAAACTTGTAAGTTGGACCTCAAAGAAACAAAACTGTGTTTCAACATCTACTGCTGAGGCTGAGTATGTAGCTGCTGCTAGTTGTTGTTCTCAAGTCCTCTGGATGACGACACAGTTAAGGGACTTTGGATACAACTACAAGCGTGTTCCTATTTATTGTGATTCCAAGTGCGCAATATCTATAACTGCTAATCCGGTACAGCATTCGAAGACCAAGCATATTGATGTACGCTATCACTTCATTAAGGATCATGTAGAAAAAGGTAATATTGAAATGCACTTTGTTCAAACTGACTTCCAGTTAGCTGATCTTTTCACCAAGCCATTGGATGAAAAGCGATTTCAATTTCTCATCAGCAAACTTGGTATGTTGAACATGTCTTAGACCTTACTCATGATTCTAGGGGGAGTATTCTATGTTTTTATCTTGTGTGTTATTTTTAAACTGTTGCTAATGAGAGAGGAATCATTTTCATAAATTATTACCCTTATTTCTTTTATTTATGCAGGTTTGGTCAAGTGACAATGGTTTCTAATCACATCAGATTAGAACCCGCACTTCAGTGCTTTATTTATTTTTTTTGCTTTATGTTAAAAAAAAAATCTTTCAGTTAAGGGGGAGAATATCTGTGATTTTAACAGATTTTTGGATACTTAAATACTTATCTGACCGTGTGTTCTTAAAGATAAATACTTGTGTTTTATCTTGTCAATATACTTTGTCAAGTATTCATACACATAACGGTTCAGAACATTCTATTTGACTTTGTTATTACCATGTATCAAAAGTTAAATCTTTCTATGGTAATACTCACGTTATTTGTATTCACTGTTGATTGAATCAAACGTCATTTCATGTGCTTTCATTGAAAATGTGTTTATATATTGTTCATATAAACAACATTCGTTTTTGATTCTCCAAAATATTATTCTTCAAGATGAAATGATATGAGCTTAATTGTCAAACTCTTTTAGTTTGAGGGGGAGAATTGCATCGTCAAACACAACTGTTTTGACTTCTCCAAAAATTTTATGCTTCATGTAACAAGTGGTATTTATGCTTACATGTACAAAAAGCCTGTTGAACAACATGTTCTTTTAGGAAAATACATGGGATTCAGTATGAGTACTTAACAGAACTTCCATGGATTCACGATAACCAGTATTTCCTACCCCGGAAGTATTCCCTGAGTGATTGAGGGGAGAGGGGTCAGAAGAATTGAGTGATGGTGTGTGAAGAGGTAAAATGGAAAAGAGAGATTGGTTATAAGTGAGAATTAAAAGAAAGAGGGTGAGAGAACAGAGTAAAAGAATATTAAACTCTGCACCAAACTTCTTTCTGAGCCGGACAGCCACATAATCTGATTGGTTCACATTCTTTGGTTACCATCATTGAAAAAGGCAACTAGCCCATGCCATCTCTTGCATACAACCCCACCAGCTACTCATTCTTTTCTCAAAAAGAGAATGTTTCACATTTTCTGGGGACGCAGCACATACGCTATTGGTTCTTCATTTGGAAGATACTGATATTGAAAAAGAAGGAAAGTTTCCCCACCTTCGAACCCTTTCTCATGCACATTGAGTCTTTGTACAATTTGTTGCTGTCTCAACAAGTTTACATACTTTGAGCCTATATTGAAAAAGCAATCATCTATGCTTATTTTTTTTCTAACACATGCACGAGCACACAGAAATTTGTTTTCTGTCAGAACGTTCATAGATAACCATGTGTTATTCGATGATTGAATGGAAGTCCTGGGGAGTCTACATCAAACCAGCTCCTTATATAGTAACTTTGTGATACTCAGTGACTTTGTGTCATTGACAGGCATTCTAACTGAGTCATTTGTTGATTCAGGGTTACACTTATTAAACTGTTTGAATTTGAAAAGATTCGAATGGTTACTACTTTCTATTTTTATCTGAAAAGATTGAAATAATCACTCTTTCCATCTGGGAAGACTGCTCTTATTTCCATACAGGGCTCGTTACATGATGAAGATTGTGCTTACGTGATCATACACAATGGGGAAATTGTCTTGAAAAGGGGAGATTGTTTTGGTATGTTTTGATGATGATGCTTCTCACCATCCATCAAAAAGGGGGAGAAGATACAAAAAGGGAGAATACTCAAAGAGGGAGAATATAATCTGAAGACTGTTGAAGATTATTAAAGTTTTGATGTTTTGAAGACTGCTGAAGATTATCAAAGTTTTGAAGTTTTGAAGTTTTGAAGTTTTGAAGCTATCAACGTCATATCTAAAGAAAAGTGAAGACCCGAAGACAATTGCAAAAAAAAATTTAATCTTGAATCCAAAGGGGGAGATTGTTGGATCAAATAATTGTATTCAAGATTAAAGGGTCTAAACTGTAATTGTTTGATAGTTATAGTTAAAGGGTTTAAAGTGTAATAAGCTAATAGTTATTAAGCTATTGGGCCTCAAGCCCATAAGCCCATTAGGCCTAAAAGCCTGGGTATTTAAAGGTATGTTTAGTTTAGGTTTTAGGTTAACTCTCATTATTATTATTACTTTCATAATTATTGTTTAGAGAGAGGTTGCTGTAATCCTATATTCAAGGGTATCAAGAACACACAAGGGTTTCGTTGTTTATTCAAGGGATTGGTACGTTTTGTTAATCTTATTATCTCTTGATATTATTGTGTTTGTGTGTTAATCAACTAGATAAATCTGGGATAACACTTTAACATACTTACCTTGATGAATAAAAGTGCCTTTATCAGATTGCTTGATCTGAAGTCCAAGGAAGTAAGTTAGTTCACCCATTATACTCATTTTATATTCTTTCTTCATTCTTTTAGTGAATCGAGTACAATGTGATGGGTTAGTAGAACCAAATATGATGTCAACAACATATATTTGAACAAGAATAATGTGACCTTTAATCTTTCTGAAAAATAGACTATTACCAATCTTTCCACGTTCAAATTTTTAGGAGATTAGAAAGGAAGATAGGGTGGCATACCAAGCACGAGAGGCTTGTTTTAACCCATAGAGAGTCTTATCCAGTTTATATACATAATTTGGATGTTTAGGGTCAAAAAACCCTAGGGGTTGTTCCACATAGACTTACTCACTCGGCTTTCCATTTAGGAATGCTGACTTGACATCCATTTGATATACTTTAAAGTCTCTGTGAGCTGCATAGGCTAAGAATATTTGAATTGCTTCGAGCCTAGCCACAGGGACAAAGGTTTCATCATAGTCTATGCCTTCGTCTTGTCTGTATACCTAAGCAACAAGTCTAGCTTTTTTGCAGGTCACAGTCCCATTTTCATCTAACTTGTTACAATACACCCATTTGGTGCCTATAACAGTCTTGTCAGATGGTTTGGGAACGAGATTCCAAACTTGGTTTCTTTCAAACTCAATCATCTTTTCTTGCATAGCGTTGACACAGTTTGGATCTATGAGGGCATCATCGGTCTTCTTTGGCTCGAAGAGAGAAAGAAAGTTTACAAAGAGACAAATATTACCTGAACTTCGTCGAGTCTGAATACCTGCATCTGGATCATCAAGAATTTGATCAATTGGGTGATTCTTAGTCCATATATGAGCGGGGGCATGAGCATCTATGTCTGGTAAAGGATCAGAATGGGAACATTTGATGAGGATGAGCCACCAGCCAAGTGTTCATCAGCTATCAATTGTTGAGGTTCAGAGATGAGTGGAGATTCAGAGTTGAGAGGTTCAGAGGGTGGTAAGGTATTTAAGGGAATAGTTGAAACCCAAGGAGTGGATTCAGTGTTAGGTGGAATAATGATTAAATCATCATCATAATTCGGAGGATTTGCATGATGATTAGTGTTGAAGAAGGGTTCAGCTTCTCCATAGTGAGAAAACATCCCGGCATTTAGTTCGTTACTTTCCGCGATAGGCCTTGAGTTCGCTAATCGAGATTCATCAAAGGTGACATGAGTGGTTTCTTCTACTGCTTGTCTTCTTTTGTTGAAGACTTTGTAGTCTTTGGATACAGAAGAATATCTGAGAAATATTCCATCATCAGCCTTTGGATCAAACTTTCCAAGGGTATCTCTGTTGTTTAAGATGAAGCACTGACAACCACAGATGTGAAGAAAGCTGATAGAGGGATTTCTCCCATGAAAAAGTTCATAGGTTGTTTTATTGAATCTTTTGACAATCGACCTATTCTGAGTGAAACATGCACTATTGACAGTTTCTGCCCATAATTGAGTTGGAAGGTGAGAATTGTTGAGCATAGATCGAGCAGCTTCGATGATCGTTCTGTTTCTTCTTTCAGTGACTACGTTTTGCTGAGGAGTTATCACAGCTGAGAAAATGTGAGATATTCCTTTGCTCTCAAAGAAGTTATCAATAGAATTGTTTTTTGATTCAATTCGATGATCACTCCTTATTGAGCGAACCGTCATATTATTCAGAACTTCCATTTTTCTGACAAATGAAATAAGTTCATCTGGGTGTCACTCTTGGATCGGAGAAACATTACCCAGGTGTAGCGAGAGTATTCATCTAATAGGATGAGAGTGTATTTCTTTCCAGCGATTGATTGTATATTGACAGGGCCAAATAAATCCATATGTAGGAGTTGAAGAGGTCTTGTTACTGACAATACTTGTTTAGATTTGAAACTAGGTTTAATTTGTTTTCCCTTTTCACAAGCTGAGCAAAGAGATTCCTTAGCATAAGAATATTGAGGTAAACCGGAGACTAGTTCCTTTGAAGATAGAGTGTTCAGCGTCTTGAAGTTAAGATGAGAGAGCCTCTTACGCCATAGCTAGTTGACATCTGATGACGTTTTGGATAGAAAGCAGATGTTCTCAGTGGTTGTTGAGTCCATGTTTATGACATAAACATTTTCCAAACGATAACCGCTGAGAGCAAGTTTTCCACTTTTATCCATGACACAACATGCTTTCTTAGTAAAGCATACTTTAAAGTCTTTGTCACATAGCTGACTGATACTGAGGAGATTATGCTTTAGTTCGTCTACATAAGAGACTCTTCGTAAGGTAATTGTACCATTGATGAGTACACCAAACCCTCTGGGATAGCCTTTCCCATTTCCACCAAAGGTCACTGATGGACCTTCTCTTCCTTGTAATCAGTTAGCAGACTCTTTTGGCTAGTCGTATGCCAAGAGAATCCACTATCAAGATACCAGATACCCTTCAAGTCCTGCAAACATAAAGAAGATTAACTTTTTATTGGTACCCACTTTTCAATTGGTCCAGGGGAGTTAATGGAGATGGAAGATTCAACAATCTTCACAGCATCTGAAGATTCAGCTTCAGTGGTAACCTTCACCCTAATTAATTTCATAACTTTGGTGGCATTTTTCACCTTGGCAGGTTTCTCAGTTTTGGTGACCTTCTTTGCCTTAGAGGCATTCATCTTCACTTTAGCTGACTTTTCAGCTATGGTGGCAGTGGGACATTTACTGGTAATGTGGTCAGTAAGTCCCATATTTATTGCATTTTCTACAGTTGAAGGTGGTCTTAAGAACATGAGCATTTGCATTAGAAAACTTTAGATGAGTCGGGTCAGCTCCAAGAATGCCCTTTGCGTTGGATCTCGGAGGAACTTTCAGTTCTTCATATTTCTTAAGCATTATGTCAATCTTCAGCTTTGGAGTAGATATCTGATTATTATCTATGATCTTAGATCTAGAGCTAATGAGTTGACTAGCTGAATGTTTGGAAAAGACCTTCTTCAGCTTTGCTACTTTAGTAGCCTTCTGAGGACGATGGGAAACATATATCCCTTTATCAGCGAGTTTAGAACTTTTTGATAAACCCTCAGGGAAAGGAATAGCAGAGGAAGATGAGCACTGAGAGGAGGTGTCACACCCCGCTAAAGCGGAAACACGAGGCATAACAGCTCCGATGTCATAGCACAAGATTATAATCTTACCATCATATATTTATCTTTTAAAAGACATTTCAATATAAAAACATAATATTAGTCATTGTTTACAATTCTCAAAGATTTTGAACATAACGATACGTATTTTTAAACAAAATAGTCTTGCATCAAAACATGAGGTGCGCGGCTTAAACATCATTGAATTACCTTCTTGATTCCTGAAAAACATGTATAAAAACCAAGGTCAACTACAAAGAGTTGGTGAGTTCACAGGTTTTAAATATGCATAAATCAAGTTTATATGCAAGTTGTCATTATAAATCATGCGTAAAAACCAAGCTTCAAATCTTTGATTCATGAATACCACAATTTAATTTCTTTATGATAAATGTATGCAAAGATAATATTACGTTGAGCCACTACTAATCCGTCCTTGACCAATTTCAACGCCCCCGTTGACTAACTCAGAGGTGGTCTATGCCACATGGATAGTCAACTTCTCTAGTATAGTGCACCCCTGCTCGTCAGCATAAGGTGGGCTTGTCACACCAAATAGCGCTATCCACTAATACTATAGGCCCAATTTTCTTTGGGTTAATAGTAGTGCTTACGGGGTCTTAATCTTTAGAAACTCAACACATCAAGAGCATACATATCATATAGCTTATAATTCCAAACGCTTTTAACAAAGCCTTATAAATTGCCAATTCGCAATACTTTAAAACCATTCTCATGAATCTTTAAATACACAATTTAAACATGCTTTCCACCCCAAAATCAATTAAAACGATAAAAGTGGGGCTGTGACTACTCATCTTTCGGAGAAAGTGCGATGCTTTAGAGATAGTGATCCGGACCGATAGTCGTCACTCCCTAAGTTTCCTATAACGAAAGATGCCATCCGTCAATACTCGTTCCTAAGACCAAGTAATCCGTCTAAGTGATTATTGAAATGCCAATAAGTATATATCTTAGTCCAAATTTATCTTAAAGCCAATATAGGTCTTAGAATACTTTAATGCAATGCTTGAAAATGATAAAACCATCTTTCTAGATTTTCAGCACTTGTTGTCCAGAAAATGAGTCTACAAAACAATTAAGGAAACTGACCTTCCCAAAGGACAATATTTATCAAAAATTTTAAGGAACTAATATACTGAATTATGAACAAATCTGCAAAATTTCATGATTTATAGAGGTGTTTTGATACCCCAAATAAATTCCACAAAACAGAATGTCACTGATTTTCAGACCAGTGACACACTTCACTTGCAGCTTATTTTTGAGATTCTAAAACTCAGAATTATGTATTGAACCATATATGGTTGAAAAGATAACTCAAATTCCTATTATATGGAAGAATATTCACTCAATTTGGATAAGAATTGAGGGAGTTATGGCCTTTGGAAGATGGGTGTATGAATCTGTCATTTCTGGACAGATTGCACCATCTTTTTCTAAAATCCAATTGGATGACCAAATTTCCATTATTTTGGGTGATTCTTGACTTTATGGACAGCCAACACTTTAAACTAAAGTTTGGTATCAAAATTCCCAATTTTTGATGAGTATAACTTGAGTTATGTATCATGAAAGAAGATGCATTTTCTGGACAGCGAATATATTGAATTTAAACTTGCAAGGATTGGTTAAGATGATCATTTTTGCACTTGGTTATAATGTAACCTCATGCTCTCACATCTTATTCAAATATAGAATGATTTTAAGATGAAAATTATACTTTATGGACTCATAGCAATCTATAATGCTCATCCAAATACATGCATGTACCAAATACCAAACAAGTGATGTTATCATCACTAGTAAACTCTTAATCATGTGGAATTTGAGAGATTCCATCCTAAGAGTATATATTATTTTTTTTTATACTAATTTTTCATTGTGAATACATAATCATAAATTCAATAACACCAAGATTTTATGGTTCATGATAATCTTCCTTCCAAAGTTCAACATTATGGTCAAAATCTCAAACTTGATAATAAACTAATTTTTCTTTGAAAACAAGAATCAAAAACTCATTTTTGGATGTTATAACATCAAATGTAGTCTATTTTATCAACAAAACCCCAATTTATACAACATTTAGATGCAAACTTTTACTCATCAAACCCAAAAATCGAAAATGAAAACATGAAGAGAGGAGATGTAGTTTTTGAGAATACCTTGAAGATTTGATGAAGAAATTTGATTCTAACTTCAAATTGTTGATGGATTCTTGCTTGAATTTTGGTTTTGAGCAACAAAATGAAATGGTGGTGGTGGTGTGGGTTGAGATTCGGCCGAAAGGGAGGAGAGGGAGAGGGAGGTGAAGAGATTTTGATTTTGAAAAGAATGAAGAGTAATTTACTCTTAATTTGGTTTTAATAAAAAAAATTAGAAATGATAGGCTAATGACAAGTGTCCTATTGACTAATCAATAATAATAATATTTTTTTATAACATAATATAGTCTAAATTATAAATATCATATATAATTGAGAACCGAAATACCCGATTCTCAATTTTTCGCTAAAATAACTATTATGCAAAAAGATAAAAAAAAATATTTTAATTAAAATAATATAACTTTATAATTTTATATATTTTGGACCTTAATCATAATTTTTGGCATTTCTGAACTATGACGGTCAGCTACTGAACTGTTCCGGGTATTCTACGCATCTTCCAAAATTTTTCGGAAAAACTTTTATCTTAATAATTTTAATTAAATTCTAGGAGTGACAACACTATAATATATTCTAATAATTCCAAGGATGCTAACCTTATGATTCAGAATTTGACAGGTGTCACAGGAGGAAATGTCAAGAATAGATGAGACAAACATTACAAATTTCAGCATGGAACGATCTCTGTCCGGGTTATCTTTTTCAGACTCATAACCAAGAAAAATCTTAACCTAAGCAGGTATTTGAGCATCTATTATCTTAGCGACCTTAGCTGAGGACTTACACCATCCTTTAACTGTAGCATTTTCAGCTTTCAGTTCAGCGATTGCTTGTTCGCATTCAATGCTGATAATTTCATTTACAATAACTTGATCTCTTAAACTTTCCTCTAAATGAGTTAGTTCTTTGATCTTTAAATGTCATTTCTCAAGTTGTTCTATTAAATCAATGTTGTTGTTTTCAGCTAGAGTTTTACCATTCAGAGCATTGTACAAATCAATTGTCAGCACATCAACAGCACGACGTCTCTCGACTTCAGTAAGAGTTGGGTCAGTAGAGATTGATACCTAAGAGGTGATAGTGCTTGTGGGTGTTCTAGTAGGTTCCTCCACTTCTTCAATCTCAGCCATTAGACATAGATTGGCTACGTCTTCTCCATCAGAACTTGACTCTTCTGATTCAACCAGTCATGTTCTTCAACTATCAGACCTTTACCTTTTCGCTTGAAGCCTTTCAGCTTATGATATTTCTCTTTCAGCTTTAGGTACTTGTCATCACTGGATTTTCGGGATGAAGAAGGCTTGAAGACTTTCTTTGACCTGCACTTGCTGACAAAATGTCCAACTTTCTTGCAGTTATAGCAAGTAGCAATTATCTTATCAACAGATGTTGACTTAGGCTTTTTAGATATAGAGAGAGGCTTATTTCCTCTTAAATCGCTCTTTCTTGCAAATCTCTTAAAAGAGTATGTCAAGAGTGCCAACGATTCATCAAACTCTGAAAGGTCAGTGTCTGATGGATCCTCTGAGTCAGAATTTAACTCAGTGATAGTCAGAGTAGAGGATCACTGAGATGGGATTATCTTTGAAGAGACTAAAGCAACATGTGTGCTTTTGGAGTCTTAGAATCTTTGACAAGATTCTTCTTCAATTGATTAGATTTCTCATAATTGAGCATGATCCCATATAAGGTACAAAGAAAGGGGTGATTTAAGTCTTTTGTTAGCTTGAGACACATTGAATAACTAAACCAGCTTTCAAGAAGACATTCCAAGAATTTAGTAAAACCTCAGAGTTAGAGTATGTCTTACTAACAATCCTTAGATCAATGATTAAACAATTAAATCGCTGGTGAACATCAGATAACGATTCATTCTTACAACAAATGAAACTTTCATACTGTCTTACCAGATTTATCTTTCTTGTTTCTTATATCTCAGTGGTACTTTCATATTGAACATAGATTGTGTCCCACAATCATAATGGTTATTTAAAATCATAAGTTAATGTATATTTTTTTCTAAAATTTGTTTTAACAAATTCAAAGTTTATAGTATATATATAATAATAATGAATTTTAAATTCTTTTAATTAAAATATTATACTATTTAAGTTTTCTTTACTATTTTGTTTGTATTAATTAACATATTATATTACTATAAATTTATTTTAATTATATTATGAAATATTATAATTTATTACTTTTTCAAAATGTCATTTTTAGTCATTTTACATGCTTTATCAATTAATTTTTGTCAAACATAACTTATTCATAAGCTAGCTTAGTTAACAAATAACTTATCAATTTGCCTAATATAATCTAAGAGCTTTTAATTTTGTCAAAATAGTATTTGCCTCTAATGACATCATAAAAGATAAACAAACAACCCTTACAATAAGAACTATCATTATTGTGTTTGATATAACATCTTAATTTGATAATTTGAAAATAATGTAGTAAAAGATTAATAATAAAAAAAAGGGTTCCTATACTCTTTGATTGGTTAAATTGTGGAGTTCGGATCAACATACATAACTAGTGTTATGCCCGTCCGTTGGTCGGGTATACAACATGACTTTAATCTAAATTCAGTTATTTGATTGGTCACTATTTTCATCATTGCTGAATGTTTTTTTTTCAATCGAGCAAGAAGTTTATTCAAACTATAATCGGCTTTCCGTTCCTTTGAATTTCGATTACGTACCCTTCGGCATGAAGGGTGCTTTCGTATCTTTCATAATAGATCATAGGCAAATAAGCGATCGAAATCGGATTACCCCTTCTTCATTTCAAGATTTTCGTGATCTCAAACTCGAGTTTTTCAAGAGAACCAGTTAAAACACAGCTTGAAATCGAGTTTGTTCGAGTTAAAATCCGATATCGATGTGTACATGAAAGAACTTACAATTATTGCCATGTTTACAATGCCCTTTAATGAAATAATGACAATTCTTTGATGGTATTCCATCGCTTCTTCCTCTTAATCTAAAATTCCCATCTAGGATATAACAATCTTCAGAAAAACTTGTGATTTCTCGACTAAAAGGTTCGAATTGAGCTCCTAATCCTATAAAGAGATCTTGATTTTGATACCTACAATAATCGGAAACCATATTAGGATACGGTAACAACATCGAGGACGAGACTTGTAAGGACAAAAAGGGTTGACCTGGATGCAAAATCGATCGAAATTGAAGCGATGACGATATCAAACGTGAAGGAACCGATTTCGTGACTAAATTGAGCTCGATTTTGGCCTCTTGTATCAGGTTTTTTGGATCAGATTATCGGGGCCGAAAGCTAATCGAATCATTTTGCAATCGACATGGTCTAGCAATTATATGTAACCAATTATTCTTCAAGTTATGGTTTTTGTCTCTAGAATTCTATTGTAAACAAGTTTTGTAGCTTCAAAAGCTTCCATGCAGACTCAGTTTATCCCAATGGATGATAAGATCGGATCGGATCCATCCAGTGTCTTAATTTAGTGCAATTTTTTAACAATGAAACAGATTGATTAATCACTTTTAATTTGTGTTAAAACCAACACAAGTGAGACTAAGAATTCAAAAACCAACACAAAACAAATTTAGATTTAAGCAAATTGCAAAAAAAAATGGATGATAGTTGGATGGAAAACTGGATGGTAATCGGATGTTGGTTGGTTCTAGACTGTCATCCAAGAACTGACCAAACGAAAATGGGTGATGAGATTTTCAATCCGATATGATCCAATTACAATTGGATATCTAATTATGGTCAGTCGGTTCTAATTGGATTGGTCGGTTTCTATTAGATCGATAGACTTTCTGCATACCCTTAGTTTTTAGAAACATAAGAGAATTTTTTATCAATTAAATCAATTTGATATGTTTAGTTGAAACATTTAAATCCAAACTATCATACATCAAAGTATAAATTATTTTGTTAAGTCTCATAATTTCTAATGATATTTGTGATGTTTTTAATTTTTACATTCAAGGTGATTCATTTTTTATAAAAACAAACAAATGTTAAATAACTCATCAATAAAAGTGCAGAGTGCCAACATTGAGACTCCCAAACAGTTTCCTATCTATGAAGTTAAATGGAAAGAAAGAGCATGGTTAAACAAACAAAACAACTTCTTATTTTCAGACACCACCTTTGTAGTCCTCTTGCTACTGTTCGAGCATTTTTCTTAAAAATCCATCTATTTTATCATTCTCACCAACATTGTTCATTCTATTTTAAAACATACAAATGGGTTGGTATGTGACAAGGCGATTGCCCAAAAGAGTCGATCATCAGTAACGTTGCTGGCAGTCAAATTTAACTTTCAGCTTAGCCTTTAACCAATCCATTTAATAAATGGAAAATTATTAAAAAAGAAGTTCAAAAAACTCGATGGACTTTTATATTTTAAACTATTAAGTCCCAAAACATCTTTTGAATGAATAGTGGTGTTTAATCGTTTATCGATTACCATTAAGATGTTTCTTTTCTCAATGTTGAGACAAAAGAAACAAATACATCATCATGCGCATGAAACATGATAATCTAGTCTAGTGAGGCACTCAAATACTTGGTGGAATAACAATTGAACTATCAAAAACCATAAAACGGAAGAGATTCCAACCTGATATAATCCCGAATTTCCTCTACACTCGCCTTATTCTATATCAACTCCTCCGAGCTTGGCCGTAATAACACGAATCAATAATCGGTACTTGTTTGAACTTCTTTAAGCTTTGCTTTCTTTCAACAACCAAATCATCAACCTTGAACATGTGTATAAAACCAATCAAAGAACATAAATGAAATCAAGAATCTATAGTGTATAAACCTAAATAAAATCAGAAATGCAAATGGCCCATCAGGAACTATATAATTAACCTGAGATGAGGACAATGGGAATCAACCACGAAGAAAGGAGATGATTTTGTCGTAAACATCTTTAGCAGTTACACCCATGATAAAATCGGAATGAGCGTAGTTGAGGCATTCAGGTATGAAATAGCCATCTAATTTTGTAAAAAGAATTTACGTAGAAAATAATCAACCTTTGGATCTGAATATAGGCCTGTTGTTCATACCTCAACGACAAAGACTTTGGCAGCAAGAACACCAAGTGCAGTGGTCATATGGCTCAAGTTTGCAATTGAGCTTAACAATGCAACATATTTCACCTTGTCTAATTGTTTTCCCTCAGAGAAAGATGTCAATGCAATCAAAGTTCCCTACAAGATAACAATAGAACATGTGTAGATTTTATAAGTAATCAGAAAATGGTAGGGAAATGTTTGCTAAAATTATAAGAAATTGTTTGCTAAATACCTATATTGATCCTTATCCAGGTTCTTGGTTTTTTCTACCCTTTTACAATAGATAGGCCACTCCTATGTCCAAAAACTCACAAAAGCATAATCCAGGGTGAAGAATTTTAGTGCAAATTCAAGGTATGATGTCAAGCTTAGGTTCAACGACTAAAGAAAGTACCAACCTAGCTGCCCAGCTACAAAATAGAGAATTAGCAAAAGGAAACTGAACAAAAGTTAATATTATTATGAATCATAAGAAATGCCTTGCTTTTCATATTGAAGAGCTAATTTTGTAAAGCTTCAAGGCAATTTTAATCGACTTAACTTGAGAGTAATTACACAACTTTTCTAGTGGGTTAAGTTAAACTAATATGTTTGATTGTGATAAAAAAGAACCCTTTGTGCAACCCCACTTGTAATGGTGGCATATCTTGTGACTCCAACTTTCTAGGAACCGGTGTACATTACTAATTAGGAATCACAAATTTCGTACCAATCATATTCAATAAAACCCTGAATTGAAGTGTGTACCTCCTATTAAAGCAGTATGTAGACCTCCAAATCTGCCACCTAGTATGCACATCCTTGGCCTCTATAATAAAGAAGAATTAATTGCTTTAATTATAATGATGATCGATAAACCTATATACAGAGGAAAATATTGATCAAGATCTGAATAATCACAAAATTGCAAACTAAAAGGCAATCAATCACAGGTTTAGTTTGGCATACTATGGTTACAAATTTCTCATCTAAATCGTTGATCTAAATCGGTCACAAGTCGGTCGAATAGTGACTAATTGTTGGATCCTAGATTGCAAATAAAAAAACATTGATCGTCAACTTAATAATGGATATTACTCCAAGCAATAACATAATAAAGTGCTCACAAACGAATACACCTCCGGCTTCATAAAAATGCCAATATCACCAACGACCCTGTTTTTGGACTTGACAACTTCAACAATCACGTTAGAAGTCCCAGGCAAGTCAGGCGGTCGTTAATCAAGCAAAAACAAATCAGTCTATATTATTTCAAAATCCCATTTAAAAGCAAACATAAACCAAAATAAAATCAGTCTAAATTATAATATATGATCTGGGAGCCAGATTGTGGGTTTAGTAGAATGATGGATTGATCATTTTGTAGAATGCCACATACCATTGTGGAGCATAGATGAACACCATAAAGAATCAATAAATTAGCTCTCAAAATCAAAATTCAAACATAAAAAAAATCAACAATTCATGGGTTTGGGATAACTATATACTATCACCAAAGATATATTTACAAGATCAGGCAATAGCAATAGAAAGGGCAATCAAAGCTACAAAACATACATAACCAGCAAATGCACAACCAGGTAGCAAGTACTCCTCTTCTAACCTCCAATCTATTGAGACAACCTTTAAGGAACAGAAACATATAACATATTAAGAAATCAACTAATCAAGAAAAATAAAAACAGAAAACAAAAGCAATTGATACAAAAGTAAACAAACCAAAATCAATTCTAATTTGGAAAGAAAACCAATTGATACAAAAGAAAGAAAGTAATTGAATGAACATGTTTGTCATCTGGAAATACCAATGAATGTATGGTTTTTCATGTTGAGCTAAATTCCACTCAAGTTCTCAAAAGATTAAATCCAGCAAAGTAAGCCATTTGCTGGAGAAAACTAAAACAGAACATAAGGGGAGACTAAATCCAGCAAAGTAAGCCCAAAACAAATGGAGATCAGAAATCGAGATTTGAAGTGTTTGAGAAATCGATACCTAAAGAAATCGAGATCATAGAAACCGTAAACAAAATTTTACCAGCCACATATGTCAACTTAAAACTGAGATGGTAATGCAATCCTCATGGTTTCTACATGGTTTGTCCCAAGCATAACTTTAATTAGTCTCTTGTGAGTTTTTTTGAAACAATATATTTGCATTCTTTGAAAATGATGCCTACTTTGATAAGAAGTTCTATTACATTGCAGAATTTGAACCTGAGTTATTCCCTTCGTAAGGTTAAAGCATTATGCAACTTTTAAAAATTTACAGACCAAACTAAAAAATTATACTTCACTATGTAGATAGAAATCAAATAAATGGAAAATGACAGAACTTGATTTGAGAGAGTATAAAATCAGGTATAAAAATGTTACCTGATTAGAATAAACCATGAAAGGAATAGGAATAGGGGTGGGGGTATCGCCAAAAAACGATAGGACGGAGCAGATGAAGACTGCAAAAGGAAATCGAACAGAGATGAACAATCAAAAAGAACTCAGATGAAGATGAACATTGAAAACCTTTACCTGAGATGGTGCGATGCAGAATCAAATCTGGAGACCCTATTATTACCAGTGACTGCAAATGTTTCCGCGTAATCAGAACGTATTTACTCACAACACTACCAAATTATCTGCAAAATTGGTGATCTAAAATCGGAAGCAAACAGATTGAGTACAATCTATATGATAAGAAGATCGAACTTGATGAGAAAATTAGACGATGATGATCAGAATCAAAGGTATCCAAGAAAAAGAATTGGGAAATGATGGATTTAAAACCCTAAAAAAGACCTTTGATTGAGAAATCGATCACTCCTCTTCTCCTCCCAAGATAGCAATCTTTTCGCACCGAACACAAATGGACTCCACTTCGCTGGTTTGGTGTTTCGTGGACTGCTACTGAGAGAAGAGATACATAAATGGATCGATTGATTTGGGATTTGTTGAGCGAAGGGAAAGGAGAAATTAGGGCTATTTTAATCGATCGTGGGAGACCGGGGAATTGGGAGGGAGGTGGAGGAGGTTGAAAGGAGTGGGCTGAATTAGGAGAGCGTGTGAGAGAAATCAGGATTGAGGGAGTTGGGTTGGGCGGTTGTAAGGGTTGAAATGAATTTGAATGGTCCAGATTGAAAGTTGGATGAATTTAAACGGTCCAGATTAAATGAAAAGGTGGTTGACTCGTCTCCATCCATATATATATATATAGGGGTCCTTTAATTTGCAACCTACAAAAAGGTTGCAACCCTTGCAACCCTCATCTTAGCCTTCAAAATCAAAATCAACGGTTTAGATCAAAATTCATTTTTAATATATTTTACATTTTTTTTCTTTACTAAAAATAAGGAGCTAAAGGGTATTTCTGGGTTTTCATTAATTAGTAAAAAAAATCAATACAAAATAGGTAACTATTAATCATCATAATCTTGTTCCTAAAATCACTCATTCTCCGGTGAAACCTTCTTCATGAAACCCCATTTTTTCCGATGAAACCTTCTTCATGAAGATCTTCTTCATTAAACCCCGTTTTTCCCGGTGAAATCTTCTTCAAACCCCATTTTTCCCGGTGAAACCCTCTTCATGAAACCCTATTTTTTTCAGTGAAATCTTCTTCATTAAACCCCATTTTTTCCGGTGAAACCTTCTTCATGAAACCCCATTTTTTCCAGTGAAATCTTCTTCTTGAAACCCCAATTTTCCCGGTGAAACCTTCTTCATGAAACCCCGGTAACCTTCTTCATGAAGATCTTGATCTTCATGAAACCCCATTTTTTTCGGTGAAACTTTCTTTATAAAACCCTATTTTTCCGATGAAACCTTTTTATGAAAACCCTCTTTATAAAACCTTCTTTTTGGTGATGAGACAGAGGAGGAAAAGAAGGTTGCTAAAGCATGAGATGTGTGTAATACATATACAAAAATACAAATATAGATAACAGTGGGGGGGGGGGGGGAGGCCTTAACTTAAAAATAATTTTAATTCTTCATCATCATCCTTATCCATCGAAGCATCAAACTGACACTAGGGGTGAGCAAGACCCGCCCAACCCGAATAACCCGCCCGACCCGACCCCCGAACCAACCGAGAAAACGATACCCGACAACCCGAATAACCCAACCACCCGAACTCGTTTAATTTTCCCGGATATTTCGGATCGGGGTGGGTCTCCATCTCCCACACCCGACCCGTCCAAATATCCGATTTTTTCATGATTTGTTGTCGGTTCACTTTGTAGTTCGCCCCATCTATGTATAACAGAGCATGAATCATGCATAACAATCGTGAAATTATAAGATCGATGTATTGATTTTACGTTCGAAAGAGGATAGATATGAGTATTTGGTAAGGTTATTAATCACATTCCAATTACAGATAACCATGGCTGACGACGATTTCAGCAACCTCATTATGCAGCCTGAAAATGGTCGAATCACGGACCTCCTTAGGTACGGAATCTTTGGCAACAAATCCAGCGGTGCTAAATTCCTCCACAGTTCCCATCAACACAACATCCAGGAGGAGTTGTTGTTATTGGTCGGTGAAGAACCTGGGGAGACGCCGGATTATCGGTGTATAGAAATATAAAAAGAGACGAAATTTTGTATAAAAAGAGACGTCGGACCATCGTCTCATTTATAAAAAGAAGAGATCCATAGAAGGAGAGATGGAATGAATGAGACGGACTGATGAGTTGTTCAATTTATTGAGAGATCCATACACGTGGCAGTCTATCATCATATGACTTACTGATGAGTTGTTCTCTTAATGTGCCGATAACCAATTAATCACAAGATCGTCACCAGACCAAACCCGATCAACCCCGATCCGAAACCCCATACCCGAACCCCACCCGATACCCGAGGTCCGAACTTTTGTTTGGACGTTGTTAGATCACAGATTTATTGGATTCAAGATCATCAAGATTGAGGAAGAAAGATTTGAAAAGTCAAGGTTACAAAGTCAATTCTCAAATAGTCTAGGTCCTTTGTAATAAATAGTGAAAGTTATTTTTATTTGCATTTTTATTTATTTTAGTGTTTTTCCTAAAATAGGTATATGACCTATTCCTTGCTAGGGTTTTGTGCAAGGAAGGTGTGCATTATTGAGATACATCATCCGCCATCTTGTCTAGAGAGAGAGCTTAGAGAGAGAAACACATTCAAGAGAGTTTTGTAACAATTTGTTTGAGAAATCAATATCAGGTTTGCAAATATCTTATTTGTGTATATATATATATATATATATCTTATTGTGATAAGAAACTGAAATTTCAGGGACAATCAATTGGTATCAGAGCTAAACCAGATCAAAATCAAATTTTCCAGAAAAACACTGTTCGGCACTGTTCATCATCTTCCAGATTTGATTTTTGCGTATTTGTGTGTTTTTCGAGTTAAAATCATTTGGTTAATGATCGAAATCAGTTTTCGATTGAGTTTGTATTAGTTTGATCGAGTATTGCACTGTAATCGATTGCTATTTTGATGTTTTTGGTGTTTTTGGTTTTCACGAGTTCATACACTGTTCCATTAATCGAGTCATTCTTAGAAGGTTTGTATTTGAAATTAGTCGTTTGTAATCAGTTCTAGATGTGTTTGTGAGCTTATTTTCAAAGTTTGGGATTGCAAATCGAAGATTAGATAGATATTTGGGTGATTCAGGGCCGATTCTCGAAGTTAAAGTGAAGAACACGGTTTGCGCCAGTTCATAGTGCATTTGCGCGAGATTCAAGTGCTTCAAAGTGCAACACAAAGTTAGGTTTGCGCCATCAGTTCTTCGCGCAAATATCTACTTTGCGCCACCCTCTCCTCGCGCAAAACCCTCCTTTGCGCCATCAGCTCCTCGCGCAAAACTATCTTTGCGCCACCTTCGGTTCGCGCAAAGTCCTTCTTCACGCGACCCATTCCTCGCGCAAAAGCCTCTTTTACGCAAACTCCTTGTAGCGCAAACTTATCTTTTGCGCAATATTGCCTTAGCGCATTTCGGGGTTTTGCGAATTTTGTGCTAATTCTGTATACCTTGCGAAATTTATACTTAGACAAATTTTTGCAAACTGTAATTTTTGCGCTGCCCCCATACCCCCGCAAGGGCGTTGCCCCTTGACCCCACCCGCTAACCGGGTAGCGGGACCCCCGTACTAAGTCTGCGAAGGGGGACAAAGTTCTGTTCGTGATCAAAAATTTCTGAATTTCATTCTAAGATTTTCAGTATTGTTTGATTTTATCTGGACTAACGATCAATTTCGAGTTTCTTATTGCATATCTAAAACAGAAACAAGATGACTTCCAGAGAAGCTCTCACCATCGGAACTGACACAAAGCCACCAGTACTCTTCAAAGGAGAGTATGAGAAATGGAAAAATCAGTTCATATATTTCATTGATAAACATGAATTAAGGGATCTTATTAGAATATCCCTAAGAGAAGGAAGTATGACAACTCCAAGGAGAGTTTTCACTGTTATAAAGAAGAATGGAGAAAGAGAAAAACAAGAACTTTCATTACCACTTGATATGTACTCAGACGAGCAAAGAAAAAGACATCAAGCTGACTGTTTAGCCAGATCTTTTATATTGCAAGGAATTTCCGAGGAGATTTTAAAGGAGATTTCTATCAAGTTAGAATGTAAAAAGGCTACAGGAAAGCTGTTATGGGAACATATTGAGAAGGAAGAGACAGCACACCTGTACTTAATGGGAAAGATGGTGGATGAAGCTGAAGATGAAGCTGAGTCAGATGAAGAAGAGAATGAAGAGGTATGTGACATGATTGAATCTGATTTTGTAAATCAAATAAATGTCATGATGATTAGACTTCAAAAGTTAGAGTCAAAGCTTAAGCGTCAGAGAGGTATCAATAAAGACAAAAACCAATCAATACAGAAACTTAGCGAGAATATTGCTGAGAATAAATTATTGATTGAGACTTTACATAAAAATATTGATACCAGCGCTAAAGAAAAGACTCTCATTCTTAAAGAGTTAGCTGAAACAAAATCAAAATATAGACTGTGTGAGTTTGATTCAAAAGAGCTTACTAAAATGCATTCTTCGCTTTCAAAAGAATACAAATCTTTACGTGAAAAAGTGAATGCTTTGGAAGGAAAATTATATATACTCTGGGTCAAACTGAACAAACCATTCATCTAAACAAACCTAAAGAGAATCCTGAGTGTTGGGGACTTGGTTACAAGAACCCACACCACCTTAAAAAGGGTATATCTGAAGCGCCTGCTCTTTATGATTTTGGATTTATGAAACTGACACCTTAATACCCTGAACTCAAATTTTTCTGGACTAGTCTGTCTGAAGAGGATAAATCCAAGGAATATGCTAAAAGAAAGAACACAACTAAAGTTCAACTTCCGTTTCGTTATGAGAGGTTGAATAATAGTTATAGTTCTGATAAATCAAAATCTCTTTCAAATGACTATTTTGATAGTTATTCTGTAAAAGAAATGGAGGCTATGTCCATCGAAGGTAAGCTTTATGTTCCTCCTCTCGTTTTGGAAAGTAAAATTTCTGAACTTGAGAATACGCTCACAGAAGAAAGGATTTTGATAGACTTAGAACAAACTATTTTTTCTACTGTGTTCAAATATACTGAGATTTCTAAATTATCCAAGGCTTTAAAATCTGATGATAGGTCTGGTTTTCTTGACAATAAGTTTGATTTTCTAAACTCTGATGGTTGTGTAGATGACTGTGTTGGTGATTTTGACTTTAATTCTAAACTTCCTGATCATTCATCTTTTGTTGTTAATTCTTTTGGATTACCAAGTGTGTACGTAAAAGGTGAAACATCAATGAAAGTTGATAAATCAGTTCCTGTGAAAAAAAAAATTGCCAAAGGTAAAAAGAAGAAATCTGGGCATTCACAGAAACAGATCAACACTGGTAAGTCAAAGAAGAAGCATTTGTTTGATTCTCACCATTCTAACTCTAAAATTTCAAATGTTTCAGATCTGAGAAAGAAAATGCAAGAAGTTAAGTCTGAATGGCAACCAAAGCAGAAGAAAAATGAGAATGCTACATCATTTTCTAGTGCTGATTGTAATAAGAAGACTACTAGTAAAGATGATTTGATTGCGAATGTTTCTTTTTCTAAACCAAAACTTGTCGATTCTCGTAAGAAATATTCCATACAACAATTATTCCAGTTAGCTCCATCTACTAGAAAGTTTTCAAATTATGGTAGAAATGATTATGCTTCTCGAAAATATTCTGATGTTTGGTTTGGCACATATCATGTATATTCTTATCGTTCTAATTCTTCCCATGGTTTTCAAAGGAAAAGCGGACCCAAATTTAAATGGGTGCCAAAATCATGTGCTAACACAGTTGGACCCAAATACCAGTGGGTACCAAAGAAAAGGGATGAATCTGTGTTGCAGGCATCTTCTGTCAAAGGGAAGTAAGAGAACTAAGGCTTCTAAGTAAATCAGCTTAGGACCCGTACTTCAACAAAGATTGACTTCTAAACACAACAGTTTAGGACTCGTACTTCAGTGATCAAAAGACATTACTCCTGTGCTGATAAGAGATTGTACTCCAATACTCCAATCTGAGAAGATCAACATTCAAGGGGGAGTACATATTTGTCTGAAATTTTATGCATCCGACATATATTATGATCAACATTTGAGGGGGGGGGGGGGTTAATGCATATCATTTACCCTGATAATTTTTCTGATGCATAATTTCAGGGGGGTAAAAGAATTGTGATTTCTGATTACTTCAGATCAGAACTCGTACTTTCATTGTTTTACTACTTTATGTCATTTTATTTTCCGTGAATAAAGTTGCTTTGACTATGACCTTTACACTTTTGCAGTTTGAGAGATGCTTACAAGATCATATCTTTATGACTTTAAGCTTGACTTCATGAGATGTAAGACTACACACAAAAGGTATAATTCTTTATCTTCATCTCATATATGGTTGAAAGAAGGACAACTTTCAATCATAAGAAAAACATGTTCTTAAATGTTCAAACCACTTCCCGATTCTCAAACATATTTCATGAATTGGAAGTGTGATTTTAAATGTTTTTCAAGATCTATTTTGAGCTTTAACTGATAAAGTTAAATCATCTGAGCAACACATGCTTTCTAAGAAAATATGGGATCTTTGTGCTAGGACTTAAATGAAACTTCTATGGATTCACGTTCACAAGTGTTTCCTACCCAAGAAGTTAATCCTTTAGTGATTGAGTGTGAGGAGTCGAAAAGAAATGAGTGTGGGTTGTGTGATAAGGGAAAATTGAAAAGAGAGTTTGGTTAGTTATGATCCTAATGATTAAAAGAAAGAGAGTGTGAGATCAGAGTAAAAGAATATCAAACTCTGCACCAACTACTTTCTGAGTCGGGCAGCCACATTACTAATGTTTCACAATTCTTGGTGAACATTATTGAAACAGGCATCTAGCTCATGCCAACTCTTGCTATAACCCCACCAGCCACTCATTTTCTTCTTAACAAGAAAATGTTTCATTTTCAAAGGGGACGCAACACATATACTATCTGATTTTCACTTGGAAAATCTGGATATTGGAAAGAAGGAAGTCTGCCCCACCTTCGCACTTCAATCATGCACATTGAGTCTGTGTCTATCTACTGTTGTCTCAGTGGTTTACACAATGTTGAGCATTTATAAGCAATCATCCGTGCTTAATTCTTTTTATCACTTGCACGAACACACAAGGAATTTGTTTTCTTGTCATAACGTTCATAGAAATTGCCTTTGTGGTGTTTCGATGATTGAATGGAAGCCCTGGGGGAGTGAACAACATAAAAGCTCCTTTACAATGTGTATTCGTTACACTCAGTGACTTCGTGTTACTGATAGGCATTTTAACTGATTCATTTGTTGACTCAGGGGTTACATTCCTAATTTGTCTGGATTTGAAAATATCTAGATGAATATCTTGGCAGGTTGACAGTGAATCAGAGGCTCAGTTTGAATGATCAACATGGTCAATCACACTTCTTGAACAAAAGTTTTGATGAAATTGTTGCTCAATTCATCAAAAAGGGGGAGAGCTAATCAAGAAATAGGGGACAACAAAAGATTAAAGAAATGTCCAAGTCAGAAAGTTCAAAGTTTTTGAGAAGTTTTCTTTGAAGATACTTTGCTAAAGCATTCTGAGCTAAATCTGAAGATTGCTATATTTTTGAAGACAAAGAGAGGGATTACATCTTTCTGAGCTCAAAGAGAAGATTGAATTGCTAAATATTTTTAGTAATGATCTTGATCCAAAGACGGAGATTGTCAGATCACAGATTTATTGGATTCAAGATCATCAAGATTGAAGAAGAAAGATTTGAAAAGTCAAGGTTACAAAGTCAATTCTCAAATAGTCTAGGTTCTTTGTAATAAATAGTGAAAGTTATTTTTATTTGTATTTTTATTTATTTTAGTGTTTTTCTTAAAATAGGTATATGACCTATTCCTTGCTAGGGTTGTGTGTAAGGAATGTGTGCATTATTGAGATACATCAGCCGCCATCTTGTCTAGAGAGAGAAAGAGAGAGAGAGCTTAGAGAGAGAAACACATTCAAGAGAGTTTTGTAACAATTTGTTTGAGAAATCAATATCAGGTTTGCAAATCTCTTGTTTGTATATATATATATATATATATATATCTTATTGTGATAAAAAACTGAAATTTCAGGGACAATCAGACGGGTTTCGGATTCCACAAACCCCACCCGAAACCCGACCGGGTTGTGCCTTTTGGGGCCCGACCCGACCGATGCACACCCCTAACTGACACCACATATCCCTTGGCATTTGCATCTACCAACCACTTTGTCCTCCATTGATAAGCGAAAAAAACACAGGCTACTGAATACTCTCGATGAACAAAAACCTTGAAGAAGACGCTATCAATTTCGGGGAAAAAAAACTACCAAATAAAACTGCCATTAAAATACTCATTTAATGCCATAATTATGGGACTTCCAAATAATAATCCAAAAGCTTTAAAAAAAAATATTCCAGAAATTCTCCACAATCCCATGAATCTCGACATACCATTAATATAATCTGAAAATTTAAAAAATAAAAAAATAAAATACTAGTGGAATTACTACACTGCCCTTCAATTTTTAAATATAAAAAAAGAAATTAAAAAACCAATCAAGATCAAATGGATGGTGATGATGAAGGTTGCACAAGTTGCAACCTTTTTAATGGTTGCAAATTAAACAACCCCTATATATATAAAATTAGGATTGGGGGAGGCTATTTGCACTAAAAAGGTTGTTATTTGCACCTTAATGATTGGAACATTGATTGTGTTTTTTTTTGTTTTTTTGTTGTATTTTCTTTTTTTATTTTATTTATTTTTGTTATATATTTTTATTTATTTGTATTATATAGTTTTAAAAGTTTTTTTTTTACTTTTTGGTTTGATTTAAAAAAAATAAATATTTATAAATATAAATATTACTAATTTTTTATAATTATATAATTATAAAAATAAACATAAATATTGAGATTTAACATATAAATCAAACATAAAATAATCTATATTACGTTCAATTATTCTAAAATAACATTATCCGTAGTACAATTAACACATAAAAGTTGCATGTAATTCTGTATTCGCTCTGAATACGGGGTAGCCCATCCAACAACACACGAATAACTGTAATAGAAAAAATGTTCTACAATTTGCGGAAACGAGTATCCTTCTGTTATTTCCAATTTCACATAATGGTTACCATTAACGTACCCAATTGTAAAAACATGTTTATGCCACGTTGGCGTAGTGGACCTAAGTGGCAAATACGTCCCACTGCCGGTCATACTTATAACATGTAATATCACATTATATTTTGAAGCAATCAAGACACCTATTTCAGGCATTGTCATCCAGTGTTCAAATGGTGCACCTTGATCTGATCGAAAGAAGTTTAAAGTGTTGTAAGTAATATCCCAATGTTCACCTCCAAAAGCGTTGATATACTCTGTCTTGTATATATATATATATATATATATATATATATATATATATATATATATATATATATATATATATATTTACTTTACTTTTTTTTTGTAATATTTATAACGAGTTACTTAATTGACGGGTTTAACCCCCCAACTATCTTTTGTTGCTATTTTTAATTACGGTTCAATTCGAGTAAGAAATAATTATACGTTTTTAAAATCGAGTCTTATAAGAGAATATTGGAATGTGATTAACATAAAGAAAAATACATTTTACAAAGTTATAATAAAATCAAAAGTTATAAATTTATAAAATAAAATAAAATCAAAAGTTACAAACTTTATAAATTTATAAACAAATTTAATAAATTTATAAAATCAAAACACACACATATATATATATATATATATTATTTTTTTTATATATAACATTATCTTTATATATTATATATAAAAAAATTATGTTATATATAAAAATAATATATATATATATATATGTCAAGTGAAATGACATGTTTCATTAAAAATGATTGAGACGGAAAACAATTTATTATACACCACAACTTTTTGGTGCAAATAGCACTCCCTTAGGGTGCGTTTGGTTTGTGGGAATGGATTAGATTTCAGGTAAGGATTTGAATTTGGAGGGATTTAGATTTGGGGGATTTGGATTTGGGGGGATTTGGAATCCGTTCATATGTTTGGTTAAAGATTTGAAATCCATGAGGCTTTAGAATCCATCAGGATTTGAATTTCAAATCCAGACCCATTGCAAATGATTTTGAAATCCATCTTTTAAAATGGTCAAGAAATTTCAAATCCGGTCAACGAAATCCATTATTACAAACCAAACACAGGATTGGAATGAATTTGAAATCCATTCCAATCCGGCAAATAGGATTTGGGGCGGCCGAATACCGTTAGGTAGGGCTGTAAACGAACCGAACGTTCAGCGAACCGTTCGTGAACCGTTCGGCGGGAAGTTCGTTTATTTAATAAACGAACGAACATGAACAAGTTTTTTCGTTCGTTTAGTTAAAAGAACGAACATGAACAAATGCCTCGTTCGTTCATTTACGTTCATGAACGTTCGTTCATTTGTGTTCGTTTAATGTTCGTTTGTGTTCATTTATTGATGATAATAACTTAATTGTTAAGAAATAAATGAAATAAAATTACATTTGATTACAATTAATAATTAATAATAACAATAATAACAAATCAACCTCTTAAAAAAATATTATTATTATTAAAAAAATAATGAATTAAGTCAATCCCACTAGCTTGCTTTATAATAGGTGCTTTAACTTTCTTTCTATAATGGATTCGATGTGGGATACGCTTCAAGGACGGAGAATTTAGAACCTCAGAGACAACTTTCTCCTATTCTCATCCCACATCGCCCATCTTCCCATCCTAAAGCCTTACTCATCTATATATAGAGGCTTCTAAAGCCTTTATCCAACCATTACACTGGTTGATTTTCAATACCGAGCCAGTGGCTGGAGCCCATTCTGTGGGTTTGATTGGAGCACCCTTTTTAAACTGGGTGCACCTTAAGTTTGATTAAATTTGTTAGTTTGTTTGTCTACGATCAGGATTGTTCGTTTACGTTCGATTATGTTCGTTTGTTTATGATTAAGTTCGTTTGTTTACGTTCAATTATGTTCGTTAAATACTTAAATGAACGAACATAAACGAACACGAACAGACTAATTTTTTAAACAAACGAACATGAACACAAAATTTTCCGTTCATTTATGTTTGTTTGTTCGGTTAAGGTTAAACGAACAAGAACAAGCCTCCGTTCGTGTTCGTTCGGTTCGTTTACAGGCCTACCGTTAGGTTTGATTTGGTGGTGAACTGTCGGTCAACCCAAAAGATTATGACTGGCGTGACCGGGGTGGGTTTTGCTGTGGCGCTGGTGGTGGGAGGTGACGGTGACGGTGGTTGGAGGAGGAGGTTGACGGAAAGGGGACTGTGCTGCTGCTGAGATGATATTAATTAGTGATCGAATGCAGTGGGGAGAAAACGTGACTACTTGATGAATACGTTAAATGCATATCCTTTTAAGACGAAATCGAACCTAAAGAGTTTCTACTTGCCTTCAAAAATCACTTTAAACCCAGATTTCTGCCTCTTTCTTCATTTAACTTCTCCAACACCCCCCAAATTCATTCTTGCTTCCTGATGCCCCTTTTTTCGAACAAACCCTTGTTTCTTCCAATCAATACTCTCCGATCTGCTTTCTTTAGTAACAGAAAGTATACGAAGAATTACAACCCTAATTTCAAAATTTTAGCTTCATCGATGACGACCAACGAACAAGGCATTGCAAAGCGTTTATGGGTTAGGTTCAATAAAGAATCGATTCTTTCTCTCTACACTCCTTTTGTAGTTTCTTTGGCTTCTGGGAATCTCAAGCTTGATACGTTTCGTCAATATATCGCTCAAGATGTTCATTTTCTTAAATGCTTTGCCAAAGCGTTAGTAATTCCTCCTTTTCCTCTTTACAATTTTAATTGTCTATTTGGGGTTTTTTGCAATTTTGATTTTATGTTTACTTCTTTTAGATATGAATTAGCTGAGGAGTGTGCAGATGATGATGATGCTAAAGTTTCTATCACTGAGTTAAGACAGAGTGTTCTTGAAGAGCTTAAAATGCATGGATCTTTTTGCCAGGTAACATTCTCTTGTTTTTTTTAATTGTTTCTTCTTCCCAAGTGATTTCAGTTCAATAGGGGTTTTGATTTATGACCATTGTACTATAATTTTATATGATGAGGTACAACTCTTGAATTAGCAAGTGTTTAAATTCCACATTTGAATGTTGAGAAACATATATAATGGTAAGAAATAGCCAAAAACACAACAATGATGGGGGAAGAGGTTATGGATATCCTTGAATGGAAATTCAAATAAGGGGCTGTTTAATTGGGAAGGAGGTTCTTTTTCATAGATGGAATGGAAGGATCTTGCTCTTTAATTGGGAGGAGCAGGTTTAGAAAAAACTTGGCCCTAGGAGCTTACCGAATAAGCCGCTTTCTGTATAATTAAGCCACTACAAAACAATCATGTATAGCCGACCGAATAAGCTGTGAGTCCATTAAGCTCATTAACAAACATGCCTTTAAGTTCTGTGGCTATTTTGCTAATAGAATAGCTCAGTGACCAAATGTTCATTCAATATTTTTTTTTTGTTTACTTAATCATATGTGATGGTAATGGTGTATGATTATTTTAGTCCATGGCTTCTATTATGGGGTGAAACTCAAGACTGAAGTAAACTTGAGAATCCCACTTTCAGTTCTCACCAGTTACTGGGGGTTTACCAACGCAAACTGGGTAAGAGTGCATTCGGGGTCTACACCGACCAAGTAAGAGCCCTCCTTTAGGTTACTAGGTCAACATCTGGTCAACATCATGGACCGATAAGAGGGGATCGGTAAACAGAAACGTCTCTTGACTTTGTAAACGCCTTTTACCGGGTAAATGACAGTAAGCAGGTGGTAAACAACGCCTTAGTTCTTATCCGATGAAATCCGACCTTCTTAAACAGGTGAAAAGTACTCTATAGAAAAGTGTATCCTTCAATAGAGTTAGGGGTTGTTTGTTTTTTTAAAAAAACCCTCTTAACGGCTCTTAAGTCTGAATCGTTCAGACCTTTTTAGATTTAGGTGTTGTTTGTTTTTTAAGAGGTCTAAAGTCTGAAGTCTTATTTTAGTTACGATTAATAAGAGATGGTGTGTAAAAAGGTCTGAACGATTCAGACTTAAGAGCCATTAAGAGGTTTTAAAAAAAAAACAAACAACCTCTTTTTGTTTTTTTCCCAGTTTTTAGAACCTTTTAACTCTTAAATACGTCTGAAATAAGAACCGGTGACCTAACTTCTTAGAACCTCTTAATCGCCACCTCAGTTCATATGATCTTCTTTCTCTCAAGACGCCTCCAGACGTTACAGAAACATACAGTCTTGTTGATTCAGATTTCAGACTTCAACACCACCTCTTATTCTTATTAATTAGATGTAAAATAAAACTTCAGACCTCTTAAAAAACAAACGACACCTTAGTCATTTTGTTTCAGTTGCCTCTTTGCTTTGGTATTGTGGGTACTAGTTGTGTACCCATGTGATGCAACATTTTATTGTAAACCAAGAATGAAAAATTAATGCAATTCCGCGATAAAAACTAAAATCCAAAATTTATGTTTGACCATAGTAGAAATTACAATCATTTGTAATCATACACATCTGTAGATACATAAATGGCTAAATAAGCTAATATCAAGTTACGTATGTTCCAGGAATGGGGTTTTGACGTGTCCAAAGAAACCCTCCCTAACTCTGCAACACTCAAGTACACCGACTTCTTGTTGGCAACAGCCTCTGGGAAGATTGAAGGCTTGAAAGGTCTTGCAAGTCTCACCACTCCTTTTGAAAAAACAAAAGTTGCTGCGTATACTATAGGTTCAATGGTACCTTGCATGAGGCTTTACGCTTTTCTTGGTAACGAGCTCCAATCTTTGGTCGATATTAATGGAAATCATCACCCGTATAAGAAGTGGATCGATAATTATTCCTCTGACGCTTTTCAGGTTCGGATTTTTCTTGTGTGCAATCGTCCTTTTTTCTCTGGTGTGGCACTTTATATGATTTAGTTCATTGATAAACATGACATGTAACTGATCTTGTAACATTTGATGACATGGATATCTGTTTGTGAGAGGGTTACAGTAAAGGGGATGATAAATGTAGCATTTTCGTCATCAAATGTTAAAACATCAGCAGGTTTGATTGATCAAAATGGGTACAAAACAGGAAAATTTGGAACATTTTTACATATTGAAAAAAGAAAATCTTTGTTACACTAAATAGGAACTAAGTCGTTACATTTTGATGCATTTTGCTCTTACTTTTTTAGGGTTAAAGAAATTATTAAATTATTTGCAAAAAAACTTAACGAGCTCATATGCATTTTAATTGAAAGTACGACGGTGAACATGTGTCCTTTCTTTTGGTAGAGAGATCAACAAACTCAATTGCTTTTTTTTTCTTTCTTTTCTTAAAAAATTAGGCGGCAGCCATTCAGACCGAGGACTTACTGGACAAATTAAGCGTCTCTTTGACTGGTGAAGAGCTTGATATCTTGCAAAAACTTTACCATCAAGCAATGAAACTTGAGATAGAGTTTTTTTTAGCTCAACCAATCGATCAGCAGACTGTAGTTCCTTTATCAAAGGAGCACAATCCTACACAAAATCGTCTTATGATCTTCTCCGATTTCGATTTGACATGCACTGTAGTTGATTCGTGTGCCATTTTGGCTGAGATTGCTCTAGTTACCACACCGAAATCGGATCAAATCCAACCCGAAAATCAACATCAAATTGCCCAGATGCCCTCAGCTGAATATAGAAACGTATGGGAAGCATTATCGCGGCAGTACGCTGAAGAACATGAACAGATCATGGAAAGCATGTTGGTCGATCAGAAAGGTAAATCATCACTTCTCTTGTGAAATGTGAACAATTCACAGAAGAATATGATTTTTTTTATGTGTGTCGGGGAAAATTGAATTAAAATGCAACATACCTTATTTTGATTCCTATTTTGTTTATGTCACATTCAAATCCTTCATTTTGGTACATCAGTTGTGATATCTCAAATATTTAGACCAAGGTACGTTATACATAATAGGAATCAGACTAAAGTACGTTGCATTTTCATGCGTTCTCAGATTTAAAATAGGTATCTAAATGTTTGAGATGTCAAATGCGATTTACCAAAATAAAGGTTTTGAAAGTACGTTGCACAAAATAGGAATTGGACCAAAGTACATTGCATGGGAAATGCAACTTTCCCTTTGTGTTGCACCATATGAGAAACTGAACTTTTTGTGTTTGAAGTGGAGAATTTTGACTACAAGGGGCTAAGGAAAGCACTCGAACAACTATCAGACTTTGAGAAAAGGGCGAACATGAGAGTGATCGAATCTAATGTACTCAAGGGTTTGAATCTTGAAGATATTAAACGTGCTGGTGAACGTCTTGCATTCCAAGATGGTTGCATGGATTTCTTTCGGTGCGTCATGAAGAACGAATGCTTGAATACGGACGTCCATGTGCTGTCCTATTGTTGGTGTGGTGATCTTATTAGGTCCGCTTTCTCATCAGGTACTTTGTTTTTTTTTATTTTATTCTACAATCTGCATCCTTTCCGATTGTGTGCAAAGCATTGCTATTTTTATGATTCCAGTAGAGAAATCGCACACCATTTTATGGATTTCCTAAATGATTAATATACAAGAGCCTTAAGTTAGACTAAAGGGTGTGCAGTTTCTTTAGTTTCGTTATTGCATATGCTTATATTTGTACGTTATTACTTACTCATAAGTTGTAACTAGCTTTTCACAATTTATGTTATATGCATCTCTTTTTCACACACTTTTCAAAAGTCGAGTCTTTACGGAAATAACCACTCTACTCTTTTGAGGTAGATGTCAGGTCTGCAAGCAATAAGTTCAGTATATCAACTGTATTTTTCAGATAACAAGAGACCTTATGGATTTCCCACCATACACAGAATTGTTGTTTGTATTTCTCATAACTTACAAAGCCACTAATGGGCTACCTATACTGTGTGTTTTTTAGAAAAAAACAATAAGGGGGCGTTTGGTTCACATAATGGAATTTGATGGAATTGGAATTCATTGAAGGAATTTGACTTTGAAGGAATTGGAATGGAATTTGATCACGCGTTTGGCTCGTAGGAATTCAATTCCTTCACTTTAGTCAAGGAATGATGAATTCCTTAAATTGTGGAATTCAATGGAATGGAAAGGATTCAATGCTTTCATTCCGTGAACCAAACATGGGCTTGGAATTTGGTCAATGAAATTGGCCATTCCAATTCCTTCCAATTCCATGAACCAAACAGCCCCTAAGGGCTCGTTTGCCTTGCCGGAATGGATTGGAATTGGAGGGATTTGGATTTCAAATCCATTCCTATCCCATGTTTGGTTTGTAGGATTGTCCGGATTTGAAATCCTAGGATTTCTTCAAAATCCCTCCAACATAGTTTTTGAAATCTCAAGGGAATGGCTAGAATTTCAAGGGATTTCGTAGGATTTGTATATAATAATGTTTAAAAATATGTTAAAAACACTTTAAAAATATGTTAAAAACACTTCTTTTATAATAATCAATTAAATAAAAAGTAATATAATTACTTCTATATTTTTTAATGATTTTTTATAAACAATGGAATTCAAATTCTTTCCAATCCTACAAACCAAACACACAAAAGGATTCCAAATCTTCTCAAATCCAAATCCCTCCAAATCTTAAATCCCTATATGAAATCCAATCCATTCCATTCCTACAAACCAAACGGACCCTAACTACCTAAACGGGCAAAATGCATCAAAATATCATAAAGTTTGGTTTAATTTAGTTTCTATATATTGTAACGAAAGTATGTTTTTCTTAATTGATGAACAAAACTTTTGCTCGATAAATTGTTGATCTTGTAATAATTTATGATGTGAATACCTGTCGGAATATGATATGTTTACGAAAACTTGTTGATCTTGTAATATTTTATGACGTGGATACCTATAGGAATATGAAACCTTTACAAAAGGGTCATGGTGGAGGGATGATAAACTTGGCATCCATTTCATCAAATAGGTTACCGGTCAAAATGGGTACAAATTAGAAATTTTGGAACATTATTATATTGACTGAGAAAAAAAATTATTTTTTACACTAAATAGGAATTCTGACATGACAAACTTTCGTTGCATTTTGCCCCATTTACAATACGTTAATTGTTTGTTTATCGTCATGGTAGAGTCTCATCAATTCACTCCATCAAACCAGGCTGCGCCGTGCAGGGTGTGCGTTTTGTTCCAATATACAAGTTTCCTTAATTTGCATCCTTGTATTTAGTAGATGCTGCTTTTCATTAGTTTTCTCTTTTATTTTGCACACTTTGCACAAGTAGGGTCTTTACGGAAACAAATGCTCTATTTTTTGGGGCAGAGGTTAGGTTTGACAACATCCCACTCCACCCATATATTGGGCTCATTTGATTTGGTTTAGTTCGGTAGATTATATATTGTTATTGAATTTACTATGCTAATCAGGGGGTATACATGATATGTGTCTACATTCAAACGAGTTCATCTATGAAGGCCTTCTATCCACTGGCGAAATGACGAAAAACATGGAGTCCCCTATCGACAAGCTTCAAGCTTTTCGCGGTATTTTGAAAGAACATGACGAATGTGACGAAAAGAATCTAACCATCTACATCGGAGACTCCGTCGGTGACTTGCTTTGCCTGCTTGAAGCAGACATAGGTATCGTGATCGGCTCGAGCTCAAGTCTTAGAAGAGTTGGGACCCATTTCGGTGTCTCCTTTGTGCCTTTGTTTCCTGGTTTAGTCATGAAGCAGCGAGAGCATGTCGAAGGAAGGTTTTTCAGTCGGAAGGGGGTATCCGGGATCGTATATACAGTTTCTAGTTGGACGGAAATACAGGCTTTCATCGTTGGTTCTTGAAACCATGTTCATTTTTGTTAGTAGTTTTAGGACAAGCACATAATGCAACGAAATTTGTCTTAATTTCTATTTAGTGTAACAATTTTTCTTTTCAATCAATGTAATGAAGTTTTAATTCTTTTATGTACCTATTTTGATTGGTAATTTCTTATACGTTATGATGTCAAAAGTTTATAGTTTTCGCTGTAAACCTTTTGTAATAGTTATTTACATTGTCAAATGCTTGTTACAAAGTTGGCAAATTACTGATCTAAGCTAAAAAAAAATTGTTACTCTATATAAGATCTAGATAAAATTTTGTTACTTGAAAAAGAAAAGCTAAATAAATTTTTGTTGTATTTTGTCTCTTAGTTTAAAGCATCTTCAACAACTTCTCTAAAATGGAGATTTTGGGAATTTTTACTTTAACAGATTCCTCAAAATGTTCTCCAAAGTGGAGTGTTAGCTAGTCGTTTTGTACATATTTTCAATATTAATCTAATCCGTTTTGTATCTTAATTTGGCTAATTTGTGCATAATTACTTTAAATTGAATTGCATCCATCCTTCATTTCATGTTTGGGTCATGTTTGGGAAACTTACGTGTTTATCGAACTTCAGGTTGATTTAATGAATATGGCACTCGGTTCGGTTAAAAAGGATGCCAAGGAATCAAACGGAAGTGAGAGAGAAGGCGGAAAAGAATGATAATGAAGAGCACGACCCGTGCAGAAATCAAGGCAAAACACGCATGGCCCGTGCTCCCTCTTTTTGGAAAGAAGCATTTGGCACGACCCATGCTCTTTTCAAGGCTAAAAACGCACGGGTCGTGCTTCCTCTCCTGACAACTTTTTGCTTTTAGCCACCTACTCTGCAACCTATGCCTTATCTTTTGAAGATATTTTTGTAAAGAATGTTTAAAGTTTTCCTTCCCCTGATCGATAAAGGGGCTGATGTAAGGAAAAATAGGTAGTCTTTTTAATTTTAAAAAACCTTCCTTCTCCTTGTTGATCCATACTCTCTCAGTGTTTTGATAACGACCATTTTCTATATTTAATGAAAATTACATTTAATTTTATGTATTAGTGTTTCATCATCAGCGATCATGCTAAGTCTGTTCAGCTATCACTGATGATCTATCTTGTAAACATTCATATGTAAAAGTGTTTTACTATCAGCGATTAAATACTGAGTATGTTTAGTATCGCTGATGATTTCTAACGTAAACAGTTAGACGTAATCCCTGAAGACAAGTTTCGCGACAACAGATGTTCACTGCTGAATCGAAGACAAAGCTGCTGAACAAAGACAAGTCTACTCATGACCTGATGCTGATATCAATGAAGCAAAGACGAATCTACACTCGCGAAGAAACCTGAGGAAAAGCTTCAGCGATAGCTGAACTTCTTTATATCTCTGAAGGAAGAGATATTCAGCGATTGATGATCACTTAGCTTATGCCTCAAGTCTCCTTTTGTCTTACCCATGCACACCTGTACGATCTGTCAGAACAGACATACCTCTGCAGCAATTCGTACAACAACTCTGTCAACTACACTGTTCATCATACGGCCGAAAGCATGTCTCCTAAAGTCAGACTCATGCAACCAATCAATGAAGGACACGTGTAAAGTACTCTGCCATGCATTTAATGCATAGGGTATAAATAGAAAGATCAACACTCCATCTGAGTGTAGCCTTCATCTTTCTTAATATATAGAAACCCTTGTTTTCTATATTCTCCCAATCCCCTATTCTCTATTTCTAGTGAAACCATCTTAGTGATTCTTAAATTTGTTTAGATTAGGTTTTACTTAATCTTATTCCACAACAAACATGTAAATTGTGTTTTGATTTATTAATAAACAATTTATTAAACTTTAAAATTATGTGTTTGTATTCAACCCCCCCTCTTCTACAAACTTGTTAAGCACCTTTCGGACCAACAAGTGGTATCAGAGCGGACTGTTTAATCTAGCAACAAGATCTTGCTTTATTCTCTTCCCTGCTATTCTAAGTATGGCACTTAATGCAAACACAAACTACTATGATAATGGTTCACTCTCTAAACCTCCTTGATTTAGCAAAGATAACTTTACGCTCTGTAAAAATCGAATGATGCTATTTCTAGAAGGTGTAGATCCTACTATACCTGAATACGTAACAAATGGTCCATATGAACCTTTCACAATCATAGCTGTCGTTCCAGCTACTACCACCACTCCTTTTGTTCCTGAACGTTATGCTATTAAGGAAATAAGACAGTGGAGTGATGAAGACAAAAAGAAGGTTGGTCTAGATGCAAAGGCAAAAACCATTATCTCTATGGCTCTGCCTGATGAAGTTTTCCATTCCATCATGCATCTTAAAACTGCCAAAGAAATGTGGGACACTATATGTGTTCAATATGAAGGCACCACTGAAGTCCAAGAAACTCGAAAGATTAACTTGGTAAGACAGTATGAAAGATTTATCGCTGGTAAGAACGAATCTCTCTCTGATGTTCACCAGAGGTTTAACTGCTTAATCATTGATCTAAGAACTGCTGGTAGAACCTATTCTAATTCTGAGGTCTTAACTAAATTCTTAGAATGTCTTCCTGAAAGCTGGGACAGTTATTCAATGTTTCTCAAGCTGACAAAAGACTTAAATTCTCTCTCTCTCTCTCTCTCTCTCTCTCTCTCAGTACCTTGTATGGAATATTGCTCAACTATGAGAAATCAAATCTCCCGAAGAAGAATCTTGTAAAAGATTCTAAAGACTCCAAAAGCACTCTTGTTGCTTTATTCATCTCAGAGATCATTCCATCTCAGCGATCTACTCTCACCATCACTGAGTTAGATTCTGACACTGAGGAATTATCAGACACTGATCTTTCAGAGTTTGATGAATCCTTAGCACACTTGACAAACTCTTTCAAAAGGTTTGCAAGAAAGAGAAATTTAAGAAGAAATAAGCCTCTCTTTCTAACTGACAAGCCAAAATCAACCTCTGTTGATAAGGCTACTGCTACTTGCTATAACTGTGAAAAGATTAGACATTTTGCAAGTGAGTGCAGGTCAAAGAAAGTCTTCAAACCTTCTACCTCTAGAAAGTCCAGCGATAACAAATACCTTAAGCTGAAAGAAAAATATCAAAAGTTGAAAAACTATAAAAGAAAAAGTAAAGGTTTTATCACTGAAGAACACGACTGGGTTGAATCAGAAGAATCAAGTTCTGATGAAGAAGAAGTCGCTAATCTCTGTCTTATGGTTGAGATTAAATAAGAAGTGGAAGAATCACCAGAAACTTCCATGAGCTATATCTCCTCTCAGGTATCAATCTCTACCAATCCCTCTCTATCTGAAGCTGAGAGAAGTCGCGCTGTCGATGTCCTAACAATTGATCTATACAATGCACTAAATGGCAAAACTCTACCTGAAAACAAAAACATTGATTTAACTTAACAGCTAGAAAAATGTCATGAAAAGATCAGAGAACTGACTCTTTTAGAGGAAATTTTGAAAGATCAAGTCATTGTCAACGAAATCATCAGCATTGAAAGCGAACAAGCCATCGCTGCTTTAAAAGCAGAAAAGACCACTGTTGAAGGATGGTGCAAATCCTCAACAAAGATCACTGAGATTATAAGTTCTCAAATTCCTGCCAGTGATAGATCTGGTCTTGGTTTTTGGAAACAACAGGACGAACCTAAGGAAGACAGTTCCATGCTTAAGTTTGGAATGTTTGTCTCTTCTATCCCTGACACCTCTTATGCTCAGTGCTCTTCTTCTTATTCCAATACCATCCCTAAGGAATTATCAAAAGGCTCTAAGCCTGCAGATAAAGGAAAATCCATTTTCCATCCTCAGAAGGCTACCAAGAAAGCAAAACTGAAAGTTCCTTCTAAACCTTCAGTGAATCAATCTTCTAGCTCTATGACAAAAATCTTTGATATCTGTCCTCCAAAGCTGAAGATTGATCTTAAGCCTAAGAAATTTGAAGAAATGAAAGTTCCTCCCAGGTCTTATGCTAAAGGCATTCTTGGAGTTGGCCCTGCTCATCTCAATTTTTCTAATCTTACAACTCATGATCCTAAAACCACCTTCAAATATAGAAAATGCTATCATTGTGGACTTACTAACCATATTGCTAGTAAATGTCCAACTGCCACAAAAGCCGATAAAACAACTAAAGTGAAGATGAATGCCTCCAAGGCTGATAAGATCACAAGAGTTGAGAAATCGACCAAGGTAAAAAATACCACTAAGGTTAAGAAATTGACCAAAGTGAAGGTTACCACTGAAGCTGAATCTTCATCTGCTGTGAAGATTGCTGAACCTTCCATCTCCACTAACCCTACTGGACCCATTGAGAAGTGGGTACCAAACAAAACTTAATCTTCCTTATGTTTGCAGGGATCAAAGGGCATCTAGTATCTGCTCTCGTCACATGACAGGATAAAAAGACCTGCTTACTGAGTACAAGGAAGAGAAGGGTCCCTCAGTGACCTTTGGTGGAAATGGAAAAGGATATACCCGAGGGTTTGGTGTCCTCAGTAATGGGACAACTACCTTCAGAAGAGTCGCTTACGTAGACGGACTGAAGCACAATCTTTTAAGCATCAATCAGCTATGTGACAAAGACTATGAAGTTCGCTTTACCAAGAAAGCATGTTTAGTGGTAAATGAGAATGGAAAACTTGCTCTCAGTGGTTATCGTAAGGAAAATGTCTATGTAATAGATATGGACTCTACTACCACTAAAAACGTATGTTTTCTGTATAAAGCCTCTTCTGATGTCAACTGGCTATGGCATAAAAGGCTTTCTCATCTAAATTTCAAAACCCTGAATTCTCTCTCTTCTAAGGAATTGGTCTCTGGTCTTCCTCAGGACACATATGCTAAGGAATCTCTATGTTCAGCATGTGAAAAAGGAAAACAGACAAAGGCTAGTTTCAAATCGAAACAAGTTTCCTCAGTGACAAGTCCTCTTCAACTCTTGCATATGGATTTGTTTGGCCCTGTCAACATCCAATCCATAGCTGGAAAAAAATATACACTTGTCATTGTAGATGAATACTCTCGCTACACCTGAGTTATCTTTCTTCACTGCAAAAGTGATACTCCAGAAGAACTGATATCATTTGTTAGAAAGATGGAAGTGTTGAATAATCTTACTGTTCGCTCAATAAGAAGTGATCATGGAATTGAATTCAAAAATAGTTCCCTGAACAATTTCTTTGAGAGCAAGGGAATTTCTCACAACCTTTCCTCAGTAAGAACGCCTCATCAGAACGGAGTCGCTGAAAGAAGAAACAGAACAATCATTGAAGCTGCCAGATCAATGCTCAGTGATTCTCATCTCCCTACTCAATTTTGGGCTGAAGCTGTTAACACTGCATGCTTCACTCAAAACAGATCCCTGATAGTAAAGCAATTTGGAAAGACAACATATGAACTATTTCATGGAAGAAAACCCTCTATCAGTTTTCTTCATATCTTTGGTTGTCAGTGCTTCATTCTAAACAACAAAGATTCTCTTGGAAAGTTCGATCCAAAACCTGATGATGGAATATTTCTTGGATATTCTTCCATCTCTAAAGCCTACATAGTTTTCAACAAGAGAAGACAAAATGTAGAAGAAACAATTCATGTCACCTTTGACAAAACCCGATCAGCGAACTCTAAACCCATCGCTGACAATGATGAACTAAATGCTTGGATGTTTTATCATTACAGAGAAAAAGAACCTTTCTTCTCAAACCATCAGCACACAAATCATCCAGCTACTGATGATGATCCAAACATCATCCCACCTAATGCTAAATCCACCTCATAGGTTTCAGCTGAGCCTCTAAATACACTCCCTCCATCAGATCTTCATTCGTCTGAAAACCTCTCAGAAAACAATGGTCTGTCTGACACTCAACAGTTAATTGCTGATGAATCTCAAGATTCTTCATCAGTGAACATTATTATTGTTGATCCAACTCCTGAATGAGTGATCATGCTCCTACTCAGCGATGGACCAAAGATCACCCCATAGATCAAATTCTTGGTGATCCCGATGCAGGTATTCAGACTCGACGAAGTTCAGGTAATATTTGTTTCTTTGTCAACTTTATTTCTTTAATAGAGCCAAAGAGGACTGATGATGCCCTCAGAGATCCAAACTGGGTCAACGCTATGCAAGAAGAGCTGACTGAGTTCACTCGAAACAAAGTTTGGAATCTCGTTCCTAGACCATCTGATAAAACTGTTATAGGCACCAAATGGGTGTTTAGAAACAAGTTAGATAAACATTGAACTGTAACCCACAACAAGGCTAGACTTGTTGCTCAGGGATACAGACAAGAGGAAGGCATAAACTATGATGAAACCTTTGCCCCTGTGGCTAGGCTCGAAGAAATTCAACTCTTCTTAGCTTATGCAGTTTACAAAGACTTCATTGTATATCAAATGGATGTAAAATCAACATTCCTAAATGGAAAGCTGAATGAAGAAGTCTATGTAGAACAACCCCCAGGGTTCTCTGACCCTAAGCATCCAAATTATGTATATAAGTTGGATAAGGCTCTCTATGGTCTAAAACAAGCTCCTCCTGCTTGGTATGACACTCTCTCATCTTTTCTTATCTCTGGAAATTTTGAACGTGGTAAAATTGATAATACCTTGTTTTTCAGAAAGATAAAAGGTCACATTATTCTTGTGCAAATATATGACGAGGACATAATATTTGGTTCTACTAACCCATCTCTGTGTACTCGATTCGTTGAAAGAATGAAGAAAGAATACAAAATGAGTATGATGGGCGAGCTAACTTACTTTCTTGGTCTTCAGATTAAGCAAACTGAAAAAGGTACTTTTATCAATCAAGGTAAGTATGTTAAAGATATGCTGAAAAAGTTTGATCTATCTCAGACTTCAGCGATGAAAACTCCTATGGCACCTCCTCTGACATTAAACAAGGATCCAGCTGAAACCTGTTAATGTCACTGCCTATAGAGGAATGATAGGCTCCCTGCTGTATCTTACAACAAGCCGACCTGACATCATGTATTCTACATGTCTATGTGCACGCTATCAATCTGAACCCAAGGAATCCCATCTGATCGCTGTAAAGCGAATCTTCAGATATCTGAAAGGAACTCCTAACCTCGGTCTTTGGTATCCCAAAGACTCAGGGTTTGATCTAATTGGATATTCAGATAGTGATTTTGCAGATTGTAAACTTGATAGAAAGAGCACCACTGGTGGATGTCATCTTCTAGGAGGAAAGTTGGTAAGTTGGATGAGTAAAAAGCAAAATTCAGTGTCCACTTCCACAGCTGAAGCTGAATATGTAGCCGCTAGAAGTTGTTATGCTCAAGTCTTATGGATGAGAAATCAACTATTAGACTATGACCTTCAGCTATCAAAGATTCCAATCTATTACGACAGCACTAGTGCTATCGCTATAGCAAATAATCCAGTGCTACATTCAAAGACAAAACACATAGAGATCATATATCATTTTATCAGAGATCATGTGATGAATGGTGATATTGAACTCCACTTTATCCCCACTGACTATCAGCTCGCTGATCTTTTCACCAAACCTCTTGATGAGACAAGATTCAACTTTCTCATTAGTGAGCTTGGAATGCTGAATCTTGAAGATTGACTCTTCATCATTCATGCATTATGTTAGTCATACAGAGTTCCCCTTCATCACCTACTCTCTGTCTAAATATCTCTAACTCGCAGGTATGTTCTCTCACTCTCTATCACTGAATATCTCATTCAGTAAGACGTTTTAAAAAATCAAATCTTTTATCACTGATTTTATTCAAATGATTAAAAGTTTTTTGATAAATTAATCTTATCACTGATATTTCTCATCAGTGATCCTTTGAAAAGAAAACCTATCTCTGAATTTTTATTAGAGATTCTTTCAAAAAGAAAACCTATCTCTGACCTTTCTTCAGAGATACTTTCAAAAAGGACAAATGAAACATTTTTTTTCTCTCTCCTATGACGTCATTTGAACCGACAATCCTTGCCATGCCTTTTTCTCTAACACGTTCGTCCGTTGCCCTTCTATCCAATCAACTTCGTAAAACGTGTCCATGTCATGATGAGCATTTGTTTTCCCGCCTCATTCTCTCTATTTCCTCATATAAAATGTCGGTCCAACAATACTTATCAAGTTTATAGAAACAACGACACAATAACGATTACCAACCTGTATTGAATATATCAAACGATTACAAGGTTGATCGATTAAGCTTTTGATGTGTTCTCTATGTTTTCTCTCAAATACACCTTGATGTGTGTTTTTGTGTGTGTGATCTATATCTGATCTAGAGAGAGTTGTTAGAGATACAACAACTAACAAGTGTGTTGAACACACTATCTATCTTAATATCTAGATATTAAATCTAGATATTAAAATCTAATAAAGCTAACTAACTTATACTATAAACTAACTAAACTAGATAAGTTACCTTTATCTAACTATTACAATACTTTAACTTAGATATATAGATCTAAGTAAATAAAACATATTACATTAAATTACATTGACATTTATTACAAATAGACATAGACTTTAACATTGAGAGTCGACGTTTCGGCTTTAGCTTCAGATTACAATCTTCAGATTGGATGATCTTGAATCCAATGAGACTGTGGTCTAACAATCTCCCCCTTTGGATCAAGATCATATAATAAAAAGATTTATCCAATTCAGTCTTCTTGTTCAGCTCAGAAGATGCAATCTCTTTTCTCTAGCTCTGAAATCAGCATGTCTTCAATCTAACAAACTCTCCCTTTGAAGAGTGGACGTGATTCATGAAACATGTGATCTTTGCCATTTCTTGTGTAGTCATTCTCCCCCTTTTTGATGTTAAGTGCAACGACTTCATCAAAATTTGTGGTAAGAAATGTCAATCTTTCGGTTAGAGCCCTTGATTCGTCAATTCATAAGATATTCATCTAGATCTTTTCAAATCCAGACAAAATAGTCGTGTAACACCTGAATCAACTAATGAATCAGTTAACATGCCTGTCAGTAACACTAAGTCACTGTGTGTAACAAATACACATTGGAAAGGAGCTGTTTTGATGTTGACTCCCCCAGGGCTTCCATTTAATCATCGAAACACCACAAAGGTAATTTCTATAAACGTTATGACAAAGAAACTAATTCCTTGTGTGTTTGTGCTTGTGTTAGAAAGAATTAAGCACTTGATGATTGCTTATAGGGTCAAAATTGTGTAAACCACTCAGACAACAGTAAGTTAAACACAGACTCAATTGTGCATGATTGAAGTGCGAAGGTGGGGCAGACTTCCTTCTTTTCAATATCCAAATTTTCCGAATGAAAATCAGATAGCATATGTGCTGCATCCCCTTTGAAAATGTGAAACACTTTCTTGTGAAGAAGAAAATGAGTAGATGGTGAGGTTTGATCAAGAGTTGGCATGGGTTAGTTGCCTGTTTCAATAATGATCACCAAAGAATTGTGAATCACTACAATTGTGGCTACCCGGCTCAGAAAAAGTTGGTGCAGAGTTGTGATATTCTTTTAACTCTGTTCTCACACGCTCTTTCTTTTAAACTTTTTGCTTTCTCTAATCACACTCATTTCTTTTCTATTTTCACACTCAATCACTAAGGATTAACTTCTTGGGTAGAAATCACTGGTTAAGGTGATTCCATAGAAGTTGTGTTAATACCTAGCACAATGATTCGTTGTTTTCCTAGATGCACGTGATGCTCAGATTGGTTTAACTATTTCAGTTAAAGCACAATATTGATCATGAAAACATTTAAAAATACACTCCCAAAATATAAAATCTGTGGAAAAATCGGAAAGTGGTTTGAAAAATACACTTATGTGAGATGAAGATATAGAATTATCTGTGGAAAAATACACTCCCAAAGTGATTGAAAGTTGTCCTTCTTTTAACCATATGTGAGATGAAGATATAGAATTATACCTTTACGTATGATCTCCCATCTCATGAAGCTAAGCTTTAAGTCATAGAAATATGAACTTGTAAGCTTCTCTCAAAAATTCTGCAAAAGTCTAATGTCAAGTCAAAGTAATAATTATTCACTTATATTGAAAAGACAAAAAGCAGTAAAACTTTTTAAAGTATGAGTCCTGATCTGAAATAATCAGAAGTCATGTCCGAAATCCCCTTTTGACTTGAAGAGCTCCCCCTAAAATCTTGCATTACAAAAAAAAATATTTGACATTTTAAAAGGTATATGCAAATTTTATGAGCTCCCCCTCTTAGTAATATTGACCAGATGTCAATTTCTTCTCATACTCCCCCTTCTATCATGAACAGAATGTTAACTTGCAGATAACAATCAGATTTAAGAATAAGATAAGGATGAAAAAATATACAATTAGAAAACTTTTATAGGTAATTACTGGTTATACTTTGAGATTTAGCATACCAAGCTTCAAGACTAGAAAGGTAAACCTCTTTTCGTCTAAAGGTTTGGTGAACAAATCAGCAAGTTGATACTCAGTCTTTACAAAGAAAAGTTCAATTGTTCCTTTCTCTACATTATCCTTGATAAAATGATACCTGACGTCTATATGCTTTGTCTTCGTGTGTTGAACAGGATTCGCCGTTATTGCGATGGCGCTCTTGGAATCACAGTATATCGGGATCTTGTTGAAGTGGAAACCGTAGTCGCGTAATTGAGTTCTCATTCACAAGACCTGAGAACAGCAGCTAGCAGCAGCTACATATTCTGCTTCTGCCGTGGAAGTTGAATCACACAGTTGCTTCTTTGATCCCCAACTTACTAATTTGTCACCGAGGAACTGCACATGTCCTGACGTGCTCTTCCTGTCTAACATACAACCTGCATGATCTGCATCTGTGTAGGCTGTTAGTTCAAAACTAGTATCTTTAGGATACCACAGACCAAGATCTGCAGTGCCCTTCAGATACCTAAAGATGCGCTTCACAGCAGACAAATGGATTTCTTTAGGATTGGCCTGATATCTTGCACAAAAGCATGTTGAAAACATTATATCTGGCCTACTCGACGTAAGATACATTAAAGAACCTATCATCCCTCGATAAGTCCTAATATCAACAGCCTTTCCCGAAGGATCGGTGCCAATCTTAGTACCTGGTGCCATTGGGGTACCAATCGTTTTTGAATTTTCCATTTGGAACTTCCGAAGAATATCCCTAATATACTTTGATTGATTGATAAAGATACCCGTAGAAAACTGTTTTACTTGTAAACCGAGAAAGAAATTCATCTCTCCCATCAAGTTCATTTGAAATCTAGACACCATAAGGTTTGCGAAGTTCTTACAGTACTTAGTATTTGTAGAACCAAAGATAATATCATCTACATATATTTGAATTAAAATGATATCGCCTTTTTCCTTTTTAATAAACAAAGTGGTATCCACCGTACCTTTTGAAAACCCAGACTTGACTAGAAAAGTGGAAAGGACATCATACCAGGCTCGAGGTGCTTGTTTCAGACCGTAGAGTGCTTTGTCGAGAATGTAAACATGATTCGGCTTCTCTTGATTGACAAAACCTTCTGGCTGAGAGACGTAGACTTCCTCCTTTAGAATTCCATTGAGGAATGCTGTCTTCACGTCCATTTGAAAGACCGTGAAGTTCTTGTAGGCTGCGTAGGCTAAAAACATTCTGATTGCCTCTAATCGCGCCACAGGAGCATATGTTTCGTCATAGTCAATTCCTTCCTCTTGTCTGTATCCTTTGGCTACTAGTCTTGCCTTGTTTCGGATAACGGTACCATCTTCGTCTTTCTTTATCTTGAAAACCCATTTCGTACCTATAATGGTTTTACCTTTAGGCTTTGGTACGAGTCTCCAGACTTTAAGTGCATCGAACTGATTCAGCTCTTCTTGCATTGAGATCACCCATTCTGGATCTGCAAGTGCTTCCGATACGCGTGTTGGCTCAAACTTGCTCAGAAAGGAGTCATGCATGCAAATGTTCATTGATGCTGACCTAGTTTGTACCGGTTTTGATGGATCGCCTATGATCTGGCATAGCGGGTGCTCTTTGGTCCATTTATGTTCATTAGGTAGTGGATTAGATGATTGTATGTCGGTTGTATCATCTACAAATCCACTTGTACCTTCTTCTGTTTGTTCAGGAGGAATGATGATTTCAGTTGAAGTGGCAGGTTCAGAAGGCTCAGCAGGTACAGCTTGATCTGGCTGTAGATTGATCTGAATAGAATCTCTTACTGTTTCAGCTACTTCTGTCTCTTTATCATTTGTCACTTCTTCAACTATTGGAGTCGACATTTGAATTGTAATTTCTTGTTGAATCGGGGCGTTTGATTCAATAGAGTCATCTGAACTGGTTGGATGAGTAGTCGTTAAGTCTTCCATCCTGTCAACCACAACAGATTTCTTTACATTAGATCCGAGATATTCATCATAAAACAATTCAAATAATAAATCTAAATCAGATAAATGGTTAGTTGAAGTTGATGCTTCATCTGATTTATTCTTTTGAGATGCAGGTTCTGGACTGAGTTGCCCAGAAGCTAGTACTCCGGTTATAACGGGTTCTGAACTGTGTTGTTCGGAAGCCATTTCTTCATCAAAGGTGACGTTGACGCTTTCAATCACCGTCTTTGTCTTCTTTAGATAGACACGATATGCAGTCGAAGTCGAGGAATATCCAATGAAGATTCCTTCATCTGCCTTAGCGCTGAACTTGTTGAGATTCTCCCTATCGTTTAGTACGAAACACTTACATCCAAATATATGGAAGTATTTGATTGTCGGTGTTCTGTTGTTGATCAAACCGTAAGGAGTCTTCTTGAATCTCCGATGTATCATGGAACGATTCTGTGTGTAGCACACGGTCGAAACAACTTCTGCCCACAAAAATAGAGGTAAGTTGGAATGACTTAGCATAGTACGAGCAGCCTCGACTAGCGTTCGATTTCTTCTTTCAACTACTCCATTTTGTTGAGGCGTTCGAGCAGCAGAGTATTGATGTGAAATCCCGACAGATTCGAGATATTCTTCAACTTTGTTGTTCTTGAACTCTGTGCCGTTGTCTGTTCTTAGAATCTTGACCGGTTTCTGCAGATTCACCTGGGTCGTTTTCAGGAATGTAATGAGAACATCAGGTGTCTCATCCTTTGAACGAAGAAACTTGACCCATGTGTATCGCGAATAGTCGTCCACGATCACGAGTATGTACTTCTTGCCGCCTAAGCTTTGAGTGCGCATTGGAACGCATAGATCCATATGCAATAACTCTAAAGGAGCTTTTGTACTTGGTTCAGGCTTCGGTTTATGAGGTGCCCTCTTCATCTTCCCCTTTTCACAAGCTGCGCATAGATGTTCTCTTTCATATTTCAGCTCTGGAAGTCCTTTGACGAGCTTTCCACTGACCAGGTTGTTGATGTACCGAAAGTTGAGGTGAGAAAGACGTCGATGCCATAACCAACTTTGTTGCATCGAAGCTTTCGATAGTAGACAAACTTGTTTGTCAGTCTGGACATCTGATAAGTTGATTGTGTAGAGGTCTGATTCTCGTGTACCGACCAAGAGTTCTTCGCCTTCTTCATTGCGAACAGAACAACTCTTGGCTTTGAAGTTGACCTCTAAGTCTTTGTCACAGAACTGGCCTATACTGAACAAGTTGTGTCCTAAGCCTTCTACATAGCTCACCTTCTTGATAGTGACATTGTCATGTTGTACATCACCGTATCCCATGATTGGAGAAAACTGGTCGTTGCCAAATCTTACTGTTCCACAATATTTTTCTTTAAAGTTGGATAGTATCTCCTATTGCCCTGTCATGTGCTTGGAACAACCGCTGTCCAAGTACCACATATGACTGGTCTGCATAAGAGAAATAAGAAACTTTAGATTTGTATATGACAACATTGGAATCTACACTTTGATCATCGAAGTGCGGGTCTTGAACTGATTTGTTCAATAGCCTATTTTGATCTTCGATGTTCGGGTTTTGAACTGCATTATCCAAAAACCTATTTTTGACTTTGAAGAACGAGTCCTGATATGTACATAATCAGAAGTCGCTTCTCTTTAAGCTTTGTGTGCCTGCAACACAGATTTAGCCTTAGGTACCCACTGGAATTTGGGTCCTGCTGTGTTAGCACTAGATTTTGGTACCCATTTCAAATTGGGTCCTATTTTCTTTTGAAAAGCATGAGAGTTGGTATGAGATGAATGCACATGGTAATTTCCAAACCAATCTCCAGAATCTTGACAAGTAATAGAAACATGTTTATTATAGATAGAGGACTTTCCAGCAGATAAAGATAACTGAAATAATTGCTTCATTGTATATTGTTTACGAGAAACAACAAGTTTTGGATTCAAAACAGCAATTTCAGCAATCACAACATCTTTAGTAAGCGAAGTCTTATTACAATTAACACTACTAGACGATAAAACGGCCTTGTCAAGCTTCCGTTTTGGTTGCCATTGAGAATGGGCTTCAGGTCTTGACTTACTCATATCTGAAACATGTAAAACTGGTGAGTTAGACCTTTGAGCAACAAACGAATGCTTCTTTTTGGAATTACCAGTAGTGGTCGGTTTCTGTGAATGCTGAGATAAATTCTTACCTTTAGCACTCTTAGCGTTCACAGAGACTGATTTATCAACGAAAGCTTTCGTTGATTTTGCACTGTTCACAGGCTTACTGGTTTTTCTCAACGTTTTCTTAATAAAATATGAATGGTTAGGAAGTTTTGCATTAAAGTCAAAAAGATTAGAACCATCATCTAAACCACCGTTAGAGTTCAAAAATTCAAATCCTTTATTTGATGAACCAAACAAATCCTTAGAGTTTGAAGCTTTTGAAAGAACAGAATTTGAAAACACGGTTGAAAAAACGTTTTGCTCAATATTTATCAAAAGTCTTGCATCTGATAAAGAATTCTCGAGTTCAGAAATTTTACGTTCTAAAACGAGAGGAGGGACATATAGTTTACCTTTAATAGGCTTCGCCTCCATTTCTTTTTTAGAATAACTTGGAAAGAAATCACTTGAAAGAGTTTTCTTCTTTTGATATATTGGGTTTTCATCATAACTATTATTCAATTTCGCATAATAAAATGGAAGATGAACTTTAGCTAATTTCATCCGTTTTTCCGTTTCATTGGCTTCATCCTCTTTTGACAGTTTAGTCCAGAAAGTTTTAAACGCAGGGATTCTGCGAGCTAATTGCATTGAAAGATGATCATAAAGTCCTGGCACTTCAGACATCCCTTTTTGTAGACAGTGAGGATTCTTATAACCGATTCCCCATCTATCTATTTCCTCTTTGGGTTTGTTTAGAAAAATAGTCTGTTCAGTTTGACCCATTTTATATAACTTCTCTTCCAAACTTTTTAATTTTCCCAGTAAAGAAAAGTTTTATTTGGTACAAGAATCATGCAATTTTGTGAGCTCATAAATATCTATCTCACTTTTTAGCAGTTTAGATTTAAGATCAGAATTCTCTTTAAGAATTATTGTCTTTTCTTTTGCGTTGGTGTCATTTTCTTTATGTAAAATCTCAATTAATACTTTCTTCTCAGCAATTTCATTGCTAAGTTTCTGTATCAATTGGTTTTTGTCAGTTATGACACCATTTTCTTGCTTAAGATTAGATTCTAACTCTTTTTGTTTTAAACTCATGGCATGCATTTTATTCATGAAATCTAAATCTGATAGATTACATACCTCCTCTTCTTCATTGTCTGAATCAGCTTCAGCATCTGATTCTATTTGCCCCATCAAGCACATGTTGACGGCTTCATCCTTTTCTTCATCCTCTTCCTCATCATCTGAGTGATCAAGCCAATATTCATCTTCAGCCATCAGTGCTTTGCCAGCCTCCTGTTGCTTTGCAAGAAGCATCTTGTTCTTGTAATAATCGGAGTTTCTGACTTTTGGCCTTCGGCAGTCTCTGGCATAGTGACCTATTTTGCCACAGTTGTAGCAAGTTGGTGGTTCTGTCTGACTCGATCCTTCAGCTTTGAACTTTCTTTCTTCTGGTTTCCTCTCCTCTATCCTCTTTCCTTCAGACTGATACCTTCTCTCTTCAGGTTTCCTCTCCTCTGTTCTTTTCCCTTCAAATCTCTTCCCTTCATACCTACTTCCTTCAACCCTTTCCTTGTGGATGTAGTTGTTCGGACCAGAAGAATATCTCTGACTATTTGAACTTGGCTTTGTGTAGAACCTTTTCTGAAAAGCACTTGTCAGCATAAGCATTGCTTGCTTCAGTTGGTCATCTTCATCAATGTCAGAGTTTGCATAAGCTTCATCTTCTTCTGATTCATATACAATCGCCTTGTTCTTCTTCTTCCTAACTACAAGAGTGACTGTATCATCAACTGTCTTTCCTCTCTGTCTATTCTCAGCTAGAATTTCATCCACCTCTTCTTCATTCTGACGGAGGGTTTCATACACCTCGTGAAGTGGAATCTCATTCAAGTCTTTGATCTGCTTCATTTGTCTTGCAAATCTTTTCCATTCTGGTTGAAGAATGCTCAGGAACTTGACATTCAGCTCAATTTGAGATTTGTGGACTTTGTTCTTGCTAAGTTCGTTCAGCAAAGTCACAAACCTGTCATAGGTTTCTTCTAAAGTTTCTCCCACTCTGCCTCTAAATTCTTCATAGTTATTTAGGCAGTTGGAGATTTTCAGCTGATTTCCAACTTTTGAACCCAACATCATCTTTTCAAGCTGATCCCACATTTCTTTGCCGGAGGCCTTGTAGCTGTCAATTTTTACGTATATTTCATTTGGGATTCCTTGTAAGATGTATGACTTAGCTAATCTGTCGCCTTTGGCTCTTCTAAGGTTATCATCTTGTAGCTCATGAAACTTAAGTTCAACTTCAGTCGGCACATTTCCAACTACACGAGTTGTTATGACTGGTTTCATAACCCCTTCTTCAATAGATGTCCTGATGAACTCACCCAGCTCATGTCTGTCAATGAAGTTTAGAAACCGATCCTTCCACTGTTCGTATTCTCCTTTGAAGAGAACTGGTGGCTTGGTGTCGGTTCCGATAGCTAGAGCTTCTCTTGAGGTCATCCTGTATTGAATAAGAGAAAAAAAACTTGACAGATATGATCGTTAACTTAGGTAAAATTTGATCACACAAGAAATTTTGTCCCCCTAGGCAGACTTAGCACGGGGGTCCCTAGAGAAAAAATTTATGACAATTAAAGACCCTATTACAGTTTCGAAAAAAATCTCAGGAAAAAAATTTCTAAGTCTGGTTTGCGTTTCAAGGTTTGCGTGTCAAATGGGGTGCGCAAACTGAGGTTTGCGTTTCTAATGGGACGCGCAAAATGAGGTTTGCGGGTCTAGTGGGAAGCGCAAGGTTGAGGTTTGCGGGTCTAGTTGGACGCGCAAATGGAGGTTTGCGGGTCTAGTTGGACGCGCAAGATGGAGGTTTGCGGGTCTAACTTGATGCGAGAAGTTTTCTTTACGTTTGCTTGAGGACCCGAGAACTGAGGTTTGCGATTGTCTTGAGATGCGCAAAGTTTGAGCTTTGCGTTTCTAGTTGGGAGCGCAAAGTCGACTTGTCTTTTGAAGAGATGAACACAAAGGCTTGAGGTTTGCGGGTCTTTTGAGAACCGCAAAGTATGCTTTGCGTTTGAAGTTGGAGCCGCAAAGTCTGCTTTGCGTTTGTAGTGTGACGCGCCAAGTGGGACTTTGCGTGTTATTCTTCCTCTGGTTTGCGGGTTATTCGACCTGTACTTCGAAAATTCGTCTAAAATCTGTATTGAAACGATTTAGCAGTAACAAACACTACCCTTATGTCTAGAAACACTTCTAGAACAGATTGTAGGCACTCGATCTCACTAAAACACTCTTTTTGAAGATTATTTTGATCGCACAGTGACCTTCTTCACTCGACAGTTCACTCACAAAAATCACAAATTGAAACTCGATTTAAGCTTAATACTGAAATTAATCACATACAACTCAATCTAGCATGTATTTCGATCACACCCTGATCGATTCTAACACCTAAAACATTCTAACACTCGAAATCAATTTTTCTTGAAGAACACAGAGACGTTTTTCTGAAAAACTTGTTTTGATCTTAATCAGGCTCTGATACCAATTGTCGGTCCAACAATACTTATCAAGTTTATAGAAACAACGACACAATAACGATTACCAACCTGTATTGAATATATCAAACGATTACAAGGTTGATCGATTAAGCTTTTGATGTGTTCTCTATGTTTTCTCTCAAATACACCTTGATGTGTGTTTTTGTGTGTGTGATCTATATCTGATCTAGAGAGAGTTGTTAGAGATACAACAACTAACAAGTGTGTTGAACACACTATCTATCTTAATATCTAGATATTAAATCTAGATATTAAAATCTAATAAAGCTAACTAACTTATACTATAAACTAACTAAACTAGATAAGTTACCTTTATCTAACTATTACAATACTTTAACTTAGATATATAGATCTAAGTAAATAAAACATATTACATTAAATTACATTGACATTTATTACAAATAGACATAGACTTTAACATTGAGAGTCGACGTTTCGGCTTTAGCTTCAGATTACAATCTTCAGATTGGATGATCTTGAATCCAATGAGACTGTGGTCTAACATAAAAAGAATGCCTTTTTCATTCTTATCTTTTTACGCTTTCTTAAAAATTTCCTAAGCAAGTAACAATCTTCCAAGGCATTCAAGCAGACAAGAACATCTAAATCTTCAAATCTTCATATCTTCAAGACTAACAGGTTTTTTGTTCTTCCCATCTTCAATCTATTCTTAAAATCCTCAACATTCTATTATTGTGGACTTTAAAATATTTCTTAACTCTAAAATAATTTCTTTTGATTTTATCTAAACTCTAAAAACACTTGGTTTTTTCGCACATGTTCTTTCTTCTTCACAAAGAACTCTGTTTTACTCTAAAACAAATTTTTTTTCTATGTTTCTTTCTAACTACATAAACTAGCAAAATTTTAAATTGTTTTAGACTCTAAACCTTTCATTCTACTTTACTTCTTTCTATATTCAGAAATGGCCCAAGCTACTCTTGTTGCTTCAAAGAATGTAAAATTCTCCCTCAATGAATCTGAAGTACCAAAGAACAACCACCTTGCTCGGTTGAAATTTGATGCTAAGAAATACCCACATCTAGTGGACGCAGCCACATTTCTGAAGCAATCTTGCCTTGCTTATGCTCTCTCTGTGGACCCAAAACCTTCAAAAACTCTTTTGCAACAATTTTGGTTCACTGCTGATGAGACCACCATCACAAACAAAAAAGGTGAAGTGGTCCCTGCTATCTCCTTCACTACTGAATTGGGCTCCGGACTGCTCACTGCTTATGGTCTCAGAAAGGCTCTGAGATTTCCTGCCAAGACCAATGCTGGCTTTGATTCCCTTCCCACTGACGCTGAGCTGATCATATTTTTGGATGACATGGAGTACTCCTGGGAAAACAAGCGTCGCTCCAAGATTCCAAACAAGAAGCTCACCAAGATTCAGAAGGCGAACATGCCTTCCCAACTGAACTACATCTTTACCCACATCATTCAGAGCATGAGTGGGAAGATAGGCTCTCTGGACCAGGCGAGCAAGATGCATCTCCAGATGGGCTACTCAGTCATACCTGGTAAACACTATCACTATCCTGGCGCAATCTTTGACGATCTGAAGTCAAAGATTGAGAAGACCGAGAGGGATCCCAAGATCCCTTATGTGCGTTTCATCTGCGCCTACCTACACTTCATATACGCTAAGAAGTACCCAACTTCTAATGATGGTACCTTCTCAAAGGTGGGTCAGCGAACATTTGAGATCAATCCTGTCGAAAATGAGGTAAGTCTTTTAACCTTACGTTCCCGCATCTCTCTCCATTCTTTTTCTTCAGCGGCCACGCAAGAGGTTCCTTCTTCTAGTATCCCTACCGCTACCACCGCTCCAAAAAGACAATCAACTGCTCTATGGTCCCTCTAAGAAGGCCAGAAAGACCAATGAGTCTACCCCTTCGGGATCTATCCCTGAAGTAGTTTCTCAACAAACTACTTTGGATGATTTCGTGGGTATCTCCTCCACAACTGCTACTCCAACTTCAACCGTGTCAGTGATGACAACTGCTGACACTGCATCAGTAACAACCCAAATTCCCTCAGTTCCTCAACACCAATCAACTGAGGTAATTTCCACTGCTCTCTCTCAAATTCTTCTATCCCCATTATTCCTTCTTCCTCTATTTCTTTAGTCAATAACCTAGCCATTATTATGCAACAACCTCCTCATGTTGCATCCCTAGGACCTGATAATCAAAACTTTGAAGGAGATATGCAATTCTTCAACATGTTTGACATATCAGGTACTCCTCAACCCACATACACCTCTCCCATCTCTCCATATAAGCCTGAGCAACGTTGTGCTCAACCACTAACTTTTCTTCCAGGTCCTAATTTGGGAACTGTTGACGCTCATGTCAACAAACTTGCTGAAAAAGTGGATACTCTATCCACTTCCCTAAACGAAACCACCAGCGCTGTCAATCAAGCTGGTGAGGAGCTGAAGAAGCTGACTGCTGCCTCCACCTCTCAAAACACGACTCTTCAAGAAGAGCTCGTCAAAATAAAGGAGGACTTGGTTGTCAACCACCAACAAACTCAACTTCTTCAGGGACGTATTGGATCCATCAACACTGAAGTACAGGGCCTCTCCTCAAAAATCGACTCCTGTACAACTATACTTCAGCAAGTCCTGACAAAGCTGAATGCACCAGCTCCAGCGCCAACACCCTCCTTTAAAGAAACTGACCGCAACTCACTGAATATAGCTGTTAGATTTATTTATCAGGCTACTTCAGATATCCCTGTTATTGAAGGACGGTTGGAACGCTTGGAGGCTGAAGTCTGTTCTCTGGCCACTGCTAAAGCTGCTCCAACCTCTGCTAAACTCCCCCTTGTGGATAAGGACAAAGAGGGGGAGATAGCACTTGAAGAAGAAAATACAGCTGCAACTGAGGTTCAGATAGAAGAACCTCCCTCCCAGGTTGAGGGGGAGAAGGTAGTGGAATAAGCCCCTCCCTCTTCTGCACTTGCTCAGATTCTAAATGAAGAGGAGGAGCATGAAGAAGATGATGAAGACCTTGATCTTCATGATCAAGAGAAAGATCTGTCAGTTGATGATGACGATGATGATGATGAAGAGGACCAATCTCTTTGGTTCTCAGCTACCAATACATCATCAGCGACAGCTTCCAAGGGAATTGTCATTTCAGAAGCAGGAGGGAGAAAGGAAACAACTTCAGATGCTCTATCCCAAGGCCAGCAAAAGGGGATAGCTGCCGAGGTAAATCTGAAAATTGTCTCACCATCTGAGGGGGAGAATCCTTCTCAGGTATGCCTTTCCATTGTTCCTCTCTCCTTCTATACCTACCACACCCCTCTCTCTTTCTAAGCCTTTATCTCTCTTCTTCCTAAATTAAACACCAACTTTTTTCTTCTTTTTGATCATTTAGTTCTCTCCCCTGCTTAAGGGAACTGAACTCCAAATAATCCCAGCCTCAACAGCTGAAGACCAAATAATCCCAACCTCATTCAATGTGGTTGATGAATAAGAAGAAGAAGTAGAAGAAGCCCTGCACCACCCAGGAAGGCCCTCTAGACCAGCTCAATGGCAGAGGAGGAACTAAACAAAAGAACATAGATGATCTCTCATCTGGAGAGTCAACGGCTAAAGATCCCTCTTCAAACTTCATCTACAGAAATTGACTTCCCGACTGAATCTAAAATAGAAGAATCCATCAGAGTTGAGAAACTGATTGCTGAATGCCAACAAGATGCAACTCTTGCTCTCAAGGTTCAGTCTTCTCTGGTCAAGGATAAAAAGTTAAAGAAAAATCTAGTGGAAGTTCAAGCTGCATTGTTGAAGGAAATTGAAGAGGAGCGCTCAAAAGAAAAGGAGGCCAGCGATAAAACACTTGAATGGTGTAAACAAAAGATCGATTATCGGTCTGACCCAATGAAGATCATTGTCGTTGTCATCTCTGGAAGAAAGAAGAAGGACTGAATATCTGTAACAATGGAGATAACCAGAGAGGATGGAATCTCTAAGGCTATGTTTGTCTTAAAACTTGAAAGCTTCGGCTACATGGAATGGTTAGAGTTTAAGGAAGCCCTGAATAAATCAAAGTCAACTTATAGAGGCTATATTGAAGGAATCAATGATGATCTCATCAACAGAGTCGTTGCTATACTAAAGGTACCTTCCTCTCTTCCTTCAAAGCCAAAGCAACTCAAAAGAAAGCCTGCCTCCTCCTCCTCTGAGAATGCCGCTGCAATCAGAAATGACACCTCCATCAAATTTTCAAAGGAAGCATTGTTTGGGCCTCCTCCTGATCTCTCAGTTCTTGATCTTTCCATTCCTTCTGGTGGACCATTCATTCTAGGACAAGTACTGAATGATCCTTATGGAATCTCCTTCAAAGATGATGAAGGGGTACTCAGATTTCAAAGAGTCTCTGAGATTCTTATATGTCCTCTTAATCATCTCAAGGACCTTTTGTGCCTATGGTGTGACTTCTATCCATTAGCTGAACCGATCAAGACAATCATTCGTCAAGAATCATCAGATCAAAGGCAAAAAGGAGAAAAAGTACCTGATTACATGATAAAGGTCCTGCAATCTCATCTAGATAGCTGATAGATTAGTTTCTTCTTGTAATCAATTAGTTAGACTTACAGTAGTTAGTTCTTCACTTGTACTTTATATTTTCATCTCTCTTGTAATTCTTTCTTTGAATTAATGAAAATTCAGTGAAGTACTTAACTCTATCAATACTGTAAAAGATCCCTCAAAATAGTAATTGAGACGTGTATGTTATGAGTCCTGATTTTTCCTCATTTTGAACTAAAAGTAATTTTCTTCTTAGTTACTTTGTCATTATCAAATAGGGGGATATTGTTGATCCATACTCTCTCAGTGATTTGATAACGACCCTTTTCTATACTTAGTGAAAATTATGTTTAATTTTATGTATTAGTGTTTCATCATCAGCGATCATGCTAGGTCTGTTCAACTATCACTGATGATCTATCTTGTAAACATTCATATGTAAAAGTGTTTTACTATCAGCGATCAAATACTGAGTATGTTAAGTATCGCTGATGATTTCTAATGTAAACAGTTAGACGTAATCCCTGAAGACAAGTTTCGCGACAACAGATGTTCACTGCTGAATCGAAGACAAAGTTGCTGAACAAAGACAAGTCTACTCATGACCTGATGCGGATAGCAGTGAAGCAAAGACAAATCTACACACGCGATGAAACCTGAGTAAAAGCTTCAGCGATAGCTAAACTTCTTTATATCTCTGAAGAAAGATATATTCAGCGATAGATGATCACTTAGCTTATGCCTCAAGTCTCCTTTTGTCTTACCCATGCACACCTGTATGATCTGTCAGAACGGACATACCTCTGAAGCAATTTGTACAACAACTCTGTCAACTACACTGTTCATCATATGACCGAAAGCATGTCTCCTAAAGTCAGACTCATGCATCTAATCAATGAAGGACACGTGTAAAGTACTCTGCCATGCAACTAATGCATAGGATATAAATAGAAAGATCAACACTTCATCTGAGTGTAGCCTTCATCTTTCTAAATATATAGAAACCCTTGTTTTCTATATTCTCCCAATCCCCTATTCTCTATTTCTAGTGCAACCATCTTAGTGATTCTTAAATTTGTCTAGATCAGGTTTTACTTAATCTTATTCCACAACAAACTTGTAAATTGTGTTTTGATTTATCAATAAACAATTTATTAAACTTTAAAATTTTGTGTTTGTATTAACCCCCCCCCCCCTTCTACAAACTTGTTAAGCACCTTCGGGACCAACAAGAATCCTTCATCCTCGATATAACTTCGTTTTTTTTCCAGATTTGGTCTTGAAGATAAAAAGTCTTTAACTTTGTATTTTTGGGCATCATCTTGCAAGGATTAGGAGATTGTATATGGATTCTCAAGTTCATCAAAGTCTATATCTTTGGTTCATCAATTGAGTATTGTATCTCTTTCTTATTTTTGATTTATGCTTTTAATCTTGTCTTTTAAATTCTTGTTATCCTATGAATATTGATGTTCATCTTAATTCATCTTTGTTTTGTGATTCAATAACCATGAATGATACTTTTGTTATTAGGTTTTAATTGTGAATGTTAGGATGAATGTTTTTACATATTGTTCATGTTTAGATATTTCATAAATATATGTAGGAATATTGTTTGATGATTTCCTTTATCTTTTCTATTGTATATTAATAGCTAATACCACTTTATATTTTGTTTAACTTATTGGTCGATAAAAGTCGTTCATAGTCCCTTTCAAATATAAGATTGTGTGGTGACGATCAACAGTTGTATTGAGGATTTGGTTAACTCGAAGTTAAACTTTTGGTTGTCGGATGTTGGTTTTACGATTCATCACCAACGTGTAACACCCTCAAATTTGATAAGAGCAACTAATTAAAAATCTCAATTTAATAACAAATAAAGGACAAAACTCCCACTTTGCATAACAAAGCTCAAATGCCTCGAATATAAAATTCTATAAATAACCTCAACAATAACAAACTTCAGTATTAAACAAGGACCTAACTAAAGTCAGGTGCTACTTAACCCCAGTACATGCTCCTCTTCACAATACTAATGCGGAAGACTTCACAAAGTTAATCACCTCTTCGGCACACCACTAGCACCCATCTCTTCATAGATTCACTAGAACTATTCGCCAACGATGCCTGTTGCACATGCCGACAAATAAAAAGGTTAGGTTAACGCCTAGTGAGTTCAAGATTTTTTACAGGAGTAAATATATTTCACATGATGAACTTCGCTTAAAGTCATGACCTTTCAATTGATGTACTTTAAAACGTAGAAAACAACTCTTATCCAATGTTATGCACTTTCAAAGGTGGACACCTCATTTCAAACATGTTTTATAAATTGATGCAACGTAGACTAACTAGAAACATGAATATGAAATGACTCCCATTTAAGAAACACGAATAAAACGTTATATCCCAAAACACCCAAACACGGGTGGGGCAAAATACTCGTCCCATGAATCATCGTCCAAACCACATATAATGTACGTCCGAAAACATGGACACTAGGTCCAATACTCACGCGACCGTAAATGAAAGGAATCTAACTACCAAAACAAGGGGTTGACATAATTCATTCAAACCTTAATATACGAGGAGGGAGGTCCAATATTAAGGCCCTCATTCACTGTCGACCATAAAGAACCAATGACAATAAAATAAGACATCCTTACATTGGAAATACTTATAGCCGACAACGGGGGAGACGCGTATCCGTGGAGAGTGGAGGAAACACAAAAGTATGTCACCCAAGCAACGTTAATCGCATGACAACTCCCGACATCACAACCAGGTGTCCCTACGACTTCTTTAACAAGTGTCACCCTAAGTCAGTTGACCTTGATGAACGTTCCAAAGAACTCACCCCAAAGGCCCCATACACTTAAAGACTACCTCCTAGGCATTACTTCAAGAGGCGGAGGTCCTAGCGCCTACTTCCCCGGTAGCACTAACAGACTCAACCCTCCTAGCGATCACTTGTAAAGTTTACGGTCATAAAACATGGGTACCGGAGCTCAACCCCGCAATACCCAATTGACCATAAAAAACAGACTGACTTACGTGCCTATGGATCCAATGCAACACAGTCTAACCTTACCGGACTACACATGAATGACCAAAGCACTCGAGCCCGTAACCAACCTCAATACGCAACACAATGCATTAGTACGTACGTCATAACTGGACTCTACATTGAGCCACATAAAACCGGACAAGTGTCCTCAACACTCTTATAAAACGACATCGAGCCAAAATACTCAAAACCTCTTTTTGACCAATGATTAACGCTTTTCAAATAATAAACGTACTCGACCCATCCCATGAAATCACACGCTCCAAAATACTTGAATGGACTCCAACACAGTTTAAGTCGGGACAAAAGCTTTTCCAAATAGATTTATACTCTTTATCCTTTCAAAACGTCCCATAACACAAAATTAAACCTTTTACCCAAACAAACACTAAAAATGCATTTTACCCAAGTAATCTCATTTATGCAATAAATTACCAAAATACATCCATATACGTCTCATTTATTAAGAAGACCAAAAATCCCGAATGTGGGTGTTTTATAAGTTTATAAAGTTAAACACTTCCAAGTAACCAAAACTTATCAAGTGATTGGCAGTTATTAATTTCATGTAAAACATAAAACACTTTAAAATGAACATTTTGGCATGTACAACGTTTTCGCAAATCAACTTGAACTCACCTCGCTAGATTTAGGCTAAATCTAGATTTTACCCCAAACAAGCTTCTTTGAAGAATTCCGAGTCCAAACACAACAATCTTCCCCAAAAACCTAGATATAAAAATTCCACCCATAAGTAATCATTTTCAACCATTTAGAATTGATCCCCAAATGCTTTACATCAAAATCTCCATTTTGGCCAAAAACCCTAATTTGACCTAAATTTCTCAAAATCCTCCAAACCGAAAGTGGAGTAATAAAACACTAGAAAACCATCAATGAAGCATTTACAACTCTTACGTAAGTTTAGAAATGGAAGGGATAAACTTACCACTTAGGTTTTGGTGAAAACCTAGAAAACCCCAAAATTTTTGAAGATGGAGGTGAAGATAATGAGCTCTTGACCTTTGCTTCCAATCCACCACCAAATACTCTTTAATCATCCCAAAACTAACACTCTAACCTTGAAAATCTCTAAAAAAACCATAGCATTTTGAATCGCCCAAAACAGAGTAGAAATGAGCAAGATATGACCAAATGAAGAAAATCCCGATTTTATGCACTGTGAGATTGGCGCGACCCTGACATGCTACAGTGCCATTTGTCACTGTAGCGGGCACTGTCACGCGAGATGGCACGACCCTGACATGCTACAGTGAAGTTTTTCACTGTCACTGTAGCAGCACTATCGCGCGAGATGTACCGAGTGTCCTTTGCCTCGCGCGACCCTGCCATACGACAGTGCCATCTGTCACTGTCGCGCGGGATGTACCGAGGCCTTTTTCGATGACTTTCCCGACCGTTTTCCGGGCCGTTCTTCGACCTTTCTCCCGGGCATTCCTCGACCTTGATCCCGTCCATTCCTCGACCGGCCTCTCAAAACATTCGATGTTATTATACCAATTATCCTACCATTCCCATAATTACATTTGGTATTCGCCGTTGCTATTGTGACATATGTCACAACTGCATGGCACTATAGCCGGGACTACCACACTTTCAGTACCATTGGTGCTATTGTGACTGATGTCATAATCACATGGCACTATAGCCGATACAACCATACTCTTAGTACCATTGGTGCTATTGTGACAGATGTCATAACCACATGGCACTATAGCCGAGACAACCATATGTGGTTCTTCCTTTACCTATTCACCCAGTTCAACACCTTTCTTCAATTGGGATGGAAATTCAGGGTGTTACAATCCTCCCAACCTTAAAAGAGATTTCGTCCTCTAAATCTAATTTATACACAAAACATTTTAATTCTACACAATACTAGGTATCAGTCCAATAATTGTCTTGTCATATACTCTTCCAAAAAGGGTAACATTCTGAATCTATAAGCCTCAAATAACATCACAAAATGGCCAATTCATTCCCTCCAAGGATACGTCTCCATCCCAATGCATCCGTAAATGATGTTCGATGACCACTTTACAAAACCTGTCAAGAAGATTTTCGTGAAGACTCTCACATCCAATATCCACCCTGATACATTACACTTATCCTAGAGAGAACATCGAATCTTACTGGACCAATTTCTAACCACATGATATAGATTGCCTCCCAACCATAGGTGACACGTACTACACCTCAAGGGTAGCTCGTGATCTCAACTTCTCATTGAATAATCCAACCCAGCTCAACTCAATTCTGAATCCGTATTCCAATGACCAACACCAACCGAAAGAATTCCCAAAATTTCTTAATAATCCACCCTTGATATTGGTAAATTCTTCCTCCCAAGGACGTACCAATACGCCTTCCGGGGAGTTGGTTAATTCAGATTTGGCTATCACACAACCCGATCTATTCTCAAACTTCAAACATTCCATCAATATGAGCCTTACCCCATCAAGAATATCATATACATCAATACTTAATTACCAACATCTAATTTCCTTTAAATTCCACCACGGTGAGACTAACATTTCTCATGATCCTACGGGGATACTTCAAATTATCCCAAGGATCATTGACCTCAAAAGAACAAGTCGGCTTGCACTGAGTCGATCCCCAAAAAGATTTATAGTTGACACCTAATATGGAATTAAAAAATCCAAATCATACATCTTTACAGACAAACCACAATATCATCATTATTCACGAATACCCATTAAGATGGTACACCACCGACACATAACATGCTGCTGCACAATTAACCTACTAGTTCAAATCCATCCATACGTAAACGACCGCACAAGGCCTTAACCTTAAGTTTTACCGAAAGGGGAAGGATCACCACTTACACAACCGAGATTATAACATCAAACTACTACCTTAATTATACATACACAAACAGATTTCATGAGGTCAAATTCCCAACATTCAAATTTGTCCACAATTTGGGTCGTCCACAATTTCCAATTCTCAAGGACTCCTTTAGTCCTCACTTACAATTCCTTTCACAACAAGGGTTTAAATCTATAGCTCTAATGAGTTCAAGGTTTTGCAATTATAGGACTCAATAAATATGCCAATTGAGATTTTATAAGACTTTCAAATGCAAAATCTTTATAACAATTAACCGTTCGTGTAAAAAAATCCACTACCTTCACTTGGCAGTCGTGCAAATTAGTCATAAACGCCACACATATAAAATCATTTCGAAAAACATTTGATTATTACCCACGCTAATAATGACAATTACAAAAGATGTCAACAACTTTTCAAATGGACCACAATGGTCCTAACATGTATCAAGTTATGTCGTGTACGTAATTTTTTTTTTTACTAAAACAATGGGTAACAACTAATTGTACAAATTTCAAAAGAGGAACTTCCCAAGTTCGAGCTCCAAAGTTCTCTTTTAACCATAAAATGACATGGGATAAAATTTCCCAACAAGACCCACATAAGACATGACGTTCAATAAAACTCATATATTTACATTGTTGGGAACTGAGAAATAACTCAAGTCTTTAATGCTACTAGTTCAGAATTACTACTGCTAGAAGACTCCAAAGTTAATACTGCTGAGTATTACTACTGCTAGTAGAATTAATACTGCTAGTCAAAGTTAGTGCTGCTTGAACAAAGTTAGTACTGCTTAGCTAGTTAGTACTGCTAGTGGTTAGTGCTGCTTAGAAGTTAATGCTGCCAAGACTTAATGCTGCTTATAAGGTAATGTGAAGATAATGATGAAGAGATCGTGATAAACAAGGATATTCTGAAGATATTCATGGAAGATATACTGAAGATATTTTATTTATTTGTAATTATCTTTTTGTTCAGTATATGTATAGATTTGTCAGAATTGTTTAGATATAGTTTTATAGATTTAATTCAAAAGTTTTTTTAGTTCTAGAGAGAATTAACCTCAAGGCATAGTTCCTAATTCTAGAGAAGTAGAATTCGTCTTGAAAGAGCTTGTTCTTCAAGATTGAGGTTGAGTGTGTAATCTTGTGATTTTAATACAAGTTTGCAAGTTGTTAATCATATACTGTTTGTTTACTGTTTTATTGAATATCAAAGTGTTATTCCGCAACTTCTTTGATATTGTTTCTGAGTATTCATAATTCTTGTTGAGAATTCGATCCTGACAAGTGGTATCAGAGCCTGTTCTCTCAGAAACATCTATTCTTTCATCATGGAAAACTTTGCAGAATCAAACAGTACTCTGGTTTCAAAGGTACCAATGCTCAGACCCAATGAATTTGATATGTGGAAGATCAGAATCAAGCAGTACATACTCCTCACTGACTATTCTATGTGGGATATCATAGAGAATGGTCCTTCTGAAGCAGGTAAGATTGGTGCAGATGGAAAGAGAACTCCACCAAAAACTGATGCAGAAAGAAAGGCTAGACAGACAAAGATGAAAGCCTTGAGCACTTTGCTCTTGGCCATCCCCAACGAATATCAACATCAGTTCTGCAACTGCACTGATGCAGAGATGCTCTGGAATGCTCTAGAGAAGAGATTCTCAGGTACCAAAAGTACCAAGAGAAATCAGAAAGCCATTCTGAAGCAACAATATGAGAACTTTATGTCAACCAAGAATGAGTCCATGACTCAAACTTTTGACAGGTTCAACAAGCTTATTGGTGAACTTGCTACAGTGGGAGTACAAATTGATCAAGATGATCTGAACAGAAAGTTTCTAAGGTCCCTGAGTGATGAATGGACCATGTATACTGTGGCTTTCAGACAGAATGATCAACTGGAAGAAAAGGAACTTGATGATCTATATAATGATCTAAGAGTTTTTGAATCTGAGGTAGAGGCTAAGAAGAGGCCTTCTGGGTATGTTCACAATGCTGCACTCCTTTCAGCATCAACTGATTCTACTTCCAACTCTGAATCAGTTAGTGCTGCTAATGGAGCAAATCTAGAGAAAGACAATGAAACTGTATTTGAAGCCTTTCTAGCAAGTCATGGAAACTCTTCTCTCATTAATGATGACTTGGAACAACTCCATCCAGATGATCTTGAAGGGATGGACATTAAATGGCAGATGGCCATGCTCTCTATGAGAGTTAAGAAGTTCATCAAAAGAACTGGAAGGAACAACTTCTCACAAAGAAGAGAAGATGGAGCAGGTTTTGAAAAGTCAAAGGTGGAATGCTATAAATGTCATCAGAAGGGACACTTTGCTAGAGAATGCAGAAGTGGAATGCCTCAAAACAATAACCACCAACAAGCTCAATCTGGAAGCTTCAATAGTAACAGAAACTCTGCTCAAGCCCTTGTCTCTCAACAAGGCATGGGGTTTGATTGGAGTGATCAAGCTGAAGAGGCCATCCAGAACCAAGCCCTAATGGCAGAGGTGTCTGATCTCCCAACAGAGGTAACATCCAATCTTTGTTCTCAAAATTGCATTAACACTGTTAAGAGGTATAGGGATCACAATCAGAACATGAGTGATAATCTTAAGAGATTGGAAAAGGACATAAAAGATTATGTCAGGATAGTTGAGAGATTTGAAGAGCAGATTAAGGGTTTTCAAGCCAATGAGCTTCAACACTCTTATGACACAAACTACTGGAAATGGGAGAAGAATGACTTAGAACTTCAATTGACCAGATCCAAAGAAGAGAATGAGAAGATAAAGAGAGAGTTTGAGAAAGCCAAGCTGGATATTGAGAAATTTTCCAATGCTTCTAAAGCAATGGACTCTTTGCTCCAAACTCAAATCCATGACAAACTTAGAAGAGGAATAGGGTACAATACCACACCACCACCCTATAACAACAACTACATCCCTCCTAGTTCAGATTTGTTAGAAACAAAGGATAGGAAGGACCTACCTAAGGGAGCCACTGAGATAGATCCCTTAGATGAAGTAGTTGTTAAGGATAAAACTGAGAAAGAAGGTGTCAAGGATAAAGACAACACTGTGAGTGGTGAGATTCCTATAGAAAATCACATAATCACAAATGAGGGATGTGGAAAGCAATGGATCAAGTCCAATGAGATAGAGAAGACTGAGGGAAAGAATAAGAAGGTATATAAGCAGACCACTGTTGTGAACCCTATCCCTTGCAAGCAGTGTGCATGTAATACTTCTAAGCCCCAAAAGCATGATAAACCAAGGGGAAATCAAAGAAACTGGAACAACCAATGGGCACAAAAACAAGGCATTGATCTAAGTAAAATCAATAGACCAAAGCCTTGTTTCATATGTGGAAAGTTAAATCATTTGGCTAAGTACTGTTACTTTAAACCTATTAACCAACAAATGAACTTTCAAAGATTTGTGCAAAAACCTGTTGGTTATAGGAAGGCTGGAAAGAAACATGTGGTGAAGAAACCTGTTGAAAAAAAAGGCCCCATGAAGAAAAAGGTTTTGATTGAAAGTATTAAAATGTGGGTGCCTAAAAGCACTAAAACTGTTAGTGCTGCTGACAGAGATAGTGCTGCTAGAAGCATTACTGCTGCTACCAGTGTTAGTACTGCTGAAAATTTTAATGCTGCTAATACTGTTAGTACTTTCTCAAAGATGAATACTGCTAACACAGTTACTGCTGCTAAAACAGTTACTACTTCTAATAAGGTTAGTACTGCTAAGCATGCAAGTGCTGCTAATGCAGTTAGTACTTCTAAAACCAGTACTGCTTCTAGCAAATGTGTTTCCAAGCCTATCATTGTGACAAAGTACTCCATAAGTGAGGAATCAAAGTTTAAAAATCTTATCAAGAAAGAATGCCAATATTTTGATGAGAAAGGGGTACCCAAGACCACTTTGGCTTGGGTTCCTAATTCAAACTAACTGATTTATCTAATGTGCAGGGCAACCAACAGCTCAAGGGAAAGAGCATTTGGCATGTTGATAGTGGTTGCTCTAGGCACATGACAGGCAACATGTCATGCCTTCAGGATTTCAAGCATATCAATGGAGGACATGTTGCTTTTGGAAATGATCTTACTGGTGGTAAAATAAGTGGCAAAGGTAATGTCACAAAAGGTAAGATGACATTTGAGGATGTCTACTATGTTGATCAATTGAAGTACAACCTGTTAAGTGTATCACAGGTTTGTGACAAACAACATAGCATATTATTTACAAACACAGAGTGTATGATCCTTGCTCCAGGGTTCAAAGTAGTTGATGAAAGCATGATACTACTTAGAACTCCAAGAAAGGACAATGTTTATTGTCTAGATATGGACAATGTTGATAGTGATTCATCCCTGAACTGTCTTGTTTCAAAAGCTTCTGTGGATGAATCCTCTCTATGGCACAGAAGGATGTGTCACATGAATTTCAAGACTATGAACAAACTTGTTAAAAACAACCTTGTAAGAGGTTTACCTTCAAAAGTATTTTCATGTGATGATCATTGTGTTGCTTGTCTTAAAGGCAAACGGCACAAAACTTCTCATAAGACCAAAAAGTTAAATTCTATTTCTTCTTGTCTCCAATTACTGCATATGGATCTGTTTGGTCCTACAAATGTTATGAGTATAGGCAAGAAATCTTACTGCTTGGTTATTGTTGATGATTACTCCAGATTTACTTGGGTATATTTTCTAAGGACTAAGGATGAGACAAGTGGACTGATCAAATCCTTTATCCTAAGAATTGAAAACCAAACTAATCAAAAAGTAAAAGTCATTAACTCAGATAATGGGACTGAATTTAAAAATCTTGATCTAAACACCTTTTGTGAAGAGAAAGGCATTGAGAGACAATATAGTGCCCCTAGGACTCCTCAACAGAATGGAGTTGCTGAGAGGAGAAATAGGACACTAATAGAGGCTGCTAGATCTCTGTTGGCTGATTCAAAATTGCCAATTACCTTCTGGGCTGAAGCAGTTAATACTGCTTGTTATGTCCAAAACAGAGTTCTAGTAGTCAAGCCAAAGAACAAGACTCCATATGAGCTTTTAAATAAAAGAAAACCATTTATTGGATTTTTCAAACCTTTTGGGTGTCCTTGTACTATTCTCAATACCAAATCTCACTTAGGTAAGTTTGATAGCAAAGCAGATGATGGATTTCTTGTTGGTTACTCATCTCAGAGTAAGGCTTACAGAGTCTTTAACTCTTCTTCTAGAATAATTGAAGAAAGTGACAATGTCAAATGCAATGAGAACATACCAAATCCAATTGGGTCTGGTCCTCAGTGGCTATTTGACATTGATTCACTAACTAACTCTTTTGGTGTCAGTAGTGATGATTATGCAGGTTCAGGGAGTGGAGGATCAGGAACTACACAAGTTCAAGACAACTTATCTCAATCTGTGATCTTTCCCATACCCACAGTGGATCCTGTTGAAGACTGTGAAAAGGAACCATCTACTGAATCCAGTCAGAGTGAAGAAGAAAGTAGAGATGAGGAGACTCAAGTCAATAAAGAATCAGAAGTAACTGCTGAAAACACCTCAGTTGAGTTGAATGACTCAAATCTAGAGGTGGGACTTAATGAAGAACCTAATCATCACACCAGAATTCAAAAGAATCATCCTCCACAACTGGTAATAGGAGATATATCCTCTCCTATGATGACTAGAAATCAAAGCAGGCTACAAGAATTGCAAGATCAACAGCATACAGTGCTTTCTTGCTTTTTATCCCAGCTTGAGCCTAAGAAGGCACATGATGCTATGAAAGAATCCAGTTGGATAGAAGCAATGCAAGAAGAGCTACTGCAATTCAAGCTGCAAGATGTTTGGGATCTCGTAGACCTTCCTAAAGGCCAAAGAGCAATAGGAACAAAATGGGTCTTCAGGAATAAGAGAGATGAAAGAGGTATTGTAATAAGGAATAAAGCAAGGTTGGTGGCTCAAGGGTATACACAAGAAGAGGGAATAGACTATGATGAAGTATTTGCACCTGTGGCCAGGATAGAAGCAATTAGATTATTCCTGGCTTATGCTTCTTATATGAAATTCAAAGTCTATCAAATGGATGTGAAAAGTGCATTTCTTTATGGCTCAATTGAAGAAGAAGTATATGTCTGTCAACCACCAGGGTTTGAAAACCCAAGCTATCCAGACAGGGTATACAAATTGAAGAAATCACTTTATGGATTGCATCAAGCTCCAAGAGCATGGTATGACACTCTGTCATCCTATCTCTTGGAAAATGGTTTTGAAAGAGGAGTCATTGATAAGACTCTATTTATCAAAAGAAAGAAGAAGGATATCTTGCTGGTCCAAATCTATGTTGATGATATCATTTTTGGATCCACAAGAGACAACATGTGCAAGGAGTTTGAGGAACTAATGCATCAAAGGTTCAAAATGAGTTCCATGGGGGAACTTACCTTTTTCCTTGGACTCCAAGTTCAACAGAAGTCAGATGGAATCTTTATCTGTCAGTCCAAATATGTGCAGGACATTCTAACCAAGTTTGGTTTCTCAGATTCAAAACCTGCCAGCACACCTATGGAGACACACAAGCAGATAACAGCAGATCTTGAGGGGGAGGATATGGATGTCCATCATTATAGATCCATGATTGTCTCTCTCATGTATCTTACAGCCTCTAGGCTAGATATAATGTTTCCAGTCTGTGTATGTGCAAGATTCCAAGTTAGGCCAAAGCAATCTCACTATCAAGCTGTAAAGAGGATATTCAGATATCTCAAAGGGCAACCCAGATTGGGACTTTGGTATCCTCATGACTCATCCTTTGATCTACTTGCATACTCAGATAGTGATCTAGGTGGAGCAAACTTGGACAGAAAATCTACTTCTGGAGGATGTCAGTTTTTGGGTGCAAGACTAGTGTCTTGGCAGTGCAAGAAACAAACCACAGTGTCCACATCTACAACAGAGGCAGAGTACATAGCAACTGCAAGTTGCTGTTCTCAAGTCTTATGGATTCAAAATCAAATGCTGGACTATGGGGTAACCTTTCTACACACTCCAATTTTTATTGATAACAGCAGTGCTATTAGCATTGTGAATAATCCTGTCAAGCACTCAAAAACAAAGCACATTGAAATCATGTATCACTTCATAAGAGACTATAATGAAAAGAAACTTATTCAAGTTGTAAAGGTTCATACTGACAACCAGTTTGCTGATCTATTCACCAAAGCCTTTGATGTGGGTAGATTCACTTTCTTGGTAACCAGTGTGGGAATGATCAACTCTGAATAAACTCCTTCTCATATAGTGGTTCAATACCTGTATATTAGGTATTCTTGGTGGTCCTAATCTTTCTTTTCAGGGACTTCATAGCAGTCCTCAGTTCATCATAAGTTGAAAAGAGTAAGTATTATTAATACTGCCAGTGCATTATTAATACTGCCAGTGTTTAGTTAATACTGCTAGTAGTTAATACTGCTTTCAGTTAATACTGCTAGTAGTTAATACTGCTTTCAGTTAATACTGCTTTCAGTTAATACTGCTAGTAGTTAATACTGCTTTCAGTTAATACTGCTTTCAGTTAATACTGCTAGTAGTTAATACTGCTTTCAGTTAATACTGCTTTCAGTTAATACTGCTAGTAGTTAATACTGCTTTCAGTTAATACTGCTAGTAGTTAATACTGCTTTCAGTTAATACTGCTTTCAGTTAATACTGCTAGTAGTTAATACTGCTTTCAGTTAATACTGCTTTCAGTTAATACTGCTAGTAGTTAATACTGCTCTAGGTTAATACTGCTTATGTCCCGAATACTATAAATACTCTTTGCCCGCCTAAAAGCTCATAACGACTCTTTGCATACTGTTCACTTGCACTCTAAACCCTTTCTCTCTCAAGTTCAAAGTTTTCAGGCAAGAATCTTCAAGGTCAATGGCATCCATGGCGTTCATAGACGAACACAATGAAATAGCGATGCTCCAAAAGCCAAAACAAGCTGAAGGTTTTCACCAGATAGTCGACTTTCTGAAGTCAAGCCATATTGCCCATGCTCTCACTCTATCTCCTACTATCTTCATAGAGCATCAGAGGCAATTATGGGCAAATGCCACCATTGTTACTGAGAATGGTGCGCAAATGATCAAAACAAGGGTGTGTGACAAACCCTTGACAGTTACTGAAGAGGTACTTCGCATTAGTCTACGTCTAGACGATGCCTCTGGTATAACTTCTATCTCTAATGATGAACTGTTTTCTACTCTTACAAGAATGGGGTATGGAGGCCCATTGGGGGTGTTCAAGTTCTCAAAAGCCAAATTTTCACTCCAATGGCGTTTCTTTGTCCATATCCTCATGCACTGTATATCCAAAAAGACTACTGGACGGAGTGAGTTCAGTAGCACCATTGCTTATGCTTTGGTATGCTTAGCCACTGCCAGAAAGTATAATTTTTCACAAATGATTTTTACTGATCTTGTCTCAAACCTGGGAAGCAAAAAGAGCTTTTATATGTACCCCAGGTTTGTCCAAGAAGTTATTAACCATGAATTGACGGATATACCTCATTTTGATGGGGTATATGTACCCAAAATTCCCAAAGGTAAGGTATTTTCAAACATGAAAAGATCCCCTCTGGACTCGGAAGGAGTTGACACCCCATTGTTCTCTACAATGATGGTGGTGTCCCAAACTGATGAAGGTATGGCAGCAGGGTCAAGGCCCCCATTAGACCAACCCACTGCTAGCCAATCCCAACCTTCCCACTCTAAATCAATTCCCCAGTCTCTTCTTGAAAAACCAACTTCACCAATCACCCATACTTACAAAAGGAAACAGGTAAAGAAGGCTCCTTCCCTTCTTGTACCAACAACCACTAAGCCTACTAGCCCTCTAAGGGAGAATTCTCCCTTAGAGAATATCCATAGGGAAACCACAGGGGTGTCTCCCAACCCTAAGGAGGTGCTCTCTGAGGAGGAGGTTGAGCATATGGGTACTGAGGCTGCCACTACTTCTGCTAGCAGAGAGAAGGACAGTGGTAACATAAATAAGACCTCCCCCATGGCAACTTTGAATGAGCAATCATTCAAAGGTCCCTGGTGCCAAGAAATCAAGGGGGTGGACAGTGCTTCTGCTAGGCAGAAGACTTCCACTACAAAAAGATCCAATGATCCTTCAAAAGAAGGTAACAATTCTGGAGAGGGTGAGGACAGATATTCTTACTATGAATTGATGGAAACAATGGGCAACATCAATCTAGATGTTCTCAAACAAGGGAAAGAAATTGAAGAAATGAAATTGGTAATCTTGTCCCAACAAGTGCAGATTACCAAACTCAAGAAATTGGTGATGAAGCTAGTACAGAAAAAGAAGAAGAGACAATTTGTGCTAAGGAGAAGGAAGTCTGAAAATGATGCTCCCAAAAAGGGGGAGATCAACATGAAATATGGTAGTGAGGGGGAGAAATTTGATGTTGAGGGGGAGCAGGAAGCAGAAACAGAAATAGAATCAGTGCAAATAGAAACACAAGAAGCAGCAGTAACAACAGAGCAAGCAGTAGAAACCATTAATACTGCTAGTTCAAGTAAAGCAGCAGAAACAGTGAAAGAAGTATTAACAGATCTTGAGATTACATAAACCTTACTTAAAGCCAAGAATGATACTCCCAAGGTCACTTCAAAGACCAAAGGAGTAATCATCAAAGAACAAGGTGAAGTGATCAAGAAAGATAACAGTAAGAAGGCAATGAACAAAGACAAAGGAAAAGCAAAGATGGTGGAATCTGATCAACCAGTCAAAAAGCAAAGGTTGGTTGAATCAGATGAAGCCTTAGCCAGGAAGATGCAGGATGACATTGAAAAGGAAGAAAGAGTTCAGGTTGAAAAGGACAGGGAGATGGCAAAGGCTCTAGCTGCTGAACTAAATGAAGCCTATCAACAAAGCCTGGCAACTGAAATTGCACAGAAGAAAGCTGAAATTCTGAAGAAATCAGTGGTAGTAAAAACAGCTGCAAAGAAGAGAAAACCCTCAAAGACATTCCTAGGTACCCAAGAGAGAAACAAGATGATTATATTTCTCAAAGGTGCTGTAGGAGTTAGAAAGGAGATGTTCTCCAAGATGTCTTTTGAGAAGATTAAAGAGCTGTATGATTCAGAGATGTTAAAGCTTCAGGGGAATGAAACTGCAAGGGTGGAGATGGAGAAGAGGATGAAAGAAAGCAATGACTTTCTGATACAAAAGCCCTTTCCAGATGAGCAGGAAACACCATCAAAGAAAGAAGCCACTCTGGGTGAAAGTCTAAGGACTTTAAAGAGAACCAAGATGATGGCAAGGAGAAAGTCAATCAAGAAGCCTAGAATAGCTGAAGGAGAGGCTAATAAGGTTGCTGAAGAAGAAGGGGCGCCTGAGTCATCTGAAAAGAAAGAATCTTCAAGTACTGATGATTTAAAGATGTACATGGTAGTGATGGACAAAGTTCCTGAACCAATTTCAGCAGAACCTGTTGGTATAAAGCCTCCTGAAGTTATTCACTGGGATACATTGACATTGGATGGAAAGGAGTACATTAGACTCAAGAGGAAGGATGATAAGTATGAGGTATTCAACACTTGGGTCAAGATTGTCAGAACATGCTCTAGGTCAGATCTTGAAGAAATGTTTGAGATAGGAATGAAGTTGTATGCAGATATACTGAAGGCTTCAGAGATTTCAATTACAAAACTGGTGATGGAGTATCTGTATATGATGTTCAAGCCTGATGAAGTAAAGCATGTGATCAAGAATGTGTTCAAATCAGTCAACAAGTGGACTCTATATGAAACTAGTGGAGTATATGCAGTGACTTTGGATTTAAATCACACTGAATACTTTCTAGTGGATAGAGTATATAACCATAGCAGATTAAAGCTTCATGCCATGCTGAAGAAGAAGCTAGGATGTGTTCCAGATTCAGAAATGGCTAAATATTTGATCCAAAGAACAATTAATCAGAGTTTGGGGTTGGATGCAAACACTGGAATTTAGGTCATGATAGAGTTTTGGGAGCATCTTGAAGAAAATCTGAAGAACTTGACTTCTCTTCCTAAAAGTCAAGTTAGGGGGAGATTGTTGGGAACTGAGAAATAACTCAAGTCTTTAATGCTGCTAGTTCAGAATTACTACTGCTAGAAGACTCCAAAGTTAATACTGCTGAGTATTACTACTGCTAGTAGAATTAATACTGCTAGTCAAAGTTAGTGCTGCTTGAACAAAGTTAGTACTGCTTAGCTAGTTAGTACTGCTAGTGGTTAGTGCTGCTTAGAAGTTAATGCTGCCAAGACTTAATGCTGCTTATAAGGTAATGTGAAGATAATGATGAAGAGATCGTGATAAACAAGGATATTCTGAAGATATTCATGGAAGATATACTGAAGATATTTTATTTATTTGTAATTATCTTTTTGTTCAGTATATGTATAGATTTGTCAGAATTGTTTAGATATAGTTTTATAGATTTAATTCAAAAGTTTTTTTAGTTCTCATGAGAATTAACCTCAAGGCATAGTTCCTAATTCTAGAGAAGTAGAATTCGTCTTGAAAGAGCTTGTTCTTCAAGATTGAGGTTGAGTGTGTAATCTTGTGATTTTAATACAAGTTTGCAAGTTGTTAATCATATACTGTTTGTTTACTGTTTTATTGAATATCAAAGTGTTATTCCGCAACTTCTTTGATATTGTTTCTGAGTATTCATAATTCTTGTTGAGAATTCGATCCTGACATACATGCAATATAATTAAAGCCTATGCACTTCATAATTAACTCGTGCGTAGTAAAAAGTCGTAAATAATACTTAATAAAACTCAACAAAACTCACACGGAATAAAATCTTCAATAAAACTTGAACAACAAAACACGGGAATAACTTTTTCCTCTAAAACCTTAACATATGTGGAGGAGGTCCAATGTCAAGGTCATAAATCACAGTTACTTGCCCAAGACACTAAACAACATCAAAACAAGGACATCACAATATCCGAAAATAGTTTTGGACAACAACGAGGATAAAGAAAATCTTGACAAAGTTTGTAACCACATGCAATGAAATAATTTTATGCATGTTTAAAATCATAGTTTAAATACTTGTGTGTGCTAAAGATTTTTTTCCAAGATTTCGTAGTATAATCCACATGGTGATTTGGGAACATGATAAATAACTGATGCAATTTATTTCAAAAATAAATTTTGTGCATGAATTTGGTCGGCACTCAACGTCTTAGAACCACGTTTCTCAAATTCCTAGCCACGTTATCGTCATCCGGATGCTCAAACATCTTAGGACAATAATTCAATGGTTCTATAGGTTCACCTTACAATTTCTCCTCGAATAATGTTGATTCCAAAAGTCTATGGTTCTCATCCAACCAATCATTCCGACCCGAAAGGGTCCACTTAATGCAACCACCATACTTATTGTCACTCCAATGACAAATGCTAAAATCATCAGCCTCTCCTAACGGCTACTCACTTAGAAACTTCTTCACTACCCCAACGGTCGTCACATCAAGGTAGTACAAGCATACACATGTGACTTGTAGGTTCACCATAACATTGGCCAGGTGTAATTATGAACGTATTGTACATGATCATCCTTGCTACTCTCGATGTGATTCCCGTCCCTAGTGACTCCATCAACCTCAAAACATCCAATCTTAAAGTGCCTATGGGTGAGATCCCCTCTCTCGATCACTTAAAAAAATACTAGTTTGAGTCAAGGCATCCAAAATCAACACCTAAATCTCTCAAACTTAAGCTCTGATACCAACTTGTAACACCCTCAAATTTGATAAGAGCAACTAATTAAAAATCTCAATTTAATAACAAATAAAATACAAAACTCCCACTTTGCATAACAAAGCTCAAATGCCTCGAATATAAAACTCTATAAATAACCTCAACAATAACAAACTTCAGTATTAAACAAAGACCTAACTGAATTCGGGTGCTACTTAACCCCAGTACATGCTCCTCTTCACAATACTAATGCAGAAGACTTCACTAAGTTAATCACCTCTTCGGCACACCACTAACACTCATCTCTTCATAGAGTCACTAGAACTATAACGATGCCTGTTGTACATGCCGACAAATAAAAAGGTTAGGCTAACGCCTAGAGAGTTCAAGAGTTTTTACATGAGTAAATATCTTTAGAAAGATGAATTTCGCTTAAAGTCATGACCTTTCAATTGATGTACTTTAAAATGTAGAAAATAACTCTTATCCAATGTTATGCACTTTCAAAGGTGGACACCTCATTTTAAACTTGTTTTATAAATTGATGGAACGTAGACTAAATCGAAACATGAATATGAAATGACTCCCATTTAAGAAACGCGAATAAAACGTTATATCCCAAAACACCCAAACACGGGTGGGGCAAAATACTCGACCCATGAGTCATCGTCAAAACTACATATACCGTACGTCCGAAAACATAGACACTAGGTCCAATACTCACGCGACCGTAAACGAAAGGAATCTAACTACCAAAACAAGGGGTTGACATAATTCATTCAAACCTTAATATACGTGGAGGGAGGTCCAATATTAAGGCCCTCATTCACTGTCAACCATAAAGAACCAATGACAATAAAATAAGACATCTTTACATTGGAAATACTGATAACCGACAACGGGGGAGACGCATATCCATTGAGAGTGGAGGAAACACAAAAGTATGCCACCCAAGCAACGTTAATCGCATGACACCTCTCGACATCACAACCAGGTGTACCTACGACTTCTTTAACAAAAGTCACCCCAAGTCAGTTGACCTTGATGAACGTCCCAAAGAACTCCACCCCAAAGGCCCGACACACTTAAAGACTACCTCCCATGCATTACTTCAAGCGGCGGAGGTCCTAGCGCCTACTTCCCCGGTAACACTAACATACTCAACCCTCCTAGCGATCACTTGTAAAGATTTCAGTCATAAAACATGGGTACCGGAGCTCAACCCCGCAATACCCAATTGACCATCCAAAACAGACTGACTTACGTGTCTATGGATACAATGCAACACAGTCTAACCTTACCGGACTACACATGAATGACCAAAGCACTCGAGCCCATAACCAACCTCAATACGCAACACAACGCATTAGTACGTACGTCATAACTGGACTCTACATTGAGCCACATAAAACCGGACAAGTGTCCTCAACACTCTAACCTTGAAAAGCTCTAAAAAAACCATAGCATTTTGAATCGCCCAAAATGGAGTAGAAATGAGCAAGATATGACCAAATGAAGAAAATCCCGATTTTATGCACTGTGAGATTGGCGCGACCCTGACATGCTACAGTGCCATTTGTCACTGTAGCGGACACTGTCGCGCGAGATGGCGAAACCCTGACAAGGTACAGTGACATTTTTCACTGTCACTGTAGCGGCACTATCACGCAAGATGTACCGAGGGTCCTTTGCCTCGCGCGACCCTACCATGCGAGAGTGCCATTTGTCACTGTCGCGCGGGATGTACCAAGGCATTTTTCGACGGCTTTCCCGACCGTTCTTTGACCGTTCTCCCGGGCATTCCTCGACCTTTATCCCGTCCATTCCTCGACCGTTCTCTCAAAATATTCGATGTTATTATACCAGTTATCCTGCCATTGCCATAATTACATGGCACATTCGTTGGGACGACCAACCACTTGGTAATCGCCATTGCTATTGTGACATATGTCACAACTGCATGGAACTATAGCCGGGACTACCACACTTTCAGTACCATTGGTGTTATTGTGACAGATGTCACAATCACATGGCACTATAGCCGAGACAACCATACTCTTAGTACCATTGGTGCTATTGTGACAGATGTTACAACCACATGGAACTATAGCCGAGACTACCCTATATGGTTCTTCCTTTACCTATTCACCCAGTTCAACACCTTTCTTCAATTAGGATGGAAATTCAGGGTGTTACACAACGGAAGTTGGGGTTGTGATCGGAGACCGACTATTCGATAACCCTTTATCTAACAAATTAAAATATGAACGGAAGTTTGAATTTGGCTTTTGGTCGATTAACCAACGATTCTAAATTTATCATGGAAATAGGTAAAAGTAGGAATCGGAGGAATTGTTTTATCAAATCTTAATGCTTCTAGTTAAGTCGGACGTCACGGAAGTAGTCAGCCACTTAACCAGGAAGGTTTGCTTCACCTCGGAAGAGGGTCTTAAATGTTTTTTTATAAAGATAAACCCCTACCTCGTTATACCAGTTGGGTGTCACCATTTCCATCTCATCTCTATGCCTTAGTTCGATACATGTCCTAACTAGTCCTCTATTGTAATTTTCAAAGTTATTGTTGTAGATAGTTTGAGTCCCTTTAATGTGTTTATGTTTTATCCTTGTATTTTGATTTATAGGTTAATCCTTAGTTTATAAAAATCTCCATCCAATTGTGTTTCCATAGCTAGTTCATGATTTATATCAGAATTAGTATTTAAATCATTACTCCCTGTGATCAACCCATATCCTACATAATCCGTACGCTTGCGGTTAATTTAAAACACATCATAGAGAAAGTATGACAGATAATGAAAATATTCAAATTTAAAGATATCTCTAATATGAGAGAAATGGTTTTTTATTCATTCTACCAATAAAATTTGCTTTAAATTAAATGTTTAAGAGGGAGATATATTTTATGATTGTATTGAATATTTTAATAATATAATTAATTGTGTAATCTCTAAAATAAAGAATTTGTTAGAGAACGGTGATTTTTTAGAGATTTTCACTTTTTATTTCCCTATTTTGGAGAAATCGTTGGAGATGCTCTTAATCCTCATTCATCTGTTCTTTGTTTTGATTCTGTTGAAACAGAGTTTTCTGCTCGAAGTGTGAATGTTGGCCTTTTCCAACCGGATAAGTGTAAGACTATGTAATATGTTTATCACTAATTTTTCTTCAACCCAATCTCTATTAAAAAATTACTCTCTTTTTTACCTATCCAATCTCTAAGTCCAATCAAATCTTATATTTTTTTATGATTCATTAATGACCCAACCTAATCTCAAATATTTTAAAGAGAGAACTACACTTTTGGTTCCTGAGGTTTGCTGATTTCTTTGAAAGTGGGACTTATACTTTAATAAGTCTAATTGTAGTCCCTGAGGGTTGAATTTTGCTTTGAAAGTGGGACCTGATCACTAATTTCATTAAAAAAACTCAGTTAGAATCAGGGGTAAAATCGTCTAATCATGTTTTTGTCCTTTTTGGCACTTCTCTTTTAGTTTTTCTTATTTTTGTAAAATTCATGAAATTATAGGGGCTAAATATCAGTTAACTCTCTATATATATACAGACAATATACATATATACATTATACATATATAGCGTTGGGTTCATATGAAAACTCATTTTTCATTGTGCACGTGAGGCCTAATCTCAGTCATTGATCAAATCTTAGAAAACTAATCAATAGTTAAAACATAATAACATTAATTGAGAAGTGATTAGGGACAAAATTGGAAATTTGAATCAACATCTACCTTATTTGACCTTTTATTTTCTTTTTTAATTAAAAATATTTTACCTTCTTAAAGTTTAAAATAAATTATCTTAAAAATTACTAATATTTTAATCAAACAAATTACATAAAAAAAAACGAGAATTTCGTGCTCTTCGATATGACGTCCATACGTGAAATGCTATATATGTGTTATATTCATTATGAATATGTATGCACGTCTCCTGGTGTCCACATTCGGTATGAATAACAAAGATGAATGTTCATTCACTATTCATGATGAATAATACAGTATTCAGGATGAATAATACAATATTTAGGATGAATAATACACGAATCTGTGATTCATGTATTGTTCATTATGAATCGTGTATTATTCACCCAAATGTTGTATTATTCATCCTGAATGATACATTATTCATGATGAATAATATATGAATGACCCGTGAAGGTGTGGACACATGTCGCACTATCTTTTGTTTCCCGATTCACAACCGAAATTTCTTTTAATTCATTATGAATATGTATGCGTATCCTCGGGTGTCCCACATTCGGTATGAATAACAAATGTGGACGTTCATGCATTTTTCATGATAAATAATACAGTATTCATAATGAATTATGCACATTCAGGATGAATAATGTATGAATCCATGAATTGTGTATTATTCATCCTGAATGATACATTATTCATGATGAATAATACCTAAATGACCCGTGAAGGTGTGGAGACGTGACGCATTTTTCCCGGTTCACAACCGAAACTCGATAGGTTCTCAATTCGTCTCGATGGGTGTTGGGTTAGGTGATGAAGAATGCGATGCCCTACGACATTGAAGAAGGTGATGTCGTGGTGTTGTACACACTTGAACGTACAGAAATATTCATAATGAATATAACACATATTATCTTTCATTTTTACCCCTAATCTAATTTTAACTAAAAACTCTATTTAATATGAGTTGTCGGATCAATAGAGATGGAAGGGCCCAGATTTGTCCTCACGTTCACAATGAAAATTGAGTTTTCATTTGAACTTTCCTCTACATATATATATATATATATATATATATATATATATATATATAAAGAGACACAGGGACCACCCCATCCTAAACCGCCGGCACCACCTCCTCCTAAATTGCCTGCATCACCTCTCCCACTTGAACCGATTCTTCTCCAACCGATTTTGCAATCCAGCCCAACCGATTCTTCTCCAACCCAACCAATTCTTCAATCCAATCAACTAGCTTAGGGCATCGATTAACAAAGGGAAAGTTTCTCCAACCGATTAACAGGGGAAGTAAGGCTGGAGGCTAGAGGGAACACAAAAGAGGGAGGGTGTACTGATCGATTGGATACTTCTCTAACTGATTGCTTTATTCGGGTTTTTGTGTATCACAAGATTACTTGTGGATTTGTTGTAAATTTAAGTAATTATTGCTTATCACAGTTTCACACTACCTTTTAGTGATATCTCCAAGTTCCCCCCCCCCCCCCCCTTCATCTTAATCTTTTGCAGATACTTGTGTTGGTAAGCATAATCTCTTGATAATTAGAGTATCCCTATTTGGGTTGGCAAAAAACTGTGTTTGTTTGAGCTTAATTACACACACACACACACACATAAATAGAAACACACATATTTATAGGATAAGGACGATGATAAACTAAAATCTGATAGGAAATCATTGATCATGCATTCGATATCCTCAAAACTTTTCCATCCTTCAATACCAGAACTTAAGAAGAGATGACCAAATATCCTGTAAAATTCAAGTTTTGGAACAAGTAAGTTACCAATAACAGGTTGGTAGGGTGGTTCATATTAGTCGCTGCATTCATTAGCTAAGAAAGCATCATTGATTCGCCCCTCTGTTTTCCATTAAGATATTAAGTTACATTTACCAACAATTTTCATGTTTGCACAGTAAGATTAGAATCGTCATCAAAAACATTACTGGATCTATGATATAGAGAAAAGTTCACCTAGTTCATCAACCCATCGCCAAAATCATCCATCACCGGCAAAATCATTTATTGCCGGCTAAACTCCCAAATCTCAGGGACCAAATGGTCCCAGTGTAAGTATTTTTCTTGCAACAGAAACCATCCCCTTTCTCCCATTCTTCCTTGCTTCACAGAGATCGTATTCCAAACCCAAAATCTTTATCGGTTCTGTTTTGAACATCGTCCTGAAGCAATGGTTTCTCAAAAGTACTGTTTTAAATGCTTTGTCTAAGATCATGTTGCCAGCAAAAATGAAATTGAGATCAAAATTAGATTGGATTTGATGCTTTGTCTAAACTACGACATCTCTGTTTTGAGAAAACAGAGATCAAAAGGACATTTTGGATCCTCGATCAACATTACGACATCTCTGTTTTAAATGCTTTGTCTAAGAACATTTTGGAATTCATAGAGATCAAAAGGGTACCCTTAGTTGGGTTTGTTTACTTAGGAACTTTATATTACTTACATGAATACAGTGAGCTGTGGTTTCTTCCCTATGGGTAAGGGCTTAGAAAAACACACACACACACACAGTAATGGTTTCTTCCCGGTCGTTTCTTCCTATGAGTATGAAATTGTGAAACTCAATCGAAATTGTATTTAAATAAATATGTGAATATTTTTCTAAAGTTGGGGGTCACCGGGGTTACAGTGGGGCAGGAGATATCGTTCCCATTGGTTTAATCGATAGTGAAATCCCATTTGAGAGGCGGTGATGGCGATAGGTGATCAGGTGGGTGATAATGGTTGAAGGTGGGTTATGAGGAGGTTTGGTCGGAGGTATGCTGGTGGTTTGGTCGAAGGTATGTGGCTGTGTTTGATCCCGGTGATGAACTTAACTATGGAGATATATACAACTTGACTTATAGAAGTATAGGTTCCACTTTCAAAGAAATCACCAAACCTCAGGACCAAAAGTGTAATTCTCTCTATTTTATATATATATATATATATATATATATATGTTGAGTCATATTTTGTAGTGATCATTGTATTTATCTGTCTTGGCTAATACTATGTTTAGTTAGCTTTATCTGTTACTTTGGTCAGGGGTATTTAAGTCCCTTGTGGCCTTTGTGTTTTGTAAGAAACTTTGACACTCACATTTTGAATAGATTTGTTTTTACTGTTGGCGCATATACTCTCTCTCTACTTTCTCTCTCTAAAGATTTAGAGATCTTGGACATTCAATTGGTATCAGAGCATACTAGATCTTGAGAGGATTGAGAGGATTTGTTTTTAGATACTGAATTTGTAGATTAAGCAGAGAATTTGATTGATTTTCTTGATTTTTCAAGAAAATCTCGTTTTTTGCTTGATTCATCAAAATTGGTTACGTTTCTGGTTGAATTTGTGCAAATTTGTGTTCATTAGCTTCGTCTTGAGTAATCGATCATTATTGTTTCATATATTTGTGCATAAAAACCATGATTTGATCCTCGATTTTGTGATTTGGTGATTTTTCAGAAAAAAAAACTCGTCAAACGTACTGTTACATTCAAGAATTTTAGATTTAGTGTTTTTTAATCGTGTTTGATGATAAAAAGTTGTTAGAATGTTGTTTTCGAGCATTTGTGTGTGATTTTCATGGTATTTTTTTCAAAGTTTCATTCAATCTTGCGAAATTTTTTGATGTTATGTGGTTTGAGCAAGTTCATGCAGTTTTGCGCATCATTCATATAGGTTTGCGCAAGATTCATATTACTTTGCGCAAGTTCTTTGTGTTCTAATCAGTGTGTTAGTGGTTTTCAGGATTTTCAGTCAGTTTCACGGATCACTCTGCTTACGCAAAGTCAGGTTCTCGGATCATCAAGGATCCGCAAAGTCAGGATCTCGGATCATCAAGGATCCGCAAAGTCAGGTTCTCGGATCATCAAGGATCCGCAAAGTCATGTTCTCGGATCATCAAGGATCCGCAAAGTCAGGATCTCGGATCATCAAGGATCCGCAAAGTCAGTTTCTCGGATCACTAAGTTTCTCGGATCACTCTACATACGCAAATTCCAGTTTGCATACCTTACTGCATACGCAAAACCTACTTTGCGCAACCCACTGCATATGCAAACCTCCAGTTTGCGCAATCTCAAGACTTAGATTTTTTTTTGAAATTTCTGATTTTCTCGAAAGATGTCTTTGCAAGCACAAATCTACAAGAATGACCTCATGATGTCATTGGGTTCTGATACACGTCCACCAATACTGATCAATGAGAACGAATTCGAACAGTGGCAGGATCGGTTTATCAACTTCATTGAAAGACAACCGAATGGGGACAATATGATGAAGTATTTGACTCAGGGTCCAATGGAAAGGCCAGGTCTGATTTGAAAAAGAAGTTTGACACACTTTCAAATGAAAGAAAC